>OU342744.1:414787067-416054477 GCA_910589775.1 Avena eriantha | reverse complement strand
GCACCTCGCTCCTACGAGACCTACCATTAGATCGGCCATTCGTAATACTTTTTATCTTATCTTTATCTTCTCTTATCTCTTACAATATCATACCATCACTATAGAGTGTACAAACCATTGACCGTTTGATCAAGACTAGCAAATCCAAACATTGCTTATAACCATTGGATCTTATTTTCCATTCCTAGCATCTAGAAAGATTCTACTGAAAGTCTTTAGCAGGATGAACGCTAGTATGCGCAAACCTCAAAACACACACTTCATTGCTCAGTTTCAGGGTCCTTGTGCTAAATGCATGGACTTGGATGTAATTTTTTATTTTTTATGAGGTCCTTGATGTAACTTGTACTTGCACCGATCATGTTAACTCTAGAGAACCTCGCTCCTACGAGACCTAAAGTTAGATTGGCCATTCATAGTACTTCTTATCTTATCTTTATCTTGTCTCTTATCTCTCACAATACCATATATACCACTGCATGGTGTACGGAATAATGAATGTTTGATCAAGATAGGCAAATCCAAACATTGCTAACCATTAGATCTTCTTTTCCATTCTTAGTATCTAGAAAGATTCTACGTTAGCACGATGAACGCTAGTATGCGCAAACCTCAAAACACACACTTCATTGCTAAGTTCCAGGGTCCTTGTGCTAAATGGATGGACTTGGATGCAATTTTCATTTTTATGAGGTACACTTATACTTGCTTAACAAAGAATATCAGTGTGGTGCTCACTTCTGCAACCTTACAGTGTGCTACTCCTCCTCTATGCAAGGAAAATAAATTGTATACTACTCTCTCTCCTTTGTTGCATCACACCCATCCTCTAGCTGATATCTCCCTCGTTCATAGTGTGGCCTTGCGCACGTGTGCCATGGTACTGCAACGGCTCTATTTCTATCTTTTTTTCATAACTTTGCTTTGACATCGAACTGCTTTCAACACCTCTTCGCTACAGCCCTCTCGGGTTGCCTTCTCTAACCCCATAATCTCTTCTACAATAGCATGTAATAACCTTCATTGTAGCCCTCTCAGGCTGCCTACGTGTATGTATTTATATATACATACCAAGTACAATATCCCTTCTCTAGTGTTGTGAGTGTTGATCCTTGTAATAACCTTCCATGCGATGTTTGGGATGAAGCAAGTGAAAAAATTGAAACCCGAAAAGTTTGATCCGCGACTACTTTTTTGCCGCCGCCCCAACCCAACACCCAAAGTGGTTCCTTCATATGCACACCAACACAACGTAGCTGATGAACACACGATAGACAGACATAGAGCCGTTGTACCAATGTTAGAGTTGAAAGCGGCATCTCGCAGAAGTTCCGCTTATAGTTCATTTTGAAGTACTCCTATAAAAACTTCAAAATGAACTAGAGGAACCACTTTCGCGGGATCCCGCTCGTAACCCTAACCATGGCACATGTGCTGAGCGCCACACTCCGGACAAGGGAGAGATCAACTAGCAGGTGTGCACGAGGGTGCCAAGAAGATACATACTTGATTACGTTGTATAAAATTTGACTGAATAAATAGAGTAACTAATACACTTGATTAATTTGTGTAAAATTAGTACTCGTACTGTTATAGGTAGAGTAAAACTTAGAGCCTATTACGAGGATCCACAGACGATGGTAAAACGAGAGAATAGTGTCAGGCGGGAAAGCAAGCGCTACCCGGCCACGACTTGGACATGCTGAATCATTGGCATACAGATCTTGTGGTGATTCTGACCTCTCTCTTTCTCTCATGCATGTTTGGAGTATATGATGGGACATGTAATCGTTCCTAGCTAGATTAAGGTTCTACTAAGAGTAGTTTTATACTTCTACCGAGTATTTTGTATGGAGTTCTGCAACTGCTAATATATTTTGTAATAATTCCTATGTACTGGGAATTGTTGAGATCGAGTGCAGAATATGGCATGTACTGCTGAATCTTTCAAAAGCTACCGAATATCTCAAATGCATTGATGTTGCTATTATTAAAGTATTTTGTAGAACTAATACTCTTGTACTGGTACTTGTTTTGATCAATGGAAGTAGATTGTTTTGCTTTTCTTTTGAAACATGGCCTTCTCAATCTAGATGAGACATGGGCTTCTTGGGTTGCATATATGTTGGTCACACATGCATTGATGTAACAACGAGGTATGCACACACATGCAGACTTAATCGTTAGTCTTGCTTGCTCCAATGATGGAGTGTGTTTGGAGAAAAAGGGCAAACTCATCCCTTGCCCGTTAAAAAAAACAGGCCCAATGTTGAGACTCCCACCGGCAACATTTCCTACTACGCCAAGATGCACCCATATACCAAATTAATGTGGGAACAGTACATTAACTATGTTGTCGATATGGCCATGACCTTTTTTGGTCATCAGGGTTGAAACCTAATAATATTCATACGTGGTGGGAAAATATGGCGTGGCTGGTTTCCAGAAGTTGTCAAATCCAATGGTTATCGGTTTCCTAGCAGGTTGTACACATGACGTGATAGGATGCCATGCATAAATATTTGTTTTTCTATTTTTCTTTATTACATGTGATTGTTTTAAAACGGGTTCAAAATTGTCAAGATACAAATTCTTAGCAGGAAGTTGAATTTGTCACAAATCTCGATTGTTTTTGATATATTAACTACCTGATGCGTACCACCAAAAGCTTTTTGTAGAACTTCGATAGAAATCTACCACTTTCTATAGCTTCTAGTTCATATATGACATGATTTTGTTAATAGAGACATAAAGTCATTTGAGTGGTCCGAGTTAGCTTGGAAGCTTTGAAAACTCATAAAACTTGGGAATCATGCATAAAACATTGTCCACTATATCTGGAAAATTGGCTTGTGGCATTCAAAACCATGTTCTCTGTACTTTCTGTGCATAGTATATTCATGGTGCTAGAGGCCAACAATAATGGGATCTTCTATATGCTAGACATGACATAATCAAATGTACTGAAAGAGATCCAGTGGTAAACAATGTCGGGTTTTGCCAATGTATATCCAACTGCCGATGTTCGAAGTTATTCGTACACTGTATAGTGGTATGAAAATTGTGAAGCAACATAGTCGTTTTTTGTTTTGAAAAGAAGTGTCAAGCACTATATAGTGGTATGGAAATTGTGTCACGTGCCTTTTACTAGTATGGATATGGATGATCAGTTGATGTGACTCTCGGCTTTGAATTCCTGGACAGATAGGTTACGGTCTACTACCTTTTTCTATTACTAGATGGACGCTAGCCAAATTCAAAATCTGAATCGAGCGGCAAAATCACCCACCGACCTTGAAGCATTTCCCGCCCCACCTATTCAAAACCTTTGAGCCAAAATCTCCCACCGGATAGTACCATTTTTCTATTATTATTAGCTGGACGCGGGCCAAATTCAAATCTCAATCGAGCGGCAATATCACACACCGACCTTGAAGCATTTTGCGCCCCTCTGTTTCAAAAACTTTTGTCTTTAAATTTCCTGTTCTACCCATTGTTTAGACGATAGATGGGCATGCTAAAGTCAGTACCTCAAGGGCACGATCACAATTATATTGCTATTCACCTACACTATGGTCCCGATTCGCATAGTTTTTCCCGTTGGCCCTCCCAAAAATCCTAAGCTCCTATGTCGCCTCCACGGCCATTGCGCGCACCGGCTTGATCTTTGGTCTCATGCGCCTCCGTGGAGCCGCTTCACCGATGCTCACCCACCGGATCTAGTTCACCGGGTCTCTCTGCCACTGCATCGGAGCTGCGGTGTCGTTCACCACGCTGATGGCGTCATCGACCGCCCAAGCTCTGCTTCCTCGCTGCCAAAAGCTACCCAACCGTACCGGATCCGCTTCACTGGTGTCCACCTGGCGTGATCTAGTTCAAGGAGTTCCATGTCCATCGCTCTAGACCAGCTGCACGGCTGTCGCTGTTCACTGCACCGAATCTGCCTCAGCGACGCTCTCGTCCACCGTGTTCTAGCCGGCATCAACCGCCCAATATCTGCTTCCCCGATGCCAACATCCACTGGAACCGTGGCACCCTCGGTGACCTGGACGTCCCTCGCATGGTACCGACGATGCTTAGACGCCTCTCCGACTAAGGTTAACCTAACCTCCAACTCGTTTTTGTTTTATCAGCAGTATAGCAGGTTCAAGCTTGTCGCAGTGAACTGTATTTTTGTAATCATGCTAGTACATACAAGTCACTGGGAACGCATGTTGTTCGTGCTAGTACATGCAAGGTCATTAGACATGTTGGTTTGCATTCGCTGCTCTACAAATTTCAAGTCATGCACATGTCTGTTATTTTGTCATGCACATGTTCTTAGCTACTCCATACAACAGTGATTGCCTACTATCGTGTAATTCTTGTAAAATCTATAGTCAGTGGAAAATATAAGTATGGATTCCCTGCTCTACAGTTGTTGAATCTATCTGGTTCGTCCTGAGATCAGTTCCTGCTATTATTTCCTCCTTGGCATCATTCTGCTATCCTGTAGTAGTCGTTTAAACTCTTCGTACTAATTCGATTATAATTTTGTTGTTGCCATAATGCCATTTGGCTCTTCAAAAGCTGCATCACTAACTATTTCATTTTTCTTGCATAGAGCTCAAAACGGAACAATGAACATGTTGGTTTGCATAGCCTATTCTACGGGTTCACAAGGGATACCATTACTTCCTTATTTGGTGCTGGTTCATCCTAAGCAACAACATAATTGTCCTCTACTATGTAGTTCACTCGTGGTTTGCATTCCTGCTCTAGAATTTCTCTTATGATGCCATTATAATTTCTATCTGGTTGATTTTTATCTATGACAGTAACTACTTGCCATTGTGTAGCTCACCGCAAATTCTGAGTCACCCAACGACTCTATGCATTCCAGGAGATGCCACTGCTTCCATATATATTTGCTGAAATTCTAAGAAACACTTTGTTTGATTGCTCATTTCATTCTAGGCACACTTGTCTAATGCTTGTTTGTCATGTTCTTTAGGTTCCGAGCGACGCCATTATATCTCGCATCTGGTTCTAGGTCTGGTTCGTCCTAAGTCATGACATAACTATCCTCTACAATATATAGTTCATTCGTGGTTTGCATTCCTGCTCTATAGGTTCTCGTATGATGCGATTATAATTTCTATCTGGTTCATTCCTCGCTATGACAGTAACTGCATGCCACTTTGTGGCTCAGCACAAATTCCTAGTAACCCAATGTCTCTTGCATTTTAGGATATAGAACTGCTTCCATATATATTTGTTCAAAATGACCTGGCTAGTTTATGTCTGCTGAAATTCTCAGCCACGCACACGCATTTTTTGATTGCTCCTTTCATGGTAGTCACACTTGTTTAATGTGTGCTTGCTTGTCATGTTTGTTTGACGTGTTGGTCAATAATTGAACCATTGACTAGTTGGTCAATACTACTTGATTACTCCAGTTCATAGCTCCTGTCATATCAGTCAAATGAGTAGTTTGTCTTGTTTGATGTATTAACTTGTTATTACTTAGTTTCATACTGCAATTATTACTAGTCCTATAAAAAAGGGGGCTGCAAGATCATGTCTCCTCCAATATAGCTGTCACACTCAATGGAAGATGCAGGTGATCGATTGAGAAGGCAAATTGAGGACTCTGCTATCAACTTGATTGTCAACTGAAATGCCGATTTTTCTTTGCCTTGAGTTGATAATATGTAATATTTTTTAGAAGTTTGCAGCTGATGTAATATCTTGATAACTCACCTAGGCCATGTAGGTATTTAGTTGAGGTCGTCCACACATTGCGGTAGTCGTTACAGTAACTACGTCAGGCAGGTCGATTAGGGAACAGTACCGTGTTGTATTCGGCTGACGACGAACAGTAAAAAAATGCTAGATTATTATACACGTTTTATGATATTGGCATGGGCTTCAGAATTGACAAAACTGTAAAAGGCCGTAAACATAACGGGCCAATGCGCATGTGGTAACAGGCCGTTACTGAAGCAGGCCGTAATAGTAGCAGGCCAGAACAGAAACATCCCATTATAGTAACAGGCAAGAAACTGCACAAATCGCAAAACTGTACCAGGCCAAAACAGTAGCGGGCCACAACAGTAAAAGGCTAGAACAATGACGAACCTGAATAGTACGGGTCGAGAAATTCCCGGACGAGGGTAGTAACAGGCTGACAAATTTACCAGGCTAGAACAGTAAAGGGCCTTTTGTGGGCCTAAACAACTAAAGATCATAATAGTAAAAGGCCAGAACAGTAACAAGCGAGAACAGTAATGGACCATCTCAGAGAAGGTCCGTCAGTAGGCGGTCAACGATGGGCTGCGATAACAGTGATGGGCTGACCGCAGGCCTTATGTTTACAGGAGCGACTTGGCGCAGGCTGCTAATGGGCCGCACAGTGTTGGAGCAACATGGGCCTTCTGTAGGCCGAAACAGAATCAGGCCTGAAAGTTCGCAGGCCACTGCTGGCCGCATTTTTGGGCCCATTTCAAACAGTGCAGGACAAAATAGTAGCGAGCCATCTTCTTATTGGGCTCCCCTTATGGGCCGGCCTAGTTAGTATTTAGCAGGCCTTGGTTGGGCATGGCTTCTGCCACGGTTTCTATGGCCGTTAACGGTGGTAATCGGTCGTTAACGGCGGCTGCCACCTGGCAGTTCGCATGACGTCAGCAGTCAGCGCGGCTGGCGAACAGATCTACGATGGAACAAGTTTTGGTGGCTGAAGGGTGCGATCCGCCACGGTCGAAAAAAGCCATGGTTAATTCATTTGGGACGGGGCTTTTACCACGAAGGCCATCCATCACGGAAGACCTTTTGGCCATGAAAAACGGGCCTTCAACCACGAAAATCGTTCGGTGTAAAAGCCAACTTTTTTGTAGTATCTAACCTCATGTTTCATGTCCCTGTGTCTACAATTCATGCAGTTTTCCTGTGTGACATCCAAATGACACCCTAAATTTTTCCCTGTGGTATTGATTCCTGTAGGAATTGAGCATACATGATACTATCTTAATTCCTCGTTTTTTCTATTCCTATGTTTTGCATTCCTGCATTCCAAATAGAGCCTTTAATCTTTGGGACGGAGGTACCAGTGAGATGAGGGAAAAAACCGAAGAGCAAGAGGAGCTCGGAGAATAAAAGGAAGGCAGGGCAGGAGGGTAGCGTGAAAGGGCACTTGAAGGCGATGCGATGTCAGAGCAGAATTATGATGGGTTCCTGACATGAGGTACTATAGCCTTTACAGCGTACACACTCTAGTAAATTTCAGCATTTATGTGCACTCAAAACAAAACAAACTTTTTTTTTTGCTCTTAGTCGCCGCCTCACCATCCATCTCAGCACTTCCTCGTCCACAACACTGCGCATGTGTGTCTTGGTACAGCAGCTCAGCTGTGTCTCCGGCGTGTGCGTTGGTGTACATAGGAAGGAACCGGGCATTGGCGGCAAAAATTAGTAGAATTCAAACTTTCGAATGTTTCTCTTCCTTTCCAAGCATCGGGAATGAAGGTTATTCAAAGGATGACCATATCGACATCATATCTCTATCTGTACTATTATTAGAAAGTTGCATGTGCCTTGCACGTGAGGCTCAGATAGTAGACATATGACATATCATCACTATATAAAATTATAATTAGTAAAGCACATTAAAATATAAATTTGATCAACATCTATAAAGTATGGGTGTATCCTTGTACTTTGTATGTCATGTAGAAGTCAAACATTATTAGCTACCTAACACATGAATTTTTGGTAACATGGTCTAGAGAAAAAAGGAGAAGATTCTAGTATGATGGAGAAGTGTGTTTTGAGGCTTGTGCATAGCATTTATTATGCCTAAGACTACAAATAGAATCTTCTAGATGCTAGAATGGAAAATAATATACAATGGCTATAAATGCTAGGATTCGTGAATCTTGATCCAACGGTCAACATTCAAAGTTATTCGTACAATATATAGTGGTAAGATAAGATAATGGAGTAGTTTTCAATTGGATCCTTAGCACCAATCCTAACCGTTGGGCTGTTAGATCCAATGGTTCAGAGTACCTGGATTCACGTTGAATAGTACCTAGAGAAAACTCCACCATGTTCTAGAACCATCATGTCACCACCCCCAAAATATCATAGCATAGTAGGTTGTATTCTCTCTACTACTACAATGGAGCAGTTTTGAATTGGATCCGTAGCACCAATCCAGACCGTTGGGCTATTAGATCCAATGGTTCAGAGCAGTTGTATTCGTGTTGAATAGTACCTAGAGCAAACTCCAACATGTTCTAGAACCATCATTTCAGCACCCCCAAAATTTCATGGCAATGTAGGATGTATTCTCAACTAGTAAAAGGCACGTGCCACACACGTATATACTGCATGAAATGTGATTTAACAAACATTAAGTTGTTATTAACCAATAGTATTGTTAGAGAAAAAATGGATACATTAAGTCTATTAATAATATAACTACACATATTGAGAATACAACCTACTAAGCTATGAAATTTTGGGGGTGGTGACATGATGGTTCTAGAACATGGTGGAGTTTCCTCTAGGTACTATTCGACATGACTCCAGCTGCTCTGAACCATTGGATCTAACAGCCCAATGGTCACGATTGGTGCTATGGATCCAATTCAAAACTGCTCCATTATCTCTAAGTATTATAATGGAGTAGTTTTGAATTGGATACATAGCACCAATCATGACCATTGGGCTATAAGATCCAATGGTTCGGAGCAACTTGATTCCTGTTGAACTGTACCTAGAGAAAACTCCACCATGTTCTAGAACCATCATACTTTAAGTCTTGTTAGAGAAAAATGCATACATTAATACGTCTATTAATAATAACTATTTACACATATTGAGATTACAGCCTACAGTGCTATGAAATTTTAGGGCTGGTTACATGATGGTTCTAGAACATGCATGGTGGAGTTTGCTCTAGGCACTATTCAACAGGAATCCAGCTACTTTGAACCATTGGATCTAACAGCCAACGGTCAGGATTGGTGTTATGGATCCTATTCAAAACTGCTCCATTATAGTAGTAGAGATATGGGTAGATAGTTATTACTAATAGACTTAATATAATGTATGCATTTTTTCTCTAACAAGAATATTGGTTAATAACAACTTAACGTTTGTTAAATCACATTTCATACAGTATATACATGTACGGCATGTCCCTTTTGATCAACATGTGAGACTCGGATAATAGACATCTAACATATCATCACTATATACAATTTTAATAGGTAAAGCATACAAAAATATAAATTTGATCAATACACTATAAGAAAAGTTTCCTTCCGCAACGAATTGGCCCGACGGTCGTCGTAGATGGCACGTCTTCCGCGACAAAATTTTCGGCTCGACCGTGGCTGATGGAAAACTTGTTTTCCAGTTCGCGGTCCTCTACTATGACAGATGTGCTAAAAACATAAAGGAAGCTTGGCTGGCGCGTGGCAGAAGCAAGATTTTCATTTCCTCGCACGATGTTGACTCACCGAAGTCTTTTGAGGCGTGTGGGTCCTAGACGTCAGTGTCTCTAGTGGACCATACTTTTCGGTCGTGCCTCCCTGATTTGAACTCAATAACGTAGCTCGAGGCGTCTGCCGTTTAGTCAGGCTGCTAGGTCCCACATGTCAGCCTCTCATTAGAAGGATAGTGTGTATGATGGAATTTTTTCCCTTCGCTTGCGCTACCCAGTTCTGAAGTTGATAGTGCTACTCGATGCATCTACCATCTAATCAACCTCCTGGGACCCACATGTCATCCTCTCATTAGAAGAAACGTGTGTATGATGGAATTTTTTCCTACGCTGGCGCTACCCCGTTCCGAGTTGATAGCGCTGCTTGACGCATCTACCGTTTAACTAACCTCCTGAGCCCCACATGTCATCCTCTCATTAGAAGAAACGTGTGTATGATGGATTTTTTCCTTTGCTCACGCTACCCTTTTCCGAACTTGATAGCGTTGTTTGATGCATCTACCATTTAATCACAATGCTGGGCCCCACATGTCATCCTCTCATTAGAAGAAACGTGTGTATGATGGATTTTTTACCCTCTGTAGCACCTTCGTGTTTCGAACTTGATAGCGTTGCTCGCTGCATCAGCCGTTTATTCAGGCTGGTGGGTCCCTTATGTCAGCCTCACATTAGAAGAATCATGGGTACGATGGAATTTTTTCTTCTCTAGCGCTACCCTGTTCCGAACTAGATAGCATTGCTCGACGAATCTGTTGTTTGCTCACGTTGTTGGGTCCCCCATTTCAGCCTCTCATTAAAAGAAATGTGTACATGCTGAATTTTTTTCTCGCTCGCGCCTTCCTGTTTCGAACTGGCTACGTTGCTCGATGCAGCATCTGTATAAGGTCGCGCTGATGGGTCCCACATACCAGCCTCTCTGTAAATGAAACGTGCGTATGATGGACATTTTTTGGCCATGTCCGCTGTTTTGACCTTGGCAACTTGCTGGATCCCAGATATCAACCACCTCTATGCAGGAAACGTGTCTATGTTGGGTTCCAGCTGACAGCCTCTATTTGAAAGAAACGTGTGTATGTTGGACTGTTTTTTCGGATCCCAGATGTCAGCCTCAGAGTACAAAAAATGCTCAGAAAGGCCGAATTAAAAAGATTCTAGGCTAACTCGGGGCGGATGCCCTATTCATCATGGCTTATATTCCATGGGCTCACTCCTAAATTGAATGGGCCACGGTCGGTGGCCACAAGACCACGAAAAGGACGAATTAGAAGGTATTGGGCTATGCTTGGGGCTGATAGGCTAATTTCATGGGCTATGCTTGGGCCTGCTGGGTCCGACATGTCAGCTTCTCTATAAGTGCAACATGTGTATGATGGACTTTTTTTTCGCCCGCGTCCGCTGTTTTCACCGTGGCAGTCGTGTATGGTCTTACTGCTGGGGCCCTTATGTCAGCCTCTCTGGCATGTTCTGGCTTGTGGGTCCCCGATGCAGCCTTGTATGTTTTGTCCGGTGGGTCCCCGATGCGAGCCTATCTTTACAAGTATTTAAACTTTTTTTTCGAACCCACCCTCAAAGCAAACTCCAGGGACGCTGCATGCTGGTGGGTCCATGATGTCAGCCTCTCAGTAACGCGATATTGCTAGAAGAAAAAAATGTAAACCCAAGATACACACACACAAAGGCGATTCGAACAAAAGACCTTCAAATCAAATAAACGTAAACTGAGTACCAAATACAACAAAGATATTTATAGAAAAAATAAACTTTTATTAGTACTACAACTTCTGTATTAGTCTTCTTAAAATATTTTGTATGTCTATGTTTATCTTTTTTAAAATATAAAGGGAAGTGCTCCTGGCATCTCAATTTATAAAATGCCACATAATGGGGTATTTTCTTAAAAACATGGGTAGGCAGAGTTTTTTTTTATTATGAGAGGTGGGGGGAAATGCCCAAAAGGCTAAATTAAAAAGAGTTTGGCTATTGCTATACGTGGGTTATATTCCATAGGCTATGCTCCATGAGCTTCATTCTCAAATTTCACTGGGTTGTGCTCAGCAGTCCGCTGACCCATAAAAGGCTAAACTAATATGTTCTCGGCTATGCTCCATGGACTCCTTTCTAAAATTTCGTTGGGTAGTGGTCAGCAGTACCTGACCCCTAAAAGACTGAATTAAAATGTTCTAGGCTAAAGAGGGGCCGAATGAGCTACTCCCTCCAATCCAAATTAATGTTCTCGGATTTGGCTAGATTCGGACGTATCTAGCACTAAAACATGACTAGATATGTCAGAATCTAGACAAATGTAAGAACATTAATTTGGATCGGAGAGAGTACTAGATTTCTTCTCCTGGTTAATAAAAATTGCATTGTGATGTGCTCTGCCGGCTTCAAAACAAAGACCTCAGCGAGGGCAGGGGAAAAGCGATAATTCTTTTTGGCAGATATTCATGTCAAAATTCGGTAGTATAGAATAAGGTAGAAAAATTATCAACAGATTCGAAGTTAATATTCAGGAGCACTTGACCAATTCAGCAGCATTTCAAAAGTGACCCAATGCAGCAATACAGACAATGAAATACAATACCAGTACATCAGTATTAGTTGCACAAATACTTTAGTAATAGAAACTACAGAACATTTGAGAGATTCAGTAGCTTTCCTGCTTGAAATTCAATAGCAGTATAGAGAGAATTAGTTCTTGTTCCAGCTAAAAAAACCTTGGCCCATGATCAGTTTGGCATGTTCTCCTAATACACTCAATCATTGGAGCAAGCAAAACTGACGATCAAGTCTGCTTTTCAGTGCATGCCTCCTTCTCACATCAATGCAAAGCCTCGTCAATATTATGAGTTTATGGCAAGGCCAAGTTACAAAAGAAAAGCAAAACCATCTACTGCACTTGATCTAAACAAGTAGCTGTACATCAGTATTAGTTCTAGGAAATGCCAAGTTCTAAAAGAAAAGCAAGACCATGTACTGCACTTGGTCTAAACAAGTAGCAGTACATCAGTATTAGTTCTATAGAATGCCAAGTTGCAAAAGAAAAGCAAGACAATCTGCTGCACTTGATCTAAACAAGTACACGTACATTTGATAAATTCAGTAGCATTTAAAAGATCCAGCAGTACAGAATATGACCGAAAAAATATCGACAAATTCCCAGTTTATATTCAGCGGCACTTGACAGATTCAACAGCATTTCAAACTGACCGAATTAGCAGTACACAGACAATAATTGACAGATTCAGCAATGCACACATTGAAATTCAATAGATGTAGCTAGGCCTGATTCAAAAGTAAAGCGACACCATATTCTGCACTTCACCGGTCGATCTGAACAAGCACCAGTACATAGTTATTATTGCAAAATAGATTAGCAGAGGAAGAACTCCATAGAAAATACTCATAACTACCTTAAGCTAGGAACCATGTTCCCAAAATGATAAGTACCATTACATATAGTAGGTATTACTACAAAATACATTAACAGTAGTTGAACTTCATAAAAATACTCCTAAGAACAACTACTAAGAACAGGTAGTAAGTCTTTCTAGCAGTTCAAATACTCCAACGAACATTAAGATGTGTTTATCTCACTCATGAATCATGTTAATCCAAAGACAGTATTCCAGGGTGAACACCGATAGTTGACGAGCGACTAGGTGCGACATCGACACCGGCAGGAGGCACTGCCGCTCTTCGAACGGGATGCTTTCGGGTGACGCGGTGCTCTCCGGCATGCATAGCCTGGATTTTTTTATCCTTCTCCCCTCAATCATAGTCGACGACCAAAACTTCACCATGTACCACGGCGACAAGCACGCCGCCGGCCTGACGCATACAACGGATATGACGTGTAGCATTTGGCGCGTGTCAAATCGCACCGCGAACACAGTACTGTCATCCCCGGATCCGATGATATCTACTGTCCGCAGGCCTGTTGTCGGCAAAGGCTTAGAGGAGTACCTGTGTGTTTTGTTGTAGCGGAAACTGCGCACTCTCATCGAGTGAGCTTCACAGAGGTGGGCGTGGAGCGCCGCCGGCGAGGCGGCAAAAATGCAGCCATCCTCCATGCAGTTGCAAGGGCCGTGCGCGCACACAATCTTGTGGTTGTGGACCTGACGGTACGCGACCAATGTCCCGCAACCGTCGTTGGGGCATCTTCTACCTTTTTCGCTGGAGACTTGGACGTTCAACTCCTTGGAGCATGCGGCCAGCCAGACGGTGCTGGTAGTGTCCATAGGCATAGCAATCTCGTCGAACCCATCGGCGCCGAAGTTGCTCCATCCGCCATACCACCGGTTGGGCCCCGAATCCGCCATCATGTCCTGATGGTTTGGGGGCGAGGCGGATCAATCTATGGCTGTTGGGAGGTTTTGGAGGAGAGGGGTGGTGGCCTGGAAGGACCGATGCTGCGGGCAAGATGGTGAGGAAAATGAGTGATGCGCGCATTGGATACGATACCAAATACTGTCGGAGATTGGGAAGACGGTATGGCTCTTTGAACAAGGAGTTTTTTGCGTGTTCCTTCGTCGGTCTTCTGCTGCAGGGCGCAGCTGCATCGAGGAGACTTTAATTATTAGCTAGCTAGTGTAGCACGCCAACGATGTCTAGTACTACTCTAGTAGCATCGAGGAAACTTTACTAGTAGTAATTAGCTAGCTAGTCTAGCACACGAACACTGTCTAGTAGAATGCCATATCATCACAATATAAAATTATACTACTCCATAAAGTAGTAATAGGTAAAGCTGAGAAAATAATTATATTTTTGAGCCGCTTCCATAAAGTATCGGGTGTATATTTGGTTCTTGTACTTCTGCATAGTGTTCATTGTGCTAAAGTATAGTACGGAGTATCAATAGAATCTCCTACTTCCTCCGTTTCAAAATATAAGATGGTTTAGCTTTTGCGAAGAAATGTATCTAGATATATTTTACTACACACTAAAAGTATTAGGTTCGGAGTGAACCACACACTAAAAGTCGTCTAGATACATTCATTTCGGACAAGTTAAAAGATTTTATATTATGGAACGGAGTGAGTAGATGCTAGAATGGAAAAGAAGATTCGAGGGTTAGCAAGTTGGAATTTGCTAGGCTTGATACAACGATTAATGTTTAAAGTTAACTGATGTCTACGCACTTCTATTCTCTTAGACAGTTGTTGGGCCTCCAAGTGCAGAGGTTTGTAGAACAACATCAAGTTTTCCCTTAAGTGGATCACCCAAGGTTTATCGAACTCAGGGAGGAAGTGGTCAAAGGTATCCCCTCTCAAGCAACCCTGCAATCGAGATACAAGAAGTCTCTTGTGTCCCCAACACACCCAATACACTTGTCAAGTGTATAGGTGCACTAGTTCGGTGAAGAGATAGTGAAATACAAGTGGTATGGATAATTATAAGTGGTAACGGTGCCAGAAAATAGCTTGCTGGCGTGTGGTTGACGTGGGAAAAGACTAAAGGCAAACTGAAATAAAAATGGAAGCAAGCAAAAATGTAACAGATCTAATTGCAAACGGTGTATCAATACTTAGAAACAAGACCTAGGGATCATACTTTCACTAGTGAACACTCTCATATAAATATATTCTCTTCATGATACTACTCTTAACTACTCTCTGGTTGGACACTCTAATCGATGTTAGGGCTATAATAGCACACCTCAAAGTTCGCTTTCCGCATCTAGATAACCCCACACTATCACCTTGAGCACTAGATGGTTCCAACAAACACCACAATTTCATAAAAACATCCAACTCCAAATATAACTCATATCAAGTATTTGTAATATCTAGCCTAAGTGCCACCATGGTGTGCACGCTGTCATTTTCACACACATGGGGAGAGCAGAGATCTAATAAAGCACTTGAGTAGCAAGGTAGATCTACTTGATTACAAAGCTCATGATCAAAATATGACCATGCATAGAGAGAGAGATGAACACATAGCTACCGGTAGAACCCTTAGCCTCGAAGGAGAACTACTCCCTCCTCATCATGGGAATCAACAATGGTGATGGAGATGGTGGAGATCGATGGAGATGGCTCCGGGGGCACTTCCCCGTCCTGGCAGGGTACCGGAACAGAGAATTTCTGTCCCCCGAATCTCCCCTTCGGTGGCGGCGGCGCTGCGGAACTTTTCGTGGATTTTTGATTGACAATTTAGGGTTTACGCATCGGGAGGCTTCTTATAGGCGAAGAGGCAAGATCGGTGGGCGGCCAGGGGGCCCACACCACCTGGTGGCGCGGCCAGGGTTAGCCCGTGCCACCACATGGTGTGGCCGCCCTGTGGCCCCTCTCCATCTCGTCTGCTGGCTCCGTGAGTCTTCCGGTAAAATATCGACTTTGTCTTTTGTCCGGTCCAATTTCGAGAATATTGATTTTCTGACTTTCCTGGAACCAAAAAACAGCAGAAAACAGGCAACTGGCACTGCGGCACTTGTTAATAGGTTAGTCCAAGAAAGTGCATAGAAAGTACTCCAAACTTGGAACAAAACCCAAGAAAGTAGATAAAACCAAGCATGGAATATCAAAAATTATGGATACGTTAGCAAAGTATCATTAACCGTACACTATATAGTGGCAAGATGAGATAAGATAAATCTCTAAAAAATATGATCTTGTCATATCAGCTTAACCAAAGACTCGTTCAAGCCAAGGTTGTTTTCATAGAGTACGACCCTTACACAAACATTGAGGTGATTGTTCAAGTGTATGGCATGTGGTCCGTAACATCTTATTGATGCTAAAATTTCCATAATTTCTAAAAGAACTCTAGAATCGGCGGACTAAAGTGCATTATGCTAAAGGTCCAAAAAAATATAGCCAAGTTCATACGAGTAAATAAACATACTACTGATACAAGGACATGTTTCAAAAGAGAGGAGACCAACAAGTTGAAAGCCGATGACTTCAAACAACCAAACAAAATAAACAGTTCAACATGGTCCAGAACTATTTATCTACTTGTAGTACCAACTATTACATATGGATTGCATCATTACGTATTGTGGCAACATGTCTTGTTTCTTAGTTAAGCATGAGGCTGGTTCCAATCGACAGCGTTCGCGAAGGTTGGTACGAACCAAAGTGGATGCTTCACCGTTCCTGTCTAGAAGCGAGTGTTACTAATTCCCTCAAGGACATTGATTTCAGAAGTAGCACCATAGTCTTTACCACTAAGACTGAAGCGGCATAATTTAGGCTGCGCCTCTTTGGAAAGCCATGCGGCAGTTGGTAAGATGTAGACATAGTTGCTTCTCATCAGATAACCTGAGGTAAGATCTGCACCGCCTACGCGCATGATAATCGGATAGTTCACTCCAAGAAAAAGAGAATATGATCCAAGGTCAGCAATCCTTTCCCATGGATTAGCTTGATCAACCTGAACAGTGTTCATTGAGAACACCAAGAAGACAAACCCGAAAGTATAAGTGGAGATAGTGTGACCGCATTGTACAACACGAGGATGAGTAGCACCAATACGATGGCGGCAATGACAAGTAAGACAGCTGGAATCATAAGAAGCGCCAAGCGTATATATATGAAGAAGTCTAGAACCATCTACAGATCTTGCTAACCACCAAAAACCAAAAAAGTAGGCGTGCTCGTCTCCAGTAGCATTAAGAAATGAATCCACCAACTCGTCCGCGGCAGCTGGTCGTGCCAAGACCAGTGCATGCCCTTCAAAAGGTAGCAGAATGCGTTAACTTATGATTCTGGCAGCACGGTATAGTGAATCCTACTGAAAAATTTCCTTCCAATTGAACTGCATGCAAAGTAGCTCGAACATAGGAAAAACACCTACGGCCTAGAATCGTACAAAGGAAACAAAGCATTATATAATAGGGAAATTTCCTAGAGAATGAACTCATCTTTTTTTGAACCAGACGGGCAATTTTTGGCTCATTTTGTCTAAAAAAGGCAAAGATAATTAACCGGTTCATTTGCAGGGGAACTTGCCAAAAACTCGTGCAAATGCAGAAAATATAGGATAGGAAAGACACATGATTTTACATTTGCATGTCCATTTATACTCCTGCAGGATTGCGATTATGTTGGATTACATTGCACGGAAAAACCATTAAACGGATTTTTTCAGGAGCTTCAAGTATATCTTAAATTCCTATCGAATGAATTAAAAGACATCTGGAAAAATCTACTGTGCATAATTCAATCCGATGAATCAAACAATTGCTATAAGAAAAAATCATACAGAAAAACTATGATTCGTACAGTTCATAGAGTCTAAAATAACTACTCGTATTTTCATTTAAACGAAACACTCCCTATGTCAATTCAGTACAATAGCGTGGGCACATGAGTAATTAAGCCAGTACACTACATATGAAGGAATAATTACCAAGATGCAGAGGATCCCAAATATGAACATTGCCATACAGAGCTGTGACGAACACCAGTCTGTCATGGGTAATTTCATCATTGTAACTATAAGGGCTCAGGGTGTGGTTAAGTGGAAGTGGAAGAACTGTCCATCCATCATCACCGCCCTGAAGGATGGAAATTCTGACATTGAAGACTGCAACAAGCGAGAAATCTTTATATCTCCCAGCAGTTGTGGGAACTTGGCAAATAGCAATCTTCTGCATTACAGCTGGAAGATCATTATCCAACAAGAACGTGGTTAGCTAGTCGGTTTCTTGGAACGACAATACTGGGAGAGGAATCTTGCGACGAGTGTACACGTTGCAAAGCTCCAACTTGCCTCTAAAGCTAGTCGTGGCAATCCAATCTCCATTGGCTCCTACCCACTGCCCAGAAGTATAGCTTGGTACCATAGCATCGGAGGAGAACCTGTCCAGTGGTGACAGCTTGCACGGGAGGCTATCACTTTTGAAGTAATGCAAGAAATCTAGCCGTCCCTTTGTCGGGGGGAATGAAGAACACATGGGAGGCCAAATGGCATTGAAGCATCTAGAGTTGCACTAGCTTTCGCAGATTCAAGAAAAAGTTTGGACAAACTGATTAGGCTAGCGACGGTGATGATGTCGCATCGGGTTATGAGTTCTTCAAATGGGCCTTCGGTAAACACGTCGTGAAAAAGCTCAGAATCATGCTCACTGTTCTTGCTCGCTGACGCCATTGCAAGACAGCGTCTGTATTTCATTGATTGGGGTTTCGGAAGAGAGGGGAATCGAGGGTGAAAACTGCCTGAGTGAGACGAGGAAGAGAATCCGAAAGCAGCATATGGCGGCAGCGGTGGCGCATGGTGTGGAAGGGGGAGACGCCGGGAAGAGAAGGGGAATACGCGCAGGAGGGGTGGGGAATAGGAAAGGGGGAAAAGCTGGATTAATCAACACGAGCGTGCGCTCCTCAGCTGCATTTGGAGGAGACAGTGACCCGCCGACTCCCTACTCCCTAGTACTAGTAGACGTCTAGACGGTCGGAGTAGTTAATTTGGAGGAGACTGTGACCATCTTGACTCTACTAGATGCCTAGGGTACGGGTTATACTGGACGAGCTCTGTAGTAGTACTATTTTACTTGCATGGACGAGCTTTGTTTTTCTTTTTTCACGGAACGAGATCTGTATTAGGGCATCCACTATGTTGTCCATAAGAAAAAAGTTGTCTTTATGGATGACCACATACATAGTAGAGCTTCACCTAAGCTTGTGGCTTGTCCATAAGTAATATAAAATTATTTACTCTCTCCTCTCTCTCTCTTGCATCTATATACTTTTTGCAGACATATGGGTCCCAGCTTATAGATAAGTTCACTTTATCAGCCACAGCGTTGATGTTGTGAAATCTGACACACAATACTATTTAGCATGGGAGGAAAATTTGGCATTAGCTCCACAATGTTGGTCTTGCCAAATATCTGCATAGTGGGCCCTTACACAGAATAAAACAACACCATCGCATGAGAGAGAAGCAGTGCACTGCCACATGATCATATAGAGTAGTACTACTTGGAATTTGACATCGGCGCACGAAGTTGCTCTGATTCCCTAGTTTCTCAGATTTGGAACTAACCCTGCAACGTATAGAACTAGTTCCAAAAGGCAAATATCTATTTTGGAACTAGATTTGGCTATACATTGTGGGTTCCCAGGGCATTCACTATGTTGTCTACCCATAAGCCAAAAAGTAGTCCATAAGCCTATCCATATACATAGTAGTGGTTCACTTTACTGGAATTTCCTTAAGGGTGACCTACAAGCTTATGGGTTGTCCATAAGCAATAAACAATTATTTTACTTTCTCCTCTCTCTCTTGCTTGTGTGTATTTTTAACAAACATGTGGGTCCCAGCTTAAGGTGAACTCGACCTTATACATTGTACTAGCTATTTCTATAAGCTGTGTGGGTCCCATATTATGGCAAAAGTTCACCTTATACATAGGAGATGTTATAGCTACTTCCACAAGTTGTGTGGGACCCACCTTATGGCAAAAGTTCACCTAGGGCATACACTATGTTGTCCATAAGGGTGTCCACAAGCAAAAAGTAGTCCTTATGGATGACCACATATATATACATAGTAGAGCTTCACCTTAAGAAAATTTTCTTAAGGGTGACCCATACATAAGCTTGTAGCTTGTCCAAGGGCACCCACAATGTTGCCATTGCCAAATGTGACGTAAAGGTAAATTTGGCTTTGGTATAAAATATAGCAAGAGCTCCACAATGTACTAGTTCCAAATATTTATAATGTGGGTCCCACCATCTAGCTAAAACAACACGTGAAGCAAATATGGAACTACCCTCACAGTGTATTTGAGGTTTGTGCATAAATTTCATTGTGCTAAAAACTATCAATAGAATCTTTTAGATCCCATAATGGAAAAGAAGATACAATCGCTAGCAATGTTGGGATTTGACGATCTTGATTCAACGACCAGTGTTCAAAGTTCTCCATACACCATATAGTTGTAAGATGTAAGATAAGATAAGAAAAGTGAGACGAGGGTAATTTATGGTCCCATGCAAAGCATCGTTGTTTACAGAAAATCCCATGTGCTGAAGCTAAAATCTTGGAAATTTGACATGATATGCGAACAATATATGTACATGTGCTCATCCAACGTACTTCGCAATGCTCAAGTTGAATCATCGCATATAAAACAATTGATGCATATGGATTGTGAAGTGTATAAGAAAAGAATCAAATTTGGTTAGATTTCAGCTAACTTGAAACTAACAATGAAATATTGAGTGAAATGCACACATGTGTAGTTTTAATTAACTTGAGAATTTGCAAAGGACAGTGTTCAGCCAAGCTAAAACGACATCAATCTACGCAAAAATTCGACATGAACTTCCGAAAGCAATAGAAGTCGTGGAAGGACACCACTTGCAAGCCGATACTATTTTACTGTCTCAATCGCAAAAAGGAATGATCAGGACAGCTAAACGTGTACGAATTTGGTCAAATACACTCAATTTTTTTTAAAATGGACAGATTTGCACCAGGGATGCATGCTTTGGGATTGATTTTGTCCACTCTGCAAGATATGGGATTAATTTGTACCCCGGGTTCAAGAAGTGGGACTAAAACTATATTTACCACAATCTTTGGCAAGAAACAATTTTACAGATCCTCTAACTTATACTGTAGAAGAAAAGCTAGAGAAGTCGTAAGACACTAACTTTCCTTCTTCCAAACAACATGATATTAAGGCCTAAATCTCGTAAAATTAATTTGTACTACCTCCACCCTAGAGCTTATTAATTAAGGCTTATATTTTTGTACATGTGTCTTGCATTGTGTACATGTGTGGCCATGTGTACATGTATTTATACATGTCTGTGTACGCGCGTGTGGTGTGCGGCCATATACATGTATATGTGTAGCTATTTGCGTGTGTGTGTGACGTGTGAGTGGCCAAGTATCTGCAGGTGTGTACATATACATTTCCATATACATGACATGTTTTAGTAGGAGTATATATATGAGAGTGAGTTGTGCTACAAACATATAATCCCTCTGACCCATATTTGTTGGTTTAGATTCATCTAGATACGGATGTATCTAGTCAAGTTTTAGTGCTAGATACATCCTTATATATCTAGAGTATGTGCTATTGTGTTGTATGTATGACATACTCTCTCCACCTGTTAGCACACACACAAAAAACATTACGATTTCTATATCTTATCTTATCTTACCACTATATAGTATACGAATAACTTTGAATATTGACCGTTGGATCAAGACTCGTGAATCCCAACATTTCTAGCCGTTGGATCCTCTTTTCCATTCTAGCATCTAGAAGATTCTATTGATAGTCTTCTGCATAATGAATGCTATGCACAAACCTCAAAACACACTTCTCCATCATACTAGAATCTTCTCCCTCGTAGCTAATAACCGTTGACTTCTGCATGATCTTATCTTATCTTACCACTATATAGTGTACGAATAACTTTCAATATTGACCATTGGATCAAGATTCACGAATCCAGCATTTCTAGCCGTTGGATCTTTTTTCCGTTCTAACATCTAGAAGATTCTATTGATATATAGTCTTCGTTATAATGAATGCTATGCACAAACCTTAAAACACACTTCTCCATACTAGAATCTTCTCCCTTGTTTCTCTAGACCATGTTATCAAAAATTGAATGTGTTCGGTAGCTAATAATCTTTGACTTCTACGTGACATACAAAGTACAAGGACCAAATATACACCCATACTTCTTATCTTAAAACACTTCTCTATCATTCTAGAATCTTTCAGACATTTCTATAGACCATGTTACCAAAATTGGAAGTATTAGGTATAGCTAACAAACATTTACTTCTACATTGACTTCAACATGATACAAAGTAGAAGAACCAAATATACACCCATAGTTTATAGATGTCCATCAAATTTAAAACTTTTTGAGCTTAACCTATTATAATCATATCTTATCACTGTATATAGTGTACAAATAACTTTGAACTTTGACCGTTGGATCAAGACTAGCAAATCCCAACACTGCTAAATAGAATTAAGTTGGATCTTCAATCCATTCTAGCATCTGGAAGATTCTCTATTGATGTTCTTTAGTGCACTGAATGTTATGCACAAACTTCAAAACACACTTCTCGGTAATTCTAGAATCATCTTCGTCATTTCTCTAGAGCATGTCGAGTACTAGGTAACTAATAGTAGGTTGATTTCTATATGATACAAAGTACAAAGAACCAAATACACACCTGGTACTTTATGGACGTAGCTCTTAATTATAATAGGTAAAGCACAAAAATTTAAAATTTTGATTAACATATATATATAACTAGTAAATTACACGTGCGCTGCACGTGAGACTCAGATAATATACATCTGACACATATCATCACTATATAAAATCATAATACAGGTAAGGCAGAAAAAATATAAATTTGATCAACATCTTTAAAAAGTATGGGTGTATATTTGGTTCTTGTACTTTGTACAGTATATATATCATGTAGAAGTCAGGGATTATTAGCTATCTAAAACTTGAAATTTTTGGTAACATGGTCCAGAGAAATGAGGGAGAAGATTCTAGAATGTTAGAGAAGTGGGTTTTGAGTTTTGTGCATAACATTCATTCTGATGAAGACTATCAATAGAATCTTCTAGATGCTAGAATGGAAAAAAAAGATCCAACGGCTAGAAATATTGGGATTCACGAGTCTTGATCTAACGGTCAATATTCAAAGTTATCCATACATTATATAGTGGTAAGATAAGATAAGAAGTATGGGTGTATATTTGGTTCCTCTACTTTGTATCATCATGTAGAAGTCAAAGATTATTAGCTACCTGACACTTGAAATTTTTGGTAACATGGTCAAGAGAAACGAGGGAGAAGATTCTAGTAGAAAAGTGTGTTTTGAGGTTTGTGCATAGCATTCATTATGCTGAAGACTATCAATAGAATCTTCTAGATGCTACGGCTTGTTTGATTCGTAGAATAGGAAAAGCATAGGAATAGGAAAAACATAGGATTACAATGTCATGCCCACTTTAATCCTATAGGAACCCATATATATATGCAAAAAACATTATTGATTCCATCGAAGGAAAAAAAGGATTCTAAGAAAGAGGTTTGGGCGTGGGTTGATGTTAGATTTCCTATGCAATCTAGTGCAAAGGATTCCCTAGGAAAATTTCCTATAGGAATCAATAATCATACAAATCAAACAACCATTATAGAAAAATTCTTATGGGATTTAATCCTATAAGTTTCCCATGTAAATCCTTTGAATCAAACACAACGGCCTAGAAAAGAAGATCCAACGGCTGGAAATGTTGGGATTCGCGAGTCTTGATCCAATGGTCAACATTCAAAGTTATTCGTACACTATATAAAAAAACTATTAAATTGTGCGTGTCATGCACGTGAGACTCAGATAATAGACATATGACATATCATCATTATATAAAATTATAATTGGTAAAGCACAAAAAATATAAATTTGATCAACATATATAAAGTATGGGTGTATATTTGGTTTTTGTACTTTGTATCATCATGTAGAAGTCAAAGATTATTAGCACCTAACACATATAATTTTTTGGTGACATGGTCTAGAGAAACGAGGGAGAGGATTATAGGAGTATGATGGAGAAGTGTGTTTTTAGGTTTGTGCGTAGTATTCATTATACTGAAGACTATCTATAGAATCTTCTAAATGTTGGAATGGAAAAGAAGATCCAAGGGTTGGAAATATTGGGATTCGCGAGTCTTGATTCAATGGTCAGCATTCAAAGTTATTCTTATCTTACCACTATTAGTAAATTGCACGTGCCCTGCACGTGAGACTCAGATAATAGACGTCTGACATATCATTATTATATAAAATTATATAATAGGTAAACTAGAAAAAAAATATAAATTTGATCAACATCTATAAAGTATGGGTGTATATTTGGTTCTTGTACTTTGTATATCATGTAGAAGTCAACAATTATTAGCTATCTTAAACTTGAAAATTTTGGTAACATGGTCTAGAGAAACGAGGGAGAGGATTCTAGAATGATGGAGAAGTGTGTTTTGAGTTTTGTGCATAGCATTCATTGTGATGAAGACTATTAATAGAATTTCCAGATGCTAGAATGGAAAAGAAGATCCAACGGCTAGAAATATTGGGATTCGCGAGTCTTGATCCAACGGTCAATATTCAAAGTTATTCGTACACTAAATAGTGGTAATATAAAAAAAAGTGGTAAGGTAATGGAAAGATGAGATAGTGGTGAGATATACTACTCTTGTTTCTTCATGTCAGACCCCGAGAAGAAGAAGCACACACACACATAGAGAGAGACTCACAAAGATTGCTCTTGAAGTTATACTATGAAACTTTTTTGAAGGTGTACACTTTGGGTCAATATCTTGAAAATCGTCGAGATTTCTGAATGACTCAATATCTTGATACATATGAATTTGCATGCTGGCAACTCTTACACATATTAAAAAAACAAAAGGATATAAACAAAAACTAATAAACGAAAAGGATATGCATGACATCCTCTCGTTTGTAGTACCCGCCATGAAAAAATGGTAAACATGATATTTGAAACATTCGAAAAAGTCGTAGTCACATTAGATATGGCATGAACACTCGAGGGTGTCTCGAGCGGAACGACCGATTAGGTCATGGCTATATCTACATCATAGTTCATGATAATGTTCCTATATTTGGTAGATGGGTGTGTCTTGCCATGGTATACAATAAAGCTGGGGTGGTGGTTTTGAACTAGTATTAGGAAAAACATGTTCAAATTTCCGAGTTGTATCTTTAGGGTCCGTGTTGTAAAAGTATAGGTCCCAGATGTATTTTAGTTTTATTTTTGGACCACTATGTAATTTTCATGCCCACCATTGGATTTTAACACGCACGTTCTTGGTACTTCGGGGTAGATTCCTTGTTAGAAAGAAAAAGAAAAAGTTCCCAGTGACCGGAATTATTTTGCACACGAATATTTTGGATCTGAATGCCCTAGACCCAATTTTTAGAAAAAAAGGACTACTATGCAAAACTTGAGTAGTCCGTACTTCTACTGAACCAGGGGCACTAGAAAATTAACCCCACAGCTGCCAAAGAAAAAAACAAAAGAAAAAACAAAGAGAAAGAAGAGATTATTAACGGGAGGCAGTGCGAGAGCAGCGAAGGAGTTGAAGGCGGTGTGATGTTAGAGTTAAGCTAGTTTGACGGGTTTCTGACACGAGGTACAGGTACCTACTACTAGTAGCACAGTACTACTAGTAGTACTACTATGTTTTCTCTCTCCTTCGTTGTCTCTCACCATCCACCCTCTCTCCCCCCTCCTATGCAGCGCCCTGCATGCACCGTCCGGCTGAACTCTCCCTCGTCCCACTACGTCGCGTCGCACACGTGTGCCTTGGTATGGCCGCGCTGTGTGTGTGGCCTGTTTTTTTCCTTTTTTCTTAACAAGAGTCTCTAGCGTGTTGGTCAGCTGCCTTGGTGTATACTAGTAAACTGTACGTGCTTCGCACGACTATTTTTTTGCGTGCACTCTAATAACTTACCTTATTAAAGCATAATAATATCCTGCATAATTTAGAACTTGGTGCAATACTTGGTCGACTTATTAGAACTAAACATTTCTCGAGTATTTTAGAAGTACTCCCAAACATGTTACCTCTATGTAGACGTCCGTTGGTGCGGCGGGCAAAGCCTCGGAAAGCTGCAGGGCCATCAGTGCGCGGAACAGATCGTCTCCAGAGAGACCAGCCAGGGAAGTGGTGAGCGTGGAAACAACTTGGGGAGGAACACCTGGACCAAAATTTGGGGCTAAAAGTCAGTTATAGATAGGCTAGATGAATGAAGTCCATAGAAGAAAACAATATCGCTGCTGGTAGCATGCATTGTGGCAACACATGTTGGGTATGCGTCACGACGCATGGCCTGAAGGCAGGCAGTGAGATCGTCCACCGTGTCTGTGACGACACCGAAGCTGGTGTGGAATGAGTCCACCGTCTTATTGAGCCAGGCTACAAAGATGGCGTCAGAATGGGTGCGTGCCACGGTGCGTGCCAGCAAGACACGAAGGCGCTGCAAAGAGTCGACCTGGGGGTGGGCATCCCTGGCTTTCTCTATCAGACGGATGGCGCTTGCCCACACAACCTCTATATTTCCTTCTCTCTCTCTCTCTCTCTCTCTCTGGATATCGCTCTGCGGTAGACTCCACCACTGCTCAATCTAGGTACTTTTGTACTCCTCTTTTGGAAGTATAGTACATATATATACTACGGACTAGTACTAGTAGTAGTACTCGTACAAGCAATCAACGGTAGAAATCTACTACCACCGGTATAGTTGACCTTCAAGTATTAAGTGCCTACCTAACCGAGCATGCATGCTTATCTTGGTAATTATGCGGCCTCTCGCATAGCCAAATCTCCATGATACGTTGCTAACGTATCTATAATTTTTGATGTTCCATGCTTGGTTTATATCTACTTTCTTATGTTTTGTCCACATTTTGGAGTACTTTTTATACACTTTCTTGGACTAACCTGTTAATAAGATGCCACAGTACCAGTTGCCTGTTTTCTGCTGTTTTGGTTCCAGGAAAGTCAAAAAATGAACATTCTTGGAATTGGACAGGACAAAAACCAAAGTCAATATTTCACCGAGGGGGCCACGGAGCCAGAATATGAGACGGAGAGGGGCTAGAGGGCCGCCACACCACCTGGTCGCGCGACCAGGCTTGGCCCGCGCCAGGGGGTGGTGTGGCCGCCTAGGGCACCCCCTTGGCCTCCCCTTTTGCCTATAAGATGCTTCCGATGCATAAACCCTAAGTACCTGATCAAAAATCCACGAAAGAGTCTATAGCCGCCGTCATCTCCATCCCTAGATCGGGAGGGATCTGAAGCTCTTCCTGGCACCCTGCCGGAGGGGAGAATTCACCCTGGAGGCCTTCTTCATCACCATGCAAGCCTCTGTTGTGATGCGTGAGTAGTTCATCCTTGGACTACGGGTCTATGTAGTAGCTAGATGGTTGGTTCTCCTCCTTTGTGCTATCATGTCTAGATCTTGTGAGCTCCGTTCATGATCAAGATCATCTATTTGTAAATCCTACATGTTGTGTGAGCGGGGATCCGATGGATACTGAGATGCTATTTCAGATTGATTATTGATTCTATCATGTCTTTATTATTTGTGATCTTGCATGCTCTCTGTTGTTAGTAGATATCTTGGCCGAGTAGATGCTAGCAACTCCAAGAGGGAGTATTTATGCTCGATAGTGGGTTCATGCCTCTAGTAATCTGGGGAAGTGACATAAATATCTAAGGTACTAGATCTGTTGTTGCTACTAGGGATAAAATAGCAATCATTTGTTCATAGAACAATCGTATTGTTTACTTTACACACAATGCGTAATGCAATTATCTGTTGCTTGCAACTTAATACTGGATGGGGTTTGGATGATAACATGAAGGTGGATTATTAGTCATAGATGCAGTTGGATTACGGTCTATGTATAATGTTGTAATTCCCAATCGAATCTCAAAGGAGTCAAGATGATTAGTATATGCATGTATGCTTTCTCGATGTTTGTCAATTGCCCCGCTGTAATTTTTTCACCCAACATGTTATCTATCTCACCACTAGTGAACTATGGACCCCGGTACTTTCTTTTACAATCAGTCTACAACTGTTTACTATTTTCTGTTTACTTTCTGAAGCTATTACTTTCTTCCACACAATACTTTTAATCCTTTGTTTTTAGCAAAACCGGTGAGATTGACAACCTCACTGTAAGTTGGGGACAAAGTTCTGTGGTTGTGTTGTGCATGATTCCAAGTTGGAAACAACACCTTGGAGGTGTTTCCTTGCTCCTACTGGTTCGATAACCTTGGTTTCATAACTGAGGGAAACTTACTACTTTGCTCATCATACCTTCCTCTTGGGGTTCCCCAACGAGCTCGATATCAACCACGAGTCAGCAAGTATTTTTCTGGCACCGTTACCGGGGAGTCAAGGACATCTTCACAAGGGGAGTCCCTCATAACCAATCTCTTTACTTTGTTATTTTTGTTTTTCTTAGTTTATTTCTGCTTAGTTTGCTTGTTTCTTTATCAAAAACACACAAAAAAATTAGTTCCCACTTCAAGTTGTTTTTATGTCTAGTTCTGCTCTAATCACTATTTCATTATGGATAGCCCACTCGGTGTCCTATTTGAGAAAACTACTATCACTGCTAAAGTAGTAGATGAACCACCGCCTACTAGAACCTTCATGGAAGATTTTATAAGGTATAGAGAATCTTATAAGGGTAAAGTCATGAGAGCCGTGTTAAAAAGGTTGGATCTAATTGCTAAAATTTTGCTTAAACACCATGATATAAATTGTTGCTCTGAACAGGATACTAAACATCTTAAATTCCAATGTGGCTTTAGTAAAGAATTTGTAATTATGAACTATCATTGGAATAACTATATTCATCTTGGATTTTAAGAAGTAGAACAATTTGTTTTGTTTATGGGAGCTTCTGAAATAGAATCCTTCATGTCTAAAAACTATGAAACCTTTGTTGCTTGTAAAGACCTTAAAGATATGGTCTCTTCTATCCTTGATCATTGCATAGAAAATTTCAGCAATAATTCTTATATCATTGATTATAAAGAGAGACTCAATCATGCACAAGAATGTGTCCACAATTTGCAGGAGCCTATGGAAGAAGAAACTGCTGAACCTGAAAGCTCATTAGATGAAAAATAGAAGGAGAGTGATGGACAAAAGGAGGAAGAATGGATTAGCTACCCATGCCTACCTTCTAATGAGAGTAACTCTTTATCCCTTACATTATTTGATTATCCCCCATGCTTACCAAAGGAGGATGAATATTATGTTCCTGTAGATTCTCTTGAAAAATCTACTATGGGTAAAACTTGTGATAATAATTATGCTCTTGTTATCTATGATAATTCTTTATTAGTGCCTAACTTCGAAATGCATGGTACTAAAGAGCGTTGCTTAGAAAATGTTTATGATAAAGCTCTAGATGATGGTCCTATATTGGTTGATAATATTAATTGTACTACTAATAAAAATGAGATTGGAGGGGTCTTGACCTTATCTTGAAACCCCATACCTATTGAGAATGATCAGTCACCTTGTTATAAAATTGTTAAACGTGGGTTTGAAGGTTTTAATCCCATTATTTTGAGCTTGATAAAAATTATGTGTTTGTAGATCATGAAAAGGATGATTTATGTGATAGTTATATTGTTGATTTTATTCATGAGGCTACTGAAAATTATTATGAGAGAGGAAAATATGGTTGTAGAAGTTTTCATGGTATTGAAACACCTCTCTATGTGCTGAAAGTTTTGAAGTTACTCTTGTTTTATCTTCCTATGCGTGTCACTTTGTTCTTTGTGAACTTATTTGCATATAAGATTCCTATGCATAGGAAGTGGGTTAGACTTAAATGTGTTTTGAATTTTCTTCTTCATGCTCTCTTTTGCTTCAATTCATATTTCTTATGTGAGCATCTTCTCAAATTACTGAACCTATCTTAATGGCTATAAAGAAAGAACTTATTGGGAGATAACCCAAATTTCAGTAGGACTCTTTTGTTGAGTCTTGAAAGTTATTATCTCTGTAATAACCTCTTCTTATCCTTTTTGTGTGGTTTTTGTGCCAAGAGTAACCTCTAATGAGAGAGAAGTAATGCTTGGAAAAGTTGCTGTCCCGAAACAGATTTTTGTGCTTCGCTGTAAAAATTCGTGTGCAATCTCTGTATGTCGTTTTGATGCGTGAAGTTTTGTGCTTCTGTCCTAGGTTGTTATCTAACTTTCGTTAGTTCAACACTTTTCGATTTGAGCAACACAAGGTCTTCGAATAAATTGGTGTTTACCTGCTGGTCTGTTTTGACAGATTTCCGCTATTATTTGCATTTGCTTCTTGTTGATTCCTTTTTGAGTTCTTTTGGAGGAATTGAGATTTTTGAGGGAAGTGATACAGTATCTTGTGTTTTAATGGAAGTTTTATTGGTGTTGGAATTGAACCCAAAGACTTATTACCTTGAGTGCACTAATGTTGCTAATAAAGATTGTGTGAAGTTTTGTATGAAGGAAAATTTTCAGGTGTATGGATAGAATGATGTAATAAGATGAAGAATGGACTAAAGCTCAAGCTTGGAGATGCCACGCGTGTCACCCCAAGAAATATCCAAGAAGTACAAGCGTCAAAGCTTGGGGATGCCTTCGGCATCCCTTTCTTCATCAATAAAAATCTCAGGTTCCTTCCAAATACTTTATTTTTATTGTTTCATGCACAAGTTGTGTTGTTCTTGGAGCGTCTTCTTTTTCGTTTTTGTTTTTGTTTTTGGTTTTTGTTTGCTTGGTTTTCTTAGTTTTCTTGAATAAATTGGTTGGACCCCTTCTTTCATACATTAGTTTTCAAATAAGTTTGGTTTGGATTGGAAAAGAGTAGGAAAAGTTCATGCTTAAGTGGTAAAAGGAGCTTGTTTTTGACTGTGGCCTATGCTTTGTCATGTCATGCTTGATATTGTTTTGGCTTTATTCTTAGTGATTTTTGCTGTAGCATGACATGTTATAAACAATTGAGATTGATTAATGTGCCTTAAAAGAATCATGTGTTGTTTTAGCATATTAAAGCATAGTATTGTGGTATTCTCCTTTGATGCTTTATTTGGGTTGACTTGGCGCATGCTCACACCATGTTATGACTATACCAAGTCGCTATAACCTTGATGATCCTTTAGTTTTCGACTTATAATATCACTTTATGCTTTAATTAATGATGTTTTGTCGCTTTGCATGATTATGGCCATTATTGCTCTCTTAGTTGGTCGCTCCCAGACTTTTGCTAGCCTCCATAACCAAGTATGAGTTCCACTCATGCATCCAAGTCCAAATAAAACCAAGTTATTCCCAAGAGTCCACCATACCTACCTATTAGCATTTGCTATTCCAAGTATATTCATGTTTTACCTTTCGAATTAAACTTGTTATGTGAAAATTAGTGATTAAAGCTCTCACAAACTTGATGGCACACTTTACTTTTCTTGCACTTAATAAACTTGAACCATTGTGTCATCTCTGTTGTATATGCTTGCACTTATATGTTGGGGATTAGCAGAACCATGATGTCATGGGGAACACTTTCAACATTGCACTTGTACATTGTACCTAGTTGATATCATGCTCTTTTGTCTATGGATGTCGTCGGTGTGAAATGAAAGGGGAGCTTGTAAGTCCATGGAGTTATGTATGTGTGTTAGAGAAATGCCTGGGCCACTGGTCTAATCCATACCTAATCATGGTGGAAACCTGCAGCGTAACCATAATGAGCAATCTATGAAGCATTCTTTTATAAAAAAGAGATAGAGATTGAGAAAAAAGAGATATGTGAAAAGAGGAAACAGAGAGAAAGCACCATTTTCCCGTGGTAAATAAGAAGATTGTTGAGATGCTTGTTGTCTGCTTGCCTTGTCATTTTGATATGGGGATTCTTCCGTATCATCGGGCAAGGGGTACCCCGTTGGCTGTTCTCTATGATACACATGTACTTACTATGCCAAGAACTTACCGGTGACTAAACTTGAGTAGCATGAGGAGTGGCCCTCGTATTCAAGGGACATGAGATTTCCAACTTATACTTTGTCAAGCATATACTTCATAGTTTGTTCACTTTAACCTTAATCACTTCAAGATGCTTATGATAGGGGCAATGAGAGCTGAAAGCTAATAAGTACCATAATTTTTGGAAGCTCTTTATGAGACTTGAATCCTTACTTCCTTCTATGAAGGATTTTCTTTTACTTTTATGTTGAGTCTCCATCTTCTATCTTTATGCACCTATTGAGAGAGCATAGTGGCCATTCTTAGTTTAATGTGCATTGTCCCAAGACTTGTTGATTGATGCATAACTTTGATATTGCTTGTTCTTAAACTATTTGTATCTAGTCACCCTTATGAACTTTGAAGGTGTCCTATGCAATTATGATTTGCTACATTATGAGGGACAGGCTGAATGCCACTATGCTATGTTTTCTTTATGTGAAACAAACAAACGTCTTGCAAAGCATTGTTATTCATGAATCTTTTGTTTGTGCCTTTTCATATTACATCATAGTTGCTATGTCTTATTGTTAGAACTTTATCTTTCATGCTATGTTGAAGTACTTTGATCCCAGCTCTCCATGTTTTACAAATACTTTGATCAAGTTTATGATGATGCATGTCACCTCAAAAATTATTCTTTCTTTTTATCACTTATCTACTCGAGGACGATCAGGAGTTAAGCTTGGGGATGTTGATACATTGCTAACGTATCTACAATTTTTGATGTTCTATGCTTGGTTTATATCTACTTTCTTATGTTTTGTCCACACTTTGGAGTACTTTTTATACACTTTCTTGGACTAACCTATTAACAAGATGCCACGGTGCCAGTTGCCTGTTTTCTGATGTTTTTGGTTCTAGGAAAGTCAGAAAATGAATATTCTCGGAATTGGACGGGACAAAAGCCAAAGTCAATATTTCACCGAGGGGGACACGGAGCCAGAATACGAGACTGAGAGGGGCCATAGGGCTGCCACACCACCTGGCCACGCGGCCAGGCCTAGCCCGCGCCAGGGGGTGGTGTGGCCACCTAGGGCACCCCCTCGGCCTCCCCTTTCACCTATAAGATGCCTCTGATATAGAAACCATAAGTACCCAATCAAAAATCAATGAAAGAGTCTGTAGCCGCCGTCATCTCCATCCGTAGATCGGGAGGGATCTAAAGCTCTTCCCGGCACCCTGCCGGAGGGGAGAATTCACCCTGGAGGCCTTCTTCATCACCATGCAACCCTCCGGTGTGATGCGTGAGTAGTTCACCTTGGACTACGGGTCCATGTAGTAGCTAGATGGCTGGTTCTCCTCCTTTGTGCTATCATGTCTAGATCTTGTGAGCTCCGTTCATGATCAAGATCATCTATTTGTAAATCCTACATGTTGTGTTTGCGGGGATCCGATGGATATTGAGATGCTATTTCAGATTGATTATTGATTCTATCATGTCTTTGTTATTTGTGATCTTGCGTGCTCTCCGTTGTTAGTAGATATCTTGGCCGAGTAGATGCTAGCAACTCCAAGAGGGAGTATTTATGCTCGATAGTGGGTTCATGCCTCTAGTAATCTGGGGAAGTGACATAAATATCTAAGGTACTAGATCTGTTGTTGCTACTAGGGATAAAATAGCAATCATTTGTTCATAGAACAATTGTATTGTTTACTTTACACGCAATGCGTAATGCAATTATTTGTTGCTTGCAACTTAATACTAGAGGGGGTTCGGATGATAACCTGAAGATGGATTATTAGTCATAGATGCAGTTGGATTACGGTCTATGTATAAGGTTGTAATGCCCCATCGAATCTCAAAGGAGTCAAGATGATTAGTATATGCATGTATGCTTTCTCGATGTTTGTCAATTGCCCCGCTGTAATTTTTTCACCCAACATGTTATCTATCTTAAGGAGAATCACCACTAGTGAACTATGGACCCCGGTACTTTCTTTTACAATCAATCTACAATTGTTTACTGTTTTCTGTTTACTTTCTGCAGGCTATTACTTTCTTCCACACAATACGTTTAATCCTTTGTTTTTAGCAAAACCGGTGAGATTGACAACCTCACTGTAAGTTGGGGACAAAGTTCTATGGTTGTGTTGTGCACGATTCCAAGTTCGAAATAACACCTTGGAGGTGTTTCCTTGCTCCTACTGGTTCGATAACCTTGGTTTCATAACTGAGGGAAACTTACTATTGTGCTCATCATACCTTCCTCTTGGGGTTCCCCAACGAGCTCGATATCAACCACGAGTCAGCACCCCACTTTGGTTGGTCATAGTGTGAAGTAAGTAGTACTAGTAACATGCATATGTTACTAGTCAGTTACTACCTCCATAGTGGAAAATAACATAGGTGTGGTATCATGCACAGTCTCATTTATTGCAATGTAGACTCATTTTGTCTTGAAATATGTGATGTTATGGTAACATAGCTAGTTACCACAAGCCTCTCTCTCATCATTTAATTGCATACTATATCATCTAAATGTTAGTTGGCAATACAAGTAGGACTAGGTTACTCCCACTATGACTAGCCTTAACATGGAGTACTAGTACTGCCTGTTCAAAAAAACATGTACTCCCTTAATTTCAAAATACAATATGTTTTAGTTTAGTGAAAAGAGTGTATCTAGACGGCTTTTAGTGTATATGTTCAATCTAAATGAACATATACACCAAAAGCGGTCTACATGCACTCTTTTTACAAAACTAAAACATCTTATATTTTGGAATGGAGGGAGTACTAGCTAGTACGTACTACTGTTTTGTTGGTACCAAGACGTGGCCTTGAAAATCAGTGAGAAAATCTTGGGAACGTTATTAGAGCTAGCCTCTTAACTGTACTGTAATTCTCTCCCCATTGGTTTATTTTTTCCTTCACGCTCTACCACATGCAGAGAGAAATGGTAGATGCCAGAAATTAGGGGTTGCACTAACTAGAGCTCTAGAAATTACTCCCCCGTCTCATTGCATTTTACTACTCCTTGTATTCTGTACCTCGTGTCAGGAACCCATCGCAGCTTTGCTCTTGAAGTTATACTATGAAACTATTTTGAAGTTGTACACTGTGAGTTAATATCTTGAAAATCGCTGAGATTTCTGAATGACTCAATATCTTGATATATAGGAATTTGCATGCTAGCAACTCTTACACGGATTAAAAAAACAAAAGGATATAAAGGAAAATGAATAAACGAAAATGGTCTGCATGACATCCTCTCGTTTGCAGTACCAGTCATGAAAAAATGGTAAACATGCAGCATTCGAAAAAGTCGTAGTCACATTAGATATGGCCTGAACACTCGAGGGTGTCTCAAGCGGAACAACCGATTAGGTCATGGCTATATCTACATCATAGTTCATGATAATGTTCCCATATTTGGTAGATGGGTGTGTCTTGCCATGGTATACAATAAAGCTGGGATGGTAGTTTTGAACTAGTATTAGGAAAAACATGTTCAAATTTCCGAGTTGTATCTTTAGGGTCTGTGTTGTAAAAGTATATGTCCCAGATGTATTTTTGTTTTATTTTTGGACCACTATGTAATTTTCATGCCCACCATTAGATTTTAACACGCACGTTCTTGGTACTTCGGGGAAGATTCCTCGTTAGAAAGAAAAAGAAAAAATTCCCAGTGACCGGAATTATTTTGCACACGAATATTTTGGATCTGAATGCCCCAGACCCAATTTTTAGAAAAAAAGGACTACTGTGCAAAACTTGAGTAGTCTGTACTTCTATTGAACCAGGGGCACTAGAAAATTAACCCCACAGCTGCCAAAGAAAAAACAAAGAGAAAGAAGAGATTATTAATGGGAGGCAGCACGAGAGCTGCGAAGGATTTGAAGGCGGTGCGATGTGAGAGGAGGTTAGCAGCGACGTTTGCAGCGACGACGAGTCCAAGGACACCAAGACTCGTCATGTGCTTAAGAGGCCGAAGTCCGGCCAGTACAACAACTTCTTCACCGACGACATCTATTGGTGTTGGGCCACGCAGAGAAAAACAAAACTTTTACCTAACGCGGTACACCCAAGATCCAGCTCAGGTTATAGGCCACGAGATTACCGCTAGACGCGCAGATGTGGAAGTTGATGTAGCGCGTCGAAGCAGTGCCGAACGATCCCACGGACAGCCCTTTGAATCCCACGAACACCTTCGCCCGATCCCCACAAGTTTCCATGTCTCCAGCGCCGCACATGCAACGCTTCTACCTGTCGTGGTATTGGCTACGGTAGATGCTATAGGGTAGCTTACGTAGAGGAAAGGGAAAGGCGGTGTAGGAGAATCCGGGAGCGAGATTGGCACATGATGTACCTAGGTTCACGTCCTCTCGATGGAGGATCGCTACGTCCTGCTGTCAACCCAATATATGATCATAGATTGGTTTACATGGAGCCGCCGGAGGCGGAGGGGGAGACTAGATCTAATCTTATGTGGGAGCTGTCTCCCTCAAAGGGGTGCCCCTGGTGGCTTATATATGCAGCCAGTTAGGGTTTACAAGTGTGCTAATGGGCTTTGTATTGGAGTCGTCGTCTTGGGCCTTCAGTCGGTGTGAAGAATGGGTCCAGTAGGCGCCAGTCGCCGTATTCGGCGAGTCGATCCACATGGGCGACTCCGCTTCATGGGTATACCCCGATTGGTATTCCCCCATCAGTAGTCCCCGAGCACGTCGTGGATTCAACGCGGGCTTGAGGCAGGGCACGGAGAGTCTTGGCGATGGACCGTGGCGAATCGGCAATGAGCTCCTGAACAAAAGAAAGAACCGTGAAGCGGTCGGCGGTCGGCGTGAGCCAGTCGTTGATAATCAGTTGGCGATAGCCAGTCGGAGTGGGCTAGTCAGTGAGAACCAGTTGGTGAGGACCAATCGGAGAGGGATAGTCGACGAGAGTCAGTCGGTGAGGGCCAGTTGGCGAAAGGCGCAGGGAGTCGATGAAGCTGCCAGTTGCGGCGAGTCCCTGACCATGGAGCGCGCCGAGTCCCCGAGCGCGGCGAGTGGCAAGGTCGAGCGGCCGGCGAGTGGCGCTGCCTGGAGCGCAGCGGCCGGCGAGTGGCGCTGCCTGGAGCGCAGCGACCGGCGAGTGGCACTGTCTGGAGCGCGGCGAGTGGCGAGGTCGAGCGACCAGCGAGTGGCGCTGTCTGGAGCGCGGCGAGTGGCGAGGTCGAGCGACCAGCGAGTGGTGCTATCTAGAGCACGCCAAGTCCCCGGGCGCGGCAAGTGGCGAGGTCGAGTGACCGGCGAGTGCCAATGTCTGGAGCACGGCGAGTTGTGAGGTCGGGCGACCGGTGAGTGCTGTTGTCTGGAGCGCGTCGAGTCCCCAAGCGTGGCGAGTGGCGATGTCGTGCGACCGGCGAGTGGCACTGTCTGTAGTGCACCGAGTCCCCGAGTGTGGCGAGTGGCGAGGTTGGGCGACCGGCGAGTGGCGATGTCTATGGCACGCCGAGTCCCCGAGCGCGGCGAGTGGCGAGAAAGACACCAGGTCGTTCTGCTGAGAAGGAGAAAAGGTACAACTACAGTAATGTGTATTTATGAAATATATTGAATATTTGTAAAGAGTGTGATTCGTAGATGTTGAAATAAAATGCATGTTGTTAAGACGATATATCTGTTAAGCTATAGGCGAGTAGTTGTCATCCCTTTAATATCTTAACTCTCTTCTCGTACCATGATATATGATTCACTGGACTAACTCTTAGTCCGACTCCTCAGTTAACACTTAACTGAGTAGCGCATGGTCATGCTTCCGAATCATATCACACGAGAGGGCCCAGAGAATATCTCTCCATTATGGCGGGGCAAATCCCATCTTGGTAATCCACGTCACGCGGCTTGCTTCACGACCAACCCAAACTCTACCTTTATAACTGCCCATTTACGGAACAATGTTTGATAGAACCTAAGTTGGCGATCCACAACTCGGATCATGCAATCACCTCGGGTCAAAGGATTCCATTGTTTGAGACTGGAAATGACAACATGCTTGTTGCATCTCAACTGTGGGTCAGTCCGACTCGCTAAACTCTTTAGCTGAATCAGTGTAAGTCGGAATAGCATCACCATGCCCATGACAAGTGGAACTGTGTCATCAGCCGACTTGCACATTGGTTTAAGTTGTGTGTCTAGCACAACCTCAACGACCAAGGACAATCTAATATGAACAATCATGAATACATAGTTCCACAACTAAATCACGCATTCAGTGATATATATCTGATGTTCATATAAGGACAACTTTACTTTATGAATACTTTGGGAAATATCATCAACCATGATTGCCTCTAGGGCATATTCCCAACAGTCTCCCACTTGCACTAGAGTCAATCATCCCGACATCACATGTCCAGGCATCTAATGCCCATGGCTCTTACGTGCGCCTCATGCTTAGGCTGTGGAAGTGGCTTTGTCAACGGATTTGCAACGTTTGCATCCGTGTGTACCTTGCATAACTTGATATCACCATGATCCACGAACTAGCGAATCAGGTGGTATCGCATGAGTATATGCTTGTTCTTCTGGTGTTGTATAGGTTCCTTGGCTTGTGCAATAGCACCATTGTTGTCACAATACATGTCTAACGGATTGGACGAGCCCTGAACCACACCAAGATCAATCAGGAAGTTCCTGATCCAAACAGCTTCCTTTGCTGCCTCCGAGGCAGCAATATACTCAGCTTCTGTTGTAGATGCAGACACAGTCTCTTGCTTGGAACTCTTCAGCTCACAGCCCCTCCGTTCATAACGAACACGTACCCAGATTGCGAATGAGAATCATCTGAGTCAGTAAGGTAACTCGCATCCGTGTAACCCCTTACACTGAGTTCAACCTCACCTCCATAAACTAGGAACACATCCTTAGTCCTTCTCAAGTACTTAAGAATGTTCTTAATTGTTGCCCAGTGGATTTCTCTAGGGTCAGCTTGGTATCTGCTCCCAACACTTAGAGCATAGGAAACATATGGCCTAGTACAAATCATGGCATACATGATGGACCCGACTGCCGAAGCATACGGAATCACACTCATCCTACTTCGCTCATCAGTTGTCGAAGGACACTGAGTCTTGCTAAGTTTTATGCCATGGGACATCGGTAAGAACCCCTTCTTAGACGATTCCATGTTGAATTTCTTCAACACTTTATCCAAATATGTACTTTGACTCAATCCAATGAGCCACCTGGATCTATCTCTATAGATCCTGATTCCTAGTATATAAGTTGCCTCACCCAAGTCTTTCATTGAGAAACTCCTTTCTAATGACTTCTTGGTTTCTTGCACATCTGGACATCATTTTCAATCAATAATATGTCATCCACATATAAGATCAGAAAGTTTACATTGCTCCCACTAAACTTCTTGTATAAACAAGAATCATGATCACTCTTGATGAAGCCAAACGATTTGACTACCTCATCAAAGCGAATATTCCAACTCTGAGATGCTTGCTTCAATCCATAAATGGATTTCTAAAGTTTGCATACCTTGTCAGCATTAGCCGGATCAACAAAACCCTCGGGCTGTATCATATACACGTCCTCGGTTAATTTTCCATTGAGGAAAGCCGTTTTGACATCCATCTGCCATATCTCATAGTCGAAATAGGCTGCTGATGTCTACGCACTTCTATTCTTGTAGACAGTTGTTGGGCCTCCAAGTGCAGAGGTTTGTAGAACAGCAGCAAGTTTTCCCTTAAGTGGATCACCCAAGGTTTATCGAACTCAGGGAGGAAGTGGTCAAAGGTATCCCCTCTCAAGCAACCCTGCAATCAAGATACAAGAAGTCTCTTGTGTCCCCAACACACCCAATACACTTGTCAGGTGTATAGGTGCACTAGTTTGGCGAAGAGATAGTGAAATACAAGTGGTATAGATAATTATAAGTGGCAACGGTGATAGAAGATAGCTTGATGGCGTGGAAAAGACTAAAGTAAAACTGAAATAAAGATAGAAGCAAGCAAACATGTAATAGATCTAATAGCAAACGGTGTTTCAGTGCTTAGAAACAAGGCCTAGGGATCATACTTTCACTAGTGAACACTCTCATATAAATATATTCTCTTTATGATACTACTCTTAACTACTCTTCGGTTGGACACTCTAATCAATGGTAGGGCTATAACAACACACCTCAAAGTAAGCCTTTCCCCTCTAGATAACCCCACACTGTCACCCTAAGCACTAGATGGGTCCAACAAACACCACAATTTCATAAAGACATCCAACTCCAAATATAACTCAGAACAAGTATTTGAAATCTCTAGCCTAAGTGCCACCATGGTGTGCATGCTGTCACTTTCACACACATGGGGAGAGCAGAGATCTATTAAAGCACTTGAGTAGCAAGGAAGATCTACTTGATTACAAAGCTCATGATCACAATATGATCATGCATAGAGAGAGAGATGAACACATAGCTACCGGTAGAACCCTTAGCCTCGAGGAAGAACTACTCCCTCATCATCATGGGAATCAACAATGGCGATGGAGATGGCGGTGGAGATCGATGGAGATGGCTCCAGGGGCACTTCCCCGTCCCGGAAGGGTGCCAGAACAGAGACTTTTTGTTCCCCGAATCTCCCCTTCGGTGGCGGCGGCGCTGTGGAACTTTTCGTCGCTGGAGGCTTGATGATTTAGGGTTTATGCATCGGGAGGCTTCTTATAGGCGAAGAGGCAAGGTCGGTGGGTGGCCAGGGGGCCCACACCACCTGGTGGCGCGGCCAGTGCTAGCCCGCGCCACCACATGGTGTGGCCGCCCTGTGGCCCCTCTCCGTCTCGTCTTCTGGCTTCGTGAGTCTTCCGGTAAAATATCAACTTTGGCTTTTGTCCCGTCCAATTCCAAGAATATTCTATTTCTGACTTTCTGGAACCAAAAACAGCAGAAAACAGGCAACTGGCATTGTGGCTCTTTGTTAATAGGTTAGTCCAAAAAAGTGTACGAAAAGTACTCCAAAGTTGGAACAAAACACAAGAAAGTAGATAAAACCAAGCATGGAACATCAAAAATTATAGATACATTTGCAATGTATCAGCTGCTATAGCTAACATGATCCGAACTGATTTAAGCATCACTACGGGTGAGAAAGTCTCATCGTAGTCAACTCCTTGAACTTGCCGGAACCCCTTCGCGACAAGCCGTGCTTTATAGATAGAAACGTTTCCATCCATATCAATTTTCCTTTTAAAGACCCATTTGCACTCGATGGGTCTTGCACCGTCTGGCAGATCAACCAAGTTCCAAACTTGATTATCATCTGTGGACTTTAACTCAGATCTCATGGCTCCAAGCCATGACTCAGAATCAGAACCCACCATCGCTTCCAAATAAGTTGCCGGCTCATCACTTTCCAACAGTAATAGATCACGAACACTTCGCAATCTTGTCGATCTTCGCAGTGTAGGTGCAGCTGCCGGCTCAGCTACCATGACTGGCTCAACCTCCAAGGCTTTCACCAAATCACTACTGACCGGTTCCTCTCAAACTTCTTCGATCCGCACCGTACTCTCGACTGAGAAACTCTTTCTCAAGGAAGATACCGTTCCGAGCGACAAACACTTTGCCCTCTTCTCGGTTGTAGAAGTAGTAACCCAAGGTTTCCCTTGGATACCCAACGAAAATGCACTTATCCGACTTGGCTGTAAGCTTGTCCGACTGAAGTCACTTGACAAATGCTTCACAACCCCAAATCTTAAGAAAAGACAAACTCGGCTTCTTGCCAGTCCACATCTCATGTGGTGTCTTCTCTACCGATTTCGATGGTACTCTGTTAGTGTGAACGTCGCCGTTTCTAGACAATAACCCCAAAATGATAAAGGTAGATCTGTCCGACTCATCATTGATCGTACCATGTCCAACAAGGTCCGATTTCTCCATTCCGATACACCGTTCCTCTGCGGTGTACCCGGTGGAGTGAGCTGAGGAACTATTCCACAACTCTTCAGATGGTCATCAAACTCGTGGCTCATGTACTCGCCTCCTCGGTCCGGCCGAAGAAACTTTATTTTCTTGCCGAGTTGATTCTGTACTTCATTCTGGAATTCTTTGAACTTTTCAAAGGCTTCCGACTTATGTTTCATCAATTAGACATATCCATATCTACTCAAATCATTAGTGAAGGTAATGAAGTACTCATAACCACCCCTAGTTATCACGCTCATTGGACCACATACATCACTATGTACTAGTCCCAACAAGTCAGACGCCCTTTCACAACTCCTTGCAAAAGGTGTCTTGGTCATCTTGCCTAGAAGGCAGGATTCGCATGTCTCGAACAACTCCAAGTCGAATGAAGTTAGGAGTCCATCATCATGGAGCTTCTTCATGCGTTTCCAACTTATATGACCAAGTCGACAGTGCCAAAAGTAAGTCATATTTAGATCATTTGATTTCAACCTTTTCACATTTACGTTATAGACCGACCCACCATCAAGATTCGAAATAAATAACCCGTTCTGAACGGGTGCAAAGCCGTGAAACATATCATTCAAATATAAAGAACAACCATTGTTCTTAATATTAGACTCATAGCCTTGTCTCATCAAGCATGAGGCAGAAATGATGTTTCGACAAAGCACTGGAACATAATAACAATTATTTAGTTCCATTAAGAATCCTGAAGGTAAATGAAGTTGCATCGTGTTGACTTCCAACGCAGCAATTCTTGCTTTGTTGCCGACCCGAATGTCAACCTCGCCTCTTGCTACGCCCCTAGTTCTTACCAGTCCCTGCAACGAGTTGCAGATATGAATGACTGGTCCGGTATCATATACCCAAGAACTACCGGGTGCATCAGCAAGATAAAGGTCTATAACATTGCAAACAAGTGTACCTGAGTTGGAAATCACACCTCCACTCTTGGCTTTATCTGCCAAATACTTGCTGCAATTCCTCTTCCAGTGGCCATCCTTCTTGCAATAGAAGCAAGCGGATCCGACTAAAGGAGATGACTTAGTCCCTGAGGAAACGCTTGGGATCTCATCCTGAGCATTACCTCCTGACTTAGCCTTCTTCTTCTTAGTCCAAGAAGTCTTCTTAAACTTAGCCTTATTCTGTACCACCAACACTTGGCTAGTACCTTTCTTGAGATCAACCTCTGCCTGCTTAAGCATCCCATGTAATTCAGTGAGCTTCTTATCCATACCATGCATGTGGTAGTTCGATATGAACTGACCATACACACTAGGAAGAGAGTTCAGAATTATATCCGTAGCGAACTCTTCGCTAATGGGGTAGCCAAGCCTTTCCAGAGACTGCACATAACCAACCATCTTGATTGCATGCGGACTCGGTGGATCACCATCCTTAAGCTTACAACTCAGCAAAGCTTGAGAGACTTGATACCTCTCGATCTTTGCCTGAGCTTGGAACATACTTTTGAGGCTTTCAATCATATCGTAGGCCTCAACATTCTCGAACTGCTGCTGCAAGTTTGGTTCCAGTTGAGCAAGCATAAGACAACTAATTTATGTAGACTCATCACATGTTCTACGAAAGGCATTGGTTGCTGCGACACTCGCATTCTCATCCGGCACATCTGGAAGCGGGTTGTCTAGAACATGGTCCCTCTTTTCTTGTTTGAGAACAATTCTCATATTACGATACCAGTTGGTGAAGTTTGTTCCATTAAGTTTATCTTTCTCTAGGATGGTCCTCAACGCAAAACTAGATAACTGAGGGAGACTACTACCAGGTGTCATTATCTACAACAGAAATATGCAAAACACTTAAGACAAGTATTCATAAAAGAGGAGGCGTATTAAACATTTTAATACTTATGCTCCCACTAGAACCAACATCCCTCCGATGGTTACTTAGTGATTCAGGACCCTAAATAAGCAAGCCGACTAGTGAGCTTTAGCATCACCGCTAGCCGTCAAGTGATCTAGGTAGCCAACTCCTTGCCAATCGCATCTCATGCGACTCCTGTTGGTCAGGTGGCATCACATGCCCTGGCTCCCGATCGCCCTCTCCTCGAGCCCCACAACCGTTGTGATAGACCCGTCTAGCTTACCAAGTGCTTCCGCTGTAAGAGTCCGACTCGAACCCATCTAGTCGAAAAGAATTGGTAGCACCTCAATTTTATGAGCCCACTACCAAGAATGTCCGACTTGTGATGGTGTAGTACCGGCGGGGAGACCGACTAGACCTTCTTTGAGGGATTAAAGTTCTACCAACTATCTCATAGAGGTAAAACTAGAGACATAACAATCACACAAAATAATCCAATTATAATGTGAAATGGTATGGCTCTCTTCATCGTGATCTCCATCTCCATGAACATGTCCGTCATGCCTTTGGCTGCAGTGTCCTTCAAGTTCTCCAAACATGCTACACTAGCACTAAGGAATTTACAAGAAGATGGCATCTCATGCCGACACGCAGGTCGTTATACAATAACAGTGACAGCACTTTGGCTCCAGCCGGCTGACAAACCCGTGATACACAGGTCACGTATGGATTACACACATCACATGTACATAAGCCATACCATTCACAACTTCCTGCAAAAACAAGCTATGCATAGATACGATATCTATCGGTGTTGTGAACCTTGCAACGACATCTAATGCGCTACGACAGGGCGAAGCCGACGGTCCTATCCACCAATCTTGCACCTGATCTTCCATGCACCCCTGAGTGCGATTGATCCAATCAATCTTGCACAAAACCGATCTATCTCATAGATCGACCACCGAAACCCTAAGTGGATCCTATCCACCACCTCGTGCATATCACATACGCACAGATCTAGAGGCTAAAACTAGAAGCTTTTGCTTTGATACCACTGTTGGGCCATGCAGAGAAAAACAAAACTTTTCCCTAACATGGTACACCCAAGATCCAGCTCAGGTTATAGGCCACGAGATTACCGCTAGACGCGCAGATGCGGAAGTTGATGTAGCGCGTCGAAGCAGTGTCGAACGATCCCATGGACAGCCCTCCGAAGCCCATGAACTCCTTCGCCAGATCCCCACAAGCTTCCCTGTCTCCAGCGCCGCACATGCAGCGCCTATACCGGTATCCACACATACATGAAGGAGCTTTGGACAGATGATTGCTAGATCCTGTCTAGCCAGAAATGGAAGTGGAGAAAGTGATGACTAGGTCAGGGACTATCCCTTGTCACTCCACTTATATACACTCCTAGTTGGGCTCAACTCTTGAGGCCCATCTAGGTTGTACTCCAATCTCCACATGGATCTCATCCACATGGGCTCCTTACCCTTAAGTGTGTGACCCTATAGGTTCACGTACACCTGGACACGACATGAGCTACTCCTCTAAGTATCCCGTCATGGCTTTGATTCCAACTCACTCCCATGAACACTCGGTCACAAGTCGATAGATGGTAGCGACCTCTAGCAAGACGTGCCAACTCCCAAGTGTCGTAAAGTCAAAAGACGAACCTTCAATGTGACTTTCGTCAAAGTCCCTTTGCCACACGATATATCTGTTAAGCTATAGGTGAGTAGTTGTCATCCCTTTAATAGCTTAACTCTCTTCTCGTACCATGATATGTGATTTACTGGACTAACTCTTAGTCTGACTCCTCAGTTAACACTTAACTGAGTAGCACATGGCCATGCTTCTGAATCATATCACACGAGAGGGCCCAAAGAATATATCTCCATTATGGAGGGGCAAATCCCATCTTGGTAATCCACGTCACGCAGCTTGCTTCACGACCAACTCGAACTCTACCTTTATAACTGCCCATTTACGGAACAATGTTTGATAGAACCTAAGTTGGCGATCCACAACTCAGATCATGCAATCACCTCAGGTCAAAGGATTCCATTGTTCGAGACTGCAAATGACAACATGCTCATTGCATCTCAACTGTGGGTCAGTCCGACTCGCTAAACTCTTTAGCTGAATCAGTGTAAGTCGGAATAGCATCACCATGCCCATGACAAGTGGAACCGTGTCATCGGCCGATTTGCACATTGGTCTAAGTTGTGTGTCCAGCACAACCTCAACGAGCAAGGATAATCTAATATGAACAATCATGAATACATAGTTCCACAACTGAATCACGCATTCAGTGATATATATTTGATGTTCATATAAGGACAACTTTACTTTATGAATACTTTGGGAAATATCATCAACCATGATTGCCTCTAGGGCATATTCCCAACAGTAGGTGCCCTTCTGGACCACCAGGAGGCTCCGCGCTATGGATTTCAACTCCCTCGTGAAGCATGTAGAGGACGTGAGGACCTACGGCGAGTGCGTGAACATCCACGGCTTCAGAGCCAAGCACGAGGAGCTTGGCCTTCACCTCCGCAACCTCCAGAAGGTGGATATCGAGGAGGGTCGCATGCCCCTGATCAAGCCCAAGACGCCTAAGGTCAAGGGACTAGGCAGCAAGAAGTGGAGGAGGCGCCAGAGGAAGGAGGTGCAGGCCATGAGGGGCCACTGATCTTGTGTTACTGCTGCTGTAAAGCAACTTCTTTTGTCTTGTTTGTGTTGAACTTGTCCGCTGCTGCTGAGCAACCTAATTATCGAACCTCGTTAAGTACCGTACTATATAACCTATATTAGCTGCTTTATCTATGTTTGCTTTGTTTACTGAATTTATTTATGCTACTAGTTAGATTTGCTTCTCTAGATTTGCTACCATATTGGGGAGAAATGAGGCCAAAAGGAACAATTAATAAAGAGAGAAGCTGCTCTAGATTCGCTACCTTTTTGGGCAAAAAAACATAACTCTTAGTGAGAGAGAGGAAAAGGCGCTCTTAAAAAGGTTAATCATAAAAATAACTAAAAAGAAAACTTCTAATTTAAGAGACAAGGTGCACGTAACCACCAAACGCGCCCCATATGGTCCCACACCACGTCCCCCATAATCAGCGAGAGATAGATGGTTGGTCCGCTGTGTATCCTGGACCCACCTGTCAGCATGTAACAGTCGATGCGACGTAACGTAACGCTCAATGCACGACCCGTCCCAACACGGTCCCACTGGTCAGCATGTAACGGTTAAGCCTTTGACCTGACGGCATCCCCACCCCAAAAGTGAGAAAAAACTAAGCGGCTAGGAAAAATTGAGTACAACTAACGAACCGAGGGTATGAAAATAGAAATCCCTAAATTGTAATGGTGCCATGATGGGAAAGCCAAGGAACAAGAAAGGAGGGAGCAAAGCAAAATTGAAAAAAGTTGATAATGTTTTTTATGTTTCTGGCTTTTTCTCTCCGCGACAACTTTGTTTTTTTGTTTTTTAAGAATTACTCCCCTTCGACAACTTATAGGCATATTTTCTAGCATCCTTGCTGAGGAACTGTCGTCAGATTGAGGACAAGTACGCCATGAGGGGGTCCTCGAGGCGTGCGAAAGAGAGGGGTGTGAGACATACGGTATTCTGGGACGGTGAGCACACAAGTTTACCTAGGTTAGAATCCGCCAGCTTTGGACGAATCCTACTCCTGCTAGCAATCCAGTAATACGGCAGAACCGGAATATGGGTTACAGGGGTATCGCCTGTGCGAGTTGAGGGTCTAAAGTATTGGGTAGTGCCCTAAAGGCTCTCCCTAGGACGGCTTATATAGATATCCGGGCTAGGGTTTACAGGAGAGATCAATTCGTCTACAACTAAGAGTTGGTTACAGAGTACATCTTGAACTACAAGTAACATTATGGGCCTAAGTCGGTAAGTCTTCTGGGCCTTCCCGTAGCCGGATTGGACTCCGTCTTCTCTCCTTGACTGGGCCGCCCGTGAAGCAAAGCTATAACCCAAAGTGGGCCACCCTGGTCAGTAAGGAACTGTGAGGATACCCAGAAAGTATATCCCCAACATTAGCCCCCGGAGGCCTCCAAGATCCAAAGTCGGATTTTATCATCGTCTAGCTTGATCTTCGGCTTGCAGAATCTTGAAGGGTTCCTGAAACTTTACAACAAAAAATATGATCCGGGTCTTAAAAACAAGTCGGACCTATCAACAAGTTACTCGGATTTTCCAGCTTGATTTCAAACTAAGCCGGAACTTGGTCTCTAACGCCACGTGACACAAGCATGGTCAAGTCACGTCATCTGACAAGCGTGTCGTTAGTACGACCGTTGGTGGGTCTGCGGTTCGCGGAACCGAGGCGCCGTTTCAATGCGTGGGTGGAGATCGAGGAGACGCAATCATCGAGTGGGTCCTTCCCAGTTATTTCCACGACACGTGGCGGTTACACTGTAGCACTTGCATGAATCTTGGCATAGTTAGGTGGATATAAGGGGTTTGGATTTCTCCTTCTCCTTTCCACCAATCCTTTGCCGTTTCCTTTCCTCCCAATCCTCATGCGTGCACAAAGCCTTCTCACCCTTCCCCCACAGAACTCCCAACGCCGCCACTTTCAGGTCATCTTCTCACTAGAGAAATGGCTTCATCCTCTTCCTCTGGTTTGGCGGCAGCAGCGGCGGTGGCGACAGCGGAAGCTGTAGCGGAGAAGGAGAGCTTTTGGGGAATCTGGATCCCCTGCGCCCTCACCAAGGAGGGCCTCAAGAACGTGGAGAAGGAGGGGCTTCTCGTCACCGGCGACTGGCGGAGCGGCTCTGGTGAAACCGTCCCCAACCCACACGACGGCGAGCGGGTCCACTTCGGTACTCATCTCAACCGAGGTCTGTCTTTTCCTCCCTCGGAGTTCTTCTCCGAGGTGATAGATCATTACGGAGTTCAACTCCACAATCTTCCTCCTAACTCTCTCTTAGAGATAAGTGTGTATGCTTCGCTTTGCGAGGGCTTTCTCAGCATTAGGCCGAGTTTGCTTCTCTTCTGGTACTACTTTCATGTCCGGAGAAATTCCATCACTGCCGGTGTTCCTTACATCACTGGCACTATAAGTTTTTCACTTAGACGTGACCGGGCATATCCCAAAATTTCAGCCAGTGACTCGGTCAAACAATGGCCAGCCACTTTTTTCTATCATAGGGATATTCCAGCTCCCGGCAAAGCTGCTTTGCCGGCTTTTGCCGACGGAGCCACCACGGCCCAACCTTCTTGGGACGAGGCTGCTCTGGCTCTCACCGATGATCAAATCCTCGCTAAGAGGCGGATCGAATATTTGATCAAACACAAGGATCTGAAGGGATCCGACTTGGTCCAGTGCTGGGTCTCACGTCGGATCCAGCCACTTCAGTATCACGGGGATAGACTGATGCACTCCATCACGTCATCCAAAAATACTCCCTCTGCATCAGCCCCAAAGCCTACACCACTCAAAGCTACATTAGCCAGATCAAGTGGCTGATCAAGGAGCGGATCGAGAGGAGAATTCCGAAGATTTCTCTGGATATGCATACGGCGGAAAACCCCGTGGTGCTGGTAAGCTTCCATCAATACACCTTTTATGTGTTTCAATCTTCAAGTTAAACTGCAATACTGATATGCTTTCTTGTTTTCAGCTTGCTGACCTCCCCGAGTCGGAACTTGCTCCGCTCGAAGGATATCCTCCTGAGTTTTCTCAGGAGACAGAAGTGGTCCCATTGCTGGATCTTGCGCTTAAGAAGCGCAAAGCTCCGACAGTGGCTGTTGGCACAAAGGAGGTGCCTGTTGTGAAGAGGTAACTTTCATTCACAATTTCCGCCTTTATACCTTTCTCAAATTTCTTTCTGAGACGTAATTTTTTCGACTTTACTACGTTCTCTGAGCAAAGCCTCTCATCAAGGGCAAGGGGAAAGGGATTCCTCCAAAGCCCCCGCGACAGACGAAGCTAACCATAGCTTCGCCTGCCGTAGCTCCTCCGGCTCCTGCCCCTCAACCTTCTACAACTCCGGCGAATATTCCTTCTCCGGTGGTTGTAGAAGATCCGGCTCCTTCAACGGAGCCAGCGATCCTTGGGTCGCAAATTGACGTCACCATGGGTGCGTCAGATCAAGATAAGGGTGAACCCTCTTCGGGTAATGATCCCTCGGCTGAAGTCTGAGTCGGCAACCTCATCAGCAATCCGGGACTTGCCAAGTTTGGCCTGTCCCGGAATCTGCAGAAGAGATCCAGCGGCTAGCCAGGCAAGTCCTGGAGAAAAGCCACTTATCACCCGAAGAAGAAGTGCAAGAAGTAGAGGACGTCAAGTTCTCTGACCTTCTCGCTCAAGTTCGCCTTCGCGACGATAGGATTAGGATTGGCGAGCTTCCAACAGCCCCAGTGATCCCTCTTACTCTTGCCGAGAAGGTGGCTGCTGAAGTTAACGCGGGTTTGGATAAACTCACCCGCGAGCAATATGTAAGTCGGAATTCCAACTCTTATTTTTCCATTATGTTATACCATATCCTCTAGCCCCCAAGCATGAAGTAGGATATATAATCCGGGTTTATGCTTCATTAGGATGCCAAAGAACGAACTAGTGTAGCCCCCAAGGCTCGTGCTGATATTTAGCAAAAAATATTAGCCCGAGTCTTAAGTAGCTTTCTGACTTTGGGTATTCTGACTTACAGAAAGTATGTTCCTATAACTAGGAATTATTGACCAATGTCTGCGATAAGCGGAGAGAGATCAAAGCTCTCCGGCTTAAAAATGCTGAACTTAAAGTAGCCAAGGATGAAGCCGAAGGTAAAAATTCCGAGATTCAAACCTTGTCTTTTGCTTTTTCAATGTCGAATTTTTCTGAACTATTGTTCTTTTTGACTTATAGCGCTGGTGAAACAATCCATCGCTATGATTGAAGAGGCCGACAACCTCAAGACCCTGGTGGTGGAGAACAAGGGACTTCGCCAAGAGCTGGATAAGCTCAAGGCGGATCATGAAATGAGGATAGCTCAAGTCCTTGAATCCTCCTCCATGGCCACCGAAGAGCGTGATCGCAAGATTGCTGCTCAAGATAAAATAATCTCGGACCTCAAGAATGAGCTTGGCAGAGAGAAGGACATCTCCCAGGCGCTCCGGGCTGAACTCCAGAGTCTCCGGGAGGAGAAGACCAAGATTGACAACGTCATTCTCGGTACGTTCCATCTGGCTGACTTATCTTTTCTTCGAATATTATCAATGTCGGATTTTTTCTTGACTTGTTTTGTGTATAGGTCCTTTGAACTTGACGGACTCTTCCTCCTCTGAGCCCCGCACCCACCGGCTTACCCAAGTTGGTGATCTTCTTCATGACTTCCGCCGGTCCCTTGAGGACATTGGCGAGTCTCTCAGGATTCCGGACATGCCAAGCATGTCGGATTTTCAGGTGCGGGACAAGGCCAATGAGATGCCGCAGCTTGTTCGGGACTGGAATATGTCCTACGCGCGGACTGCTGCGCAGAACGCTCTCACCATGGTCATGAGCCACCATGGAAACATGGATATATGGCAAGTGACCAGAGGGTACTGCAAAGTAGACAAAGACGGCCAGGAGCAGGACCTTCAAGCTATCATGCACTCCTGCGCCGGGTACGGGTGTCACGTGGCTGATCTGACCAGCTACGAGATCCCCTTCTTCACCCGCGTAGCTACTCCGCCTCCTCCTCCAGAAGAAACCGAAGAAGTTTTGGACGATGAACGGACCACCTTAGATCCGGACATCTCGGAACGATATCAAGGCGGAGTAACCAACGAGACGGCAGCTCATTCATCTCCTCATGCATCATAGACCAGAAAATTATGTATTATTTCAGAAAGAACATGACGCGTTTGTAAATATTAAGTACTACTGATTTTGCTAGTGCTAAGCTTGTGATCTATTCAGCACTTTTGGCTTTGTTTTTTTGTGTGTGCCTGAAATATTTTTCATAAGCACTTGAATTTTTTCGTCTCTACTTATCGTTTATCTAGATTTCCGCCTCGTCCCTTTCGTGAGTCGGCTAAACCTTCAGCCAGAAACTTTGCCGAGCAACGGAGGTCACTTGCTAAACCAGTTTAAACTCGGAAACAAAGCCGGCTTTCAGTACCAACAATTCATTACTCGGAAAATACCCGCATCCAGCAATCAGACAAATAACCAAAGTAAAGACTAGAAATTTTAGAGTTATACCCGAAGGTAGCAGTTTTAGAATCGGAAATCTAGACCAGAACGAACATGAACATAAAATACTTTCAAGCATTCTGGGATTTTCGACTATAACATGATCATTTGGAAATAAGATGGTAAAAACTTCTCAAAAAAACTTGAGGCAACCAAAACTTTTATTTCTCAAAGAACATGTACATATATATGATTACAAAGAAGGATAAACTAAGAATAAAAGGGACGTAGCTGAGCAATATTCCATGGTCTGTCTAACTCATCCGGATTTGTACTGCCTCCAGCTCTCTTTATCTTCTTAGTAGCAGGTCTTTCTTTGACTGACCTCATGTCAGTTAAGTAGTACGATCCATTGTGCAATACTCGACTAACTAAAAAGGGCCCTTCCCATACTGGGGAAAGTTTGTGCTTTATTTGTTGCACAAGCCGGAGAACCAAATCGCCTTTGTTGAAAGATCTATTTCGGACTCTCTGGCTATGATACTTGCGTAACTTCTACTGATAGGCTGTAGATCTCATTTCAGCAACGACGCGAACTTCTTCGACTAAGTCGAGATCATTTTGTCGAGAAATCTCGGCATCCTCTTCGATATACGCGGCCACTCTAGGAGAAGTATGAATTAAATCACTAGGAAGAACTGCTTCTGCGCCATAGACCAAGAAGAAAGGTGTGTATCCTGTTGACCTGTTCGGAGTTGTTCGTGAACTCCAAATTACAGAGGGTAATTCCTCTGCCTTCCCCCGCAGCATGTCGTAGTGGTGCTTTGAGTCTCGGTTTCAGGCCTTGTAAGAGTAAACCATTAGCTCTTTCGACTTGTCCGTTAGCCTGTGGATGTGCGACTGACGCGATGTCAAGCCGGATATTTTGCTCATCGCAGAATTCAGCCAATTCTCCCATAGAGAAGTTACTCCCGTTGTCCGTGATAATGCTATGCGGATAACCATACCGGATTATAACATCCTCGACAAATCTTTTGGCTGTTGCTCCATCACAACTAGTGACAGGTTTAGCCTCAATCCATTTGGTGAATTTATCCACCATCACTAAGAGGTGAGTAAATCCACTTGGAGCTCGTTTAAATGGTCCTACCATATCAAGCCCCCAGACCGCAAAGGGCCATGTTATAGGTATTGTTCGTAGCTGATCAGCCGGAACATGAGCTTGCTTGGCGTACTTTTGGCAGCCTTTGCACGTCTTGACTAATCGTTCGGCATCTGCCTGAGCTGTAAGCCAAAAAATCCGTGTCTAAAAGCTTTTGCCACTAAAGATTTGGCTGCAGCGTGGTGACCACACTAACCTTCGTGGATTTCCCTTAAGATTTCCACTCCTTCTTCCGGAGATACACAGCGCTAAAAACCCCCCAGAAACACTCCGTTTATGGAGCTCACCTTTAACAATAGTATAGGATTTTGCTCGTCGGATAATCTGCCGGCTTAGCACCTCGTCTTCGGGTAATTTGCCATCTACCAAATAATTGAGGTAGGGTTGAGTCCAGCTGGGAATTACAGCCAGAACTGCTATCAAAGGTGAGTCGGATTTGGTCGGATATTCCTCATCTACTCCCTTTATCGAGGGGACTTCGAGGTGCTTTAAAAAAGCGCCATCCGGGGCCTCTTTCCACGCAGAGCCTATCCGAGATAGTGCATCTGCTTCCTCATTTTCTGCTCGAGGGATGTGTTGAACTTCAAACCCTTCAAACGATTTAGATAGATCATCCACGACAGCTTTATATGCTGCCATGTGTTTATTTGCATTACAAATATCCGAGACTTGCTAAGCAACAAGATCCGAATCTCCGTAACACATCAAACGTCGGATGCCAATATCCTTAGCAATCCGGATTTCATGCAGCAGTGCTTCATACTCGGCAATGTTGTTTGTCGTTGTGAAGTGGATCTGCAACACGTATAAAAGTTTATCTCCTTGGGGTGATTTGAGCACCACGCCAGCCCCCGAGCCCCCCCGAGCCTTAGACCCATCGAAAAAGAGGGTCCAATATTCCGACTCAGGGAGGATCATGTTCTCCTTCGTCTCTATCCAATCAGCGACAAAGTCAGCAAGGATCTGGGATTTGATTGTTGTCCGGGGTTTATACTCAATATCGAAAGCTGAAAGCTCTATTCCCCATTTGGCGACGCGTCCTGTGGCGTCACTATTGTTGATTATATCTCTCATGGGAGCTTTGCTCACCACGGTAATTGGATGCTCCTGAAAATAACGGCGTAGCTTACGAGATGCTAGAAAAACACCATAAGCCAACTTTTGATAATGCGGATACCGCTGTTTGGACTCTGTCAGGACCTCGCTGACAAAGTAAGTCGGACGCTGCACCATGTGTTCCTGATTTTCCTCTGGTCTCTCCACCACCATAACGATACTGACGACCTTATTTTTCGCATCAATGTAAAGGAACATCGGTTCCTGAGGTTCCGGCGCTGCAAGGATAGGAGCAGATGAGAGAACTCTTTTCAGATCTTGTAGTGCAGCTTCAGCTTCATCCGTCCAGACAAAATCCTTGGTCTTTTTCAGGAGTTTATATAATGGTGCGGCTCTTTCACCAAGCCGGCTTACAAATCGACTGACCGCAGCAATGCAACCAGTTAGTCTTTGTATGTCCTTCAGGCGAGTTGGCCTGGAAATGTTGAGTATAGCCTTAATTTTGTCTCGGTTCACCTCTATGCCTCTTAGAGACACGATGAAACCTAAAAAAATTCCGGCTAGTATTACAAAGAAGCATTTCTTCGGGTTAAGCATGATGTTGTATTTTCGTAGATTGGCAAACGTCTCCTCCAAGTCGGAAATCAGTGTTTCCTTCTTTTTGGACATCACCGCGATATCATCCACGTATGCATGTACATTGCGTCCGAGTTGGTCATGGAGGCAATGCTGCATCGTGCGCTGGTATGTAGCTCCTGCGTTCTTTAGCCCAAAGGGCATCGTAACAAAACAGAAGGTTCCGAAGGGAGTTATGAATGAAGTTTTGACTTTGTCAGATTCCTTCATCCGGATTTGGTGATAACCGGAATATGCGTCGAGAAAATAGAGGAGTTCCGAGCCTGCCGTAGAATCGATGACTTGATCAATTCTAGGCAGAGCGAACGGATCTTTTGGACAAGCCTTGTTCAAGGCAGTATAATCAACACACATCCTTAAATTAGTGGTGTCCTTTTTAGGGACCATTACAGGATTGGCCAACCACTTAGTGTGGATGACCTCTTCTATGAATCCGGCTAACTCGAGCCGTGCTAGTTCCTTAGCTATTGCCTTACGCTTTTCATCGCCAAACCGTCGTAAGGACTGTTTGACGGGTTTAGCGTTCGTGTTTACATTTAGAGAGTGCTCGGCAAGTTCCCTAGGTACTCCGGTCATGTCAGATGGCTGCCATGCGAAGATATCTTGATTTGCTTGGAGGAACTTGACGAGCGCGCTTTCCTATGCGCTACTTAGGCCTACGCCTATCTGGGTCACCTTGGAGGGGTCATCATCCTTCAACGGCGTCGTCTTCGTCTCTTCTGATGCCTTGAACTCTAGATTTGGCTTTGTCACCTCCTTCTTTGTTGCGAGCATCTCGGACGGATCTATGCTCTTCTTGATCTTCTGGTACTCCTGGGCGTGCAGCACGGCTTCGGCAAAGGCGGCATATCCATCCTCGCACTCTCGCGCTTTCTTCGGGTCTCCCCTGATGGTGATCACGCCATTGGGACCTGGAATTTTCATCATATTGTAAATGTAACACGGACGAGCCATAAAAGCCCAGTAAGCCGGATGCCCGAATATAGAGTGGTATGTGCTCTTGAACGGGACCACTTCGAAAGAAAGTGCCTCCGTCCGATAACTCTTTGGTGTTTCAAAGGTAACATCCAAAGTAATCTCTCCCAGGGAATTAGCTTGTATTCCTGGGACAACTCCGTGAAAGATCACAGAGCTATGGTTCAGCTGTGTTTCCGAGATCTTCATCCGGCGTAGCGTTTCGACATAGAGAATATTGATACTGCTACCACCGTCCATGAGGGTCTTGGAGAAACCATAACCGTCAATAAGTGGGTTGACGATTAAGGCGTATTTTCCTCGCCTGTGTAGCTTAGGCGGATGATCAGCGCGGTCAAATGTGATTGCCACTTCCGGCCAGTCCAGATATTGGGGGACAGCCGAAACTATTGCATTGAGCTCGTGGAGAACTGCTTTCTTGACCTTTGTTGGTTGAGATCCGAGGAAGGTGACGTAAGTGTCCTTCTTGGTGGGAAAAGTTTTCTTCCCTTCCGACTTGGGATTTGAAGCATCGGCTTCCTCCATGTCGGAATCTTCCTTGGTCTCTTTGTCCTTTTCAGGATTTTTCTTTCCCTTCTTCCGCTTAGCTTTGTAGCCCGCAGTATCATCTCTCTTGATGTCGTCGTTAAAACGACACTCAGCGTTGGTGTGGGACGAGCCCCCATTGGCGTCCAAGTGATGCACACATGGGTTATTGGCAATGTCGGTCCAAGTGTAGGTTTTGCCTGGTTGTTGCTCTCCTCTACCTTGGACCCTTGATGTCCCACGGCCATGCCCGTGGCCTCCGCCACGTCCTCCTCGTCCTCCAGACCCAGAAACAGTAGTAACCACTACTGTCTCCGCGTTGGGTTTTTCTTCCGAGGTATTCTTGCGCTTCTGAGCTTGTTGCTTTGGTTGTTTTGCCGACTGAGGCACAGCCAGGACGTTGAGTAATCCCTCTGCATCGTCGTCAGCATCTACATACTTGCTCGCTGTTTCTATCATCTCTCCCAGATCGGTGACCTTATCACACTTCAAGCGGTGACGTAGTAGACCAATTGGGAGTCTTGCAATGAAGGCTTCAATCGCAGTTTGATCGTTTACTCCTTCACAGGAGTTCTTGGTGTCGATCCATCGTCCGAGGTAATCTCGGCAAATTTCTCTGGCTTTCTAGGTGCAACGCTGTAGGTCTCCAACCATACAGGGCCTCCGATATGTGCCTTCGAAATTCTGAAAGAACGCACTTTACATGGCATACCAGTTGTGGATGGTGTTCTCCAGAAGTTCATTGAGCCAAGGTCGCGCTGTCTTCCGCAACATAAGTGGGAGATATCAGGTTGCGACCAGGCTGTTTCCGCCTTTGGTGATGCAGCAAGCTTGGAAAAAATCCTGCAGCCAGGTATCTGGCCGAGCAATGCCGTCGTAGGCTTGGATGTGCCTTGAGATAGCAAATCCTTCCGGGAATTTTGTAGCTCTGACGCGTGGTCCAAAACACTTTAGGCCCACGTAGAAATCGTCGTTTTCGTAGCACTGCGCCTCTATATTGGAGTTGATCTTGTGCCTTGTATCGTTCGGGGATAGAGATCGTCCCGAATGTCGGCTATGGCTGTGGTGCCTTGGAGCCGGACTTTGGCTTCTGCCACCACCTCCTCCGCCATGTCGTCCTTGCCCTTCTTGGGGGCCGTTGTGATAACTGCCTGGTGGAGGGGGTGGGGTAGCTGAATTGTTTCCGGCTGATCGCCGGCCTCTGTCCGGAGCGTCATTATTCGAGTTTCGGGGAGGTTCTTGACTACGACGCGCCCCCTGCCGGCTTGTCCCAGAATGGTTTCCGTCGTTCCTTCGTCCGTCGTTCCCACCATGGTGAGGCTCAGCCGGACGGTTTTCATGTCTAGGAGGTGGCATTCTCTGACGATCCTCCTCCTGATGTTTCTCTTTATCTTCTCCCCTTCGATCGTTAAACTCTCGTCGGGGACGATTCCTCGGATTCAGTGCAGCGATGGCGTCTTTCTCGGCCGCTAGAGTGACATTGCTCTGGTTATGCGTAGTTCTGCGATGCTGTCCTGATGATCCAGTTCTTGAATAATTGTCTTCCCTGCGTTCGGGGTGATGATACTACGCCCGAACGTAATCGGATCTTACGTCAGCCCATGCCGGATCTGTGCGACATTGGTCAGAATCCGAGACCAGTTTTTGTCTTCTGGACAGGGCGACCTTTTGCTGCTCCAGTCCCTTATTGAGTAGCTTAATACCCAAACGGATTTCCTCTGGTCCTGGATTAGCCGATAAAATTTCTCGGGCTGCCACGGTATTCTGTACTGGGGTTGCTGTCTTTCCGTGGCTTCCCCATCTCATCCCCAAAAAGGACGGCACGGACACGTGGGAACTGGTCATCATTGGTGTGACACTTCCATGTCTTTTGATGCAACCAAGACATGTAGTCCTTAGTTGACATGCGTTTCTTCTCCACCTCGATGTTTTTGGCTTCATCGAGGAGTTGTTGACGACGCGCTTCTAGGGCTTGGGCTCTTTCGTCCAGCTCATCTGCAGTAAGTTCTGTAGCTGTAGGGATAGGTGTGGTTAATGCGGCATCGATGAGTTTACGCGCACCTTCAGTGATCATGTGTCCATCCACCGATGCTTCTTTTTTTGGCTCTTCTGGGATAAGTGCTCCATCTGAGTCTTCCTTGTATTCCTCGGCGATCACCTCCTCTGTGAGAGGGTCTTTTGTCGGGGTCTTATTCTTCTTGTTCTTCTTCTTTGCCTTCTTGGCAGCGCCGGTAGCAAAGACGGCTTTGGGTCCGTTTCCCGGAGTCAAGCTTTGATCGGTACTTTCGGACATCTGGACTTCGGGATTATCTCCGACGTCCACGTCATCCTACGCTTTGGGAGAGTGTTCCCCGGATCCTTCATCCATGGCTTCTCCCTCTTCTGCAGCTTTGGAGTTGTACTCCTCTTCATATTCCGCGGAGAACTTTCGAAAATCTGCCGACGTCATAGACTCATCCGAGGATGTAGGTACGTCGGCGTTTGTTCCAATTGCCTCCAGCAGAGAGTCGGTGTTTTCTCCAGCATCGGCAGCGCCGGATCCGGATCCTACGTATCTGACAAAGTGCGACGCATGCTTCCTGCGGTACCTGCGGCTTTCGCGATCAGCCATGTCAAAACTTTTGATGGTTTCGAGGATTGCATCTACGCTTTCGCCTTGCAGTATCATACGTCTTAGTGTGTACCTCAGGAAAGGCCTGTCTGTCTCGGCGTCATCAGAGCCGGAATCAGTGTCGTTGATATGCTCCTCCTCGATTTCGACTTCCGCGGGTGGGTCGATCTGGGATCCGGCTTCTCCAGGGAGATCCACTCCAGATTCGACTTGGATCGTTAGGTCTTCTTGAGGCTCGGATTTCTCCACTATCTCCGCAATTGGTGTGGGCTGGGTGGGATTAGGGTTTTTTGAGATCCGGAACTCTGCCGCCTCCACGGACAAAGGGGACCCAGAAAATTCTTCTGCCTCTATCATCACCATTGGGGTGGGTTGGGCAGGTTCGGCGAAACCGATGTAAACATCGATCTCACCAAAAGACATGATTGTGTAGGCAGTCACGGGCTCCTTAGCCAGAATCCAAGTCTCGTCGAGAACGATGGGAGGGACGTCGTTGGCGTAGAGGATGCGACTGACGACGATAGTCTCGCCGATTCCAATTTTTGCAGATTCCGCTCGGAACGCAGATCCGAAACTCACTTGCCCCACGGTGGGTGCCAACTGTCATCGGATTGAGGACAAGTACGCCATGAGGGGGTCCTCGAGGCGTGCGGAAGAGAGGGGTGTGAGACGTACGGTATTCCAGGACGGTGAGCACACAAGTTTACCCAGGTTCGAATCCACCAGCTTTGGACAAATCCTACTCCTGCTAGCAATCCAGTAATACGGCAGAACCGGAATATGGGTTACAAGGGTATCGCCTGTGCGAGTTGAGGGTCTAAAGTATTGGGTAGTGCCCTAAAGGCTCTCCCTAGGACGGCTTATATAGATATCCCGCCTAGGGTTTACAGGAGACATCAATCTGGCTACGACTAAGAGTTGGTTACAGAGTACATCTTGAACTACAAGTAACATTATGGGCCTAAGTCGGTAAGTCTTCTGGGCCTTCCCGTAGCCAGATTGGACTCCGTCTTCTCTCCCTAACTGGGCCGCCCGTGAAGCAAAGCTCTAACCCTAAGTGGGCCACCCTGGTCAGTGAGGAACTGTGAGGATACCCGGAAAGTATATCCCCAACAGGAACGCTATACGGGCATCTCCACCGAGCTGACCCAACCCGTCCAAGTACGTCCAAATGCGTCCACGCGGACGTGCATGACATGCACGGTCTCTCCAGCGGCACGATCTATCCAGACCGACGCATACGGCTCAACCCATCGGCGCACCAAATTTGCATGGTCGATGCGTCGGGGCGGACACGGGCTGGCCGAGGGCGTGTCCTCCCGTGTGTGCTACTGGCCCACCCGTCAGTGATTGCTTAGCGCGGCACCAATTCAGGTGCGCAGCGACACCGATTGAGAGGCACGGGGCGACAACCGTCGCCATCAATACCAACGAGACTACACCCGGACTGATGGGATGACATCCGTGTTCTCGCGCCGGCATTAAAGGCGAAGACGCGAGAACCTACACGCATTCGCACGGGAAGGGGCTATAAAGCCAACCCATGCGCCCGTCGGTGCCGCACTCCCCTCCTCTCGCCATTGCCAGATTCACCCACTCCCAATGCCTCGGCCGCCGCCACCACCGCCAACAATGAAGCCGGGATGGTTCAAGAAGTCCAAGAATGACCACGAGGCGAGCGGATCCGCATCGAGCGGCCAACGCAGTCAGGGGGCTCCTGCCTCTTCTAGCCTGCCGGCCTTCCTTCGTGGGGTCGTGCCACCGCGTCCGCAGCCGTAGGACTTTGCCAACCTCCCCGCCAAGCGCTAGGTGGAGGAGCCCTGCCGCGACCGTCGCTACTTCCGCTTGGCGGAGTGCGAGCGGCGATGGAGGGAGGGAGCATGCATCGCTCATCATGATGTCTCCTTCCCCATGTGCTGGCACTAGGGCGGTCCTAAGATTTTTGGGGCCCTGTGCGAGACCAAAACTCGAGGCTCTTAATACAGGCATCACAATAATATTAATAAATATTATACGTGTATAATATATGTTTTCAATAACACTTAAGTGTACGCGTATCAAAGAATTTATGCATTATTACCTTAAAATTTTCTTATAGCATTTCTCGATGAAAAATCACTTATGACGGGGGTCGATGATGATGTCATCCAATAATTTCTTCTCGATGCATAACGTTATCAAACCATTTAACCTCTATTGGTATCGATATTTTCATTAGTCAGTTTCTCTTCCTCCACTACAACTATCGCCAACTCATTACTTGGGTTTATCCAAGCACCACTATTAGCCTTGAAAAATTTGTAAATATCTCCTTCTATGATTGTACCAAGACAACCACCTCTTTTGCTCTTTTCCTTTTAGGGTAACCATATGGACACTTTCACGATGAGAAGATATGATAATAGACAATGTCGAAAAACAAATCTATATCAAATATTGAATGGTCCAAATTATGCATAATGCATCATTTATGTGAAGGTAAATATTAGGTAGTAGTGACATGGGTATACCCTACAGGTACTCGAGCTTGGTATATACGGCCTGAATACATAGAGGCCCACGGTGTCGCCAAGGCCCAAATGAAGAACTCAAGTAACCTATGGACTCTCGATTGCTTGAAGAACAAGAAGAAGCTAAAGATAGAAAGTTCAAAGGGGAAAACCCTAACCTGTACCGACTCGACCTGCTACCCGAGACCTAGCCTATCTATATAAAGGCTAGGAGGGGGCAACGAGGAGGACACAAGCAACCCTAGTTTCCAGAACCCTCGCCAGATTGCATCTACGCACCATTGTAATCTTCGATTCATTTGATAATTCCACGAGCAGACAAGCAAGAGTATGGACCTCTACGAGGCCTGAACCAGGGTAAACCTTCGAGTCCCCTGTGTGCTTGTTTGCTAGCCGATAGATGTCTCCAGCGCTCCCTCCTTCTCCAAAACCCAAGTCCATAACAATGGGCATTGATGAGTTAAACCCTCGTCAATTGGCACCGTCTGTGGGAATTGGGAGTGCTGATGTTGCGGCTTCTTCGGCCCCATCAACCGCGATCTACAACTCCGCAACGGCGGAGATTCGCCAGCTCTTTGGCGCGTTCGACTTCACTGTCCACACGCCGGCCACTCGCCCGGCTTTCGAGTCCGTGGGCGACGGAATCAGCCTGGCGATCGGGAGCTTCCGCTTCCAAGTTGGTCAGATGGGCACGCTTCGCATGCCTGACCAGCGGGCGGTGCCGTTGATTGCCCCAACATCGTGGTTACCTCCATTGATCGGCACCATCAGTGAGCTCAACGCCCCAACAACAGTCGAGAACATGGTCAGCGACAGAAGTCGCGAATCCGATCTAAGGGATTTGGCAACTAAAGATGGGGCCTACGGCTCCGGATCTGAAAGTTGCGGGAGCAGCAGCTTCCCCAATCACTTCATGTGCGCCGTCATCAACGCAGGCGACACCTCCGCCAACCACGACAACATGGGCAATCGCGGTAATGAAACTGACCCGCCTAATGGCGGCAACGGTGGCAATGGTGGCAATCGCACCCCCGTCAACAATGGAGGAGCAATCGAACCTCCAACCATAACAAACGAACAAACCAGCGAACGCATCGCGATCAGGCTCAACGAACAAGAGTGGGCTCGCTGCCGCGAGGCCTTACGAGGCAACCCTCTACCCTTCGGATCTCCGCAAGAACTGCTAATGGGCTACCAATGGCTCCTGAAGGAAGAATTCAAGCGCCAAGTGCAAACAATCGTGCGACTCAAGGCACGCAAAAAGGCGGCAGACGAGTCGAGCCTTCGACGTGTTGGGCTCTCCTCCCATAGAGGATCCTCCTCAAAGGGCAACGAGTACCTCGCAAACAAGAGGCGATCTCGGATGGCCCATCTCACCGAGCAAGAACGCATAGAAGCTACAAAGGTCCTCGACTTCAGCTCTATAAAAGTCGATACACGAGCAACATGGTCCCCAAGACGCCGCTGGCCGCGGTGACAGTAGCCACCATGTACCTCCTCAACAACCAGCCGCCAGCTGGAGATCCCCGAGCCGCCATGCACCGATCTACGATCACGGACTTGGGACTAGTCGAAGCTGCCCTCGATAAGGAACCAACACCGGAGCCGAAAAAAGGCAAAGCGCTACTCCTCGCCCTCATCCAGCGACAACAGTCACGACCTTTCTCGACGCCGCTGCTCACGGCGACACGACCACGACTATGATGCGCGCGATGACCTCACGCAGTGCAAGATTGACAAATCAAGGGTGCGACGTGCTCGGTCGACTGACTCGGAAGAGGAAGATGTGGAGATATGTGGCGCCAGATGCTTTAGCAAGGCCATCAGGGAAAAGCGAATGCCCAAGGGGTTCAAACTCCCGTCGGAGAACCCAAAGTTTGACAGCCTGTAGGACCCGAAGATCTGGCTGGAGGACCACATCTCCTCTGTCAGGCTCCACGGTGACAGTCGAAGCACGGCCATGCAATGCTTACAGCTACAGCTACAAGGCGCTGCCCGAGCATGGCTCAACAACCTCCCACGTGGATCCATTCGCAGTTGGGATGAGTTGGTTTACAGCTTCGTGCGCAACTTCAAGGGCACATACAAGCGGCCCGCATCAATCGAAGAACTGAGATGCTACCAGCAAAGATCAGGCGAATCACTACGCTCCTACATCCAAAGGTGGTCCATCATCAAGAACTCCGCAGAGAACATCTCGAAGGATCGCGCGATTGACGCATTCAACGGCGGCGTCCGCCGCATAGAGCTCGGAGAGGAGCTGGGCCGCTCAAAGCCCAAAACCATCGACCACCTGATGGAAATTGCGAATCGCTAGGCAGATGGAGAAGATTCGGTGAAAAATCGTGTTCACTCCGACGAGGAGGCAGAACTCGAGCATAGACGCAACGCCGAGGCAAACGCCGCATGCGCATCTACGATGACCGCGACAACGTCAACATGGTCGCAGCTGGCTATGCCGACAGACGCGACCATAACCGCAACAGCGGATACCGCGACTCCAGGAAAACCACACAATTGTGGCAACGCCGCAATTGTGATGAGGCACCCGTGACATCCATTGAAGACAAACTATCAGGGCCATGTACGGTGACAAACATGATGGAAGAAGAAGTCCAGCCACCTCCTTAAGGACTGCCACGAGTTCCTCAAACTACATGAGGGATTGGTTCGGATGAATCACAACACAGTCGAAAGAGGCTACGGAGCCGCTCCAGGCACCGTGGCACATGACGCTCCGCCACCACCACCTGGAATACCCCCAAACGCAGCTGCACCGGACCAGCACCAGGGAGGCGAACCATACCCACGAGCCATGGGTACCATGATGATCCAAAAAGGACGCCCCTCTAACAGGGTGTAGAAGGCCATCACCCGCCAAGTCAATTTGGCCACAAACTCGCCACCATCTACCACTGAGTACCTCAGCGGAAGCGAGTCCTGCATCACCTTCGACAAACGTGATCATCTGCCTCAGGTACCTCGTCCGGGCCATTGTCCCCTCGTACTCGAGGCGCAAATCAGAGGTTTTGACATGAGCCGCGTCTTCATGGACGGCGGAAGCGGCATCAACCTTATATTCGCGAGTACCTTGCGAGCAATGAGGATCCCTCTGACTTGCCTAGAAGCCTCGGACACAACATTCCACGGCATCGTCCCAGGAAAAGGCGTGTATCCCCTGGGCAAAATCAACCTCGACGTCATCTTCGGCACGCCGAAAAACTTTCGGCGCGAGCGCATCGACTTTGAGGTCGTTGACTGGCCCTCACAGGACCACTGCATCCTCGGACGTGTCACGTTTGCTAGGTTCATGGCAGTGCCACACTACGCCTACCTGCAGATGAAAATGCCAGGTCCCAATGGTGTCATCACAGTCAACGGGAGCTTCGAGAGATCCGACAGTTGCGACAGGGAATTCAACAGAATTTCCCAGTACTTCGGCATGCAGGAAGAACTCGCGAGACTAAAGGAGTCGACAGACAACAGTGTGCCTCCCCTGAGCCGGCCAAGTTCGCCTGATCTATCTTTCGACTCATCGGTGGACACAAAGAAAGTGCAGGTCCACCCATCGGATCCCGCCAAAAGGGCCCTCATTGCCAACAACTTGAGACCCGCATAGGAACTCGCGCTCGTCGAATTCCTCCATGAGCACTGGGAAATCTTTGCCTGGTGTCCAGCGGACATGCCAGGAGTTCCCAGGAAATTTGCCAAGCACGCACTCAACGTCAACCCAGATGCAAGGCTAGTCAAGCAAACAATCCGGCGATTATCTGAGCCACGAGCAAAGGCAGTCGTAATGGAGATCAACAGACTCCTCGACGCCAAATTCATACGCGAGATCAAGGAAAGCACTTGGCTCGCCAACACGGTGCTGGTACCAAAAAAGGACATGGGTATCCTGCGGATGTGCGTGGACTTCACCTCTCTGAATAAGCACTGTCCAAAGGATCACTTCCCGTTACCACGAATCGACCAGATCATCGACTCCACCGTGGGATGCGAGCGCCTCTGCTTCCTCGACGCCTACTCAGGCTATAATCAGATTCGAATGAAGGAGGAAGATCAAGAAAAACAGCGTTTACAACACCCTTCGGTGTGTTCTGCTACAACACAATGCCCTTCGGGCTAAAAAACGCAGGAGCCACCTACCAGCAGTGCATGCATGCTTGCGTCAAGGATCAGGTTGGTCGCAACATTCAAGTCTATGTCGACGACATAGTAATCAAGACCAAGGAGGAAGCCTCCCTAATCGACGATTTACGCGAAACCTTCGCCAATCTCGATCGCTACCGGATCAAGCTCAATCCAGACAAATGCGCCTTTGGCGTACCATCTGGGAAACTATTCGGGTATCTCATCTCCGCGAGGGGAATCGAGGCAAACCCAAAGAAAATAAAAAGCCATGCTGGCCATGGAGAAGCCGAAAAACATAAGGGGCGTCCAGCAGCTGGCTGGGCGAATCGCGGCCCTCAGTCGATTCATCAGTCGGATGGGAGAAAAGGCACTACCCTTCTACCAACTCCTCCGCAAAGCTGAAAAGTTCGAGTGGACCAATGAAGCGCAGGAAGCATTCGAAGAGCCTCAAGCGCCTGCTATCCACTTCGCCAGTCCTAGTGACCCCACGAGAACGGGAACCACAGTTGTTGTATATCTCCACCACCAACCAGGTGGTCAGCATTGTGCTTGTGGTTGAACGAGCCGAGGAAACCAAGGTCCACAGGGTACAACGCCCAGTATACTACCTCAGCGAGGTCCTCACGCCAACAAAACAGTGGTACCCGCACTACCAGAAGCTGGCGTACATCGTCTTCATGACTGCTCGGCGACTGCGCCACTACTTCCAGGAACACCAATCGTGGTGGTCAACGACGACCCCTGGGGCATATCCTCAATAACTCCGATGCCACGGGGCGGGTCGCGCTTTAGGGAATCGAATTGTCTCCACGAGACATCACATATGAAAAGCGCGACGCAATCAAATCGCAAGTTCTCCCTGACTTCCTCATGCACTGGATGGAGAACCAGCTCCCCGAAAAACCAAATATGTCCTACCTCTAGACAATGCACTTCGATGGATCCAAGCGGAAGGACAGAGCAGGTGCAGGTGTCATACTGACATCGCCCCAAGGGGACAAGCTGACATATATCTTGCGAATGCAGTTCACCGCCTCCAACAATGAAGCTGAATACGAGGCCCTGCTACACGGGATGAGGATGGCAAAAGCCTGCGGCGCCAAGAGGCTCATTATATATGGCGACTCCAAGCTGGTCGTCAACCAAACAATGCATGCGTGCAACGCACTGAACAACAACATGATCGCGTACCGTGACCTCTACGGCACACTCGAAGGGGACTTTGACGGCTGTGAGCTGCGACACGTAGGTCGTGAAAGCAATGAAGAGGCGGACGCACTCGCCAACATAGGCTCTACCTGCGCCCATACCACCTGGGGTATTTCTTGAGAGCATTTGCGAACGCTCCATCAAGCCAAAGGCATCAGAGAAGAAAACAAGCGCAGCAACGGACTCGGGGGCTACGCAACCCAATGAGCCAATGGCACTCGACGACCTAGCGCTGGATACAGGACTCGAAGGACCAATGAGCGTCATGATGATCGAGTCATCCTGGAATCAGCCGTACATCACGTACCTCCTCAGCAAAAGGCTACCGGATGATCCGACTGATGCACGGCACATCGCGAGGCGATCCAAGGCATTCGTTGTTATCAACTGTAAACTATACAAGCGCAGCATCATAGGAGTGCTTCAGCGATGCGTCTCCACGGCCGATGGAAGAGTTGTTCTCCTCAACATCCATGAGGGAACCTGCGGACACCACGCTGGCAGTCACGCCCTCGTGGCCAAAGCTCTACGAGCTGGATTCTACTGGCCTATGGCCATTCGCGATGCTAAGGACATCGTCTAGAAATACAACGCGTGCTAGCGATTCGCGAACAAGCCGCACACACCTGGCGCAGAGCTTTGGCCAATCCGATTGGCCTGGCCCTTCGTGCAATGGGGACTCGACATGGTCGGTAAGCTCCCCAAGTCCTCACGAGGAGGCTACGTCTACCTCCTAGTCGCAGTCGACAAGTTCACCAAGTGGATAGAGGCCATGCCAGTGACCAATCAATCAGGGCATAGCGCAGTCAAGTTCTTCGAATCCATTGTCTTCCGCTTTAGAGTGCCACGTAGCATCATCACAGACAATGGAACGAACTTCACATCCAAGGAGTTCCAAGAATTATGCGAGAATCTAGGAATCAACATCAGCTACGCCTCGGTAGCGCATCCATAGACCAACGGTCGGGTCGAAAAGGCGAACGGGCTCGTCTGCGGCGGCATCAAGAAGCGACTCCTCCGGCCACTCGAACAAGCTGCGGGTTGCTGGCCAGCCAAACTACAATCAGTACTCTAGAGCCTACGCACAACTCCAAACAGTGCTACAGGCTACACCCCGTTCTTTATGGTGCACGGGGTCAAAGTGGTGCTACCCGCCGAGGTACGATACAAAACGCCGCGTGTGGTCGCTTACAACGAGCAGGAGTCAACCCTTGCACTTGAAGACTCTGTCAAACTCCTCGGCGAGGCAAGGGAAATCGCCGCGGAAAGATCAACGATCTACCAGCAGAACATGCGCAACTACCACAGTAGGAGGCTACGCCCTAGATCCTTCGTCGAAGGCGACCTGGTCCTGTGACTGAAACAGCAAGGACATCTCAAGCTCGAGTCCCCCTGGGAGGGACCATACGTGATTACAGAAGTAATCCCAGGTGGCACCTATCACCTTCAAGATTTAGAGACAGGAGTCGCATACTCAAACCCCTGGAACGTCGCGCAGCTACGACGCTTCTACCCTTAGTCGTTTTTACTTTTACATTGCAAATAAGGCCACCCAGCCAAGGCTACTTAGCCACACATTGTACTTCATACTGTCTTGCGAATAAATAAAGCTAAGTGCCCCAAAACTCTGTGTTCTCCTTTATTTTGCAACTTATCCACTCGGGGGCTGTACCACCCTATACACATCTATTCTACGAACTAAAACGCGATATCCTGAGTAGCTGGCACATCAATCGAAACCCTTGACACACATCAACCCAGTTGGAACGCACCTGACAGGTTGACATGGGACTGAGATAAGCACGACCAGGCTAACGAAAAGGAGTTGCATAAGTGCAACGCACTCACAAAACATACACGCTAACAAGCTCTTTATACATCATTGACAATCAATTATGCACATCATTACATACGAACTTTACAACACTGGTACACTTATATGCAGGATACAAACTAAACTACTATTGCAACAAGAGAACGTCGGTTTGTTCCTCGAAGAAGTCGACGATCTCCTCCGCTGGGCGATCCACCGCCTGATAATGCGACACCATATTCCAAGCAGAACCCGCTGGTGGCGCAGGTGGTCCAGCCGCAATTGCTGCAACGTCTACATCAGGTCTATGCAGACGTACCAGCGACAGAGCGGTCTTGGCACCAGCCACCAATTGTTGCCTTACACACTCGCGAACCGTAGCCAGGTCTTGGAACTTGGCAAGGAGGGCCAGCAGGCTCGATGGAGCAGCATCTAGCGGAAACATCGTCCGAGAAATGTTCTTCAAGCATGACTGCGACTTCTTCAGAAAGTGCAGCACTCGCGACGCACGATCCTGCAGGGTCGCCAGTGCGATTGCACGATCATGATCTACCCAGAAGTATCCACTCTCCTGAAGTTTCTCTTGGGTCAGGTCATGCATGCGAGTGGCAATCCTATCTTTCTCATCCTGCGGATGGCGCACGCTGACAACTGTACAAAGCAACAATGGAAGTGTGAGGACAGCACACCATTGCGAGTGACTACAAGGAAAAGATAAGAGTAAGCAAACTAACATTTAAATTGGTCGCCTAGTTGCGTCATCTCCCCCAACAGATATTGTTCTTGGGCGGCGGCTTTCTCTGCCTTCGATTTCCATACATCCGCATTACCGCGGAGTACGGGCAATTCATGCTCCAACTGCTTCACGCGATCACGAAGTCGCGAAAGCAGAGACAGCTCATCCAACCTTGAGCGCGGCGGCGCCAAAGTTTCATCAAGGGGTGGCGAATCCCGAGGTTCCCTCAAAGGATCACTTGATGTGCCCTATCACAAGCCAAGCAAAGAAGCAATCAACAAACTAAGCTACTGCGTAGCACAACTATACCTCAGAAGGAGGGTTAGCAGCATCGAACGGAGGAACGACTGGTTCACTGGGGAGCACATCCTTGACGGTGTACTTGGTGACCAGTCGAACCCTTTTATCTACTTCACTCACGGACATGCCATCGGCAGACACGCGAGTGACATCGTCAGCGCCAGCCCACTGAAACATGGGATGGACTCTGGCCTGCAGGGGCTGGACGCGACGGCGCAGCCATGTGCGAATGAGGGCGCAACCTCCCACCTCTTTGCCCATGTGACTCTCGAGGTCGCAGACACGCTCGTACAGCACATCTGTCTCCACGGACTCGTCGGGCATGACCACATTCTTCCAGGAGTGCCTTCTCTTGCACGACGTCGCGGGGTCGAAGGGCGTGAGTCCGAAGTGGTCTCCGTCAACCTTCTCGTCGTAGACATAGAACCACTTGTCCCTCCACCCTTGGACGGACATCGCTAACTTGATTTCGAAGTATGTGGCGGATGGATCGACATGGATTCCGCAGCCGCCTACATCATAGACTATGGAGCCAGACGCCGATTGGCGCTTCAACTTGAAGAGGCCCTTGAAGAGGCCGAAATGCGGTCCGAGCCAACACTCGCAAAGGGTGATGTAGCAAGCTACGTGGAGGATGGAATTGGGGGATAGCTGATGGAGCTGGAGCCCGTAAAAGCAAAGAAGACCCCTGAAGAAAGGATGCAGGGCAACGAGAGGCCACAAATGATGAACGCTAGGAACATCACTTGAAAACCGGCAGGAGGAGAGGGGATTACCTCGCCGCCAGGGACGCGCGCGTCAGAGACTGCAGAGGACAACACTTCGTCTTGGCGAAGAAGACGAAGATCTGAGGACTTAATCACAGATGGACGCCACGCGCCATTCGTGACGCGAGTGCCTGTGCCCTTCTTCTTTCCACCGGCGGTGGTGCTGGTGCCCGCAGTGGCAGAGCCGCCCTTCTTCTTCATCGCAGCAGCGGCAGCAGCGGAATCGGCCGCAACACCTCCCTTTTTCTTCCCCATTTCGCGGCGGCGATGTGAACGGAGGAAGTAGCTGGGAAATACGCGGAGCTGGTCCAGCGCCGTGGAGGGAAAAAGAGCGCAGAGAAGCAGAGGAGCAGCAGCAATGGCGATGGAGGCAAAGGATGAATGGAAGTAGATGTGAATTTTACCGACGCCGCATCGTTACTTAACCCCCTGGAAGATGCAATCCAACGGCTTAGAAAAACCCTACTAGACGTGTGGCGCTCATCGCGCTCGACACGTGGAGGAGCCAAAGCGCGAACCGTCCCCCACTACTCCCATTACGCGTGGAAATCGAGGAGGCGTAGTTAAAGTAAAGATTACGCACGCCCGATCAAATCAGAGTCAGGGAATGGGACCCACTGCTCGTCACGTCCCGTCAAACTCGCTCACGTGGGCAACTGAGGTCATGAAATCGTCAGCACTGACAACATCAAAAACTACGCAGCAGAAGACTTCGGCTACTTTAGTCCTTGCTCGAGTTTTCGACTCCACCAAGCACTCGGGGGCTACTCCCATAGGGAGCGCTGGTCGCACACCCTATGATTTTTTTTCTTCTTTTACAGGAACATGGACTGTAGCATCCCAATTGTCTAACAATTGTAATGCTACTTGGTCTAGTAATATAAGGGCTACTTCCTACATATAATGGTTGCATCATAATTATATCATGCTCATGTCATCATGCCACCTTGCATTTGAGCATCATATAAAACCCTTTTCTTTTGGTTCTTCTCTCATATGCATTATTAATTGTATTTGGCTCTTGATATATTGTATTTAAATCTTGATAAATGCTTGATGCCCAAGTTGAGTTGGGGCATATCTTTTATTCCAATTCACCACCTTTCTTTGTCACCACCTTATAATTCCACCATCCTATGTACCCATGAGCTTTTGATTTCTTTTGGCATTTGATCTAGCTCATGTGAGTTGGGAGGGATCCAATTCCATTCTTTTGGCTTGACCTAGATCCATATTTTGGTATGCATAAGAATAATGCCATGTTATCTATTATTGTTTTCACAAGCATAAGAACATGGCATTTAATTATTTTGCATGGGCCATGCAACCTTCACCACTATTTCACCTCCCTTGGTTTCTTTGGAATGTTTGGTTGTTCTCTTTTTGTTTTGTTGAGCTCCAACCTTTCTCTCTCTCCCAATCCTCACCTTGTTCCTTCTCTCCTTGCCATGTGCATCACAAGCCTCATCTCACCACCATCTCCTCCATCTATTGCATGAGCTAGATGATTCATCACAAAACTCACACCACCTTCTTATTTTTCCTCTCCACCATGTCACCTTGCCATCCTCATGCTCAAGCTCATGAGGATCAACCTTAAAACCCTACCCTAAGACCATGCCACCCTCTTCTTCCACCCCCTCTCTCAAAACCCTAAACTCTAACTAAACCCTAATCACATGATCACCTTGCCAAAGCTATTCCTCTCTCTCTCGGACAGCAAGGCCCAACCTAGCCACCCTACTCTCCCTGGCCGAGCTACCCTCCTACCCCAACCCTAGCATCAGCCCTAACCCGAGCCACCCCTCTAATCTACCCTAGCTAACCCGACCCTCTTTCTCTCCCTCTCTCCCTGCATGCTAGTCCCACCTCGAGCTACCTCTCTCTTCCTGGCCCACCTGCCATGCCCCTGCCCTGCCCAAGCCGAGCCTAGCTCGAGCACGTGAAGGAGAGGAGGAAAAGGTGGCCGAAGCCACCTTTATCCCTAACCCGCTTCCCCACGGCATCCTCCTCCCTCTCCCTCGCTTTAGCCACCTCCCCATGTCTCTACTTCGCCAGATCTATCCCAGGCTTCGCCCTTCTCCTCCCACCACCGCTGCTACCTCCTCTCTCCGCCGTGCCGTTCACCGTTGCCCTCACCTTCCCCTCCTCGCTCAAGCCGGTGGCGTGGAGATTTGGGTGTCGAGGAAGAGCAAGTCCAGCCCCTGCAACGTCCCTGTAACCGCAGACAAGGAGGAGGAGCCCCAGGCCGCACTGCGCCCCGACACGCCGCCGAAACCCTAGCTCCAGTCGGCCGGCTGCCTCGTTGTCGCCCTGTTGCTCCCCAAGCCGATCCGACACCACCATCCTCCCCGCGGTGAGCCAACCGTCCCCGCTAACACCCTCTCTCTCTCTCCGTCGCGTCCTAGTCTCGCCGGACCATAGGACGAACGCCCTCTGGGCGCGTCTGCGTCTGCACGACTCCGCGACACACCGCGTTAACTAGCCGCCCTTCCCTCCTCCTAACAACGTTCCCCGCCTACCGCAGTGGCTACCGCCCCCGAGCGCGAGCCCCAGATCCCCGGTTCAAATCCCCGCCCCGCCGCGCCGCGCGCCGCGCGCATCCGTCAGATCCGTCAGACCTAGGAGAAGATCCACAGTAGCTGTCGCCATCTTGCACATACCCCCTCCACAAATTTTTGCCGTAACCCGCGCTCCCTCGAGGCCCACCTGTCTGTGCCTGTGGAGATTTTACAAAAAGAGACCCGGATGTTGTAAACCTTAACCCGCGCTCCAGCACGTCCCCACCTGTCAGCCTCTGGCACGTGGACCCCTAACCACCAGCCCCACCTGTCATTCGCAGAGGCTGGGAAAAACCGCGGTAAGAAAAATCTTTCGGCGCGCGTGTGTGCTAGTCAGCAGCTGGCCCACCCGTCAGTGACTGGGTCTGTAACTGGCTAAGTAGCAAATGTTTTCTGCTTTTCCGTTTTTATTTAAACTTTTCCAGAAATTGTTTAAATTCAAATTCAAATTTGTTTTTAAATAACTTTAAAATTATAAATCCAAATAATATAAATGATATATGTTTCTGAATTAGAAAAATGTGAGGATTTCAAATATGCTATTCAAAATAATGTTTGAGCACTTTAAATTTCGAGATGATTAAAATTACAAATAAAATGCCCTTTTCTTAATAAATTAATAACTTTAATTCTATAACTTCAAATTTGACAAATAATATGTCTAAATCGATCAGCGCGACGAGCCCGTTCTATTCATGCACTCCTTGTTCTGAATGGAAGCATGCATCATGTAATTATTAACAATCAGAACTGGTTATGGCAATAAAACTTGGCTAAATAATTAACAAAATGCTTTACTCTTGTACCCACACCTCACCCTTGCCATGCTACTTTAATGCCATGTAAATTGTGCATCATTCATCATGGCATGCTTGTTTGCTTGTCGCATTTTAATTCATATGCTTGTGCACTTTATTTATGTTGGCCTTGTTTGTTTGGTTCTTCTTCGAATAGACGCCAAGTAGGAGAATTATCAGGAACCACAGGAGTACTACCCAGATCCATCTCTCGCTTCAACTGAGCTGTCAGGCAAGCACTACCACATGCTTGCATGCATATAGTACCTATTGCCTCTATCTTATTCTTGCATCATTGAGTCGCGATTGCATTAAATTGAATCCAAGTACTGCATAGCCTTTACTTTTAAACCCCACCGAAGCTTGTTCCTCCATCCCATGAGCCATTACTACAGGAGTTGTTTGAGCCATGCGAGTCGTAGAAAAGCATGTGTAGGGTATGTGAGTGTCTGATGAATAACGAGGTACCTAAACAACATAACCTGAGTAGTAATGGGATAACTAATGAAAGAGGCACCGGTGAGCAATATCTGCTATTCGGTTTTTCATGCTCACTTGTGTCCCGTAGGACCTCGAGTACTTGATTCCTGTTCCTTGACTATTCGCACTATCCACATCCGGGAGGCCCTATGGACCCCCCTGAGCCAGAGCTTGATTCATTCTTATTTCTTGGGGCCACAATTAGTTTGGGGTTTTATTACTATCTTGTACCTATGCCATGTTACTGCTTTATTTACGATTGTGCGTGGAGCACCTGTACTGTTTTGGATCGTGACACGTTTTTGCTGTATCGACAAGCCCAGTCACATTTTCGGGTTCCCAGTCATTTACCGCCGTCCACACAAACCTTGAGTCCGTCTTGGAGTCAGCTAGCTTCGTTGCGGGTAGCTTAATGGGGTGGCCCCCTGAAATATTACTGAATCCTGTGATCGCTTTGTCGTGAATACCTCGTTGGGTTTTGAGTTGGTTTTTCCGAGGTTGATCGAGTGTGTGTTGCTATTCGTGCACCCCTGCAGGGTAAAACTTTCTGAAAGCCATGTCCGCGGTTATGGACGACTTGGAGCACAGTTTCTCGATCATAGACAAGTCTAACTAAAGTACCGCTTTTAAATTGACTAAGTACCTGACTAGTAAATAGTACAATACTCATGGAATGGTTAATAAAACTGCCAACGGATGGGGGTTGTTCATCCGCTTCCTCGTTGGTAAGCGAGGAGGAGGATGGATCTGTTAATTATACTGTTATAACTGTTGTTCTTAATTCACGGACATGGAGTATGTCCCTGGTGATCTCGTTTATCTTCGTGTCACTCCCATGAGAGGTACGCATCGCTTTGGTATCAAAGGAAAGCTGGCTCCTAGATACATCGGTCCTTTCAAAATTCGTGGAAGAAGAGGAGAAGTTGCTTATGCTCTTGAGCTCCCTGAACAACTCAAAGTCCATGATGTTTTTCACATCTCTCAACTCAAGAAGTGCTTCAAGGATCCCGGCAGGACCGTGGACCATGAACTCATCAATCTCCAAGAAGATCTGTCTTATCAAGAACACCCCACAAAAATTCTTGAAGTCGCAGAAAGAAGGACTCGCAACAAGTCCATCAAGTTCTGCAAGGTGCAGTGGTCGCACCATTCCGTTGATGAAGCCACCTGGGAACATGAAGATGAGCTCCGTGCCAAGTATCCTACCCTCTTTGAGTCTTCTTCTTCCTAGAATCTCGGGGCGAGATTCCTGTTTAGTGGGGGAGAGTTGTAGCACCCCAATTGTCTAACAATTGGAATGCTACTTGTCCTAGTAAGATATTGGCTACTCCACATATATTATTGTTGCATCATAATTATTCATGCTCATGTCATCATGCCACCTTGCATTTGAGCATCATATAAAAACTCCTTTTTCTTTTGGTTCTTCTCTCACATGCATTATTAATTGTATTTGCCTCTTGATATTGTATTTGGCTATTGATATATTGTTCAAATGCCCAAGTTGAGTTGGGGGCATATCTCTTATTTCCATTTCACCACCTTTCTCTCCCACCACCCTATAATTCCACCATCCCTTTAACGATGAGCTTGTGTTTCTTTTTCTTTGATATTTTAATTCTAGCTCATGTAGTTTGGGGTGGATTAAATCCTCTAAATTCTTTGCTTGGTTTTATTCCACTTCTTGGAAATGCATAAGATTAATGCCATCATATTACTATTGTTGTCACAAAATAAATAATGGTATTATTATTTTTGCATGGGCCATGCAAGCTTCTCCACCACCTTTTACTTCCATTGGGTTTTCTTTGGTTTGAGTGGATCTTATCTTGGGAAAACCATCTACCTACCATTACACCATCCTCATATTCTCATCCATATCATCTTATTTATTATTATTTCTCCATGCATGGACCATATGAGGCCTATCCCATAATTCTTTCCTTTTTCTTTCCTTGGAATTCTTTTTCACCTCCACCTCATGTTAATTCAAGCATTACCATGTTCCACTTGGGTTGGTCTTACCCACATTCTTTTCCTTTATTTTATTTATCTACATGTATGATCATATGTGGCTCTTTCTACCTACTCACTCCTTTCCTCTTTCTTTCTTGTTTCTCTCCCACTTTGTCTCAAGCAAGTTCAAGCTTCATCTTTCACTTCTTGGTTTGGCCTCATAAACTAAATCAACATATAAATACCTACTAAAATTTAAACCTAGTTTTTCCCCTTTATTTGTTTCTTTACACCTAAATTACACTAAACCCTAACTCTAATCCTCCCTTCCTCTCTCTCACTAGCAGCACCACCTGACCCTCTCTCCCTCCCCCTGGCCCACACCCAGCCACCTAGCCCTAGCCCATGCCCTACCCGAGATCCATCTAACCCTAGCCGAGCTACCCCTTCCCTCTTTTCTCTCTCCCTCGTGTCAGCCCCACCCTGCAGCTGCGCCACACCGGCCCCACCTGCAGCCTCCCTCCTGCCGCCGTCCAGCCCCAGGACAGCCCTAGCCTCCCGCACGTGCCAAGGAGGAGGAGGAAAAGGTGGCAACGAGGCCACCTTTATCTGCCGTGCTCCAGCTGCTCTCCTCTCTCTCTCCCTGCTTTTCCCTTCCTCCCCACGCCTCTCTGGCCTCCCCAGATCTGGCTGAGTCGCCCCTCCTCTCCCCCTTCTTCCTCCCCGACGACAACCACCTGCCGCCGGTCGCCGCCAGCTACACCGCGCCCCCGTCGTTCCTGTCCGCGAGCTCGACGTGGAAGAAGCCTGGAAGATCGAGCACGATCCCCTGCGACGCCCCGACCACGCTGACGCGGACGAGAAGCTCCCCCGCGACGCCAGGACCTCGCCGCCTCCGAAACCCTAGCCCGCCGGTGCGCCAGCAACCTCGCCGATCCGCAGCTCCTCGCTCCGATCCGACCACACCAGCGAGCCCGCGGTGAGCCTCCCCTTCCCCCTGACACAGTCCGCCTCGCCGTACCGCTCTAGCCTCGCCGTGCGTTTCGTCGAACACTCACCGCGCGCCAGAGCTCGCCAGCATCTGCACCCTCCCAGCGCCGCGCCACACCTTACCTAGGCCCCAGAACCTCCCCTATCAACTCCCCTCGCCCTACCGCATTGGTCCACCCCCTCAGCGCGCTCGCCCGCGTCCCGGGTTCGAATCCCCGCTCCGCGCTGCGCGCACACCGCCGTCAGACCGCGAAGACGATAAACAGTACGGGCGCGTGGTCGATTTGCAAAAAGCCCCCCACCTTTTTGATTCCTACGACCCGCGCTCCTAACAGCCCAACCTGTCAGCCGCGCTAGCGCTTTCGCAGAAAACCCCTCCATCTTTCTCAGCCGCAACCCGCGCTCCAGCCCCAGCCCACCTGTCAGCCGCTGTCTCGCCCACCGCTGACACGCGGGCCTGCGCCAGTTGGCCCACCCCGCAGTCACTGTGGCTAGGCGAGCCCGCGGTGACAAAAGGATTTCCCCGCGCGTGGTCCAGTCAGCACAAAGGCCCACTTGTCAGTGTCTGGGGTTAGTTTCGCCTGAGTGAGAAAAGTAATTCTGGCTGTCTGTTTTTATTTAAACATTTCCAAATTGTTTTTAAATTCAAATTCAAATCAGATTTAAATAATTTTTAAAATACAAATCCAAATAATACAAATAATATATGTTTTGGAATCAGAAAAATGTGAGGAATTCAAATATGCCCTTCAAAATATATTTTGAACACTTTAAATTTCGAGTTGATTAAAATTACAAGGAAATGCCCTTTACTTGATTAATTAATAACTTTTGTTTTATAATTCCAAATTTGGCAAATAATATGTCTAAATCGATCAGCGCGATGAGCCCGTTCTAGTTATGCAATCCTTGTTCTGAATTGAAGCATGCATCATGTTGTCATCTAAAATCTGAACCGTTTATGACAATAAAACTTGGGCAAATAAATAATAAAGTGCTTTATTTCTTGTATCCACACCTCACCTTTGCCATGCTACTTTAATGCCATGTAAATTGTGCATCATTCATCATGGCATGCTTGGTTGCTTGTTGCATTTCAATTTATATGCTTGCGCACTTTATTTATGTTGGCCCTTGTTTGTTTGGTTCTTCTTTGAATAGACGCCCAGCAGGAGAATTACCAGGAATCACAGGAGTATTACCCAGATCCATCTCTCGCTTCAACTGAGCTGCCAGGCAAGCACTACCACATGCTTGCATACATACAGTACCTATTGCCTCTATCTTAATCTTGCATCATTGAGTCGCGATTGCATTAAATTGAATCCCAAGTACTGCATAGCCTTTACTTTTAAACCACATTAAGCCTGTTCCGGTCCCATGAGCCATTACTACAGGAGTTGTTTGAGCCATGCGAGTCGTAGAAAAGCATGAGTAGGGTATGTGAGTGTCTGATGGATAATGAGGTGCCTAAACAACATAACCTGAGTAGTAATAGGATAACTAATGAAAGAGGCACCGGTGAGCAATATCTGCTATTTGGTTTTTCATGCTCACTTGTGTCCCGTAGGACCCCGAGTACTTGATTCCTGTTCCTTGACTATTCGCACTATCCACATCCGGGAGGCCTTATGGACCCCCCTGAGCCAGAGCTTGATTCATACTTATTTCTTGGGGCCACAATTAGTTTGGGGCTTTATTACTATTCTGTACTTATGCCATGTTACTGCTTTATTTAAGATTGTGCGAGGAGCACCTGTACTGTTTTGGATCGTGACACGTTTTCGCTGTATCGACAAGCCTAGTCACATTTTCGGGTTCCCAGTCGTTTACCACCGTCCACACAAACCTTGGGTCCGTCTCGGAGCCGGCCAACTTCGTTGCGGGTAGCTTAATGGGGTGGCCCCCTGAAATATTTCTGAATCCTGTGATTGCTTTGTCGTGAATGCCTCGTTGGGTTTTGATTTGGTTTTTCCGAGGTTGATCGAGTGTGTGTTGCTATTCGTGCACCCCTGCAGGGTAAATCTTTCTGAAAGCCGTGTCCGCGGTTATGGACGACTTGGAGCACAGTTTCTCGATCATAGACAAGTATAACTATAGTACCGCTTTTAAATTGACTAAGTACTTGACTAGTAAATAGTGCAATACTCATGGAATGGTTAATAAAAACTGCCAACGGATGATGGGGGTTGTTCGTCCGCTTCCTCGTTGGTAAGCGAGGAGGAGGATGGATCTGTTAATGATACTGTTATAATTGTTGTTCTTAATTCACGGACTTCCGTCTATCATTGGTTAGGCGGAAGGTTAGCGAGTCTCTATAGAATTGTTAGGTATTATCTTTTGCTGCAATTGCGTCACCCCAGGTTGTGTTTCCTTTAGTGGCATAAAGACTTGCTGAGTACCCCTAGGGTCTCACACGATAAATTGTTTGATTCAGATGAACAGGTGTACCCCCAAGATGGATACTGGGTGGAAGAGACAGATGATGTTGGCAACGATCATTCGGTGTAGAGATTCCGGGAACGGGGATCCGTGTGATCTGTGGGCGGGATGTGTTTATTTATGGGACATCTTATGCCAATTTGCTTCTTATCCGTACTCGGATCTTGTTTTCCGCTTCCGCCTGATACTCTGATGTGTGATGTATGAGGAGCTATCCTAAATTATTATATCTATCTAGGATATTTGGATCTTGCCGTATGGCATTGCAATATTTCTATTTCTTTTAGATGGAATGGCTCTGATGTACTGTTGTATGTGGCTTGCATACATACTCATTTGTGTATGTAGTTGATCCCTTCGCCTGCCGATTACGCCGCTCGTTCTTGTCCCATTGACTGAAAGTGGTTAGGACGGCCGAAAGGTCTACCGTGAGTGGCCCTGGGCCCCACCGTACTATTTTAACCACTTTCGTTCATCCAGGCATTAACTAAGAGCGTAATTCACCGAGGTAGTTACACATAAAGACTTGCTGAGTATCCCTAGGGTCTCACACGATAAATTGTTTGATTCAGATGAACAGGTGTACTTGCAAGAAGGATACTGGGTGGAGGAGACGGATGATGTTGGCAACGATCACTCGGTGTAGAGATTCTGGGAACGGGGATCCGTGAGATCTATGGGCGGGATGTGTTTATTTATGTGGCATCTTATGCCGATTTGCTTCTTATCCGTACTCGGATCTTGTCTTCCGCTTCCGCCTGATACTCTGATGTTTGATGTATGATGAGCTATCCTAAAATATTAACTCTATCTAGGATATTTGAATCTTGCCGTATGGCGTTGCAATAATTTCTATTTCTTTTAGATGGAATGGCTCTGAGGACTGTTGTATGGGGCTTGCATACATACTCATTTGTGTATGTAGTTGATCCCTTCGCCTACCGATTACGCCGCTCATTCTTGTCCCGATGATCTGAAAGTGGTTAGGACGGCCGAAAGGTCTACCATGAGTGGCCCCGGGCCCCACCGTACTATTTTAACCACTTTCCCTCATCCAGGCATGAAACTAAGAGCGTAATTCACCGAGGTAGTTACATGGACAATCAAAGAAAACCCAACCACTCGAAACACGGTTCGACCATGGACATGGGTTACCTCCCATAGGGAGCGTCAGAAGCAAATTCAACTGAAACAAGCAAACAAAAGACGACAGCAGTCGCAAAAGGTTTTTAGTCCCTGCCTGAGTCTTCGACTCAACCAGGCACTCGGGGGCTACTCCCATAGGGAGCACTGGTCGCGCATCCTATGATTATTTGTACAAAGTACTGTGTGTTCATAACATCCACACTCAAAGCTTATGGCGACACCGCCTCATAATTTTTCCCTACAAAGAGACTGCGTCTCCTGGGTCACCCTAATCGTCTCCGCGATGATAAAATTCGGATGCCGCGCTTACAACGTGAAGCTAAGACCTGAATAAGGCCTGGCAATGCATTAGCTGCGCACTACCAAAAATATATCCGTGCCTACAGGTACGATGAACATGCCTTGACGGACGCGTCTAGTGCTCACACCCATATACTGGAATTCGACTCCTATAAGACCTCCGCGGCTTGAGTCGAATTACACCAACACTTTTCCGGATTCGAGTCCGGGGACTCTAGTTCGAGTAGATGGCGTTGTTTTACCCTAAGGTAGTAAAATGATACCAGTACATCGGTTAAATCAGGCACACACATCAACAATCCCTATGACATAAACAAAGCAGTCGGAAACATACTCAGTCATGCATTTGAAAGGCTTCATAAAGTCTCTAGTCGAATCTGCGATTCCACTGGCTTGGGGGCTACTGACATGGGTATAAAGCTTGGTATATACGGCCTGAATACGTAGAGGCCCACGGTGTCGCCAAGGCCCAAATGAAGAACTCGAGTAACCTACGGACTCTCGATTGCTTGAAGAACAAGAAGAAGCTAAAGATAGAAAGTTCAAAGGGGAAAACCCTAACCTGTAACCGACTTGACCTGCTACCCGAGACCTAACCTATCTATATAAAGGCTAGGAGGGGGCGGCGAGGAGGACACACGCAACCCTAGTTTCCACAACCCTCGCCAGATTGCATCTACGCACCATTGCAATCTTCGATTCCTTTGATAATTCCACGAGCAGACAAGCATGAGTAGGGACCTCTACGAGGCCTGAACCTGGGTAAACCTTCGAGTCCCCTGTGTGCTTGTTTGCTAGCCGATAGATGTCTCCAGCGCTCCCTCCTTCTCCAAAACCCAAGTCCATAACAATGGGCATTGATGAGTTAAACCCTCGTCAAGTAGTAATACAACATTCAATATACCTAGATTTGTATTCTCATGATTAGGGGCTCGGAATCTGAAATGGGTGATACGATGAGTCGATTAACTACCGGTAAAAAATCAAAATTAGGCGAAAATTTCAAGTTAACAAGAACCCTAAATCGCCTGATCTACATCAACAAAAGACCAAATTCATAATCTTACTGTGCCGTAGTATATGGCTGATAGAAAAACTCCTCGCGTGGATGTGTACCGATCGATGCTAATTCCTTCTTCAAGGAAAGATTAAAGAAGCTGATCGCTGGAGATGGGGGCCGGGGTGCCAGGGTGTGGCTGTGCAGTGAGGTAGTCGAGAAGTCCTGGACGTCGCCTCGTTGTTGCATGTTGGTGTATCGATCCATTCGTTTCTTGGAATGTCAAGCCGTGCAACTTCATGTCTTTCCTCCTACTTCCTTCACTAAAGGCCCATTAGCCTTTTTTCTAGCTACTGATGTATTATCATATATCTACAAATAGTCACTAGTACAAACGCGTTACTTAGATACGTCAATTTCTCATGGACCTCAGCCAGTTTATCGTTCCGGTTCAACAACATAGCTTCTAAGAGCACACCACCTGATCCGGCTTTTCTTTGCGGCTCTAAGTTATGATACTTCAGACGGTGCAAAAAGGAAAATATCTCTAACATGTACGAGATGGAGATGACCTGTATTTCGGGCCACTTGGAAAAACTCCTCAACCTTAGACGGCCTATACTAGGAACCGTCTCCAATAGTCAGACGACCTAAGTCGGATTCTAACAAAGACCGTCTCCAGAACTAGTGTGCCTCGAAGCGGCTTTTAAAGTGACCGACTCCAGTGTGTGTAAAGCATTTTAAATAATAGCATGCTAATTCGAACTCGATCATAGCTGACATGATACATAATCATGATTCAGTAGACATGTAGACACATTATCTAAAAAACTTATAGCAGCTTGATCACGGTAACAATAACCACATAGTTTGGGAAATCCATACAAATTTAGCCCTTACACGTTACAGCAGTACATATAAATTGTAGTCCATAAATCAATCAACTAGCATAATGAGTACTCTCTAACAAACCAGGATTGCATTTATAATGAGCCGCCTAGTGAAAGTTGTTGAACTAGAATATGTACCTCTGCATTAGCTTTTTCATCAAAGCAAAAAAGGACAATGGTATCCTGCTTTAGGTTAAAACTTCTCACAACCTTCTCCCATCCAGTCGTCGAGATTGAATTTGACCCAACTCCCATCTTCATCCTAACCATCTTTGGCTTTTTGCTCTTCATTGCCAAACATGGACATTAATAGGTTCATCAAGTCGATTCTTTAGGTATTTTATTATGAACTCAGGTCCAAATATTTGGGCAAGCACAGAAAATTGAAGAATTGGCATGTTTGTGATTACTAGAAGTATTTAAATATCACATGGTAGCTTGTTGATAACATGATTAAGAATATATTATTTTACCAACTTGTACTTCTTTTTCATGACAGATGAATAGGGCAGCCTATAGACGCAGTACTTGATTTTTGGTGGAAATTCGGGTTCACACTAGTCTAAGAGAAAGTCTACATGAACTTCTTTCAGATACATATCGTTTCCAAAAAGGCTCTGCTTATCAAAATCAGTGTCCCCCTTGTGTTGAGGTCCTGATGCAACAACACATAAAAGTTTCGATGCGGTGGAATATTAATGTCTACCTTCTAAACGCATACAAAACAGAAGACGCAATTTTGATGTTCTTTTGATACCTCTAAACTCAGTCCTCTTAGTAGACTCTTCATCTGTTGTCTAGAATTCAGAACCACCAAAGTTAATGCGAAAATTGTCATCGCTATAGAGCGTGACTGCATCGTCAATGTAGGTTCTCATTTGTTAAATCGATACAAGCAGAGAGCATCTTAATATAATCAAGATGCAAGCATACTAATGAATTGACAATCAAAATAGACCAATCAAGTGACAATTAAATCTCTATTGCTGGAAGTGACAATTAAATCTCTATTGCTGGAAGTGACAATTGCAGATTTTGAGATTTATACAAGGATAAAAGAGTTAGAACAGATGCATGCCGGCTGGGGGAGGCTCTCCCAACAGAGCCGTCGGGTCTTCGTAGCTCGGTAACCCTGAACCTTAAATTTGAGAAGCAAAATGGCAAATCCCATGGCAAAATTCCTAAATCGAAGCTGCTAATTTAGGGTTTGGGCGGTTTGATTTTCACGCATACCCTAGACAACGAAGGGGTCCTCGGAGGTGAGGGAGAGCGTCTGCACTACAGGGGATCGGAGACGACGATGGTGGAGAGGCAGGGGACCGGAGGCGGCAGTGGTGGAGGGCGGCATCAGTGGACAGTGGTCTGGCGGGCAGGGAAGAACAAAAGTGGCACAAATCTCAAATATTGTCCAAATATTTTCAGATATTTGGCATGAAGTACTAGCCTTAGATGGCTAAAAGTGTAAAAAGTCTCTAAGAACGTCCGTTCTCCGAATATTTCACATTTTGCCGTTGGAATAAAAGAATTAGTAGATCTGTTCCGCCCAAAATGGGAATGGGTGTTAGGGTTATGAACTTATAATCATGGAATCGACTCGATCATCAGATTATAAGTTCATTCCATACCGGACCAGACCGTGCACATTCTTATTATGAGAAGCGGGTCATTCGAAGTACTTGACAACTAGTAATTTGAAAAGGCTAATATTCAGAACTTCGGCGTATGATTTTTCTAAAATTTGAGAATTATTCATAATTTAAAGCAAAGAAAGGTGTGTATACATGCTTGCTGGAGTGAATTTGAGTCCCCTAAGACTAAATGAGGTTCATAAATTGAAGATTTTTTTAGCGTAGTACAAAGCTTGGATCTTTACCCTGAAAGGCATGACGACTAGTGTTGTTGCATTTTGCTGCAAAGAAATAAGGTGCGAGCGTTTTGAATTTGACTAATTCAAATGTTTAATCACGAAGTGAGATCATTTGGTTACTTAATTATGAATTTTTCACCAATATAACTGTTTTCATGTATTCTTTGAAGGAAATATCGTTGAGTGAATATTCGGTTAGCAAGAAATATTCAGAACTCCGGATTTTGTTAATCCTAAATTTTGAGAATAATTCATAATTTAAAGGCAAAGGAAGATGTTTACACATGCTTGCTAGAGTGAAATGAGTCCTAAGAGTAAATGAGGTTCATATCATGCTACAGAGCAATAAGGTGCAACTGTTGTGGATTTGACTAATTCAAATGTTTAATACCGATGTGAGATTATTTAGTTACTTCAATACGAATTTTCCACCAATTTAAAATCTTGTTGATGTATTTCTTGATAATTATAATATAATTGAGCACTAGAAATATTTGGTAGTGTGCATGAGTATGATCAGTAATATAATTGAACACTAGAAATTTTAAGAAACTCCATATAAAGGAGTTAAATAAAATATATATATATAAGGTTCACTAGAGACACCACATTTATATTGTCTCACATGCAACCACACGTAATAATTATCTGAAACAAAATAATTTAGGGGTAGCAGCAGGAGGACGGGACACGGAGACGCCTATTAGGGGTTGCAGCAGGAGGCCGAGACAGCCTACTCGAGGGAATATAGGCCAGTCCTGATATAATTCCGGAGGAATTTGCTAAAGGTTGCATGCCACGCCAAGGTCTTCAGCTCATGCCTTTGGCCTCGGCTTTTGCTAACGTCCACCGCATGCTGGACGATGCTGTCGAGGTCCGTATCGATAGCTCTGCCACACAATAGGCGAAATAATTTCTCCCTACGATAGAAAGGGATTTGCCCATACCGTAGCCGCCTCAGCATGTAGTGCCTCTTGTTATCCCTGGAGTACTTGCTATCGTCCACTTTATTATCATCCTCGTGTTGATTTTTAAGAACATAACTTAGAACTCATACATATGATTGAATTGTATTATAACTTAAGAATTAACAACAAATATGTAAGATAATATTAAATTGATATCAAAGAGAATCCATCTCATAAATAGTTTGATCATTTTATATATAATTTCATCTCAACAAAATGACAATTAATTGGATCAGAGTATATGTAGACCAAAGGTTACAGCCTCATAAGTTTCTTCAGTGATGGCGTAAGTGAACTAAGTAACAATTGCACAACCTATTGTTCTTGTACATTGCCTCAGGTTCGCTAACTCATTCTTAAAAAATTCTGACATTAATGTGTCTGCGTCTCTTTTGAAGCAAATTTGAAGCATTGACCATAATAAGAAATTGAAATGTAATCGTATGAAACAATATTCAGGGATATACATATCTAGGTACAAAAACAATCCTAAGTATTGTAATTATAAGTAACAAAAAACCAAACAATCTTTAGGTACATGTAGAAACAACTTATGATTAAAACCATGCATATACATATGCATCATACGATTCATTCAAAGGTCAGAAACAATTCAAATATCATATATATATAGTTCCATATGAGAATAAATCAAGTGACTCATAATTTTTTCCAGAGATGGAGTCGAAGAACCAAAGTACCAACACAACCTATATTGTTTGTGTACATTGCTGCACCGGGTTCACCAACCTATATTTTTTTCAGAGATGGAGTTAGTGAACCAAAATACCAATTGCACAACTTATATTGTTGTACATTGTCTCAGATTCACTAACCAGCCCTAAAAATCTGACACCATCATATATGTGCCTCCTCTTGCACTCTTTTGGGGTAAATTTCAATCATCGGCCTAAGTGAGAAACAGTTCAAAGATCAGAGTTCAAAGATCATAGTTCATATGTGTAGAATAAATCCCGGGCCTCATATTTTTTAGAGATATAGCTAGCAAACTAAAATACCAATTGCACAACTCATATTGTTGTACATTGCCTCAGGTTCACTAACCATCCCTAAAAAAATGGACACCATCGTATGTGTCTCCCCTTGCACTCTTTTAGGACAAAATTGAATCATTGGCCTCAGTAATGAATATAAATGTAATTTTATGCATGTTGTGTATCAAAATCAACACTCAACTAACAAACCCTAAAACCCCCAAGTCAAATGTTATAGAATTTACAACACAAGAAGAACCGTATGAACAACAACGAGTTAAGCAAATGTAATTTACTAGATGACAGATGAGCAGATTGAGGTTTTATGACTAGATGGCAGATACATCAATCGACCGGTCAAACCATATATATACTATCCTACTTCAAGAGCAAAAGAATCTATAGACGATTAAGCAAATCCTACGTATGAATAGTGAATCTATGACTGCAACTAGAGAAGCTAGCAAACTAGTACCTCAGACTCCTTATCGAGACCTCCTCCTTGAACTCGTCATTCTCCACGATTGCGTCGATGATTTCTTGGTGGAGGATGAGGTCGTCGATGTAGAGCACCGGGTTGCTTCCACCTACTGCATGCCCCTCATCCAGATCTGCCGCTGGCACCACGATGTTGTCGGCCAGCTGCTGCTCCACGGCGACAGTGACTGGCTAGACGGATGAGTTCGAAGCCTCGACGGCGTGGCGACAGGCGGCATGCGTGCCCGGAGAATCTGCCTCCGTCTGCTCGGTGACGACCGAGCCATCTACTGCTACGCCTCCAACTGGCTTCATCTCCGGCTCGTCTACGCGTGTACGCTTCATGGCACGGCTAGGGAGAGTGGTGGTGCAAGCAAAGGAGCTTTGGCATACGCAGAAGGTGCAGATTGGGGTTTTGTGACTTGACAGATTGGGAAAATGACACGAGCTCATGAAAGAAGAAGGTCGAGCGGGTTTATATACGCGGGGCCGTTGGTAGTCCTCGAGTGGACACATGGGTGTGAACTCGTGTGGGTGGAGGTGGCTAGCATGACCTTCACTTCCTAACTGCATTAACAACACGCGCAGGCTTTTCCTCAAAAAAAATATGTGCATGCTACCTCGGGAAGGTGCACGATGCTAGTTTTCGAGACAGGATGCATAATGGTCCACCTTAGTAGACACCTAGAGGAGATTAATATTTCGGACCGACTGCGGTTGAGTAATTTAGAGAGACGGCCAATAATTTTCATCGTCTCAGCTTCAATCTAGAGGCGGTTTGTTTTAAAGACCGACTGAGGGGCACTCATACTAGAGACAATGTATATTAAAAACCGTCTGAGATCAAAGTTAGAGGCGGTCAAAAAATTACGAGCGACTGAGGTTGATGAACACAACCGGTGGTTTGTATTTTTGAGGTAAACTGGCTCTAGGCACAGTCTCTAAGTAATGAGTTTGTACTAGTGAGTACAACATACTTGGAGTGGGGACCTGGATTTTGGGGGCCCTGGGCGGCCGCACACCCTGCCCACCCCAGGGCTGGCCCTGGCTGGCACCTCAACCGGGAGCGGGTCTCAGTGCCACCCGTGCCCAAGGAGGGCAAGGGGCTAGAGGAGGAGATCACCCGCCGCATCCGCAAGCTCCCTCCGACCCTCTAGTGGGACCGAGGCTACCAGAGCAAGGACTTTTGGAAATGGTTCCTCGACTGGGAGCACACGGCATGGCGCATGAATACCTTCTGCGGCAAGTTCCAACCGTGGTAGATCTACGATGTCCCCGCCTTCGAGCCTGACGACGCTGGCACCGTCAACCACTCCGAAGGCGAGCTCGGCATCGAGGACGATGTTGTTGTCAAGGAGAAGGAGGACGTCGTTGCAGCCGCCGTCGCACACCTGCCCCGGAGTAACAGGAGCTCTTGGCGCGGGGCTACGGCGAGGACGCCTTCACCGAGCAGGCCATTGCCGCCAGTGCTAAGGACGAGGACACATTGTCGAGCGGCTACCAAGAGGTCGTCCAGCTCACCGGCCTGGTGGCACAGGCAAATGCGCAGCTGCCTCCACCGCCGTCGCTGCTGGGGTGGGCTGCTCTAACCACGTCGGAGGAGACGGATGCATGACCAGTGTGGCCTGGGTAGGTGATTGACCAGCCCGCGCCCACGCCTGCTCCGACCTTGCCACCAGCACACCTCTGAGAGCTGCCGAAGTACATCGACCTCGACTCCTAGATGGACGTGGCGGCACCGGCGGCGGGGATCAGTAGCTAGGGCTAGCTTAGATTTAGCTTTTTATATTTTGATTGTAATTTACATATAAATATGTATGAACTTGGCCAATTTGAGCGTGTATTGTCTCTGTTTGATTTAAAAAAAAATCGCCCTCATCCTGTTGGTTAGGTGCGGATAGATGGGTCATGCCATGCGACCGGACAGACCGGACCATGACCTAAAAACAACCGCGTCCCTGACTCAAATGGGCAGAAACTAACCATTTCAATCAGCGTCGGCCAGACGCAAACGGATCGGTCCACACAGATAGCTGGTCCATATGCAGCGTCCCAGTGGGACTACCCATCCAGACAAACTCAGGCCGAACCGACCCATCCGAGAATCAAATATGGGTCACTGATGAGTCTGTCCGCACAGACATGGACGTTGGCCTGCTCGGTTTTGTAGTAGACTGACCCAATTGCAGTTACACAATAGACCTTCTTCTCTCTCCTTTCTTGGGCTGGCCTATCCGATTTTGTCCGTTTGGGTCGCACTGCTGGGCGCGGCTGGCCGGACAGGCCGGACCACGATCCAAAAGTGACTGTGGCTTGACCCAAACGGACAAAATCGAACCGTTTAGGTGGTCCGTTTTGGTCTTACCGGTGAAGATGCCCTTAGGGCATCTCCACCGGGCCGACCCAAACGCGTGATCGAAACAGTCCGTTTCTGTCCGTTTGGGTCAGCCTGCGGTCACTTTGGGGTCACGGTCCGGCCTATCCGAACAACCGCGTCCAGCGGCCTGACCCATTTGTCTGTATCCTCCCGCTGTCAACGCTTGACACCCCGGCGATGAGACGTTAATGGCGACGCGGCGTCGGCTATCAGCGCTGACGGTTTCCTGCGCAACCGATGTTTCCTGCCATTGTATCTTTTCATTCCCCGCGCGTGCCTCCGTGGCTGTTTCCCGCCTTCGCCGCCGTCTATAAAAGATGGCCGCGCGACACGGCTGAGACAACAAGCCCAGCCAGAGTAACCACCGCGTGAAAAAAACTCCTACCTCAGCCATGCCCCGTCGCAAGATCGCCAACTGGAGCAAGATTAGGGAGCTGTGGCACACCCGCTTCCAGGACACCGACGTTGTCGACCTCCAAGCCACGTCCCTGTCCCAGCGCATGGCCGAGGCAGAGGTGGTGGCCTTCAAGGAGGAAAGCCGTGTGGCTAAAGCAGCACTGGAGCAGGTGGTGGAGGCGGCCGCACAGGTGACGGCCCAATGGGCAGTGAGTGAGGTTCACCGCGTCGCCGCCAAGGAGGCGGTGGCCAAAGAGGTCGCATCAGGGGCCCTCCGCGAGATCCGCCACGAGGCGGCCATGGTCACGCTGGAGAAGGTGACCAAGGAGGCCGCTAAGGTGGCCGTCCGCGAGCTTCGCCAGGCTGGCGCCACGCGCAGTGCGCTGGAAGCGGTGGAGCACGCCGGCGAAACGGCGACAGAGCGGCTGCAAGTGGCTACGGCCGCCGAGGTGGCGAGCACGTGGGCTCTCGTCGATGGGGACGAGATCAAGGTGGAGGACAACGAGGAGGAGGGGGAGGAGGTGGATCAGGTGGTGGCGGAGGAGGGAGCGGAGGAGGAGGCGATCGCCGTCCTCCTGTAGATCGCGCAGGCCCTCAGCATTGGCCCCAACGGAGCTCCGGTGATGGTGGCCCCCTTGGCAGCGAGGGTGGCTACGACGGCAGAGGTGGAGGTGGAGGGCCAGGAGGTGAGGGACCACTGAACGACCGAGACGGAGAAGGCTGGGCCAACCGGACGGCGAAGGACCGCGCGAAGGCGGTCGACAAGAAGGAGGCTCGTAGCCGAGCGAGCGAGCGTTACCACGACCGCCTCCAGCAGAAGGCCATGTGGTCGGCTATAGCGGCGATCGCCAGCGGCCAGTAACCATAGGGACAACCTCCTCCATCAGCAGCAGTAGTTTTTATTTTTAGTTTATTCAAACAGGTCTTTTGTAATCGGTAGGGCTTAATCTAATGGAAAGCCAATTTATTTATTAATGTTTCATTTACATATGGGTCCCGAGTGGTCGACAGACAGACACCTGCGCAGTGCTTGCGCTGTCCGGACTGACGCATCGGTCACACAAATTAGGTGCGCCGATGGGTCGAGTCGAACGTGTTGAACCGGATGGGTCATGCCATTAGAAGACCATATACGCCACACGTGTCCGCACGGATGCGTTCGGACGCCCTCAGAGTGGTTGGGTAGATCCGGCGAAGATGCCCTAAGCTTGATATAGGATTTGTTTGTGCGTTCACGTACTGTGAGGAGAAAGGTCCAGATCGAGAGAAGCATCGATGAAGGACCATTTGGGCTCGAGCCCAACCCAAACTAGTAGTAAGTATCCAACCAGTCAGCCGCCAGCCTGCGCGCATCCAGCCCAACAGGCCCGGGCATTCTCGTCCTATGCGAACCTAACCCTCGCATTCAGAAGGGATCTATAAATAACACCGCTAGGGTTTACCCGCTTCGCCTTCCGCCCCCAGCTTGCGCCGCCGCCTCTCGCCGCCCGCCGCTCGTCGCCACCTCAGGTAAGCAAACGCGCGGTACCCCTCCTACCTCTCCCCAGATCGTTGCGTCGAAATCTCATCTATATCTGTTTCTCCTTGAAGCTGTAGCTCCCGAATCCATTACTAACCGCTCCGAGATCGAATTCTCACTTTGTTCTAGTCTTGAGTGACATGGGATTCTGGCGCGTTTTGTCTTTTAATTTTGTGTCTGCCTTCTCGTTCCTTTCCTCGTTGTAGCTGCAGATCTAAGGATTTTGGTTGTTCTTGGCAATCGCAGGTAAGGAAGGAGGAGCGGCGATGTCGCACCGTAAGTTCGAGCATCCGCGGCACGGTTCCCTCGGCTTCCTCCCCAGGAAGCGCTGCTCCCGCCACCGTGGAAAGGGTACGTACGCGAGTAACACGTGCATTAGGTGCTATCGCTCATTTTTTCTTGGCGTACTATGTCTATGTGTGGTTTCCTACTTAGTCCATCTCATTATGTCATGTCAGTTATGTAATCTCGGGTCCTGTGAATGGTACCAATTTTGTTTCACTCTTATGTTATTTTTTACTGTGAACTGTGGTAGGATTAACCAGGTTTTTCCAAGACACGCTTTAATATTTCCTTGCACATGTGTATATCACTGTCCATATATGACAACCATCCTAGAACTTAGTGTTATTCAGTAACTGTTTAATTCCGTTGATACAATTCAATGAACAGCTGTACTTAATTGGGAGTTTATGTATCTGTCTCACAAGTAGATTTCTGTTTATGCAGTGAAGGCCTTCCCTAAGGATGACCAACAGAAGCCTTGCCACCTCACTGCCTTCCTGGGCTACAAGGCTGGAATGACCCACATTGTGCGTGAGGTCGAGAAGCCTGGATCAAGTATGTCTATCCCTTCAATGCAACTAATCACACTTGTCCTACTACTAGAACATGTTTTATGCATCCCAAGGACAGAATTGTTATTACTCTTTTTGGTAAACAAGGCAGTAGTATGATTAGCATGAAGCAGCAGTTCCATCCTTTTTACTAGATTTATCATGATATCTCTATACAATGTCCCTGTTTCTACTAGCATATTTTGTGAATATGCTTCTTCACGTTATAGATTGATTTCTGCTATGAATTTTAAAACATCATAAGACTGTTTCTACTAGCATATTATAGATTGATTTCTGCTGTTAGTTTTAAAACATCATAAGACTAGCTTACTCCTGTGTGTGTATATATCATATTCCTCAACTATGACTTTGATGATTGTTCTAAAGTAATGCCTCTTGGCATTGTGCAGAGCTCCACAAGAAGGAAACCTGTGAGGCTGTTACCATCATTGAGACCCCTCCTCTTGTCATTGTTGGCCTTGTGGCATATGTGAAGACCCCTCGTGGCCTTCGAACTCTCAACTCTGTCTGGGCTCAGCACCTTAGCGAAGATGTGAGGAGAAGGTTCTACAAGAACTGGTGCAAGAGCAAGAAGAAGGCTTTCACAAAGTATGCCCTCAAGTATGACAGTGATGCAGGCAAGAAAGAGATCCAGTTGCAACTTGAGAAAATGAAGAAGTATGCCACTATCGTCCGTGTCATTGCCCATACTCAGGTTGGATTGCCATGCCCCTATCCGTCTTAGTTAAGTATTCTTAAGGTCAAAATTTTCCACTCACCGTTTTGTTTCCATTTCTCAATATCAGATTAGAAAGATGAAGGGCCTGAAGCAGAAGAAGGCTCACCTCATGGAGATCCAGATTAACGGTGGCACCATTGCAGACAAGGTTGACTATGGCTACAAGTTCTTCGAGAAGGAAGTCCCAGTTGAAGCCGTCTTCCAGAAGGATGAGATGATTGACATCATTGGTGTCACCAAGGGTAAGGGTTATGAGGGTGTTGTGACCCGTTGGGGTGTCACCCGCCTTCCCCGCAAGACCCACAGGGGTCTCCGCAAGGTTGCCTGTATTGGTGCCTGGCATCCGGCTAGGGTGTCCTACACTGTGGCTCGCGCTGGACAGAATGGATACCACCACAGAACCGAGATGAACAAGAAGGTTTATAAGATCGGCAAGGTTGGACAGGAAACCCATGATGCCTCCACAGAGTTTGACAGGTGTGTATTGTTCTCAGCTCTTGCACATGGCAATATCTTATAGACATGCATTCTGTTCTTAATTCATGAGTTACAAAACAAGAACTTGACTGTGGTAATGATCTTGTTTGACTGCTTGTTCTTACAGGACTGAGAAGGACATCACCCCCATGGGTGGCTTCCCTCACTACGGTGTGGTGAAAGGTGACTACCTCATGATCAAGGGGTGCTGCGTCGGCCCCAAGAAGAGAGTGGTGACCCTCCGCCAGTCCCTCCTGAAGCAGACGTCCCGCTTGGCCCTCGAGGAGATCAAGCTCAAGTTCGTCGACACCTCATCCAAGTTTGGCCATGGTCGCTTCCAGACCACTGAGGAGAAGCAGAGGTTCTACGGCAAGCTCAAGGCTTAGGCTGCGACAGATTTATCCCATAGTGTTACCCCCCCTTTTCTTTCTTCCAAGTTTTGTGGCAGATTTTAGTACTGGTTAATGCATTGCAATTGCAACTCTGAGCTGCTGCTGCTGCTGCTGCTGCTGTGGATGGTTGAACTGTTGAGTCTTCTGAATTTTGAACTTGATAGTAATGTTATTCTCATGCCTTGCTGCCAGTTCAGTTTCTATCTATTAGATCGCACTCCCTCGTTCCAATAGAGTGCAATATCGTTCTTGGGCTGACTTTTGTGAGAAATCCTGTTTCTAGAACCTGATTGCTCTATGAGTTCAGTAATTTTTGCAGACGGTAGCCCGGTAGCTTCGTTTCTTAACCTTCTCTTTTTCTTAGTACAAGGGAGTAATTTTCGCAGACGTTAGCCCACCACTATTTTTCTTCTTGGGCCCATCTGCAGCAATCGACCAATGCTCATAACTGCGACGTTTCCTCTTCTCAATCAATCTCTGCGGTAAACAGCTGTATAATTACTGACCATCTTTTCCTCTCCTCCAATATCTGGATATAACCGACCATCTTTTCCTCTATTATCTGGATACAGAAGTTAATCGATACATTGGTGGTCGGCTTCTTTCCTACCGCTTCCCTTGTAACTAGAAAATAGACAGCATATTTAATCCAGTGAGGACATCTACAAATATACATTAATCAAGAGATTGAAATCAATAAATAGACGAGCCCTTGAATAAACAAGGCAAATTCATAAGCGTGCAAACTGGAAATCTCGAATCTCGAAATCCCCAGCATGCAAACTGGAAACCTTGAATAGTACATACATTACATGTTCATTAAACGGCTCACGAAGGTGGTACCTGCCAGTACCTGTGGTCGATCACGGCGGCCGAGGTGAGGTACCAGGAAGAGAGGATGGGGCGGTAATTTCACGTTTAATTCAGTAAGATAAGAAACCGCCTTTTGTCTAATTCCTAGTGAACGAACTAGCGTACGTCCTCTTCTCCCTCAGCTCGCCGCCTCCATGACTCCATCCTTGAGCTCGGAGCTCCCTCCTGCCCAGGCCAACAACATTGCGTGCACTCACGAAACAGTAATCAGGGGTTCTACTTTATCCTAAATTCTGTCTATCGCCCCCACCTCAACATTTTGACTAGAAATTAATTAATCATGAACTTTGATGTGTGTTGCTATTGCCTGCCATGTTCGAAATATGAAACCTGGCCAGCAGCTAGCAACGACATTAATTAAGAGATTGAAATCTATAAATAGACGAGCTCGTGAATAAATAAGGAAAATTCACAAGCGTGCAAACTAGAAATCTCAAAATCCCCAACGATGTGCGCCACAACTCGCCGCCGAGACATGTGAGCTGCCACAACGGCTTCCCTTGCCACCGTCTCCTCTGTTCTTGTTCAGCATGGTGTTGCCGTCAGCTATCTCCATCGCCCCGTCGGAATGGATCGTGGGGATGGCTAACGGGGCAGAATGGACATAAATAACCCAAATTCAAAAGTATTTCACAAAATGAACTCTGAGCGAAACTATTTCACGGCACTAACCCTTTTGGGTAGCGTCGAACAACAAGGCGCTATTCTCTACTATTTTTTTAGGGTGAAACAGTGGGAAAACTGCATTTTTTATACATATATAAGGAGAAGTTATTTGCAATGCTAAGTAAAGAAAAAGAAAGAGAGAACTAAGTTTGAGATTGCATCCATTCTTTGAAAGAGGCGGCATGCTTTTTGTTCATTCTGTGGCTGACCATTCTGAGCTCTTCAAGGTAGATAGCTTTCCAACTGTCAAAAGTTGGTCTTTGGTTTTTGAAGATTTTATTGTTTCTAATGATCCAAATGCTCTAGGCTGCGATGATCATAATTTCCATGTAGAAAGGTACTCTCGATTTTTCTTTTAAGTCTGTAAATGCTTCTAGAAGTGATAAACCTTGAGTTCTGTTTGGGCAAATAAAACTCCAGCATTGTGCAACAAAGGGACAGGCCCAGAACAGGTGTATCAGAGTTTCTTCAGTTTTACATTCCATGGTTGCACAAGAATAGTTTGGGAGTTGGAAATTTTTTCTTTTGAGAAGGTTCATGGTATTTAATCTATCTTGTAGTAATAGCCAGAAGAAGAACTCGTGTTTTGCTTGGCAAGAGGATTGCCAAATCCAGGAGAAATGATGTGGAGCAGTCTGGTGTCCAATCATTACCTTGTATGCTTTCTGAGAAGAGAATTAAGAGTTTCCCCAAATGTATTGCCAATAATCATTTTTTCTGCCTGATAATTTGTAATAGTGTTCTGGCAAATAGTTTCAAGCTGTTCAAATTCAGTGAAGGCTTCATGTGAAAGGGGCATGTGAAAGAGATCTTCCAGGAATTCAGTGTTGATTGCCTCATGTACAGTATAAGTGGTTCTTTTTGCATAGGCCAACAGGTGTGGCAGTTTGAACTGAAGACTATTGTCAAGCCATAGACCAGTCCAAAAATATGTGGATTTTCCATTACCAATGTTACTTTTAGCCATGCCCTTGTAGATGTCAATGAGCTTCATATGTGAGTTCCACCAGAAAGATCCCTCACTGTGATTTCCTGGGAGAGAACCATTGTTGTAGTAAGATTCCCAGATCATATTAACCTAGGGAACATCATGCTTGTTATAGAACTTGTGGAGATTCATTAGAAGTAAAGCAGTATTTTGTGTTTGCAGATTCAGAACACCAAGCCCTCCTTGATCGTTTGGTCTACATATTTTATTGCAAGCCACTAAGGCTGCATCTCTTGCTTGCACCTCACCATTTTCTTTATTTTTCTTCCTCTAGAGACAATGTCTCATGTATTTAATAATTTGATCTTTGACTGTGATTGGCACATATCTAGCCAACACATAAAGAATATTGGTAATGAAGCTAGTACAGATTTGACCATCAAAAGTTTTCCACCATAATCTAGTAAATCATCAATGCTACATAATCTTGTGTGTACTCTTTGTACTATTGGAAGGAAATATTCCAGGGATGATTTAGTAATTCCCAGAGGCAACCCAAGGTAAGTAAAAGGTAAACTTATTTTTTGGCAATTGATAGTGTTGGCATAGTGTGAGAGTTTGTCTTCTTCCATATTTATTGGCATCATGCATGATTTGTGATAATTTACTTTTAGCCCAGTAGCTTGAGCAAAGGTATGCAAAATTGCTTTTAAACATATTAGTTGTCTAGCATCAGCTTGCATCACAACCAGCGTGTCATCTGCATATTGTATTACTAGAAAATCTGGGCAGGCTAGGCAGTTTAGTGGTGGAATGAGTAGATTTTGAGACACTGCCTTGTTCAGGATGGCTTGCAAAAGATCAGCTGCTAAGACAAAAAGAAGCGGAGAAAGTGGATCCCCTTGTCTTACTCCTTTCTTGCAATAAAATTTCTAACCTGACACACTATTGAGTAAAATTGCTGAAGTACTAGAGTTTAAAATCATCTCAATCATCTCAATCCATTTTTTACCAAAGCCTCTTGCTTTAAGAATCTCCAAGATAGTAGAGTGCTCAATTTTATCAAAATCCTTCTCAAAGTCCAATTTTAGAATAATAATTTCTTCTTTGGATTTGTGACATTGAAAAAGATATTCAAAAGCCCAACTAAGACAATCTTGGATGGATCTTTGCTTGAGGAATCCATACTGTTTTTTTTGTACTAACTTCGGGATGATTTTTGCAGTCAGTTGGCAAGAAGCTTTGTGATGATTATGAGGACACTATTTAAACGTGAAATAGGTGTGAAATCTCCAGGGAGAGTAGGATTATCAACCTTGGGAATAAGGGTAATAAGAGAATCATTTATGCTTTCCAGTGAGATCTTTTCCTCATAGAAATCCTTGATCAAAGCTTTAATGTCTTGACCAATGAGAGGCCAACAACATTTGAGGAATTCATTTTTAAAGCCATCAGGACCATGTGATTTTTCATTGGGCAGTTGTGCAATCACATCTTCAATTTCAGTGTTAGAGAAAGGGACTTCTAGGGCCCTGCTTGTTTCAGAATCCATTCCCACACCATAGTATTCAGCTAGATTGAAGTGCATTTTGGGGTCATCAGATTGTCCCATCCTTTCTTTGAAAGCATTCCAAAGAATACTAGCTTTCCCATCATGATCATTGATTTCTGCCTGATCAATGTTCTTTAACATTGCAATATAGTTGTGTCTATAATTGATTGTAGCTTTGGAATGGAAGAATTTAGTATTAACATCTCCAAGTTTTATCCATTTGGTCTTTCCTCTTTGTTTCCAATAAGTTTGTTGGTCTTGTAATAGGTTGATAATGTGAGATTTAAGAACATCTCTCAGATTTCATTCAGTCAGTGTGAGAGGCCTGAATTCTTCAAATGTGTCAAGCAGCTCAATTGTTTCATTTACCTTGTTAATCAAGATTTTAAGACAAGGTAAAGATTTTGCCCAAAGTTTGAGCTCCCTTCTGAGATTCCTGAGTTTTGCATTGATTCTTTTAGCACCTTTAGAATATCCAAATGGAATTAAGAATTTTCTACAATTTGTTTAAATTGAGAGTGTTGCATCCAATAGTTTTCAAATCTGAAGATTTTTGCTCTGGGAATTTTTGTGCCAATGGCAATTACACAAGGCAAGTGATCAGAAGTAGGCTTGACCAATGGATAAACCAAGGTGGCAGGAAAAGAGCTTGTCCAAGAGCTTGAAGTAAAAAACCAGTCAAGTCTTTCAAGGAGTGGTTCTTTTTGCATATTACTCTAGGTATATTTTCTTCCTTTTAGAGGCAATTCCACAATTCCTAAATTACTTATGGCCTCTTGAATAATAGCATGTCATTGACATCACCACCTTCTGTGTTTCTATCTTCAGGTTTCTTATGAAATTAAAGTCTCCCACAATGAGCCAATCCATATCATCAGACATATCAATATTTGAAAAACAATGTAGGAAAAGTTCTTTTCTCTCCCTCTGGCAAGGTCCATAAATATTTGTTAGGATCCAGTTATCAGAGGAAAGCTTGCAAGTAAATTTGACTGACAGAGAAAATTCATTGGAAAAAGCTAGCTCTCTAGCAAATAGTGAATCATTCCATGTGGTGATAATTCCTCATGAGGCTCCATTTGAAGGAAGGAACTCAAATTTGTTGAATTTTGTACGAAAAAACTTTTTAATATAATCTAGGTCAAAAAGTTCTCTTTTTTTCTCTTGAAGACAAATATGTCATAGCCAGATTCTTCAATCTTACTGGCAAGGGCAAGCCATTTTTTCTCTGAGTTAATGCCTCTAAGGTTCCAGTTCATGATTTTCCATATTATGTTATTATCCATTAGAAACAGTGTTTGAATTTTTCTTTGATCCAAGACAAGATATGTCCTAATCCTAGTTAGTGAATAAGGTGGAAGACCAACAGTTAAATTCACTAACCAACTGATTGTTTAAACAAACATCATCCATATCCAGAGAAACATAGAATCTCTGAATACTGCAAGTACTCATGTTTACCCTCCACACAAGGGATTTATAGTCATTATTACAAAATAGTCAAACATCCAAAAGACATCCTCTCCAAGATAGATGATTAATATTGTGATACATTGGGTAACTTATTTAAAAGGCTTCTTCTTCTTTGCTTGCAGAGCATAAGATCCCACAAATCCATTGCTCTTTTATTTTTGCTTTTCAGTCTTCTTGCCTGTCTCCTTCTGCCTTGTGTTCTTGCTGGGACCTAGGGTAGTGCAAGTCTTGCCCTTGGTGTTTCCTTTCTTCTGTAGCTTTTTGTCAATGTCTTCTTTTGCAACCTTGCAAAACTTAATAGCTAGGCCCTTAATTAAATTGTTATTCATATCAGGAGGAGAAGCATTGCAAGATAAATAGTCTTTATCAGTGCAGTTGTTGTTTAAAACCTTTGTTCAATTCAACAATCCTTGGGCTCCTCCTTACCTCAGTTTCAACAAGTGGAGTGATGCCCTTTCTTTTCTTATTTTTTGTTTGTGACTCAACTGGAGTTCTTGGAGAATGATACGTCCATTTTGCATCACTATTCTATATCATAATTTACTGTTATTCATTGATATATTTCATATTAAGAGATGATACTTATGTTATTTCATCTGTTTTTGCATGGTTGATGACTTTTGGAGCATGGACCATTGCAGTCAGGATTCTGATGGAAAAGGTGCTGTTTGGAGGCGAAATTCGCGAAGATCAGAAAATCCAGGAAAATATATGGAAAATCCTAATTTTCCAGAAGACGAAGGTTGCCCAAGGGGGAGTGGAGATGGACCACAAGGGTCCCACACCAGCCCCCTGGCGCGAGCCATCCCTGACCGCGCCACCAGGTGGTGTGGCCACCCTAGCCCACTCCTGTCTCTCCCCTTTGGCGTATATTATCCTCACAAAACCCTAAGCCTAGGGGAGCGACCACAGAAAGATTCTGCCATCTCTGCGGGGCGGAAAACACCGAGAGAGAAAGATCTCTCCGACAAACAGATTTTGTTGGTGGAATTCCTTCCCGGAGAGGGGAGATCGTCGCCATCAACACCACCATCAAGCTGGACTTCATCGGGATCATCATCATCATCATCATCATCACCACCATCATCATCTCCACCAGCACCATCATCACCACTTCATACCGCTGTAACAATTGGGTTGAATCTTGCATAGTTCTTAGGGGAAACTTTTCTGGTGTTGATTACTCCTTGTAGTTGATGCTATTGAGTGAACCATTAAATTATCGTTTATGTTCAGGTCGTTACATATCATTATATCATCTCTGATCTTGATCCATATGATGTCTTGTGAGTAGTTTGTTTAGTTCTTGAGGACATGGGAGAAGTCATGTTGCTAGTAGTGGAATTGTGTTGAGAAAGATTCAATGGTTTGATATTTAAGTTGTGGTGTATTTATTCTAGTGGTGTCATGTGAACGTCGACTACATGAAACTTCACCTATATGGGCCTAGGTGAATGCATTGTGTATTTGGCTACTAATCGTAGGGGTTGCCGGAGTGACAGAAACCTGAACCCCCGTTAGGAAACCTTTGCACAAGGGATGTCAGGGTCTTAGAGTTTAAAGTTGTGGTTAGGTTTTTTTATCTTAATTACTTTCTTGTACTTGCGGATGCTTGCGAGGGGTATAATCACAAGTATGTATTAGTCCTAGGAAGGTCGGTAAATTAGCACATGTTCACCCACACAACACTTAGCAAACCAAAGAATATTAATCAACTATATGAAGCGAAAGCACTTGACGATATTCCCATGTGTCCTTGAGAATGTTTGGTCATCTTAAGTAACACAACCGGCTTGTCCTTTGCTAAAAAAAGGATTGGGCCACTTGCTGCATCTATTATTACTATCTTCTATTTACTCGCACTTTATTTATCTGCATTATCAAAAAACCCTAAAAATCCGTTTGCTAAGTATTTGCAGAGAATTCCTGATCCATACCACTCATCAACACCTTATGCTCCTCGTTGGGTTCGACACTCTTACTTATCGAAAATACTGCGATACACCCCCTATACTTGTGGGTCGTCAAGACTATTTTCTAGCACCGTTGCCGGGAGTGAAGCGCTATTGGAGAGTGGAACTGCTAAAGGAAACTTCTACTGTGAGTATTGTTTACTTCTGTTAGTTGCTTTATTTTCAATATGGATAATTTGCTGAGTTTCTTATTTCATAATGCTACTACCACTGCTAAGGTAGTAGATGAATCACCACCTGCTGAAAATGATACTTTTAAAATACCTACAAGAATTATTGATCGTGTTATGGATAACTATTATGTTGGAGATGGAACTATCTATCCCGGTGATCATTTGCTTTTAATACACGAATTATGCAGGTTGTTCAAGTGTGTAGGTATTACAATAGATCAAGTCAAGAAGAAGTTATTCTCATTATCACTGAAAGGAAGAGCTGAAGAATGGTATAAGCTGCTGAAGAATGGTCAAGCTCTTGAATGGGAGGAAATAGTGCCTCTCTTTTATTCAAAATTTTATCCTCCTAGTGAGATTCATAAAGATCGGAATCAAATATACAACTTTTGGCCTCTTGATGGAGAGAGTACAACTCAAGCTTGGGGGAGATTGAAGTTACTAATGCTCAAATGTCCCATTCATGAGCTCCCCAACAATATTATTATCAATAACTTTTATGCAAGGCTTTCTCTCCATGATAAGGATCTATTGGATGCCTCTTGTGCTGGATCATTTACACGCATGGAAGAAGAAGCTAAATGGGATCTTCTAGACCGTATTCAAGACAATGCTAAAGCATGGGAGAATGATAAAGGAAGAAAGTAAGGTATAAATTATGATTATGAATGCATTTAATCTTTTATGGGAACTGATGACTTTCAAAATATTAAAAATGCTTATGGTCTAGACTCTCAAGCTATTGCAACTTATTTTAAAGCTTTTGATTCTTATGTTGAAGTTCCTAAAAAGAAGTGGAATAAGTATCATGCACCTTATAAAGATATTGTTAATAGTGTTCCTACAAGAAATACTGAAGTTTATACTACTAATCATGTTTTACCCGAACCTTACATTGAGAAAATGCCTTTCCTAGTTAAGATAAAGGAACATTCTATGATAGCTAGTATGGTTAATGAAAGTACAAATAAAGTTGTTGATGAACAAGTAACTATTGAACCTATAATAGCAAATGTGAAAGACTTTGTCACTAAGTATGTAGGAAATGGACACACTATTCTTTGTAAGGATACTTCTAATATTGTTTCACAAAGTAGTGTTATGAGAGCCAATGTCCCTGTGTTTTCTGTTAGAATAAGTGATCGTTGCTACAATGGTTCTTGTGATAGTTATATTGTTAAATTTATGCATGATACTGAAAGTTATTATGAGAGGGGGAAAAGTGTACTTATGCATCTCAATAATATTAAGTTTCCTCGCTTTATGCTGAAAGTCTTTATGTTGCACTTGTTTTGCCTTCCTATGCTAGCAGCCTCTGGTTTCAACAATTTATTTGCTTACAATTCCCTCGCATAGGAAGTGGGTTAGAATTGAATATGTATATTTTTTCTTCTTGATGCTCCCTTCTACTTCAATTCTTACTCTTATGTGAGCATCATTAAAATCATCATGCCCATCTTAATGGCTAAAAAGAAAAGAGCTTTTTGGGAGACAACCCAATATATTTCTTTTGCTTTCAGTTTTTGTTTCTTTGAGTCTTGGAAGTTATTACTTAGGTAATAAGCTCTTCTTATATTTTTTGTTTGTTTTTGTGTCAAGATCAACCACTAATGAGAGAGAAGTAATATTTGGGAAAGTTGCTGTCCCAAAATAGATTTTTGAGCTTCACCTTAAAAATTCGTGAGAGATCTCTATACTTCGGATTGAGCTGTAATGTTTTGTGCTTCTGCCCTAGATTGTTATTTAAGTTTCGTTAGTTTCACACTTTTTGATTTGAGCAACAGAACATTTTCGAAAAAATTGATCTTTACTTTCTGGTCTGTTTTGACAGATTTTTGCCACTCTTGTATTTGCCTCTTAAATCGATTTCCCTTTTGAATTCTTTTGGGTTTTCGAAAGGAGTTATTATGGTAGCTTATTGTTTTATGGATTTCAATTGAAATTGAACTTAAAAGGTTTATTATCTCGTATGCACTAATGTTGCTAATGATAACTGTGTGAAGTTTTGTGTGAAAGAAATTTCCAGGTTAGTGGAGAAAATGGTGTAATAAAGAATGTGAAAGGTTTCATGACTCAAGCAATATGTGTATGAAGATGAAGATATTGATGCTATTCAAATGGTTACTCCGGAAAAATTATCAAATACCAAGTTTAGAGACCCGCAGAGTCCATTTTCGAATAGGTAATAGTTTTGGTAAGAAAAGTTCCGTGAAAAATCTATCCAGTTATATTTTTGCAGTTTTTATCCAACAAGGAAATCAACGAAGCGAAAGACGGACGGAAACGGAGCCTGGGTGGCTCACATCACCCTGTGGCGTGGGCCCACCCCTGGCCGCGCCACCAGGTGGTGTGGCCGCTCCGGACTCCGTCTTCGACCCGTTTTCTTCCAGTACCTTCCTTTTGTTGTAAAACTTCGTAATATATAATCCCTCGGATCCCCCGAGGTTCGTATATCGTGCTCTCGTCGTGGTTTTTTTTTTCGATATGTTTTGTTCAGATGTCGTTCAAGGGTTCATCTTCAAAGGATCACGAGCTGCGACGCCGTCGTGAGCTCCATCGCAATCTTGAGCAAGAGACTCTGGTGGGATGGGTGAAACAAGAAAGGATCGCAACTAGGTGCGAAGACATGGATCGGAATGTCGGGGAGGAAGTAAAGGACATGACATCAGGCATGAAGGGGATGATACCTCCAACCCTAGATCTCAGTTCCTGCCCTCCAGTAGTGGAAGCTCTACGAGTAACTGATGAGTTCTGCAACAAGTATCGAGTCTTAAGGAGGAAGGTGGATATGCTTCAAGAGGAGAATAATAGGCTTCGCAAGATACTAGAAGATTTCCTCGCACCCATCGAGAGAATACCACCACCACCGAAGGAGTAATTCGTCATCAAGTTTTGGCATCCCCTTGGTTTGCTCCAAGCTTGGGGAATGCCGCGGTATCATATCACTATCTTCTATCTTTTCACCTTTTTAGTAGAGTCATATCATGAATAGAGAAGTTATCATGTAGGATGGTTTGCATTATGGAAGTGCCCCCCTCTAGTTAGATATTATGTATCCCTTGGTGTGAGTTGACGTTATGGAATATTAATGAGAAGTTCTATCATTTACTCTTTGCATATCTTATATTAGTTTTCAATTTCTGTTATATGATTGATCTTGTTGTTAGTATTGGTATCACTTTGGGATCGTTGAGTTAATTTAGTTGGTATTGGCAAACCTAGCTCGGTCAGTAGCAACACTATTTTGAGAATTAAATGAAAAAGATAAAAGTACTTTCAAGAAATATAATTTCATCATCTTTCTTTCTTGATTTGCTCATAAGCTTAGTATTCTCTAGTTAAGATCTTTTGTGCTCCCAAGGAAGATTGCATGTTTGTTTTTATCACCTGTATGTTTGTTTGTTTCCTTCAACTCTTATACTTGCTACCCAGCCATGCTAGCCAAAAACCTATACTGAGAGGGAATTCTTCTCGTGCATCCAATCCTTAAACCAAAACCTATGCCATTTGTGTCTACCATACCTACCCATTAGCATTATTGCTATTCCAAGTAAATTCATGTTTTTATCTACCTTCCGAATTAAACTTGTTATGTGAATTAGTGATTAAAGCTCTCACAAACTTGATGGCACACTTTACTTTCTTGCACTTAATAAACTTGAACCATTGTGTCCATCTTTATTGTTTATATGCTTGCGCTTAATGAGTTGAAGTTAGCAGAACCATGTATCATGGGGAATGCTTTCAACATTGCACTTATATTCCGTTGGTATCATGATTCTTTTGCTTATGGATCCCGGCGGTGTGAAATAAAAGGGGAACTTGTAAGATCATGGAGTTTGTATGTGTGTTAGAGAAACGCCTGGGCTGCTATCCTAAGCCATGCCTAATCATGGTGGAAACTTGTAGCATAACCATAATGAGCACTCTATGAAGCATCCTCAATAAAAACCTATGCAAATAGCAAATAAAAAGATCGCTGAGATGCTCATTGTCTGCTTGCCTTGTCATTTTGATTATGGGATAGCTCCCGTATCATGTGCAAGGGGTACCTCGTTGGCGGTTCTCTATGATACATATGTGTTTACAATGACAAGAGCTTACTTGTGACTGAAGTTCAGTAGCAGGAGGTTCGGTACTCGTAAGTAAGGGGCATGAGATTTCAACGTATAACTTGTCAAGCATATCCTCTTAGTTGTATCACTTTAACCTTAATCACCTAAAGATGCCTATGATATGGGCAATGAGAGCTGAAAGCTAATAAGTACCATAATTTTTGGAAGCTCTTTATGAAACTTGAAATCCCTGCTTCCCTCTACGAAGGGCCTATCTTTTACTTTTTAGTTGAGTCAGTAAACCTATTCCCTTCTATCTCAGCAAGTATTTTGAGTTGTTGTGTTTCATTCATTCATATGATGATTTATTCAATCATGTTTCTTATGTTCCTTGTTTGCACATTGCTCTTATGTTAGTGAGTATTACTTTGAAAGCTATCACTGAAAACCCTTTATGTGTGAACTCCTGCAAATTGTCAACTATTCTTTGACCAAGAGCTAAGTTTGCCATTACCAATTGTGATTTACTTTATGTATCTTTATTGTGTTTCCTTTACCTATTGCAAGTTAAAGTTATATAATGGTGAGTTGTCTGCTATTATGATCTATGTATTGATGAATGTGATGCTTCTTGTCCGTATTCTTTTATCCACTCTTCACTCCATAAACCTGAGGTCATGTTTATTGAGCTCAGTTTTCGCTTGGGGACAAGCGAAGTCTAAGCTTGGGGGGAGTTGATATGTCCATTTTGCATCACTATTCTATATCATAATTTACTGTTATTCATTGATATATTTCATATTAAGAGATGATACTTATGTTATTTCATCTGTTTTTGCATGGTTGATGACTTTTGGAGCATGGACTGCTGCAGCCAGGATTCTGATGGAAAAGGTGCTGTTTCGAGGCGAAATTCGCGAAGATCAGAAAATCCGGGAAAATATATGGAAAATCCTATTTTTCCAGAAGACGAAGGATGCAAGAAGGGGGAGTGGAGATGGGCCACAGGGGGCCCACACCCCCCTGGCATGGGCCACCCTGGCACGGGCCACCCTAGCCTCGCCACCAGGTGGTTTGGCCACCCTGGCCCACTCCTGGCTCTCCCCTTTGGCGTATATTATCCCCACGAAACCCTAAGCCTAGGGGAGCCACCACAGAAAGGTTCCGCCGCCTCTGCAGGGCGGAAAACACCGAGAGAGAAAGATCTCTCCAACAGACAGATTCTGTCGGGGGAATTCCTTCCCGGAGAGGGGTGATCGTCGCCATCAACACCACCATCAAGCTGGACTTCATCAGGATCATCATCATCATCACCACCATCATCATCTCCACCAGCACCATCATCACCACTTCATACCATTGTAACAATTGGGTTGAATCTTGCATAGTTCTTAGGGGAAACTTTCACGGTGTTGATTACTCCTTGTAGTTGATGCTATTGAGTGAATCATTGAATTATCGTTTATGTTCAGATTGTTACATATCATTATATCATCTCTGATCTTGATCCATATGATGTCTTGTGAGTAGTTCGTTTTGTTCTTGAGGACATGGGAGAATTCATGTTGTTAGTAATGGAATTGTGTTGAGAAAGATTCAATGGTTTGATATTTAAGTTTGGTGTATTTCTTCTAGTGGTGTCATGTGAACGTCGACTTCATGACACTTCACCTATATGGGCCTAGGGGAATGCATTGTGTATTTGGCTACTAATCCTAGGGGTTGCCGGAGTGACAGAAACCTAAACCCCCGTTAGGAAACCTTTGCACAAGGGATGTCAGGGTCTTAGAGTTTAAAGTTGTGGTTAGGTTTTTATCTTAATTACTTTATTGTACTTGCGGATGCTTGCAAGGGGTATAATCACAAGTATGTATTAGTCCTAGGAAGGTCGGTACATTAGCACATGTTCACCCACACAACACTTAACAAACTAAAGAAGATTAATCAACTATATGAAGCGAAAGCACTTGACGATATTCCCATGTGTGCTTGAGAATGTTTGGTCATCTTAAGTAATACAACCGGCTTGTCCTTTGCTAAAGAAAGGATTGGGCCACTTGCTGCATTTATTATTACTATCTTTTATTTACTCACACTTTATTTATCTGCATTATCAAAAACCCCTAAAAATCCGTTGCTAAGTATTTGCAGAGAATTCCTGATCCATACCACTCATCAACACCTTTTGATCCTCGTTGGGTTCGACACTCTTACTTATCAAAAATACTGTGATACACCCCCTATACTTGTGGGTCATCAGAGGACTGGTCTCAGCATCCTTACAATATGGAGGTAACTGACAAACACACTTATCAGGAATAATAAAGTCCACAACTTCTTCATGAACAATAGGTTCTTTAATTAATGCCCAAAGACGGGACTTTAGAAAGCTTCTTGTCCAATCAAAAATTTCTAGTGTCAAAAGCATGAGGTTGATAAAGTTCAACCAACTTATAGGGATTTGGCATTTCATTCCTGATGGAAACTTTGCAATATGTGGGGAAAAGTATCTCTCCCAAAGTTTTAGCCCTTAAGAGGAGAAATTCTTTGAAATGTCATGCTCATTTGGGATGGGGACAAAAAATGTCTAGGCAATACCCAGTTGCAGATGAGCTTCTCTAGGAGTATGGAGATCATCATCAGCTAAATCCATTAAATGAATACCGTCTCCTGCATTTAAATCACCAGTCACTTGTTCAGCTAAATTTTGTCCATTAACTATCTGGTCAGAAATATCTTCTACCTCTTCAATATTAGCATCATGGTATGTAGCTAGCAAACTTAAAAGTCCATCACCAATATTGATGTTTTGGTTTACTTCCGCATCTTGAATGATCTCATCCTGAACCAGATCAATACCATTTGCTACACTATCTTCAGAGTTATTTTCCTCAGCACTTCCATCTTCCACTATAATATTGCTGCTGGCATCCATGGGAGGAGGATTCTTATGGTTAACATCAGGCATCTGAATAGCTTCAATTGCGTCTAGCAAGTTATTGAGGGTAGCATTTGGTACATCAACTTGCATTGGTTAAGCTTGCTGCTCTTCATTTCCCATAGCCCAATGTCCCTAGCCATTTTCAGCATTATCCTCATTGACATCTTCAGGCTGAGGAGGAGGTGGGGGTGGCACACCAAGGTCTAGAAGTGGGTGAGGATTGATGCCTTCATCATGCACAAGATCTTCATTAGGAGGCCCTCCACCAAGAAGATTGTCAGAGAGAATTTCAACTGAAAATGTCCAAGATTCAGATTCTGGACCATCACCCTCAGCCATTCTGATGCTTTTGGGGATGTCCTGAAGATTAGTGACTCTGACCTTAGCAATGACCCTTCCAGGGCTAGACTCCCACATCAAAAGTTTACCAATGTCAAAGAAAGTAGCATTCAAATCTTCAGTCACCAGGTGATCTAGAGGTGGGCCAACAAGTAATAACCAACAGTCTCTATTAAAGTAAGTGCGTCTCCAATTTATAACTTCATTATGCTTGACAAAGGAAACAACAACATCCTCAAACTGGTGTGGACTATCCGTTACTAAACGGTCTCTATCACTGACATTCTCAAACTAAACATATGGAGACCCAAAAGGACATTCTTGTATAGAACGAAAACCCATTCTTGCAACATTCATGAGATACTCTATCATAACTTCTTGGATGTTAACAAACAAAATCTGACCTGGGGGAACAAGGTTGATGGTTGCAATGGCGAACTGGTCATGAATCCTGGTGCGATGGGGAACAACCACACGCTTGACTCTGAGCCTCCCTTCAACTTGCATCACCTGAAAACCCTGAGGCACAAACAACCGATAGTCAATCGGGATGTTGGCCATTGTCCCAGGTTGCACCTCAGATGAGCTATTAGTCTCGGCATAGCAATACGCGGAGTTGTCTATGGGAGGGACAGGGGCTGAAGACGAGGAGACATGGAAAGGGTTTCTCTCCCTTCTAGAAATAACAATGCCCAAATCACCAAAACAGGAAACCTACTTAATTAATAGAGCAAGCCCATGGGCTTTGAACCAAGTTAGGTAATTTTCATTGGGCCACGACCTTCAGACCAGATTGAATTACATGGAAAGGTTTGAATTTTAGAAAAGGAATTAGCCCCGTTAGCTTCAGACCAGATTGAATTACATTAAACACCTTTGACCCACAGAAATCAGTGGTTTTAGAATTAACTTTGTCAACATAGGAAGGTGCTTTAATTGTACCATTAATCTGTCTGTTCATCTAAGGAGGAAAATTGGCTGGTAAATGTGAATGAACACAGTTAAAAACCGTTTTGGCCAGAATTTTAGCGTGATCATGCGGAATTTGAGCGGTAGGAAATTTAAGTCTTCTGAAAACCGAGTCCTTGCAAATCTTCTTTGGGGAAACTTGTTTCCATTCAAGTGATTCTTCTTTGTAAAAGAGTGCTTCTTCAACACGCCAATTAGGTCCTCCTTCACCCCATAGATTAATGTAGAAAACAAATTCTGATGAGAAAAATTTCTGATGTTGTACAGTTCGAAACCAATAGCTATTGAGGCCACGATGAACTTGAAAGTGCGATCATGAAGCAGTGTAACTCTGAACATAGAAGCAGAACCACCAAAGCAAGATTGTAGAATAGTACCAACTGTGAAAGTATTCAATCGAAAATGAGCTCTCCCAAAGGAAATGACAAGGGAGAATGCTCTTCTTCTTGGCCCATCATAAATTTTTACCGAATAACCAAACTTATTTACAATACCTCTAGCAAAATTCAGACCAGCATTGAAATCCAAAGATATAGGTGTTGAAACATGATCAATATCTTGATCAACACAATGCATGTGAGGTTCATCTTGAAGAATGGAAGGTGGATGGATTTGATCTCCCACCTCAATATTTTAGACTGGCATATCAACCAACATACCAGGAATAATACATTCCCCTTCTTCCAAAAAACGTGCATCCACTAAGACCTCATCATGATTTAGAAGAGTTAATCTTCTAGCTTGCACTCTGAGGACTAGGAGGGCTGATCTAGGGGTAGATTCTGCAAACTTAGAGTAACAAGAGACCTTCCACTTGACAAGATCACCACCCGGTGGTGGGGGGATCTAACAAAAGAACCCGTGGAGCTAGAGGAAATAATTTGAACTATATGAGAGGGGAACCTCAGGACCAAACCTTGGTGAATATCCTCCCCATTTTCAAGGCGTCTACCTTCCAGAGGTGCACCATTTGCATTCAACAGCACAATCCAACTTTTGTTCGAACAAAGAACTAAAGAACCCTCCAAGAACTTACCACCTTCATTTGCACCCATGAAAGAGGCCTTCTAGATGCTAGCAGGGGAATCCATGGAGGAGCTTGAGGGTGATGAAGTGATGGCGAAGCAGATCATCGGAACAGAAAAGCGAAAAGCAAGCTAGGGAGATCGCGGACGGCTAGGCTACGGTGGTGAGGGTGAGGGTGGGAGAGCCATTTTCTCATAGACTGAGATGAAGCACCTTCTTTCAATCTCCGTGATATTCTCTACTGTGTAGCGCCTTTCAGCAAGGCACTATGCCCCTGCCAGCGTGGCACCTGGCTGGCCTGCCCTGGCCCTACCTCGGGCATGTAACGCCTAGGCGCTAAGCCTCCCCGAGTAACGCCTAGGAACTATGCCTCAAAGTGTAGCGCCTTTCTATTAGGCGCTACACTTCGAGACATAGATCCAGGCGTGCGGCCTCCCGCCCCACCCCGACCCAGTCATTTCCAGCTCATCCCAAGAACAGCAAGGCGACACCCTTGCTTCCCCTCTCTCCTCCCTCCCTCAAATATCTCAGATTGGAAGCTTAATTTTGTGGATTTCAACCCCTCCCCGGCTGCTAGAGGTACCCTCCCTCATTTCCCTCCATTTTGACTGATTGAAATCTTTCATTTTGGTGGAATTTGGGTTGAAACCCTGGAAATTCGATTTAGGGAGAAATGTTTGGAAATTTGTTGGGTTCATTTGCCAATGTTGGGTAGAATAGTGTCTATGAAGTATTTAGTTAGGTTTAGGGTTGTTGGAATGTTAGTGTTTCGTTTATTGGAATGTTATGGCTAGGGTTTGCTTATGTAAGGGATGATGTTCTTGTTAGATATATGGTTTGGTATTGTGACTAGTATATTTTTGTTCATCTTGGAGTGGGTACTTAATGACCATATTCTCCTATGTGTTAGGGATGGCAATAATTGTTCATGTTTATAATGTGGACAGGGACCTTTTTGAATGGCAACATAAAACCGGACCCGGATGAGCTAGACATGGTGTTGGAGCATAGTCCCACCTACGCCAAGGTCTTGGAGCAAGTGAGGGTTGAATTGAAATGGATGGACTGAAGTGATGTTGTTGAGTTGGAGGGAAGACATGATGTGGATTTGGGAATGCATATCAGTTGGAAGACCATGCGTATCTACTCTGAGGCCCGTTAGGTTGCATACAAGGAGGTGGTGGCTGAATCACTAAACAAGGCTCTTGAGCTATTTGCCACCAAGAAGGTTGATAGTTTGTTGCCTTTGGACATGAACCGTCTTGCCTCTCTATTGGATTCTAGGATTCCCCCACCCTTAAACCAAGAGGTATTGAGTGAACCTCCTTTGACCCAAACATTGATCTCGATTTCAAAGAACTAAGATGAAGTATTAGAAGAGTACAATAATGATTATGGGCACGATGAGAATGAGGTTGAGCTCCACGACAACAATGTTGGAGATTTGTAAAAATATATTATCCAAAAGAACATGGACTGTGACATCCCGTATACTCGAGGCTATGCATCGGACTCGAATGATGATGGTCCCAAAGACGAAGTTGACGAGGAGGGGTTCACGGCTAGAGAGGCCGAGATCCATGATACCGTGTTGGGGAGGGACCATCATGTGCTTTTGTTTCATGATCTTAGTCTCGCGGATGAAGCCATGGTTGATGGATACAAGGGTGTAGTGCTTGGACGAAGGACAAGTTCTTACCGGGATGACAATCACGAGAATAATGGCTTTTCTCATGGATCGAGGTTCAAGACCTTGTTGGAATTTAAGCAATGGATAAAAGACTTCTCTGTTAAGCATCATCGTCCTTACATGGTCATGCACTCGTATGTGAAGAAGCGATGGATGTCCTTGGATTGTGCGTGCAAGACCGTTCAAGGGAGGTCCCGATTGGCACATATATAGTTGTGTATCAACTCACATGTGCCGAGGCCCGATGGTGGATGGCAAGGATGTGAAGCACGAGCACTGACAACTCACCTCTGAGTTCCTTGCTTATAGGCTTTCCAATGACATCACGTCATTTCTAATAATGAGCATCAAGATGGTCTAGGACCTTGTGAAAGCCTTCTTTCACTACGAGGGGAAGTACAGGAAGGCATGGAAGGCAAAGCAAGCTGCATTCAAGATGTTGTGCGGTGATTGGGAGTAATCTTATAACTAAATCTCTAGGTTGTTGGGAGCGATGGCCAATGCTAACCCGGGCATGGTTCATGCGATTGAACCTTATGGGAACAAGACAAGGATAATGAACGGAAGAACCGTTCAAATATTTGGCCATGCATTTTTGAGTTTCGAGTAATGTGTTCGGGATTTTGAACATTGTAGGCCTGTTATCTCCGTTGATGGCACCTTTTTGACCGGACAATTCAAGGGCACTATCTTGATTGCAATAGCTAATGATGCCAACAATAGGTTGGTTCCTTTGGCATTTCCTTGGATGGAGGCGGAAAACAATGACAATTGGGAGTGGTTTTTCCATCTTTTGAGAACTAAGGTATTAACCACTCAAAGGGAAATATGTGTCATCTCTGACCGTCATCAAGGAATTCTCAATGCGGTGATGATTGACATTCCCAGCCATGCTCTGTTGCATCATCGATGGTGTATGAGACAATTTTGTGCAAACTTATATAGGGCATGCAAGAGCAAGGACTTGTCCTATGATCTACAAGATTGTTGCCTCGCTTTCATAGAACGTCATTGCTCAATTTTACAACAAATTTATCTTCAACAAAGAACTCAATGCGAGTGGTCGAAAGTTTCTTGATAGGAACATTGGAGATAGGGTAAAGTGGGCACGAGCTTTCGATGATGGTGGCCGGAGGTACAGTCAAATGACAAGCAATATGGCAAAATGCTTCAACAAGTTGCTCAAAGGTGTCCATGCATTGCCAGTTACAACAATAGTCCGATATACATTCGACAAGATGAATCAGTATTTTCTAAAATACTTAGCCAAAACTAATAGGTAGATTCTGGGAGACTATAAGAACAAGCATAAATACAAGTACCCACCTAAGGTTGACAATTGGATGGAATTCCAGTCAAGGAAAGAGGATTCCCAAGTTGTCACGGAATTTGATAATGACGAGCTAATTTACCAAGTTATGGAGCCAGGAGGAACCACGGATGATGGTGTGTAACAGGGAGGCCATGTGTTCAAGATATCGCTCAATACTTGTGAGTGCACATGTGGAAGGCCATCGTTGCTTCATCTTGCATGCTCGCACTTGCTAATGGCGGCTCGCAGACGACATTTGGACTATAATTATCCGCTCACAGTGAGAGAGTCCGAGTTCTCTATCGAGACTACTGAACGGTCCAACTTTAGTCGACTAGAGGGGGGTGGGGTGAATAGGAGACTACCAATTTATAGTATTTTCTTACAACTTTTGGCTTTGTACAAAATTAAGTTCTCTAGAGATGCAACTAGATGAGCAGCCTATATGGCAAACGATACAACAAGTAAACAAGACGGTAATTGCAAGTAGTAAAGGAGAGGAATGAGTAAACCGGCGAGGGGACACAGATATGTAATTACCATAGTTCACTTCCAAGGAAGATATGTCTATGTTGGAGAGGTGTCGGGGCCACACAAGGTCACCTGAGCCCCACAAAGGCCCCACCTTCTTCTCTGGTGAGCACCACCACAAAGGTGGCCTCACAATCCAGTAACCGGTGACCTTGAAGGCGTTAACCAAAACCTTTACACCAAGGTTGAGGGGAGACTCCACAACTCAATTGAGGCCCTCAACGACATCACGAAACTTCACAAAAATTTCCCCAGCTCCAAGGATGCCCTACACCATCTAGGGTTCCAAGAACCAAGAGTAACAAGATCCACTAAGGATGGGTAGGGGAAATCATGATTCCTTTGGTGGAAGTGTAGATCTAGGTCACCTCTCCCACTCCTCAAAAGATCAAGAGGTTTGAGTGGCTAGGGAGAGAGATATAGGCAGGAAGTTGAAGCTCTTGTATTAATGGAGGAGAGAGAAAACAAAGAGATCAGATGAGAGGAGGAAGAAGGGTGCCTTGAAATGGGCCCCTTCAAACCGAACCGATTTCTATCCCTGCGAAACCACCAGTACTACCGGTGGGGGATCGGTATTCCGGTGAGAAGAGTCCAATGGTCCGGAGCCGCTCCCCGGAACGGTCATAAAAGCCAGCTCAACAAGCACGACTTCCTGATCGGTACTACCAGAAGAAGTTCCGGTCCAAATTCTGGCAAATATGACTGATGAGGGGTAACCTCGGCAATGCCCATGGTTATGGACTTAGGGTTTCGTGGAAAAGAGAATGCTGGGGATTTCATCGGATGTCAGGCAAACAAGGGAGTCGAAGTCGCCTAATTGTTGATGAACAAAACTATTACAGATTGCTTGGGAGTTTTGGTACCTCCTCGTGGGCTTCTCCCATCCTATATATAATAGGCTGGATCTCAAAGCCATATACTGATAGGTTACATATGTATGATTACAACACCAACATAACGTTGGTTCATATTTCCTTATATAATACAACTAAAGTTTCCGTCAGATGCTTCTTGGGCCATCACCTTGAATCTTCATGGGCCATGAGCCTTTATACATCCAGGGTAGTAAATCATAAGCACCCGAGTAATCATACCCATGTCAGTAGCCCTCGAGACTTCACGTGAATCATAGATTCTGGTTGAGTCTCAAAGATTTTTTTTACTTTTCTAGCTTTATAGGGATTTGGTACAATAGGCCTAATGCATCCGACAGATCGGGAATTAGTTAATTGCTCCTTGGCAAAAACACTGTAGACCTACATCACATTTAGGTCCCCAGGCCTGAACTTGGAATTATAACTAGCGCAACTCAGTTCAAGCCATTAAGGTCTTACCGAATACTGAATTCTAGTTCTATTTTATCGGGTACCCAACGCATCTGTCGGGATTTTTTATCGTATCATTGATACAGATATTTTATTGGCAGAGCGCATTCTTGTGCGATTACCAGGCCACACAGGATAAATCCCAGAGTCTTACCTTCATGTCATGGAACAAATGAACTTTCTTCATCAGGTGCGCGGCAACACTCCTGATAGGAGTAGCCCCCGAGGCTATGTTCAGATATTTTCATCGGGACATAGGCTCAAAACCTTATGTTGTAACTATTCTAACAATATCACCTTGTGTTTTGTCAGGTGCGTGGCTAGCGGTCCCGATAGGAGTAGCCTCCGAGGCTATAGTTGAGATATTTGTATTCACTTGTAGGCTCAAAGTCCCTCTTGCTGAGGAATTTACTTCGACTCAAATTTTTAAATGCTTTTCTTTGGGTCCTTGTCCTCCTCTTTTTTTATAGAGCCAAAGTATTTTGTGACTTGCATGGTATGACGTCACTGATGACGAAGTTGCACTGTGGTTTCTCAAAGACACGTCTCGATGGGACATTTCGATCGTGGGACCATGCGGCAGTAATGATGACGCGTGGGTGGCGTCTTTAGCGGAGTTTTTTGACTGTACGTCCCCTTTTGCGCATGAAGATCGAGTCGTCGTGCGGGGTTTCTTCGTTTTTACCACAGTAATAATTGCTCAGGATTTTTTCCTTTTGCAATATTTTGACACGCGTCACCATCTTATATGTTTCCGACAGTTCAATTTTACATCGAACGGCTAAGATGCATGCTTTGTCTCTTTATAAATGAAGGGATACTTGTTTTACTACTTTTACCTCCTCTTCGCTGGCTTCATCTTCTTCCTTGCACCCTGCCTATCTTTGCCTCTCTCGCCTACTCCACTTTTCCTTTGCGTGCTAGTGCTGCTCCTCAATCACCATGGGCAAGAACAGGGTGGGAACTTCCGCTACGACCACCAGGGCCACAAGGAAGAGGACCATCGGATGGGCCCCGTAGAAGTGCTCTGTGCGAGATTTGCACAAGGCACAGAACTCCGGTCATCTTGGGGAAGGCACCTTCAAGCTTCCAGGGGATGAAGCCACTCCCATCCCTGAATCTGGCTGGAGGGTAATGTTTCTCTCCTTTTTATTCCGTGGCCTTTCTCTCCCTGTCCACGAATTTCTTTGAGGTCTCCTCTTTGTCTATGGCATGAAGCTGTATCATCTCACGCCCAACTCTACCCTTCATGTTGCTTGCTTTATTACCCTTTGCGAATGCTTCCTCGGAATCCATCCCCATTGGGGCCTGTGGAAGTACTTCTTCTATGTTCGTCGGAATGCCACCGACACCATTGTTCATGACATCGGTGGTGCCATTTTCTCTGTTCGGTCTGAAGTTGATTATTTCGACTTCAAGATTACTGATTCTTTCCAAGGGTGGAAAACCAAATGGTTTTACATCAAGAATCAAAAAGTCGAGGGTCAATCTTTTGGCTTAGCCCCTTTCGACCCCAAGAAAATTTGCCGAAAACTCAATTCTTGTGATCAACATCCAACTCCTGAAGAAATGACGGATATTGAACCCCTTCTTGCCTGCATTGACAAACTACGTCACGAGGTTGGCAAGGAACTGTCGGGACTTCAAATCCAGGCGTATTTTCTGTGTATCCGTGTGTAGCCTCTTCAGGCGAGGCTTTCTGGTAAGTGGGCATACACTGGCAAGAAAGACTCAATGAGGATTTCATCGGATGATCTTACCCTCAAGGTCTACAAAAAAAGGGTTCGGAACTTCACCTCACTGACTAAGAAAAGCTCGGTTCCCTCCGATTGCCGTGTAGAGCCGTTCAGCAAGAAGAAACGCCTCCCAAAGGTAAATTTCCATTAGCTTCCTTTTTACCCTTACTTTGTCTGCAAATGTGCTTTTATTCTTTATGATTATCCTCCCTTTGGTTGTTGGTCTTCTGTCATATAGGATTATGATCATCTATCTTTGCTTCCTCCTCTCCCTGAATGCGGTGAGCTCCTGATACGTCCAAAACATACCTACTTTCCTGAACACTTTTGTTATTGTCTCTCCTCTAAACTTGTGTAATTTGGATACAACTAACACGAACTGATGTTGTTTTCAGCAGAATTACCTTGGTGTCTAGTTTTTGTCCATAAAATCAACTATCAGGAAAAATCCCAAAAAATATGCCAAAAATCCTATTTCACCACAAGATTCACGGAGCTAGAGGACGAGACGGAGGAGGGCCACGAGGGGACCACACCCCTAGCTGCGCCAGGAGGGGGTGTGGTCGCCTCGGGCACCCCCTCGGCCTCCCTCTTCGCCTATAAGATGCCCCTTGACCTAAAAACTAAGGGGGTTCGACGTTTTCTAGAAAAAGTTCCGTTGCGTCGCCACCACCAGATACCGTGATTCGGAACCAGAAACTCCATTTTGGCACCCTGCCGGGACAGGGAATTGGAGGAGATCATCGCCATCATCGTCACCATCTCTTCTCCATCAACCATCCATGAGTGAGTAATCCATGAGTGAGTAATCCCCCGCTATAGGCTATGGGGATGGTAGGGATTGGATGAGATCGTTCATGTAATGGCATCAGATTGTTAGGGCATGGTGCCTAGTATCTATTATTAGTGCTTTTTGACTTTTTTGCAACTTGTTATGCTTAATGCTTGTCACTAGGGCCCGAGTGCCATGATTTCAGATCTGAACATGTTATTGATTCATGATGATAGTATTGTTTATGATCTTACCTGCAAGTTGTATACACATATTGTTGTCCGGAACCGAAGGCCCCGAAGTGACAATAATCGGGATAACCGGAGGGAATGGCTTTGTTGTGACGATCACATGTGTTCACGGAGTGTTAATACTTTGCTCCGGTGCTCTATTAAAAGGAGCACCTTAATTGCCAGTAGTTCCCTTGAGGCCCCACTACAAATGGGCTGGCGGGACAAAAGATGTTGTGCAAGTTCTTATTACGAGCACGTATGACTATATATGGAACGCATGCCTATGATTATTTAGTACTTGGATGCTTTATCTTATTTATCTACAAATGCCCAATGTCTTGATTGCCATATGAACAGTCTTGTCCATGCAACACCCGTCCATCCATCCCTATGCCTACCGCGCTTTAATCGTACTGTTTACTGCAATTGTTACTACTCTCTTTACTCTTACTACTGCTATTACTTTGCTATTGCTACTACAAAACTGTTGCTTCTGATAAACTACTGCGAGCAAGATTGTTTCCAGGTGTAGCTGAATTGACAACTGAGTTGTTAAATGATACGTTGCTAACGTATCCATAATTTTTGATGTTCCATGCTTGGTTTTATCTACTTTCTTATGTTTTGTTCCAACTTTGGAGTACTTTTCATATGATTTCTTGGACTAACCTATTAACAAGAGCCACAGTGCCAGTTGCCTGTTTTCTGCTGTTTTTGGTTCCAGGAAAGTCAGAAAATCAATATTCTCGGAATTGGACCGGACAAAAGTCAAAGTTGATATTTTCCTGGAAGATTCACGGAGCCAGAAGGAGAGTCGGAGAGGGGCCACGGGGTGGCCAGACCACCCCTAGGCGTGGGTCCCCCTAGGCCGCGCCAGGGCATGGTGTGCCCCCCTGGCTGGCCACCGACCTTGCCTATTTCGCCTATATATTCCTCCCGAGACAGAAACCCTAGGTCGTCAATCAGAAATCCACGAAAAGTTCCGTAGCGCCGCCACCACCGAAGGGGAGATTCGGTGGAAAGAAAGTCTCTATTCCGGCACCCTACCGGGACGAGGAAGTGCCCCAGAGCCATCTCCATCGATCTGCACCGCCATCTCCATCACCGTTGCTGATTCCCATGATGAGGAGGGAGTAGTTCTCTCTCGAGGCTAAGTGTTCTACCGGTAGCTATGTGTTCATCTCTCTCTCTATGCATGATCATATTGTGATCATGAGCTTTGTAATCAAGTAGATCTACCTTGCTACTCAAGTGCTTTATTAGATCTCTGCTCTCCCCATGTGTGTGAAAGTGACAGCGTGCACACCATGGTGACACTTAGGCTAGAGATTACAAATACTTGTTATGAGTTATATTTGGAGTTGGATGTCTTTATGAAATTGTGGTGTTTGTTGGAACCATCTAGTACTCAAGGTGACAGTGTGGGGTTATCTAGATGGGAAAGGCTTACTTTGAGGTGTGCTGTTATAGCCCTACCATGGATTAGAGTGTCCAACTGGAGAGTAGTTAAGAGTAGTATCATGAAGAGAAGATATTTATATGAGAGTGTTCACTAGCGAAAGTATGATCCCTAGGCCTTGTTTCTAAGCATTGATACACCATTTGCAATTAGATCTGATACATGTTTGCTTGCTTCCATCTTTATTTCAGTTTGCCTTTAGTCTTTTTCCACGTCAACCACACGCCAGCAAGCTATTTTCTAGCACCGTTGTCTTATATCCATACCACTTGTATTTCACTATGTCTTCGCTGAACTAGTGCACCTATACACCTGACAAGTGTATTGGGTGTGTTGGGGACACAAGAGACTTTTTGTATCTTGATTGCAGGGTTGCTTGAGAGGGAATACCTTTGACCACTTCCTCCCTGAGTTCGATAAACCTTGGGTGATCCACTTAAGGGAAAGCTTGCTGCTGTTCTACAAACCACTGCACTTGGAGGCCCAACAACTGTCTACAAGAATAGAAGTGCGTAGACATCATTAAGGCTTATAAATATTCTTTGGCTCCCCTTGTATCGAATCAATAAATTGGGTTTTACTTCCCTCGAAGACTATTGCGATCCCCTATACTTGTGGGTCATCAAGACTATTTTCTGGCACTGTTGCCGGGGAGCATAGCTCTATTTATCAACTTCACTTGGAATCCCTATTGTTCGCTGCCATCCATTCATCATGGGTAAGTCTTGTGATGGAAAGGTTCCTATATTACCATCCACTACAAGGAGAGGTACTGTTCTGAACACCTTGTTGCTCTTGATTCACCATCTGTGATGAGTAAGCTCCTTACACCACCACATACACATGATACACATACTGCTACTACTGCTGAATCTGAAACTTCTGATACTTATGATGCTGCTTCTACTGTGCTTGATAAGAGTGGTTCATTAGGTCCTTTCCTAGATGCTACGATTGCTAGAAGTATAGCTGGAAACACTGAAAATCCTAATGAAGATACTATTACACCTGTCAGTTCACCTGAGTCTGTAGAGAGCTATGATATTGAAGATGGATATATAGAAATGAATGATGAATTTATTAAAGAATGTCAAAATACTCATGGTAAAAGTGCTATTAAGAGTCTCCTTGAGAGGGGTACTATAAAACCCAAATTATCTCCTAATGACAAGTTTGCTACATCTCCCATAAACATTAAACATAAAGATTATGATTTCTCTCTTGATTTATATTACATAACCATTGTTGAGAAAGAACCTTTTTGTGGGACTAAGAATGAAAGTGTTGTAACACATATGACTGAGCTTTCTACCATGAGTGTCCTATTTTCTGATGATATTTAAATGCGCACCTACTTTGTTGCTAATTTTTTCCCTTTTTCACTGAAAGGAGAAGCTAAGGCTTGGTTTAATAATTTACCTCCTGGATCTATTGATAGCCCTGATTGCTTGATTAGTACGTTCCTTCAGAAATATTTCCCTCCTAGTGCTAGACATGCCATTTTACAGGAACTTTTTGATTTTAAATAGGAATAAAAAGAGATATTGCCTGAATCATGGGCAAGGTTTTGTGCTTTGATTCATGCACATGCTGGATGTCCATTACATAAGAATGAGCTTCTTGATATATATTATAATAGACTAACTGGAGAATCTAGGACATACCATAGTTGTGCTGATTGTGTTTTCAGGAATAGAACTCCCAAAGAAGCTGAGAATTAATGGCTAAAATAAGCAAGAATTATGATGACTGGACTTCACCTAAGCCAACTACGCCTAAGACAACTACACCTGAGTTAACTGTGCCTGAGCCAACACCAACAGCAAAGAAGAGAGGAGTTATTGAACTAAATGATGAAGTGATGAAGGAAGCTAAGAAATGTCTTAAGGAGAAGGGTATGAAAACTGAAGAGGTGAAGAATCTACTTCCTATAGAAGAATTATGTAAGCCAATCTCCCACTCACCCATCATTGAAGTACACTCTCTCCAATTTTGATGAAGGTAATATTCCCTATTCTAAACCTCCTGATCAGTGCTTAGAAGAATTTGATATTTTTATTGTTAAGCAAGATAATTTTAATAAAAGAGTGCAGAATCATTTGATGGAAAACTCTAGAGCTATTATTGAGTTAAAAGATATTATGGAACGAACCTCTAATGATGTTAAAATGCTTGTTAAACATTTCCAAATGGTCCAAACTCAAATTGATCTTCTTATTAAAGTACAAAAAGATTTGTTAGTTAATGCTTCTAAAGAAAAACATGCTTATGAAATTAGAACTAGAAGTGGTGCTGCCACCCAGGATCCTCTATATCATGAGGGTCATTGATGGCTCAATGCACGACGCCCAAAAAATTGCTTGATGGCGGTGTTGATGTAGAGCTTGTTGGGAACCCCAAGAGGAAGGTATGATGAGCACAACAATAAGTTTCCCTCAGTTATGAAACCAAGGTTTAATCGAACCAGTAGGAGCAAGGAAACACCTCAAAGGTGTTACTAGCTAAGCTTTGCCAGGGCGCACTACCGGTGCTAGTAGCAACGTGGAGACCTGCACAACACAACCACAGAACTTTGTCCCCAACTTGCGATGAGGTTGTCCATCTCACCGTGTTTTGCGGTAAACAAAGGATTAAATGTATCGAATGGAAAGAAGTAAAAGTTTGCAGAAAGTAAACACAAAACAGTAAACAGTTGATAGATTGTATGTAAAAGACAAAGGACCGGGATCCATAGTTCGCTAGAGGTGGCTCTCCTTAAGATAGATAACATGCTGGGTGAACAAATTACAGCGAGGCAATTGATAAACATCGAGAAAGAAATACATGCATATACTAATCATCTTGACTCCTTTGAGACTTGATTGGGAATTACAACATTATACATAGACTGCCATCCAACTACATCTATGAATAATAATCCACCTTCAGGTTATCATCCGAACCCCCTCCAGTATTAAGTTGCAAGCAACCGATTATTGCTTTACGAACTGCGTGTAAAGTAAACAATACGATTGTTCTATGAACAAAGGATTGTTGGTTTCTCCCTAGTAGCAACAGCACATCTAGTACCTTAGAGATTTCTGTCACTTCCCCAGATTACCAGAGGCATGAACCCACTATCGAGCATAAATACTAACTCTTGGAGTTGCTAGCATCTACTTGGCCAAGATAGCTACTAACAACGGAAAGCATGCAAGATCACAAATAACAAAGACATGATAGAATCAATAATCAATCTGAAATAGCATCTCAATATCCATCGGATCCCCGCAAACACAACATGCAGAATTACAAATAGATGATCTTGATCATGAACGGAGCTCACAAGATCTAAACATGAAAGCACAAAGGAGGAGAACCAGCCATCTAGCTACTACATGGATCCGTAGTCCAAGGATGAACTACTCACGCATCACACCAGAGGCTTGCATGGTGATGAAGAAGGCCTCCAGGGTGAATTCCCCTCTCCGACAGGGTGCCGGGAAGAGCTTCAGATCCCTCCCGATCTAGGGATGGAGATGACGGTGGCTACAGACTTTTGCGTGGATTTTTGATCGGGCCCTTAGGGTTTACGTCCCGAGGGCATCTTATAGTCGGAAGGGGAGGCCGAGGGGGTGCCGGGAGCCACCACACCACCCCATGGTGCGGGCCCAGCCTGGCCGCACGGCCAGGTGGTGTGGCCGGCCCCTAGCCCTTATCCGTCTCATATTCTGGCACTTGATCACTTCCGAAAAAATAGGCACTTTGGCTTTTGTCCCGAACAATTCCGAGAATATTCATTTTCTGACTTTCCTAGAACCAAAAACAGCAGAAAACAGGTAGCTGGCACTGTGGCTCTTGTTAATAGGTTAGTCCAAGAAATCATATGAAAAGTACTCCAAAGTTGGAACAAAACACAAGAAAGTGGATAAAACCAAGCATGGAACATCAAAAATTATAGATACATTTGCAATGTATCAGTCATCCTAAAAGAATTGAGCAGGATTCTCAACAAATTTAAAATAATGGTACTTCTCCTAAGAAAATAAAAAAGAAACATAAAACTATTGTAGAGTCTTCTGAACCCGCTAAAGATCCTAATAGTATATCTCTCTCTGATGTTGAAACTGAAAGTGGTAATGAGGAAAATGATGCTCCTGATAAAGAAAAAGTTGAAGAAGAACCTGAAAGACATACTAAGAATACTAAATACACTAAAGAAGATTTTGTTGCTAAGAAACATGGTAGTGAAAGAGAGCCTTGGGTCCAAAAACCTATGCCTTTCCCTGATAAGAAACACAAGTCAAAGGAAGATGAACACTACAACAAGTTTTGTGAGTGGATGAAACCTTTATTTTTGCAAATCCCTTTAACTGATGCTATTAAACTGCCTCCTTATTCAAAGTATATGAAGGATATTGTCTCTAATAAAAGGAAGATCCCTAACGAGGAAATTTCTACTTTGCTTGCTAATTATTCCTTTCATGGTAAAGTTCCAAAGAAACTTGGAGAGCTAGGGATTCCAACTATTCCATATTCTATTAAAAACAATTATGTTAGAACTGCCTTGTGTGATTTGGGAGCAGGAGTGAGTGTTATGCCTTTTTCTCTCTATAAGAGACTTCAATTGGAAAAATTAATACCAACTGATATATCTTTGCAAATGGCTGATAAATATACTAATATTCCTGTTGATATATGTGAGGATGTACCTATTCAAGTGGCTCATAATTGCTTGATATTAACTGACTTTGTTGTGCTTGAAATGCCTGAAGATGACAATATGTCTATTATTCTTGGGAGACCTTTTCTTAATACTGCAGAAGCTGTTATTAGTTGCAATCAAGGAAAGGTAACTTTTAATGTTAATGACAAAGAGCATACTGTCCATTTCCCCAAGAAGATTGATAGGAATTATGGCTTAAATTTAATTGAAAATATCGAGGGCATCCAAGTTGGAGAAATATATTGTCCCATACCACGAGAAAAACATGAAACTATTATGATTGGGGCCATTGCTATCAAGGTTGAGGTAACATAATCATTTAGTGAAAAGCAAAGTTTTGTTTCATATAAAATTGTTTTGGTAACAAGACCTGATCAACCTTGTTAACAAAGGGATTTTAATGAACAAAACAATGTTTTCACCATGATTATCTTTGCTTACTTTTATGTTACCCATTTCAATTTTTGCTTTCACTTAGTTTACTTTTCTATTGCTAGTTGCTTGCATATTAGAGTGTCTTAGAACTTCCGAAGTTTTAGTTTTGTTTTGTTATTGCATCATTCTAAAATCATCATTCTAAAATAATCTTTCTATCGGAAATTTATTCATCAATACCTGAAAATTGCCAAAACATAAAGTGTCTCGAAAAATTCCAAAAAATTCATTTTGAATTTTTATGTGAAAAAAGGGGCAGAGGAGTACCTAGAGTGACCCAGGGGGCCCACCAGACAGGCACACCACCTGGTGGCACGGCCACCCCAGGGGCGCGCCTAGCCATGGTGTGGGCCACCCCTGGCCCTCCACTTACTCTCTCACTTGCCACTTCTTTCTCTCTCTTGAGAAAACACTAGTTCATTGCTCAAACTTGCGTTCCTGCTGTTCTTGCTCGCAATTTTCTCCTTGCTCAGCCCACCTTTGCTGCTGAGATTTGGAGCATTTGTTCTCTGGTATGTGACTCCTCCGCTTGTCCAAGTAAATTTGTGATTAGTGGTTTATATCTTGAGTATTTTGCTACTGTAGGTGACAGGTTGTGTGAGCTTGTAAGCTTGTTCAATGCTTAGAAAAATTGTTTTGATGCATGTTTAGGCCCCTTACAAGTCCCTATAAGTAGTTCTTTTCACTATGTAATCACTTTGCAATCACTTTTATGATGGATGTCTAAATTTCAGAATATCAAAGATGAACAACCACACTTTTGGAGAAGTATTTGAGAGGGACACACCCAGGAGGGAAAGGCCTTCAAGATTAGCTTCTCAATTTAGGCCATCATATAATGAAGGTCTTATTGGACCACGCTTTGGCAATGAAGGAGATGAGGGAGATGCTCACCCATCTACCTTCCCTTGTTTTACCTTTTTGCAAGCTGCAGGGATCCTCGATGATTTCTTACTCCTTGTTCAGAGGGTTGGTTTGACCACTTACATGCAGGATGAGAATGAGCAATATGCCGTGCTCACCAAAACTTTCGTCGAGAGTTTCGTTTTCACTAACACCCCTTATTGGTCAACTGTTTCATTCAAAATTTATAATTTGCCTATTACCATGCCATTGGAAATATTTTGCAGCATTATAGGCATAGGCATGACTGGGACAGTGAAGAAGATCCAAGGTTGACCCGCTGATTTGCTAGAGCTCTACCGAAGTGTGACAAATAACAACGACCGTGCAGCTCAACGCAGGAAGATAAGGAACATCCAACTCCCAGCTCTAAGATATTTTGCTTATTATCTTGCCACTAGCATTCTTGGTAGGGAGAACACTAGTAATATTTCTAATTATCATTTAGCTTTTCTTGCTGCTGCACTTAATAATGATACCAAGTATAATCTTGGTTTCCTCATTGCCCGTCACTTAGCTGCTAGAGGACCCATTTATGGGGGTATTATTGCCTCACGCATGTTTGCTGCTTTGGAACTTTCTGTTGATCCTAAAGATACTATATTGACACCACAAAGGCTTGATCTTGCTACTATGAAAACACATCACTTTGTCACTACTGACTCTAGTACGGAGAGTTTAGTTTAGACGATGTTGTTTACTGATCAAGATGAGAGGGAAATTCCTTTGCCACAATCCACTTTGTTCAGTATTTACAGGATGCCATGGTCGCGTTCCAAGGAGGAGATGGACGAACAGCTCCGCTTGCTTGGTTTCCATGGGCAACACCAGGGGGATGTGCCCTCTTACGACTACTCTGCGCACTACGCTGGGGCGTCCTCAAGTTCAAATCAAGATGAAGGCACTTCTTCACCATTTTATGGAGGCGCTCCTTCCTGGTCAGCTTGGGATTGATACCCACTTAGGCCAAAATCCTAATCTTGGGGGAGGTATATCGACATCACACTCAACTACTTATCATGTTCAGTCGATGCTTTGTATATTCATGTTTCATTTTCTTTTTAGCATTCGTTCTTGCTTTATTTATGCTTTCCAAAACACAAAAAGACCAAAAATATTTTCGTTATTTCTCTTTGTTTGCTTCTTTATCTTAGCTTTGGTTTGCCTCTTCCTTTTAGTTTTGGTTTGATTTTTCGAAAAACTCAAAAAGATTTTGCTTTGCTTGTTCTTCCTTTTGGTTCTTACCTTTAAAAATCAAAAACCCAAAATATTGGTTCTTCTTCTCTGGTTTTGTAAAGTTCGTTGCAGAGTTCAGCGGTCCTCGGTAACTCCTTGGAGATTTTATTTATGTTATTATTCAAGTCACACAAGTGAAGGGAAATAATGAAGATTAATGACAACTTGAGGTGTGGTAAGATGCTGGTAATGAACTCTATTTGTTTTCATTTTTGTACATATACTCATCATTGTGGGCATACTTAGTCTATTCATGTAAGGTGTATGTTATTTATGGATGCTTAGTAGTTCTTGCTTTCTTATGATTAGCTCCAGCTTGCTAATAGTTTGTAGCATGTCATACGAACGTTTGCTTGCATTGTTCTATTCATAACTTGGTATGACATTGTGGTATCCTTCTCTGAATGTTTTATTTGAATTGACTTGGCACATGCTCACGCATGCATATGACTAAACAAAAGGTCAGTTAAGCCTTGATGAATTATTTTTGCTCAGGGTTCTTGAATCACTTTCATGCCATAATTAGTCATGTTTTGTTGCAAGCATGATTATGACAGTTATTGCTCTATCGTTTGTCGCTCCCTTTCTATTGCTAGCCTTCACTTGTGCTGAGTATAAGCTTTACTCGTGCATCCAACTCCCCAAAACCAAAGTTGTCAACAAGAGTCCACCATATCTACCTATTAGCATTATTGCTACTCCTTGCATGTTTATTATGCTCTGTTTTCTTCCAATAAGAATGTTTGCTTGTTATGAGAAAATTAGTTAGTAAAGCTCTCACAAACTTGACGGCACACTTTACTTTTCTTGCACTGAATAAACTTGAACCATTGTGCCGATCTATGTTGCGTATATGCTTGCGCTTTATAAGTTGTGAATTAGCAGAACCATGTTACCATGGGGCACGCTTTCAACATTGCACTTTATTTAGTTGATATCATGTTCTTTTGCTTATGGATCCCGGTGGTGTGAAATAAAAGGGGAGCTTGTAAGCTCATAGAGTTCGTATATGTGTTAGAGAAACGCCTAGGTCGCTAGCCTAAGCCATGCCTAATCATGGTGGAAACTTGCAGCATAACCATAGTGAGCAATCTGTGAAGCATCCTTAATAAAAACCTATGCAAATAGCAAATAAAAAGATCGCTAAGATGCTCATTGTCTGCTTGCCTTGTCATTTTGATATAGGAATGCTTCCGTATCATCGGGCAAGGGGTACCCTATTGGCGGTTCTCTATGATACACATGTACTTACAATGACAAGAACTTAATCGTGACTAAAGTTGAGTAGCATGAGGTTCGGTCTTCATAAGTAAGGGGCATGAGATTTCAACTTATAACTTGTCAAGCATATCCTCATATTTGTTCACTTTAACCTTAATCACCTAAAATATGCTTATGATAGGGGCAATGAGAGCTCAAAGCTAATGAGTACCATACTTTCAGCATTTGGAAGCCTTTCAAACTTTTTAAAACCTTTTCACTTCCTTGTTGAGTCAGCACTTATTCTATGAGAACTTCCTTGAGAGCATAGTTGTCATTCTTAGTGTAATGTGCTTGTTTCAAAACTTTGTTAATTGTGTCATGACTTTGATGCTTGTATCTTTGATATCTTTACTTCTAGTCTTCACTTGAACTTCAGAGGTGCCTTGGCATTTATGTTTGCTCTACAATCAAAGGCAAGCGAGATACCACCCTATCATACCTTTTTATGAGCATTGCAATGTTGCTTATGTTTATATTTCATGCTACTTATTATTTTTGAATTGAAATCTCTTCATAATCTTGCAATGACTATTGGGTAGCCTTATTTTCATACTCCTTACAATGAATTGTCTAAGTACTTGATCACATGCTGAGAATATATACATCTTATGAAGCAAATGTGTTCGTGAAAGTTTCTTTTATCGCACTCAGTTTTCAACTGAATTGCTTGAGGACAAGCAATAAGCTAAGCTTGGGGGAGTTGATACGTCCAAAACGTATCTACTTTCTCGAACACTTTTGCTATTGTTTCTCCTCTAAACTTGTGTAATTTGGATACAACTAACACAGACTAACGCTGTTTTCAGAAGTATTACCTTGGTATCAACTATCAAGAAAAATCCCGAAAAATATGCCAAAAATCCTATTTCACTAGAAGATTCATGGAGCTAGAAGACGAGACGGAGGAGGGCCACGAGGGGACCACACCCCCTGGCCGCACGAGCCAGGCCTGGTCGCGCCAGGAGGGGGTGTAACCGCCTCGGGCACCCCCTCGACCTCTCTCTTCGCCTATAAGATGCCCCTTGACCTAAAAACTAAGGGGGTTCGACATTTTCCAGAAACATTCCGCTACGCCGCCACCACCAGATACCACGATTCGGAACCAGAAACTCCATTCTGGCACCCTGCCGGGACAGGGAATTGGAGGAGATCATCACCATCATCGTCACCATCGCTTCTCCATCAACCATCCATGAGTGAGTAATCCCCCGATGTAGGCTATGGGGATGGTAGGGATTGGATGAGATCGTTCATATAATGGCATCAGATTGTTAGGGCCTGGTGCCTAGTATCTATTATTAGTGCCTTTTGACTTTGTTGCAACTTGTTATGCTTAATGCTTGTCACTAGGGCCCGAGTGCCATGATTTTAGATCTGAACATGTTATTGATTCATGATGATAGTATTGTGTATGATCTTACCTACAAGTTGTATACACATATTGTTGTTCAGAACCAAAGGCCCCGAAGTGACAATAATCGGGATAACCGGAGGGAATGGCTTTGATGTGAGGATCACATGTATTCACAGAGTGTTAATGAGCACCTTAATTGCCAGTAGTTCCCTTGAGGCCCCATTGCAAACGGGCTGGCAGGACAAAAGATGTTGTGCAAGTTCTCATTACGAGCACGTATGACTATATATGGAACGCATGCCTAAGATTATTTAGTACTTGGATGCTTTATCTTATTTATCTGCAAATGCCCTATGTATTTATTTTCATATGAATTGTCTTGTCCATGCAACGCACGTCCATCCATCCCTATGCCTACCGCGCTTTAATCCTACTGTTTGCTACAATTGTTACTATTGTCTTTACTCTTACTACTGCTATTACTTTGCTATTGCTACTACAAAACTATTGCTTCTGATAAACTACTGCGAGCAAGATTGTTTCCAGGTGCAGCTGAATTGACAGCTTAGTTGTTAAGGCTTATAAATATTATTTGGCTCTCCTTGTGTCGAATCAATAAATTGGGTTTTACTTCCCTCGAAGACTGTTGCGATCCCCTATACTTGTGGGTCATCAGCTCCCAGCCAATCCATTTGTTTCCAACAATCTTCCTATGGCTAGGACTTCTATCGATGAAGATCCTTCTGTATCCGATGATCTTCCTCAGTCTCTTCTGTCAGCTTGCTCTTAAGATTTTTGCGTGCCAGCTGTTGGCGAAAAAAGAAAACAGTATGACGTAGCAGAAATGATTCAAGACTCGGATGACTCCACTGGCTCGAAGCCTCTGCGTATTGTCCTAGTTTTCTCAGCTCCTCCCCTGATGAATATGTTTCGCTTTATGCAGGATATTTCTTCGTAAGTACAAACTGCCCCTTTGTTTATTTTTCGGATGGGAAAATTATTGTTTTTTTGCGTTTCTTTTGCATTGGTGATGACGGGGAAGATCCTCCCCTGTCTCCTCCTGGTACATCTGTTGCCCCTCCTTCGGTTAAATCTCCGCATCCGTCCATGGATCCAAAGGATTTGCACGCCTCTCCTATGGATCAGATTATCCAAAAAGATGTTGCCACTTTGCCAAAACCGCCACCGCAGAGAAGAACAAAATCGGCTGGCAAATGCGTGGTGATATCTGAGAGCCCTAGTAAGGTGGATATGCAAGATGTAAGTACTTCTTTGTTTTTAATTTGGTATAGCTTCTCCTTTGCTTGTTTTTCCTAATGTTTTATTTTTTTGTTTTGCAGCCTTTGATGCGTGAGATGGTCGACATGGCTTCTCACTTTATTAAGATCCATAATGAAGCCGAAGAGCTGAAAGGTATGTTCCTTTTCATCTTTAGTAATTTGAGCAATTTCACCCCTTTATTTTCTTGAGTTTTGCATTACTTTTCAATTGTCCAGCCACTGCGAAAGAGTCCTTGGGTCATCCGGGACGAGGCGATAAAGCGTGCCGATGCTCTGGAGGCCAAACTGCCGGTCACCGAGAAGGCTTTGGAGGAAGCCAAACAAAAGGCCAATGTTGACGCCGAAGAAAAAGCCAAACAAGTTGCCACCCAAGATGAAGATCTTCAGAAGCGTTTGGAGACTCTCAATGCTTCCTTGACTCATGAGTTTTCTATCTTCGAGGATTTTTTCTGTTTCGCTCATTTTTCTTCCTTTTGGTTCTCAACCCTTCTTTATATGCGTAGAACTGACTGGCCAGAATTTAGTGCAGGACGAAGATAAGAGGGTTGGCCTTTATCGGATGTTGCTGGCACTTTGGAGGCTAATAGTGTTCATGGGAGCAACCTCCTTGTTCGCTCATGCCGCGCTTTCAAGATCTTACATGCTAAAGTTTTTCCGACGAAGGAAGTGCTAGCTAATTTGAACGATCTTGTTGCTATCTTCGGAGCTGACCCAAACCCGCTCGTTGGCTACAACGTGACACAGTCGAAGAGTGGCGCTGAAACTTTGATGGCTTTGGCGATGGTACACGGCAAGAAGGTCAACTGGCAGAAGGTTAGCTCCTCTATCCCAGACCCTTCCAATGGCCAAGCAGTTGATTTGAAGCCTTTCACTAAGAGGGACAAAAAGTACTCTCGGCTGATTTTGGGCATAGGCGCTGATCTGGCAAAATCAGCTGCCCCTTCTTCGGCTAGTGCCCCTTCATCGAATGTTACCCCAGTTGCTCCATCCGCTAGTGTGGCCTTATCTGTTGTAAATACTTCTCCATAGTTTGTTTTTTATCCTTTAGTGTATTTTGCTCTACTACTATAATGAACTAGGCTTATCTTGTTTAAGCGCCTCCTTTTGCTGAGAGACAACTTTTGTATGTATATATGTGAATTGTCCCTTATATGCTAAAGGCTCTGTATTTTCGTGTGTCCTGCTAGATATTGTGTGATTCATCTGGGTTGGGTGCAACTGATACTGATGTTTTTCGTGTAGTAGACCCGCCGTTGTATGCAAAGAAAATTGAGAAGGTGAAGAAACTTGAAGGAAAACTTCAGGTTGTCCAATCGATGATGGATATTGCTCAATCAAAAATGCGCCAGGCCCTGAATCGTCAGGCGTACTTCTTGGAGGAAATTTCCAGGGCGAGCGAGAAGATGCTATGTAAGTCTTCCGCGTTATTTTGTGTTGCTTCCTTTTTGTTTGCAGGGTTTTAATTTTTCCTCCCTCTTTTTTTAGGCATTTGATTGTGCGAGAGAGACAAAACCCAACGTCTATGCAATCGAATCCAAGCTCTTGTGGATGCTTCCCAAAATTCTGAAACAGACTTTTGGATTGATCACCGTCGCTCCTATGCTGTGGCTTTCCTTCAAGACCGTGTGTCAGAGGTGGAGCAGTTTGTTGAGTGTTACCGCAGATTGTTGGCCATTGTATACGATGCCATGTTTCTCCGGGATCCTCAGCCTTAGACTCTAGCTGATTTACTGGCGATGTTTCGGCAGGGTGAGAGGATTCATCACTTTGTGAAGCTCCAACTTGTGTTGGGTGCTAAACTTGCGCTTTCTTGGGTGCACACGCACCATCCGACGCTGGACTTGGATGTTGTATCGTTGGGGATGCCTCCCCCTCCTAGCGGTGGGCTTGTTAACATGGTGCCTCATTATGTTGCTGCCCGTAGTCATACTATTAAGATAGTCCGGGGCTGCCTAGAGGAAGATGAAGATTTCTTCATAAACTTTGTCATTTGACTATTTTTCTTCATTGTGTATCTTTGTGCTTTAGAGAAATATTGTGTGACGCCATTGTGTTTGTCAAAAAGGTCGTATATTTATACAAGATTTTGTTTTTCGAGTAAGACACTCTTTATTTACACGTTATATAGGACCGAAGACTAATGCATTTGGCGTAATTGTCCAAGCCCCCGTGTATTAAATTGATGAATAGAACGGCAGACCTCTCAAAACCCAGTTTTGGGAACTTTTCTTTATTTATCGTCGAATACCAGAGGGTACACTGTTTTGGCCTGTTCGCCTGGACATTGGCCTTATTGAATATAAAATGCATAAAGGAAAAAAGAAAAATTCTTCCTAAAATCCACGACTTCTGTCTTGAGGTGCTCCGTTGTGCTCTATGTTGGTTTAAGAGGGTTTTATCCTTTCGACTAGAGGCACAGTTTCTGTATGGAGGACCAGAGAGAAAAGGGGTTGGTTTGCAGTATGCTTGTAGTTGGGAAATCAATGCACATGTGGAGGTCGGCGCCTTTTTTCGGGACGAGTATTGGATTAGCTACTAATGTTGCTTTTGTTATTTCTGCGATGCGCCATGTATTTGTGAGGCGAGGAACTTGCTGTCCAATGGCCTTGATTCGTTTGGTGGACTGTTTATTGTCTGTTGTGTTTAATTTGGCTGGGTGCTCATTGGGTTCCTTGGGGGCTTCTTGTGTTCTGATAGAATTTCTAAGAGTTTCCCAATTCTCACGGGGGATGCCGACGAGCGCGCCTTCCTATGCAGGACTAATGCTGGAGGCCGGATAGGTTGTTTTTGCGGGTGCGTGGTGCGCCGGATTTTCTAAAGTATGCTTATTGGGGACATGTCCCTCATGTAGTAGTTCTGCATCTGCAATTTTCAGCTAGCCAAATTCGGTCTCCATCCCGAAGGATTCTGATATTTTGTTGAATTCTTGATCACAACTGTCCGAGTGACTGAAACTTCCTCTTATTGTTATGATCCTATTGGGGTTAGCATTTTGAACACCAGATATGCGTAGTGGGCACTGCCATGAACCTAGCGAAAGCTGGTCGTCCCAGGATCACGTGGTACTGTGATGGACGATCCATGACTTTGAACTCCAGTTTTTCGCGCCTAAAGTTGTTCCTTGATCTGAAGACTACGTCGAGGTGGACTTTGCCTAGAGGAATTTCGGCGCTAGATTTGTCAAGGACCCGTGAAAAGTTGTATCTATAGGCGCTAGATTTGTCAAGGACCAATTCATTGCCCGTAGGGTTTTGGCGTAGATGAGGTTGATGTTGCTCCCTGCATCCAGGAAAACCTTGCTCATGTTGAGCCCGCCGATTTGTGCTTCCACTATTAAGGCTGACTGATCCGATTGTGGAACTCGAAGTGGGTGATCAGCTCTGCTGAAGGTAATTTTCTGTTCTGACCAATGGAGATACTCATTGTAGGAGGTGGTGTTGTTACTGCCATATTTACTTGTCTGGTAATCAGCTTTCGTGTCCTATTAGAGGGTCGTCCTTTCTGGATCATCGACATTGCTCCCTTTGACATAGGATACTCATCTTATTGGTTTATTGTGTTTAGCGGCTGCCCAACTAGTAGATGCACCGACGGTGGTGGTGGTGCGCCGATAGCCAAAGCGCCAGGTGTAGTGGCGTAACCTCGGTTTGCTGCCTCGGTTGCTCTTGAATTGCATAGCTTCTGCATCTTTAAAAATGTTTAGCAATCCTTCATGAGATGATTGGATCGCCTTTCGCATGTTGAGTCGACGTAAAAGTGCATATTGCAGGGTCCTTCCAGCATATCAATAAGGTTCTCAACATATCAATAAGGCTTCTGATAAAGTACAATTGTAAAAGTGCAATTGTACACATGTATGTATTAGCACTTGTATGTATACAAGGTTCTCAACATATCAATAAGGCTTATGATAAAGTACAATTTTGCAAGATGTCTCTTATCAATGTGGCGTACGATAAATTCAACCGTGCGTGGTATATGAAGGAGGATGGAAGGGTTTTTGACCAGCTCCACCCAAGGTCCGGTGGGGCTCATGCATGATAAGATGAAGTATGGCGAGCGATACATGAAGACTGGGCTCCTCTCTTTCATCACACTCGTGTCTCGTTTGATGCCGAAGATGAGCCCATGTGCGATCATGACAATTGTGATCCATCACTTTTCCTCTAATGCCTGGTGCCATGTTTTCCACTCATTACCATGTTAGTTATTTAGGAGAAGTAGTTCGTCCATCCTTTCATTCCAACCCAATAAACGAACAAACAAACAGAGGTGAAGGTTCTAGTGTGGGCTTCGAATTGAAACTGATTTATTTACATTACTACATGTTCGTTAATATGGCCAGGTCAGGACTCAGGCCACATCTGGGTGAGTGAGTTGCTATAGGTTCTTCTACTCATGTACGTCCCAAGACACATACTTTTTATTTCCATTGTGAAGAGATGATTGTGACTTTGCAGGATATTTCGATGATCCTTGCACTTTCTATCAAGGGAGATCAAAAATTTCCGCGGTAATTCCACACATTGGATGCTCGACAGAGACACCTAACCGTCTAGGAGATGTCAAATCTCTAAGGATAACAAGTTAATCTTGTTGGCCACGGACCGCTCTTGTTTGGTGCTCTACCAAACTCAAACTCCAACTCTTAGGGGAAAATGAATAAAAGCAAGAGAGAAGAAGGATAAAACTCGACATATTAGATTGGTAAGATTATTGTAAATCAGCTCGGTTTGCCAATCTACCAACTGGGACTTGAGAGCTATTTATGAGCGCTCTAGAGATCTTGTTGTTGGGGAAGGTGTATGTGTATGAACGAGTGTAATGGGTCTCCAATGGAGAGTTTCCTCAACTGAGGTGTCATCTTCAACTGGTGTTGTGCACATATGTATCGGTCACCTAGGGCTCAATTATGGCCACAAATACTAGTATAGAGCGACGATATGGACACGGGGCAAAAACCCCATCAGTAACAGAAAAAGGCCATGTTTCCAGGGATTAGTGGTTGATGTGAAGATCTATATGGACATCAGGAAATAACCATAATCGATAGCCACCTATTTTGGCAACTATCTTCGGCACCCCTCGATTTCCAAAAAATCTAGCTCATCAGTTATGTTTCTTTTTCTAACATCCGTTTGCGCTAAGTTATTTTTATATGCCTAGAATATATAATTTGTAGCACAGTAAAATGGCAGATAACACAAGCACCAAAACAAAAGTAGATTTTATTCATTCATATCACAGACAATTTTCACTATCACATTTTCATCACAATATGACCAAGTATAGTTAGTTATATGGACAACAACAATACCTCACTAGACCTATCGTTCAACATCAGATTTTTTCCAACATGTCATTTATGATACTATCTATGATGCTTCCACTATGATGAGTCTTAAAACTCAACCACATGCATAAGGAGGCCATGCAATCAATGATGGTGGTTCTGACCCCCTTCCTCCATGGAATCTTGTTTTTATGCAGTGTGATCGAAATAGGCTCCTGTTTCGGAAATATTATGATGTGATTTCAGGGTATTGGGTCTAGGTAGTGTAACCTAAGTAAGTAGTTAAATGATAACAACACTAGGAGATTGATACCTCTGAGAGTCTTAGAGTTTTGACTTCTCGTCATCCCTGTTCTAGGAAGCAACAGTTTCGTGCATTTAGGTCATTTAATAAGCTAAATTGTTAGAGTCTCGACCAACATCCGCATAATAATTTGATTAGTAAGAATAGGGCCAAATAAGATGCGATATTATATAAAATATTTATTAATGATTAGAAAATTTATGTAGGGTAGGAGTAGGAGACTAGAAGATGCCTATCCCTATTGCTTGTCCTCCGAGAATGATTTGGAGGCAAAAAGCGTATCTTCTTAGCAATAATTTCTTGGACAACTAATCTTTTATTATGCAGGGCAACTAAGATACTATTAAAACCAAAAAATAAAAAGAATTAACACACTCACAAAACAATAATGAGAATAACCACATTCACATAACTTGTCAACTAAACTTAATTTAATGTATACGCCTTAGATATAACCCTACTAGACTTACAATATATAGAGATTAGGACATATGGTCTAGGTACTGAATATAATGCAATTAGAAACAAATCCTTGATCCTAAACCTTAAACCCTATTACTACCTCCTCCATAATATAAGCCTTTCTAGCGGTTCAAATTGAACTGTTAAAAAGGCTTACATTTTGGAACAGAAATAGTAACATATAATATGTGGTGTATTCATCATCGGTAGTACCAGAAGTATATTTAAACAAGTGGTAAGTTAGATATGCTAAAACTAATTGAATGCGAACTATAAAAAAATTAACTATACTAAAACAGTGGATGTTTACTAAACTAAAAACAATAGCAGGTCAACTAGGCTACATCGGTATATAAAGTGAAGAGGCTTACCGAGAGATCCGCGTCTCCATTAGCGTGCAACATATTCTCAAAGGCGCTAGAGGTGATGCTTGCCGCTAGAAAGACGCGGAGGACACAATCTAGGCTTCGCTGCATGGAGCAGATGTGCATGATGTGATGCATGCCAATGTGAAGACATGGATATGGCGATGTAGGCAGCGTCACTCGGAGGAGAGGCACATGATGTGATGCCTGCCGCTAGGAAGATGTGGACGCAGAGATGCATCGCAGCTCGGAGGAGAGTCGTAGGAGGTGATGCCTGTTGATGGGAAGACACGGAGGTGGCGATGGCAGTTGCTTGGAAGACCTAGAGGCGGTGATGCCAGCCGCTACAAGGAGACACAGTTCAACCTCCACACCGTTTTAAGATGTGTGAGAGTGCGTGAGGGAGTGGAGGTTAGGGTTGCCACTCAGTGGAATTCATAGCACCATCTACCACATTGGAAACAGACATTAGAGAAAATTGTATACATTGTTTCTTCCTCTGGCAAACTCGGCCCACATTAATGGGATTTTCTTTCGGTCAAGGCTAAGAGAAAATAAAGCGGTAGTTTTAAATTATAATGCATAATGAGAATAGGATAACTATATTAGTGAATGGAAGGAATACTGATGGGGATATACCAATCGGGGTATGCCCAGAAGGCCGGTTCGACCGACTTAGGCCTGTGGCGAATGAGCCTACAGGCACGGTGACTAGAACACGACAGGAAGCAATGCCCGACGACTGAAGCTGAAGGCCCAAGACTCTAGATAGGCCCAGTCGGATTATGTCAAATCCTCCGAAACCTAAACTGATTCAGTTGTAATCTTGTAAACCCTAGCGATGTACCCGTATATAAGCCTCCCTAGGGTATCCTGTATACTTATGTGCTATTAGCTACCCCATCCAAGCGACTCGCTACCTAGCCGTCGAGTTCGTTGACCTTGTAATCCACTCAAATCCCTGGTGTTAGTTCCCAATATCGCACCGCAGATGGCGACTCGCTCTTATCCCCAATCGTATCAATCACTACTCCTAGTAGTGACTGCCGTGGTCATTCCCATGATAGTGGTGCCCACCGTGGGGGCTTGGCCAGTCAAGCCTGAGATCTACGGCAAGACCCTAAATCTCGGTCAACCGGCCAATCGCCACCAGCCGCTGTGTTGCTAGCGGCGGTTTCCTCCAGATCCTGCCGATCAGCTACATCTCGGCGTCGCGCCCGGTCACTCACGGCGCGGTGATGCCGGTCGGCACCATCAACTTCTTCGTCAGATTTACGGATGCCATGGACCCGACAGAGACGGTGATCATCGGCTGGTCGCTGCCACGCGACCTGCTCTCAGAGGACCAGATCTGCTCCATCACCTGCCTCGCCTCCGAGTATGACTCGCCCACTATCAACGCGGTCGGGAGCGACGCGGCTCTTCGCGATGATGCGATTCGGTGGCCCCTACCTTAGCTGTCGGATCCATCACCACCACATCACAAGAGGACTCAATCACGCGAGTCTCTAACGCTGAGGACTTCGAGGACCCCTCCATCCTCGGGCTCTTTGACTCTGAATCCGGGTCGGAGTCCCCTGACGAGGCATGGACCAGATCCAATCGTTACGATGCCATCTTGATGGGTTCGTAGCATGGAAAACAAAAATTTTCTACCGCAAGAACGAACAAAACCCAGATCTAATCTAGATAAAAGCCAAGATCTAATCTATTAGACATGTGCAACGAGATAGATCTGTACTAACCTTGTAGATCCGAAAGCGTTACGAGGTTGGATCTCGTGGTTGATGTAGTCGATCACTTGCTGATCTCAAGATCGAGTAGACGATCCTTCCGGTGCCGCGTTCCGGCAGCGCTTCCGCAGTCGGTCACACGTGCGGAGTCGAAGCAGACCTTCCTCTCCTTGTTCTAGCGAGCAGCGGAGGTAGTAGATCTTCTCCACGGAATCCCAGCAGCATGACGGCGTGGTGGTGGTGGTGGAGTAGAGAATTCTGCAGGGCTTCGCCTAAGCCAGAGCAGAGGGAAGGAGGAGGAGAGAGGCGGCTAGGGTTTGGAGTAGTGGAGGAGGCAAGGGTGTGGCGCCTCCACCCCTCTATTTAAAGAAGGGAGGCGCCATGGGAGGGGGAGTCCTAGTAGGACTCCCCTCCCTTCCTTGGCCGGCGGATTGGGAGGGGGGGGAGGAGTCCTCCTCCCCCACGACTCCTTGTCTTGCCCCACAAGGACTCCTTGATCCTTTCTTGGTTTTCAAGCAAACTCCAAGAAATCTTCCAGAACCTTCCGGAACATTCCGAAACCTTCTAGAATCCTCATACAAATACTCCAGAACATTTCCTAACTCAGAAAATGATCCCCAATATATGAATCTTATTCTCCGGACAATTCCGGATCTCCTCGTGATGTCCCGGATCCAATCCGAGACTCTGAACAACATTCAGTCTCCAACGCACATTCCATATCTACTTAAAACAACTTCGAACCTTAAGTGTGTCACCCTACGGTTCGTGAATATGCAGACATGATGAAGACACCTCTCCGATCAATAACCATCAGCGGGATCTGGAGATCCATAACGGCTCCCACATACTCAACGATGACTTCGTGATCGATAGAACCATTAACATACGAAACCAATTCCCTTTGTCACGCGATACTATACTTATCCGAGGTTTGATCGACGGTATCTCCATACCTAGTTCTACCTCGTTACTGATAAGTACTCTTTACTCGTTCCATGTTATGTCATCCCTTGTGACCCAGTCACATGCTTGCAAGCTAATTAGATGACATTCCACCGAGAGGGCCCAGAGCATATCTATCCGTCATATGGATGGACAAATCCCAATCTTGGTCCATGCGCTTCAACACATACTTTCAGAATACCCAATGACACCTTTATGACCACCCAGTTACGAAGCGGTGTTTGATGTCATCAAAGTACCCATCCGGTGATGGTGATTAACATAACCTCATGGTCGAAGGATTAGGTTACTATGTATTTTAAAGCTTATAGCAAACGAACTTAATGACTTGATCTTATGCTATGCTTACTACGGGTGTGTGTCCATCACATCATTCTCCTAATGATATAATCTTGTTATTAACGACATCCAATGTCCATGATCAGGAAACCATGATCATCCATTAATCAACAAGCTAGTTTAACAAGAGGCTTACTAGGGACTCTTTTATGTTTACAAAACACACAAGTATTAATGTTTCCGGTTAATACAATTATAGCATGGGATGTAAACATTTATCATAAACATAAAGATATAATAATAACCACTTTATTATTGCCTCTTGGGCATATCTCCAACAGTCTCCCACTTGCACTAGAGTCAATAATCTAGTTAAAAACTTGTGCATTCAACACCTATGGCTTTCTGGTGTTGTATAGACACTATTGCTAGTGGTAAACATAATCTTCGGATCTGACACTTCCAGGTCCGTGTGTATTTGCATGTCCTTGCGTCTCTACGCATTACTCATTCTCCAATGAGATGGCATTGTATAAATTTGGTCCTTTGGTGAGACCTTTAGTTCCTTGGGATTAAATCATGTTGATATAATTGTCATACAATGTATCTTCTTAGTATTATCCCGCTATGAACCACGCCTAGTTTGATAACAAACTACTTAACACAAATGCCCTCCTTTGCTGCTACTATAGCAGTTATATACTTAGCCTTTTGTTGTAGTATCCGTCACAATATCTCAACTTTGGAACTCATCCAAATCCATCATGGAACATCCTTTCAATTATATTGTGCCACCCATAGTCTAAATTGAGATAAATTTAATTTGTATCTTGTGACAAAACTAGTATCACTGTAACACTTTACAATGAACTACCTTTAACTATTTGTCACTTATACATTATATATTCTTAGTTCTTCCAAAGCTCATAAGAATATCTTTACTATTGTCCAATGATCATCTTATGAATCATTCTGGTATATGCTCATAACATTTAGAGCATAGGACATATCTGGATGTGTACATCTCAAAGAATGATTAATCAAAATATTCTTGTGATTTCACCAAGTGTCAAAACACTTGAATCTCGTGTCAACACACTTGAATCTTGATTCAGTCCTTTCCGTGCGTCAAGAACCTTTCTTGTTGTTCCCATATTGAACTCATTCAACATCTTATCTATGTACATTTGGCAAAACCATATTAGCGCCTCAATCTATTCATATAGACATTGATGCCTAATTCTTGGGTTATGCCTAAGTCTTTCATCGAAATGAAATTCTTAACCTGTGTCAATAAAAGATAAATTATTTCTAATCAACAATATGTCTTTCACATAATGCATTAGAAATATGTCTTAGCGCTCCCACTTAATTTCTTGAAAAATGCAAACATCTTCATCATCTCTGAAGATTCCAACTCCGCGATGCTCACTTCAACCATTGAAGTTTTGCATACTCTTTTAGCATCCTTTGAATTAACAAAACCCTTTGGATCGTGTCATGTACACGTCCTAGGTAACCATTCTATTAGAAGAACTTGTTTTGTTTGTTCAACTACCATATACCAAAATATATGTAGTGGTTGCTACATTAATCCGTCCAGACTAAATATCGCTATGAAAGATCAAATCTTATCATAGTCAATTCTTTGAACATTGTCGTAAACTCTTTCCGACATGTCGACTATTTCATAGATTTGAAACATCCATGTCTATTTCTTTATAGATCCAAACACGACCGATAGGCTTCACGCCTTTCCGGAGGGTCTTCTAAGTTCAGAAACTTGATTTCTCGTGTATGGATACTATCACGGATTCCTTGACTTCTAGTCATTTTATGGAGTCAGGGCCCATCATCGCTTCTTTGCATGTAGTTGGTTCATCATTGTCAAAACAATAACGACTTGCTTATCAAATCTTACTATTTGATTCTTACCGACCCACACGGTTCTATAGGAACTCTAATCTCCGAGATCACACCTTTTGTAATCACGAGAGGCATGAGCATTGTGGCCGCCACCGGGACACTTTCTGGCGCTGTGCTACTTAGCACAGATAGCTAAGGTTCAACAACCTTATCAAAGTTCTATTGTCCTCCCAGTTAACTTTTCACGAAAAATTCCTTCTCAAGAAACTTGACGTTCCAAGCGACAAACTCTTTTGTCCTCGGCGTTATGGAGAAATTCCCAACAAATTCTTTGGAATAACCTACAAAGACGTGCTTATCCGACTTTGGTTGTAAACATTTTACTTATGCATAGCATACCAAAATTTAAGAAAAGACAATTCGGGTTTTATCCCAAACCATGACTTATATGGTGTCATTTCAACGGATCATGATGGAGCTCTTTTCAGTGTAAAAGCGGTAGTCACTAAAGCTTTAATCTTTAAAATATAATGGCAGTTTTATAAATGACACCTTTGATCTTACCATGTCAAACAAGGTTTCATTACATATCTTGAACACTCCATACTCCTATGGTGTTTTGGGAAATGCAAATCCATGGAACGATTCCTCAAATCTTAGGTGTTTTGCTAAACTTGTAACTCAAACATCTTTCTTTATGATCCAATCATAAACTCTTTTATTTTCTTGTTACAATGATTTTCCACTTCATCTTGAAAGTATTTGAACATTTTTCAAATGTTTCATACTTCTTCCTTATTGAGTAAGTATATACATATACTCACTCAAATCTTCGGAGAAAGCATATGAAGTTGAAATCCATCGCCCACGACTACACATAATGGACTATATACATCAATATGTACAAATTCCAATCAGTTAGTCGTCCGTTCCTCTTTTGGCCTACGAATGGAGTTTTAATTATCTCCAGGAAAGTATCACAAGCGTCATTTGATCCAAATCAAAGACTCCAAAAATCCATCAACATGGAGTTTCTTCATGTATCCCTTTCAATATAATTTAAACGGCGATGTCACTTCGCAAGTGATCTTTCAATCATTTGTCTTGCGACATTTTAGCATTAGTTTTATGGTCGTTATTTCTCCTACCAGACTTGTATATTATCCATCTATTATGGAATACGGTAATTATCTGAACAATCCTTTTGTCGTCATAATACCTGATCAAAATAACAATTATTGAAACAAATCTTGAAGGCAAGCTTTGATGTTAACGAGCAACACAACAACCCTTTGTTTGTTTTTGATGAACATCATCCTATTTTCTCTTGCTAGTTACTTAGGCCATTGCAGTTCATGAATTGTGTTGTCCTGTATGACACTTCATACCAACCAATTCGGTATCCAATACCGGAGAACCACATTGTTTAACAAGCAAGGAATACAACCATAACATGTATATCTTCTATATGCCTAAGTTGGACATCTCCAACCTTTCATTTTCTGCCAAATATTTTATAGATTCTCTTTCAGCAATTCCTTTTCTTTTAAAAGAATCTATCAACATCAATAGTGATGTCATTCACATGACACATAGTACAAAGTGTGTATAGTCAAATACCAATACCTTTGGACTTGCACTTTGAAGTGGATCACCTTCATCAAATGTTTGGCATTCTTTCAAAATTCCATTCTTTAGTAATCTTTTAGTGTAGTAAACATTTTACTTACATCTTCTATTCATCCTTATCATGCCAAATTTCATGATCAAGCTGCTATAGCTTATAAAGGTGAATTGCGAGTATAATGTTTCTTTTTCAAAACCTTTTGGAGGATTAGGACGACTAGCGTCTCCAACCTTCACAAATTCTCATTAAATATGAGGACGTATACTCTATCATGTTGTAACCAACACATTGATTTAGATATCGCAATACCTTTCACATATGATGGTTTCTGAAACATTGCTTTCAGCTCTTAGATAAAGTTGATATTAAAAACAATCTTTTGAGTATCAAGAATCATGGAGACAAACATGATACATTAGATACACTGGAATTGTTACTCTTGATTTAATACTATTTATTAAACTTCATGGAGTAAATAGAGTTTGCTGAAAGTTTGCAATAGGACTTATAAACTTTAAATTGACATTCAAAACAATGCGATACCAGTTCGTAAAGTAAATATCCAGAATTTCTATAGTACCACTATCTCAACTATAACTAAGCGTAAGGTGGTGAACGGATGCCAATGACTACAACAAACTATGCAAATTCACTTTGATTGTGTTTATGATAAATTGAGTTCGACTAATCCAAATTACAAATGAACTCCCACTCAAAACAACATCCCTCGAGTTGTTTTAGTGATTACACAAACCAAATCCACTACACCAAGTCCGATCATCATGTGAGATGATGTAGCTTTAAAGGCGAACAATCAACATGTTCATCATATCATCCATATGACTCATGCTTTACCTTTCGGTATTCCGTGTTCCGAGACCATGTCTGTACATGCTAGGCTCGTCAAGGTTAATCCTTAGTTTCCGCATGTGCAAATCTGGCTTGCACCCGTTGTATGCACACGTAGAGTCTATCACACCCGATCATCACGAGATGCTTCGAAACGACGAGTCTTAGCAACGGTGCCAACTAAGGACGAACACTTTATTACTTGATATTTAGTGAGAGGGATCATCTTATAATACTACCGTCGCGATCTAAGCAATACAAGATGCATAAAGGATTAACATCACAGGCAATTCATAATTAGTGTGATATGATATGGCCCTTTCTTCTTGCGCCTTTGATCTCCATCTCCAAAGCACGGACATGATCTCCATCATCACCATCATGGCGTCAAGGTCAGTGGCGCCGCTTCATGGTTGTCCATCATCACTAGCAACTATTACAACTAATTGGAACAAAGCTATTATAAGATGAATAGACACGCAGGTCTTAACAGAATTGAAGACAACCATTAGGCTCCTGCTGGTTGCCATATTACAACAAGGATCATTGCATACATCAAATATAATCACAATCACATGATGGCCATATCATATCACAAAACCCCTGCAAAAACAAGTTAGACGCCTCTAATTTTCTTTGCATGTTTTACGTGGCTTGAGGCTTTCGAATAAGAACGGATCTTACCTACGAAACTGAACCACAACGTTGATACAAGTGCTATCAAGTTGCAAAGTGTAAATTGGATCTATACTATGGTGAGAGAGACAGACACCCGCAAAGCCACTTGTGCAAAGCAAGTTACACGTCAAGCGTGGAGCAAGTCTCATGTGCGATGACATGTAAGGTTAGCCCGAGCCGCTTCATCCCACCATACCGCAAGATGCAAAGTACACAAAGCAAAAGACGGCACGAGCACCAACACCCACAAAACCATTGTGTTCTACTCGTGCAACAGATCTACGCATAGACACGGCTCTGATACCACTGATGGGTTCGTAGCATGGAAAAAAAAATTCTACCGCAAGAACGAACAAAACCCAGATCTAATCTAGATAAAAGCCAAGATCTAATCTATTAGACATGTGCAACGAGATAGATCTGTACTAACCCTTGTAGATCCGAAAGCGTTACGAGATTGGATCTCGTGGTTGATGTAGTCGATCACTTGCCGATCTCAAGATCGAGTAGACGATCCTTCCGGCGCCGCGTTCCGGCAGTGCTTCCGCAGTCGGTCACACGTGCGGAGTCGAAGCAGACCTTCCTCTCCTTGTTCCAGCGAGCAGCGGAGGTAGTAGATCTTCTCCACGGAATCCCAGCAGCACGACGGCATGGTGGTGGTGGTGGAGTAGAGAATTCTGCAGGGCTTCGCCTAAGCCAGAGCAGAGGGAAGGAGGAGGAGAGAGGCGGCTAGGGTTTGGAGTAGTGGAGGAGGCAAGGGTGTGGCCTCCACCCCTCTATTTAAAGAAGGGAGGAGCCATGGGAGGGGGAGTCCTAGTAGGACTCCCCTCCCTTCCTTGGCCGTCGGATTGGGAGGGGGGGAGGAGTCCTCCTCCCCCACAACTCCTTGTCTTGCCCCACAAGGACTCCTTGATCCTTTCTTGGTTTTCAAGCAAACTCCAAGAAATCTTCCAGAACCTTCCGGAACATTCCGAAACCTTCTAGAATCCTCATACAAATACTCCAGAACATTTCCTAACTCAGAAAATGATCCCCAATATATGAATCTTATTCTCCGAACAATTCCGGATCTCCTCGTGATGTCCCGGATCCAATCCGAGACTCCGAACAACATTCGGTCTCCAACACACATTCCATATCTACTTAAAACAACTTCGAACCTTAAGTGTGTCACCCTACGGTTCGTGAATATGCAGACATGATGAAGACACCTCTCCGATCAATAACCATCAGCAGGATCTGGAGATCCATAACGGCTCCCACATACTCAACGATGACTTCGTGATCGATAGAACCATTAACATACGAAACCAATTCCCTTTGTCACGCGATACTATACTTATCCGAGGTTTGATCGTCGGTATCCCCATACCTAGTTCTACCTCGTTACTGATAAGTACTCTTTACTCGTTCCATGTTATGTCATCCCTTGTGACCCAGTCACATGCTTGCAAGCTAATTAGATGACATTCCACCGAGAGGGCCCAGAGCATATCTATCCGTCATATGGATGGACAAATCCCAATCTTGGTCCATGCACTTCAACACATACTTTCAGAATACCCAATGAGACCTTTATGACCACCCAGTTACGAAGCGGTGTTTGATGTCATCAAAGTACCCATCCGGTGATGGTGATTAAAATAACCTCATGGTCGAAGGATTAGGTTACTATGTATTTTAAAGCTTATAGCAAACGAACTTAATGACTTGATCTTATGCTATGCTTACTACGGGTGTGTGTCCATCACATCATTCTCCTAATGATATAACCTTGTTATTAACGACATCCAATGTCCATGATCAGGAAACCATGATCATCCATTAATCAACAAGCTAGTTTAACAAGAGGCTTACTAGGGACTCTTTTATGTTTACAAAACACACAAGTATTAATGTTTCCGGTTAATACAATTATAGCATGGGATGTAAACATTTATCATAAACATAAAGATATAATAATAACCACTTTATTATTGCCTCTTGGGCATATCTCCAACACATCTACATGGCAGGCAGCACCAACGCGCCGCCAGATCCTTTCTCCACGCCCATCCCACTGACAGCGACGGTGGCGGAGATCAAGGAGTACCGCCAGCAGCTAGAGGTGGCCAAGGTTAAGGAACAAGCTGAGCGTGACAAATTCCACCTCTAGCAGCAAACAACGCAGGAGCTATCGCTCTACCACCAGCACCGCATTCGGAGTCGCCTGAACCCCGCCGTTTAGGGCTGCTCCCTGAACTTCGACGACAAACACGACCCCGCTCGCACGACCGAGTGCGAGTTCTACCACAATGCGCCACCCGACGTCAGCCGCCCACTAGTCGAGGCACCTTCTACTGGAGCTCCACCACCACCCCGCCGTCCGCCTCCTCCGGAGCAGCCTCAGATCCTGATCTCCCTGCAAGCGCGCGGCTCGAATGGACTCCCGCTCTACTCCACCCTGATGGACAACATCATCGCTGGACAGGCCATAGTCGCCAACCTCAACATCACGGGGGAGGGCGCACTGCATGTCAAATATGCGCAGGCCCTACTTGTTAGGGCCGTTGAGCAGCAAGTCGTGGGGGTCCACCACGAGGACAGATGTACTCTCGCTCGATCGGCAGCCACGTGGCCTCGAGCGGCCGCCCAACAGTTGCCAACACCATCAACTGTGCCCCACCCGAGCCCCTACAGCTCCAACCACAGGCACCAAACCCCACACTCTCCACCAATGAGCCGCGGCCTATGCATAACACAGTCGCTGCCAACGGTTAGCCGATTGACGCGCGAACCCACATTGTCAACAACCAAGCTTGGTGAGCTCACCAGCAAAATGACTTGAGGAATACCCTCACCAACAGTGGCGAGCCCGAGCAAAGGGGCTCCCTCATCCAAATCGGCCCGTAGTGCTTCGGACTAATGATCCAAGGCGATAAGTACCCCTCCACCTTCAAAGCATCGAAGGACATCGAGAAGTACGACCCCACGTACGATCCAGCATTGTGGATTGACACATACCTCGTGGAAATTGGAATCCCCGGCCACACGGACCTACTCGCTGCTCGCTAGCTCCCTTTGATGATGGAGGGAGTGACTCGCCTGTGGATCAACACCCTCCTCGAAAACAGCATTGACTCGTGCGAGGACATGCGAGACGCCATCGTCAGGCACTTCGAGGGCTCCTACACCCGCGCCACCACCATCGAGGACCTGGAACTCTGCATCCAGGGACCACACGAGTCGACTCGCCACTAGGTTCAACAGTGGCAGGACCTGTGGATCAATGCCTCTGACATCCACCCGGGTACGAACATACACTGCTTGAAGAACGTGTGCCGCTACGAGCCTCTGGTCGCCAAGATCAAGAGGGTCTACCGGACGATCAAAAACATCCCTGACCTCCTCGAGATCACCAGGCGCTATGTGGAGGAGGACCCCAACCAAGACTCGGACTACGAGACAGGGGGATACGCCGCTCGGGTGGCCCTGACAATGGCAGGCACCGCGAGTTGCGCTGTAGAAACACTCGCCTCACCAGCAAGCACCGTGGTGATGGGAGAATCGACTTCGTCGCCAATGCCAGCTACGGGCAACGCGACCCCAAGAACTACCGCCGCGACAATGATAACTCCCACGATAGTGGAAACTACTATGCCAACAACGCGATGAGGCCGAAATTCGACCCCACCGTCCTGCTCAACAAACCTTGTGTCTATCACAGCAGGGAGGGAAAGCCCGCCACTCACACCACTGCCGACTACCACTCTCTGAAGGAGATCGAGAAGGCAAGGCGAGCAAGGTAAGGCCCCAACAATGACCCGCCAAGGGACAACGACAATGCTGGAGGGTTCGGCAACGAGGTCGGCTCGCTACACACATTCACCAGGCTCGGCACCAAGTGCGAAAAGAAAGTGCTCGCCCGCACCGTTGCCGTCAACGCGGTAAGACAAGTGGACATCCCGCGCTACCTCAAGTGGTCCGAGCAAAGCATCACCTAGAGCCGCGAGGATTACGCGCCTAGGATCGAGTACCCTGGTTGAGTCTCTCTGGTGTTCAAGCCCAAAGTGGCTGACTACTGGCTCCCCAAGACTCTGATGGACGGCAGGATTTCCATCAATATCATGTACCTAGATACCTTTAGGAGGCAGCAGTCGATGCTCGAATCGACCATCACCACCTTCCACGGAATTGTCCCCGGTCGGAAGGTGTATCCGATCAGTAAGGTGACGCTGCCAGTCACCTTCGGCACGCCAGCCAACTTCCGCATCGAGCAGATCGTCTTCGAGCTGGTGAACTTCCGCAGCCCATACCACTGTGTGCTAGGACACCAAACGTTCGCCAAATTTATGCCGCCCCCACTACGTGTACAACGTGATGAAGCTCCCGGGGCCATGCGGCATCATCACTGTTTGTGGCAACCCCAACATGGCCCTAGACTGCGAGGACAAAGGCGCTAGCTCGCTGATGCCGCCATCACGAAAGAAACCAACCATGCAGACGAGCTCGCGGAATACATGAGCAACATTGACAAGGACGACCTGACGATCCTGAAGAATCCAACCTCGGCCAACACCGCACATGCAACCTTCGAGGCCTCCACACACACCCGCACCGTCGAGCTCATTCTAGGTGACTCGATCCAGAAGGTCACCATGGGAACCAACATGAGCCCCACATAGGAAAGCACACTCATCGAGTTCCTCCATGAGAATCACGACATCTTCGCATGGAAGCCATCTGACATGCCTGGTGTCTTGAGGGAACTCGCCGAGCACAAGCTAAACGCCGACCCCAAGGCGCGACCTGTCAAGTAGTTGCTACGGCCCTTCAATGAAGAGCGCCGTGACACAATTTCCGAAGAAGTGCAGTGGCTACTCGCTGCAGAATTCATTTGGCCCATCAAGTACTCCAAGTGGCTAGCAAATCTAGTCCTAGTCCTGAAGAAGAAGAACACTTAGAGGATGTGTATCGACAACACCAACCTCAATAGCGCCTGCCGAAAGGAGGAGTTCGTCCTCCCGCGCATCAACCAGATCATCGACTCGACCGCGGGGTTCGAGTCGTTGTGCTTCCTCGACGCTTATTCCAGCTACAATCAGATCAAGATGGCCATCCAGGATGAGGAGAAAATGGCTTTCATTACGCCGTTCGGAGCTTTCTGCTACACCGCAATGACGTTCGGCCTCGAGAATGCCAGTGCGAACTACCAACGGTGCATGCAGGAGTGCCTAGTGAGCCAAATTGGCTGCAACATCCATGTATACATCGACGACGTGGTGGTAAAGTTGACTCGCCAGAGCGACCTACTCGTCGACCTAGCCAAAAATTTCACAAATGTGCGGAAGTACAAGATCAAGCTCAACCCAGAGAAGTGCACTTTCGGTGTGCCCACTGGCCAGCTCCTGGGATACGTGGTCTCTAAATGAGGCATTGAGGCTAACCCCTCCAAGATCGACACCATCGCACAACTCAGAAAGCCCGAGTGCATGTGCAACATCCAGAAGGTAGCAGGGCGAGTCGTGGCCCTCTGTCGCTTCATCCCCTGGCTCGGTGAGAAGGCCATGCCCCTCTACCAATTGATGCATAAGAACCCCACATTCGTGTAGGACAATAAGGCCGACAACACGCTCAAAGTGCTGAAGGAGGTGATACTCGCGGCACCAGTACTCGCTGCTCCCATGGACAAGGAGCCAATGCTCGTCTACGTGATGGCCTCCAGTCGATTCATCAGCGCCGTGATGGTCGTCGAGCGACCGGAGGAGGGCAAGGAGCACCCCGTGCAGTGCCCTGTCTACTACATCAGCGAGGTCCTCACCGAGTCGAGGCAACTCTACCCGCAGTACCAGAAGCTGGTCTACGTGGTTTTCCGAGCCTAGAGGAGGCTCCCACATTACTTCTAGGAGCACCCCATCACTATCGTCTCCTCTGCCCCACTTCAGGATATCATCCACAACCGCGATGTGACTGGGCGATTCGCAAAGTGGGCCGTTGAAATCGGCGTCCACAACATCAAGTACGAGCATGCAAGTCCATCAAGTCGGAATCTCTGACCGACTTCCTCGCTGACTGGGAGGAATATCAACAGCCCACGATGCTACCATACCTCCACTACTGGTCCCTCCACTTCGATGGATCAAAGAACACGGTCGACATCGCGGCTGGGATAATCCTCACCTCCCCTAAAGGCGACAAACTCCGATATGTACTGCAACTCAACTTCACGCCCTGCACGAACAACATGGCTAAATACGAGGCCCTCCTCCACGGCATGAGAGCCACCAAGGAGATGAACATTAATTGCCTCAAGTGCTACGACGACTCTGACCTCGTTGCCGCACAAGTCGGTTGCACCTGCGACGCTGTTGCCCCCAACATGATAGCATACCACCAAGCGGTGGAACATCTAGGGGGCTACTTCACTGGCTACTCCGTCGAGTGGATCGACTTGCGGAAGAATGAGGTGGACAACGCACTCTCGCGCATCGGATCAGCTCACCAAACGCCACCACCGGGCGTCTTCCTCGACATCATCGACAAGCCATCGGTCTCCCCCCAAAGGAGATTGACATCGGGATACCGCTGCATCCTGAGTCTGCTCTGGTCGCCATGACCACGAAGCCCATCGACTAGACCACACCCTACATTGCCTTCGTCGAGCATAAGATCCTACCCAAGGACGAGACAAAGGTGCGAACGATCGTGCGCCGCTGCAAATCGTTTGTCATCATCAACGATGAGGTCCACAAACGCAGGGTGACAGACGTGTACCAACACTGCGTACAACCATAAGAGGGTCACAAGATCCTTCAAGACATTCACGCCGGCGACTGCGGCCATCACGCTGGCGAAAGGTCGCTAGTTGCCAAAGCCATCCGCCACGGCTTCTACTAGCTCACCGCACACACCGACGCCGTCGACATCGTCCAACACTGCATCGGGTGCCAGAAATACGCCAACCAGACGCACATCCCTGGTTCGGCCCTCAAGACCATCCCAATCACATGGCCATTTTCCATTTCGGGCATCAACATGGTGGGTTGGTTCGAAACCGCTCCGTCGGGCTACACCCACCTCTTGGTCGCAGTCGACAAATTCACAAAGAGGTTCGAGGCGAAGCCTATCAAGAAATGCGACGGCAAGACCGCCACCAAGTTCCTTCGTGAGCTGATCTACCGGTACAGATACCCGCATAACATCATCACCAACAACGGCACCAATTTCGCCAAGGGTAACATGACTGACTTTTGCGAAGAGCACAAAATTCGACTCGACCTCGCCTCAGTCGCCCACCCAGAGTCGAACGGCCAAGACAAGTGTGCCAACCAGAGCGTCGTCCACGGCCTCAATCCAAGACTATAGGTCCCCCTCGAGTGGACACCAGGATGCTGGGTCGAAGAACTCCCCTCCGTGTTGTGGGGCATTCACACCTCCGTGAACCGATCAACGGGGTTCACCCCTTTCTTCATGGTGTATGACACCGAAGCCATCACGCCGACCGACCTGGAGCATGACTCGCAGTGAGTCGTCCACTATGCGGAAGAGGACAAAGAAGTCGTCTGTCAAAATGGGATCGACCTGCTCGACGAAGCACGCGACCTGGCTCGCTCCCACACCGCAATCTACAAGCAAGGGATCTACCGCTACCATAGCCACCGAGTCCGAACTCACACCTTCTAGGAGGGTGACCTCGTCCTGTGACTCATCCAGGACAAGAAGGGCATGCACAAGTTCTCCCCCCATGGGATGGGCCATCCGCCATTGGGCGAGTCCTAGGCAACGATTCCTACTACCTCATCGATATACGAGGTGATGGCCAGCTCGACGTCGAGCAGCCATGGAATGTGAATCTCCTCCGAAAGTTCTACACATAGAACTCAAACTTATGCCTAGTTATACCAATGATGGAATACAAATACAGATCGCAAAAATTGTGTCCACTCGCCTTTTCCTTTGCTAATCGCACTCGTAAATTCGGCAATACGCTAACTACGGTAGTCAACCCTTGGTCGGGCGCCCGACCCGGCTAAGTAGTGCGTTCCAAGGGCACCGAAAATAATTTGGGTCTTGCACCGTCCATGAAAACGCTAACCCGGAGCCACCATAGGAGACTTGCACTGTCAACTGGCTCCCTGAGCTAAGATGCCCGGTCATGCTCCCCACAACACCATGTCCACCTCATCCTTGTGCCCAGCGGCTCGAATGGTTAAGTACCACGCACGGGGACTCGTCCTAAAATGAACCTGTACATGGCTTGGAAAAACACTAAGTATGAGAGCAAGCCATGGACTCGCCAAGAGACTGGCTTTCCGAGCCAGGAGGAGATACGCGTTACAAATAGCACCCATCGCCCTCACCTACCCTGGGCGTACGACTCGAATAGTTAAGTACCACGCCCGGGGACTCGCTAAAATGAACCCGCTCGCATTCAGGGAAAAGACTAAGTATAGAGTACCCCTTGGAGTCGCCATGCGACTGGCTCCACGATCCACGACGAGTCGACTCAAGCTACTTGAATAGCTCCCAACAACCATCAATAACACTAAAAACACACGGGCGACTAAAACCCAATAGTGAATACGCTTGGGGACTCACAATATTCAAGTCAAAATTAGCAACTAACTCTGTGATTGCATACGAGTCGATTACCATATCATCAAGTGACAAAATATATTGTTCACCAGAAAAATATTTTACAAAAGGCTAATCGCCACAGGGAACTACACTACAGACTAACTCCTCATTTTGTAGGCTTCGATGAGGAGGCACCATCCGCACCCTTGGCCCTCACAAAGGGCTTCCACGGGTTCACCAGATAAGTCGTTAGTGACTTCGCGATCGATGACTAAAACAGACGCTCCGACTAAAGGTCGCGGTGCGTCACCCCTATGTCGTTCGGAGCCACACGTGTCTCCTGGTATGGTAGGAGGTCGCCAATCACCAACACTCGCTCCGCGTACGGAGCGGCTTGTATTAAGGGTGAGGACGTCGGTGATCTACACCTTGCCAGTCACCGAGGGATACCCACTGGTGATGTCGTCAAGATCAAAGTCTTCAAGGAAATGGGCAAGCCCAAGGCTCGGTGCCATGGTGGCTCCATGTCGGAACACGGACCGTGTCATCCACTCGACGATCGTAGGCTCCTCCTTGAGGTACCTACACACCTCCGTCAAGCCTCCGGGAATCATCTCGGTGGGCAAGATGCCTTAGAGGACGGCTTGGACGCACATCGTCGACTCCGTGGCCGCATTCATCACCCCCTCATGCACTGCTCGGCGCTGAACGTCTGCACGATAGGATCTCCTTGGCCTACAATATCTACACATCGTCAGCAAGTCAAGCTTCAAAATCATAAATGCTCAGGGACTTCCCCGCTCGGGGATTTGACGCGTTCAATAGTGCGCTAATCATAAAACAGAAACAAAATCAGAGGACGTACTGAGAAGCTTGCGACAGTTCTCCATGAAGAAGTTTTCTAGGGAAGTAAACTTGCCCTGTAGCCCCACGATGATGGAGTCGGACGCCTTGTGTTCATCCTCAGCCACTGCCAACATGGCCTCTGCTCTCTCCTCAAAGGAGATCATCACCGACTTCACCGAATCGAGCTCCTTTGTCAACATGTTAGCTTTCTCCTCTGATGCGGTCGCGGCGGCCATCGCAACATCCAAGTCAGCGGCAGACACATAGCCTTCATGAGCATGGTGGCATGATCACTTACACAATAAATACCTAGTCAGCAAGGCGCATTCATGATACATCCATTTTGCATCACTATTCTATGTCTTAATTCACTATTATTCATTGATATATTTCGTATTGAGAGGTGATACTTATGTTATTTCATCTGTTTTTGCATGATTGATGACTTTTGGAGCATGGACCGCTGCAGTCAGGATTCTGATGGAAAAGGTGTTGTTTGGAGGCAAAATTCGAGAAGATCAGAAAATCCGGGAAAATATACGGAAAATCCTATTTTCCCAGAAGACTAAGGATGCCAGAAGACAGAGTGGAGATGGGCCACAGGGGGCCCACACCACCCCCTGGCGCGGGCAGCCCTAGGCCACGCCAGCAGGTGGTGTGGCCACCCTGGCCCACTCCAGGCTCTCCCCTCTGGCGTATATCATCCTCCCGAAACCCTAAGACTCGGGGAGCGACCACAGAAAGATTCAGCCGCCTCTGTGGGGCGGAAAACACCGAGAGCAAAAGATCTCTCTGGCAGACAGATTTCTGCCAGGGGAATTCCTTCCCGGAGAGGGGAGATCGTCACCATCAACACCACCATCAAGCTGGACTTCATCGGGATCATCATCATCATCACCACCACCATCATCACCATCAGCACCCTCATGACCATCTCCATATTGCTGTAACAATTGCCTTGAATCTTGCATTAGTTCGTAGGGGAAACTTTCCCGGTGTTGATTACTCTTTGTAGTTGATGCTATTGAGTGAACCGTTGAATTATTGTTTATGTTCATATTGTTATACATCATTATTCCATCTCTGATCATGATCCATATGATGTCTTGTGAGTAGTTTGTTTTGTTCTTGAGGACATGGGAGAAGTCATGTTGTTAGTAGTGGAATTGTGTTGAGAAAGATTCAATGGTTTGATATTTAAGTTGTGGTGTAGTTCTTCTAGTGGTGTCATGTGAACGTCGACTACATCACACTTCACCTATATGGGCCTAGGGGAATGCATTGTGTATTTGGCTACTAATCGTAGGGGTTGTCGGAGTGACAGAAACCTGAACCCCCGTTAGGAAACCATTGCACAAGGGACGTAAGGGTCTTAGAGTTTAAAGATGTGGTTAGGTTTCTACCTTAATTACTTTCTTGTACTTACGGATGTTTTCAAGGGGTATAATCACAAGTATGTATTAGTCCTAGGAAGGTCGGTACATTAGCACAGGTTCACCCACACAACACTTAGCAAGCTAAAGAAGATTAATCAACTATATGAAGCGAAAGCACTTGACAATCTTCCCATGTGTCCTCGAAAACGTTTGGTCATCTGAAGTAATACAACCGGCTTGTCCTTTGCTGCATAAAGGATTGGGCCACTTGCTACATTTATTCCTACTGTCTTTTATTTACTCGTACTTCGTTTACTTGCTTTATCAAAAACCCCTAAAAATCCATTTACTAAGTATTTGCAGAGAATTCCTGATCCATACCACTAGCCAGTACCTTCTACTCCTCGTTCGGTTCGACACTCTTACTTATCGAAAATACTGCGATACACCCCCTATACTTGTGGGTCATCAAGATTATTTTCTAGCACCGTTGCCGGGGAGTGAAGCGCTATTGGAGAATGGAACTGGTAAAGGAAACTTCTACTGTGAGTATTGTTTACTTCTGCTAGTTGCTTTATTTTCGTTATGGATAATTCGCTGAGTTTCTTATTTGGTAATACTACTACCACTGCTAAGGTAGTAGATAAGCCACCACCTGCTGAGAATGATGTTTTCAAAATACCTACAAGAATTATTGATCGTGTTATGGATAACTACTATGTTGGGGATGGAATTGCCCATCCTGGTGATCATTTGCTTTTTATACACGAATTATGCGGGTTGTTCGAGTGTGCAGGTATTAGTACAGATCAAGTCAAGAAGAAGTTATTCTCATTATCACTGAAAGGAAGAGCCGAGGAATGGTATAAGCTGCTGAAGAATGGTCAAGCTCTGGAATGGGAGGAAATAGTGCCTCTCTTTTATTCAAAGTTTTATCCTCCTAGTGAGATTCATAACGATCGGAATCAAATATACAACTTTTGGCCTCTTGATGGAGAGAGTACAGCCCAAGCTTGGGGGAGATTGAAGTTATTAATGCTCAAATGTCCCATTTATGAGCTCCCCAACAATATTATTATCAATAACTTTTACGCAATGCTCCCTTTACATGACAAGGGTTTATTGGATGCTTCTTGTGCTGGATCATTCACTCGCATGGGAGAAGAAGCTAAATGGGATTTTCTGGACCGTATTCAAGACAATGCTGAAGCTTGGGAGAATGACAAAGGTAGAAAGTCAGGTATAAATTATGATTATGAATGCATTGAATATTTTATGGAACTGATGACTTTCAAAACATTAAAATTTCTTATGGTCTAGACTCTCAAGCTATTGCTTCTTATTTTAAGGCTTTTGTTTCCTATATTGAAGTGCCTAAAAAGAAGTGGAATAAGTATCATGAACCTTATAAAGATGTTGCTAAGAGTGTTCCTGCAAGAAATACTGAAGTTTATACTACTAATCATGTCTTACCTAAACCTTACATTGAGAAAATCCCTTTCCCATGTAAGATAAAGGAACATTCTATGATAGCTAGTATGGTTGATGAAAGTATGAATGAAGCTGTTGAACCTGATAAACAAATGGTTGATGAACCTATAATAGCAAATGTGAAAGACTTTGTTACTAAATATGAAGAAGAGGGACACACTATCCTTTGTAAGTATACCTCTAATATTGTTTCACGAAGTAGTGTTATGAGAGCTAGTATTCCCGTGTTTTCTGTTAGAATAAGTGATCATTGCTATGATGGTTCTTGTGATAGTTATATTGTTAAGTTTATGCATGATACTGAAAGTTACTATGAGAGAGGGAAAAGTGTTCTTATGCATCTCAATAATCTCAAGTTTTCTCGTTTTATGCTGAAAGTTTTTATGTTGTACTTCTTTTGCCTTCTTATGCTTGCAGCCTCTAGTTTCAACAACTTGTTTGTTTAAAAAATTCCCTTGCATAGGAAGTGGGTTAGACTTTAAAGTGTGTGTTTTTGCTTCTTAATGCTCTCTTTCACTTCAATTCATATTCCTGAGTGAGCATCTCCAAAATTATCATGCCCATCTTAATGGCTATAAAGAAAGAGCTTTTTGGGAGACAACCCAATTTTTTTTTGTTTTCAGTTTGTTTTTGTTTCTTTGAGTCTTAGAAGCTATTACTTTGGTAATAACCACTCCTTATCCGTTTTGTTTGGTTTTTGTGTCAAGATCAACCTCTAATGAGAGAGAAGTAAGATTTGGAGAAGTTTGCTGTCCCGAAACAGATTTTTGTGCTTCACCGTAAAAATTCACGAGAGATCTCTATATATCCGATTGAGCTGTAATTTTTTGTGCTTCTGATCCAGGTTGTTATTTAACTTTCGTTAGTTTTGCACTTTTTGATTTGAGCAACATAGGATTTTCGAAAAAATTGATCTTTACCTGCTGGTCTGTTTTGACAGATTTTGCCACTTTTGCATTTGCTTCTTTATTCGATTTACTTTTTGGGTTTTCGGAAGGAGTTGCTACAGTAGCTTATGTTTTGATGGTTTTCGGTTGAACTGGACTCAAAAGGTTCTATCACTTCACTTATACTAATGTTGCTAATGAGAACTGTGTGAAGTTTTGTGTGAAAGAAATTTCCAGAAAGTGGAGATAATGGTGTAATAAGGAAGAGAAAGGTTTTATGACTCAAGTAATAAGTGTACAAAGATGAAGATACTGATGATTATTCAAGTGGAGACTCCGGAAGAATCCACTAAATACCAAATTCAGAGACCTGCAGAGTCCGTGTTCAAATAGGTAACGGTTTTGGTAAGAAAAGTTCTGCGAAAATACAATCCAATTATGTTTTTGCAGTTTTTAGTCAATAAGGAAAGCTATGAAGCGAAAAAGGGACGAAAACGGAGCCAGGGTGGCTCACACCACCCTGTGGCGCGGGCCCACCCCTGGCCGCGCCACCAGGTGGTGAGTCCACCCTAGACTCCGCCTCCGACTCGTTTTCTCCCAGTACCTTCCTTTTGATATGAAACTTTGTAATATATAACCCCCCCGGATCCCCCGAGGTTCGTGTATCGTGTTTTCGTCGTGTTTTTGTTTCGATCTGTTTCTGCCAGGACATACTCTTTGAAAGTTTAGAATCACAATGGTGTCCGCCAAGGATAAAGGGAAGGAGCCGATGGAGGAGGATCTTCAAGACCCCAAGCAGGGGCTGGTACCTTCAGTCACTTGCCCTGCATCAACGGAAGCCCTACGAGTCACTAAAGAATTTTGCGATAAGTACCGAGACTTAAAGAGGAAGGTGGACATGCTTCAATGGGAGAATGATAGGCTTCGTAAGATGCTGGAAGATTTCCTCACGTCAACTAAGAGCATAATACCACCACCACCGAAGGAGTAATTCGTCATCAGGTTTGGCATCCCCTTGGTTTGTTCCAAGCTTGGGGGAGTGCTGCGGTATCACATCACTATCTTCTATCTTTTTACCTTATTAGTAGAGTCATATGAATAGAGGAGTTATTATGTAGGATGGTTTGCATTATGGAAGTGTCCCCTCTCTCGTTAGATATGTATCCCTTGGTGTGAGTTTCTGTTATGGAATATTAATGAGAAGTTCTATCATTTACTCTTTTGCATAGCTTATATTAGTTTTCAATTCGTGGTTATATGATTGATCTTGTTGTTAGTATTGGTATCACTTTGGGATCATTGAGTTAATTTAGTTGGTTTTGGCAAACCTGGCTCGGTCAGTAGCACACTATTTTTGAGAGTTGAATGAAAAAGATAAAAGTACTCTAAAGAAATATAATTTCATCATCTTTCTTTCTTGATTTGCTCATAAGTCTAGTATTCTCTAGTTAAGATCTTGTGTGCTTCCAAGGAAGATTGCATGTTTGTTTTTATCACTTGTATGTTTGGTTGTTTCCTTCAAATCTTATACTTGCTACCCAGCCTTGCTAGCCAAAAACCTGTACTGAGAGGGTATTCTTCTCGTGCATCCAATCCTTAAACCAAAACCTATGCCATTTGTGTCCACCATACCTACCTAGTAGCATTATTGCTATTCCAAGTAAATTCTTGTTTTATCTACCTCCCAAATTAAACTTGTTATGTGAAATTTAGTGATTAAAGCTCTCACGAACTTGATGGCACACTTTACTTTCTTACACTTAATAAACTTGAACCATTGTGCTCACATATGTTGCGTATATGTTTGCGCTTTGTAAGTTGTGAATTAGCACAACCATGCTGTCATGGGGAACGCTTTCAACATTGCACTTGTACTTTGTACCAAGTTGATATCATGTTCTTTTGTCTATGGATGTCGTCGGTGTGAAATGAAAGGGGAGCTTGTAAGTCCATGGAGTTATGCATATGTGTTAGAGAAACGCCTGGGCCGCTGGTCTAATCCATGCTGACATGGTGGAAACCTGTAGCGTAACCATAACAAGTATCTATGAAGCATTCTTCTTATAAAAAAGAGATAGAGATTGAGAAAAAGAGAAAAGAAAAAAAGAGATATTATGAAAACAGGAAAGAGAGAAAAAAGCACCATATTCCCATGGTAAAAAATAAAATTGCTGAGATACTTGTTGTCTGCTTGCCTTGTCATTTTGATATGGGGATTCTTCCGTATCATCGGGCAAGGGGTACCCTGTTGGCGGTTCTCAATGATACACATATGCTTACGATGACAAGAACTTACCGGTGACTAAACTTGAGTAGCATGAGGAGCGGCCCTCGTATTCAAGGGACATGAGATTCTCAATTTACAACTTGTCAATGCATATCCTCATATTTGATCACTTTAACCTTAATCACCTAAAGATGCCTATGATAGGGACAATGAGAGATGAAAGCTAGTAAGTATCATAATTTTTGGGAGTTCTTTATGAGACTTGCAATCCCTGCTTCCCTCTACGAAGGGCCTTTCTTTTACTTTGTAGTTGATTCAGTAAACCTATTCCCTTCTATCTCAGCAAGTATTTTGAGTTGTTGTATTTCATTCATTCATATGATGATTTATTCAATCATGTCTTACGTTCCTTGTTTTGCACATTGCTCTTATCTTGATGTTTACTACTTTGAAAGCTATCATTGAAAAACCAGTTATTTGTGAACTCCAGCAAATTATCAACTATTCTTCGACCAAGAGCTAAGTTTGCCATTACCAATTATGATTCACTTTATGTATCTTTATTGTGTTTCCTTTACTCATTGCAAGTTAAGTTATATAATAGTGAGTTGTCTTCTATTATGATCTATGTATTGATGAATGTGATGCTTCTTGTCCGTATTCTTTTATCGACTCTTCACTCCATAAACCTGAGGCCATGTTTATTGAGCTCAATTTCGCTTGGGGACAAGCGAAGTCTAAGCTTGGGGGGAGTTGATACGTCCATTTTGCATCACTATTCTATGTCTTAATTCACTATTATTCATTGATATATTTCGTATTGAGAGGTGATACTTATGTTATTTCATCTGTTTTTGCATGATTGATGACTTTTGGAGCATGAACCGCTGCAGTCAGGATTCTGATGGAAAAGGTGCTGTTTGGAGGCAAAATTTGCAAAGATCAGAAAATCTGGGAAAATATACGGAAAATCATATTTTTCCAGAAGACTAAGGATGCCAGAGACGGAGTGGAGATGGGCCACAGGGGGCCCACACCACCCCCGGCGCGGCAGCCCTAGGTCGCGCCAGCAGGTGGTGTGGCCACCCTGGCCCACTCCAGGCTCTACCCTCTGGCGTATATTATCCTCCTAAAACCCTAAGACTTGGGGAGCGACCATAGAAAGATTCCGCCGCTCTGCGGGGCAGAAAACACCGAGAGAGGAAGATCTCTCTGGCAGAATTATTTCTGCCGGGGAATTCCTTCCCGGAGAGGGGAGATCATCGCCATCAACACCACCATGAAGCTGGACTTCATCAGGATCATCATCATCATCACCACCATCATCACCATCAGCACCCTCATCACCATCTCCATATTGTTGTAACAATTGCGTTGAATCTTGCATTAGTTCATAGGGGAAACTTTCCCGGTGTTGATTACTCTTTGTAGTTGACGCTATTGAGTGAACCGTTGAATTATTGTTTATGTTCATATTGTTATACATCATTATTCCATCTCAGATCATGATCCATATGATTTCTTGTGAGTAGTTTGTTTTGTTCTTGAGGACATGGGAGAAGTCATGTTGTTAGTAGTGGAATTGTGTTGAGAAAGATTCAATGGTTTGATATTTAAGTTGTGGTGTAGTTCTTCTAGTGGTGTCATGTGAACGTCGACTACATCACACTTCACCTATATGGGCCTAGGGGAATGCATTGTGTATTTGGCTACTAATCGTAGGGGTTGTCGGAGTGACAGAAACCTGAACCCCCGTTAGGAAACCATTGCACAAGGGACGTAAGGGTCTTAGAGTTTAAAGATGTGGTTAGGTTTCTACCTTAATTACTTTCTTGTACTTACGGATGTTTTCAAGGGGTATAATCACAAGTATGTATTAGTCCTAGGAAGGTCGGTACATTAGCACAGGTTCACCCACACAACACTTAGCAAGCTAAAGAAGATTAATCAACTATATGAAGCGAAAGCACTTGACAATCTTCCCATGTGTCCTCGAAAACGTTTGGTCATCTGAAGTAATACAACCGGCTTGTCCTTTGCTGCATAAAGGATTGGGCCACTTGCTACATTTATTCCTACTGTCTTTTATTTACTCGTACTTCGTTATGGGCATCACCCAACATACGGTGGAGCGTGACTGAATCCATTATGGGCATCAGAGACTACCTGACGCTGATGTCAATCACTTCAGCAACCAATGGCGACTACGTGCCAGTCGCCACGGCCTTCGCCACGAACCACGGAAAGGTCACGGTCGCCGCTCCTGGCACGCCGGTCTGCAACGTGGATGCCTCTGGAGCTAGATCAACCTTAGTCGGCTCTGCTCCCGCATCCGCATCTTTCTCATGCACGGCAGTGGTGTCACTTCCTTTCGAGCCTGCTTTAGTCGCCTCATCTAGCTCGAATTTCTTCTTCTTCATGCCCCCGTCCAACGCCTGGGCGGTCTCTCCCTTCCTCTTCTTGGGAGCATGATCCCCAGCCTCGGTGCCAGTCAGTGGAACCTTAGCCACCGCGGGACGATTGATTTTATTGGGGCCACCCCTACAAGATCATGATGGTCAGCGACTAAAGAGATTCAGAACGACAAACTGCGAACGAAACGAAAGACCAAATGTACTCACTTAGCGACTGGAATGAAGCACATGCTTGTGCTGATGTGCGCGGGCTTCTCCACCTCGGGCCCTATCGACTAAGTCAAGCCCCTCTCTAGCAAGCTTTCTTGCCGCTTCATTGCAGGCTTCTTCGTTGACTTGTTTGACGACATAGGGACCTCCGGCTCATTCGATGCCGGCGCCTCTTCTGATTCCTTTGTCGGTGGAGTCGCCGACCTTGCGGCCGCCTGAACCTCTGACTCTAGCATCGTCGAGGCGCTTGGACCGGTGGCCACAACCGGGGTTGCGTTTGCAATGTCCGTGGCCATTGGCTCCATCACTGGAGTTAGGTCCTCTGGTGCCTTTGCCGCATCCGCGGCTTCCTTGTCGTCGGATTTGCCCTCCAATTCGAAGCTGGCCACTACCTTGGCCACAGCCTCTTCTATAGAGCAGGATTGGCCGGCGTGGGCACCCTTCGAGAGGTGTGCTTGTCGGCGAGCTCCACGTTGCTATCAAAATCTTCGGGGCTCCTACTAGCCTCTACGTCACACATCTTCTGGTCGTGGGTCTTCTAAGCTATGGAGGGGGGCTCCTGCGCCTCCATGATGTCCTCCTTGCTCTCGGAGCTCTCTTCCTTCTCTTTGAGCTCCTCAGGAACTTCCTCGTCGAGTGGAAGTAGCCAGTTCTCAAGGACCTAGAAAAGCTAAAAACAAAGGGAATCAGCGACTGCAAAACCACGACTTCAAAATTGCGACTGTGAAACTACGAATGAGAAACACAAGAAAACTTATCAGAGGAGCCTTTCGCTTCCCGATAGTGTATGGAGCTAACCCGGCCTTCGTCCCGATGAACTCCGCTTCTGTGATCTTCTTCAGCGTCGTGATGTAGTCCTCCGACTCCCATGGTCTGCTGCTTGATCTTGTTGGCTCTTCCTGCCCAGTGTATTGGTACATCTAGTGGGCTCAGGTGGCCAGCGGGACCAGTCGCCGCCTGAGCCAACAGTTGTAAAAATTGATGGTTTCTAGCCCCTCGCTTTCCATCTCCCTGATCTGGGTCAACATCTTGTCCACAGCCATCTTCTGGTCGTTAGGAAGCTTGTCTGCTGACAACCTGCACAGCTCGCTCCTCTCGGTGGTATACGTCGGGATTGACACCTTGCCCGAGGGGGTCGATTCTTTCACAAAGAACCAAAACTTCTTCCATTCGCTTGCCGCTTTCTTCGGCAGCAGCAGCTTCAGGAACTTGGCCTTGGGCTTCAGCTGAAAGGTAACACCGCCTGCCGCCAAGATGGGGCCGCCCTTCCCTTGTGTTTGACGCAGCCGTGGAACAACTCTAACCAGAGGGGGAAGTAGGGACGACACCCTAGATAGCACTCGCAGAACGCCACAAAAAATGGCGAGCTGCTCGATGCTGTGCAGCCCCAAATCAGAGGGCTTGCTGGCATAGTAAGCGCAGAAGCGCCGAAAGAAGATTGAGGTGGGGAACCCTAGTCCTCTCTCTAGGTGGCTGAGGAAATAGATAAACTCCCCCGGCCACGGCTTCGGCTCGGTCTCGCCAGCCGCGGGGATCCACCTGTTCCCCTTGTCGAGAATTTCGGTGTCCTAGAATGATTTTAGGATTGCCGTGGTGCACTTTGACTTGCCCGATAGATCCTTTGGGGGCACCATCGAGAAGAGATCGCATGGTCTAGAAATTCTTGATCGGAAGTGGATCTGGAGACTGAAGACGAAAGGAGGCGGAGAAATGTGAGGGAAGCCCGTGTTTCCCCTGTCATTCTCCTTATAAAGTGGCGTTGCTCGGCAGTTTTGAGATAGCCATTATCTCGTGGTAAATCCACCAAAGTTACCATTGGAGTTACCTAACGGCTAGTTTGACTAGGCTGACGGTCCAACTTCGACCAAATTTGTCACTTGACTCGCCTGCTTACTTGCTCGCCCATTCCAATCATGTGGGTGAGACGACTCGGGCATACTCTTACTCAATAAACCCCTGTCCACCTAGAGGAGTCTGCCGCCGATTCGACTGGGCATCCACCTAGACTCGCTTACTATGACTGCCAAGCTAACACCTTCGCTGAACCCCCATCGCACTCGGGGACTACTGATAGGGATATACCAATCGGGGTATGCCTAGAAGGCCGGTCGACTGAATTATGCCCGTGGCGAATGGGCCTGTAGGCACGGCGACTAGAACACGACTGGAAGTGAAGCCCGACGACTAAAGCTGAAGGCCAAGACTCTAGCTAGGACTAGTCAGATTAGGTCAAATCCTCCAAAACCTAAACTCATTTGGTTGTAATCTTGTAAACCCTAGCGAGGTACTCCCTATATAAACCTCCCTAGGGTACCCTGTATACTTACGTGCTATTAGCTACCCCATCCAAGCGACTCGCTGTCCAGCTGCCAAGTTCGCCGACCTTGTAATCCACTCTCCAAGTAATACAATTTATGAGTGCATATTTGCATCATGTTTTATATTATTATTTTGCATTACAGTGGTAGGATCTTGGTATTTTACGGCATTCACATGCACATTTTATGTCTATTTTCACCAGGATCAGGACATATGATGGATACAATGGACAAAATTCTTGGAGCAGTTGTATTGGGGAGAAAAGGAGTAAAAAACAATGTAAATCGCTTATTTGCGAAATATCAATAATAGCAGAAGAAAACCCAAAGCGATATAGGGATCCAGATGGTTTAACGACCAACTATACGGCGGGAAGTAATTTTTCGGCCATATAGTTCCCGTCGTATAGTTGGCACCACCACCGCCTCCTCAAATAGTTTCACCCCGTGCAACTGGATCGGGGAGACGACATACAGAACACCCAGAAATCGCCGAAATCTCACCTCCGGAAGGCATCTAGAGGGGGAACTTCCCCAAGGGATCCCTCTTCGCCCTACATAGATCTGTTAAGCCAAGGCATCGATCTTCATCTTCATCAACTGCTGCACCACCATCATCTCCATCTGTCCCATCTTAACCCCATCTAGATCTTGTTGTAATTTCCATACTCGTTGTGGATTTATACAAGAACTATTCATTTACAATTGTTTCCATTACCATTGCCATGATGTTGATTGCCTCCATGTCTGAGTAGATTATTAGTTCTTGGGGAGATGGAGAAACCTTAGCATATGATTGAGATAGGATAGAGATTATTATGTTATACATCATTATGTGTATGTGTTAATTGTCTTTATCATGATGTTGGGAGTTGTGCACCTCCTTAATATTTGCCTCTTATGGGGACACGATGAAGGGAATTACTTGTTGGTAGACGGAGGGATGATAGCACTTACTGTGACTATAAAACTGTTGTCATTCTTTACGTACTAACTCGGGGAAATAAGGAGAACTCATAAAGTCATGTCCATGCCACGGGAGAAATCCCTTAATAGCGGGATAATATGATTGATGTCGTTTACCTTTCAACTGTGGTTATAAAGGATGCTGTGAGCAGTGATTGATGCCTATTTATCCATATATGGAGCTTCTCCCACATACATACATATCATAAGAATATTTGTTATAATAATCTTGATTGCTTAGTCTAAATTGCTAGCGGTGTATCCACCACTCCCTGAGAACACCTTTCCATATTGCAGTTCCAAGCTCTTTTACACACGCGATTCTTACTTTCAGCATTAAGTTTTACTTTACTTTAATTGCTTCATTCAATAAAAAACCGAAAAATAATTCTACATTTCTTGCATCTCAAAATTATTCCTTAAGTACTTCGTTTAATTTTAGTTAAAAGCATTTTAGTCTTATGCCTACTGCTCCCTGTGGGATCATTATCTTTATTTTGAAACTAGCTACAAACGATCTTTAATCAAGGTTATTAAGATCCAAATCACCCAATTTAGGGTTAACAAAAAACTTTTTCTCATTTAAATAATTAAACATGCATATTTGTGTTGCATTAAAATTGGAATTGATGTGAATTGCCATGTTTCTTTGTTTTAATGGTTGTAAAATGATTCTAATATGAATGTCGTATCATCTAGATCATTCCCAAGCAAAATCCAAAGAAAAAGAAATAAAAAAGAATTAATAAATGGAAATGGTCACTTTGGCCATTTAAATCAACTAGCCCACTTTGGGTGTTCCTAGAACTCAATTGCAAACAGAAACAATTATGGATCTTTGCACCCCTTGCTATTACAAGTAAAGATGTACCAAGGCCCACCTTGTGATCTTCCAAAAACCTTTAAACTCTAAATTTAAAATACATTTGAAAATGGAATCAAGTGTAGGTGCCTAGATCACCCTTTTTCAAAAACCATGCAAATGAATTCAAGTTGACAATCCCCAGCAACCACACACTACCAAGCAATAGTGGAGATCACTCAAAAAAATTCATTTCAAAATTCAAAACTTGGTTTCTTTCGGCCATTTTGTCAAACACCTTGTGATCAGAATCAAACCTGCCTAACTAATATTGTTTGCTCAAGGATTTGTCGACCCAATTGACCCCATTTCACTCCCTCTGTCTCCCCTTGTTCTAACCAGGCCATAAACCAGCCACTCCCTAGTCCCTAGCCACAGTGCAACACCACCCCGAAGCCATTCCCGCTGGTCGAGCATGGGCAGCTCGCAGGAGACCACCAGCCCCTCTCCGCCGCACCAGGGAGGTAGGCGTGATCACACCACCATCCCCTATCCCTTCCCCGAGCACTACCACGCCCTGGACCACCGAGAAAAAGCCCTGCACTGAGCCTATGCGCCAGACACAGAGCATGCTAGAGCGCCATCCCTGGCAGGCCCGCACACGCCGCCCCTCGACCATAGCCCATGTGCGCCGCTCCGCATTGAACCCAAACACCCCGCCAGACACGCCCTTCTCCCACCGCGACCCACAGCCACCGTGAACCACGTCGAGCACCGCCTCGGCCGCTCAGAACGTGAGATGTGCCCAGCCGTTTGCCACTGCCCCTAGCATCTCCATTAAGCCGTAGCTGATCGCCAGGGAACCGCGCACCGTCCTCCTACCTAGCCCATGCTGATAGCACCCTGTATCGTTGTCACCGACGAGCTCGTCGTCGCCCTCTCGGTCCCCTCGACGAGCCTATATAAGGAGGCCACTCCCACCCTCATTTGCCACACTCCCACACTCCCCTCTCACCACTGATCATTTCCCCTCTCTCGCCGGAGCCGCTCGAGCAGCCAGTCGCCGGAATTGCGCCGGAGTTAGCCACAACAGAGGAGGAGAAGTCCCCGTCGATTTCGTCCACCCCTGGAGCTGCCGCGACCTCGCCTGAGTCTACTGTCGTTGTCTCATTCGATCGCCCCCATCGCCGCACTCGCTGGAGCCCTGGTATGCCCCCACTCCACCCCCACCGAGCCGCTAGGGTTCCACCTCGCTAGCAACCTTTCTGTCGTCGACGATGAATGTGAGCCGCAGATCATAGTTCTAATCCTGCGGTCCACGTTGCCCCGTACCCCTTCGCGTTTAAAGAGCCACTAACATGCGGGACCCCCCTGTCAGTTGTCCTCTACGCCGGAGAGTGAAACTGGGCCGGCCCATTAGTGTTCACGCGCAACCCAGTAGATTCAAATAGATCTTTTTCCTTTTAGAAGTAAACTAGTTTCTGCCCCTTAGTTCAAAACTCATTTCAGAAAGATCTACTGAACCAAATTGAGTGATTCCAAATTTGTTGGAAAGATAATGAAAATCTATATCCAAGCCCTTTGGATTTAAACCAATTAGAGCTAGAGATCTCTCCTAGCAAAAATAACAAGATAGAAGCTTGTTCACATTTAAACATTTTTCTAAAATCAACCATAATAGCTTTGGAGTGATTCCACCTCTCAAAAATCACATTTGACAATACCTATCTGAATATGTAATGATATCAAGGTTTGCATGCAGTGACTTTGGACTAGTACCAAAATAATGTTATATAGGAATTTCTAGTCACTTTAAATCATTGAATATTAAACTTAAACTTATTAAAATGTAATCCAACCTTTAACTCACATTCCCATGTGTTAGAATATGTGGTGATGACATGTGTCCATATGATCCCATATTTTAATTGGAGAATATTAAATCTAATTAATTTTCAATGAGTAGAAATTACTTTTCTCAAATAAAATAAATGAAACTAGTTCATTAAAACTTGTGATGAATGTGATGATACTAGATCATCAAATCTGTGCCTTAGTGTGCTAAATAGACTAGTTAAGTATTGTTTGGTGATTGTGTATTTCGTATGTATTTATAGACGATAGTACCGAACAAGTCTTCGAGGAGGAGGAGTTCTACCAAAAAGAGGAGGAAGAGAATTTCAACCACTTCACCAACAAAAGGCAAGCTATTATTGGCAAGCAAACACTTGCAAGTATTATACTTAGCAATCCATCACTAGATGCAAGTTAACTCAAGCAAGATCCATTAGGCATGCTTGGTTATACATGTTGACTTATACCTACCCCAAGTTTTACTTACAAGCTTTACTTTCTTTTACTTTACCAAAGTTCTTTACCTTGTTTATAGATAGCATAAAGAGTATAAAACTTGACCTATCTAGTTAGGTTTAGATGTCATTCTATGGCATGAGATTGATATTAGCATCCCACATTAGTGAACACTCTTAACTTAGTAGTTTAGAGTTAAACCAAAAACTTGATCACTTTAGATGGGAGTACTTGGTGAAAATGACTTGCGAAAACCTTGGAATGATGAGTCATTCTATTGAGATGTTTTGACATGTGTTGATAAACACAAATGGATTATGATGATGAAAAAGTTGAGGCATGAGCCTTAGCCCTTTTATAAAAACTGATGGTTGGGTTCATATGCGATACCATTCCAAATTTACCGTACAACCACAATACCTGAATTGGGTAAGGCTTAGCAAGAAGTTTATATGCATTAGTATTAGTTCCCACGCGAGAGAGGTTTGAGCTAAGGCTACCTCTCAATGTTGTCCACCTATGCAGTGCCTAGGATGGCAGATGGCCATGGCTAGGGGGCCAAGCTCATAGGAGAGGTGCTTATACTAGAGTGTGTAAAGGAAAGTTTATGTTTGATTATCTGCATACTAAGTATGATGATTCTGGGTTACCCCTAATAGATGTATGAATTTTGTGGTGAAAGTGTACCACCTCCGCAGAGTGTCAAACTATTCGAATAGCCGCGTCCGCGGTTATGGACAGTTGGAGTGGCCATATTGTTCTGTTGTCAGATGTTTTCAAAATAACTTATGAAATGAATTGTGACATGACTTGACCACAATAGAGTTGTGACTATGACAACTAAGTTCCCACTTAGGTGATTTCAAACTTTATTTTATCTTTCTTTGTTTCTGAACTCAGCTTAGGTTTCACACTTAACTTTATAGATAAACTTAGAGTTGGCATTCCTACTAGAACTACCTTACTTGTTAGTGCTAGTTTGCGAGTACTTAAAGTGTACTCATGGCTTTTGTCCCTGGCTATTCCCGTGGCCAGACTATGAGGAGGACTACTCTGAAGGAGGACAGCAGGGCGGCTACGACAACTAGGATCATCTCCCATCGTCAGCATTGCCTGTGACACTGAAGATGGACCCCACCGCTACGCTATTTATTCCGCTACTTGTTTCTACTAAGACTGGATCATGAGATCCTTTAGTTGTGTAAGACCTTATTATGGTTTGTAATGGATGATGTACTGTGATATCCAATTTGTTATGTCTCGCAAAAATGGTAATCTTGGGATTGCGATGTATGGCATAATAGGCATCTGGGATTAAAAATCTAGGTGTTGACAAGTTGGTATCAGAGCCATCCTGACCATAGGAGACCCTAGTTAGAATTCACGTCCGAACAAAAACTAGTTTCACAACCAAAGTGAGTATTTGTGAAAACCTATTCCTTGTCTTACCCATGGGATTCTTTCTCTCAAAAAAATACATGTTCCTCAAAAATTCTTACATTACTACATAAAATCTGACACACTTGATCACTTCACTAACTTTCTCATCCTAAATTCTTATAGATGGAAGCTCAGTACAGCAAGTTCTACCAGTTGGGCAACGGGGGCCAACTGATCTTCGAAAGGGATCTTGATGCACTATCTGAGTACTTGGAGCGTCCGCATCCGGAATTCCTTGGAGCTCAAGTCAATGGACTCCCAGGAGGCAAGTTAGAGGCACCAACGTCCGAGAGGATTCACTTCACCGTAAGAGAGAACAACTGGCTAGATGGATTAGCCAGGGCAATGCATGAATCTCTTGCTCGCCTTTGCGCACAGAATGTCAACTTGATCCAAGGAACCTGCTTTGCTCACTATGCAAGGCATGATTCTATGGGAATGCCTATGGAGATGCCAAGTCACCCGGAGTTGAAGCTACAAGTGGAGAACCTCGACCTCCTTCGGTATGACAGACAAAATGAATTGGACAATGCTAGGGAGTTCGCCAACCACAACCTCGCCATTGCCGCCCAGAAGGCCTAGACTTTCTCACTACTAGTCAAGGATCGTCAATCACTTCGTCGTGAGCGCGCAAAGAAGGATCGCACCATCGACCGTCTTTGCAAGAAGGTGGCCGATCTTGAGAAGATCATCAAGGAGCAAGAAGCTCAGCTTGCAGCAAAAGAAGAAGAGGAAGAAGGAGAAGATATCCAAGGGGATATTGACTCATATCTCATCAATGATGATGACTACCTGGAGGATGATGCCATGGACTTCTACACCGACGATGATGACTCCGACTTCATCGATGATGAGTAGATGCACTAGAGCACTATCGTAGGAGTGAGAAGTATCGGTCCCATTGTATCTTAGCTTGCAGAATGGTTCTTAAAACCATCTGCTTTCCTTTTTTGTGATGTGTGTGAGTTTGTACCGTGTGCTTTGCTTGAATGAATGAAAATAAGTTAGTTTGCAAAACCTGAGTCAAACTCAAAGTTTTAGCTTTGAAACCAAAATCATGAACCTTAGAACTTTCCCTCTTACACCATTATCTATCTCAATCTTTAGATGACTCGTGGAAACCAAGGAGGGAGCAGCTCATCACAAGACCCAATGCTGCAGATTCTGCAGATGTTCATTGCATACCGTGAAGCTAGTAGGGCAGAGCGCCAAGCAAATCTAGCCACCTTGCAGCAGATCGCCCAGATGGCTCACAACAATCAGAACCATGGAAATCAGGATCATCATGGACCCAAACTCAAAAACTTCCAGAATACCAATCCCCCAATCTTTAGCCAGTCTGAAAACCCACTAGATGTTGATGATTGGTTGCAAACCATGGAGAACAACTTAGAAGTCGCCGGAGTGGATGCCAACGAGAAAGTTCTGTTTGCCACCCACTATCTGGCAGGAGATGCAAGAGCATGGTGGAACAGCACCCGCACAATGAACCATGGTCAAGTGATGACATGGGAAGCCTTCAAAGTCAAGTTCAACCGCACCCAGGTGCTGTAGGGTTTACTCACCCGAATGAGAGATGAATTCAGAGAGCTAAAGCAAGGCAGAATGACTGTAGTGGAGTACCGTGACAGATTCTTCTCCCTAGCCAGGTATGCACCTGATGAGATCAACACGGAGGCCAAGAAGAAGGAGAGATTCCTGAACGGACTGCATGATGAGATGCAGACTATACTCGTCAACATCCGTTTCGAGGATCTTGAAGAGCTAGTCAACTCTGCCATTCAGATGGAAGGGAAGATCAACCAAGCCAACGACAATCGCAAACGTCGGATGATGCACCTAGCTGGATCCAGCAGTCACCAGAAGTACCATCCCAACTCGTCTGCCAGATATGCCCCGCGGAACAATAGACCCCCAATGTCTCGTCCAAGCTACCCAACTGTAGCGGAGGAAATGTGAAGTCCGGAGGAAACCACAACAACCACCCCGGCAACTCCAACAATTTCAACCGTGCACCGCCCAAGTCCAACAACAACAACAACAATACTGCACCGAGGACTGGAAGCAATGTTGTGCCTATCGCAGCAAAAGACAAGTCTCAGATTAGTTGTTTTGAGTGTGGAGTAAAGGGTCACTACTCCAATGAGTGTCCCAAGAAGATTGCCACCACTGCCAATGTGAATGCCCAGCTCAATAGCAGCGTCGTGTTCAAACCGGAAGAAGATTCGCCCCAGGGAACCCTCACAACCGCAACGACCGTCTCTTCCACATGAATGCCGAAGAAGCCCAAGAAGCGCCATATGTCGTGCTGGGTATGTTTTCTGTCAACTCGGTATTAGCAAGAGTGTTGTTTGATTCTAGAGCATCGCACTCATTTGTTACCGAGGAATTTGCATGCACTAGTAAGATTCACCCAACCAACTTGAAGCATGTCATGATAGTTTAAATACCTGGTTCAACTACAAAAGCTAGAAAAATTTGAAAGTTGTGCCTATCAGAATACATGGGATATATTTTTATGCCAATCTAATAGTACTTGGAACCAAAGGTTTGGAAGTAGTACTAGGAATAGATTGGATGTCAAAGCATAAGGGATTGATAGACTGTGCCAAGAAGGCCATCACCATGACCAGTAGCTCTAGAGTATCAGTAGAGCATATTTCTGAAACCTTGCCCCGTCAATTCAAGTGCAACAAGAGTCTAGCCTTACCCACCATAGATCAAGTCAGAGTAGTCTATGAATACCCCAATGTATTCCCAGATGAATTGCCCGGTATGCCCCCGGATAGGATATTGAGTTCATTATTGAACTAATCTCCGGAACCGGACCCATAGCTCAGAGACCCTATAGCATGAACCCATCAGAGTTAGTAGAATTGAAGAAGCAAGTGGATGCTATGTTGGCAACAAGCTTGATTCAACCAAGCGTGTCGCCATGGAGATCGCCCGTGTTGTTCATCGACAAGAAAGATGGAGGCAACCGTTTGTGCACAGATGACCGGAAGCTGAATGATGTCACCATCAAGAACAAGTACCCATTGCCAAAGATAGAGGATCTATTTGATCAGTTAACTGGTGCCAGAGTGTTTTCTAAGATCGATCTTAGGACTGGTTACCACCAACTTAAGATTCGTGCAATGGATATTCCAAAGACCTCCTTTACCACCAGATATGGACTATATGAGTATACGGTCATGTATTTTGGATTAACCAATGCTCCTGCTTATTTCATGAATCTCATGAATAAGATCTTTATGAATTTTCTAGATAAGTTTGTCGTCGTATTTATCGACGAACCTTATCTACTCCAAGTCAAAAGAATAGCATGAGCAACATCTGAGAATCATCCTTGAAACCCTTAGAGAGCAGCAGTTGTATGCAAAGTTCAACAAATGTGAGTTTTGGTTGAAAGAAGTAGGATTCCTCGGACATATTGTGTCTATAGGAGGAGTCGCTATTGATCCCGCCAAGATCAAAGATGTCAAAGAATGGGAAGCCCCAATCACTCAAACCCAAGTCCGTGCATTTCTCGGATTAGCGAGATATTACCGCAAGTTCGTAGAAGGATTTTCGAGCATCGCAAGACCCATGACCCAATTGTTGAAGAAGGACAAGAAGTTTGAATGGACCGACAAATGTGAAGCAAGTTTCCAAGAGCTCAAGAAGAGATTGATTTCAGCCCCAATATTGATCATGCCAGATATCAAGAAGCCGTTTGATGTGTATTGTGATGCATCCAAGATTGGTCTCGGATGTGTATTGATGCAAGAAGGCAAATTCATAGCGTATCTGTCTCGACAACTGAAGCAGCATGAGTAGAACTACCCTACCCATGATCTTGAGTTAGCAGCTGTCGTTTTAGCTTTGAAGACATGGCGTCATTACCTTATGGGTAATCGCTGTGAGATTTACTCAGATCACAAGAGCTTGAAGTATATTTTCACTCAGAAGGATCTGAATATGAGGCAAAGAAGATGGATAGAGTTAATCAAGGATTATGACCTTGAAATTCACTATCACCGTGGCAAAGCCAATGTGGTAGCTGATGCTCTTAGCAGATTGCCGTGTAGGTTAAACACCATGATCAAGGAGAAGCAACCAAGTTTGCATGAGGAGTTGGAGCAGTTTAGAACTGAGCTAGTTAGCAAAGGGATTTTAGCTAGCATTGAACTTCAACCCACCTTGATTAGCCAAGTCAAGGAAGCCTAGAAGGGAAATGCAAGCATCGACGGAATCAAGCGTCGTATTGGTACCGGAAAGGTACTTGGATTCACCGAAGACGAAGAAGGAGTTCTGTGGTACAAAGGACGTATCTGTGTGCCAGCAGATTCGGAGCTGAAGCAAGTCATCATGCAAGAAGCTCACAATACTCTTTATTCTATCCACCCTGGAGGAACGAAGATGTATCAAGATTTGAAGGAGCAATTTTGGTGGCACAAGATGAAGAGAGAAATCGGAAGCTACATCGCCAAGTGTGATATCTGTCAGAGAGTCAAAGCAGCACATCAGAGACCCGCAGGACTGTTGCAACCATTGCAGATTCCAGAATGGAAATGGGATTCCGTCGGAATGTACTTTATCACCGGTTTGCCTACTTCTAGTAAGGGAAACGACTCAATCTGGGTCATCGTTGATAGACTGTCCAAGGTAGCCCATTTTATACCTGTCAAGACAACCTACCAGAGTTCTAAGCTAGCAGAGTTGTACATTGCTAGAACCGTCAGTTTGCATGGAACCCCCAAGACCATAGTATCAGATCGAGGAACCCAATTTACCTCGAGATTTTGGCAGAAAGTCCAAGAAGGATTAGGAACCAAGTTGAATTTCAGCACAGCTTATCACCTGCAGACCGATGGACAAACTGAAAGAGTCAACCAAATCTTAGAAGATATGTTGAGAGCTTGTGTGTTAGAGTATGGATCAAAATGGGAAGATTGTCTGCCTTTCGCATTATTCTCCTCTAACAACAATTATCAAGCCAGTTTGCAAATGGCCCCATTTGAATTCTTGTATGGAAGAAAGTGCCGTACCACTTTGAATTGGTCGCAAGTAGGAGAGTCAGATCTTCAGACCCGACATTCTACGAGAAGTCGAAGAGAAGGTTCACAAAGTCCATGAGCACCTCAAGATCGCTCAATCCAGACAGAAGAGTTATGCTGACAAGAGAAGGAGAGACCTGACTTTCAATGTCGGAGATTTTGTTTATCTCAAAGTGTCGCCATTGAAAGGAACGCATCGTTTCAGTCTGAAAGGAAAGTTAGCCCCCAGATATATCGGAACCTTCAAAATTCTGAATCGTCGAGGAGAAGTATCGTATCAACTAGAACTGCCAGAGGAGATGTCTGCCATCCACAATGTGTTCCATATCTCGTTACTTCGCAAATGCCTCGAAGTGCCGGAGAAGACCGAAGTTTTCAAGAACATCGATCACTGAGCCGTTGATATCAACAAGGATCTTACGTATCGTGAAGTGCCCATCTATATCTTGGAAGAAGCTTACAGAACCACCAGGACCCAGAGTATCAAGTTTCTCAAGATTCAATGGAGCAACTATACCGAAGAAGAAGCCACTTGGGAGCGAGAAGATTACATTAGGACTGAGTTCCCAGATCTCTTTAGTTCCTAGTTTTCTATCTTAAATCTCGGGACGGTTTGTAACATCCCAAATCTTTAATCAAGGTTATTAAAATCCAAATCACCCAATTTAGGGTTAACAAAAAACTTTTTCTCATTTAAATAATTAAGCATGCATATGTGTGTTGCATTAAAATTGGAATTGATGTGAATTGCCCTGTTTGTTTGTTCTAATGGTTGTAAAGTGATTCTAAGATGAATGCCACATCATCTAGATCATTCCCAAGCAAAATCCAAAGAAAAAGAAATAAAAAAGAATTAATAAATGGAAATGGTCACTTTGGCCATTTTAATCAACTAGCCCACTTTGGGTGTTCCTAGAACTCAATTGCAAACAGAAACAATTATGTATCTTTGCACCCCTTGCTAGTTACAAGTAAAGATGTACCAAGGCCCACCTTGTGATCTTCCAAAAACTTTTAAACTCTAAATTTAAAAGACATTTGAAAATGGAATCAAGTGTAGGTACCTAGATCACCCTTTTTCAAAAACCATGCAAATGAATTCAAGTTGACAATCCCCAGCAACCACACACTACCAAGCAACAGTGGAGATCACTCAAAAAATTCATTTCAAAATTCGAAACTTGGTTACTTTCGGCCATTTTGTCAAACACCTTGTGATCAGAATCAAACCAGCCTAACTAATACTGTTTGATCAAGGATTTGTTGACCCAATTGACCCCCATTTCACTCCCTCTGTCTCCTCTTGTTCTAACCAGGCCATAAACTAGCTACTCCCTAGTCCCTAGACACAGTGCAGCGCCACCCTGAAGCCATGCCCGCTGGTCGAGCATAGGCATCTCGCAGGAGACCACCAGTCCCTCTCCGCCACACCAGGGAGGTAGGCGTGATCACACCGCCGTCCCCTGTCCCTTCCCCGAGCACTGCCATGCCCTAGACCACCGAGGAAAAGCCCCGCACTAAGCCTCTGCGCCAAACACAGAGCGCGCCAGAGCGCCATCCACGGCAGGCCCACACACGCCGCCCCTCGACCACAGCTCGCGCGCGCCGCTCTGCATTGACCCCAGCACCCTGCCAGACACGCCCTTCTCCCGCCGCGCGACCCACATGCGCCGTGAACCGCGTCAAGCACCGCCTCAGTCGCTCAGAGCGCGAGACGCGCCCGACCGTTTGCCACCGCCCCTAGCATCGCCAGTAAGCCATAGCTGACCGCTAGGGAACCGCCCACTGTCCGCCTACCCAGCCCATGCCGATAGCACCCTGTATCATCGTCACCGACGAGCTCGCCGTCGCCCTCTCGGTCCCCTCGACGAGCCTATATAAGGAGGCCACCCCCAGCCTCATTTGCCACACTCCCCTCTCACCACTGATCATTTCCCCTCTCTCGCGGGAGCCACTCGAGCAGCCAGTCGCTAGAATTGCGCCGGAGTTAGCCGCAATAGAGGAGGAGAAGTCCCCGTCGATTTCTTCCACCCCCGGAGCTGCCACGACCTCGCCTGAGTCCGTCGTCGTCGTCTTGTTCGATCGCCCCCATCGCCGCACTCGCTGGAGCCCTGGTATGCCCCCACTGCACCCCCACCGAGCCGCTAGGGGTTCCACCTCGTCGGCAACCTGTCTGTCATCGACGATGAACGTGAGCCGTAGATCCTAGTTCTAATCATGTGGTCCACGTTGCCATATACCGCTTCGCGTCTAAAGATCCACTGACATACGGGACCCCCCGTCAGTTGTCCTCTGTGCCGCGGATTGAAACTGGGCCAGCCCATTAGTGTTCCCGCGCAACCCAGTAGATTCAAATAGATCTTTTTCCTTTTAGAAGTAAACTAGTTTCTGCCCCTTAGTTCAAAAATTATTTCAGAAAGATCTACTGAACCAAATTGAGTGATACCAATTTTGTTGGAAAGAAAATGAAAATCTCTATCCAAGCACGTTGGATTTAAATCAATTAGAGTTAGAGATCTCTCCTAGCAAAAATAACAAGGCAGAAGCTTTTTCACATTTAAACATTTTTCTAAAATCAGCCATAATAGCTTTGGAGTGATTCCACCTCTCAAAAATCACATTTGACAGTACCTATCTGAATATGTAATAATATCAAGGTTTGCATGCAGTGACTTTGGACTAGTACCAAAATAATGCTATGTAGGCATTTCTAGTCACTTTAAATCATTGAATATTAAACTTAAACTTATTAAAATGTAATCCAACATTTAACTCACATTCCCATGTGTCCATATGATCCCATATTTTAATTGGAGAATATTAAATCTAATTAATTTTCAATGAGTAGAAATTACTTTTCTCAAATAAAATAAATGAAACTAGTTCATTAAACCTTGTGATGAATGTGATGATACTATATCGTCAAATGTGTGCCTTGGTGTGCTAAATAGACTAGTTAAGTATTGTTTGGTGATTGTGTATTCCATATGTATTTATAGACGATAGTACCGAATAAGTATTCGAGGAGGAGGAGTTCTACCAAGAAGAGGAGGAAGAGAATTTCAACCACTTCACCAACTAAGGCAAGCTATTATTGGCAAGCTAACACTTGCAAGTATTATACTTAGCAAGCCATCACTAGATGCAAGTTAACTCAAGCAAGATGCATTAGGCATGCTTGGTTATACATGTTTGAAGGGACTATGCCCGAGAGGCAATAATAAAGTGGTTATTATCTTATTCCATGTTTATGATAAATGTTTATTTTGCATGCTATAATTTTATTAATTGGAAACGTTAATACATGTGTGTTTAATAAACAAAATACAAATTTCCTAGTAATGCCTCTCATATAAACTAGCTCATTGATTAACAAGATGATCAAGGTTTCCTCATCATGGACATTGGATGTTGTTAATAACGAGGTCACAACATTGGTGGAATGATGTGATGAAAATTCATCCGAAGTATAGAATTACGATTAAAGTCATTATGTTTATATTGCTATAACATCATATGAAGTGATCTTAGTACTTATACCATGAGATCATGTTAATTGCTAACACCAGAAGAGTATCTTGATAACATCAAACGTCACACCATAACAGGGTGACTATAAAGGTGGGTTCAGTGCTATGAAGGTGTTATGTTGAGGCTCATGGATCAAGAGTGGGATGTGTCCATCCTAATGATGGATAGATATACTCTGGGCCCTCTCGGTGATATCACATTAAGATAGCTTGCAAGCAAGTGATGTGATCACTAGAATGTTATATCACGGGAACGAGAAAAGAGTACCTGTCGGTAATGAGATCAAACTAGGTATGGCGATACCGATGATCGAATCTTGGACATGTAATATATCGCGAGACAAAGGGATTTCGTTACTAGCGTTAAAGGTTCTCATGATCACAGAAGTCATCGTTGAATGTGTAGGAGTCAGTATGGATCTCTAGGTCCCGCTTCTGATTATTGATCTCAGAAGGGTCTCGATCATGTCTGCATTATTCGCGAACCGTAGGGTGACACACTTAAGGGATACCGACACCATTTGGAGCAAATATGTTTTAGATAAAGATTTAAGAAAGCGCTGGAATTATTTCAATAGACACCGAAACTATTTCGGGTGAAATTGCTGAAATTGGTTCTGCATGTAATATTGAAATGTTGTAGGGGGTTTTATGTGAATGTTTGTTAATTAAAGTAATTAACAAAATTCTGAATAAAATTAATAAAAGAGTTTTATTAAATGAGAGAGCATTACATTTGGAGAAATTTAATGCATTTAAAGTGGAGACTATAAAAGAGAATGTGAAGGGGCATTTTAATGTGGAGGGGGTTACCACCACATGAATGGGGGAGGTGAAGGGACACCCTCCATGGGCGCCGGCCATGGGAGGGGTACCCTCCCCTCCTCCTATAAAAGGCCCCCCTCTCACTCCTTCTTCCTCACACCTCCTCGTGAAGGATCCCTCTCCCCTCTAGTATTATTCCCCCATGGTCTCGGATTAGCGAGATACATGTTCCCGGTGGCTTTATCTGGAAAGGAGTTACTTCTTCCGCTACTTCACTGGAGCGAGGGACGGAGGTTGTCGGGGTACCGGACGTGTGTGCAATCACGGATGCACCGCTGCTTTGCGGTGCTGGACTTGGTGGTGCTGGACTTGCTGGAGCTGGATCTGATGGACGTGCTGGAGCCGGACCTGTTGGACTCATCACGATCTTGAGATCAGCAAGTGTACGACTACATCATCCACAAGTTCCATCTCGTTAACAAAACTTTGTTGTCTTCGAGGGTAAGTTCTCTATGGATGTATATCCACTCGTTGCTTGTATCTAGTAGATAGATCTTGGCGTATAGTTCACTTCGTAGGAATTTTTTTGTTTTCTATGCTGCGAACCCAACAATGTTGACTTATACCTACCCCAATTTTTACTTACAAGCTTTACTTTCTTTTACTTTACCAAAGTTCTTTACCTTGTTTATAGATAGCATAAAGAGTATAAAACTTGACCTATCTAGTTAGGTTTAGATGTCATTCTATGGCATGAGATTGATATTAGCATCCCACATTAGTGAACACTCTTAAATTAGTAGTTTAGAGTTAAACCAAAAACTTGATCACTTTAGATGGGAGTACTTGGTGAAAATGACTTGCGAAAACCTTGGAATGATGAGTCATTCTATTGAGATGTTTTGACATGTGTTGAGAAACACAAATGGTTTATGATGATGAAAATGTTGAGGCATGAGCCTTAGCCCTTTTATAAAAACTGATGGTTGGGTTCGGATGTGATACCATTCCAAATTTACCATACAACCACAATACCTGAATTGGGTAAGGCTTAGCTGGAAGTTTATATGCATTACTATTAGTTCCCTCGTGGGAGAGGTTTGAGCTGAGGCTACCTCTCAATGTTGTCCACCTATGCAGTGCCCAGGATGGCAGATGGCCATGGCTGGGGGGGCAAGCTCATAGGAGAGGTGCTTATACTAGAGTGTGTAAAGGAAAGTTATGTTTGATTATCTACATACTAAGTATGATGATTCAGGGTTACCCCTGACAGATGTATCGAATTTTGTGGTGAAAGTGTACCACCTCTGCAGAGTGTCAAACTATTCGAATAGCCGCGTCCGCAGTTATGGACAGTTGGAGTGGCCATATTGTTCTGTTGTCAAATGTTTTCAAAATAACTTATGAAATGAATTGTGACATGACTTGACCACAACAAAGTTATGACTATGACAACTAAGTTCCCACTTAGGTGATTTCAAACTTTATTTTATCTTTCTTTGTTTCTGAACTAGGCTTAGGTTTCACACTTAACTTTATAGATAAACTTAGAGTTAGCATTCCTACTAGAACTACCTTACTTGTTAGTGCTAGTTTGCGAGTACTTAAAGAGTACTCATGGCTTTTGTCCCTAGCTATTCCCGTGGCCAGACTATGAGGAGGACTACTCTGAAGGAGGATAGCAGGACGGCTACGACAACTAGGATCATCTCCCATTGTCAGCATTGCCTGTGACACAAAAGATGGACCCCGCCGATACGCTATTCATTCCGCTACTTGTTTGTACTAAGACTGGATCATGAGATCCTTTATTTGTGTAAGACCTTATTATGGTTTGTAATGGATGATGTACTGTGATATCCAATCTGTTATGTCTCGCAAAAATGGTAATCCTGGGATTGCGATGTATGGCATAACAGGCATCTGGGATTAAAAATCCGGGTGTTGACATGACTCCTATATATTATGGAGTAACTTTCTTATACGGAGTTTGCGAGCCGATTTCCACTATAAACATTATGCCTTCATCACTTTATGAGGAACTTCGCTACAATTTAAATAATCCAGATGTGGAACCGGTAGACACTACTATTAAATTGTCTAATAGAACTAATATAAAATCGGAAGCTGTTGTCAGAAATATCTGTGTCTTTCTTGGATCACTCATGTACCCCCTTGATTTTCATATTGTTGATATGCCTCGAGATTCTTTTTGTCCTATTCTTTTAGGCAGGCCTTTTGTTTCCATAATCAAAGCTCGAATTGATAATAAGAAGGAGACTATTTCAATGATGTTTGGAGAAGAGGAAATGACATTCCACTTTGTCAAACTAAAGAAGAGGCCATATGAAGTGGAAGATATAAAGGAAGAGAAAATGATTGCCGAGCTGGCCACAATTCATTTTAGTACTCCACAAGATGAATTAGAGAGGAGCCTAATTAATTGGGAAGACGCACCGGATGATGAGGAGAGAGAAGACATGGATGATTACCTTGATTCAGTTCCGGAAGCACAAAATCCACATGACTATGAAGAACTGGTAAAAAAGGAGATGAGGAACCTCCACCAATTGAATTGAAAGAACTTCCAGACGATATGAGGTATGAGTTTTTAGATAATGAAAATAAATGTACTGTTATTATTAGTAAAAATCTATCAGAAAATGAAACAAATAAACTCATTTTGGTCTTGATTAAGCATCGTGAAGCCTTTGGATATACTCTAAGTGATATTAAAGAAATAGATCCATCTATTGTAACACATAACATTACCATGCTTGATGATGCTGAACCTGTAGTTAATACACAAAGAAGGCTTAATCCGAAAATGAAGGAAGTAGTAAGAAAATAGGTTATATGCTTATTAGATGCTGGCATAATATATCTTATTTCTGAAAGTAAGTGGGTTAGCCCAGCTCATTGCATACCAAGACAAGGGGGTCTTGATGCTGCTATGAATGAGGATTGTGAGCTAGTTCATGTAAAACCTATTGTTGGATGTCGCATGTGCATTGATATTAGGAAACTAAACCGTGAGACATGGAAAAATCATAAACTATACCATTTACGGAGAAAATTTTAGAAAGACTTAGTAATAATTCTTATTTCTTTTTCTTGATGGTTATTCTGGATATTCTCAAATTGCTATACTACCGGAAGATCAAGATAAAACAACTTTCACTTGCCCTTATGGCACATATTCTTATAGATTAATTCCGTTTGGCTTATGTAATGCAGCTGCGACTATTCAAGAATGTGTTTTAAAAATCTTTGATTATCTTGTTGAGAAGGCTATGGAAGTTCTAACAAATGATTTCGTTGTTTGTGGAACAACATTTGATGATTGCCTCCACAATTTAACCAAAGTTTTGCAGAGATGCAAGCAATCAAATTTGGTTTTGAATTGGGAACAATGTCGTTTCATGGAAACAGAAGGTAAAGTTTTTGGCCATAAGGTTTCGGAGAAGAGTATAGAAATAGATAAAACTAATATAAATTCTATAGAAAATCTTCCAATACCTCAGGACATAAAAAACTTAAAAATGTTTCTCGGACATGCAGGTTTTTATAAGCGTTTTATAAAAGATTTTGCTAAAATAGCTATGTGATACGTCCAAAACGTATCTACTTTCCCAAACACTTTTGCTATTGTTTCTCCTCTAAACTTGTGTGATTTGGATGCAACTAACATGGACTAACGCTCTTTTCAGCAGAATTACCTTGGTGTCTAGTTTTTGTGCAGAAAATCAACTATCACGAAAAATCCCGGAAAATATGCCCAAAATCCTATTTCACCACAAGACTCACGGAACCAGAATACGAGACGGAGTGGGGCTAGGGCCTGGCCACACCACCTAGCCACGTGGGCCAGGCCTGGCCACGCCAGGGGGTGGTCTAGCCGCCCTAGGCACCCCCTCGGTCTCCCCCTTCGCCTATAAGTTGCCTTCTGACCTAAAAACTCAGGGGGGTTGACGTTTTTCCAGAAAGAGTTCCGCTGCACCGCCACCACCAGATTCCACAATTTGGAACCAGAAACTCCGTTCTAGCACCCTGCCGGGACGAGGAATTGGAGGAGATCATCGCCATCATCATCACCATCGCTTCTCCATCGACCATCCATGTTTCCCCATCTATGAGTGAGTAATCCCCCGTTGTAGGCTATGGGGATGGTAGGGATTGGATGAGATCGCTCATGTAATGGCATCAGATTGTTAGGGCATGGTGCCTAGTATCTAAAATTAGTGTGTTTTGACTTTGTTGCGACTTGTTATGCTTAATGCTTGTCACTAGGGCCCGAGTGCCATGATTTCAGATCTGAACATGTTATTGATTCATGATGATAGTATTGTTTATGATCTTACCTGCAAGTTGTATACACATATTGTTGTCCGGAACCGAAGGCCCCGAAGTGACAATAATCGGGATAACCGGAGGGAATGGCTTTGATGTGAGGATCACATGTGTTCACGGAGTGTTAATGCTTTGCTCCGGTGCTCTATTAAAAGGAGAACCTTAATTGCCAGTAGTTCCCTTGAGGCCCCGCTGCGAACGGGCTGGCAGGACAAAAGATGTTGTGCAAGTTCTCATTGCGAGCACGTATGACTATATATGGAACACATGCCTATGATTATTTAGTACTTGGATGCTTTATCTTATTTATCTGCAAATGCCCTATGTTCTGATTGCCATGTGTATTGTCTTTTTCATGCAACGCCTGTCCATCCATCCCTACGCCTACCGTGCTTTAATCCTACTGTTTAGTGCAATTGTTACTACTGTCTTTACTTTTACTACTGTTGTTACTTTACTATTGCTACTACAAAACTATTGCTACTGATAAACTGATGTGAGCAGGATTGTTTCCAGGTGCAGCTGAATTGACAACTCAGTTGTTAAGGCTTATAAATATTCTTTGGCTCCCCTTGTGTCGAATCAATAAATTGGGTTTCACTTCCCTCGAAAATACTGCGATACACCCGCTATACTTGTGGGTCATCAAGACTATTTTCTAGTGCCGTTGTCGGAGGCATAGCTTTATTTATCAAGTCCACTTGGAATCATTATTGTTCGCTGCCATCCATCCATCATGGGTAAGTCTCGTGATGGCAAGGTTCCTATTTTACCATCCACTACAAGAAGAGGTACGGTTCTGAATACCTCTGTTGCTCTTGATTCACCATCTGTTATGAGTAAGTTCTTTACACCACCACATACACATGCTACACACACTGCTACTACTGCTGAATCTGAAACTTCTGATACTTATGATGCCGCTTCTACTGTGCTTGATAAGAGTGGTTCATTAGGTCCTTTCCTAGATGCTATGATTGCTAGAACTATAGCTGGAAATACTGAAACTCCTAATGAAGACACTACTACACCTGTTAGTTCACCTGAGTCTAGAGAGAGCTATGATATTGAAGATGGTTATATTGAGATGACCGATGAATTTATTAAAGAATATCAAAACACCCATGATAGGAGTGCTGCTAAGAGTCTCCTTGAGAGGCATACCATTAAACCCAAATTGTCTCCTAATGTTAAGTTTGCTGCATCTCCCATAAACATTAAAGATAAAGACTATGATTTATCTCTTGATCTATCCTATATAGCTATTGTTGAGAAAGAACCTTTTTGTGGGAATAAGAATGAAAGTGCGGTAGCACATATGACTGAGCTTTCTACCATGAGTGGCCTGTTTTCTGATGATATTAAGATGCGCACCTACTTTGTTGCTAAAATTTTCCCTTTCTCACTGAAAGGAGAAGCTAAAACTTGGATTAGTAATTTACCACCTGGATCTATTGATATCCCTGATTACTTGATTAGTACTTTCCTGCAGAAGTATTTTCCTCCTAGTGCTAGACATGCTATTTTGCCTGAACTTTTCGATTTTAAACAGGGAGAAAAAGATATATTGCATGAATCATGGGCAAGGTTTTGTGCTTTGATTCATGCATAGGCTGGATGTCCATTACCTAAGAATGAGCTTCTTGATATATTTTCTAATGGACTAACTGAAGAATCTAGGACATACCTGGATAGTTGTGCTGATTGTGTTTTCAGGAATAGGACTCCCAAGGAAGCTGAGGAATTAATGGCTAAAATAAGCAAGAATTACGAAGATTGGACTCCTCCTGAACCAGCAATACCTAAAACAATTATACCTGAACCAGCTATAACGACGCTTATACCATCATCTAAGAAGAGGGGAGTTATTGAATTGAATGATGAAGTGATGAAGGAAGCTAAGAAATGTCTTAAGGAGAAGGGAATTAAAGCTACAGATGTCAAGAACTTACCTCCTATAGAAGAATTATGTAAGCCAGTTCCCCATTCATCCACTATTGAGGTACACTCTCTCCAACACTTTGATGAAGGTGATATTCCTTACCTTAAACCTCCTGATCAATGCTTAGAAGAATTCGATATTTTTATTGTTAAGCAAGATAATTTTAATAAAAAGGTGCAAAATCATTTAATGGAAAACACTAGAGCTATTGTTGAGTTAAAAGATATTGTGGAAAGAACCTCTAATGAAGTTAAAATGATTGTTAAACATTTTCAAATGGTTCAAACTCAAATAGATCAACTTATTAAAGTGCAAAAAGACTTGCTAGTTAATGCTGCCAAGGAAAAACATGCTTATGAAATTAGAACTAGAAGTGGTGTTGCTACCCAGGATCCTCTATATCTCGAGGGGCATCCCAAAAGAATTGAGCAGGATTCTCAACAAGCTGAAAATAGTGGTACTACTCGTAAGAAAAGAAAAAAGAAACATAAAACTATTGTAGAACCCTCTAAACCTGCTAAAGATCCTAATAGTATATCTGTCTCTGATGTTGAAACTGAAAGTGGTAATGAAGAAAATGATGTTCCTGATAAAGAAAAAGTTGAAGAAGAACCTGAAAGGCACACTAAGAATACTAAATACACTAAAGAAGATTTTGTTGCTAAGAAACATGGTAGTGAAAGGGAGCCTTGGGTCCAAAAACCTATGCCTTTCCCTGATAAGAAACACAAGTCAAAGGAAGATGAACACTATAATAAGTTTTGTGAGTGGATGAAACCTTTATTCTTGCAAATTCCTTTGACTGATGCTATTAAATTGCTTCCTTATTCAAAGTATATGAAGGATATTGTCTCGAATAAAAGGAAGATCCCTAATGAAGAAATTTCTACTTTGCTTGCTAATTATTCCTTTAATGGTAAGGTTCCAAAGAAACTTGGAGACCCAGGGATTCCAACTATTCCTTGCTCTATTAAAAATAGTTAAGTTAGAACTGCTTTGTGTGATTTGGGAGCAGGAGTTAGTGTCATGCCTTTTTCTCTCTATAAGAGACTTCAACTGGAAAAATTGATACCAACTGATATATCTTTGCAAATGGCTGATAAATCTACCACTATTCCTGTTGGTATATGTGAGGATGTACATGTTCAAGTGACTCATAATTGCTTGATATTAACTGATTTTGTTGTGCTTGAAATGCCTGACGATGATAATATGTCCATTATTCTTGGGAGACCTTTCTTAATACTACAGGAGTTGTTATTAATTGTAATCAAGGAAAGGTGACCTTTAATGTTAATGACAAGGAGCATACTGTCTATTTCCCCAAGAAGATTGATAGGATTTATGGTTTAAATTTAGTAGAACATGTTGAGGGCATTCAAGTTGGAGAAATATATTGTCACATACCAAGATAAAAAATTGAAACTATTATGATTGGGACCATTGCTATCAAGGTTGAGGTAACATAATCATTAGTGGAATACAGCGTTTTGTTTCATATAAAATTTTTTTGGTGACAAGACCTGATCAACCTTGTTAACAAAAGGATTTCATTGAACAAAACAATGTTTTCACCATGATTATCTCCGCTTAGTTCTATTCTATCCATTTTAGTTTTCGCTTTCGTTTAGTTTACTTTTCTATTGTTGTTTGCTTGCTTGTTAGAGTGTCTTAGAACTTCTGAAGTTCTAGCCTTGTTTTGTCATTGCATTACTCCAAAGACCTTTTTTCTGTCAGAAAATCATTCATCTATACCTGAAAATTCCTTTAAAATAAAGTGTCTCGAAAAATTTCAGAAAATTCATATTAAATTTTTAAGTGAAAAAAGGGGGCAGAGAAGTGCTTGGAAGGTACCAGGGGGGCCCACCAGGCAGGCACACCACCTGGTGGCGCGACCAGCCCAGGGGCGCGCCTGGCCATGGTATGGGCCACCCTTGGCCCTCCACTCACTCTCTCACTTCCCACTTTCTTCTCTCTCCCGAGAAAACACCAGTTCATTGCTCGAAATCGCGTTCTTGCTGTTCTTGCCCTCGATTTTTCAATCTCCTTGCTCAGCCCATCTTTGCTGCTGAAATTTGGAGCAATTGTTCTCCGGTATGTGACTCCTCCGCTTGTCCAAGTAGATTTGTGTTTAGTGGTTTATATCTTGAGTATTTTGCTGTTGTAGGCGACAGGTTATGAGAGCTTGTAAGCTTGTTCAATTCTTAGAGATATTGTTTTGATGCATGTTTAGGCCTCTACAAGTCCCTATGAGTAGTGCCCTTCATTATATATTCACTTTGCAACCACTTGAGTAATGGATGTTTAAAATTTCAGAATAGAAGATGAATGAGCATCAACTCAACCAACATGAACCGAGGGTGCCTGGGATTATGAAGGTTCACCAAGAGGAGGAAGTTTTTCCTTCCATCTATCCATGCTTCGAATTCATGAGGGCTGCAGGAATTTCCCAGGACTTCTATACTTTGGTTGCTAATGCAGGATTGGAGAACTTTGTGGAGGATGAACCTTGTCAATTTGTGAAACTAACTATGTCTATAGTGCAGGACTTTCAATTTAGTTACTCCTTGCCTAACCCCATGGTCCACTACAAAATTTACAATATAGCTGTCGACCTTCCTCTTGATGACTTTTGTGCAGCTATTAAGGTACCTCAGTGGGGATCATGTGGAAGGATTAAAGAGTGACCCACACCACTCATGGACTTGTACGCGGAGATTTGCCAAGGGAGCAGCTTCCCAAAGGAGAGTGGGAAAATCTGTAACATTCATCTCCCGTCTATTCGCTACTTTGCTTACTTTTTTGCCAAGTGTGTTCTCGCTAGGAAAACTGCTAATAAGTTGTCCTCATATGATCTAGCATTCATCTCAGCTGCTTTAAAACAAGATATGACTTATAACTTGGGTGCCTTGATAGCTTTATATCTTGCTGCTAACCGCGAGAAAGGTGGAATTTGTGGAGGCCTCATTGCTTCTCGTTTATTAGCGTTGCATGGTTTAGTGCCTCATCATCTAGACCTACAGTTTCCCATAGAAAGGCTTGACCTTAATTCCATGATGCAACATAAATTTCTTTCTTCTTGGGCTAATTTGAGTGAGTTGCCTTATGAAATAACCTTTCTCGAGGCTGGTTGGAGAAGGAGTAAGTCTGGGCGATTTGTTCTTTTGCCTGCACCTGTTTTGTTTAACCTTGATACCAGGGTAGGATGGTCACTCACTGAGGAGGAGCTTGATACGTACTTGGGAGAGCTCTCCCAGCGGGAGCAGGATACTAGAAGGGAGGTTACAGATGATTCGGTCCAACCCTCGAATGAGGGGGAGTCTTCATATCAGCAGCCTACCTATGATTGGGGAGCTTCTTCTTCTTCCCAAGGGCCTAACCACGATCATTCTTATAATGACCCGCCTGCTTGGAACCCTTACTCGTATTTGGATTGATACCCACTTAGGCCAAAATCCTAAGCTTGGGGGGAGGTACACCGACACCACACTCATTTCCATATTATGTTTCGTCCGTACTTTGTATGTTCATGTTTCATTCTCTTTTTAGTTTTCGTTCTCTCTTTGTTTTTGCTTCCTAAAACACAAAAATACCAAAAATATTTCTGTTGTTTCTCTTTGTTTGCTTATTTTTGCCTTGGTTTGCTTTTCCCTCTTTGCTTTGTTTGAACTATTCGAAAAACTCAAAAAGATTTTGCTTTGCTTGTTCTTCCCTTTTTGGTTCTTGTTTTTAAAAATCGAAAACACAAAAATAATTTGTTCTTCTTCTTTGGTTATGTGAGTTTTTTGCAGGGTTTAGCAGTCCTCAGTGAATTTGGTTTCATGTTATTATTCAAGCCACACAAGTGAAGGGCAATAATGAGGATTAATGACAACTTGAGGTGTGGTAAGAGGCTGATAACGAACTCTATTTGTTTTCATTTTTGTACATATACTCATCATTGTGGGCATGCTTAGTTTGTTCATGTAGGGTGTATGTTATTTATGGATGCTTAGTAGTTCTTGCTTTCTTATGATTAGCTCTAGCTCTCTAATTATTTGTAGCATGTCATATGAATATTTGCTTACATTTCTTTATTCATATTTTGGTATGACACTGTGGTATCCTCCTCTGAATGTTTCAGTTGAATCAACTTGGCACATGCTCATGCATGCATATGACTGAAACAATAATCAGTTAAGCCTCGATGAATTATTTTGCCTCAGGGGTCTTGAATCACTTTCATACCATGATTAGTCCTGTTTTGTTGCAAGCATGATTATGACAATTACTGCTCTCTCGTTTGTCGCTCCCTCACTATTGCTAGGCTTCACTTGCACCGAGTATGCTTTACTCGTGTTTCCAACTCCCTAAAACCAATATTGCCAAAGTGTCCACCATACCTACCTATTAGCATCATTTGCTATTTCCGTGCATATTCAATATGCCTTGTTTTCTTCCGAATAAAATGTTTGCTTGTTATGAGAAAGTTAGTTAGTAAAGCTCTCACGAACTTGATGGCACACTTTACTTTCATGCACTTAATAATCTTGAACCATTGCGTCCATCGTTGTTGCGTATATGCTTGCGCTTTATGAGTTGAAGTTAGCAGAACCATGTACCATGGGGAACACTTTCAACATTGCACGGGTACCTTGTACCTCATTGATATCATGATTCTTTTGCTCATGGATCCCGGCGGTGTGAAATAAAAGGAGAACTTGTAAGATCATGGAGTCTGTATATGTGTTAGAGAAATGCCTGAGCCGCTAGCCTAAGCCATGCCTAATCATGGTGGAAACTTGCAGCATAACCATAATGAGCATTCTATGAAGCATCCTCAATAAAAACCTATGCAAATAGCAAATAAAAAGATCGCTGAGATGCTCATTGTCTGCATGCCTTGTCATTTTGATTATGGGATAGCTCATATCTCATGTGCAAGGGGTACCCCGTTGGCGGTTCTCTAGGATACATATGTACTTACAATGACAAGAGCTTACTTGTGACTGAAGTTGAGTAGCATGAGGTTCGGTACTTGTAAGTAAGGGCATGAGATTTTAACTTATAACTTGTCAAGCATATCCTCTTAGTTGTGTCACTTTAACCTTAACCATTTAAAGATGCTTATGATAGGGGCAATGAGAGATCAAAGCTAATGAGTACCATACTTTCAGCATTTGGAAGCCTTTCAAACTTTTAAAAACCTTTTCATTTCCTTGTTGAGTCACCACCTATTCTATGAGCACTTTCTTGAGAGCATAGTTGTCATTCTTAGTATAATGTGCTTGTCTCAATACTGGATTAATTGTGTTATGACTTTGATGCTTGTATCTTTGATATCTTTACTTCTAGTCTTCACCTGAACTTCAGAGGTGCCTTGGCATTCACAATCAAAGGAAAGCGAGATACCACTCTATCATACCTTGTTATGAGCATTGTAATGTTGCTTATGTTTATGTTTCATGCCACTTATTATTTTGGAGTTAGAATCTCTTCATGGTTTGCAATGACTATTAAGTAAACTTAGTTGCATACTCTTTATTATGAATTTCCTAAGTAGTTGATCACATGTTAAGAATATATACATCATATGAAGCAAATGTGTTCGTGAAAGTTTCTTTTATCACACTCAGTTTTCAACTGAATTGCTTGAGGACAAGCAATAAGCTAAGCTTGGGGGAGTTGATACGTCTAAAACGTATCTACTTTCCCGAACACTCTTGCTATTGTTTCTCCTCTAAACTTGTGTGATTTGGATGCAACTAACACGAACTAACGCTCTTTTCAGCAGAATTACCTTGGTGTCTAGTTTTTGTGCAAAAAATCAACTACCAGGAAAAATCCCGAAAAATATGCCAAAAATCATATTTCACCAGAAGACTCACGGAGCCAGAATACGAGACGGAGTGGGGCTAGGGCCTGGCCACACCACCTGGCCGCGCTAGGGGGTGGTTTGGCCGCCCCAGGCACACCCTCGGTCTCCCCTTTGCCTATAAGTTGCCTTCTGACCTAAAAACTCAAGGGGTTCGACGTTTTTCCAGAAAGAGTTCTGCTGCACCGCCACTACCAGATTCCGCGATTCGGAACCAGAAACTCCGTGCTGGCACCCTGCCGGGACGGGGAATTGGAGGAGATCATCGCCATCATCATCACCATCGCTTCTCCATCGACCATCCATGTTTCCCCCATCTATGAGTGAGTAATCCCCCGATGTAGGCTATGGGGATGGTAGGGATTGGATGAGATCGTTCATGTAATGGCATCAGATTGTTAGGGCATGGTGCCTAGTATCTACAATTAGTGCTTTTTGACTTTGTTGCGACATCTTATGCTTAATGCTTGTCACTAGGGCCCGAGTGCATGATTTCAGATCTGAACATGTTATTGATTCATTATGATAGTATTTTTTATGGTCTTACCTGCAAGTTGTATACACATGTTATTGTCCGGAACCAATGGCCCCGAAGTGACAGAAATCGGGATAACCGGAGGGAATGGCTTTGATGTGAGGATCACATGTGTTCACGGAGTGTTAATGCTTTGGTCCGGTGCTCTATTAAAAGGAGCACCTTAATTGCCAGTAGTTCCATTGAGGCCTCGCTACAAACGGGCTAGCAAGACAAAATATGTTGTGCAAGTTCTCATTGCGAGCACGTATGACTATATATGGAACACATGCCTATGATTATTTAGTACTTGGATGCTTTATCTTATTTATTTGCAAATGCCCTATGTTCTGATTGCCATGTGAATTGTCTTTTCCATGCAACACCAGTCCATCCATCCCTACGCCTACCGCGCTTTAATCCTACTGTTTATTGCAATTGTTACTACTGTCTTTACTTTTACTACTGCTGTTACTTTACTATTTCTACTACAAAACTGTTGCTACTGATAAACTGCCGTGAGCGAGATTGTTCCCAGGTGCAGCTTAATTGACAACTCAGTTGTTAAGGCTTATAAATATTCTTTGGCTCCCCTAGTGTCGAATCAATAAATTGGGTTTCACTTTCCTCGAAAATACTACGATACACCCCTATACTTGTGGGTCATCACTATGCCTCTCACAAACCTTCTTGAGAAAGAAACTCCATTCTACTTAGATCATGACTGCATTGCAGCTTTTCAGAACCTTAAAAAGAAATTAGTTTCAGCACCCATCATGCAATCTCCAAAATGGGATGAACCTTTCGAAATCATGTGTGATGCAAGTGACTATGCTTCAGGGGCTGTGTTAGGGCAGCGAGACGGAAAGAATTTAAATGTTATTTATTACGCTAGTAGAACTCTTAATAAGATTCAAAAAAAATGCTACTACAGAAAAAGAGTTCCTAGCTATAATTTTTTCTTAGGACAAATTTAGATCTTACATCATTAATTCTAAGGTAATAGTTCATACGGATCACCAAGCTTTGCGCCACCTCCTTGTGAAAAAGTATGCGAAGCCTAGGTTGATTAGGTGGGTTTTATTACTGCAAGAATATGATTTGCAAATAGTAGATAGGAGGGGTAAGGATAATCCGGTAGCAGATCATCTCTCTAGGATGGAGGGAATAATTACTAACCCCGTACCTATAAATGATTCATTTCGAGGAGAATATTTAGCAAACATTGAAATTGCTGATCCTTGGTTTGCGGATTATGCTAACTATCCCGCAGTAAAATATGTACCTCCTGGCATGACAAGAAATCAAAGAATGAAATTCTTGAATGATCTTAAATATTATTTTTGGGATAATCCGTATCTATGTCATGGACCTGACAGAATGATTCATAAGTGTGTTCCTAACCATGAAATGAATGAAATTTTGCAAGCTTGTCATGATAGCCCGTATGGAGGACATCATGCAGGCAAGCGAGCTACATCAAAGGTACTTCAATCTGGATTCTATTGGCCCACCTTGCTTAAGGACGCACACATGTATGTAGAACACTGTGATGCTTGCCAAAGAAGGGGTAATATAGGTAGGAGACAAAAGATGGCAATGAATTATAGTCTTATAATCGAACCTTTTGATGTATGGGGAATGGATTACATGGGACCTTTTATAGAATCAAATGGTTACACTCATATTCTTGTTGCTGTCAATTATGTTACTAAATGGGTTGAAGCTATTCTAACAATCCATGCAGATGCATCTGCTTTAGTGAAGATGATCAAGGATGTTATATTCCCCAGGTTTCGAGTTCCTAGATTTTTAATCACTGACGGTGGTTCTCATTTTATGAAAGGAACTTTCAGGAAAATCCTCAACAAATATGAGTAACTCACCGCGTTGCTTCACCATATCATCCTCAAACGAGTGGTCAAGTGGAACTCTCCAATAGAGAATTAAAGACCATACTCGAGAAGATAGTGGAAAAATCAAGAAAAGATTGGTCATACAAGTTAAATGACACTCTATGGGCATACCGTACTGCGTTTAAAAATCCAATGGGTATGACACCTTATAATATGGTATACGGTAAGGCATGCCATTTACCTTTAGAATTGGAACACAAAGCTTTTTGGGCGATCAAGAACCTAAACTATGATCTTAAAGCAGAGGGAGAAAAACTTAGATATTCATACTTTAGATGAGTCTAGAAGTGAGGCTTATGAGAATGCTAGATTGTTTAAACAAAAAGTGAAAAGATGGCATGATAGAAAAATAGAAAATAAGGCCTTTAAAAGTGGAGACAAGGTGTTACTCTATAATTCTCGTCTTAAGTTGTTTCCAGGAAAGTTCAGATCAAAGTGGGAAGGCCCCTATATAGTTGAAGAAGCTTATTCATCAGGAGAAGTGAATGTAAGGACCCAAACCTGGCTTGGTTTGAACCCCTGTGATTACAGTGCTAGTCCCTGGATCAAATAGCTAGCACCCACAGTTTAAGATGTAATATCAGATACAAAGGTCATATTACATCGCATGATCCAGAATATGAATACTTTATTACATCCTCATAGCCATAGGCTATCTTATTACAAAGCAGCAGAATACAAGTAAAGCATGGAGTCCTTCATCTTCATGTGCCACAGGCAAACATGTTGGGTGTAGACTCATAACCCCTATCATCATTCCTCACTCATCAATAGAATAACCTGCAACATGATAGGTTGCAGCCACAAAGGGTCAATACTTTGAATGTATTGGCAAGTGTCACAAGTTGGCGAATATAAGTTGGACTATCACTACATGCATATTTGGCTAAGTAGAGCTTAGGCTTATTTGCAGAAAGCAACATGGTTTTATCCTATCTTTGCAAAATACTTTTCATCTTTCAATAACTTTCTGAACTCCTTGGCAAAACTCCAAGTTCTTCTAATTCCTTGTTGACACCATCAAGTTTTACTTTGAGAAATTGGAATGTCGAGATCTTCCATAGCTTCAGGCCTTAGTTGCTCAGAGTTGTCCATAACCGGGGACATGGCTAAGTACTTAGAATTTAATCTTCTGCAGAAGTTGTACACTTTACCCACAAGACACAATCTCGTCTTGACGCCACCAGTGGCCGCTGGATTAGTACTCACCAAGATGGAGTACCGGCAGATCGAGAATGTGACAAAGTCTTTCCATAGGAGTCCTCCCAATACATAATGCCAGTACATCTACCAGGCACCAATGCAAGGATAAACCTCCAATGCATAATTCCAGTTAACCTGAAGAGGTACCAATGCATGGGTCTCCCACTATGTAATTGACTAGGCCAGAGCCCATTTGGCATGTGGCTGTACAAGAAAGCCATTGTACGAGAAACATGTTCAATCTCTAAGTTCCTGGGTGGTGTTCTCCTAGTGCACACATGAACGAGATAGCCATAGACATGGTTCCCTTCGTTGCCACCTTATTCTCAACTGAGTATCCACTTTCCACCCAGGTGATTCATTGAGTACTTGTTTTATTATATAAAACATATATTTTTCCAACTCCTCATATAGTCACAATATGGTATATTCCACCCCAAATCTATAGCAGGGCTAAGCATACTACCACTATGGTATTTCCACTAAGGAAGATATAAAGGATATCCTAATAGGATATAGTATAGCATAGTATCATAGTAATCCTATCATGCATACTACAAAAATCCACTAAGTGTAATGAAAATAGTAGGACATGGATGATAGTGTCACTTGCCTTAGTAGTTGGTGGTGTTGGTACACTCTTTGCAGTAACACACTTGACAATCCACACAATATATCAAACAAAACAACCAAGACAAAACATGCACAAGATCAACACTAATGGCAATACAAAAATCATGCAAAATATGCAAGCATGCAAGATGGCAATTTTTATTGTACAAATTGTTGTAACAAAGGTTTTGAACAATACTAAGTGTTCTCTGAACAATTTACAATTGCAAGATTACAAATGCAACCATTTGTGCAATTGTAATAATTAGCAATAATTTCTAGCATTTGGAAAGGCTAGACTCACTAAATAATTCCCATGCTAATAGGTATAGTTAACCAAATTTATATTTTGGTCTCACTAGACATAGGGTTCAATTTGCAATCCATAGCAAAAAGATTCACCCAAAAATAATTTACAAAACGATTTTTATGGTTAAAATACACCTAAAAAGGTTCTGCCCAAAACTTCTATTTTACAGAAGCTAAAGGGTGAAATAATTCCTCAGCAGTGAAGCTCTCATTTTTCTAAATCCATAGACACCAAATTTGTATTTTTCTGAATTGTGGATCAAAAGTTATGAAATTTCTAAGTTTAATACTAAATCTGCCTATTTTCTAATTTAAACAATAGCTTGGGCGACGTGGCATGTTCTTATTGGCTGGTACTGGTTTGGGCGGATCGGCAACGTGGGCTGTTGGATTTTAAGAGGAACTAACGGACCAGAGTCACCGGGGATGGTCGCGGTGGAGGGAGGGGCGCTCAGAGTCACCGGGGATTCCTCGCCGGAGTACCTGCTGACGGTGGAGCTCGCGTCTCCGAGATGGTGTCGTCGACCTGGGGCTCGAGCAGACAAGGCAATAGGTCAGCGAGGTGCGCTAGGTCGTGCAGAAGCTTACGGTGGACAAAGTAGGGCGGCGGGAACCTGCGTCTCGCCGGAAGTCACCGGTGGACGGCGGCGGCAGAAAAAGCTCCGGTGATGACCGTGGCGATGACCTGGGGCGGTACAAATCGAACAAAAAATGTTAGACCGTGCGGCAGAGTGTGGTGGAGATAACAGGACAGAGGGGAGAGCACGGGGCAGTCGGTTCTCGCCGGAATCGTCGCCGGAGCTCGTCGGTGTCTGCAGCGGTCCGAGCTCGATTCCGAGCAGCCTAGGGGCTCTCAGGTGGCGGTGTCTGAGGGGAAAACGAAGAGGAAGGGGTGGGGATTAAGAGGCCGTGGTCGGAGTGGCGATTAATTCGCGGAAACGTTCGGGTTCCAGCCGATTTGGAAACAGCAGAAGGAGGGGAGGGGGTGTTCGTCGTTCGGTTGGAGACAGTGAGGTGGAGGGTGACGTGGAGTGGGGTTGAGCCGTCAGCGACGGGGGGTAAGCAGGGCGTCGGTGAGAAAGAGAGGGGGAAAGGGGAGTGCCGGGTGGGCTTAGTGGGCTGGGGGTTGGGCCGAGCTGCTGCTGCTGTTTTTTTATACCTTCAGTTTTTCTTTTTCTTTTTCTGTTTTCTTAAATAACTTTTGATTTAATGAATCAATTTGAATCAAACAAATTTCTAAAAATTTGTAAAACTCAAATTAGGTTTTTAGGGCATTATAGAACACATTTACTTTCCAACTCAAATTTTTCTAACCAAATTTATTCACTTTGGCTTTAATAGTTAATATTGCTTTTATTAATTATATTCTCAAAATAATTCATATCTTTTTATCCATGGCTCCAAATTGGATGAAACCAATTTCTATTGTTTTATTGTTTTTCCCTTTATCTTTTTATCTCCCATAGGAGTTCTTTGGTTTAATATAAATATGAAGTATATCCATAATATTGTGTTGTTCTTAGGGTTAACCAATAATTAGAGTTTTAGGGTTTGAGATAATTTTCACTTCTCTTAGGTTTTTAAAATGCAACCAAGTCAAGATGCTCATGCATGCTTCATGATTTGGGATTTTAAAACATGCACACCACTTCACAAACAAAATCATTTTGTTTGGCTTGGGTTTGGAGGCATTATATTTAAATGTTCCAAAAGTTTTTTTTTGTTCCTTCTGAATTTCAAAGAACTGGATTCTTTTGTTTTGTTTAAAATTTTCACATTTCAAAATTTGGAAAATTTTGGGATGTGACAGTGAAGCTCCAGGGAAAAACATGCTCTCTTTCATGGCTGGTAAATGGACAACGCTTGAAGCATTATCGAGCAAAATAAGATATAAGTGCAGTCACCATACAAGTGATCACCCCACAAGAGGTTATTAAGCAAAGATATACAAGGAATGACAACTACAAGAAGGATGGAATCCAGACGAAATGAGCAACACTATGGTCAAGCTATTGACCATAAAAGAGCGCTTCATGGGAGGTAACCCATGCAAAATAAAGGTTTGAGTAAGTTTTTAAATTTTCAATTAAGTTTTAATTGAGCTTGTGTTAAATAAGGAACATTTAAAGCTCTAGCAAAGAAAAAGAAGATTGATAATGCTAGAATCCCGTTCAAGGGATATTGGTCGAAAATTTAAGCTATCATTTTTCCGTCAAAACTTGATATTTCATTAAGTTTTAGATTAATAAAGAATTCTCGGAGAAGTAGGTAATTTTTGGTGGATCCAGAAGGTTTAACGACCAACTATACGGCAGGAATAAAATTCCGGCCATATAGTTGTTTCGACACCACCCCTTCCGTTTACGAAAGGTACTGAAAGTTTAACGACCAACTATACGACGGGAATAAAAAATCTGGCTGTATAGTTGCCGTTGTATAGATATCAATGCCTCCGTCAGAATTCTTTTCTAGGGTATTGAAGGTTTAATGACCAACTATACGGCGTAATAAAAATTCCGTATGTATAGTTGCCGTCGTATAAATATCAACCCTTCTCCAAAAAAAACTTATTCGAAGTATAGAAGGTTTAACGACCAACTATACGACGGGAATAAAAATTCTCACCCGTATAGTTCCGGTCATATAGTTGGTTCCACCATAGACAAAAAATCTATAGTCGGTTCATGACTATACGGCGGGACCTATACAGACAGCGCCCGTATAGTTGCTCGTTACCAACTGCGGCTAGGGTTTTCGACCTCCCCTTTTAAAGCTGATCACATCTAACCTTTCTCATTAAGTTTTCACAGAGCTACAGCCTCCAGCCTCGAAAAATCCTCGCCATCCCTATACAAGCCCCTTCTAACAATATCCATGCAGCAAAGCCATGCAACCTTTCCATGTCAACAAGATTTGGAGGAATAAAGAAGAGAATCCCGTGAAGAGGATTGAAGAAGTAGAACCTAAAGGATCACCATCATCATCCAACCCGGAGATCAAGCCTCTTCCAAACTAGGAGTACATGTTCCCGCAAAGGATGGAAATGATGAGGCAAGCAGAGCGGGGAAAGAGCAAGGATGAGTATCTCCCTAATCCCTATCGTCACAACATAGGATCCTATTATAAACCTCCTCTCGGTTCGTCGCCTCTTAAGCCTAAGAAGGTGCGGCAAGATGAGATTCATGATAAGATCTATCAGTTGGAAAAAGCTTTGAAAGCATGTGTTGAAACAATTGGAGAAGGGATTGACTCCTACTGGATGATGAGCAAAGACCTTGAGAAAAAGGTCAATGACATCGATGGTAGAGTTGGTTTCTTGATTAAAACTGTTTTTGAGTTGACAGATGAGAAGAAATTCCTCTAGAAGAAAATTTTGAAACTTCAATGCGACATGGCCGAGCCCAGCATCCGCCTCGCAAGCATAGCTAAAGTTTGCAACACAGGGGAAGAAGGCAATACTCTTCCTACCCAGGAGGAGGAATAGGTACCAACAAGGAGTTATTTGATCCTGTCTGGCTTGATTCCAAGCTTGGGGAGATATTTAAGACCTTGTAATCTATCTTATAAGTTTTATACTACTATTTTAGTTTTGCATTAGTTCGAGCTTAGAAATAAAATTTGCATCATTTGAATTTTCTTAAGGAATAGTCGATCCCATTTGTGAAATTCCAAGTTTATTATCATATATGGAGCATTATTGAGTCTATGCTTGTATTATTGGATATATGAATGGCTTGAGTATAATTTTACTTACACTTGATGATGCAATAGGAGTATTCCACACCATTGGTATTAATGGAACATATAAAGATAATTTAAATCGATATGTTGTAAGTTCATGGTTTGATTTACAAATGTACAAATAATCTAATTAGTCAAGTTGAGAAAGAAACCTTGAACAGAGAAAAATTTAAAAGTGCTATCAAAATAGAGTGAGAACAAGGCGAGGTAGAGTCTTCAAGTCATAAAGATGCTTCATATACAATTGGAATTTGGTAATTGAGATCGTTAAACTTTGAATTTCTATATAAGGTGAAATGTATGGCTAGATCCATTGCACAGCACTTAAACACAAGTGTAAGCATATATAAAAAAAGAGGAAAAGAGAGAAGAAAAAGAGCGAATGTGCAAAGAGCAAATAGGCATATACCGCTATATTGTAGTAAGACATAAAATACGTTTTGAGATTTTGAATCCCAAGTGAATATGTTAATCCTAAAATACTTGGGACTACCTCGCTAACTTATTCGGTCGAACCGAATACTTTTACATCATGTTGAGATTCATCTTTTGTGAACTATTGATCACTAAAGTGTGGAAGCCTGCTAATATTATTCAGATGGTTTGAGTAAGGTACTATTCATGAACTCATTCCTATGTATCTTATAGGATAAACACATACTGCAATTGCCTCATTTATTTTATCGACTCAGCTTCATGAATATGAGGATCACATTCACTAAGCCAGCCTTGCTCGAGACGAGCAAAAGTCTAAGCTTGGGGAAGTTGATGAGTTCATATTTGCATCATGTTTTATATTATTGTTTTGCATTATAGTGGTAGGATCTTGATATTTTACGGCGTTCGCGCGCACATTTTATGTCTATTTTCACCAGGATCAGGACAGACGATGGATACAATGAACACAATTCTTGGAGCAGTTGTATTGGGGAGAAAAGGAGTCAAAAACAATGTAAATCGCTTATTTGGGAAATATCAATAACGCTAGAAGAAAATCCGAAGCGATCGAGGCATCCAGAAGGTTTACCGACCAACTATACGACGGGAAGTAATTTTCCGGTCGTATAGTTCCCGCCGTATAGTTGGCGCCATCACCGCCTCCTCAAATAGTTTCACCCCGTGCAACTGGATCAGGGAGACGACATAAAGAACATCTAGAAATCGTCGAAACATCACCTCCGGAAGGCATCTAGAGGGGGAACTTGCCTAAAGGATCCATCTTCGCCCTTCGCAGATCTGGGAGGCCAAGGCATCGATCTTCATCTTCATCAACCGCTGCACCACCATCATCTCCATCCATCCCATCTTCACCCCATCTAGATCTTGTTGTAATTTCCGTACTCGTTGTGGATTTATACAAGAACTATTTATTTAAAATTGTTTCCATTACCATTGCCATGATGTTAATTTCCTCCATGTTTGAGTAGATCATTAGTTATTGGGAAGATGGAGAAACCCTAGCATATGATTGAGATAAGATAGAGATTATTATGTTATACATCATTATATGTATGTGTTAATTGTCTTTATCATGATGTTGGGAGTTGTGCACCTCCTTAATATTTGCCTCTTATGGGGACACGATGAAGGGGATTACTTGTTGGTAGACAGAGGGATGATAGCACTTGTTGTGACTATAAACCTGTTATCATTCTTTACATACTAAATTGGGGAAACAAGGAGAACTCATAAAGCCATGTCCATGCCACAGGAGAAATCCCTTAATAGTGGGATAATACGATTGATGTCGTTTATCTGTCAATTGTGATTATGAAGGATGATATGAGCAGTGGTTGCTGCCTATTTGTCCATATATGGAGCTCCTCCCACATACATACATATCATTAGAATATTTGTTATAATAATTTTGACTGCTTAGTCTAAATTGCTAGCGGTGTATCCACTACTCCCTAGAACGCATTTTTCCCTATTGCAGTTCCAAGCTCTTTTACACACGCGATTCTTACTTTCTGCATTAAGTTTTACTTTACTTTAATTGCTCCATCCAATCAAAACCCAAAAATAATTCTACTTTCTTGCATCTCAAAATTATTCCTTAAGTACTTCGTTTAGTTTTAGTTAAAAGCATTTTAGCCTTTCGCCTACTGCTCCCTATGGGATCGATATCTTTATTACGAAACTAACTACAAACGATATGTGCACTTGCAGTCATCAATAATCTAGCAGGAAGTAGGTCTTTACCCTAAGAGGGCCGAACCTAGGTAAATCCCTGGTGTTAGTTCCCGATCTCGCACCGTAGATGACGACTCGCTCTTGCCCCCAATCGTATCAATCGCTACCCTTAGTAGCGACTGCCATGATCATTCCCACGATAAATACACAACTCATCCATCCAGCCAACCTCTTCGAGAACATATTTGGAATATTATCGCTTTTACATAACCAGGTCTATGCATTGAGTTCATGGATCTTTTATGCTGAAACCTTGACCTTTCTTAAGATCATCTACTATGTGATTTGGTTTAAAGGAAAAAGAGCAAGAGTTTGGAATCACTGAGTTTTGCCGGCTATGTACAACTTCGCTTTCACTGTCAACGTTGAGCCCTACAACATACTAAAATACTGTTTTTGCCAACACTTTTACCTTATTCTATCGTATTTTTGTGCTCCGCTTGTGCCGAGCTTTTACGCCGCCAAAAGTATATTTATGATGCTCCTTTCATTCCATAAAACTGGACTCATTATATTTGTCTAAATTTATATATATGATATATATTTTTTAGTATAGTAGATACACACAGATCTAGACAGATCTAAAAGTAAGTTTTGTGGAACCGAGCGAGTAACTAGAAATGGAACGAAATCCTTTCATTTTTCTTGTGGAAAATTTTAAACCGATGCTCTGCTATACGTGGAATCGGCTCATTGGAGTTTTAAGGACGGAGTGATTTTCCCTGTGGAATGCATTGATCTTTGTTGAGTGTTTGAGGCGACGTGATGCACAGCGGTTGACTCGTTTCTTTTCGCATAGCACAGCTCGCACACGTGCTCATCGTCCATCCACACGCTCGCTCGCGCTGTCGCGCCAGAGTGGCGGGAGCGAAGCCATGCGTCCCTTCCTCCTCCCGTCGCCGCCGTCGCTGCAGCTACACTTGGCCGCTGCCGCCGCCTCATCCTCTCGGCGAGCCACGGTCTCTGTGGCGTCGGCGGCGTCCAGGAGCTCGTCGTCGTCGGTCCCGTTCGACGCGGCCGCCTTCGAGGCGGAGCGCCTCCGCCTCGACGCCGACGCGCGGGCGTCCACAGCCGCGGGGGCAGACCCGAGAGCGTGGAAGTGGAGGATACGAAAGCGGGTATGGGACGTGCTGGAGGCCGAGGGCGTCGCGCGCAACCCCCGCCCCGTCCACCACCGCATCCCCAACTTCGACGGCGCTGCCGCAGCCGCCGATTCGGTTCGCTCTCCTTCCGTCTTCCCCTCGCTCCTCCCCCTTGCGAGCCCCCAACTAAACATAGCACGCTCTGCTGTTCCTCGGATTACTGTTGGTGTTAGCCTCTGAATTTATTATTCTTTTGAAGTTAGTATCATATTGGGGCCGCTCATACGTGCATTTCTTCCCTTGGTCCTGCTATCTAGCCATTCATTAAATTACTCATGTTTCTGTAATGACATGGAAATGCTTCTAACTCTCGCCAGCTAGGGAGGCTGGACGTGTTTCAGAATGCACAATGCGTGAAGGTCAATCCGGACTCCCCTCAGAAGCAAGTTCGGTTCTTAACACTCTCAGGTGACAATTGCACTTTATTGGCCGTTCATATGTGGACTAATTTTTTTTCTCTTGTGTTGTCTTGCAAGCCTGAGCAGACTTTGAATAAGGCTTACTTATAGCTTTCTATATCATTTGCACATTTTGAATCTGATGCTCGTTTTAGCCCACTACTTAGTGTGTGTTCAAGTTTGTCATACATACTCAATCAGGTTGAACATTTCTGTTTTTTTTTTACCAACTAGCATGGTGGCCCTCGCAAGTGCGAGGGCACCACCGTTTTTTTAGAAGAGCATCATCTTTAGTGTCTCAAAATTTTGAGAAAATATCTTCTCAAATTGATGGATATATATTGAAAGTAATGCATTATACAACCACCATTTGTATATATATAAAAAATAGCTATCACATGTGTAGAAGAGATCTTTAATCGTATTTAACCATTTTAACAGAACAAAAAAAATATTTTGTTAATAAGGCTAAAGCTTTTACGTCAAAAGAGTTTTTTATCATTAAACATCAAGAGTTTTAATTCTACTTTTATCTGATCTTTTTACCCCATGTCCCTTCATTTTCCATAAAAATACACGATATTCTCATGTTGATTTAAAATACATGATGTCTTACAAATGGCCAGTCTAAAGTATACAATTGGACCATTAGTTTGTTATTACAGAAAGAAAGAAATACATTTTATCTTTGGTTAATCGATTTGACTCTATTTGCAAGGCTTCAATAAATGTTTTGACTACCAATAAAAATAGCTTATCTTTTATTTTTCAATGGATGCAGTATTATGTTTAACCATTTTTAACCTACTATTTAGTCAATTCATTATGCGCTATCTCTCACTTGTATTTGTCTTGTCATATAACATGACTACACTATCATGGACGACATAGTTCTGGCATCTTAATCAACTGCCTTTTATGTCTACATGATTATAAATTCCTATGAGTATCCTAGTAAATTTATGGATAAGGAACCACATAAACTTCCTCATGGTTTTAAATTTACATAGTTTATTTACTCACTTAAATCATAGGAAAAGCATAAAATCTCATTATATATAAATAATTTTCAAAAGGTTATACTGAAAGCAAATTTACTTCCACTCGACTCTGATTTATACAAATTATCTTTTTGGGAGGATTAATTGTGTCTCTAGAATCCCCCTCTCTCTGAAGTCACACTTGCATTTTCAAAACATGCGAGGTTAGTTAAACTCATCTAATTTACTTTTTAAATTTTATATGTATTTAGTGATACATAGCATGTATGCACGATATAAATTAGTCTAATCTTAGAGCCTCTCATGTTTTTTCGTGTCAGGCTGTCAATAGAACTACTATGTTGTAGGAAATATCAATCATATTGATCTGTCATGTAGTTTCCCTTTTCATCTCCGATCAGTTTTAGAATGAGCATCACACGTACCGCCTCTTTTCTTAAGCATAGTAGCTTTGGTAGGCTAAAATAGTTTACCAAAATATACTATATCCTTAGACACGTACCAATCAGTTTTGGAGTTTCTTTCTCGTTGACTGATTTGATTTTGAGTTACCATCTTATACATCACAAAGGATCCGGTACTAAGCTAGCTGACCAATCTTGAGGTGGTGGATTTAGTTCTGCTCGATAGTTGGTATACCAAGCTAGCTAAATAATCCACGTACTCCCTCTATCTGGAAATAAGTGACTTGGATTTGTCTAGATTTGAATGTATCTAGACACTGGTTTATCTAGATTTAAATATCTTTAGACATGCCAAATCACTTATTTCTAGACGGAGGAAGTACTAAGCAAGCCGATCGATCATGGACAGATGATCTAAGTTACGAAGCTAGCTAGTTAGTTTGAGATGGAATCGATCAATTTTTTTTTGGTAGCAGCTGTCTTTGCCATGCAACGTGGATGGATACAGAAATATGACTCTACCGTGAGCTTCTTTTTTTACTACATCGTCTCCGGTCACGGCTTTTGCACGGACTTCACTAATTACCCGGAAATAACGGCCGAAAGGCGAAATAAAAAAAATGACACGGCCGTGGATGAATACGGACCTATGACTAACAGTCTAAATTTTTTTTTTTACATTGTCTCCCATCGCCGCTTCAACTTGACACGGACTTCACCGATTACATAGCCGCCGGTGACCAGTTTGTCACGTCTAATATTTTACGTTATCTACAACTTTGATTAAATCATAACCACCCATTATATATCTAACAGCCTAAATAATTTTGATGATGTGGATCAACACAGTACCTCGAAAAACACCCTTATATTGCTTTTAGTATATAATAGATGTTGCTACTGGAATCATTCAGGTGATAAGAAGCTGCTGACTCCGCAACCACGGCTCAGGACGGGATTTTTCTCCATTCTAGAATCTCGGATGGTACCCACCGGATGCATTCCGGAAGCATGCACTTCTGTCGGCGCAGCCAAATACGGAAGGCCCATAGGTCTAGATGAAAAGATTAAGGTGGATCTCATTGTGATTGGGTCGGTTGCAGTGGATCCAAGTACAGGAGCACGACTAGGGAAGGGTGAGGTAATTATTTTCTTCTTGCATATGCAGTTGAAAATTTGAAGTAGAGTTGATTTTGTTGGTCTTTTCTGTAACAGAATAATATTACTCCCTCCGATCCATATTAATTGTCGTTAAAATGGATGTATCTAGACATGTTTTAGTGCTAGATACATCCATTTGAGCGACAAGTAATATGGATCGGAGGGAGTAGTAGTAGAGTATACACTGTGCTTCATGAAAAGAAGCGTGCACATAAGCTCCCCTACCACTTCTCATTCTTCTTTAAACTGAAACAGGATCAACTGTTGACCTGTGCCAATTTTAGTACTGCCTTGAAAGTGAATTATGCTTTGTTTCTCTCGCTTCTCACCTGTAATTTTATCTATGAACATCAACTGTAGGGATTTGCGGAACTGGAATATGGGATGCTTCGTTATATGGGGGCTATAGATGATTCAACCATGATAGTAACGACTGGTCAGTTCTAATTATATATTTAATTCGTAATCTCTAATTGGTTTGGCGTTGTAGGAACTAGGATGATTATATCTTCTTATTCTTGAGCATGAGTGACAGCTTTCTGTGTATTTTCTCTAAAAGAAAATTGCCTGACCATCTTTTTTATGTGTTAGCCTGTGGCTAATTGCACCTAACTTACAGTTATGATCGTAGAAATGGTTGAGATGCAATCTGGTGGATACTGTTTTCCCACTACAATCCACAATCCTGATCGTATTTCAGTGACCTTTTTCAAAAGAATCATCTTCAGGGACATTAGGGGGAAACAATTGGTGTTCGATTAGTTTATATTCGATAGATTTTTGCTCATATGATCCTTGACTAATCACCAATCCAGTAGTTTTAACTGCCAATTTTTTCTACAAGTACAGTGCATGACAAACAATTAGTGGATGACATTCCAGTTGAAAAGCTGCTAATTCATGATGTACCGGTTGATATTATCTGCACCCCAACTCAGGTCATCTTAACAAATTCTGCAATCCCGAAGCCACAAGGTTTGACTGATGCTGTCACTTGGTATACTTGCAAACAAACCTTCCACGGCCAGATTTTGAAGAACTTGTGTATGTAGGGATTTACTGGGAAAAACTATCTCCAGAAAAATTGGGCCAAATTCGAATTCTCAGAGAGCTGAAGAGACGCATAGAACAAGAGACGGGAACAATACTTCCTTGCGGGCCTTCTGAGAATCTACCACCAACAGCTCAGCGGAGCAGAAGAAGAAGGCGTTAACTAAGTGTGTGTATCATAACTGATTCTACTGAATACGGTGTTACATACAGTTTAGGGCAAATTAAGGTATGTTAAGTATTGCGTGGTTCAAATATTTTTTCTATGAAGACTTGTTTAGATCATAAAATTGTTACTTCCTCCGGTCCATATTAATGTTCACAACTTTGTCTAGATTCGTAATGTATCTAGTTAAGTATTTAGTCTAGATACATCCGAATCTCGACAAATCTGAGAACAGTAATATGGACCGAAGGGAGTACTAGTTTTCACCTTTTATGTTAAAAGCCAATAAGGATCGGGAAAACTGCCACTTTTCATTGAAGAAATAAAGATTATCCTTGCAGCAGAGACACCTTAAGGTAAAGTTGTGAAGTCAGGAAACCCGAAGTGCAAAAGCGCACCTATGAGCCAAGACCAAGTATGGAAATTATATATTTCTGGACTGCATATCAGCACATGTAAAAACCTAACAAACCCAGTTCCATTGTTATAGAGAAGATTGGACAGCTGCTGGTCATAAACAAAATACCAACTAATCGGTCATTCTCTTTGTTAAAATAGTAGACTCAGGTGTTTTTGGCTTAGAATTGCTGTAACCATAACCATCCCCGGTTGTATTGCGACGACACCCACAACTAGCGAGAAGTCATTATCAATTTATATCTCGTGCCCACTGAGAGAATTTTGGAGATAAATATGTACAAGTACAACCACCATGGATGGGTGTTACAGTATATGTTTGAGTTGGCTCTTAGTGACAGCTAGTATCCCACTGAGACTTCTCTGTGATCTTGATCTATAATATCGGTGTCTGTCCATGACTTATCTGCTGAGGAAGAGGCGGATCCGTAGTGCCGTAGTGGTAGTGAGTACAGTAGACATATACACGCTCAACGAATGACTTGGGGAAGCAAAATTCCATACAATCCCAAATTCTATGCTCAGATTTCTCCCAAATTGCCGGTTCTGGCATGGGGACAACACAACAGTCTCTGGAATATTGTGTTGGTCTCTCAAACTGCCTTGGAGGTTTTTCACGAAAGGGAGGCTTTTGTGTCCCTGTCCTCCATTACCAGAGCTGTGACCAATTTGTCCAAGCACATGCATGCACTCTTTTTTTTTTTTTTTGCGGGTACATCAGTACATGCACATGCATGCATTCTTCTCACAAAGATTACTAGGGCAGAAAGTAAGTGAAAGGAAGGAAGGAAGTCATCAAGTAACAAATTGTGAATGCTGAAAAGATTAGCTGAAGGATCTAACCAGCTTATCCAAAAGTTTCCTGGTTCCAACGTGTGAATGAAGCCTTGTTTGCATCCTCTAATTCTAGGACCATATCCGTGTCTCAACAATCTCTCAGGTGTGTAAATATGATGTGACCATATCCTTGTCGTATACCCTTGATTTTCTTAATAATATATTCATATGCTCTTACGTCTTGCACTTTTGGTCTCGAGTTCCAACTAAATCTGAGTGAGTGTGTATGCTTTGTTTCTATCATTGTATGGCTAGACAGGTCCAATCCGTACAAAGTCAAAAGACGTCTCTGCCGACGGAGATGCGCCGCGGCGACGTCGGCGTACGGCAAGCTTGGAACGACGCGCGTTTGACAAGTTCGAGTTTACACTCCGCACTACTCCTATGAGTTAACCCTTAAACAAATTGCAAACAAGTTTTTCCTCAATAAAATATATCAAGATGATAGCAATTGCATTAGCCTCTACACCAACACAATGTCAAGAGCTAGTTAAAAAATCGAGGATTTACACCGTCAAATTAGTAACAAAGAAAAAACTAACAAAACAAATGCAACAAACTTTAGCATCAATCACCAATGGTAGCAACTCGAGGCAACAAGAGAGGTGATCCAACAACGACGTCTTTAAGAAGGGAACAACGCCGACATTACTAGATCCAACCACAGAAGTCAAATCATGCCGACATTACTAGATCCAACCACAAAAGTCAGATCATGATTTTTCACCTGAAGAAATGTTTGAGCAAACTCTAGACAATGCCTTCAATGAGGAACGTCACCATTGCTAGGTTTCACCCCTAGAACACGAAACACAACACTCAAACAACAACACCACATCGAAGGCGTCATGTGTCGCCACCTCGGTTGATCACACAACTGCACGCACCGCCTGATGGGACTTATCCACGCAACTAGAAAAATATGTGTTCATGATGTTGACTAGACGCGCCCAGGGATGGCCAACATCAACACTCATCCTCTGACACCAAGGGTCCGCCCATGTTGAGCCGATAGGCCAATCAAGTGAGGCACATTGGACAAGGTATGCAACCACACATCGAGAAAATTAAGAGTCACTTGATATGTTGTTGCGGACACCTTCGTGTGCAATGTCAAGCATCCCAACCCCTGCACCTAGCGGGTGATTACCAATCACTGGAGCGCATTGCCGGGAACCTCCAATGAAGCCTACCGACGTTGTGCTCTATAGGGACCGTGCCTTCGGACTAGGATTAGGAAGATTCGTTGTCGTCGTTGCTACCGGCCAATGGGAACCAAAAAGATCCACCGTCGCCGCAATCGAGATAAGAAGGCCTCCGTCGTGGCACCCTAGGTGATGTTGATGCCAATACCGGTCGTGGCGCTGCCCTCGTAGCCACAATGGCATAGCTGCCATAATGTACACGGTCCCTGTGTAGGTCACACACGACAGTATCCCAATCGGAGGCCGCCCCAGCCAAGTGCATGCGAGAGTCGAGATGGGAAGGAGGGGCACGAGGGATGAGAGTTCCGCCAAGCAGCCTCGTGGTGATGGCAACCAGCCTCCGCGCGGTTGTTGAACTCCAAGCCCTCGTGGGATAGCTGATCTCCAAGCCACCGCATGACGAGATCCTCGTCGTTGGCATCATCGGCACCCCGCAATTGTTCTAGCAATGGACTCCAGGAGCGGCCATGAGGGGGAGAGAGGTTGTGGCGGCGCATGTCGACTAGGGTTTTCCCCTTTGTCGCCTCGAGGGGACGGTGAGAAAGGGTACGCAAGCTATTTTTAAAAAAGACTTATTGTTAGAAAAACATGGCTCTAGTTATAGAAAAAAATATTCCCTCCGTCTCGAAATAGACTCCGAGATTTCTTTAAATTTGGACGTATCAGATACATCCAAATTTTATCAGACATCTATTTTGAGACAGAGAGGGTACATAAGTTTCTATGGACAAGTCGATTCACAAATAGTTATAAAATTTAAGAATACGTCATGAAAAAATATACTCTCTCCGTTCTAAAATAAATGACTTGACTTTGTGTAGATTTGCATGTATCTATTTTGGCAGGGAGGGAGTATTGTTTTTATAGAAGAAGATATAGCTATTTCCAATCAACTGCTAATGTCTTGTCATTTTTGCACTTTACGAGTTTCTTTCGTTTAAGTTTATAGAAAACTAAAGGAGACCAATCAATAAAATTTGACATGAATTTTGCAGAAACTCCACAAGAAACACAAATAGTTGCCGCCAGTTACCCCTTTGCCGTCTGTCTGGACACGTTGACCACGCGACGTAAACAATCGCCGACCTCATTTTTGTCTTGTCGGTATCTGCCAGTTTTACTTTGGCCGGCGTCAGACGACGATCACACCGTACCTGTCAGCAGTAACGGCGATGTTCGGATTAACTCGATGGGTCATCCCGCCGCTGCGGCTGCTGATGATCATACAAGCCGTAGGCTGGCCACACCGCTGCCGAGGTCACCGGTGGGTACGCCGTCCCGCTACCCTCGCCTCTACTCTCCGGCTGCAAGGGGTAGATCGCGGCGTCGGCTCCGAAGCTATAGAGCAGAGGACGCACTGGTGTTCTCGGCGTCGAGCCGCCGGGCACGTGCGATGGGTCTCCGGCGGCGCCCTGCAGGAACCTGGCGTACTGGGAGTACGCCTCCCCTCCGAAAATTGCCTGCGACTCCAGCAGCGCCTCCGGCCGCGGGGGCGGCGGCATTGCCAGTATCGGCGCCGGAGGAGGCTGCTGTCGAGGCGGCGGGATGGTGGCGGACTCCGGGAAGTTGAGCTTGGCGCGGCTGCCGCGGAACCCGAGCGCAGCGGCGTCGTAGGCGCGCGCGGCGGCCTCGGCGTCGTTGAAGGTCCCGAGCCACACACGCGCCGCCTTGTGTGGGTCCCGGATCTCCGCCGCCCACTTCCCCCACGGCCGCTGGCGCACGCCCCGGTACCGCTTCCTGGGCGTGCTCTGGCCGCCGCCGCCGGAGTCGGTGGAGGACGGCGAGGGAAGCTCCTCATCGGCGGGCGCGGCACCGTGCTGCGAGTAGGATGCCGCCGCCGCCGCCGCCGCCGCTGCCGCGGACGCAGGCGAGTACGGCCCCGTCGTCGTTGTGTAGTCTGCGCGAATGTCAAAGAAACGGATGAGATCAGGAAAAGAATGTTTCGATTACTGTAGGGTCTTTAGGACGGCTGAATTTTCAATTTTAATACAGTAAGGACATTTTTCATGACCAGGCAGAAATATGCTCCTCTGTTTTTTGCACACTTGCTCTGTTTTGTTTCATCGGCCAAAATGATGTTGGGATGAGAAGTTTTAATCGAATCTAGCAACTTTCTGAATAAATGTTCCTAGGCTTTCTGGATTGTACATGTTCGTTTCTACCGAGTCGGAGAGCTAGAAAGCTGATCGATACTATACTACTAGTATTGTACAGTTACATACCCCACCGATGTACTATAGATGAGACGCGCATGGTAATACAAAATGTTAGGCTGTGGTCACTACCTATTTAGTTGGTGTTTGATACTGGCAGCCTCAAATATGCAGTATAATAACACTTTGAAGGTGCCTTCCGGTCACAGTATATTGTCATCGTTAAAGCTGAACATAAATTGTGACGATCTACATTGTATATTGTTGCACACGCTAAAGAAAGCTGATAGGATACGACATTTGGAGATGGAACACGTGTACGATGCGCTCTCATGTCTTTGGCGGCTCCTTCAGTTTCAAACCTCGGGCATCGTGAGTTCACATGTACGAAGACCAAGAGGAGGAATACGATCGCGCTTCTCCCTTGACGGAGAGGTGTGAAAAACGCGCCTGGCGGCATGCGCTCATACACACGTATCCTCAGACGTATACGTACTTATCCAATCATTCGTGCTAACAGATACACGTATCTATTCATTTTTTAACCTGACTAAGATTTGCCTTAACGTTTCAAACCGAGCAACTACTTAAATCCTGCATACACACGCCACAGTCTCAGTTTTTTTGCTTCTGTCTCTCGCCAACAACGAGGGGGGTTGTTGAGTTGCCAGGAGAAATGGATCAGTGCAAAGAAACGTGCCGAGAGGAGGTCGTTAGGACTGTCGATCTTTGTTTGAGGCCAATATACTTAGAGTACTACTGTATTTTACTAGCGCACGCACGCACGTCGTTTTACGCGTGTTGCACACATAATGTGAATGCATGGAACCAATGCATGATCGATCTCGATCGTCTCATGTACGTACCGGCGGGAAGAAACGAAGAGGCCGACGGCGCGCCGTCGCCGTCGCCGTCCCCGTACGACGTCGACCACCACGCCTCGTCCGTGAAAGCCTCCTGCTCGGCGGGCCTCTTCGTGGAAGAAGACGCCGCGGTGGCACCCTCTCCGGCGCCGGCCACGACCCTGGCCAGTGCCGACACCATGGCCGACATCTCATGCGCCTGCCTGCGCCGCCACATCGTCGTAGTCGGCGGCGGCGGCAGTGCAGCAGCCTCCGGTTCGTCTCCTCGGTCGTCGTCGCCGCCGGCGGTGAGCCGCCGCCGTTGCTCAACTGGGTCCGCCACCCCGGCACCGCAGCACATGAACCCACTTAGCTATAGCCTAGCTCTAGACGACTCCTAGCGTACTTACGTGGCTAGCTACGTGATATGCAGGCGCGACCTTTTCACAAATATGTTTCAGTTCCTCTCTCAACGAACAACTATATATAGATAGAGGGGTAGAGAGATTCAGGTGAGGCGAGCTGCCTTAAGCAGTAAGGGATACTTAACTTAGAGTACTACGTGTGTTTGATTATCTAGTGATTAATAAATTGTTGTGGGTTTGTAGCTAAAGGTATAAAATTAACACCGTCAGTGGAACAGTGATCTAGCTATATATCCACATACAACGCATTTTGTATAACCTAACGTTGCTTGTTTCTTCTGGTACCAATGTATCTAGCGCGTTCAGTTCCGATTCCAACTTGTGCTGCCATTCTTTTTTTCTTACTTGGTGTCGGCAACTTTTTCTCTGTACACACGATCAATTAGTTATTTCTGTTATTAATTTACTTGCTTCATCTCATAAGTTGACACCTTCAGGGACAATCATTTGTCTATCTGTGAACTACATTTAGTCTGGATTAGTTTTAGTTTTTGGTAGGTTGAAGGTTCCTTAAATGATGTTTTTAGCTTTCGGCCTCACACCTACTTTTCAATGTCGCTACTCAATAAGAGTTTGGAACAAGATAAAAGATTGTCTCGGCCTACAAGACATCGACACCGCAAATTGGCACAACTATAGATCCGTGAAAGAATGGTGGAAAGAAGTGATACACAAAAGGGGAGCGCAAAGGAAGGCTATATCCTAAATAGCAATGTTGGTCTCTTGGGAAATTTGGAAGGAGTGAAACGTTAGGGTCTTCCAAAACCACGCCGTATCCGTGGAAATGGTAGTCAACAGAATTAAGGAAGGCTGCCTTGGTGTTTTGCCAAGACTGTGTTTTTGTAACACTAAGAATTTGTCCTTAATTAATGAAAATAGCAAATCTTTTGCCGCGTTTCAAAAAAAAATTCCTTAAATTAATAAAGAAACAAAAGAGAAGTGTTCAATGTCACGTTTGGTCATCTTAGACTCAGTTTGCATTTCCCTTCTTGAATACACATTCAACTTAATTGGTTTGCCTTTCTTGAATGTGACGTTTTTGCCTCCTTTTTAAATTTATTTTTTGTAAATTTGCTTGCTTGTTTGACAAAAAATAAATTTGAAAATGAAGCAAAGAAATATCATCTCGCTAGTTAATCAAGAGGAATGTTGATGGTTTCTTGCAGAAAACAGAACCAAACTTGAAATATATATATATATATATAAAATCCTTTTTACTCCTGGGTGTAGTTACACCCACGTCTAATATACCACTATACGGAAGTATACGTGATACTTTATCAGTTTGAGTATGTTCATATACTATATCTAAGATACTTCAAATCAAGTTACACGAAAAAATTCAAATATAGTCAGAGTTTGCACTATATATCCGAAATACCTTCATATTTGTATGTAAAAAGAAGAGTATGTGAAAAACTTATACATACTACATCAAAAATAGTATATATACTACTAATTAGTCTTATAATACTTCATACTATGCGTAGATACTCTCCTATATATGACATATTCATACTAAACACCCGGGTGTAGTTACACCCACATATATATAGGAAAAATCCTTCTTACTTCTGGGTGATTACACTCACGTCTAATATACTCCATACGAAAGTATATATAATACTTTATGAGTTGCAGTATGTTTATATACTATATCTAAGATACTTCCAATCAAGTTACGTGAAAAAATTATATGTTGACCTATAATTTGCACTATATATTTAAAATACCTTAATATTTGTACGTAAGAAATAAGTATGTGAAAAAATCATACATACTATCAAAAAAGTAGTACGTATACTACCTAATTAGTATTACATACTTCATACTACACATACATACCCTCCGGTATGATAGATACTGGCTAGATAGTGTAAAACACATGTGGGTGTAACTACACCCGGGTGTAGTATGAATATGTCATATATATTTATATGGGAAATAGTGGCCTACTCACCCGGCTAGCTGTGCATACACGCAAGGCCGTAGGATTAAAAGATGAGAGCACAATCTGATTAACGAATATGATATAAACTCATTTGGAGAAACTAACGGGCGTTGTATCCAGAGCATGATGTTGATTTCAGAAAATATATAACGCATGCTATCTATACACATGAGTTCTTCCACTTCATGTGTGACTCATCCACACACGAGAGTCCTCTCCACGGTATGGCATGGACCATGACAACATGCATTTTTGCATGTCACACATAATAGGACGCAGAACCAAGAACACGCGTCTTTCCATGAACCAAGAACATACGCCTTTTCTCAAAACCGAAATAGAGCGCCCTCTCACTCAGCCATCACATGTCCACTAAGGCGTCAAGAAGGTATCTTTTTTGATCTTTCATCTGTTTGATTTCTACCCACGTGCATTATTTCATTTTTCCTGTCCAGATGCCTTTCACGAGCAAATGTGCAGGCATGGTGTTCGTGAGCTGTTTTTTGCGATATCCATGTTTACTTTACGCCTATGTGTAGTGCCATGTAGTTTCCGCCGAAACTGATGATAGGAAGCACGGGGAAAATCACAAGGCCACTTGGCAGGACAAGCCACAATCATTTGTACATGGTATCCAGGACACTTCTAGAAATAACAAAACAATTGACTGCGGTGTTTACGACAGATGTGAAAACCACAACAATGTGACGGTGGTGTCTAAGACTTAAATGAAAAACCACAATGATGTGACGATGGATATACGACACAAGTGAAGGACAAAAATTATCTCCTACAGCCGGCGCTTAGCAGATTTTGAAGGATGGAAAGAGGATGTCGTTAGCCGAACAATACTAGCAACCGATAATGTGGATATTGCGGGATCATATGGTAGCCATATCAGACGGTTGTATAAGCATACACATCTAGCATGGTGGGTAGAAAATCCGCGTCGATATATATATATATATATATATATATATATATATATATATATATATATATATTATATATATATAGGGTGCAGAATTGTTATTTTGCATCCTACATATTTTTATGTTCTCACATATATAAATTTATGTTTTGTATACTAATAATTATATTCATATTCATCAGAAACGTAAAAAAATCGACATAAAATACGTTTTATGAGTCATTATAGTGTAAAAAACATAGAAAATTCGTATTTTACGCCGTATTTTTTACGGCATGTAAATAATTTTTTTTACGATATGTCTAAATTTTTTATGTTCTTCTTGACTTCCAGGATAAGAGAAAGTTTACGTGACGTAAAAATCATGTACGGTTTGAAAGATAGGGGTGGATGAAGAATAATTATTCTACACCCTGGGTGTCTTAAATAGAAGTCACAACCTGTAGATGGGCTCGTGATTATTTACATGGTTCTAACTTTTGTATAGATGTTTAATTTGCAAACAGAATTATGTACTTCTTTTGCAAACAGGAGGATGGATCTGTTAATTATACTGTTATAACTGTTGTTCTTAATTCACGGACTTCCGTCTATCATTGGTTAGGCGGAAGGTTAGCGAGTCTCTATAGAATTGTTAGGCATTATCTTTTGCTACAATTGCGTCACCCCAGGTTGTGTCCCCTTTAGTGGCATAAAGACTTGCTGAGTACCCCTAGGGTCTCACACGATAAATTGTTTGATTCAGATGAACAGGTGTACCCGCAAGACGGATACTGGGTGGAAGAGACAGATGATGTTGGCAACGATCATTCGGTGTAGAGATTCCGGGAACGGGGATCCGTGTGATCTGTGGGCGGGGTGTGTTTATTTATGGGGCATCTTATGCCAATTTGCTTCTTATCCGTACTCGGATCTTGTTTTCCGCTTCCGCCTGATACTCTGATGTGTGATGTATGAGGAGCTATCCTAAATTATTATATCTATCTAGGACATTTGGATGTTGCCGTATGGCGTTGCAATATTTCTATTTCTTTTAGATGGAATGGCTCTGAGGACTGTTGTATGTGGCTTGCATACATACTCATTTGTGTATGTAGTTGATCCCTTCGCCTGCCGATTACGCCGTTCGTTCTTGTCCCATTGATTGAAAGTGGTTAGGACGGCCGAAAGGTCTACCGTGAGTGGCCCTGGGCCCCACCGTACTATTTTAACCACTTTCGTTCATCCAGGCATTAACTAAGAGCGTAATTCACCGAGGTAGTTACAATTGGTATTAGAGCCATCCCGCCCTTCAGGGTCTCAGCCAAAATGGTCGTTGTCTGTCTAGCAAATATTTTGGTAGTTATGTATACTAGGGAAAAACAAACGTGAGAGTAGGACTGCTTCCATTTTTCTTCTTACTCACCCACCCACCCCTTTCTGGTAAGGAAGTGTAACGTTTTCAATCCTCTTCTAAAATTCAAACTAGGATTCACGTGTTCTGGGTTCCATAGTACCATAGGTTGTGTTTGTGTGTGTGTGTGTGAACTCCTTGTCTATCTGTTGCATCCAAATGTTATCACTATCTGCCTTTGGATATCAACTGTTGGTACATTCCATACCGACAGGCCTTTGTAAACCGACGCGATCTATTCTGATTCGTTGTACACCGATGCGATCTATCTTACTCTTTGTTATCCGATGTTATCTTGTTGGGGTGTTCTTTTTCGTAGTTACCAATCTTTAGGTTCATCTAAGAAGAAGTTGTTGGAATATGTGTTTTACTGATTCATGTGCGGAGTAATGATTGAGTGCGGGATGGAGTCGCGACCATACCACTACTTTTATCATTTGCTTTGGTATATTGAACTAGTAGAGTTACTAATCTTGATTCGTTAAGTGGTTTTGCGCATATAGTGGTATTTTAATGCCGAAATTTGCGGAAAAATTTTCTTTGTTAGTTTGTATACCACACTCCTTGTTCAGTCGTGTGTGTTATGCTTAATATCTTCTAGTTGCCTTGAACTTTGTTGATATTTTAATATCACCTCAGTGAATTGCATTCTTTAATCTTGATTAATTCCATTTTGGTACTATTTTGGATTATTATCATTCTCCATTATAGTACTGACTTGTGTTTTATATCAATCACAGGATGGCACCACCACACCGTTCTGAGGAGGATATACCACCTGAACTCGGGGCTGCTTTGGCAAGTATTGCAAATGCTTTGGGCACTATGCAGCAGAACCAGCAGCGCTTCGAGGAAAGTGTGAGGAGGAATGAGTTTGCTCCGCTACCTCCACCTCCCAAGCGAGGAGACATCAAGAGTTTTCTCAAGTTCAACCCACGTCAATTCGAAGTGTCTGATCAACCACTTGATGCGGATGATTGGCTTCGTGAAGTATCAAGCTTGCTGATGACTGCGGATGTTCCCGAGCAAGAATGGGTCAAGTGTGCTACTCACTTTCTGAAGGGAGATGCAGCTCTCTGGTGGGAAAATTATCTCAAGGCAGATCTTTCTGGTTTTCAGCCTACTTGGGAGCGGTTCACTACTGCTTTCAAAGAGCAATATCTGTCAGAAATTGTCATGGAAAGGATGAAGAAAGTGTTTCTCAACCTCAAGCAGGGCACTGACAATGTCAACACCTACATCAGAAACTTCATGAACCTTTCTCGTTATGGTGGCGATGAGATCTCTGATGACAAGAAGAAGCAAAAGAGGTTTCAGCAAGGCCTCAATGCTTCCATCAAATATGCAATCACTCATGCAAGGCCGGCATCTTTCCTGGAACTTCAACACATAGCTCTGCAGGAAGAAGCAAGTAGGCAAGTGTTTGAGGAGTCAAAGAAACACAGCCGTGATACAGCAAGCTCTTCTGCTATGACAACTCCTTCTAAGCGTCGTGTCTGGGTTCCTAACACCCCACCGTCGCTCCCTCCTCCACCAAGACCTTCAAGCTACGCACCAAGGCCACCAAACTCCTTCACTGCGGCTCCCAGGGGCTACAACCACAACTACCCTAGAGCGCCTGGCGGAGTCCCTGGCTACGTTGCTCCACGTCCACCTGGTGCTTGCTATACTTGTGGAAACACTGGGCATCAGCACTGGAATTGTCCAATGAACAACAAAGCTCTTCCACCACCACCTCCAAGACCTGCGGCAAGCACTCCTATGATTCGTGCACCTCCACCTCGGGATCTCAACATCAACACTAAGCCGGGGTCTACGGTTGCTCGTGCCAACTGTGTCAACGCCGCTCAAGCTGAGCATGCACCTGGAGTTGTCATGGGTATGCTTCCTATTAACTCAGTTCCTGCACGAGTTTTGTTTGATTCTGGTGCTTCGCATTCTTTTGTTTCTCACAAGTTTGCTCATGAGCAAGATCTGGCTATGGTTCCTTTATTGCATCGTCTTGTGGTACAATCTCCTGGGTCAAACATGAGGGCTGCTCATATCAGCCATGGCAATCAAATTGAGATTGGTGGTTCTTCATTTCTGGCTTCCTTAATTATTCTGGGCAATTCTAATATTGATGTTATCTTGGGCATGGATTGGTTGACAGCAAATGCAGCTGTGATTGATTGTGCTGAATGTTCGGTTTCTCTGAAAATTCCTGAAGGCCATATAGTCTATTCTCCAAGTCTGACTCCTGCAATTCAGCTTTATTCTTTGGTGGCTCTGAATGATGATGCTATGGAAGGTATTCAGAGTGTTCCTGTAGTTTGTGAGTTTCCAGATGTCTTTCCTGAAGAGTTACCAGGTATGCCTCCGGATCGTGAGGTTGAGTTTGTCATTGAACTTGAACCTGGTACCGCTCCTATTTCCAAGCGGCCTTATAAAATGGGTCCTACTGATTTGGCTGAACTTAAGCGTCAGTTGGATGAACAAGAGAAGTTGGGTTTCATTCAGCACAGTACTTCTTCTTGGGGTAGTCCAACCATCTTTGTGAAGAAGCGAGACAAGACTGATAGACTTTGTGTTGACTATCGGGCACTCAATGCTAAAACAATCAAGAATAAATATCCCCTTCCACGGATTAATGATCTCTTTGATCAGCTAGCTAGAGCTGTGGTATTCTCTAAGCTTGATTTGAGAAGTGGTTACCATCAAATCAAGATCCGCAAGGAAGATGTTCCCAAAACAGCTTTCACCACCCGCTATGGCCTGTATGAGTACACGGTCATGTCTTTCGGTCTCACCAATGCACCTGCCACCTTCTCGAGGCTTATGAACTCGGTTTTCATGGAGTAACTTGATAAGTTCGTTGTGGTCTACCTGGATGACATTCTAGTCTATTCTAAGTCGAAGGAAGAACATGAAGAACACCTTCGGTGTGTCCTAAACAAGCTTCGTGAGAACCGCCTATATGCAAAGTTCTCCAAGTGTGAGTTTTGGCTGCCTCAAGTCACCTACCTTGGTCACGTCATCTCTGCCAAGGGCATTGCCGTCAACCCAGAAACTATTAAGACAATTATGGACTGGCTTCCACCCATTAATGTCAAAGAAGTCCGAAGTTTCCTTGGTTTGGCCAGTTACTGCCGTCGCTTCGTTCAAAACTTCTCAAAGATTGCGAAGCCTCTTACCGATCTCCTCAAGAAAGGCAAGAAATATCTTTGGACTCCTGCATGTCAAGCAAGCTTTGAAACACTCAAAGAGAATCTCACTTCCACACCAGTCTTAGTTCCTCCAGATACATCAAAGCCTTTCCAGATTTTCTGTGATGCTTCATTGCAAGGATTGGGTGCGGTCCTTATGCAAGAAAAACAAGTTGTTGCTTATGCCTCTCGACAGTTGAAGACGCACGAGATCAACTATCCTACACATGACCTCGAACTCGCAGCAGTTGTCTTTGCTTTGAAAGTATGGAGGCATTACTTGCTTGGCAATCGTTGTGAGATCTTTTCTGATCACAAGAGTCTGAAGTATATCTTCACACAGCCTGATCTCAACCTTCGTCAGAGGAGGTGGATTGAAACAATCAATGATTTCGATTTGACCATCAACTACACCCCGGGCAAAGCCAATGTCATGGCAGATGCTCTCAGCCGAAAAGCTTATGTCAACAATCTCATGGTGGAAGAACAACAGCCTCTCTTGTGCGAGGAATTCCGCAAGCTCAACCTTGAAATTGTGGATCAAGGTTATCTTCTGAATCTTCTAGCAACACCTCTCTTGGAAGAAAAGGTCCGTTCCATTCAGCTTGGGGATCCTTACACTAAAAATATCATCTCCAACATTCAACTTCCGAAGTATGAGTCTTTTCACGTAGATGACCAAGGCACTCTTTTCTTTGAACACCGGATGTTTGTTCCGAACTACCCGGGTTTAAGAGAGCAAGTTCTCAAGGAGGCGCATGATTCTGTTCTTTCTATCCACCCTGGCAGCACTAAGATGTACATGGACTTGAAAACACAATATTGGTGGCCTGGTTTGAAACGATATTGTGCCAAGTATGTCTCAGAGTGTGATGTGTGTCGCAGAGTTAAAGCTGTCCATCAGAAACCTTCCGGTCTTCTACAGCCATTGAAGCCTCCGGAATGGAAATGGGAGAAAGTAGAGATGGACTTCATCACTGGTTTTCCAAGGTCGCAGAAGGGCAACAATGCAATCTTTGTTGTCATTGACAGGCTTTCCAAAGTAGCTCACTTCTTTCCAGTCAAGGAAACAATTTCTGCAATTCAGTTGGCTGAGCTCTATATCAACAGAATTGTCTCTCTGTATGGAGTTCCTCTTGAGATCAGTTCAGACCGTGGAAGCATCTTCACTTCCAAGTTCTGGGGAAGTTTCCAAAATGCTTTGGGAACCAAATTAAACTTCAGCACAGCCTACCACCCTCAGTCGCAAAGACAAGTTGAAAGGATCAATCAGATTCTAGAAGATATGCTCCGTCCTTGCGTTATCTCTTTCGGCATGAAGTGGGAAGAATGTCTTCCTTATGCTGAATTCTCTTACAACAACAACTTCCAGAAAATTCTAAAGATGGCACCATTTGAGGCTCTCTATGGTCGCAAGTGCAGAACTCCGATTGGTTGGTCGGGCGCAGGTGAAAGAATATTGTTTGGCCCTAACATTGTAACTCAAGCGGAGGAGAAAGTTCACATCATTCTTGAAAACCTAAAGATTGCTCAAAGTCGCCAGAAGAGCAATTATGACAGGAAGCACACAGACATGGAGTATGTCCCTGGTGATCTCGTTTACCTTCGTGTCACTCCCATGAGAGGCACGCACCGCTTTGGTATCAAAGGAAAGCTGGCTCCTAGATACATCGGTCCTTTCAAAATTCGGGGAAGAAGAGGAGAAGTTGCTTATGCTCTTGAGCTCCCTGAACAACTCAAAGTCCATGATGTTTTTCACATCTCTCAACTCAAGAAGTGCTTCAAGGATCCCGGCAGGACCGTGGACCATGAACTCATTAATCTCCAAGAAGATCTGTCTTATCAAGAACACCCCACAAAAATTCTTGAAGTCGCAGAAAGAAGGACTCGCAACAAGTCCATCAAGTTCTGCAAGGTGCAGTGGTCGCACCATTCCATTGATGAAGCCACCTGGGAACGTGAAGATGAGCTCCGTGCCAAGTATCCTACCCTCTTTGAGTCTTCTTCTTCCTAGAATCTCGGGGCGAGATTCCTGTTTAGTGGGGGAGAGTTGTAGCACCCCAATTGTCTAACAATTGAAATGCTACTTGTCCTAGTAAGATATTGGCTACTTTATATATATTATTGTTGCATCATAATTATATCATGCTCATGTCATCATGCCACCTTGCATTTGAGCATCATATAAAACCCTTTTTCTTTTGGCTCTTCTCTCACATGCATTATTAATTGTATTTGCCTCTTGATATTGTATTTGGTTACTAATATATTGTTCAATGCCCAAGTTGAGTTGGGGGCATATCTTTTATTCCCATTCCACCACCTTTCTCTTCCACCACTTTATAATTCCACCATCCTACTAGATCATGAGCTTGTTTGTCTTTATTTTGGATTTCTCTAGCTCATGTGCAATAGGGTGGATCTAGTCCATTAAATGCCTTTGCTTGACTTTATATCACTTCTTGGAAATGCATAAGATTAATGCCATCATAATATTATTGTTCTCACAAAATATATCATGGAATTATTATTTTGCATGGGCCATGCAAGCTTCTCCACCACTTTTCTCTCTATGGGTTTTTCTTGGTTTTAGTGAATCCTATCTTGGTAAAACATCCACCACCATTACTCCATCCTCTTGATCTCATCCATCTCGTTTTCCTCTTATTTATTTTTAAGCTTCCATCCTTGATCCATATGAGCCTTTTCCCACCTAATTCCTTTCTTCCTCTTTCTTTCTTGTTTCTCCTCCACTTTAGCTTATGCAAGTTCAAGCACCAAGGTTCTTCTTGATATGATCTCTTAAACCAAATTAAATTCAAAATATCTAAAACCACCAACCTAGCTATTTACTCTCTCTCTCTCTAATTCTACTAAACCCTAACCTACTCCCAAATCTCTCTCTTACTCTCCCTCTCTCTCTAACCTGCTAAGCACCACCTGGCCACCCTCTCCCTAGCCCACACCCAGCCACCCTAGCCTAGCCCATGCCCTAACCCGAGCTCCATCTAACCCTAGCCCGAGCTAGCCTCCCTCTTCTCTCTTTCTTTCTCCACCGCCAGGCTAGCCCCACCCTGTCCTCTCTCGTCCGCGGCCCCACTTGCAGCCTCCCCTGCAGCCCCAGGACGATGCCCCCGCCCCGCTCGCCCATGTGCTCTGAGAGGAGGAGGAGAGAAAAGGTGGCACCGAGGCCACCTTTATCTCTGTCGTGCCCCAGCTGCCCTCCTCCCTCTCTCCCTTCTTTTTCCTTCCTCCCCACGCCTCTCTGGCCTCCCCAGATCTGGCCGAGTCGCCCCTCCTCTCCTCCTTCTTCCTCCCCGACGATAACCACCTGCCGCCGTTCGCCGCCAGCACCACCTCGCCCCGACGTTCCTGCCGGCGTGCTCGACCTGGAGGTGGCAGAGAAGATCGTGGACGATCCCCTGCGTCGCCCTGTGGCTGCTGACGAGAAGGAGGAAGCCCTGCACCGCTAGTACCATCGCTGCCGACGCCAAACCCTAGCCGCCGGAGCGCCTGCCTCCCCGACGATCCGCCGCGTCCCCGTCCGATCCGAGCCCGCCGTCGAGCCCGCGGTGAGCATCTCCTTCTCCCTGGCAACCTCCGCCTCACCGTACCGCCCTAGCGCCGCTGTGGTTTTTGTCGAGCGCTCTCCGTGCGCTAGAGCTCGCCGGCGTCTGCAGCTTTCCCGCGCCGCAGCAACCTTACCTAGGCCCCAGAACCTCCCCTATCAACTTCCCTTGCCTTACCGCACTGGTCCGCCCCCTCAGCGCGCACGCCCACGTCCCAGGATCGAACCCCCGCCCCGCGGCGCGCGCCGGATTCGCGTCAGACGGAGGAAAATGATAAACAGTAACCCGCGCGTGGTCGATTTGCAAAAAGCCCCCCACCTTTTTGATTCCTGCGACCCGCGCTCCTACCGACCCCACCAGTCAGCCACGCTGACGCTTTTGCTGAAAACCCCTCGGATTTTCCCGGCCGCAACCCGCACTCCAGCCCCTAGCCCCACCTGTCAGCCCCTGTCTCCCTCGCCGCTGTCACGTGGGCCTCCAGCCGCTGGCCCCGCCTGTCAGCCTTAGTGGGCTAGCCAGAGCCCGCGTGGCAAAAGTGTTTTCGCGCGCGTGGCCCTGATCAGCGCTGGCCCACCCGTCAGTGGCTGGGTCTGAGTCCGCGTGGGTATAAAAAGTTTTTCCCCTGAGTCTGTTTTTATTCAAATCTTTTCCAAATTTATTTAAATTCAAATTCTTTTCAGATTCAAATAATTTTTAAAATACAAATCCAAATAATACATGTAATATATGTTTTGGAATCAGAAAAATGTGAGGAATTCAAATATGCCATTCAAAATATGTTTTGAACACTTTAAATTTCGAGATGATTTAAATTACAATAAAATGCCCTTTTCCTTATTTAATTAATAACTTTTGTTTTATAACTCCAAATTTGACAAATAATATGTATAAATCGATCAGCGCAACGAACCCGTTCTATTTATGCAGTCCTTGTTCTGAATTGAAGCATGCATCATGTTGTCATTTAAAATCTGAACTGTTTATGAAAATAAAACTTGGGCAAATCAATAATAAAGTGCTTTATTTCTTGTATCCACACCTCACCTTTGCCATGCTACTTTAATGCCATGTAATTGTGCATCATTCATCATGGCATGCTTGGTTGCTTGTTGCATTTTAATTCATATGCTTGTGCACTTTATTTATGTTGGCCCTTGTTTGTTTGGTTCTTCTTCGAATAGACGCCCAGCAGGAGAATTACCAGGAATCACAGGAGTATTACCCAGATCCATCTCTCGCTTCAACTGAGCTGCCAGGCAAGCACTACCACATGCTTGCATACATACAGTACCTATTGCCTCTATCTTATCCTTGCACCATTGAGTCGCGATTACGTTAAATTGAATCCCAAGTACTGCATAGCCTTTACTTTTAAACCACACTAAGCTTGTTCCGGTCCCATGAGCCGTTACTTCAGGAGTTGTTTGAGCCATGCGAGTCGTAGAAAAGCATGAGTAGGGTATGTGAGTGTCCGAGGAATAACGAGGTACCTAAACAACATAACCTGAGTAGTTAATGAAAGAGGCACCGGTGAGCAATATCTGCTATTTGGTTTTTCATGCTCACTTGTGTCCCGTAGGACCCCGAGTACTTGATTCCTGTTCCTTGACTATTCGCACTATCCACATCCGGGAGGCCTTATGGACCCCCCTGAGCCAGAGCTTGATTCATTCTTATTTCTTGGGGCCACAATTAGTTTGGGGCTTTATTACTATTTTGTACTTATGCCATGTTACTGCTTTATTTAAGATTGTGCGAGGAGCACCTGTACTGTTTTGGATCGTGACACGTTTTCGCTGTATCGACAAGCCCAGTCATATTTTTGGGTTCCCAGTCGTTTACCGCCGTCCACACAAACCTTGGGTCCGTCTCGGAGCCGGCCAACTTCGTTGCGGGTAGCTTAATGGGGTGGCCCCCTGAAATATTTCTGAATTCTGTGATTTCTTTGTCGTGAATGCTTCGTTGGGTTTTGATTTGGTTTTTCCAAGGTTGATCGAGTGTGTGTTGCTATTCGTGCACCCCTGCAGGGTAAATCTTTCTGAAAGCCGCGTCCGCGGTTATGGACGACTTGGAGCACAGTTTCTCGATCATAGACAAGTATAATTAAAGTACCGCTTTTAAATTGACTAAGTACTTGACTAGTAAATAGTGCAATACTCATGGAATGGTTGATAAAACTGCCAACGGATGATGGGGGGTTGTTCGTCCGCTTCCTCGCTGGTAAGCGAGGAGGAGGATGGATCTGTTAATTATACTGTTATAACTGTTGTTCTTAATTCACGGACTTCCGTCTATCATTGGTTAGGCGGAAGGTTAGCGAGTCTCTATAGAATTGTTAGGCATTATCTTTTGCTGCAATTGCGTCACCCCAGGTTGTGTCCCCTTTAGTGGCATAAAGACTTGCTGAGTACCCCTAGGGTCTCACACGATAAATTGTTTGATTCAGATGAACAGGTGTACCCGCAAGACGGATACTGGGTGGAAGAGACAGATGATGTTGGCAACGATCATTCAGTGTAGAGATTCCGGGAATGGGGATCCGTGTGATCTGTGGGCGGGATGTGTTTATTTATGGGGCATCTTATGCCAATTTGCTTCTTATCCGTACTTGGATCTTGTTTTCCGCTTCCGCCTGATACTCTGATGTGTGATGTATGAGGAGCTATCCTAAATTATTATATCTATCTAGGACATTTGGATGTTGCCGTATGGCGTTGCAATATTTCTATTTCTTTTAGATGGAATGGCTCTGAGGACTGTTGTATGTGGCTTGCATACATACTCATTTGTGTATGTAGTTGATCCCTTCGCCTGCCGATTACACCGCTCGTTCTTGTCCCGTTGATTGAAAGTGGTTAGGACGGCCGAAAGGTCTACCGTGAGTGGCCCTGGGCCCCACTGTACTATTTTAACCACTTTCGTTCATCCAGGAATTAACTAAGAGCGTAATTCACCGAGGTAGTTACACATATGTTTCCTTCCGTGACTGACCAACGATCCGTGGAGTTAGCATACAGGTGGTGCTAAAGTTTTCATCTTATTCTGCTATGTATTTTCAGATCACGTTTAAGTGTGTTAATCCCCCAACACTTGGTTGTCGGCATATCTCAACCTATGACGACGGTCACTGTCGGCAAATGATGTGGACACATGGCACTGGTGGCCCACCGTCTGACGATATTGTGTCTACACCGACGACCTGACATAGAGTCATCATCATACCACATGTGCCAATAGCATTGCCAACCTACTTTAGTTGTACTGACGCTGACATATCTCTTCTCCCTTATTGCAATTAATGCTTCCATTTCCTAGGATTTAGTTATGTTTGTATTTAGTTTTTTGGTTGCATGGTACTTTCACTCCCTAGTATGGGCTAACATAAAATGATATATCAAGAAACTCCCAATATAGGTCAATCGAGGGGAACCTTGTGGTAAAATGGGATCAACCTAGATTTTCCATATTGCTATGAACTAAACTATATATATATAAGTCCATTGATCAACCATCGTTGGAAGCCAATCAAAAGAGTAAATCTACGGGGCCTACGGTCTAGGTGTTTTCGCTGGAAACTTGCATATGGCCCTAGAATATGTATACACAAGTATGTGAAATGTTGAAATATCCAAAACCCACATCCTAGGTATGCACCGCTTCACATACATGTGATAAAAGTTAGGGAGGTTCTAGACCTATAGTTGGAAACTCCCATGTCGGGTCAACCAGAGGCAACCTTGGTTTTCCATGTTTTTATGACCTAATCCAACAAAAATAAATAAAAAATTCTATTGGTCAACTGTCGTATGGAGAATTGTAAAGTGGTAGATCTGCGAGGCCCAAGGTCTAGGGTTTCACTAGAAACCGAGCATCGGACCCTCAGAATCCCTCCAAAACTTACATGTTGCCCTATCATATGTATACAAGTGTGGTAGATATTGAGATAGACAGAACATAGCCCCTAGGTGTGAACCTATTCACATACACGTTGTGACACTTAGAAAGGTTTTGCACGTACTTATAGCTAGAAACTCCCGCTATGGTTCAACCGGAGGGAACCTTGTGGTAATATGTGCCCAACCTAGTTTTTACATGTTATTAACCTAACATAACAAAAATAACAATAGAAATACATTGGTCAACCGCCATTGTAAGCCGGTCAAAGGGGTAGATCTACGGGGCCCAAGTTCTAGGTTTTCGCTGGATACCGGGCATTAGAGCATGGGATTCCCTCCAAACTTGTGTGTGGACCTCTCATATGTATAAAATTGTGGTTTAATATTAAAATATCCAAAACTCACATCTCATGTGTGCACCGCTTCACATACATATGATAACACTTAGTAAGGTTCTAGACCTATAGTTGGAAACTCCCACGTCGGGTCAACCGGAGGCAACCTTGTGGTAAAATGATTTCAACCTTAGTTTTTAATGCTATTGTGACCTAAAGTAACAAAAATAAAGATAAAAATCTCTTGGTCAACCATTATACGGAAAATTCTAGAGGGGTAAATCTATAGGACGCATGGTCTAGTGTTTCACTAGAAACCGAGCATCAACACATTAGAATCTCTCCAAAATGTGCATGTATTCCTATCATATGTATAAAAGGTGATGGAATGTTGAGATAGACAGAACCCAACCTTGTTGTGGTCATGTTCACAAACATGTGATAACACTTAGAAAGGTTCTCCATTTATAGCTCGAAACTCTTGCTATAGGTTAATTTGAGGGAACCTTGTGGTAAAATGGGCTCAACCTAGGTTTTCCATGTTGTAGTGACCTAACCTAACAAAAATAAAGATTAAAGTCCATTGGTTAACCATTGAAAGTCGGTCAAAGAGGTAAATCTATAGGGCCCACGATCTTTGATTTCGCTAGAAACCGGGCATCAGAGCATTGGAATCCCTACAAAACTTGCATGTGGCACTATAATATGTATAAAAGTGTGGTGGAATGTTGAAATATCCAAAACCCACATCCCATGTGTCCACTGCTTCACATATGCGATAACATTAAGAAATGTTGTGAACCTAAAGTTGGAAACTTCCATGTCGTGTCACCTAGTGGCAACCTTAAGAGAATCTCTAGCAGATCCTGGATACCTCTGACCCAGATATTGGGTATAGGGGGAGCGATATATTGTAGATCCACGGTGAGAAAAAGACCATGTAGAACATATACTCGAAAAGTGAACTAGATATGAAATTGAAGAACACAAAGTAGAATATAGTCCATGCGTACATCAAATTTACATAGAATGGAGGTGCACCACATAGTACAGCCTAGTCAAATGCAATATAGAAACTACAAATAGTACAACTACTAGTTGTGCAAGCCTAAACGAGAAGTAGATCGGCATTGTTGTCCAGTGTCATAGGTGCACCTGTCACATGTGTGCTCATCCTTATCATAGGTGTATGGGTCCCTTGTGGGATTGACCCTTGGGTGGCCCGATCTTCACAGATTTTAGGCGGGGAGTGAGGGAAAACCTGACGAACGTGATGAACTAAACTACAATGCAAGATAAATATACAAACACATGCCAAAACACACACTATTCGATTTTCTCTCGTTAGTTCGAACAACCAACCCAATAGAATCCTCGGAGAGAGACCTTGCAGTAGAATCACCAAAGGAGAGATCGGCAAGAGGATGGTAGAATCCAAATCAAGGAGAGAGTATCAACCAAGTAGAATCCCAAAGGGAGAGACCAAGAACTACTAGAATCCTTGACAAGGAGAGACCAAACACTTGAGGAGGATCTTGACAACATGGAGAAGGACACCAACTCCAAGGCCTTGTACAACTCATAGATTTACTATAGAGAGGGGGTTCCCATCCAAGGGTAGGCACATGCCCTAATTCATCATTATATCTAGGGTTTCAAGGAGGGAGTGGGGGCATATATAGGCCAGCCATGAGCTAGGGGTATTTTAGGCATAAAAAGGGGAGTTTGTGGGTGTTACATGGGCTAGGACCAACTCAAGGCGCGCATGCCCGCTCACTTACACCAGAGACTCTAGGATCAAGGGCCGGAGACTTCAGGGTGGTCTCCGAGATGGACTCCGGGGTGTTCATTGTAGCCTATGGAAGCGGGGGTGATACGTCCATTTTGCATCACTATTCTATGTCATAATTCACTATTATTCATTGATATATTTCGTATTGAGAGGTGATACTTATGTTATTTCATCTGTTTTTGCATGGTTGATGACTTTTGGAGCATGGACCGCTGCAGTCAGGATTCTGATGGAAAAGGTGTTGTTTGGAGGCAAAATTCATGAAGATCAGAAAATCTGGAAAAATATACGGAAAATCCTATTTTTTCAGAAGACGAAGGAAGCCAGAAGGGGGGCTGGAGATGGGCCACAGGGTGCCCACACCACCCCCTGGCGCGAGCAGCCCTAGGCCGCGCCAGCAGGTGGTGTGGCCGCCCTGGCCCACTCCAGGCTCTCCCCTCTGGCGTATATCATCCTCCCGAAACCCTAAGAATGGGAGAGCAACCATAGAAAGATTCCGCTGCCTCTACGGGGCGGAAAACACCGAGAGAGAAAGATCTCTCCGGCAGACAGATTTCTGCCGGGGGAATCCTTCCCAGAAAGGGAAGATCGTCGCCATCAACACCACCATCAAGATGGACTTCATCGGGATAATCATCATCATCACCACCATCATCACCATCAGCACCCTCATCACCATCTCCATATTGTTGTAACAGTTGCGTTGAATCTTGCATAGTTCATAGGGGAAACTTTCTCGATGTTGATTACTATTTGTAGTTGATGCTATTGAGTGAACCATTGAATTATTGTTTATGTTCAGATTGTTATACATCATTATTCCATCTCTGATCATGATCCATATGATGTCTTGTGAGTAGTTCGTTTTGTTCTTGAGGACATGGGAGAAGTCATGTTGTTAGTAGTGGAATTGTGTTGAGAAAGATTCAATAGTTTGATATTTAAGTTGTGTACTTCTTCTAGTGGTGTCATGTGAACATCGACTACATGACACTTCACCTATATGGGCCTAGGGGAATGCATTGTGTATTTGGCTACTAATCGTAGGGGCTGCCGGAGTGACAGAAACCTGAACCCCGTTTAGGAAACCATTGCACAAGGGACGTAAGGGTCTTAGAGTTTAAAGCTGTGGTTAGGTTTCTACCTTAATTACTTTCTTGTACTTACGGATGTTTGCAAGAGGTATAATCACAAGTATGTATTAGTCCTAGGAAGGTCGGTACATTAGCACAGGTTCACCCACACAACACTTAGCAAGCTAAAGAAGATTAATCAACTATATGAAGGGAAAGCACTTGACAATCATCCCATGTGTCCTCGAGAACGTTTGGTCATCTTAAGTGATACAACCGGATTGTCCTTTGCTGCATAAAGGATTGGGACACTTGCTGCATTTATTCCTACTGTCTTTTATTTACTCGTACTTTGTTTACTTGCTTTATCAAAAACCCCTAAAAATCCGTTTGCTAAGTATTTGCAGAGAATTCCTGATCCATACCACTAGCCAGCACCTTCTGTTCCTCGTTGGGTTCGACACTCTTACTTATCGAAAATACTGCGATACACCCCCTATACTTGTGGGTCATCAGGGGGCAGAATCCTGGGCTGAGTCTTCATGCTCTCCAGGGCAGTATCCAGGGGTGTACTGGGAGCTCCAGGCGCTGGTCCGGAGTCCTGTCCGGAGTCCTTTGCGCGATAGGCTGGAGACTCTAGGGTCCAGGGCTGGAGACTCCAGGGTCCAGGGGCAAAGACTCTGGTCCTGGTCTAGCAAACTTCTTGCGTCTTCTCTTCTAGGATTCTTCCTTGGTCGTCTTGGCTCTTGGGGCATTCTTGTCTCCTCTTCTTGGCATCATGGTCATGGGCCTAGTCATACAATCGACATTTGTCTCAAGTAGGATTCCATTTACATGATAACCAATGGAAGGTAAGAGATGGAAGGAATTCACCTTTGTAAGAATGGTTGGTGTGTCATGATGTGCACCAATGGTGATTGCCATATGTTGGGCTGCATCATCTCTTCCCACTTGAAAACCAGTTGACCTCAACGATGTTCTTTCATTATGCAAGGGCAGAGGTGTGCCCTTGACCTTGAGCTTGTATGCGGTTGGATCGCCGGTGTCAAAGCCTTGGTCAAAGTTGTGGTAGAGCTTGTAGATGTTCTTGCCATCATGTTGTGGTTGGGGATCTCGTATCATGTTCCTTGGAGGAGGTGGTCTATCTTGGGTACCTTGCAAAACTGACAATAAAGAAAGAGAATTGTATGATGGATTATTAGTATGGCTCACAATCAAATCTCTCTTCTCACATTTGGTGGCATGTGACGTGGCACTCCTAATTTCCACTCATTTGAGGCATGTGGCCCTCACTCTCGTGATAGTGGTTCACTCTCCACTCATCTCACAAGGGTCTTTAGCTTGTCTTGTGCATGGATGTCATGTTGGATGCAATAACTTGGCTAGGCGTCATACGTTGGAGCATGGATGTCTTGTCATTCCACTTGAAGGAGTATTCGTTAGTGCCACCATGATGTAGAGCTCCTCTATCGTATTTCCATGGTCTCCCAAGAAGCATGTGACACACGGACATTAGCACAACGTTACACTCGATGGTGTCCTCATATGGGCCAATCTTGAAGGAGACGTGTACCTTGGATGTTATCTTGAGTGCTCCATTTTCATCAAGCCATTTGACATGATAGGGGTGGGGATGCTCGATGCATTGCAACCTGAGTTTCTCACAAATTTCCGTACTTGCAAGGTTGTGGCAACTTCCTCCATCGTTAATCACTTTTATGGACTTGCCATCAATTCTGGCACAAGTTTGGAATATATTGAGGCATTGGTCCTCTCTTGGTACGGAGTTTTTTGTCAAGACTTGAGCTATGACGAGGGAAGGGCTTGGATCATGCTCTCATATAAGGGTGTCGTTCTCTTCCATTATGGCTTCCCTTGCAATTGCTATTTGAGTCAAAGCTTCATATTCCTCTTCACCCATGGAATAGGTTGCGCCATTCTCATTTGTAAGCATAACTCTTGTGTTGGTGCACTCATATGACTTGTGAACCTTCACTCCATACTTGAAACAAGTGATTTGACTATCCGATGTCGTGTTGGAGGAGGATGCTATCGTGGTTTTTTCTTGCTTGGACAAGATTGGTGCTTGGTTTGTCAGCTTGGTGGAGGCATTTGCATTGATGGAAGAAAAGTATGCATTGGTCTTCTCATAAGCATTTGCTTTTTGCAAGTGACGCTCGGCTTTGGTAGCTTAATGGATAAGATCGATGAGGTTCTTGTACAGTTGGAAGTCAACAATTTTCCGTATTGGGTGGCTCAAACCATTGAGGAACCTTGCAATTGTTTGCTCTTCGAGTTGATTCACAACAGCTCGCATCATAGTCTTCTCCATTGTGCCTTGCTTAAAATTTTGTAGCTTGTCGAAGAGATCTTGTCTATAGTTATCGAGGACGAACCACTTGTACATCACTTCCTTTATCTCTATCCAAATGCTAATTGGTGGTTCTTCTTGCTTCTCACAAGTTTGTTGATGGTCTTCCCACCAAACATTTGCGTAGTCCTCAAACTTAAGGGATGCCATTGCCACTTTCTTTTTTTGGAAAATTTGTGGACTCGGAAGATATTCTCAATATTGAGTTCCCAATCAATGTGTGCATCCACATATTCCTCTCCCTTGAACTTGGGCATAATGAATTTGAGCTTTCTGAACTTTCCATCCTCACGGTCACGGTGGTCGTTTCGGCGCTCTTGATATATACTTGCTTCACTTTGTGCGCATGGTGGCGGAGGATAAGGATTTACTTGATTGTCTCGAGGAGGAGGTGGAGGATGATCTTCATGATTCTCGAAGTCTCTTCTACGCCTTTGCTTGGGATCATTTGCATTCATTAGTTCTTGACGACGATGGTGGGGTTGCGCATGACGATTGTTGTGTCTAGCACGGCGCGCATGCTCATCATCATCACTTGTATACCATTGTGGTTCTTAATTGATTTGATGTGGTGGACGATTGTCATGGTGTGGGTGATGACGCCTATCATCCCGATGGTCTTCATCATGACGTGCTTGTTCTTGTTGAGGTTGCACTTGTATCATTGCTTGTTGTGGTGGGCGACCATGTCCTTCTTGTTGTTGTTGTGGTTGAGCATGATGATCATGGTGCCGATGATGTCTTGCATGGTGTGGTTGTTGAGCTTGAGGGTCAACCTCTTGTTCATGTCGATGACGAGCTTGATGTTTGATGACCCACAAGTATAGGGGGTGTATCGCAGTATTTTCGATAAGTAATACTGTCGAACCCAACGAGGAGCAGAAGGTGTTGACAAGTGGTATGGATCAGGAACTCTCTGCAAATACTTAGCAAACGGATTTTTAGGGGTTTTTGATAATACAAGTAAATATAGTGCGAGTAAATAAAAGACAATAAGAATAAATGCAGCAAGTGGCCCAATCCTTTCTTCAGCAAAGGACAAGCCGGTTGTATTACTTAAGATGACCAAATGTTCTCGAGGACACACGGGAATATCGTCAAGTGCTTTCGCTTCATATAGTTGATTAATCTTCTTTAGCTTGCTAAGTGTTGTGTGGGTGAACCTGTGCTAATGTACCGACCTTCCTAGGACTAATACATACTTGTGATTATACCACAACTTAAATATCAAACCACTGAATCTTTCTCAACACAATTCCACTACTAACAACATGACTTCTCCCATGTCCTCAAGAACTAAATGAACTACTCACAAGACATCATATGGATCATGATCAAATATGAAATAAGGATGTGTAACAATCTGAACATAAACAAGAATTCAATGGTTCACTCAATAGCATCAACTACAAAGAGTAATCAACACCGGAAAAGTTTCCTCTAAGAACTATGCAAGATTCAACCCAATTGTTACAGCGGTATGAGGGCGGTGATGATGGTGCTGGTGAAGATGATGGTGGTAATGATGATGATGATCCCAATGAAGTCTAGCTTGATGGTGGTGTTGATGGCGACGATCTCCCCTTTTTGGGAAGGAATTCCCCCGGCAGAATTATGTCTGTCGGAGAGATCTTTCTCTCTCGGTGTTTTCCGCCCCGCAGAGGCGGCGGAATCTTTCTGTGGTCGCTCCTCCAGTCTTAGGGTTTCGGGAGGATAACATATGCTAGAGGGGAGAGCCATGCATGGACCAGGGCGGCCACACCACCTGGTGGCGCGGCCTAGGGTGGCCCGCGCCAGGGGGTGGTGTGGGCCCCCTGTGGCCCATCTCCACTCCTCCTTCTGGCAATCTTCGTCTTCTGGAAAAATAGGATTTCCATGTATTTTCCCGGATTTTTTGATCTTCACGAATTTTGCCTCCAAACAGCACCTTTTTCATCAGAATCCTGATTGCAGCGGTCCATGCTCCAAAAGTCATCAACCATGCAAAAACAGATGAAACTACATAAGTTTCATCTCTTAATATGAAAAATATCAATGAATAACAGTAAATTATGATATAGAATAGTGATGCAAAATGGACGTATCAACTCCCCCAAGCTTAGACTTCGGTTGTCCCCAAGCAAAACTAAGCTCAATAAACATGACCTCAGGTTTATGGAGTGAAGAGTCAATAAAAGAATACGGACAAGAAGCATCACATTCATCAATACATAAATCATAACAGAAGACAACTCACTATTATACAACTTAACTTGCAATAGGTAAAGGAAACACAATAAGGATACATAAAGTAAATCATAATTGGTAATGGCAAACTTAGCTCTTGGTCGAAGAATAGTTGACAATTTGCAGGAGTTCACAAATAACTGGTTTTCAAAGATAGCTTTCAAAGTAATACTCACTAAGATAAGAGCAAAGTGCAAAACAAGTAACATAAGAAACATGATTGAATAAATCATCATATGAATGAAACACAACAACTCAAAATACTTGCTGAGATAGAAGGGAATAGGTTAACTGACTCAACTAAAAAGTAAAGGAAAGGCCCTTCGCAGAGGGAAGCATGGATTTCAAGTTTCATCAAGAGCTTCCAAAAATTATGATACTTATTAGCTTTCAGCTCTCATTGCCCCTATCATAGGCATCTTTAGGTGATTAAGGTTAAAGTGACACAACTAAGAGGATACGCTTGACAAGTTATAAATTGAAGTCTCATGCCCCTTACTTATGAGTACCGAACCTCATGCTACTCAACTTCAGTCACGAGTAAACTCTTGTCATTGTAAATACATGTGTATCATTGAGAACCGCCAACGGGGTACCCCTTGCACATGACACAGGAGCTATCCCATAATCAAAATGACAAGGCAAATAGACAGTGAGCATCTCAACGATCTTTTTATTTGCTATTTGCATAGGTTTTTATTGAGGATGCTTCACAGAATGCTCATTATAGTTATGCTGCAAGTTTCCACCATGATTAGGCATGGCTTAGGCTAGCGGCCCAGGCGTTTCTCTAACACACATATAAACTCCATGATCTTACAAGTTCCACTTTTATTTCACACCGCCGGGATCCATAAGCAAAAGAACATGATATCAGCTAGGTACAAAGTACCAATGGAATGTTGAAAGCGTTCCCCATGATACATGGTTCTGCTAACCTCAACTTATAAAGATCAAGCATATACACAACAAAGATGGACACAATGGTTCAAGTTTATTAAGTGCAAGAAAGTAAAGTGTGCCATCAAGTTTGTGAGAGCTTTAATCACTAATTTTCACATAACAAGTTCAATTCGGAAGGTAGATAAAAACATGAATTTACTTGGAATAGTAATAATGCTAATAGGTAGGTATGGTGGACACAAATGGCATAGGTTTGGTTTAAGGATTGGATGCACGAGAAGAATTCCCTCTTAGTACAGGTTTTTGGCTAGCAAGGCTGGGTAGGAAGTATAAGAGTTGAAGGAAACAAACAAACATACAGGTGATGAAAACAAACATGCAATCTTCCTTGGAAGCACAAAAGATCTTAACTAGAGAATACTAAGCTTATGAGCAAATCAAGAAAGAAAGATGATGAAATTATATTTCTTTAGAGTACTTTTATCTTTTTCATTCAACTCTCAAAAATAGTGTTTCTACTGACCAAGCCAGGTTTGCCAAAACCAACTAAATTAACTCAACGATCCCAAAGTGATGCCAATACTAACAACAAGATCAATCATATAGTAGCAATTGAAAACTAATATAAGATATGCAAAAGAGTAAATGATGGAACTTCTCATTAATATTCCATAACGACAAATCACACCAAGGGATACATATCTAACGAGAGAGGGGACAATTCCACAATGCAAACCATCCTACATAATAACTTGTCTATTCATGATATGACTCTACTAAAAAGGTAAAAAGATAGAAGATAGTGATGTGATACCGCGGCACTCCCCCAAGCTTGGAACAAACCAAGGGGATGCCAAAACCTGATGACGGATTACTCCTTCAGTGGTGATGGTGTTCTCTTGATGAGCTTTTTGGTTAATTTCCCCAAGTCCTCAATCTCGAAGATCATAATAGATGACAACTCACTATTATATAATTTACTTGCAATGAGTAAAGGAAACACAATAAAGATACATGAAGTAAATCATAATTGGTAATGGAAAACTTAGCTCTTGGTCGAAGAATAGTTGATAATTTGCTGGAGTTCACAAATAACTGGTTTTCAAAGATAGCTTTCAAAGTAGTAAACATCAAGATAAGAGCAATGTGCAAAACAAGGAACATAAGAAACATGATTGAATAAATCATCATATGAATGAATGAAACACAACAACTCAAAATACTTGCTGAGATGGAAGGGAGTAGGTTTACTGACTTAACTAAGAAGTAAAAAGAAGGGCCCTTTGCAGAGGGAAGCAGGGATTGCAAGTCTCATAAAGAGCTCCCAAAAATTATGATACTTACTAGCTTTCAGCTCTCATTGCCCCTATCATAGGCATCTTTTGGTGATTAAGGTTAAAGTGACACAACTAAGAGGATATGCTTGACAAGTTATAAATTGAAGTCTCATGCCCCTTACTTATGAGTACCGAACCTCATGCTACTCAACTTCAGTCACGAGTAAACTCTTGTCATTGTAAATACACGTGTATCATTGAGAACCGCCAACGGGGTACCCCTTGCACATGACACAGGAGCTATCCCATAATCAAAATGACAAGGCAAACAGACAGTGAGCATCTCAACGATCTTTTTATTTGCTATTTGCATAGGTTTTTATTGAGGATGCTTCACAGAATGCTCATTATAGTTATGCTGCAAGTTTCCACCATGATTAGGCATGGCTTAGGCTAGCGGCCCAGGCGTTTCTCTAACACACATATAAACTCCATGATCTTACAAGTTCCACTTTTATTTCACACCGCCGAGATCCATAAGCAAAAGAACATGATATCAACTAGGTACAAGTACCAATGAAGTGTTGAAAGCGGTCTCCATGATACATGGTTCTGCTGACTTCAACTCATAAAGCGCAAGCATATACGCAACAAAGAAGGACCCAATGGTTTAGGTTATTAAATGCAAGAAAAATAAGCGTGCCATCAAGTTCGTGAGAGCTTTAATCACTAATTTTCACATAACAAGTTTAATTTGGGAGGTAGATAAAACAGGAATTTACTTGGAATAGCAATAATGCTACTAGGTAGGTATGGTGGACACAAATGACAAAGGTTTTGGTTTAAAGGAGTGGATGCACGAGAAGAATTCCCTCTCAGTACAGGTTTTTGGCTAGCAAGGCTGGGTAGCAAGTACAAGAGTTGAAGGAAACAAACAAACATACAAGTGATAAAAACAAACATGCAATCTTCCTTGGAAGCACAAATATCTTAACTAGAGAATACTAGACTTATGGGCAAATCAAGAAAGAAAGATGATGAAATTATTTTTTCTTTAGAGTACTTTTATCTTTTCTTTCAACTCTCAAAAATGGTGTTGCTACTGACCGAGCCAGGTTTGCCAAAACCAACTAAATTAACTCAATGATCCCAAAGTGATACCAATACTAACAACAAGATCAAACATATAACCACGAATTGAAAACTAATATAAGCTATGAAAAAGAGTGAATGATAGAACTTCTCATTAATATTCCATAACGGCAACTCACACCAAGGGATACACATCTAACGAGAGTGGGGACACTTCCATAATGCAAACCATACTACATAATAACTTCTCTATTCATGATATGACTCTACTAAAAAGGTAAAAAGATAGAAGATAGTGATGTGATACCGCGGCACTCCCCCAAGCTTGGAACAAACCAAGGGGATGCCAAAACCTGATGACGGATTACTCCTTCGGTGGTGGTGGTGTTCTCTTGATGAGCTTTTTGATTAATTTCCCGAAGGCCTCAATCTCGAAGGTGAGAGTACGAATCAGCTCCGAGTTTTGCTCAATGCGGCTCATGATCATGTTGGGTTGCGAATTCCAGCTCTTGTGATTCTTTCCCCAATCTACCTCCTTGAAGTCTTCTTTTCCTACATGGCTAGAACGAGGCAAATCCCAATTGGAGGGTAGTTTCTCCTTGGGAATATTCTGGTATTTATGCTCATGGATAAGGGTATGGAAAGGATTCTTGGTGCCTGGAGGAAGTGACCGTGGAGCCAAACAGTGACGCGGAGGCTTCCCTCTAGTTGACATCCGTGCAGTCCTTTTGACCTTGGCAGGGTTTGCCAACACTCCAATGCTTGCCATGGTAGTGTCGGTGTGCGGATGCTGGCTTTGCTTTGCCTCGTCTTCATCTTCACTCTTGATCTCCTCCTCTTGCTCGGGGTCTTGGAGATCTTCCTCCATAGGCTCCTTTCCCTTATCCTTGGCGGACACGATTGTGCTTCTAGACTTTCAAGAATAGTTCCTGGCAGAAATAGATTGAAACGAAAACACGATGAGAACACGATATATGAACCTCGGGGGATCCGGGGGATTATATATTACGGAGTTTTTACAACAAATGGAATGTACTGGGAGAAAAAGGGTCAGAGACGGAGTCCGGGGTGGCCACACCACCTGGTGGCGCGGCCAGGGGGCTCGCGCCACAGGGTGGTGTGAGCCACCCAGACTCTATTTCCGTACCTCTTTTGCTTCGTAGCTTTTCTTGTTGGACAAAAACTGCAAAAATATAACTGGACAGATTTTTCGCGGAACTTTTCTTACCCGAATGGTGACCTATTCGAAAACGGACTCTGTAGGTCTCTGAATTTGGTCTTTAGTAGATTTTTCTGGAGTCACCACTTAAATAGCATCAATATCTTCATCTTTATACACATATTAATTGAGTCATGAAACCTTTTACTTTCTTATTACACCATTTTCTCCACTAACCTGGAAATTTCTTTCTAACAAAACTTCACACAATTCTCATTAGCAACATTAGTATAAGCGAGGTAATAAACCTTTTAAGTTCAATTTCAACTGAAATCCATAAAAACATAAGCTACTGAAACAACTCCTTCCGAAAGTCCAAAAGAATTCAAAAAGGAAATCGATTTAAGAGGCAAATGTAAGAGTGGTCAAAATCTGTCAAAACAGACCAGCCAGCAAAGATCAATTTTTTTCGAAAATCTTCTGTTGCTCAAATAAAAAAGTGCAAAACTAATGAAAGTTAAATAACACCCTGAGGCAGAAGCACAACAAATTACAACTCAAACCGACATACAGAAATCTCTCATGAATTTTTACGGTGAAGCACAAAATCTGTTTCGGGACAGCAACTTCCCCAAATATTACTTTTCTCTCGTTAGGGATTGATCTTGACACAAAAACCAAACAAAAAGGATAAGTAGAGGTTATTACCGAGGTAATAACTTCCAAGACTCAACTAAACAAAAGCAAACCAAAACCACAAATAAATTGGGTTATCTCCCAAAAAGCTCTTTCTTTATAGCCATTAAGATGGGCATGACAATTTTAGTGATGCTCACATACGAATATGAACTGAAGAAAAAGAGATCATCAAGACGCAAAAACACTCATGTTTAAGTCTAACCCACTTTCTATGCAAGGGAATTTTGTAAGCAAATAAATTCTTGAAACCAAAGGCTACTAGCATAGGAAGTCAAAACAAGTGCAAGATAAAGACTTTAAGCATAAAACGAGGAAACTTAATATTATTGAGATGCATAAGAACACTTTTCCCTCTCTCATAGTAACTTTCGGTATCATGCATAAATTTAACGATATAGCTATCACAAGAACCATCGTAGCAATGATCCCTTATTCTAAGAGAAAACACAGGAATACTAGTTCTTATAACACTACTTTGTGAAACAATATTAGAGGTATCCTTACAAAGGATAGTGTGTCCCTCTTCCACATATTTAGTGACAAAGTCTTTCACATTTGCTATTATAGGTTCGTCATCCATTTGTTTATCAGGTTCAACAGCTTTATTTGTACTTTCATTAACCATACTGGCTATCATAGAATGTTCCTTTATCTTAACTGGGAAAGGCATTTTCTCAATATAAGGTTCGGGTAAAGCATGATTAGTAGTATAAATTCAGTATTTCTTGCAGGAACCCTCTTAGCAACATATTTATATGGTTCATGATACTTATTCCACTTCTTTTTAGGCACTTCAATATAGGAAGCAAAAGCCTTAAAATAAGTTGCAATAGCTTGAGAGTCTAAACCATAAGCATTTTTAATCTTTTGAAAGTCATCAGTTCCCATAAAAGATTCAATGCATTCATAATCATAATTTATACCCGACTTTCTTCCTTTTTCATTCTCCCATGCTTCATCATTGTCTTGAATACGGTCTAGAAGATCCCATTTAGCTTCTTCTTCCATGCGAGTGAATGATCCAGCACAAGAAGCATCCAATAAATCCTTATCATGAAGAGAAAGCCTTGCATAAAAGTTATTGATAATAATATTGTTGGGGAGCTCATGAATGGGACATTTGAGCATTAGTAACTTCAATCTCCCCCAAGCTTGAGCTGTACTCTCTCCATCAAGAGGCCAAAAGTTGTATATTTGATTCCGATCTTTATGAATCTCACTAGGAGGGTAAAATTTAGAATAAAAGAGAGGCACTATTTCCTCCCATTCAAGAGCTTGGCCATTCTTCAGCAACTTATACCATTCCTCAACTCTTTCTTTCAGTGATAATGAGAATAACTTCTTCTTGACTTGATATGTTGTAATACCTACACACTTGAACAACCCGCATAATTCGTGTATAAAGAGCAAATGATCACCGGGATGGACAGTTCCATCCCCAACATAATAGTTATCCATAACACGATTAATAATTCTTGTAGGTATTTTAAAAGTATCATTCTCAGCAGGTGGTGGTTCATCTACTACCTTAGCAGTGGTAGTAGCATTACGAAATAAGAAACTCAGCGAATTATCCATATTGAAAATAAAGTAACTAACAGAAATAAAGAATACTCACAGTAGAAGTTTCCTTTACCAGTTCCACTCTCCAATAGCGCTTCACTCCCCGGCAACGACGCTAGAAAATAGTCTTGATGACCCACAAGTATAGGGGGTGTATTGCAGTATTTTCGATAAGTAAGAGTGTCGAACCCAACAAGGAGCAGAGGGTGTTGACGAGTGGTATGGATCAGGAATTCTCTGCAAATACTTAGCAACGGATTTTTAGGAGTTTTTGATAATGCAAATAAATAAAGTGCGAGTAAATAAAAGACAATAATAATAAATGCAACAAGTGGCCCAATCCTTTCTTCAGCAAAGGACAAGCCAGTTGTATTACTTAAGATGACCAAACGTTCTCGAGGACACACGGGAATATCGTCAAGTGCTTTCGCTTCATATAGTTGATTAATCTTCTTTAGCTTGCTAAGTGTTGTGTGGGTGAACCTGTGCTAATGTACCGACCTTCCTAGGACTAATACATACTTGTGATTATACCCCTTGTAAGCATCCGCAAGTACAAGAAAGTAATTTAGATATACATCTAACCATAGCTTTAAACTCTAAGACCCTGACATCCCTTGTGCAAAGGTTTTCTAACGGGGTTCAGGTTTCTGTCACTCCGGTAACCCCTACAACTAGTAGCCAAATACACAATGCATTCCCCTAGGCCCATATAGGTGAAGTGTCATGTAGTCGACGTTCACATGACACCACTAGAAAAAGTACACCACAACTTAAATATCAAACCATTGAATCGTTCTCAACACAATTCCACTACTAACAACATGACTTCTCCCATGTCCTCAAGAACTAAACGAACTACTCACAAGACATCATATGGATCATGATCAGAGATGAAATAAGGATGTGTAACAATCTGAACATAAACAATAATTCAATGGTTCACTCAATAGCGTCAACTACAAAGAGTAATCAACACCGGGAAAGTTTCCCCTAAGAACTATGCAAGATTCAACCCAATTGTTACAGCGGTATGAGGGCGGTGATGATGGTGCTGGTGAAGATGATGGTGGTGATGATGATGATGATGATCCCAATGAAGTCCAGCTTGATGGTGGTGTTGATGGCGACGATCTCCCCTTTTCGGGAAGGAATTCCCCCGGCAGAATTCTGTCTGCCGGAGAGATCTTTCTCTCTCGGTGTTTTCCTCCCTGCGGAGGCGGCGGAATCTTTCTGTGGTCGCTTCTCCAGTCTTAGGGTTTCGGGAGGATAATATACGCCAGAGGGGAGAGCCAAGGGTGGACCAGGGCGGCCACACTACCTGGTGGCGCGGCCTAGGGTGGCCCGCGCCAGGGGGTGTGGGCCCCCTGTGGCCCATCTCCGCTCCTCCTTCTGGCAATCTTCGTCTTCTGGAAAAATAGGATTTTCCATGTATTTTCCCAGATTTTCTGATCTTCGCAAATTTCGCCTCCAAACAGCATCTTTTCCATCAGAATCCTGACTACAGTGGTCCATGCTCCAAAAGTCATTAACCATGCAAAACTGATGAAATTACATAAGTATCATCTCTTAATATGAAATATGTCAATGAATAATAGTAAATTATGATATAGAATAGTGATGCAAAATGGACGTATCAATGTTTCCCATTATGGTGGTGGGGTTCTCCATGACGGGAGTGTGAGCGTGAAGACTCGCCACGACGACTTGAGGAGCGCGTATGAATGAACTTGATGAGCTTGAACGATGTCCATAATGGTTGCCAAGATTGGCAATGGCTTGGTGAATATCTTGTAATTAAGCGTGATGCTCCACTTGACGTTGTTGATCATGGTAGTCAAACTCTCTAAAGGTGGCATCAAGCCGGTTCTCAAGCCTATTAAATTGGGCATTGAATTCTTGGTGTTGCGCCCATAAGTTGTGGAGCGTGGCGAAACCATCTTGGTTGTTGAAGTTGCCATCTCCAGTAACTCCGCTTCCCCTAGACATGTTGTATAACAACAATTGCAAGGAAGGGTGCTATTGGTGGAATGGTATGTGCTACCTTTCCTCACCAAGTCAAAAATTGAAGAGGTTGTTCTTACCGAGAGCAAAGCAAGCAGCGATACACAAGACACGCACACAAAGGCCTATGGTGGAAGGTTAGGAAGGTGGAGAGCAAATGGACCAACCAAACGAAAAGGTTATTGTCAAAAGTGGGTGAAGTCCAACAAAAACAAAGTCAAAGGAAAAGGTCAAAAGGTGACAAGAACCTACGACTATACATAGACGATGGAGATTAATCTGGCTAATACGACTATGGAAAATGAGCAACAAACAAAATTGGTCCTAACAAATACTAATGCTTGGTGTCATGCCAACACTAGGAGAGACTGTAGTCCGTTTGCCAAAAGATTGAGAAGCAACATATTTGCACGCTTGCCTTGTTTTTTCTCGCACTCTTTCTTAGAAGCTTTGGACTCTCTTTTGTATTGGTATTTTTTATGTATATCATTTTATTTCTATGCTATGGATTCAACGTTTTCTATGCAAGAGCAAGCGCACAATAATTTGGAAAACACAATATGAGCTACTCTCGATAGGTTAGGTAACACACAAAGGAAGAAAGAGGTTAACAAGGGTGGTGCAAGTTATAACCTGTGTTGATGTCATACTTACAACTATTGGTGGAGTGATGGTTCGAGTTCCGTGTCGATGTCGAGCGCGAGGTGTTGTTGCGTAAGCTTTATTAGATGACAGACCCGCACACGAAACACAAACATCAAAAGGAAATCACTCAAAAAGGAAAAGAGGAGACATTTTTTGTCAGGGTCAGAGACTCTGGTATGTGGGGGAAGAGACTCCGGGGGGAGGCGAAGACTCCGGTTTTTCTTGTCATAGACTCTGGTGTCGGGGCTAGCATGATGAACAACTCGTGTTCTTGAGCAGAAATCTAGGCCTTCGAACCACAAATCCAGAAACTTTCGAACAAACTGGGCTGGAAACGCATGTAAATGGTGGACCAACTCCAAAGACAAGTTTCTTATGGATCAAAACCACAATCAACTCACCAAAATGAGAGATCGAACCAAAAGCAATTTGGGTCAATATTTTTGGTATTTTTCAATTTATGGTGGGAATTGATGAATGAAGTCAAATCCGTGACAACCAAGAGCTCTTGATACAAGTTTGTTATGGGTCCCTTATGGGATTGACCCTTGGGTGGCCTGATCTTCACGTATTTGAGGCAGGGAGTGAGGGAAAACCCGATGAACTCGACTCTAATACAAGATAAAGATACAAACACACGCCAAAACACACACTATTCGATTTGCCCATGTTGGTTCCAACAACCAATCCAATAGAATCCTCGGAGAGAGATCTTGCGGTAGAATCACCAAAGGAGAGATCGGCAAGCGGATGATAGAATCCAAATCAAGGAGAGAGTAGCAACCAAATAGAATCCCAAAGGGGAGATACCAAGCACTACTAGAATCCTTGACAAGGAGAGACCAAACACTTGAGGAGGGTCTTGACAACTTGGAGAAGGACATAGACTCCAAGGCCTCCAAGGCCTTATACAACTCATAGATTTACTATAGAGAGGGGTTCCCATCAGGGGTAGGAACAACCCTAATTCATCATCATATCTAGGGTTTCAAAGAGGGAGTGAGGGCATATATATAGGACAACCACAAGCTAGGGGTATTTTAGGCATAAAAGAGGAGTTTGTGGGCGTTACATGGGCTAGGCCCAACTCAAGGCGCGCAGGCCCGCTCACTTACAATGGAGACTCCAGGGTCGAGGGTCGGAGACTCTGGTCCTTGTCCAACAACTTCTTGTGTCTTTTCTTTTAGGCTTCTTGCTTGGTCGTCTTGGCTCCTGGGGCATCCTTGTCTCCTCTTCTGGCATCATAGTCATGGGCCTAGTCATACAATCGACATTCGTCTCAAATCGGATTCCATTCACATGATAACCAATGAAAGGTAAGAGATGGAAGGAATTCACCTTTGTAGGAATGGTCTGATGTTGGGCTGCATCAATAGGTCACGGAAGGCAGCCTCGTTCGGCTATGGTGGGTTAGGGTTAACAAGGCCCCACTCCTCCTCCAGTGAGAGGTAGATCGCCTTCTGCACCACTTGCTCCTCCTTAGCTCTATTGAGGCGGGCGCGTGCAGCCGTGTCGTCGGGGTGCGCACGCACCTCGTGTAGGGTAGACCAACTTAGACTCACAGAGCTCCCCCGGCGTTCCATCTCCGGCATGAATACTTTCCTAAGCACATCCAACCGAAGGGATGACCGTTGGTCCGGAAATGGTGTCGTTGTGTCGCGACCACCGTGTTGGCACCCGGCCTTCGCGTCGTGCGAGGGACCGAGAGGACCAAGTCCGGTATTGGATGTGCCACGGCGTTGACTTCCGGATGGAGTTCTCATTGGTAATCCTATCTAATTTATTATCAAAGGGAGAAGGGTGGTGTGGTTGTGGCAACGGAATTGCAACGAAGAGGTTGGGGGATGAACCATAGTTCGATGCTTGACCCGGCTATACAGGGGCGACGCAACCCTATATCCCACTCCTTGGATACTTTTATCGAGACCGGGCACATATTGTGTCTGAAATAAAACGAAAACCGAATAATGAAGCGAGTTATTCAGTTTTAGCCTGTTTTCCGGGATCTACCCGACTAAGAGCATCCCACTCGTTGGCCATTCTCAGACCGAAATCTGGCGCTATTTTGCGCCGGCCGAATGTAACTTTCGGCATGGGAACGTCCTTTTTCCCACTCGCGTTCCCAGGCCAAGTCCCCATGTTTGGCCGAAATTTGATCAAACACGGCGCATTTTGGACGAATATAGGCGATTTTAATGAAACAACGGCGAGTTCGTACAATAGTTGGCCAAATTCGGACATATACCCGAATTTTGGCCAAATTAGGGTAAACTATAACTAAAACAGTAAAAAAACAAGGCCACCATGCCGATGATGCCGCCTCACATGCCAAAGTGTCGGTAGAAGTTGGTGTACTCAGGATCCGTCGTGCTGTCGTCGCCGCCATCGTCGTCGCCGTCGTCGTCCGGCGTCTGCGGGGGCTGCGAGCTACCCTGGCCTGGGTCGCCGCACCTCCACGGCTGGTAGGAAGGGTCAGCGTCGTCGTCATCGTCGAGGATGACGAGGGGCGCGCCAAGGTAGGCGGGCGCGGGTCGCGCTCTGGGCGGGGTGGGATCGCGGCGCCCTCTGGCGCGACGCTCGGCCTGCTCCTGCGGCGCTCCTCGAAGAAGTTTTCCCAGTAGGCGAGGTTGCCGGGGTCCTCGGCGAGCTTCGGATCCAGCATCGCCGCGATGGCGGCCTGGATCTCGTCCACCAGCTCGTGGTCCTCCGGTACCAGCGACACCGGTATGCCGCCGGCGCTAAGCCTCCACCTGGAAGGGCAGCGGAAGTCCGGCGGCGCCATGTACCCGACGTCGCAGAGCATCCGCGCCTCCCATGGCTGGAGCGTTCGCCGTCGCGGGGTCGCCTGGGTACCTCTCCGCCATCTTCTCTTTGCCGTTTGTTTCTTTCGCCGGAGTTTGGGGTGGTGTAGGGTGGAGGGGGTAGTGTGCTTTGAACCGGCGGTGCGACCTTGTTTTATAGGCCGAGCGAGGGCGGCGAACGCGGGATGGGTGTAGCGGCGAGGGCGGGAAAAGGGGAAGCGGCGGGAAGTTAATGTCCGCCAGTCCGTCGCGGGAGCCGAGGCGACGGTGGAGCGCCATTACGGCAACCCCGTGGCCGACGAGACCGGTAGTTAATGCCCGACGGTCCTTCGCGGCGTCCCGATGCGGGAGGATGTGGACGACTCGGCTTCTGCCGCTGACTGGGCGGGTCCACTCGGCGAACGGCTCTTTTCCCGCCGAATTCGCTTCGTCCGACATTCCCAGCGTGTTCCCGTCGCCCCGGGAACGACCTGGGAAGCCCGGACGTATTTTGGGCCAAATTCGAATGAAACCAGGATCCTGGAAACTCGACTGGACTAAATTTCAGCGTTTGGACTAAAAATACGCAGTGGAAACGGCGTGCTGGGAAGCCCAACGAAGATGCTCTAAGGGGAGGGATACGAGAGTAGTAAAACACGGCTTTACGCACGGCTTTACGCTGACGTCAACCGGGCAAAGTAGCGATCTTGGAGAGAACGTTGTCGATGAGAGCAAATACAATAGGGTACAGTCAGCTGGCTATAAGAGATAAAATAGTAAAGTTTGGGTGAGGTGGAGGGGAGAGAAGAGGAGAGAGAAGATAAATCGGCTGTAAGTTAAGAGCCAGCTCTAGCACGTGCTCCTAGGCACTTTATGAGATTGACATGTGAGCCACATATTGATTAAGTAGTATATTTTTATTACCAACTATTTTATATTGGCTATAGAACTGTCTATAGATGACGTGTCGCTTCCTTATAGCTAATAACCGACTATATTATTGAACTTGCTCTGAGGACGTAGTAGTAGAGTAGTGCGTGGCACGTCTCGAGATGTCGTGTATATCCAACGAGTAGCATATGACAGTATGACACGTGTTATGGCAAAACGATAAAGAATCACCAATAATAGCCCACTGCCAGCTGAGTGGCGACGTGTCATATGGAGATGCCACTACACAAGAGAAAGGGACGCAGTGTTCACACTGTATATGAGTTTTGACCAAACTTCGCTATCGCTTTTGATCACCTCAAATGTAGGCCAGCGAGTCCTTTTTATTTTTGCGGGTGAGTGTCACGTCCACGTGTCCCGATACGACTGATTCCTTGGAATGCCACAATCACGCACGTGCAACTTAAAATAGTGTGAGCGGCTGATAATTAAATGGAGCTCCGATCCGTTTTCGTCATGGCTTAGCAACATGCGTGTATAGTTCGTAGTAGTATATTAGATAGATAATCTTAGCCTAGTTTGGTACCCGTTAGTAGACAAGTGTGATAAATAAATCGTGAGGAAAGCAAAGATGTCTCGGCTCACCTTGACATTCTTCGACAGAGTATCGATAAAATAAATGGTGAAAATGTTGCCGACATACTACACAATACAACATGCCACAGCCCACAGGTACAATGAACTCATTTTGGTTGGTTCTGCTTCCGAATTAATTAATGTACTATGTACTTAGGTTGATCAGCTAGCGGTTTAGAATGTGTGCGAAGTCAGCTGTTGGGTTAGACGAAATAACAACAGTGTCGAGCAAGTAAAGCGGGTAGGGTGCATCTCCAGCATGCATCAAACAGCCGATATGTAGCTCGACCTTTCGAGGGGCTAGTAGGATCATTTCGAGAAACTTGCCCGTCTTCTTTGCGTTAAGACCTACCGCTACCGGAACATTGCGCTGTGCGACGACTGCGACATCTGGTCAAAGAAGGACTGACAGGCTACTATACTTTGTTTAGCGGCTCGTGTTTAGTTGCTACGTGTTTGAGATGCACCTGGACACTCGACAGCATCCATGGAGGTGGGAAAGGAACGCAGTACCATTCTTTCTTTTTCTTCACTCATTTCATGCTATAGGAGCCAAAGATGGTGCTAATTGCACGTGTAAGTGTCGTGTTGGGATTGTTATGTGCTGCTGGTCTGAAGTCTGAACCAAAAAATGTCTGAATGTCGTTAGTAGTAATAAAAAGGACAGGTTCGTGCATTTCCAGTCCAAAGCGACCAGATCTTTGTTAATCAATGAATGAATATATGCAGCCAGCCCTCCTGGTTCACATATGAAGACAATGCTGTGTACGTATAACAGCTGTCGTCTCTATCTAGACGCGAAACGAAACGCTCGCATAACTTTGACCTACAAGACTGAGCTAACTCTCTTCTGAAACCGTGATCGGCACCTCAAAGCCCCTTTAGACAATGGAAACTCAGGGCAAATTTCGAAGCCAGGAATTTCTCGTAGGAACGGAAAGATCACATGGGTGTACGTACATCAGTGAATGGATGGGTGGATGGATGGTCAGACTGAACTGAGGTCAAACACACCAAACCGTCAAAACAACCTGGATGACAGATGAAGTAAACCTGCCTGGTACGGCAAAGTACGGCCAAACCTGCTGGCAACACCATCAGAACCTGATAGTGATAGGGTGACAGCCTGACCATAAAACCAAAACAAAAAATCTAACTTGTAGGATTCTTCATTGGACTGAAAAGTGCAGGTCGTAGCACTCAGCATCATAAGACAGGGCTCTCGCACCGGCAGATGATGGATGGCCGCGGAGCAAACGGCTCTGACCAGTCAAAATGAAGAACAGACGGGCAAAGAAACAAAATGACTCTGAAGAAGCATCAACTTCACCTCACAATCTGGAAAGGTTGCTCAACCAGTACACCTGAAGAATTACATGAATTTTCTAGCAGTTCTATGCCAACGGAATTCATTCTTCACTTTCTGAGGCTAAAACTCAAAACAACACTCATGCAGTCAATACTCATGTGCTTTTATCAGAAAACAGAACATGGATGCAGCATGGTTTTTCATAACATGGCTTCAAATATCTGCACCTCTGTCCTGCGACAACAGTCAAGAGGGCAACACAATATAATCCAGCTGCTGCCGCAGTTTTGTACGGTTTTCTGGATACAACCAACCATCAATACTAAGTTAAACTAAGAATGATCCGGCCTCGTACGAACAGGTATGCAGTTAGTAAAATGAAGTGTAGTATGCGAGCTTCCTATTGTGCTGCTTCTCAAATGCAGCAATCAGGTCATCAATGATTTCCTCCCAATCATCATGCACTCTTTCAAGCTGGAAAAAAAGGGCACATAAGTTAACTTCTCGTTGTTTGACCAAAACATGAATAACTTCACTATCACAGCTGAAACTTTTAAACAGACCCACACTTCACAAAGGGCTTGCCAACCATGTGCAAACTAAGGTGAGAAATAGGGTATCACAAGCTTGTGAACAAAAGCATCATAAGCATAATAATAATAAATGCATCAAATTCTATATTCCAATATCGCATTGAAACAGTGAAGCCCTGTCAAAATCCATTTATAATACTCCCTCCGTCCCAAAATAAGTGACTTGAATTTGTCTAGATTAGGATGTATCTATATATACTAAAACGTGTCTAGATACACGCGAATTTAGATAAATTCACGTCACTTATTTTGGGACGGAGGGAGTATACAATATACCATCAGTAGACCAATACTGTTGCAAAACAGTTAGCAAATTAAGGATAGCATAAGAGAGCAACAAGGCGTGTGTTTTGGCAATTTGGCTCAGGGGACTAGATGCTCCCATTATGGAAAACGCATCTAAAATTGTTTAAAAAAATCAAAAAACAAATCTTGATAATGTACATGTATGTCTTTTACATGTCCTAAAACATTTTGTGAAGAAATAATATTTGTAGTGTCCTAGGCAAAAAAGACAAAAAAATGTCTTGTGAAAAGTCATTTTGTAGCACTTAAAATTGTCTTTTTTATACAGGTCCCAAAAAAAAATTTCCCAGGAAACTTTATATGTGTGCCTAGAATATGTAGATGTAGACACCGAGATTTTTGTCAGGATTTTTTGACATTTTGATATGTGTTTTTTACAATTGGTGCATCTACTCCTATGAGCCAAAGTGAATTTCCACAACGCATTCAGTATATTTATCACACTGTTGATATTAAGAGGAAATTCCATTAAGTTGAGTACTAAAGGAAGTCCAAACACAGTTTTTTTTACTGTTAATAGGATATTTCTGGGGACTATGTTATTTTTCAAGGAACAAATGGGTGTACAAATTTGCTCTCCCATATAACTGATTGATGACCTTGCTTTATTTCTAAAAAAACATACCAATTTTTAAATAGGTATACAATCAAGATATGAGCCCAAGCAGAATATCAAAATATGGACAGGACATATCAATCCACAAATATCACTAACATATATGACTGGACGGGTGAATTTAGTTTCTGGTATTTAAGATCATTTAGTATTAAAATGCATTCACCCTTCGATACAAGCCTAGGGACACATGGAGGTTGTCGTTATGTTGATGCCAGTTCAGTAGAATTCACTGTGAAGGTCTTAAAAGAAGCAACATGAAACAGAAGGAAAAAATTACTGCACAGGTAGAAGGCAGCGAAGGAGCTACAGCCCACAGGTAGCAAAGTCCCCACAAGGATAGCAAGAAGAGGTACGGCTCTGGCTCCAGCAGTAGCCTGACTATGGGAAGTATAGACCTGATCCTAGCGAAGGTAAAGACAATCATTAGACCTTAGTGGTCACAGGCAAAGAATATTATGTGAATCCACATGGCCCGAATGGTTATTATGTAGAGGGAGCCTGGCAGGTATAATTGACCAACTCTGAAGTCCTGAAAGGATCAGTCAACAAGGCAAATCGAAACTGGATGAACTCAGATAAACACGAGAGAGAGAGACGGATATTTTGCGCTGCGCACACTTGCAGCTTTTCTGGCTTTTCCATTCACTATTTATTCAGTCTTACAAACGACTATGCTGAAAATAAGGATCGTGGACCGAGCCTACTGGAGAGCGCCATCCCACTCCCAATCGTGTCCAGCTCTCCTGCTAACGTGCAGTGACTAAGTCTAAAACTGAAACAAACCTAGCTACTCTCAGCTGTAACGTGCACATACACACGTCACACTCTGAATCCTTTATTCAGACTAAATGATCAATTAGGCTACGTGAGTGAACTACATTGCTTTATGCCAACAAACTCTACCTTATTGTTCTTTGAAGCCTCAAGTTGGCAGGTACACAGTAAAAATAACAATGTCAATCAAAATCACCAGAATACTTGTATTGGCTGATTGAAGCTTGTCATGGAGGCTTGGTTTATTGACAGAGGGATGACCATGGTATCTCTGTGGTGTGGTTGGGATTTGGGCAAAAGCCCAGTGCTTCAGCACCAGGGCGACAACACCTGCGGGCGTCGTGTCCCTCTTGGGGCACCGTTGTGGTCACTTCCTCCTGCCAGGGCTTCGGACGAAAACCCTTGACCGTCTCGGTCTCAGCAAACCCATGCTTTTCTTCTAACAGTCTTCTTTAGAGTACGGAACTACAATCATGTGTGTCTCAACATTGGCCACTCCATGTCCCACTGACGTGAGAAATGGAGTGGCATATCCTGAAACGCCGGCCTTTGGATCGGCATATCCTAAATATTTCACACATTTAGAACATGAGTGTGGATATCAACTCCAATGACCTTCATGGTGATTGGGATGCTAGACTTGATCAAGAGTAGTTCTTAATTGATGGTTATTTTCTGTTTCATCATAAACGATGAACCTGCTATGCGATTGGTAAATTACGAGAGCCTTTCTGTTCGTTGCTGCATGTGGATTGGCTATGCAACTAGGATCTCATAGGATAACTTAAGTAGTTAAGTGGCGTACTTATTCTTTATCAGAAAAAAAAGTGTTGTACTAATTAAGTACTACCTCTGTTTGGGATTATTAGTCCTAAGGGCCAAGTTGCTAATACCAAGACACTCCATAACTCTCTCTCATTAATATATGCATAAACCAATAGTTTTACATGCATGAGAGAAGTCAGACAAAAAGGAGAACATGCATTGGACGAGAGAGACAAATAAATGAGATAGGCCTTATAATCTCAAACAACATTAAAAAGCTCTTAGGACTAATAATCTCAAACAGAGGTAGTAACTGCTTATCAAGATTGAGAAGGATGAGGGCAGAGCTATGAATGGAGGCCTAAGAGGATATGTCCGCAAGAGTATGTCAACCGCACTGGACGATTTGTTTCCATTTCAAAAATATATATCATTGCGCTAGCCTGTGGAAACTTACAAACTTGCACTAAGATTTATATGTTCTTGAGCGTCATCGTCATTTACTATTTATTTACTTGAAAATGATATTTTTTCTACAATTCCAGATTTAAGTATACATGGGCCCAATCCCATTTAAAATGTGGTGTCCCAAGTGGCCAGGAGCAATATAAATTAGTTTGTCACTATGAATAGCAATCAGTCCTTTTTCTTTACAAAATCCATTTCCAGATAACGACACAACGATATGTGATTATTGGTGATTAACAAATCAATGGAAGAAATAACTATGCACGCTATACAAGTTATGCTGTTTGAATACCTTCTGGCACAAATCTAAAGCAAGCTTCGCCCCAATACTGGCTTCTTCGTGGTTATCTTTCACATCCATATTGATTATCAGCACGCTCTTAAATAGCCTTGGCTCGCGGTTATTCATATCTGCACAGACATACAAATTAACAGCCAAAGTGAATACCAATACAACCATGTTATCCTATAGACTTCCAGTGATTAGACCTCTATGCATTTTTTAGACCACAGTCGTGCCCCAGCACCTGTTAGTTGATTACCTTCAACAACTAAGTCAAAGACCCTCTCCTCAAAGGTGAGTATCATATCAAACACACCATCACTGGCGTTATCCTGCCACCTCTGCGGCGCAAGTTTCACCACAATGTTCCTCTTCAGCATTGGCAGCAGGCCGTTCCTCTTGTACCTGCATGAGTAACCACAAATCCATACTGAGCACTAGAACGAATTGACTACAGCTAGAGCAATCCAGAGAGGAGATATCCTGTTCCAGTTATCTCAATGCTGTAAGAGCACAAACAGAAACAAGTGGAAACTTATGCTGCAACTTCTTTTCCTCAAATCATTAAGGATTCCATGGCTCTGAATCAGAACTGCAAGAACCGAGAGACATTCCAAACTAAATCGAGAGAGCAAAATCTAATGATGGGGAAATAAGTAAAATGGGTCCGAATCCTGTGTAGAAGCCCCAGATATCGCACAAACCATGTGCACGGTTTATCTATTTTTCCTCCAAATCCACCGTAGATTTCTTCCTATTCCAATCCAAAATCCTCGAAGGGCCAGGCCGCAACAGACTCCAGTTTCTTTCAAATAAACCCAAGAAAAGCCTCTCCGAGCACAATATCACAAGAACCCAACAAGTAAAGGAGAGATTAGAGTAGTACGGACAAATCGGGGTCCTTGCGCTGGAGGTCGTCGTAGATGTTGCTGTAGGGGGTGCCGAAGTTGTAGACGTTGGGCTCGTGCATCGACGGGCCGGGGAGCTTGACCTGGGAGCCGGTGCCGTAGGACTGGACGTCGAGAGCCGCGCGCCCTAGCACCGCGTGCGCCTCCATGCTCCGGTTCATGTTCGACGAGCACACCATCGCGAACCTCCACCTCCTCTGCGCCGCCATCCCCGCTCCTCCCGGCTCGAGATACCCGCTGCTCCTCGCCGTCGGGCTATCTCTCTCTCTGACAGAGCTCTGAGCCTCCACGGATGTGTGTGCCCGAATCTGGCCATCGGGCTGGCCCGGCACGGCCCAGGCATTGCCCTGTATGGCCCGATGCGGCCCAAATTCTTTCGTGCCGGGATGGGCCGGCCCGCGTACCGGAAGGTGAGAAAAAGCCCGGCACGCCCTTTCCTCGGGCCTGGCATGGCGGCCCGAAAGCACGGGAAGGCACGGCGCGGCCCGCCAGCCGCTCCCGCTTTCCCTCGACCCCGCGCGTGAAAAATTCGTAGGCTGCACGCGCGCAGGGCGCAGCGCTCGGTTTTGGCAGGTTCTGGCCAGTTTTGGCCGGTTTTTGGCATTTATGCTCGGTTCTGTCCGATTTTGACAGGAAAATAAGAAAAAAAAGGAAAATTCTAAAAAATGCAAAGAAAGAGACAGTGTAATATGGGATAAAAGTTAAGCTTTATTAGTTATTGCCTCATTAAAAAAATCTTACATCCCTAAGTAAGAAAAAGAGTGCAACACGCTCTAAAAAGGAAAAATTACAACAACTACAACTACAACTACAATTAAGGAATATTTTCTCCTCTCCTCTCGTGGGCATCAGCGTGCCGATGCAAGTGACCGGATGAGTTTGTAAATACCAGCACACGACCACATCTTCTGCACCTTGCTCTCATTTCCTGGACACCATACTTCTCATGTTTTTCTACATCGAACCATTGCGACACCCTAGGATTTAATGTTCTACACCTAAGGGCTACATTTGCTGCAAATAGAAATGGAACTTGGTTGGGATTGGGATCAGCCATGTGTGAGAGAGTGTGAGAGTGGTTGAGAAGTGTGTGAAATGAGAGGAGTGAACTGTCCTATTTATAGCAAAATAGTGTGGCCAAGCGCATTAAATAGACAAATTTGTATGAAGATAAAAATTGGCCATTATTATTAGCTGCCTCATTAAAAAAAATTATCCCTGGGAAGAAAAAGAGTACAGTTGTCTCTAAAAGAAAGAAATTACAAAAAAAAAAGAAATTACAGAAATTGCAACTACTCTTGAGCCTCGTCTAGATAACAATTTTCGAATGCGAACATCAGCTCATGGTTCACCAGAGTGTGTTGAGCACGAATTTTAGCTAGTTCCATAGCTTACACGCACATTAGTGTGTTCACCATATCAGGTGTTAGACATGCTCTTCTCTCATCAAGGATTCTTCCAGCAAGACTAAAAGCAACTTCAGATGATGTTGATGAGAGAGGTATTGTAATCACGACTCAAGCTAATATGGATAGCACCAGATATGTAGTCATGTTAGAATGCCACCAACTCAATATGTTGAATTTCATCCTTGGAGTTATCTTCCACGGCCATACATGGAGACCTAGGGTAGGTTTCTAACTCCCCGGGTCCACCACCTAACTGTGAGCTAGAAGATCCGGTTGAGAATACACTATTCCACGTCGTTTTCTTCTTTCCTGTAGCTGGTTGTGATGTATTCCATTGTCGTTGAACTCCCTCATATTTTTCATTGTACTTATCGTAAATCTTAGTAAGCTTCATTTTAACATCAGCAAAATAATCCGTGTAATCATATCCTACGGCTTGGGTTCAGAGTTGAATAACATTCCCAAATGCGGTAAGTTTGACCCTAGGATCCAAGATAAATGCAAATGCATACAAAATAGGAATCTATTTCCAATATTTCAAATGCTTATTTTGCATTTTAACAACAACATGATGTAAAATTGCATCATCTTCATGTTCTTTTAAGTTTTCAGCTATCAGTAAAAGTTGATGCACCATTAAAGGAGATGTATGATAATAAACCCCAGACAAAGTATTTGTTAACTCGAAAAGAATCTCTAGAAAATCAAATAATACTTGAGCAACATGCCAATCATTAGCGGCCAGTAGGATTCTTCCATAATTTGAATTAACAAATAATGTAAAATTATTTTTACCCGGAAGAACTCTTTTAAGCATGTCATGTGTAGAGTTTCATCTAATATCCATGTGTAAATTCAAATAATGAGGACGCGAGCCACCTGCCTCGAGATTCGAGATTCGGACACGAGAGCTGGAGCTTCGAGATTCAGACACGAGAGCTGGAGCTGAGCCATTTTTCGGTGCCCCGTGCCCCGGTTTGCTTCAAGATTTGGACACGCGAGCTGGAGTTAGGCCAGGCCGAGCTAGTTGATGAAATATTTCTTCCAATATAAGTTTAGTAGGTAACTTGGCTAAGGCCAGTTCTTTTGCGGGCTTATAAAATAAGTTATCCTCTCCTAGTTTCTCCCATAAGGCCTCTAGCTTATTAGTTGGTCTTTTAAACTACTCTCTCCATTTTATAATATAAGATGTTTTAGTTTTTGTGAAATGAATGTATCTAGATGCTCTGAACCAACACACTAAAAGGTGTCTAGATACATTCACTGCATAAAAGGTAAAACATCTATTTTGGATCGGAGGGAGTAGTTATCCTAATTAATAAGTTCGAAGTAATAAGTTGGACAACTTATTGGATAAGATGGGGGAGAGGCAACTTATTTTTTAAGAAGAAAAAAGAACTGGTCATAAATCTGCGAGAATTAAACTGGTCGATATAGATTTTCTACATGGGTGCTACCTATGCACGTATTTAGAGTCACTAGAAGAGGTTGATCTTGGTTTTTATGAGATGAGATTTTGAGATCACAATTTTCAGAGGTTGCAAATATTTAGAATGTGTATGATGTATTAGTAGATGTATATATGTAACATGATTATATGTTTTGATCAAACTAATATGACAGGACATGGGAGGGGAAACTTATGTATTGTTGGAGTAACATGGTAGTATCAACTGGATACTGATAACAAATTTGGGACTTCTATGGTTTGTACATTTCCAATGTTACCTAACTAGATATAAATGAATGCACGTGCTACAATTTCCTTGTGACCAACAAATGTGATCGCATATCTTTTGAGCTAATATCTCGGAGTAAATAGTAGCGTATGAAAGTTTTGGCCGATTCTGCTATCCACGTCGTCCTGATTCTTTTAGGTCGTTGGATGGACCACGGGACGGACATGCAGCAACATCGCCGTGGATCTCCTCTCTCCCGGGGAGGCGGGCTGTAACATCCCATAAATTGGAGAGACTTGAAAATGGATAGAACATAGATGTGTGCATCGCATCCATGCATGAAAAATCCAAGAGAACTGAAAACTTTTTGATAGAACTTGTTAAAGTGATTAAAGTCACACTTGAGCTGATAATTGAGGAATATATCATCATGCTGAGTGTTCAAACTTTGAAATAATCTTTGGTAAACTTCTATGTTAGGAAGGGTAAAGTAGAACTCATAAAAGTGAACCAACACACAATACATTCTTAAAAAGCAAGTAAAACTTGATGCTTAACTCATCTTTTCTAAACCTCATTTAACACATGTGTTGAATAATTCTTGACACATGACCCTTCCAACAAAACAAGATCAAAATTATACTTATCTTATATTACTCTATCTTATCTAAACGTCATTCATTCTACCAACACTTGTGAGTGACAAGAGTCATGCAGCAAGTAAAACATCCAAGTACATAAACCAAACTCTGACCTATCTAAATCTTGACTTATCTATTATTCTCTATCCAACATTACTACCTTAATCATTACAAGGATGAGATATGTAATTAATACCAAGTCTTAAGTAATATCTTGAACTTAATCTTAGTGGGTACATTTGGATCAAGAAGTATCCATTCCAAAGCCATATCAAGTTCACCATTGTAAAGACCGCCTTATCACCATCAATTCACTTTGAGAGTTGGTGATGCTATACGTTGACTATATCCAGATTCAACCATAGATCCTAGTTGATCTTAGGCCAGACAACACCTGAACTTATGTACCTCAAGATAGTACCAACTTTAGCTAGGAAAACTTGTGTACACCTTGTTAACAATTTATTAGTCTCGGGCGAATGAGTAGCCAAACCCATACAATCCACTCATCCAAGTATTTACATTCAAGTCACTTGAGCAACCTGTGACTATTCCTTAAAATCCATTCATGAGGTCATCTCATGTATCTAATTATTTTGATGAATATAATTCCTACTTAATATTGATGAATTTAGTGGATGTAACACTCTATTCCAAACTAGGGCATATACCTGATATGCCATGGTACTTTACGAAGGAGATATGCCATAGAGGCAAATAATAAATAGATTTATTATCATATCTCAAACTAGTTCATAATAGTTTCATACTATGGTATACTTGTATCAAGAGAAACACTGATAAACGTGTGGTATGTAAACAAAGATGGTCCCTAGTAGCCTCTATTTAACTAGTTCGTTGGGCAACCGATGATCAATGTTTCCTGATCATGGTGTATTTATGCCAGTTGACAACAAAATCATATCATTGGTGAATGACATGACGGACAATACCCACTTGAGTATTGCAACGTGATCTAGTCACATGGTTCATTGTTGTAATTAGAAACAAAGTGACATTCTCCTTAGACCGTGAGATCATATTAAACACTATCTCCGGAGGAATGCTTTAATCTCACTAACTGTCATGTCTGTAACAGAGTGGCCATAAAAGTGTGTATTGGGTATTCCAAAGAAATAGTTGAGGCCTATGTATCGAGATCGAGATTTGTCCACCAGCGTGACGGGAAGATGCACTAGGCCCACTCAGTGAAATTGCATCCAATAAGCTGCAGCGTATGACTGGGTCATGAGGATACAATATCACGATAACGAGTTAAGTAGACTTGTTGGTAACAAGATTAGTATAGTGATACTAAAGATCAAATCTCGGACAAGTCATGTATCGAAGAGACAAAGGGAATAGGACACCAAGTTTATGGTTCGAACACGACCGAGTCTCGTGGAATGCATGGGGGTCAATATGAACATCCGGGTCCCGCTATTGATCATTGATCAGAGAGAAATCTCGGTCATGTCTATGCCATTCCTAAACCGTAGGGTAACACATTTAAAGGTCTAACGACGTTCTAAGATCGCTATGGAAAAGAAAGGATCACAGATGAAAAAGAGAGGTCTAAAATGTTCCGATAGAGAATTATCAGAATAGTTCCGAAGAGGGTCCGAAGATGTTCGAAAGAAGGAGAAGACCGAAAGATGTTTCAGATAAATATAAATATATATATATATTAATTATGAATTAATATATTTAAATAAAATTATTATTTATGGGGCAACTTCCTGCATTAGACTGAATCCCTAGAGGGAGATAACCCAAGAGGAAGCCACCCGGGAGACAAACCACTGAAACGTTCCCACGTGGGGCCCACGCGTGCGGGCGGGGCACCAAGCCATCAGCGTCCCACCCGGCGGCTGCCCTACTAGGCTGGCTGCGCGTGTGGGACGTGGCACCACAATCACATTGTCATTTTACCCATAGTTAGAAAACCAAAACTGTTGTTGACATACATACTAGTCTCAGAGGAATGATTAGGGATATCATTATTGGTGTTTATTATTCCACACATATATTCAGATTTTATTCTAAATACACTTTATTTGGAACTAATATAATTATAGCATAGAATAATAAACTTAATTATGAAACAGAAATATAAATAACAATACATTTGTTATTGCCTCTAAGGCATATTTCCATCGAGGGCTACTCCCATCAGGAGTTCTGGCCGCGCACCCAACAGAAACGACATCGTCGACTCCATTCACAACATTGACTCCTTCTAGCTAAAACATCGCACGACTCCATCACGTCGAATCTGTCTGCAGCATCGATTCCTTCCGGCTAAGCACCACGAGACTCGCGGCCGCATTGACTTGGTCTACAACGTCGACTCTTAGCACCATACGTGTGAGACACTGACTCGATGCACTTTTAGGTCAGTGGTTTTTCCTCACATGATTGTCGACTACTACTACACGATACAAGACATGCGAATTTGATTCTCTACTCGAGTATACGACCCGACTAGACACTCGGGGGCTACTCCCGTCGGCAGCGTTGGACGCGCACCCGATAGAAACAAGTGTGTCCACTCCTTCTGGTTAAAGGTCACTTGACTCAATATGATACAAGGCAATCGACTTTGAGTGTCTACTCGAGTATACGACTCGACTAGACACTCGAGAGTTACTCTCATAGGGAGCACTGGTCCTGCACCCTATAAAAACAAAGATTCACAGTATGGGCCATTTTGTTGATGATGGATCCAAAAATAGTCATCTTTTCCCGTGTTTAAATATTGTTTTTAGTCAAGCAATTGACAAAAAACTCTCTAGCTTTACCACTAATGACTAACAATTGCAAAGATATACAAACCATTGCTTTGATTTGTGCTATGCAGGAAATCACGCTTTTTAATGCGAAATTAGGAGTCATAATGAAGATTTTGAGGAAGTCCACACGACCAAGTAATTCTGGAGCAATTTCCACGCGTCTATAGCCGTAACGACCACTGGTACAGACAGAGTCCGCTAGTACCATCCGTACGTACCATGTAGCGGTTGCTTCGTCTTGTCAAACCCTACAACTTCCATGAGTATGCCTATATATTTTGAGGCCTCGGCCGTTACGCAGAGGGCCGCCATTCTCAGATTGCATCATAACACCACCAATAGAGATCCATCACATAGTCCATCCCTTCCATCTTCCATCCCCTCCATTAACCATAACCATTACTTTGTACTTGAGATCTCCTTGTGATTCGGCAAGCATTGTAAGAATATTTGATTTCAATCTAAGTATTTTGCACAGTGTTTTCTATCCTTGATCTTATTGTTATGAGTGAGTAGTCCTCACCGACTGCGGGTTGGAGAGAAACCTCGCAGCGATTATGTGCATCTAATCTATGGAAGTATTATGTATTATTTGAAAGAGGGATTTGTATCTTTTGTTTCTTTGTCTCTTGCCTCGATCTTTGGACTTGTAGGTACCCAAGATCCCCAAGACCGATAAAGGCTTGAGGTGAGATACTTGGCTAGTGGCGATCTCATAGGAAACCTAGTGACAGAAAGGGATGGTACGGTCTTCGCTTAGTAACCCATTCGGGATCACAACAACATCACCTCTTAAGGCTTTGATCTGTGTTTTGCACTTAATAACCGTTTGTAGCCCGGTGCTTCTGGTGCACTCGGTTGGATTTAAAGACTATTCATATGCCTTCTGCTCATAGGGGCTCTAGTATATTAGGATGTGTTGCCCACAAGAGGTTATCGCTATTAAAACATTACATATGATTGTGCTTATTATTATCTTTTATCCCATATGATGTGTAGCTGCAGGTGGATCTTTAACCCTGGCATATCTCCATCCACTGAATCAACCCACGATAAAAGTAAACTAGATTGGTTTAGTAAACGAAGGTAAAATAAAAAAACCTGCAAACGTGTCCTTTTTAATTCATTTTAGCGTTGTTTCCCAAGGTTCGATTAAACCTAGGTCTACTAGGGAAAAAGCCTAGTATACTACATCTGTGAATCTAGATCAAAAGTATCAACCCTTTTTCTGGCATCGTTGTCGAGGAAGCAATTTCGCTATCTTGGTGAGGTCACTAGAGACCTTTTTTAGTTTTATTATTTGTTTATAGTTTATTTCTTGTTATCTATTTGAAAACCCAAAAATATAGTTACTTGTTATTTGTTTCTTTTATTTTAAAAATACCAAAAAGATAAGAGCCATGGCTCAAATAGACTTGGGGAGTATGCTAGTCCCACTGATGATTTTATTCGTGCCACATATTACTCAGCCTGCTGTTGATGCGGAAGCATATAAAATTAAGCCTAACCTTTTAAGTTATATTCAGCAAAACCAATTTGGGGGATCATCTTTTGAGGATTCGGGTTTGCACTTAAATACTTTTATTGAAATTTGCGACATGATACGTATTAAGAATGTAGATCCAAAGGATGTTAAATTACGTTTGTTTCCTTTCTCTTTGAGGAAAAGGCTAAGGACTGGTTGCTATCTCTACCTAAGGGCACTATTAAATCTTGTAAGGAATACACTAATCTTTTTATGACTAAATTTCCCCTAGCTAAAATTATGCAACTAAGATCCAACATTAAAAATTTTGGACAAGAAGATTGCTAGCCACTAGCGCCTGCATGGGAAAGGACGAAATAAGCCATAATAAACTGTCCTAGTCATAGGATAGAAGAATGGCTTATACTGCATTTATTTTATAATGGCCTTGACCTAATGTCTAAGTCTATGATGTATACTACAGCAGGAGGAACAATCATGGGAAAGCAAGTGAGTGTTGCAAAGAAATTACTTGATGACATGCAAAATAACCATGCCCAATGGCATGTGGAAAGAACATCGAAAAGGGGGAATTTGGTCACCGAGGTAAACAATTAAGAGCTTACTTCTAAGGTAGACGAGTTACTTGATAGCTCCAAATTTCAATGTTTTTTACCATTGTTTTTCCTCTTGTTTTTCACTGACGATTACCGTTTCTACTAATGTTAACATCGCAATTAGAGAATCATTGGTTTCTTGTGATAGTTTTCAGGTAATGAACATTTATGGAAGATCCAATAGCATTTATGAGCTAATTACACTAAAAGAAGCAAATCCCCAATTGGAACCGCTTTCATTGGAGGCGTTCAGAGCACATAACGACCACTGGTATGGTCAGGGCGCACCCGTACCATCCACCCGTACTACCCGCCGTTGGCTCCATTATATCAGTACAAGCAACTTCCGTGAAGGGGAGACAACGAAAAACAGAACACAGCCGCCGCAAACTCATCCAAAAGGAGAGAGATCAGATCTAAAGTAGAAGAACATCATATCATTCTTCGACGATCTCTAGCCTCCACACCATCCACTCCACCATCATCTCCATCATTACTTAGAGAGAGAGAGAAACTGACACTTGTAAGAATAGGGTTTGATACTTTGATTTACCTTTGGTTTGTATTTGATTCGATTTTCAACTGGTATTATGGCTTGCTACGATAACTCTGAGATGATTTCCACTTGCAATACAATTATGCCTTTGCTTTATCTTTCTCTCATGTCTGAGTAAATCCCCATAGGCGTGGGAGATGTAGGGGATTGGTGAGATGTGTTGTGCGTTCTTTAATTCCATCCATTCGTGATTCTTGTAGTGTTTATTAAATTGTGAGAACGATTATCTATGTTTGCTTAATGCTTGTTATCTAATTTAAGAGCCCAGGTAACATGATCCAGAGATCTGATAGGTATGAACTTGTATGCTAGCAAATCGGCGACCCTTGAGTGACATGAACGATATCAATGAGAAGCTAGTATTACTCGAGGACAACAAGGAACCATCAAGATTAAAGTCTTGATCTGGTCGGAAGACCTCAATTAATGTGCTGACCATTGCCGTGGTAATAGGCAGACGGATCATTGAAACTAGGAAGAATTGGCCATGAGGACTTCTAGTTGGTTTATGGGTTGATTGCCTACTCACTTACAAATAAGAAATATCACAATCTTGTATTCAGTTTTATTCATCTGGAACTTTCACTATTACCATGAACTGTTTCTCTTCGCGCCTAATTTCTCATCTACGGGAACCTCAAACACCTTTCTTGTCTTTACTTTTATGTTAACTAATACTTGTTTTTCCTTACACAAGTTTCCTCTATTATTCACTCACCACTTTCCACCTTCAACAATTGCAGTCAATTCACTCAAGACCGGTGACACCTTGAGTGCGAAAGAAATACCACATAAAAACACTTACCTAGGCTCCTTATTGGGATCGATATAAAAACTAGAATTAATACTTCCACGAAACATGCTCTGACGAACCTGTGCACTTGCAAAAGGAAGAGTTAATTATCCAATATTTTTATAATGGGCTTAATGAGGATACAAAAGAAATGATTGATTTGTCTACAGGGGGAGCTAGTTGCAACTTGACATTGCCAGAATGTGTAAAACTTTTCGAGGTAAGATCCTTCAATGATGAACAATACAATCCAGTTGAGGATGTTAAACCATGAAAAGGTACGATTCACATACCCCCGGATCTTATACCTGAAGTTAAAAAGTCCATGGAAGAAAAAGGAATAGCTTCGGAACTTATCGAAGAAAATAAAATTGACATTATTCAAGCATATGTGATGGAAGATGAAATAAATCTTGTCATGCAAAAGTTTAGATATCAACAAAAGCAGTTCCGTGAGAAATATTATAAACGTCTAAGGACTCAAGAAAAGAATATAAAAGAGTTAACTGAAGTTTTTGATAATTTAGGACATGCCACAAAGCATTTGGATAGATACTTGAGTATGATTAAAACACAATGTGATCAAATAATTGAAACCCAAACTCTGATTTTGAACCAAGAAATTATTAATATTGTTTCTACTAACATTGTCACTAAATGTGGTACAGAAACGCAGGAACCACAAGGGCCACCTTGGTATCAAGAAGAACAAACCTTCAAAGCAAGAGAGACTTAGGAGATGAGTCAAGAAGAAGAGGACTTAGTTGATCCTCGAGATGATATTAATTATGAAGCTCAGAAAAGAGAATTTGAGGCTTCCAAAGCTAGAGAAGAAGAAGCAGGAGATAAACATAAACAATATGATTCAGATGTTGAGACAATCGACTCAAGGGAAGAGGTCGATCTTAGAAAGGAACAATAAGAGCAGGTTATCACTTCGCATGAAGAACTGTTGATAAGCAAAAATCATCGGCAAAGAAGAAAACTGAAAAAGATGTTGAACCAACAACGAAGGCAAAGGATAAGCTAATACCCACCAAAAAAAGAAAATTCCTTATCCTAATCGAGTTCGATATGAACCGGATAAAGCTATTTATGACTCTTTTGCCGAAGCACCGGGAAGCCTTCGTTTAGAACTCCCTTTAACTGATTCTATTCAAGTTTGTACTTACAAAAAGTTTATGCGAGATATTCTTAATAGAAAAAAGAAGGTAACTAAGACTGTAGCAATAATGACAAGCTTTGGTGATAAGCTGCCTGCTGATACCTTTGATCCGGATTCATGGATGTAGTATAATAGCTTTTTCCCTAGAAGACATAGGTTTAATCGAACCTCGGAAAGCACTGTAAAAGGTAATAAAAAGAACACATCTACAAGACTTTGTTTGTTCATTTTACCTCAGTTGATTGGACCAATCTAGTTTACTTTATAACGGGTTTGAATCAATGGATGGAGATAGGCCAGGGTTGAAGATCCACCTATAGATGCACATCAAATGGGATAAAAGATAATAACAAGCATAGTCATGTATATTGTTTGAATGCAGATAATCTCTTGTGGGCAACACATCCTAATATTCTAGAGTCCTCGTGATGCAGTGGGCATATCAATAGACTTTTAATCCAACCGAGAGTACACTGAAGCCACGGGTTACAAATGATTATCAAGTGCAAAACACAGATCAAAGCTTTAAGTGGTGATGTTGTTGTTGATCCCGAATGGGGCGCTAAGCAAAGACCGTATTACCCTTTTTTCACTGAGGTTCCTATGAGATCGTCGCTATCCAAGCATCTCACCTCAAGCCTTTATCAATCTATGGGATCTTGGGTACCTACAAGTCCACAGATCGAGACAAGAGACGAAGAAACAAAAGATACAAATCACAATTCCAAAAAAAATACAATTCTCCCATGATCTAGATGCACATAATTGCTGCAAGGTTTCTCCCTAACCCGCAACCCGTGAGGACTACTCACTCATAACAAATAGATCAAAGATAGAAAACATCATACAAATGCTTAGATTGAAATCAAATATTCTTACAACGGTCATCAAATCACAAGGAGATCTAAAGTACAAAGCAATGGCTATGGCTAGTGGATGGATGGATGGGGGAAGTGATGAACAATGGTGTGGATCTCCTTTGGTGGTGTTGTGATGCAATCTGGGAATGGCGGATCTCTGGCCGGTGGTTGGAGCCTCAAAATATATAGGCGTCTTCACGAAAGTTGTAGGGTTTGATGAGACGAAGTCATCGCCACCTGGTATGGGCGGGCGGTACGGGTGGACCGTGCCCGTACCAGTGGTCGTTAAGCGTGCTAACACCCTGGAACACTTCTCCAATTACTTGGTCGTGTGTACTTCCTCAAAATCCTTCATTATGACTCCTTATTTTGCTTTAAAAGCTGTGATTTCCTACACAACATAAATCAAAGAAGGGATTTGCATATATTTGCAATTATTAGTCATTAGTGGCAAGAATTGAGAGTTTCTTTGGCAATTGGTTGACCAATAACAACATTTAAACACAGTGGAAGATGGCAAAAATCGAGCCATTAACTTCCCCAGAGCTCAAACCTTGATCGTCCTCGAGCAAGAAGAACCAAACGAACTATAAGGAATTTAGCATTTAAACTTGAAACAACGAGAATAGGAGTTCACTTACAGTCGGTAGTCGTATGTGCTCAACACTTCATTCATTTGCGAAGCTTATCAAAGTTAGAGAGATGACAAGAATACTATACAAGCTTCAGTAAGTCAAGATAATCAAAGTAAAGTTTAATATAAGTATAAGTAACTAGGAGTGTAGCAATCAATTCAATCCCTATAATTAACTCTCAACTTGCCAAGGAACACTAGGATGTTTAAATAACATAATTGAGTAAGAGAGTTTCATGTCCCAAGTAGTATAACAATGAAGTGTCTTATTTACACCCACATCAATAAATCAAGTCTATCTAAAACACTTCTAATCCAATCATTATCTTTCAAGAAAAAAACGTAAAGTAGTAATGAGACCATGCCAAGGACTTGTTATGTGGATCCTCATAAATATCTTTTTTGTTTCTTTTGTTTTTCAAGGATCGCTGATTGTTTCTTTTGCAAGTGTTTGCACAACCTTTGAGAGTACCAATACTTTTGCCCATACATTGACACGGATGCCAATAATGTCATCAACTCGTAGCCGAAATCCAGGGTTATACCATAGATCGTTCAAAAGCTAGTGGAGTTGTTGGCATGCCAAAGGTGTGCATTAGAGATATAGAACAAATTTGTCTCATTTCTTTCTCTTTCTCTTTTTTTGTTCTAGTACCGTGGTTTGATCCACAAGGTTAGCTTTGGCATGCATCAAAATTACCACTAGACTTTATTTCAATCAAACAACTTCTTTCATGAGTGTCGTCGAGACTATCAAAATATCTATGGGGTTAAGTATCATCAAGGGTATACTCTCAAGACAATCATTCATCAAACAAGTCGTAAATTTTAGACTTTTTCGTATTGTACTTGTTTGCACTATTATTTCCAAGGCAAGACTCGGTTAACTAAAAGAACTAGAGCAATAGCTTCAACAACTAATCATCATACCAATAAAAAGGCTTACTCTAACCATATTAAATTACTTCCCACTAGCATGGCATCTTAGCAAATCAACCAACTAAGATAAACAACTCAAACTTCATAAGTGGGAGACATAGGACATACCTCTTATAAGTAACTTCATGATCCTCTTCCTTATAGGGACATGTTCCTTCAAAACTCAAACACGATTACTCTCGAAATGATATTAAAGCAAAGAGGCAAAGTATGAATCCACGTTTATGAAAAAAGGATAAATGGGAAAATCTTTTTTGTATTTTTGAGGATAGGGATTTAAAGAACAGAAAAGAACTTGCGACCAAGCAAAGGTTTAAGAAAAGAAAAATAAAGGAAAAAATAAACTAAAACGAAAGCAAATTAAAAAGCAAAGTGTTGGAACAAGCCAACACGAGTGTTTCAAAACTCCCAAGGAGCTGGAGTACAACCTCGTTATTACACAAATAAATTTGCCGGGAGAACATATCCCCAAGATCAGGCTTTTGCAAGCCCTTTTGTTGCTCATTGTGGTGGCAGTGGATAATCTCCCATGTGTACATTGGCTGCTCCAATTATGGAACTGGGTGGCAAGGCTTGCAGTGGCATCTCAAAGGTTGATGGAGAGGTTGTTCATGTTTTCAATGTTTCCTTCGAGTGCATAGATATCTTCAAAGGTGGTGTAGTAGTTTGGTGGCTGCACATCTTGTTCGGGTCCTCCTTGTTCTACTTCTTCATCTTCTCCTCCTCCCATGGGTATTTCTTGTTGGGGTAGATTAGCTTCAACCTACGCGTCATAACGCAAATGTCCATCCTTAATAGAGAATAAACCGTTAGGCAAAGTGTAACATCCCAAAACTTTAATCCAAGGTTATTAAGATCCAAATCATCAAAATTAGGGTTAACAAAAAACTTTTCCAATTAAAATTATTAAAGCATTCATATGTGTGTGCATTTAAAATAGGAGTTGATTTGAATTGCCTTGTTTAAGTGATCCATTGCTTGTAAAATGATCTAGGTGAAATAAACATCATCTAGATCATTCCCAAACAAATCCCAAAGGAAAACAAATCAAAAGGAATAAAAGAAGAGAATGGTCATTTGTGCCATTTTAATCAACATGCCTACTTTGGCTATTCCTAGAACTCAAAACCTAACATAAACAAATGTGGATCTTTGCACCCCTTGCTAGTGCACATAATGTTGTACCAAGGCCCACTTTGTGATCTTCCAAAAACATTCAAACACTAAATTTAAATGACATTTGAAAATTGAATCTAGTGTAGGTATCAAGATCACCCCTTTTCAAAAACCACTCAAATGAGCTCAATTTTCAAAACCCAAGCACCCACAGAGTCTCAAGCTTATTCCTAGCTCACCCACCAAAAATCTTTTCAAAATTCAAAAGTAAATTTCTTGCGGCCATTTCCTCAAACACTTGGCAGGCAGAGATTATACCTAGTAGTTAGCTCACTATTTTGTACAGGGTTTTGCACCCATTTGTCCTGAAAACACTCCCATTGTCTCCAAATGATCTAACCAGGCCATTTACACCCCATCCCCTACCCCCTAGCAGCAATGCCATGCCATGCCGAGCACCATGCTTGTCGGCCGACCATGCCATCGCCGCAGCAGACCAACCCTCTCCCTCTCACCATGTATAGTAGCTAGACCACACCTCACCACCACTCTCTGTCCCCTCCCCGAGCCAGGACAAGCCGTGGACCACCAAGGAAGCGTCGTGCTCAGTGTGTCAGTGCCATGCCGAGCACGCGCCAGAGCGCCGCGCTCGACATGCGTGTACACGCTGCCCCTCGACCTCAGCCCGCGTCCACCGCGTCGCCACGACCCCAGGAACACCGCAGCCATGCCCGTTTGTCACCCATTGCACTACAACCACCGCTCGCCGTGGAGACCGCCGCCTCTACCGCTCAGAGCGTGCGCACCGCCCGACCGCATACCACCGCCCCTAGGCCCGCATTTACCCCGTAGAGCACCGCCAGGAGACCAGCCACCATCCCCTACCTCGAGCCGCGTCGCTAGCATGATGTGGAGCCTTCGCCGGAGCCGCCCGCCCATCACTCTCGGTCGCGTCGTCGAGCTATAAATAGAGGCCACCCCAGCCATTTTCTGCACACCACTCACCTCCCCTCTTGCCACTGACCAGTCCCCACTTCTCCCCGGAGCCGCTTGAGCTCGCAGTCGCCAGAATTTCACTGGAGCTGGCCGCCTCTGGAGGAGAAGGGCCCCGCTGATTGCGACCACCCCCGGAGCTGCCTCGACCGTCCCTGAGCTCGCCGTCGACCACCAGTTCATTTGCCCCCATCGCTGTTGTCGTTGGGGCCCTGATACACCCCCTAAGCATCCCCACCGAGCCGCTAGGGTTAAACCTCGTCGGCGACAGGTCCGTCGTTGATGACGAGCCCCAGTCGTTGATCCTATTTCTAATCTAACGGCCCACATCGCCCCGTACCGCTTCGCGTGTTATGAGCCTCTGACCGGTGGACCCCCCTGTCAGCTGTGCCCCGCGCCGTGGAGTGTCACTGGGCCGGCCCGTTAGCGTTCCCGCACGACCCATTTAGTTTGAATTAGGATTTTTCTATTTTAGTTTAAACCTAGTTATGTTCCCTAGTTTGAAAATCAATTCAGAGAGATTTACAAATCCAAATGGAGTGATTCCAATTTTGTTAGAAAGCTACTGAAAATATCAACCCAAGCCCGTTGGATTTAATTCAATTAGAGTTAGAGATCTCTCCTAGTATAAATAACAAGACAGAAGCATTTGCACCTTGCAACATTTTTATAAAATCAACCATGATAGCTTTTGAGTTGATTCCAACTCTCAAAAATCACATTTCACCATACCTATCTGAATATGTAATAATATTAAGGTTTACATGCAGTGACTCTGGACTAGTAGCAAAATAATGCTATATAGGCATTTCTAGTCACTTTAAATCATTAAATAATGAACTTAAACCAAAGTAATTGTGATCCAACCTTTAAATCACATTTCCAGATGTTAGAATATGTGGTGATGACATGTATGTACATGGTCCCATATTTTAAGTGGTGAATATTAAATCTTAGTTAATTTTTCAATGAGTAGAAATTACTTTTCTAAAATAAAAAGGATGAAACTAGTTAATAAAACTTGTGATGCTTGTGATGATAATAGATCATCAAATTGTGTGCCTTAGAGTGCTAATTAGACGAGTTAAGTATTGTTTGGTGATTGTGTACTCCGTATGTATTTATAGACGATAGTACCGATCAAGCTTTCCAGGAGGAGGAGTTCTACCAAGAAGAAGAAGAAAACTTCAACCACTGCACTACCCAAGGCAAGCTAACACTTGCAAGTATTATACTAGCAAGCCACCATTAACAATGCAAGCTAACCCTTGCAAGCTAGATAATCTAAACACATGCATTAGGCATGCTTTGGTTATACCACTTGACTATTACTTACCCTAAGTATTATTTTCCAAGCTTTACTTCCTTTACTTTACCAAAGTCCTTTACTTGTTTTAAAGGTAGCATAAAGAGTATAAAACTTGGCCTATTTAGATAAATTTAAGATGTCATTCTATGGCATGAGATTGAGCCCATCTTTCCTCCTTAGTGAACACTCTTAACTTAGTAGTTTAGAGTAGATAAAAACTTGAGTCACTTTAGATGGGAACACTTGGTGAAAATGAATTATGAAAACCTTGGAATGATGAGTCATTCTATTGAGATGTTTTGACATGTGTTGAGGAACACAAATGGTTTATGATGGTGAAAATATTGAGGCATGAGCCTTAACCCTTTTTACAAAACTGATGGTTGGATTCGGATGCGATACCATTCCAAATTTGCCGTACAACCACAATACCTAAATTGGGTAAGGCTTAGCCGGAAGTTTATATGCATTAGTATTAGTTACCTCGCGGGAGAGGTTTGAGCTGAGGCTACCTCTCAATGTTCCCCACCTATGCAGTGCCCAAGATGACAGATGGTCATGGTTGGGAGGCCATGCTCATAGGAGAGGTGCTTATACTAGGGTGTGTAAAGGAAAGGTTATGTTTGATTATCTGCATACTAAGTTGTAGCATCCCATCTATCTAACATATGTAATGCTACCTGGTCTAGTAATATAATGGCTACTTACTACATATAATTGTTGCATCATAATTATATCATGCTCATGTCATCATTCCACATTGCATTTGAGCATCATATAAAACCTTTTCCCTTTTGGTTCTTCTCTCATATGCATTATTAATTGTATTTTCCTCTTGATATATTGTATTTGGTTCTTGATAAATGCTTGATGCCCAAGTTGAGTTGGGGGCATATCTTTTATTCCACTCCACCACCTTTCTTTGTCACCACCTTATAATTCCACCATTCTAATTACCATGGGCTTTTATTTTCTTTTGGCATTTAATCTAGCTCATGTGGGTTGGGTTGTATCCAATTCTATTTTCTTTTGCTTGGCCTTTATTCCACATTTTAGTAATGCATGGGAATCATGCCTTGTTAATTATTTTGTTTTCACAAGATTAAAACATGGCATTTAATGACTTTGCATGGGCCATGCAACCATCACCACCATGTGTTCTCCTTTGGTTTTTATTTGATTTTTGAGTGGATCATATTCTTGAGCTCTCTCTTTCTCTAAATCCTTTTCCACATTGATCTTATATCCTTGCCATGTGCATCAAGGTCTCCTTTCTCATCTACTCTCACAAGTGCATGTACCCATGTATGGTCATGTGAGATCATTTTCCCTCACCACCTTTTTCTCTCATCTCTATCTCCATGTCATCACCACACACTTGGTGGAGCTTGTTATTAATCATGCTAAAACCCTACACCATGTCCTCTCCTTCCTCTCCTTCTCACCCTCCATCCATGTAAGACCAAGTGTGACTCTAACCAAACCCTAACACCCTACCCTCCCTCACTAATCTCTCACTCTAACCCTCTCTCCAAACCCTAATATCCAACTAAACCCTAACCCCATGCAAACCCCCATGTCGATGATTCCTTTTATCCCTCTCCCTGCCATGCAGGCCCCACCCCATTAGCCCTCTCTCTCCAACCCTAAACCCTAGCCGAGGCTAGCCCTAGCTCACCCGAGCCTCCCCCTCTTTTTCCTCTCCCTCTCTCTCTGCCACAAAGGGCCTACCCGACCCTGCCCCTCCTGGACCGCGCCCTGGCCCACCTGGCAGTCCTACCCGTGCCTGCCCTGGCCGTCCACGCCGAGCACATGCTCGAGGAGGACAAAGGTGGCCGAAGCCACCTTTTTATCTACCCCGATCCCCACGGTGCCTCTCCCTCCTCTTCTACTTTTCCTTTTCCCTACGTCTCCTCGCTCTCTCCCAGATCCAACCAGAGTCTGCCTTCCTCCCCTCTCCTCCCCAGCTACCCCATTCCCCTTCTTCTCCAACTCCGGCCGCCGCTCTCGGTATCGCCTCCACCTGCTCGATCTAGCCGTCGGGCGTGACGTGGAGGTCGTCGAGGAAGCCGAGGGGGTCCTTCTACGTCGCCCAGTACACGCCTACGAGGAGGAGGAGAACCAGGACCACCAAGACCACCGCCGCTCTGCCGCAAACCCTAGCTCCGGTCCGCCAGCTCCGTCGACGATCTGCCGCGCCTCTCTCCGTTCCACCACCACCGATGCCCCCACGGTGAGCGCCCGGTCCTCCCAGACATCTCCCCTCGCCGATCTGCGCCCTACTCGCGCCGCGCAAATCGCCGAACACTCTCGGTGCACCGCACCCGCACTCGCCACCCTGACGTTGCGCTGCAGATGCTACACCTGGCCGCGCAGCAGAAACACAGCATCAACCCCTCTTAGCCGCAGTGGCTGCCGCCTCCGCGCGCGTGCCCCAGGTCCCCGGTTCGAGCCCCGCTACGCTGCGCCGCGCCGCGCGTCCGTCAGGTCGACAGACAGCGCGAGAAGATCCACAGTAGCCGCCGCGCGCTTTGCACTTACCCCCCCCCCCCACTCTTTTTGCCTCAATCCGTGCTCCACCGGCCCCACCAGACAGTCTCCCATGGCGTTTTCGCAAAAAGACACCCCGGTTTTCGTAAACCTCAACCCGCGCTCTAGTACGCCCCCACCTGTCATCCTCTGCGGGTTCAGCCACTGGCACATGGGCCATAACCCGCTGGCCCCATCTGTCATTCGCTTAGGGTAGAGAAGCCCGCGGTGAGGAAAGTTTGAGCGCCGAATCAGCCCAGTCAGCAGTGACCCCACCTGTCTATGACTGTGGCTAGGAGAGGCTGAGTATAAAAAGGTTTTCCGTTTATCTGTTTTAATAAAACAATTCCAGGAAATGTTTAAATTCAAATTCAAATTTGTTTTCAAATAACTTTTAAATTATAAATCCAAATAATACAAATGATATATGTTTTTGAATCAGAAAAACGTGAGGATTTCAAATATGCCATTCAAAATATTATTTGAGCACTTTAAAATTTCGAGATGATTAAAATCACAATAAAATGCCCTTTTCTTAATAAATTAATAACTTTAATTCTACAACTCTGAATTCGACAAATAATATGTCTAAATCGATCAGCGCGACGATCTCGTTCTATCTATGCATTCCTTGTTCTGAATTGAAGCATGCATCATATCATTATTACCAATCAGAACTGTTTATAGCAATAAAATTTGACTAAATAATTAATAAAATGCTTTATTCTTGTACCACACCTCACCCTTGCCATGCTACTTTAATGCCATGTAAATTGTGCATCATTCATCATGGCATGCTTGTTTGCTTGTCGCATTTTAATTCATATGCTTGTGCACTTTATTTATGTTGGCCTTGTTTGTTTGGTTCTTCTTCGAATAGACGCCCAGCAGGAGAATTATCAGGAATCACAGGAGTTCTACCCAGATCCATCTCTCGCTTCAACTGAGCTACCAGGCAAGCACTACCACATGCTTGCATACATATAGTACCTATTGCCTCTATCTTATTCTTGCATCATTGAGTCGCGATTGCATTAAATTGAATCCCAAGTACTGCATAGCCTTTAATTTTAAACCCCACCGAAGCTTGTTCCTCCATCCCATGAGCCCTTACTACAGGAGTTGTTTGAGCCATGCGAGTCGTAGAAAAGCATGTGTAGGGTATGTGAGTGTCTGATGAATAATGAGGTACCTAAACAACATAACCTGAGTAGTAATGGGATAACTAATGAAAGAGGCACCGGTGAGCAATATCTGCTATTTGGTTTTTCATGCTCACTTGTGTCCCATAGGACCCCGAGTACTTGATTCCTGTTCCTTGACTATTCGCACTATCCACATCCGGGAGGCCTTATGGACCCCCCTGAGCCAGAGCTTGATTCATTCTTATTTCTTGGGGCCACAATTAGTTTGGGGCTTTATTTCTATCCTGTACTTATGCCATGATTACTGCTTTATTTAAGATTGTGCGTGGAGCACCTATACCATTTTGGATCGCGCCACGTTTTCGCGGTATCGACAAGCCCAGTCACACTTTCGGGTTCCCAGTCGTTTACAGCCGTCGTCGCAAACCCTGGGTCCATCTCGGAGCCGGCCAACTTCGTTGCGGGTAGCTTATTGGGGTGGCCCCCTGAAATATTTCTGAATCCTGTGATCACTTTGTCGTGAATGCCTCGTTGGGTTTTGAGTTGGTTTTTCCGAGGTTGATCGAGTGTGTGTTGCTATTCGTGCACCCCTGCAGGGTAAATCTTTCTGAAAGCCGTGTTCGCGGTTATGGACGACTTGGAGCACAGTTTCTCGATCATAGACAAGTCTAACTAAAGTACCGCTTTTAAATTGACTAAGTACCTGACTAGTAAATAGTGCAAAACTCAGGGAATGGTTAATAAAACTGCCAACAGATGGGGGTTGTTCGTCCGCTTCCTCGTTGGTAAGCGAGGAGGAGGATGGATCTATTAATTATACTGTTATAACTGTTGTTCTTAATTCACGGACATCCATCTATCATTGGTTAGGCAGATGGTTAGCGAGTATCTTTAGACTTGTTAGTTATTATCTTTTGCTGCAATTGCGTCACCCCAGGTTGTGTCCCCTTTAGAGGCATAAAGACTTGCTGAGTACCCCTAGGGTCTCACACGATAAATTGTTTGATTCAGATGAACAGGTGTATTCGCAAGATGAATACTGGGTGGAGGAGACGAATGATGTTGGCAACGATCACTCGGTGTAGAGATTCCGGGAACGGGGATCCGTGAGATCTGTGGGGGGGATGTGTTTAATTATGTGGCATCTTATGCCGATTTGCTTCTTATCCGTACTCGGATCTTACCTTCCGCTTCCGCCTAATACTCTGATGTTTGATGTATGATGAGCTATCCTAAACTATTATCTCTATCTAGGATATTTGGATCTTGCCGTATGGCGTTGCAATATTTCTATTTCTTTTAGATGGAATGGCTCTGAGGACTATTGTATGTGGCTTGCATACATACTCACTTGTGTATGTAGTTGATCCCTTCGCCTGCCGATTACGCCGCTCGTTCTTGTCCCGATGCTCTGAAAGTGGTTAGGACGGCCGAAAGGTCTACCGTGAGTGGCCCCGGGCCCCACCGTACTATATTAACCACTTTCGCTCATCCAGGCATGTAACTAAGAGCGTAATTCACCGAGGTAGTTACATAAGTATGATGATTCAGGGTTATCCCTGACAGATGTATCGAATCTTGTGGTGAAAGTGTACCACCTCTGCAGAGTGTCAAACTATTCGAATAGCCGCGTCCGCGGTTATGGATAGTTGGAATGGCCATACTGTTTCGTTGTCCGATGTTTTCAAAAAGACTTATGAAATGAATGATGAATCTTGACTTGACCACAACAGAGTTGTGTTTATGACAATAGCTTCCCAACTTAAGTGATTCTAGAACTTTATTTTATCTTTCTTTGCTTCTGAACTCAGCTTAGGTTTCAAACTTAACTTTATAATTAATTTAGAGTTAGCACTTTAACTTAGTACTATCCTACTTGTTAGTGGTAGTTTGCGAGTATTTAAAGAGTACTCATGGCTTTTGTCCATGGCTATTCCCATGGCCAGACTATGAAGGAGACAACCAAGATGATGGCCAGCAGGACGGTTATGATAACTAGGACTATCTGCCTTCGTCAGCATTGCATGTGCCCTTGAAGATGGACCCCACTGCTATGCTTATCTTTTATTCCACTGCTTGTTGTATTAAGACTGGATCATTAGATCCTTTATTTGTGTAAGACCTTATGTATGGTTTGTAATGGATGATGTACTGTGATATCCAATCTGTTATGTCTCGCAAAAATGGTGATCCTGGGATTACGAGGAATGACATAACAGGCATCTAGGATTAAAAATCCGGTTGTTGAAACAAAGGAGCTGGGATCAAGTGATCCTCTCCAGGTATATTGAAGAAATATCTACCATGATTTCTAGAAATCATACCACATGCTCTTAGAGTAGAAAGACCGAGTCGGTTACCTCCAGTCAACGGTTGGATGTTACATAGTGACATGGACATACCTTACAGGTACTCGAGTTTGGCATATACGGTCCAGCCTGGCAGAAGCCAACGATATTACCAGGGCCCATGACCTAAGGAGAGTCCGACTGCTTGCGGCACATGGCGAGCTCAAGATAGAAAGTTTAAAGGGAAAACCGTAACTTGTAACCGACTCGACCTGTTATCTTGAGACCTAGCCTATCTATATAAAGGCTAGGAGGGGGCGGTGAGGAGGATAATCACAACCCTAGTTTTCCTCACCATCGCCAGACGACATCTATGCACCCCTTGTAACTTTCGACTCCCTCGATAATTCCAAGAGTAGACAAGCAGGAGTAGGGTCCTCTATGAGGCCTGAACCTAGGTAAACCTTGTGTCCTTGTGTGATGCCAAAGGGGTTCAAACTCCCATCGGAGAACCCGAAATTCGACGGCCTGTAGGACCCGAAGATTTGTCTAGAGGATCACATCTCCCCTGTCAGGCTCCATGACGGAACCATGAGCACGCCAATGCAATTCCTCTAGCTATAGCTGCAAGGCGCCGCTCGTGCATGGCTTAACAACCTCCCGCACGGATCAATTCGCGGTTGGGAAGAGCTAGTCTACAGCTTCGTACGAAATTTCAAGGGCACTTACAAAAGGCCCACACCAATCGAAGAATTGAGAGGCTGCTACCAGAAGACTGGCAAGTTGCTACGCTCGTATATCCAGAGATGGTCCATCATCAAAAACTGTGCAAAAGACATCTTTGAAGACCGAGCAATTGATGCATTCAATGGCGGCGTACGCCGCAGAGAGCTCGGGGAGGAGCTGGGCTGCTCGAAGCCCAAGACAATCGACCACCTGATGGAGATCGCGAATAGGTAGGCCGATGGGGAGGACTCGATAAAAAACCGTGTCCAATCCGATGATGACAACGACCTCAGCTGCAGACATGTTCGCCGAGGAAAACATTGAATGCACGGTTACAAGGATTGCGAGGAAGTCGACATGGTCGCGGCTGGCTACACCGACAAACGCGACGACATCCACAACAACGGATACCACAGTGGTGGATACCACGACAGCTAGAAAACCACGCAAGTGTGGCAGCACCGCACTCGCGATGAGGCACCTGGAACATCTATCCAGGACAAACTGTTCAGACCATGCAATGTACACTTCTACATCGACAAGCACAATGGCAAGAAAAAGTCCAACCACCTTCTAAAGGACTGCCGCGAGTGCCTCAACCTCCACAAAGGACTAGCCCATATGAATCACAATGCGATAAACCAGGGCTACGGAGTTGCCCCGAGCACCTCCACCACCACCCGAGCCATCACTATCATGGTATTAACCACGACAAATGCTACCGGAGTAGCTTACGTAGAGGAGGCAAGGTGACGTAGGAGAATCCGAGAGCAAGATTGGCACATGACGTACCCAGGTTCATGTCCCCTCGGTGGAGGATCGCTACGCCTTGCTATCAATCCAGTATATGTTCATAGATTGGTTTACAATGGAGTCGCCGGAGGCGGTGGAAGAGACTAGATATAATATCACGTAGCCCGTGGGGGTGCCCCTAGTGGCTTTATATATGCAACCAGTTAGGGTTTACAAGTGCTAATGGGCCTTTTATTGGAGTCGCCGTCTTAGGCCTTCAGTCGGCGTGGCGTCTGAGTCCAATGTGTGTTAGTCGCCGTATACGGCGAGTTGACCCGCTCTAGGCTTGGCTTTAGTCGGCTCGATCCAGCCGGCGACTCCGCTTCATGGGTATACCCCGATTGGTATTCCCCCATCAGTAGTCCCCAAGCACGTCAGGGACTCGACGATGACTTCAAGACGTCAAATCGGCGTAGGTGATTCCAGGGTGGAGTCGATGGTGAGTCGTTGACGAGCTCCTGAAATAGAGAAATAGCTCATGAAGTAGTCCATTTGCATGGGCAAGTTAGTGTTGGGCAGAGTCGCCCCTTGGAGAAGTTTGACCGACGCCTTGTTATCTTGTTGTTGTAGAAGTAGGGGCTGACAAGTAGCGGACGTGTGGAGGCCACCAAATTGTTGATGATGAAGTCGTCTAGTCGGCACAGGCGGTTCCGCGACGGCGAGTCTGCGATAGAGAGCCCGTGATGGCGAGTCCTCGAGCGCGTCGAGTCTGCGAGGGTGCCGAGTCCCGAGTGTGAAGACTCCACGAGGGCGGCGAGTCCACGAGCGTGAAGACTCCGCGAGGGCTGCGAGTCCCCGAGCATGAAGACTCCGCGAGGGCGGCGAGTCAAGTAGTGAAGCCATGTGTAGATGCCGCAGATATCACATGGGCACAATTCCTCAGCAAAGATGTCGCACTTGAAGGGCACTATTGTTGTCGAGCCCGAGCAATATGCCTAGGAGTAGTCCCCGAGGCTCGAGTTGGCTTGTAGAGGTGACTTGAGGCTCTTTGGAGATGCATATTCTGCAAGTAGTACTTGGTTGTTCCCGAGCATGGCAGGCAGCAAATCCAAAAGTATTGCAAGTAGAGAGCTTGACGAGTCCTGGAGACCGGTGATTGTCAAACCACTGAGCGTGACGGATCCGCATTGAGAGAGTCCGCAAGGGGAGAGTCCCTAGGCATGGCGAGTCTGCGTTTGAGCGAGTCCGTGTTGAGCGAGTCCACGATGATGGCGTGTCCATGAGGGGAGAGTCCCCGAGCATAGAGAGTCGCTCATCTGATGTTAGGAGGGGTTGATCGCGCTGTTTTTGTTAGCGAGTCTCTCGTCTTGGCCCGAGGGGCAGTCGCATGACGACTCCAAAGATGGCTCTTGACTAGGCGTTCTTCCTGGACGATCCGAGGCTCATTTTGCGAGTCTTCGTCCGCAGTACTTAGCCATACGAGTCGCACTGTCTAAGGTTGAGGAGGACATGTTGTTGTTTGTGTAGCACTACCATTTGTCTTAGCCCGGAAGGCCAGTCGAGCAAGGCGACTCCAATGATGGCTCTCATATAGCGTTTTTCATGGACGATCCGAGGCTCAGTTTGCGAGTCCTCGTTCGCACTACTTGGCCATTGTGAGTCGCTCTTTCAAAGGTTGACAAAGGAGAATTGATTTTTCCCGGAGGAAAGAGACGCCCAGTGGTGAGTCCATGCAGCGTGGCATACGACCCTCTCTGGCGACTCGTACGATGAGGGGTCCTTAGCAGGCGCGGTGTACGCATTTGATGTAGCGAAAGTATAAGCGCGCTTTGGTGGAGTCGACGCGGCGGACACGGGGTCGACGTGGTGGACGGAGGTTACGCTATGGCAAAGTCGACGCGGGGGACACATGGTTAACGCGGCGGACGGAGGTCGCGCTTTGGCAGAGTCGACACGGCGGACATGGGGTCGACACGGCGGACGGAGGTCGCGCTTTGGCGAAGGAAGGCTACGCTTTGGCAGAGTCGACGTGGCGGACATATGGTCACACGGAGGACGGAGGTCGCGCTATGGCGATGTCGATGCGGCGTACACGGGGTGGACGCGGCGGATGGAGGTCGCGCTATGGCGATATCGACGCGGTGGACGAAGGTCATGCGGCGGATAGAGTCGCACTATGGTGGTGTCACGTGGCGTTTAGCCGGTAGAATGGCGAGTCGGCGATGGCGAGGCCGCAAGGGCGAAGTCGTGATGGCGAGTCCCCGAGCGTGGCGTGTTCGTGAGGGCGAGTCTCCGGGCGTTGCGAATCCGCGAGGGCGAGTCCCAGGCATGGCTAATCCGACTGCGAGTCCACGACGACGAGACCATGATGGCGAGTCCGTGGCGGGCGGTCCTCGAGTGCGGCGAGTCCGCAGTGGCGAATCCGCGGCAGGCGAGGTCGTGAGGATGGCCGACAGGCGAGTCCCCGAGTGCGGAGAGTTCGCGAGGGCCGAATCCGTGATGTCGAGTCTGCGATGGCGCGTCTGCGGATGTAGTAGTTGACGCCATGGTCGGAATCGACGTGGCGGTCGTGGTCGACCCACGGCTGGAGTCGCATGGCGGAGTTGTTTTGGTGGAGACATGCGGTAGCCAATAGCATGGCGAGTCGGTGACAAGGGAGTCACCGAACGTGGCGAGTTCGCTGCAGGCGAGTCCGCGAGTGTCGCGAGACCGCGAAGACGTTCGTGGTGGGCGAGTCACCAAACGTGGCGAGTCCGCGGTGGAAGAGTCCATGACCGTGGCGAGTTCGCCGCGGGCGAGTCACCGAACGCCCGGTACGACGTTTAGCCGGAAGAAGTCGACGTGGCAAATATTTGCGACACGGACCACGCGGCGTAAGGCGGTGGTGCCAGACACTCGCCAAGTGGACACATCGAGTAGAGACTTGTAATATCTATGACTTGGTCCTCTAAGGGTGCATGTGTAGGAAATCAACATAAAGAGAATTAGATATAAATTAAACTATTTATTGACAGGGTAAGTGACGAAAGAAAGAGGTCAAAAGAATGTCAAATAATCCAGTATTGCGATGTGTAATGGCTGGACACAGCTCTTCTTTACGCATGCAATTTGCAGCTCTGCTATGAAATTGCTTTCGGAATCAACGAGACAGGTAATATTGTATACTCATTTTGCTTGGTGAGCCACGTCGGTATTTATTCTATGTCATGCGTGAATTTGTGGTGTTCAGCAGTCCGGCTTCACCGACTCAAATAGCAGATCGCCTCATCCACACATAAATTACAGCAAGGGATTAGCACGATGACAAATTAAATATCCAAGAGTTATATACTTGCACACTTCCTAATTTATGATCGATCTAGCAATACACAACTAAATTAGATAACGAAAAGAGCATGTTACCAATCGGTGTCAGGGACTGAGTTGGCTTCCGCTGCCGCGTATTGCGCTTGACCCTAGGACGCTGCAGCATCGAGCCGCATAAGGCCAAGCGCTGCCGCTGTGGCGGAAGCACGATGTTGGCGATGCGGACGGAAGCGTGGCAACGAGCTCGGTCGAGTCATTGGTCGGACGGAGTCGTGGCTGAACCACTCGAACAAAATCGGAGTCGTCGCGGAGTCGCGTCGTGGTGTCCATGCTACCGAGCGGCACGGCGCACGCCACCAAGGTCCCCTAGGACGTCGACTCGCCGTCTTGCGGGGCCATGGGGAAAAGATGATGGCGTTGACACATCCTCCGATCCCGTCTCCACAGCTGATTCATGTTGCAGCCCATGTATTCAAAAAATAATGTGTGAAGGATTAAATATAAATAAAATATTAGTTAGAGAGTAATCAATAGGCGAGAGAGATGAGATCGGATAAGAAAAATCCATTAATCGTGGCCGCATGTGATCGTGGTTGACCGATTGATTTCAAGAATTCAGCCACGGCCAAGAAAATCGAATCGGTCTGCTAGTGCTTGCTTCCATATGGACAGATTCTCCAACCGATGTGTATACATGTAGACCAGACGTTAAATCTAAATAAATCAATTACTAAAATAATCAATGAGATAAAAGGATGAGATCCGATTAGAAAATTGCCGGTCGCACGAGCTTTTCTTGATCACGCGCATATGTTGATAATGAATTTGAGGATCCCGCCCAGATTATCACCTTCAAGCACCGCTAGCCCCACGGTGGGCGCCAACTATCGTGGTATTGACCACGGCAAATGCTACCGGAGTAGCTTGCGTAGAGGAGGCAAGGCGACGTAGGAGAATCCGGGAGCGAGATTAGCACACGACGTACCCAGGTTCATGTCCCCTCGATGGAGGATCGCTACGTCCTGCTATCAATCCAGTATATGTTCATAGATTGGTTTACAATGGAGTCGCCGGAGGCGGTATGAGAGACTAGATCTAATATCATGTACCCCGTGAGGGTGTTCCTGGTGGCTTTATATATGCAGCCAGTTAGGGTTTACAAGTGCTAATGTGCCTTTTATTGGAGTCGCCGTCTTGGGCCTTCAGTCGGCGTGTCGTCTGGGTCCAATATGTGTCAGTCGCCGTATACGGCGAGTCGACCCGCTCTGGACTTGGCTTCAGTCGGCTCGATCCAGCCGACGACTCCGCTTCATAGGTATACTCTGATTGGTATTCCCCCATCAACCACCACCTGAGGCTGCACCAGTCCAAAACCATGGAGGTGAGCCATACCCTCGACCACTAGGGAACATGGGGATGACCCAAAAAGGACGCCCCCCAATCGAATGCAAAAAGCAATCACTCGCCAAGTCAATCTGGCGACGAACTCTCCGCCCTCCACCACTGAGTACCTCAGTGGAAGCGAGTCCTACATTACCTTCAACAAGCGCGATCATCCGCGCCAAGTACCTCGCCCAGGCCACTGTCCCCTGGTGCTCGAGGCACAGATTGGAGGCTTCGAGATGAGTTGCGTCTTCATGGACGGCGGAAGCGGCATTAATCTCATGTTCGCAAGTACCTTGCGTGCAATGCGGATCCCTCTGACATGTCTGGAAGTTTCAGACATGACCTTCCACGGAATCGTCCCAGGAAAGGCGTATACCCCCTGGGTAAGATAAGCCTCGACGTCATCTTCGGCACGGCGTTAAACTTTCGGCGAGAGCGCATTGAATTCGAAGTGGTCGACTGGCCCTCACAATAACACTGCATGCTCGGACATGTCGCGTTCGCGAGGTTCATGGTGGTGCCACACTACGCCTACCTGTAGATGAAGATGCCGGGCCCAAACGGCATTATCACAGTCAACGGAAGCTTCGAGAGATCTGACAGCTTCGATAGGGAATTCAACAGAATCTCCTAGTCTTTCGGCATGCCATAGGAGCTGGAGCGGTTGAAGGAGTCGACAAACAACAGTCTGCCTTCCCGAGCAAGCCAAGCTCACCCGACCAATCCTTCGACATGTAGGTGCACCAAGAAAGTCCAGTTCCATCCAATGGACCCAACCAAGACGGCCCTCATCGCCAACAACTTGAGTCCCGTATATGAACTAGCACTCATCGAATTCCTCCGTGAGCATTGGGGAATCTTCGCCTGGTGTCCAACGGACATGCCAGGAGTTCCTAGGGAATTCGCCGAGCACTCACTCAACATGAATCCCGAAGCAAGGCCAGTCAAACAAACAATACGACGACTGTATGAACCAAGGGCAAAAGCGGTCGGTATGGAAGTCAACAAACTCCTCGACGCTAACTTCATACGCGAGATCAAGGAAAGCACCTAGGTAGCAAACCCCGTGCTTGTTCCTAAAAAGACATATATATCCTACGGATGTGCGTGGACTTCACCTCCCTGAACAAGCATTGCTCGAAGGACCACTTCACGTTGCCTCGGATCGATCAAATAATCGAATCCACCGTGGGATGCGAGCATCTCTGTTTCCTCGACGCCTACTCAGGCTATCATCAGATTCGAATGAAGGAGGGGGATCAGGAAAAAACCGCGTTCATCACGCCCTTTGGTGTCTTCTGGTACACAACGATGCCCTTCGGGCTGAAAAACGTAGGAGCCACCTACCAGCAGTGTAGGCAGGCATGCCTCAAGAGCCAGCTTGGTCGCAACATACAAGTCTACGTCAACGACATCGTCGTCAAAACGAAGGAGGAAGCCTCGTTACTTGACGATCTCCGCGAGACCTTCGATAACCTCGACCGCTACCGGATCAAGCTGAATCCGGAAAGATGTGCCTTCGGTGTACCATCTAGGCAATTGCTCGGGTACCTCATCTCCACGAGAGGGATCGAGGCCAACCCGAAGAAAATAAAAGCCATACTGGCTATGGAGAAGCCGAAGAACGTAAAAGGCGTCCAACAGCTACCTGGACGAATCGCGGTGCTCAGTCGATTCATTAGTCAGATGGGCGAAAAGGCACTGCCTTTCTACCAACTTATCCGCAAGGCTGGCAAATTCGAGTGGACAAACGAAGCACAAGAAGCATTCAAAGACCTCAAGCGCCTACTGTCCATCTCGCCGATGTTGGTAACACCTCACGAAAAGGAGCCGCTATTGCTATACATATACGCCACCAACCAGGTGGTTAGCACTGTGCTCGTGGTGGAAGGAGTCGAGGAAAATAAAGTCCATGGGGTACAACGCCTAGTCTACTACCTCAGCGAGGTGCTCACACCGACAAAGCAGCGGTACCCACATTATCAGAAGCTAGCGTACGGCGTCTTCATGACAACCAGGCGACTGCGCCACTACTTCCAGGAGCATCCAATAATCATGGTGAACGATGCCCCGCTAAGGCACATACTCAGTAACCCTGACGCCACTGGATGAGTCGCGCTCTGGGGAATCAAACTGTCTCCACGAGACATCACGTATGAGAAGCGAGACGCGATCAAGTCGCAAGTTCTCCTGGACTTCCCGGACTTCCTCGTGCACTGGATGGAAAACCAGCTCCCCGACAGGCCAAATATGTCCTATCTATGGACAATGCACTTCGATGGGTCCAAGCGCAAGGAGGGAGCTAGCGCAGGCGTCATCCTAACATCACCGCAAGGTGACAAGATGAGATATGTTCTACGAATGCAGTTCACCGCCTCCAACAATGAAGATGAATATGAAGCCTTACTCCACGGGATGCGTATGGAAAAATCCTGTGGCGCAAAGCGATTCGTCATCTACGGCGACTCCAAACTGGTGGTCAATCAAACAATGAACGAGTGCGATGCTCTGAGCGACAACATGATCGCCTACCGTGATCTCTATGATGCACTCGAGGGAGACTTCGACGGCTGCGAGCTGCGGCACGTTGGCCGCGAGAGTAACGAGGAAGCAGACACACTCGCCAACATCGGCTCCATTTGTGCCCCAGTGCCACCCGGAGTATTTCTAGAGCGCATCTGCGAGCGCTCCATCAAGCCAAAAGCTCTAGAGCACAAAACCAGCACGTCAAAGGACTCGGGGGGCTACGCCGCCCAATGAGCCAATGACACGAAGCCATATACAGGACTCGAAGGCCCCATGGAGGTCATGATGATCGAGCCATCCTGGACGCAACCATACATCACGTACTTGCTCAGCAAAAGGTTGCCACGTGACCCGATTGATGCACGTCATATAGCGCAACGATCTAAGGCATTCGCCCTTATTAATGGTGAATTGTACAAGCGTAGCATCACAGGAGTCCTTCAATGATGTGTCCCCAATGGAGACGGAAGAGCCATCCTCCTCAACATACATGAGGGCACTTGTGGCCACCATGCTGCCAGTCGCGCCCTTGTCGCCAAAGCTCTGCGAGCTAGATTCTACTGGCCAACGGCTATGCGTGATTCTAAGGACATCGTCCAGTGATGCAACGCCTACCAACGATTCGCGAATAAAACGCATGCACCTGGCGCAGAACTCTGGCCAATACCTGTGGCCTAGCCCTTCGTGCAATGGGGACTCGACATGGTCGGCAAGCTCCAAAAATCTTCACATGGCGGATACGTCTACCTCCTAGTTGCAGTCGACAAATTCACCAAGTAGATTGAGGCCATGCCGGTGACAAACCAATCAGGAGCCGGTGCTGTCAAATTCTTCGAGTCCATCGTCTTCCGCTTCGGGGTGCTACATAGCATCATCACGGACAATGGGACAAACTTCACTTCCAAGGAGTTCCAGGATTTCTGCGAAAACCTGTGAATCAACATTAGCTATGCCTCGGTGGCACATCCCCAGACCAACGGTCAAGTTGAAAAGGCCAACGCCCTTGTCTGCGGCGGGATCAAGAAAAGGCTCCTCCAGCGACTTGGAAGAGCTGTCGGGTGCTGGCCCGAGCAGCTGCAATCGGTACTATGGAGCATGCGCACAACTCCAAACAGCGCTACAGGCTACACTCCTTTCTTCATGGTACATGGCGCCGAGACGGTACTACCCGCAGAGGTGCGCTACAAGGCCCCACGGGTAGTAGGATATAGCGAGGCAGAATCAACCTTCGCACTCGAAGACTCCGTCGACCTCCTCGATGAGGCACGTGAGATTGCAGCGGAGAGATCCACGATCTACTAGCAGAACCTCCACAATTACCATAGCAGAAGGCTACGCCCCAGATCCTTCGTCGAAGGATACCTGGTCCTACGACTGAAGCAGCAAGGGCACCTCAAATTCGAGTCCCCTTGGGAAGGACCTTACGTGATTACCGAAGTAATCCCAGGTGGCGCATACCGCCTTAAAGATGTAGAAACTGAAGTCGCATACTCCAGCCCCTGGAACGCCGCGCAGCTGCATTGTTTCTACCCTAGATGTTTTTTACTTTACAAATAAGGCTATTTAGCCAGGCTACTTAGCCACACATTGTACCTCGTGATACTCTGCAAATAAATAAAGCTAAGTGCCCCAAACTTTGTGTCTCTATTTTACTTGCAATTACATTGCTCAGGGGCTACGCCACCCTTTAACCTCGTTACACGAATAACACGGTATCCCAAAAATAATAAAGCTAAGTGCCCCAAACGATCGTGATGCACCCAGAAATATCCACTAGCTTGCAGCTACCCTGGGTCAAGTCGTTCAGACAAATGGCAACTCGATCCCTCTCATCCTGCGGATGACGAGCGCTAACAACTACAAGAAGTAGAGCAGAGCATAAGGACAAAGTGTTGTCACGAATGGCTAAAGAAAAGGATAAGAAGTTAGAGAACTAACACTTAAAATGTTCATTCAATTGAGCAACTTCGCCCAAGAGGTACTTCTCGCGCGCACTGGGCTTCTCAGTCTTCGACTTCCACACGTCCGCATTACCACGGATCATGGGCAACTCTCGCTCCAACTGCTTTATGCGATCGCACAGTCACGCCAGCAGCAACCAGTCCTCCACCTTTGAGCGTGGTTGTGCCACAGTTTCATTGGTGGGAGGAGAGTCAAGAGGACCACTCGAAGGACCCTATTACAGCCAAAGCAAGAGACAGATAAGACCAACCATCCATCAATAAAATATAGGAGTGCACTCAAATTCAACAAGTCTCAAAAGGGGAACTCCCACGAGGTACAATCCAACAGGAAAAGCTAAACATTACAAAAGAAGATTAAGACAGCAGGTTACAGCTAGACATTGGCACTCGGGGGCTTCCTCGAGTCTGTGGCAGTCTCCGACGCCACGTCCTTCTCGACTACAGCCTTTGATGTCGTAGCTTTCGCCTTCTTCTACCGCCTAAACTCAACCGAATACGTGGCGAGTGTATCAATGAGCCGAGGCCCATATTTACTGCAGCTAGTAGCAAAAGGAGCAAACACTACGTGATGGCCATCCGAGGTGACCGGCATCGCTGAGGAGATTTGGCTAGGGTTCAGATCCACGCCATGAGACTGTGCCATCGCGAGACCCATGGTAGCTCCAACTCCCTGCTATGCGTTCTTGAAGTCCATAGGCACGCCTTCTGTGAAGGATTCCACCAAGACATCGAGATTCTCGATCAGCTTGGACTTGGGGAGCATCTCCTCTCGAAGACGGCCTAGCACGCTCTTAGCCCTCTCTAGTGTGTCCTTAATAGAGACGCTACGGTCTTCGACTGCAGTCATGGCACCGGCCAAGGCATCTGCGCGGGTCAAAGCTTGGGCGTCAAAGTCTATGCCGACGACATCTGCAAAATATACATATGAGCACAATAGCATGAAAGCAAAATGCATGGAAAATGCAAGTGAAGCAATATCATACCTGAGAGCGCTTTCGTGATAGAGAAGAGTTGTTCTATGAACACCTTCTCCCTCTTAGCGGTGGAAGAGCGCAAGTCTTCCTCACGCTTTTTCGACTCTTCCAGAGCCTCGAGCGCCTCATCACGTTTCTTCTCCGCTATGGCAAGTCCCTTCTCGAGGGAGTCGACGCGACGAAGAAGATCATTATGTTCACCTACAACGGCAAAACTTGAGCCTACAAACCTCTACGCAAACGAAATAGAGAGAAAAGTATAAAACTAACCTTGGAAAGCACGGTGGTGGGTTTCTAGCGAAGCATGCTGTCGACCCAAGGAAATGATCTGCTCGGCGAGGCGAGTAGAATCCTTCACAATAGGCTACACGAAAAGAGAAGTAGTGTGAGAATTAACACAAAATTCGACTACCAAAAGCACGAGAAAACTCATGTGTTCCTCTAGGGACTCCGAAGATTCTTTCAGAATCGACGTCTGAGCAACAATTTGATGCTCCCAGTGTGGGGGAGCTCAAAGAATTGGCACCCGAGTGAGCCGCCATCGGAGGGGAAGGAGATGGTGCGGCCACCTCCTTGTCTTTGGAGTCCATGACTCAAGTCTCCTTGACAAAGTGGCAGTTATCGAACGATGATGACGCTATTTGACTACAAGAATACCCAGAACTACTTCAGAAGGACAGATTTTGAGAAGGCAGGACGAACTCACAAAAACATACACACATACCCGTCAAACTTGTTGAGGTCGAAGGAATCATCAAACGATTCCTTTGGCAACCTCAACTTCTTCCGCGAAGGAGGATCCATGGCGCGCACGGGCACGACAGGAATTGGCTCCTCTGCCACAGCAGGAGGATCCTTTAGCGTCGATGGCGATGAGGCATCCGGGTCCTCGCTTCGGGAGCGCTTGCGAGTCCCCTCAGACTTGGGGGCTTCGCGTTCCTCCTCCACGGGAACGGTAGAGCCCGACTCATCCTCTTCTTTGGCGTCACGGGGTATCACTCCCTCGGGCTGAGGAGGCAAGTTGGTGGCCACCTTCTAGTCCTAAAACTAGAACCAAGCATCAGTATAAGTTACAATGAGCAAGCAATCAAAAAATAAGAATAACTTTTAAAAGGAAATCCACCTCAGGTGGAGGATGGCTTGCAGAGAAGGGAGGCACGACTAAGTCACCCAGGAGATCCTCCTTGGTGGTGTACTTGGTCAGCAGTCGAAACCTCCTGTCTACTTCACCAGAAGAAATGCCCTCTGTGGAGATGCGAGTAACATCCTGAGTGCCAGTCTAGTAGCACATGGGATGCACCCTAGCCTGCAGTGGTTGTACTCAGCGACGCATCCACGTGCGAATGAGATCAGTGCCGCCTATTTCCTTTCCTATGCGGCGCTCCAAGTCGCAGATGCGCTGATACAGAATCTTTGTTTCTTCGGCTTTGCTGGGCATTACAATGTTCTTCCATGACCTTCTCCTCTTGCAGAATGCAACTGGGTCAAAGGGCACGAGTTCCGTAGTGGTCTCCATCAACTTTTGGTCACGAATGTAGAACCACTTCTCTCTCCACCCTTGGACGGATGCATTGAAGTTGATGGCGAAGTAGGTGATGTTGGAGTCGACATGGATACCGCAGCCTCCTATATCGTAGACTACAGATCTAGAGCCCGACTGGCGTTTGAGTTTGAAGAATTTTTTAAAGAGGCCAAAGTGTGGCTCGATTCCGAGCCAGCACTCGCAGAGAGTAATGAAGCAGGCGATGTGGAGGATAGAATTCGGGGTCAGCTAATGCAGCTAGAGCCCATAGAAGCAAAGTAACCCCCTCACAAACTTGTGAAGGGGGGGGGGGGTAGACCGTGAATGATGAAGGCAAGGAACATCAGTTGAAACCTAGCGGGAGGACTGGGGATTACCTCGTCACCGGGGATGCGGCAATCATCTTCCATGGCGGGGAGCATCCCATCCTGACGCTGACTGAAGAGCTCCACAGGCTTGACGATGGAGGCGCGCCACGACCCATTCCTGAGGCGGGTTCTGGGGCCCTTCTTCTTCCCAGCTCCGGCGGCAGCCCTGGTGCCTGCGGTGGCGGTGCCCTTCTTCTTATCCGCAGCAGTGGCCGCCGCAGATCTAGCGGCAGAGCTTCCCTTCTTCTTCCCCATCTGGCGCTTATGGTGGGAGTGCAGGAAGTAGCTCGAGAAAATGCGGAGTTGGTCCAGTAACACAAGCAAGATGAGAGCAATGGAACAACTGGGGTGACAATGGCGGAAGTGCGCGAGCAAGAAGAAGATGTGGAGAATTACCGCACGGTGGATCTCTACTTAACCTCATCGAAGATGCCATCCAACAGCTAGGAGAGAATCAACCAGACGCGTGGCACACATCAGTGTCGACGCGCGGTAGGTTAAACCACGAACAGTCGCTCCACTCCCCCATTACGCGCGAGAATCGAGGAGACACAGTTAAAACTAAAGATTACGCACGCACGGTCAAATCCAAGTCAGAAAATGGGACCCACCTCTTCGTCACGTCCCGTAAAACCGCTCACGCGGGGAACTAAGATCACCTTATCGTCAGCACTGACGTCATTAAACTCCAGCAGGAGCACTCTGTGACTACTCAAGTCCTTACTCGAGTCTTTGACTCCACCAAGCACTCGGGGGCTACTCCTAACAGGAACGCTAACCACGCACCCGAGAAACTTTATAAAACATCCAAACATTATGAGAACATATTTTCTCACAAAAACCCTTCACTCGAATCAGCGATTCGACTATGGACTTCGGGTTACTCCCATAGGGAGCGCTGAAAGCACATTCGACTGAAACAAGCAAAAGACGACAGTAGTCGCAAAATACTTATAGTCCCCACTCGAGTCTTCGACTCGAATAGGCACTCGGGGACTACTCCCATAAGGAGCGCTGGCCGCGCACCCTATGATTTTTCTTACACATAACTTCGTGTTAACTACGTCCACACTCGAAAGCATCGGCGACTCCGCCTTATATTTTCCCTGCAAAGAGACTGTGTATCCTGGGCCACCTGAATCATCTCCGCGATGTCAAAATTCGGATGCCACGTCTACGACGTGAAGATAAGACATGAATAAGGCTTGGCAACGCATCTGCTGCGCTCTACCAGATATAAACCGTGCCTGCAGGCATGATGAAATAAGCCTTGACGGACGTGTTGAGTGCTCACACTTATACACTAGGATTCGACTCTATAAGACCTCCGCGGCCTGAGTCGAATTACGCTAGCACTTTTCCGAATTCGAGTCCGAGGACTCGAGTTTGAGTAGATTGCGTCATTTTGCCCTAAGGCAGTTAACTGGTCCCGATACATCGGATAAATCAGGCGCATATATCAATAATCCCTATGATACGAATCAGAGCACTCGAAAACATGCTCGACTGAGCACTCGAAAGACTTCATAAGTCTCTGCTCGAACCTGCGATTCAACCAGACACCCGGGGGCTACTGACATGGACATACCTTACAGGTACTCGAGTTTGGCATATACGGTCCAGCCTGGCAGAAGCCCACGATATTACCAGGGCCCAATTAAGGATTCGGGTGACCTAAGGAGACTTCGACTGCTTGCGGCACACGGCGAGCTCAAGATAGAAAGTTTAAAGGGAAACCCTAACTTATAACCGACTCGACCTGCTATCCCGAGACCTAGCCTATCTATACAAAGGCTAGGAGGGGGGTGAGGAGGACAATCACAACCCTAGTTTTCCTCACCATCGCCAGACTACATCTGTGCACCCCCTGTAACTTTCGACTCCCTCAATAATTCCAAGAGCAGACAAGTAGGAGTAGGGTCCTCTATGAGGCATGAACCTGGGTAAACCTTGCATCCCTGCGTGCTTGTTTGCTAGCCCATTAATGCCTCCAGCGCTCCCCTCTTCACCAAAAGCCAAGTCCATAACAATGGGCATTGATGAGTTTAACCCTCGTCACCTAGGTTGATGCAAAGTGCACGTGCAAGAACGGTCATAACTCCTCCTCCATGTATGGGTCCTTGGGATTGAAGAGCCTGATTCTTAGGGCAAAACACAAGAAGAGCGTCCAAATTTGGCGTTAAATTACAATTGATAAAGGTAGCTTTTGTAAGGATCAATATGTCCTCCTCATTAACTCTAGTAAACTCACCACGTGCATGCAATGTGTTAGCAATCACATAGAATAAATATCGAATAGCAGGATGATCGATTTGGTTCCCATTTGGTGTGTTTCCACGAATTCTCATTAAATTAAAATATTGTGAAGGGGGAGGATCTAAAACAAAAGTAGTTGTGTGTATATCAGTGGTGTTGTTGGCAAACCCAAAGCATTGAGCCCATTGGCTGAGTGTCAAAGTATACTCCCAGCTCATAAGGCGGAGTTTAATTCGATCAACTCCGGGCCTTTGTTCCTCAGAATAACCATAAGGATCCACCGTGTGTGTCAAGGTGCTAAAGAACTAAACCGTCAAGCAGCGATATGTTGCAACATCCTGAAGGAAAAAAAATTGTACAAACCAACATTGTTGCAAAGTAAATCGAAATCAACATGAATGCCAGGTTGGTTCAGAATATAAGGACACGCCCACTTGGTGGACTTGATCTCTCGAATCTTGAGATGGTCAAAACGGGTCAGATGGAACTCCTTGGTGAACTCGATGCCAAGTGACTCGGGGGGTTAATGTATCAACAGGTGGTGCGGAGGATTCCGCAACCATCTCACGTGTAGGACTCCTCGTGTTCATCTAATAAATAAAAATAAGACAAAGTAAATAAAGATTGCTAATGATTTTTTTGGTCCAATAGAAACATAGAATAAGTGATTCTCTACACTAACGACAAAAGAAAATCCTCCAAAAACAATGCTAGGCAAACTTAATATGAAGATTGAATCAAGAACAAGACCTATGTCTAGAATCACAATGATGAATGATTGAGTGAAGCTTTTGCCCAAAATAAGTTGGGGATCGGAGGAGAATCATACCTTAGATCAAGTGAGTGCGAAGAATCTAAGAAAGATTGAGTAAATTTGAAGATCCAATGGAGGTGGTTGAAGTTTGGAGGAAGAAGAAAGAGCGAAAAATCATTTGGGGATTTTTAGGTTACCTCCTCGGGGTGCTTATGGCGGCTGCGTACATGGTACGGACAGGCGGTACGGCCGGAGCACGCTCGTATCGGGTGACTTACCTTGAGGGTGACGGCTGCTCCCAGGCGGTGCACTCAGTAAGGGCGCGGTACGGGCACGTGCGCCTGTGCTGCAGGTCTTTAATGCTACGGTGACTTTTGCTTAAAATCTGATATTTGCTTGGGCGTATGGTACATGCGCGGGGTACGGGCGCGTCCGGCCGTACCAGTGGTCGTTATCAGCACTGATACCTGCGGCAAAAAATTGAAATTTCTACCTTCCTTTGCGTTGAGGCGGTACAGGCGCACGGTACGGTCCACTCCGGCCGTACCAGCGGTCCTTATGAACACTGTGAACTACAAAACTTAAGGAATTTGATTAGTAGCTCCGTGCGCCTTTGCACATCTTATCAAAGGGTTAGATAACAACAAAAATACTAAGTAATGATCCAACAATACTTCTTAGGCCATGTATTAGTAAAATAAAATATAGAGGATTGCCTTATTTCTTCTCCTCTCTCCATAGGTCTTATTGAACACTCTTTATTTAAAACAAAACAAAACAAAACAAAACAAACACAATAAAAATATAATAGGAAATATAAAGAGAAATTTTATTTCGCATGGGTTGCCTCCCATGAATCTCTTCTAGTTAAGGTCAACTAACTTGACCTCGATGGCAATCACTTAGGTTTGTGAAGTGGAACACCCAGTCCAAAGTAGTTTGCTTTTAGAGTAATTACACCATCATTATCATTAGGCTTGGCCTTCTTTTTCCTAGGGAAATGGACTACAAAAGGATCTCTAGATGGTATCCCTATTCTGACATTCCCTTCATGTAAATTAGTCAAAGCTTTAATAGTTCTTAGGAATGGCCTACCTAGAATTATAGGTGCTATGGGATCTTCAGGCATGTCCACAATCACAAGATCAATAAGAGCGGGACTACCTTTAATTTTAACAACTATATTTTCTTTTATCCCAATAGCTTGTTTATAAGTTGAATCGGCTAGATGGAGTCTCAATTCAGTTGTAACAAATGGCCCCAAGTGTAACACCCTCGAATCGGCCCTATGCAGATTTCAGCGGTTCCCGCCAAACCCGCATAGAAATGATTCAAAGATGCCCACCAGGCACTTGCATGCAGGTGGAAAAAAAAGTAATACCATTACACGATAGTCCACAATGGAACCCACAGAAACATATACATACATCAACGACTCAACGAGTCAAGAATACAAATATACAATACAAAGATCCAAATAACCTTGAGAACGATATAACATCAGAGTACGGATAAGATGCAAATGGGGCTAAGAGCCTTGAAGAATAACCAATGGTGTCCATAACCCTGCCCAGGCCAAGCCGGAAGGGTAACCCTGCTAATAATGTCGAACTCGTACCTGTTAAACAAAAGGGGGTGCCAACAAAGGGCAAAGGAAAAATGGAGCGGTCAGTACTGAGGCTAGTACATGGAGAGTCTAGAATTCGGCGGCTCTCACCTACATAGGTATGGTGGACTGAAACGGCAGCGAAGCATGCACTAAACAACCTATAGAGACTCGATACAACTGTCGGCTGTCACAGAGAGATAAGAATGACCTATGTGGGACCAACCTGATACTAACACCAATCATACCCATCCTGGCGTTATCCTCTCAAGACCAAACAAGGAATTCAAACCGAGGAACTCACACAATTGGCAGTTTTATTCATTCCATTATAGTTGAAGCACTTACTAGTCACATATAGATAGCATGAGTCATCCTGATATCATAAGCAGTGGGAAGTTTTAGTTAACCATTCCGTTGTAGTTGCAATACTTACTAGTCAGATACAATTAGCCAGAGATATCCCAAATCCAGCAGTTGTTGGCACTTTTATTTACTCATTCTGTTATAGTGAATCTAGATACTAGACATGTCAAAGTCAATTTATAGCACTACTTTAGTTATGGTTGTCTATGATCTAGATATTGTGCTCCAAGTCGTCCATAACCGCGGACACGGCCTTCAGAAAGGTTTACCCTGCAGGGGTGCACAAATAGCAACACACACACGATCAACCTCGGGAAGAACCAAATAAAAAGCAATGAGGCCTCACGACAATGCATTCATAGGATTCATAAATTTTTTCAGGGGGGCACCCCACTAAGATACCCGCAACGAAGTTGGACGGCTCCGAGACGGACCCAAGGTTTGCAAGAATGGTTGTAAACGACTAGGAACCCAGAAGTATGACTGGGCTTGTGGATACCGCAAAATCGTGCCGCGATCCAAAACAGTATAGGTGCTTGATGGTTATGAAATATATCCTTCTACATCCACATTTAAACTAGATATTATTCATATTTTTGATGAAATATCTTTGTAAACCCTGCCAGTAATGCCTAATGATCAAAGGGGTATGCAATCCTTTCTTTCTATTTTTCCCTGTACAGATAATGACGTTTGATGATGGGAATCACAACATTAAAGTCAAAGATACGAGATTTCCAACGACCCGAAGAAACCAGGAGTCGTGAAGTGGAGACAGACGCTTTAACGACCAACTATACGTCGGGAATAAAATTCTGGCCATATAGTTCCAGTCATATAGTTCCGGTCGTATAGTTGCCATCAACACCGCTAGGTCAGACAGAACAACTTTCGTGAAGGGACCCCTATATAAAGAGGCCTCGGGCGACGAGAAACAACTCACCCCGCGCCAACCAGAACTCCATCCACAACACCAAAGAGCTGCCGGAGGAATAGACTTAGATCTAATCTCCAACCCTTCTCCATCACCATAGCCATATTCCGCCACTTGTAATAGTAGATCTCATCTTTGATTGGTGACATTGTAAGACTATTTGCTATCAATCTCATGATTTCCACTACAATGTTTATGATTGTTGATCTCATCTCCATGTGTGAGTAATTCTCCTTGGGCTAAGGGCTTCGGCCTAGCCATGTAGCTTTTGTGCATGTTATTTATTATAGATGGGATCATGTATTAATTTGTATGACATGATGATTATTGTATCCTCTCTTGCCTCAATCTAAGGACTTGTTAGTTAACCAATACCCCACAGATTGAGCTAGGTATAGGGAGTATGAGTAATGACTAATCTTTAGGTTGAGAACCCCAGTGACAGAAGGGGTAGTACGGCTGTATGTGAGGGATTTACTTGGGATTAACGGTGACGTCACTATGCATATCATTAGTTCTCTTTCTTCTATGGATGAGACTAGTAGGTTATTGCTATAAGCGGTTGAGGAGGCAATAGCAATTATGGACGCACTGCCCACATATAATTTATCTTGCTCTAACAATTACATGCATACTTTATTATTATCTTTTATTCCGATCAGATGTTTTGCATAGCTACAGGTGAAACCGAACGCCCTAGGCCCTCTCTCTCCATCATCTACAACAACAAAAGATAACAAACTCTTGGTCCGGTAAAACACAAAAGGAATTCTAAAACTCCTAAAGGTCCGTTAAAGTAACTTTACTATGCTTCTACTTCCCAAGGATTCGATAAACCTAGGTCTAATAGGGAAAAAGAGCTATACTACATCCGTAATCCGGATCGAAGGTATCAGTGCTCCACGCACAATCGTAAATAAAGCAGTAAAGCACGGCATAAATACAGCATAGTAATAAAGCCCCAAACTAGTTTGTGGCCCAAAGAAATAAAGTGCAAATCAAGCTCAGGCAAAGGGGGATACATAGGGTCTCCTGTATGTGGATAGTGTGAATAGTCAAGGAACATGTATCAAGTACTCGGGGCCTACGGGACACTAGTGAGCATGGAAGAACCAAATATTAGATATTGCCCACCGGTGCCTCTGCATTAGTTATATTTATTCCCAGCATTTTAATATCAAGTTCTAATTAAAGCCATGATCATCTTCACCATTAAGCATGTGCCAACCTCCCAATAACAGTGGAACATCGACGACGCGAAGCAGCACTTGAGCAAGCAACTATGACTCGGAAGGCCGACTGTCTATCAAACAACAAGTAATAGGAGGTGTCCAAGGCAATATAGGATGCCGAGGATATAACTGGTACGGAAAACTAAAGCATCGCAACATGGATAACAATAGATCAACAGAAGGAAGTAAAGACTATAAAGACAAAATAGGTAGAAAGAGGGAGAATGCTCGCCTAGGAAACATAGCCGAATATACATTATCCAAAGAACTTGTCGATACTCGCATCAACTCAATGGCCTAATCCGTGAAGAACCAAAGAACTAAAAGAAACAATGGATGCTCTATTGAATACTACGGTAGAAGATCGGGCATGATGCATGTATGATACATGACATTGCAAGGATGCGATGCAACTAGGCAATATTAAGCGGAACCGGGGTCCCGATAATTGTTTTTTTACATGCAGGGTCCCGATAATTGATTAGATGGTTCATGTTGTTTAGATACCCCGCATTTTACTTGTTATAATAACAAGGCAAAATATGCCAATGGTTCTCTACACAAATTTAAACGGACACTTTATAAGACTAGATTAACCCACATATAGCCTCCATATTTAATTATGAGGTGAGTCGGAAAAATACCCCAAATGACAAAGTATGTGTGCAATCATGAACAATTTAATATGCAACAAGTGTATAGATGGCATTTATAAAATAGGGTTCTCGTAAAGGGGATCACACATTTGGGGTTTGGAAGATCTTGGGGTCCGAAGGGTTCGGCGGGGTTCAGTCTTCGGACACCAGGAACGGGGCCTTCATATCCGGATCGGCGAGGAGGAAGAAAAGCGCCGAGGTTCGGTTTTCGGGTTCCAGGAGGGAGAGCTCGGCGTGCCGAGGGTTTGGTCTCAGGGGATCGGGGCTTCGGATCTGTGAAGATCTTGGTGTCAGTTGTCGCTCTTGCATTGGACTTGGACAACCTTGGCATCTCACAGAGGCAAACCATCAACACGAGGTCACAAATTGGCCAAACCGCAACATGCCCGATAGTTACTGCAGTGAACAACAACGGACATCACGCACGCGCTAGGCTGCAGGAACATGGACAAAGAAACCGGTGGCGGAAGGCAGACGCGGAACTCGGCACGACTAGAGAAGAGGAGCAAGCGAGCGGCGCAGGATCGTCATGCTCGCAGGGTGCTGGTGTGGTCGGGGCAGAGCACGGAAAAAAAGAGGGGCGGCACCAGGTAGCCAGAGCAAAGGCGGCGAGGTTCACATGCGGGGTCAGGGTTGAGGGCCCGATGGCAGCGAGCGTGGTGGCGGTATCTCCGCAGGTCCTGAACGAGGACGGCGTCGCTTGCGGGACCGACGGTGCGATAAGGGAGGATCCGCGGTCGCTATAGATGCTCGCGAGGCGCCAGGGAACTTGGAGGGGCGAGGCCACGGTTGGCGGTGGGGCCGAGGTTGGTGAGGCTGAGGAAGGCGTTGTAGAGGCGGTGGCGTCCGACGGTGCCACGTGGGGAGGTCGACGAGGTGGCGGGGGGCTCTAGGGCGCGGGGCGCGCCACGACCCTAGGGAGAAAACATCGGTGATGCGGGGGTTGGTGGCAGCGCGACTCGGTTTGCTGGTGAGGATGGGAGCGAGCGGGTCGAGGACGGGAGAGTAAATTACAGATTCATACCACATTTGGGGTAGCGGTGACGAGTTGGTGCATACTTTGGTAATTTTAACAAGTAAGTGCAATTTTTGGGGCAGCCAACAACAGATTGCTCAAAAACTCGTTTGATACCGTGTTAACCTCGTGGGCCCGCTGTCAGATGCTGACTAGGACAAAATGGCCGTTGGCCACCTTTAGTGGCCGCGACGGCTAGAGCACCTGGTCCGACCCGACCGGGTCAAAACCTAGCCACTCTTTTCCCCTCCACTCCTAGCACCTATCACTCTCCAAGCTCATCTGTGGCCGTCGCATTGCCGCGCCATGCTTCCGCACCCCGTCGTCGTCATGCCCTCCAGCAATCATTCCCAGAGCAGCCAGGACAGCCTGCTCTCTAACTTTGCCAACCAGCACGGCCTCAATCCTTGCAAGCCGGTAAGTCTGTACAGTTAGGGTTAGGGTTTGTGCAAATTGGGAATTTTTCCTCGATTTGGCCTCAAATGTTAGGTTTAGGGTTTAATCTTTGCTCCCTCTGCCCTTGTTTAGATCCCAGAAACCATTTTCGACCCAGAGTACACCGGCTATGATAATTGCGATTTGAGGTGCAAGCATGACATGCCCATGTACCACTATATTTGCTTCGATCAGTATAATGAGCGAGAGAACACAGGGAGGAGGTTTTTGGCCTGTGGAAACAAGGTATGTGCAATGACCACCATTTTGACCTGACCATTATTTATGTATAGAAACATTTTAATATGACCTAGCCACCATTTGAATAAGACCACTATTTAAATAAGAGCAACATTGTTTTAAGTTTTCCTTGCCTCTGCCTTTATAATTAAGCTACATAGTTAATTAAATAGCATGGCATGTTGGTTCTTTGTGTAATTTAGGTACATAGATAATTTAGCTACATATTGTAGATTATAGTATATGACCAGTACATTATTTTAAGTTATCTTTGGCTCTTGTTGATTCTTTGTGTAGGATCAGGCTATGTGTGACAAAGTGGATTGGGTAGATCGTCCGTGGCCAGCTACAGTCAAAAATAGTCTGCTCAAGCTATGGGGCATGTATGATTTCGAGAGTGAAAGTATAATTCATGGTAATGTGGAGTATGCCACTAAGAATTTTGAGCTGGTCTTGGAGAAAAGGGAGTTAGAGAGGAAGAACATGGAGCTACACAAGCAACTAGGGAAGGCTTTGGAGTATGTTGGAGACATGTCTAACCATGACTATGAGCTTGAAGTGTCCAAGAGTGAGAAGGCAGAGCAACTGGTTGCCTCACTCGAGGAAGAAAACAAGAAGCTGCATACTCGGCTGGCAAAGAGGCCCAAGGCAAATGATGATTATGCTTCTTTGAAGGAAGAAAAGAAGAAGCTGGAGCACTATGTTGAAGATCTTCTCAAGCTCTCCCATGATCAGAAGGACAAGATGAAGAATATAGTCCAGATCTATGGTGAATGAGTTGTTTGCATGTTCTTGTAATGAATTAGTAGTTTGTACTGAATGTTGAACATCATGTTATGTAATGGATTATTCATCTAGTAGTTTCTATCTGTGTTGAAGTGGATTCTAAATCATGTTATGTAATGGATTATTCCTCTAGTAGTTTCTAGCTGTGTTGAAGTGAATTCTAAATCATGTTATGTAATGGATTATTCCTCTAGTAGTTTCTATCTATGTTGAAGTGGATTCTAAATCCCACTTGATTCTCACAAATTGGATTATTCCTCATGTTATGCAATCATTTATGGTATTTGCATAATTCAATTCTCACAAATTGGACACGGATAAATCCCACTTGATTGAGAACTCCACTTGATTCTCATAGCTAAATGGACCAAATGTAGTACTACATAATAGGAAGCATGTCATGTCCATTACAACATAGATAAATCTCACATCATGTCCCGATATAGCTAATTTAAAGTTCAAATGGGCATGGATTACATCATGTCCATCTCACTACCAAAATATTAACTGTGGTAAGGCATAAAGTATTGCATGTCCTTTACAACACAGTTTACTGATAAAATGAACCAGCATGATTCAGTTTGAAGGGCCATCTTCCTGATCTGGTGGAACATAACCACAATTCATGTAAGCCCATGTCCTTGACCTCTTGTATGCTGCATATCCTCCTACATACTCTGACTCTGTGGCTCTTACAGTAGATCTTGGTGGAGCAAGTCCTTGACCTCTTGTAGCAGCAGTGCTCCAGCTTGTCAAAGAACTTGGAGTATGAGCTCTTGGAGGAGTGATACGTTGCAAACGTATCCATAATTTTTGATGTTCCATGCTTGGTTTTATCTACTTTCTTATGTTTTGTCCATACTTTGGAGTACTTTTCATATGATTTCTTGCACTAACCTATTAACAAGAGCCATAGTGCCAGCTGCCTGTTTTCTACTATTTTTGGTTCCAGGAAAGTCATAAAATGAATATTCTCGGAATTGGATGGGACAAGAGCCAAAGTTATTATTTTACCGAGGGACACCTGTAGCCAGAATACGAGACGGAGAGGGGCTAGGGCCCAGCCACACCACCTGGCCGCGCGGGCTAGGCCTGGCCGCGCCAGGGGGTGGTGTGGCCGCCCTAGACACCCCCACGGCCTCCCTCTTTGCCTATAAGTTGCCTCCTGACCTAAAAACTCTCGGGGGTTCGACGTTTTTCTAGAAGGAGTTCCGCTCCGCCGCCACCACCAGATTCTACGAAACAGCACCAGAAACTCCTTTCTGGCACCCTGCCGGGACGGGGAATTGGAGGAGATCATCACCATCGCTTCTCCATCGACCATCCATGTTTCCCCCATCTATGAGTGAGTAATCCCCCGCTATAGGCTATGGGGATGGTAGGGATTGGATGAGATCGTTCATGTAATGGCATCAGATTGTTAGGGCATGGTGCCTAGTATCTTCTATTAGTGCTATATGACTTTGTTGCTACTTGTTATGCTTAATGCTTGTCACTAGGGCCCGAGTGCCATGATTTCAGATCCGAACGTGTTATTGATTCATTATGATAGTATTGTTTTTGGTCTTACCTGCAAGTCGTATACACACGTTGGTGTCCGGAACCAATGGCCCCGAAGTGACAAAAATCCGGATAACCGGAGGGAATGGCTTTGATGTGAGGATTACATGTGTTCACGGAGTGTTAATGCTTTGCTCCAGTGCTCTATTAAAAGGAGCACCTTAATTGCCAGTAGTTCCCTTGAGTCCCCGCTGCAAACGGGCTGGCAAGACAAAAGAAGTTGTGCAAGTTCTCATTGCGAGCATGTATGACTATATATGGAACACATGCCTATGATTATCTAGTACTTGGATGCTTTATCTTATTTATCTGCAATTGCCCTATGTTCTGATTGCCATGTGAATTGTCTTGTCCATGCAACGCCCATCCATCCATCCCTATGCCTACCGCACTCGAATCCTACTGTTTACTGCTATTGTTACTTCTATCTTTACTTTTACTACTGTTGTTACTTTACTATTCCTACTACAAAACTGTTGCTACTGATAAACTGCTGTGAGCAAGATTGTTTCCAGGTGCACCTGAATTGACAACTCAGTTGTTAAGGCTTATAAATATTCTTTGGCTCCCCTTGTGTCGAATCAATAAATTGGGTTTCACTTCCCTAGAAAATACTGCAATACACACCCTATACTTGTGGGTCATCAAGACTATTTTCTAGCGCCGTTGCCGGGGAGCATAGCCTTATTTATCAAGTCCACTTGGAATCACTATTGTTCAACCTTAGTTTATTTCTGCCTTGTTTGCTTGTTTATCAAAAAATACAAAAACAATTTAGTTCCTACTCTAGTTGTTATTTTCGTTGGTCTGTTATTGTCTTGCTTTATCATGCTTTCTATCAATGGTTGTTTTCTTTGAAACTGAATCTTATTGGCAAGGTGGGTTCACAGAAGATCAAAAATATTATTATAAGGAACACCGCTTGTCACAAAAAGGGAAATACTTATGGGAACAAATTGATAAATTGTATACCATTGCTAGAAACGTGTGCTCTACTTATAATGTTACTTATTGCTTTGATAAATCTTGTTGCTATAAGAGGTATAAACACCTCCCTTTTCAATGTGAGTATAATGATAATGTTACCATATCTTCTTATGTTAAAGGAAATTATGACTTTTATGATGTGGAACAAATTGAAGAATTTATTGCTTGGAAGGGTGCATTTGAACTTGCTAGTTTGCTTGAAAATATTGATGATTCACCTTATAAATATGAGGTTTATGATATACTTAAATTTTTCTTTGATAATTATAAGGAATAAAATGGCTATATTCTTGAATATATTAATAGATGCTTTCCACAAATGGAAGAGACTAATGCCTTGCAGGATCCTATGGAAGAAGAAATTGATGAACCTGAAAGCTCATTAGATGAAAAAGATGAGGAGAGTGATGAACAAAAGGAGGAATAATGGATTAGCTACCCATCCCTACCTTCTAATGAGAGTAACTGTTTATCACTTACATTATTTGATTGTCCCCCATGCTTACCAAAGGAGGATGAATGTTATGCTCATGTTATCTGTGATAATCTTTTATGTGTGCCTAACTTCGAGATGCATGGTACTAAAGAGTTTTGCTTAGAAATTGTTTATGATAAAGCTCGAGATGATGGTCCTATATTGAATGATCAGTCATGTTGTTACAGAATTGTTAAAAGTGGGTTTGAAGGTTTTAATCCCACTATTTTGAGCTTGATAAAAACTATGTTTTGGTGGAACATGAAAATCATGCTTTATGTGATAGTTATAATGTTGAGTTTATTCATGAGGCTACTGAAAATTATTATGAGAGAGGAAAATATGGTTGTAGAAGTTTTCATGGTATTGAAACACCTCTCTATGTGTTGAAAGTTCTGAAATTACTCTTGTTTTATCTTCCTATGCCTGTCACTTTGTTCTTTGTGAATTTATTTGCATACAAGATTCCTATGCATAGGAAGTGGGTTAGACTTAAATGTGTTTTGAATTTGCTTCTTGATGCTCTCTTTTACTTCAATTCATATTTCTTATGTGAGCATCCTCTCAAACTATCATGCCTAACTTAAAGGCGTTAAAGAAAAATACGTATTGGGAGATAACCCAAAAGTTTTAGATGAGTCTTGAAAGTTATTACTTCAGTAATAACCGCTTCTTATCCTTTTTATTTGCTTTTTGTGCCAAGAGTAACCTCTAATGAGAGAGAAGTAATGGTTGGGAAAGTTGCTGTCCCAAAACAGATTTTTGTGTTTCACCGTAAAAATTCGTGTAAAATCTCTGTACGTCCTTTTGAGGCGTGAATTTTTGTGCTTCTGCCCCAGGGTATTATGTAACTTTCGTTAGTTCAACACTTTTCGATTTGAGCAACAGAAGGTCTTCGAAAAACTTCGTCTTTACCTGCTGGTCTGTTTTGACAGATTTCTGCCTTTATTTGCATTTGCTTCTTGTTGGTTCCTTTTTGAGTTCTTTTGGGGAATTGAGATTTTTGAGGGAAGTGCTACAGTAGCTTGTGTTTTAGTGGAAGTTGTATTGATGTTGTAACTGAACCTAAAGACTTATTATCTTGAGTGCACTAATGTTGCTAATAAAGATTGTGTGAAGTTTTGTATGAAGGGAAAATTTCAGGTGTATGGAAGGAATGAGTAATGAGATGAAGGATGGACTAAATCTCAAGCTTGGGGATGCCACCCATGTCACCCCAAGAAATATCCAAGAGGTACAAGTGTCAAAGCTTGGGGATGCCCAAGGCATCCTCTTCTTCATCAAGAAAAATCCCAGGTTTCCTACAAACACTTCATTTTTATTGTTTCATGCACAGTTGTGTTGTTCTTGGAGCGTCTTCTTTTTTGTTTTATTTTTGGTTTTTTGTTTGCTTGGTTTTATTAGTTTGCTGAATAAATTGGTTGGACCTCCTCTTTCATTGGGTTTCAAATAGTTTGGTTTGGATTGGAAAAGAGTAGGAAAGTTCATGCTTAAGTGGTAAAGAGATCTTGTTTTTTACGGTGGCCTATGCTTTGTCATGCCATGCTTAATATTGTTTTGGTTTTATGCTTAGTATTCTTTGCTGTAGCAAGACATGTTATAAACAATTGAGATTGCTTAATGTGCCTTGGAATAATCATGCGTTGTTTTAGCATATTAAAGCATGGTATTGTGGTATTCTCCTTTGATGCTTTATTTGGGTTGACTTGGCACATGCTCACACCATGTTATGACTATCCCAAGTCACCATAAGACTTTATGATCCTTTAGTTTTCAACTTGTAGTATCACTTTATGCTTTGATTAATGATGTTTTCTCGCTCTGCATGATTATGGCCATTATTACTCTTTTAGTTGGTCGCTCCTAGTCTTTTGCTAGCCTCCACAACCAAGTATGAGTTCCACTCATGCATCCAACTCCCTAAACCAAGTTATTCCAAAGAGTCCACCATACCTACCTATTAGCATATGCTATTCCAAGTATATTCATGTTTTTGTTTACCTTCCAAATTAAACTTGTTATGAGAAAACTAGTGATCAAAGCTCTCACGAACTTGATGGCACACTTTACTTTTCTTGCCCTTAATAAACTGGAACCATTGTGTCGTCTATGTTGTATATGCTTGCACTTATTTGTTGGGGATTAGCAGAACCATGCTGTCATGGGGAACACTTTCAACATTGCACGGGTACTTTGTACCTAGTTGATATCATTCTCTTTTGTCTATGGATGTCGCCGGTGTGAAATGAAAGGGGAGCTTGTAAGTCCATGGAGTTATGTATATGTGTTAGAGAAACGTCTGGGCCGCTGGTCTAATCCATGCTGACATGGTGGAAACCTGCAGCGTAACCATAATGAGTTGTCTATGAAGCATTCTTATTATAAAAAAAAGAGTCCGATATTGAGAAAAAAGAGAAAAAGAAAAAAAGAGATTATGAAAAGAGGAAACAGAGAAAAAAGCACCATATTCCCATGGTAAATAAGAAGATTGCTGAGATGCTCGTTGTATGCTTGCCTTGTCATTTTGATATGGGGATTCTTCCGTATCATCGGGCAAGGGGTACCCCGTTGGCAGTTCTCTATGATACACATGTACTTACGATTACAAGAACTTACCGGTGACTAAACTTGAGTAGCATGAGGAGCGGCCCTCGTATTCAAGGGACATGAGATTTCTAACTTATACTTCGTCAAGCATATACACCATAGTTTGTTCACTTTAACCTTAATCACTTCAAGATGCTTATGATGGGGGCAATGAGAGCTGAAAGCTAATAAGTACCATAATTTTTGGAAGCTCTTTATGAAACTTGAATCCCTACTTCCTTCTATGGAGGCCTTTCTTCCACCTTTATGTTGAGTCTCCACCTTCTATCTTTATGCACCTACTTTGAGAGCATAGTGCATTGTCCCAAGACTTGTTGATTTATGCATACCTTGATATTGCTTGTTTTAAACTATTTGTATCTAGTCACTCTTATAAACTTTGAAGGAGTCCTATGCATTTATGTTTGCCACTCTGTGAAGGACAAGCTGAATGCTACTATGCTATGTTTTCTTTATGTGAAACAAACAAACATCTTGCAAAGCATTGTTATTCATGAATCTTTTGTTTGTGCCTTTTCATCTTGCAACATAGTTTCTTTGCCTTATTGCTAGAACTTTGTCTTTCATGTTATGATTGAAGTACTATGATCCCAACTTTGAATGTTTTACAAATACTTTGATCAAGTTTATGATGGGGCAAGTCACCTCAAAAATTATTCTTTCTTTTTATCACTTACATACTCGAGGACGAGCAGGAGTTAAGCTTGGGGATGTTGATACGTTGCAAATGTATCCATAATTTTTGATGTTCCATGCTTGGTTTTATCTACTTTCTTATGTTTTGTCCACACTTTGGAGTACTTTTCATATGATTTCTTGGACTAACCTATTAACAAGAGCCACAGTGCCAGCTGCCTGTTTTCTGCTGTTTTCGGTTCTAGGAAAGTCAGAAAATGAATATTCTCGGAACTGGACGGGACAAGAGCCAAAGTCATTATTTTATCGAGGGACACCTGGAGCCAGAATACGAGACGGAGAGGGGCTGGGGCCCAGCCACACCACCTGGCCGCACGGGCTAGGCCTGGCCGCGCCAGGGGGTGGTGTGGCCGCCCCAAGCACCCCCTCGGCCTCCCTCTTTGCCTATAAGTTGTCTCCTGACCTAAAAACTATGGGGGGGTCGACATTTTTCCAGAAGGAGTTCCGCTCCGCCGCCACCACCAGATTCCATGAAACAGCACCAGAAACTCCGTTCTGGCACCCTGCCGGGAGGGGATTTGGAGGAGATCATCGCCATCATCATCACCATCGCTTCTCCATCGACCATCCATGTTTCCCCCATCTATGAGTGAGTAATCCCCAACTGTAGGCTATGGGGATGGTAGGGATTGGATGAGATCGTTCATGTAATGGCATCAGAGTGTTAGGGCATGGTGCCTAGTATCTTCTATTAGTGCTTTATGACTTTGTTGCTACTTGTTATGCTTAATTCTTGTCACTAGGGCCTGAGTGCCATGATTTCAGATCTGAACATGTTATTGATTCATTATGATAGTATTGTGTTTGGTCTTACCTGCAAGTCGTATACACATGTTGTTGTCCGGAACCAATGGCCCCGAAGTGACAGAAATCGGGATAACCGGAGGGAATGGCTTTGATGTGAGGATTACATGTGTTCATGGAGTGTTAATGCTTTGCTCCGGTGCTCTATTAAAAGGAGCACCTTAATTGCCAGTATTTCCCTTGAGGCCGCGCTGCAAACGGGCTGGCAGGACAAAAGATGTTGTGCAAGTTCTCATTGCGAGCACGTATGACTATATATGGAACACATGCCTATGATTATCTAGTACTTGGATGCTTTATCTTATTTATCTGCAATTGCCCTATGTTCTGATTGCCATGTGAATTGTCTTGTCCATGCAACGCCCGTCCATCCATCCCTATGCCTACCGCACTCCAATCCTATTGTTTACTGCTATTGTTACTGCTATCTTTACTTTTACTACTGCTGTTACTTTACTATTCCTACTATGAAACTATTGCTACTGATAAACTGCTGTGAGCAAGATTGTTTCTAGGTGCAGCTGAATTGACAACTTAGTTGTTAAGGCTTATAAATATTATTTGGATCCCCTTGTGCCGAATCAATAAATTGGGTTTCACTTCCCTCGAAAATACTGTGATACACCCCCTATACTTGTGGGTCATCAAGGAGCTCTTAGAGGAGCATCTTCAGCTATATTCTGCTTGTAAGATAAACCAGTCAGTCAGTTAGCAATGCAAGTTAGAACAATAACCACAAGTTAAAACAAATGATAGTGAGAGTAGGTTACTAACCACATGTTTGTTCTTTCTAGCAAGTAGATATGCCCTCAGATATTTAGTGCAACTTGTGTACCTATGGCCTTGCAAATTGCAGTTTGAGCAGGTAATTGTTCCCATCCTTGAAGTATCTTTAGCTTTGGGCTTCTCAAATTTCCCCTTCCTTCTCTTCTCTTGGTTTCTTCCTTTACTAATCTTGAAGTTAGGAGGTACAATGTCAGGAGTGTTGGACTTTGTCCAATCATGTTGCCCAGGCACTGGAAAGATCATAGGCTTGAATGCTTCAATGTACATTGGTTTATTGAAGAAATTGCTCACATAGTCTTCAGGTTTTTGCTTGGCCTTGATTATAGCAGAGCAATCATGATTTCAAGGAAGCCATGTGACATCCCATCTCCTGCATCCACATGTTCTAGCCACCAAGTCCACAACATGTGTCTGGTCACCTTTTCCATTTGTCACTTCCCATAGACCAGTGCCTGAAATTCTTGGTGTGAAAGGTCTGGAGTATGTCTTTGCAAGCTCTAAATGCTCAGTGAAGTGAGGTGTAATCTCCCACCTAGCAGATTGGCCACCAACTCTCTTTCCATGATTCCTAACCATTAACTTGTTTTTTATTCCAGTAAGCATTATTCTTATGCGCTTCTTACTCACATCCAAGATATATCTGTTGAACACCTCACTGAGGTTGTTAACAACCAGGTCTGTCTTACAATTGGTGTGAAATGCATGCCTTGCCCATGTGTGTGGTGGGATCTTACTCAACCATTTCCATGCATCTTCACTCTCAAGCTTTAAAGTTTCCATTGCAGCCTCAAACTGAGACCTATGGTAGGCATAACTAGCTCTGTCCATGCATTTCTTCAAGTCTTCTCCTCTAAAACCAGCTGTTTGAAAATTTGCATAAATGTGTCTTCAACAATATCTTTGATGGTTAGAAGGAAAGACTTGTGTCACTACTTTGAGAAGTCCTTGCATTTTAATAAGACTAGAAATTAAATAAGACAAGCATTTAAATATGACTAGCAATTAAATAAGACAAGGATTTTAACAAGACTAGCAATTAAATAAGACAAGCATTTTAATATGACTAGCAATTAAATAAGACAAGCATTTAAATAAGACTAGCAATTAAATAAGACAAGCATTTAATTAAGACTAGCAATTAAATAAGACAAGCATTTTTATAGGACAAACCTTTTGCCTGTCAGACATAATTGTGTAGGGTCCAAACTCTCCTTGTTCACCACCTAAAGCATACTTCAACTAAGTCAAAAACCAGCACCAATTGGTTTTGTCCTCTTTTGAAATGACTGCAAAGGCGATAGGGAACATGTTGTTATTCCCATCTCGCCCGGTTGCAGCTAAAATTTGAGCACCAGTGCATAGTTTGATGAAGCATCCATCCAAACCTGCATTACAAAACATACTTTAGGGAAATAAACCCTAAAAAACAGCACCAACACACAATTAACAAGTAAATGAAGAGTACCTATGAATGTCCTGCAACCTTTTAGAAATCCCTCGTTGGTTCCATTTAAGCAGAATAAAAGACCATGAAAAGTGGGACCTGGATGGGGATTCTCTTCAGAAGGAGGAGGGATAACTGTTTGCACAATTACCCTACTTCCAGGGTTTGTATCAATCACTGTTTGTGCCCAATCTCTAAGTCTAAAGTACTGCTCTCTGTGATCACCCCATACAACATCCAACGCATGATTCTTAGCCCTATATGCCATCATCGTAGACACCACATCACCGTACTGCAACTTTGCTTTATCAACTAATGTTTGAATGCATGTATTAGGATCTGATCTAAAGAGACTCTCATACCTCTTGGCTAGCCATTTTGCACTAACCCTTGAATCTTTCCTTTCACTTGAAGTCTCACATGTATGCACATTGTGCATCTTCCTAATAACCATTGTCTTCTCTCCTTTTATCACTGATGCTGTCATGTAGAAAGGACATGGCTTTTTTGGGCAATCCACAATGATACTAACATTGGAGTTTCTGTGATACTGGTAATTCCTACTTTGTGCTATATGAAAATTAACCAATGCATCTCTGAGCTGCTCTGCATTTGTAAAACACATGAACACTTCAAGTTGCTCATGTGCTTGTAGGATTTTGTCATCATACCATACCCTAGGTGGCCTTTTCTTTTCTCTACTCTTTCTACCCTTAGGTGGAACCATTGACAATGTTTCAAACCCATCATCATCATACTCTGGCAGAAAACCAGGGCATTTCTCTTCATCATCAGATGGTATAATGTCTGGTTCATCAACAATTACCACAGCTGAATGGGACCTTTCAGTGGGACCTTTCCTCGTAACAAGCAACTTCTTTGGCCTCTGAGGTGCAAGCACAAGTTCAACATGTGCTTCACTAGCTGGTTTAGCACCTGGTTGATCTGCACTTACAAATGCAACTTCTTTTCCGGAAGCTCATTCGAAAAGAACTCTAAGGTTAAGCGTGCTTGGCCTAGAGCAATTCTAGAATGGGTGACCGACCGGGAAGTGGGTAGCCGGGTGCGCACGAGTGAGGACAAAGTGCGCAGAAAAGACTAGTGTTGGTCTGTGGGGCCAGTCTAGATATCCTATTAAGCTGCCAGGAGTGACACCCCCCCGGGCCTAGGAGTGGACGGGGTGTTAAAAGAATTGTAACTACCTCGGACCCTACGCTCTAAGTTCAAGCCTGGATGAAGCAGAAGTGGTTAAAATAGTACAGCGGGGGCCCAGAGGACCGCCCCCGTGTAGACCCGTCGGCCGTCCTAACCACTTCCAAGACTTCGGGACAAGAGCGAGCGGCGTAGGCAACATGCAAAGAGATCAAATACATACACAAGTGAGTATGTATGCAAGCTACCATACAACAGACCTTAGAGCCATTCCATCTAATAGAAATAGAAATATTGCAACGCCATACGGCAAGATCCAAATATCCTAGATAGAGATAATAGTTTAGGATAGCTCATCATACATCAAACATCAGAGTATCAGGCGGAAGCGGAAGACAAGATCCGAGTACGGATAAGAAGCAAATCGGCATAAGATGCCACATAAATAAACACATCCCGCCCACAGATATCACGGATCCCCATCCCCGGAATCTCTACAACGAGTGATCGTTGCCAACATCATCTGTCTCCTCCACCCAGTATCCATCTTGCGAATACACATGTTCATCTGAATCAAACAATTTATCGTGTGAGACCCTAGGGTTACTCAGCAAGTCTTTATGCCTCTAAAGGGGACATATACCTGGGGTGACGCAATTGCAGCAAAAGATAATAACTAACAAATCTATAGATACTCGCTAACCATCCGTCTAACCAATGATAGACAGATGTCCGTTAATTAGTAACAACAGTTATAGCAGTATAAAGTAATAGATCCATCCTCCTTCTCGCTTACCAACGAGAAAGCGGACGAACAACCCATCCGTTGGTAGTTTTATTAACCATTCCATGAGTATTGCACTATTTACTAGTCAGGTATTTGGTCAAGTTAAAAGCGGTACTTTAGTTATACTTGTCTATGATCGAGAAACTGTGCTCCAAGTCGTCCATAACCGCGAACATGGATTTCAGAAAGATTTACCCTGCAGGGGTGCACAAATAGCAACACACACTCGATCAACCTCGGAAAAACCAACTCAAAACCCAACGAGGCATTCACGACAAAGCGATCACAGGATTCAGAAATATTTCCGGGGGGCACCCCAATAAGCTACCCCCAACAAAGTTGGCCGGCTCCGAGACGGACCCAGGGTTTGCGACAATGGCTGTAAACGACTGGGAACCCGAAAATGTGACTAGGCTTGTCGATACCGCGAAAACATTCCGCATTTCTTAAACAGTACAGGTGCTCCTCACACAATCTTAAATAAAGCAGTAAAGCATGACATAAGTACAGGATAGTAATAAAGCCCCAAACTACTTGTGGCCCCAAGAAATAGAAATGAATCAAGCTCTGGCTCAGGGGGGTCCATAAGGCCTCCCGGATGTGGATAGTGCGAATATTCAAGGAACATGAATCAAGTACTCAGGGTCCTACGGGACACAAGTGAGCATGAAAACCAAATAGCAGATATTGCTCACCGGTGCCTCTTTCATTAGTTATCCCATTACTACTCAGGTTAAGTTGTTTAGGTACCTCGTTATCCATCAGACACTCACATACCCTACACATGATGTTCTACGACTCGCATGGCTCAAACAACTCCTGTAGTAAGGGCTCATGGGATGGAGGAACAAGCTTCGATGGGGTTTAAAAGTAAAGGCTATGCAGTACTTGGGATTCAATTTAATGCAATCATGACTCAATGATGCAAGAATAAGATAGAAGCAATAGCTACTATATGTATGCAAGCATGTGGTAGTGCTTGCCTGGCAGCTCAGTCGAAGCGAGAGGCGGATCTGGGTAGTACTCCTGGGATTCCTGATATTTTCCCTGCTCGGCGTCTCTTCGAAGAAGAACCAAACAAACAAGGGCCAACATAAATAAAGTGCACAAGCATATGAATTAAAATGCGACAAGCAAACAAGCACGCCATGATGAATGATGCACAATTTACATGGCAATAATGTAGCATGGCATGGGTGAGATGTGGGGTACAAGAATAAAGCATTTTATTGAGTTTTAGTCATGTTTTGCTCCCAAAAAGTTGCTGTCCACTTAATATTTATATGATGCATGCTGCAATTCAGAACATGGAATGCATAGTTAGAACGGGCTCGTCGCACTGATCGATTTAGACATATTATTTGTCGAATTTGGAGTTGTAGATTTAAAGTTATTAATTAATTAAGAAAAGGCATTTTTTTACATTTAAACAATTTCGAAAATTTAAAGTGCTCAAATAATATTTTGAATGGCATATTTGAAATCCTCACATTTTCCTGATTCAAAAACATATATTATTTGTATTATTTGGAATTACAAATTAAAATTTATTAAAAACAGAATTTAAATCCAATTTAAACATTTCTGGAATTTGTTTTTATAAAACAGATACAGACAGATACTTCTTACACACAGCAACAGCTAGCCACTGCAGCTGACATGTGGGCCCAAGCTGAGCTGGCGCGACTGCGCTCCGCAAAAGCTTTTCTCACCGACGCCGAAGCTAGCCGCAGCAACTGACATGCGGGGCCGGCGGTTGGCGGGGCCACTACGCGCGCGGCCCAGCCAAGGCGTGCCACGCGGCAGGGACAGGGGCTTGCTCGTGCTGGCGCGTTAAATTCAGGGGCCTCTCTGTAAGATCTGCACCGAGGCAGACAGGTGGGCCAGGGTGTAGCGCGGGTTTAGAAAACCAAAAAGGCGGGGGGGGGGGGGGATTTGCAAAGTGCCCCGCAGCACTGTTTTTCTTCCTCCGGTTACTGACTAAACTGACGCGCATGGAAAATAGGGGTGCGTCGGGATCGATCTCGCGACCCGGCGCTTGGGCAGGCGGCGGGCGACCACTGCGGTGGGCTACGGCTGATGCTGGGAAAAGGGGAACGCGGCTAGGACTGACTACCGCGGTGCATAGCGAGCAGAAGCACGCGCACGCCGACGCACAGAGGCCACTCGACAAAAAGTCCAGCGAGTACAGAAAACAAAGAGGGCCGAGAGGTTGTCAGGGGGAAACGGGGGCTCACCGCGAGGCTGATGGTGATGGTGGAACGGGCCGGGGAGCGACGGATCGGCAATGGCGCAGACGGACCGAGGCTAGGGTTTTGTCGGGGTGCTTTGGCGCGCAGCAGGTACGGGACGTCTCCTCCTCGCCGCCGTGAACAGGGGTGGTCCAGGGGTCCTCCTCTGCTTCCTCGACAGACCAGCTCCGCTCCCGCCTCCTTGTACCGTTGGTGGAAAACCGAAGCCGAGGTGATGGCCGGCGATGGAGAAGGGAGGTGGTAGGGGAAGATGGGGAAGAAAAGGTGCGGCACAGGGCCCCTGGGGAGGATCTGGGGTAGCTGCACGTTGGAGGAGGGAGTAGATAAGGGCAGGAGAGGGAAAAAGGGGGTCGTGGCGCTTGGTGGAGAAAAAGGTGGCTCAGCCACCTTTCCTCTCCTCCTCCCCACGAGCTCGGCCAGGCACAGCAGGGGTGAGGGGCTGCAGTTGGGCCAGGGCGAGGAAAGGGGTGGTCTGGCTCGGGTGGCCCTTGTGGCAGAGAGAGAGAGAGAGAGGGGAACCGAGAGGGAAGGGGTAGATGGCATGGGTGTGGCATGGAGCTAGGGTTGCTCGGGTTAGGTTAGGGTTTAGAGGGGTAGATGGGCTGGGTCCTTGGCTGGCAGAGAGAGAGCAGCTAGAGAGGTGCTCAGCATGGTGAGGTAGTGGCATGAGAGATTAGGGTGTAGGGTTTTTTTTGCTCAAGATCAAGTGCATGGGGGTATGGAGGAGATGGAGATAAGGGGTGAGGTGTGATGCACCTAGCAAGGAACTAAGACCAAGATGATGAGGGTTGAGAGAAAAGGGGAGCTCACAAAAGAAAGTATTCAATCAAAACAAGGAAAGCCAAAGGAGAACAATATGGTGGTGACTTGCATGGCCCATGCCTAAGTAATAATGCCATGTTTATTTTGTTAAAACAATAATAAGGTCTCATGGCACTTATTCACATGCATTCCAAAAACATGGATCTAAGGCCAAGCAAAATGAATTGAAAAAGGATGTTCCATGTGGAGTAGATGGAGATGGTCATATTTGAATATAATTAGGACATGCTAGTGTGTATATTCCACTAGGTGCATTATATCCTCAACAATATTCCAGCATGAGCAATTATTCCCAAAACAATCCATAGGGAAGCTAGAAAAAGGGGTACCCCTCACAAGGCATGCAAAGGTGGCTCCACATATCAATAATGTGAAAACAACATGATGCTAGTGTGAGAGCATGTGGAAATAGAAATGGATCCATCCCAACCCACATGAGCTAGATTAAATGCCAAAGGAAAAATGTAAAAGCTCATGTATAATTAGGATGGTGGAATTATAAGGTGGTGACAAGAAAGGTGGTGGAGTTAATAAAAGATATGCCCCCAACTCAACTTGGGCATCAAGCACTTACCAAGAACCAAATACAATATGTCAAGAGGCAAATACAATTAATAATGCATATGAGATAAGAACAAAAAGAAAAAGGGTTTTATATGATGCTCAAATGCAAGGTGGCATGATGACATGAGCATGATATAATTATGATGCAACAATTATAGGTATGAAGTAGCAATTATATTACTAGACCATGTAGCATTACATATGTTAAACAGATGGGATGCTACAACTCTCCCCCACTAAACAAGAATCTCGCCCCGAGATTCTAGGAAGAAGAAGAAGACACGAAGAGGGTAGGATACTTGGCACGGAGCTCGTCCTCGCATTCCCAAGTGGCTTCATCAACGGAATGGTGCAACCACTACACCTTGCAGAACTTGATGGACTTCTTGCGAGTCCTTCTTTCTACGACTTCTAGGATATTTGTGGGGTGTTCTTGGTAAGACAGATCTTCTTGGAGATTGACGAGTTCATGGTCCATGGTCCTGCCGGGATCCTTGAAGCACTTCTTGAGTTGAGAGATATGGAAAACATCATGGACCTTGAGTTTTTCAGGGAGCTCAAGAGCATAAGCGACTTCTCCTCTTCTTCCACGAACTTTGAAAGGACCGATGTATCTAGGAGCCAGCTTTCCTTTGATACCAAACTGGTGCTGCCTCTCATGGGAGTGACACGAAGGTAAACGAGATCACCAGGGACATACTCCATGTCCGTGTGCTTTCTGTCATAGTTGCTCTTCTGGCGACTTCGAGCAACCTTCAGGTTTTCAAGAATGATGTGAACCTTCTCCTCCGTTTGAGTTACAATGTCGGGGCCAAACAATGTTCTTTCACCTGCGCCCGACCAACCAATCGGAGTTCTGCATTTGCGTCCATAGAGAACCTCAAATGGTGCCATCTTTAGACTTTTCTGGAAGTTGTTGTTGTAAGAGAATTCAGCATAAGGAAGGCACTCTTCCCACTTCATGCCGAAAGAGATAACGTAAGCATGACGCATATCTTCCAGAATCTGATTGATCCTTTCAACTTGTCCTTGCGACTGAGGATGGTAAGCTGTGCTGAAGTTCAACTTTGTTCCCAAAGCATTTTGGAAACTTCCCCAGAACTTGGAAGTGAAGATGCTTCCACGGTCTGAGCTGGTCTCAAGAGGAACCCCATACAGAGAGACAATTCTGTTGATATAGAGCTCTGCCAATTGAATTGCAGAAATTGTTTCCTTGACGGGAAAGAAGTGAGCCACTTTAGAAAGCCTGTCGATGACAACAAAGATTGCATTGTTGCCCTTCTGCGACCTTGGAAAACCAGTTATGAAGTCCATCTCTACTTTCTCCCATTTCCATTCCGGAGGCTTCAATGGCTGTAGAAGACTGGAAGGTTTCTGATGGACAGCTTTAACTCTGCGGCAGACATCACACTCCGATACATACTTGGCACAACATTGTTTCAACCTAGGCCACCAATACTATGTTTTCAAGTCCATGTACATCTTAGTGCTGCCAGGGTGGATAGAAAGAACAGAATCATGCGCCTCCTTAAGAACTTGCTCTCTTAAACTCGGGTAGTTCGGAACAAACATCCGGTGTTCAAATAAAAGAGCGCCTTGGTCATCGACGTGGAAGGACTCATACTTCGGAAGCTGAATGTTGGAGATGATCTTTTTAGTGTAAGGATCACCAAGTTGAATGGAGCGAACTTTTTCTTCCAGGAGAGGTGTTGCCAGGAGGTCCAGAAGATACCCTTGATCCACAATTTCAAGGTTGAGCTTGCGGAATTCCTCGCACAAGAGAGGTTGTTGTTCTTCCACCATGAGGTTGTTGACATAAGCTTTTCAGCTGAGGGCATCGGCCATGACATTAGCTTTTCCCAAAGTGTAGTTGATTGTGAGATCGAAATCATTAATGGCTTCAATCCACCTCCTCGGACGAAGGTTAAGATCAGGCTGTGTGAAGATATACTTCAGACTCTTGTGATCAGAAAAGATCTCACAATGGTTGCCAAGCAAATAGTGCCTCCATACTTTCAAAGCAAAGACAACTGCTGCGAGCTCGAGGTCATGTGTAGGATAGTTGATCTCATGCATCTTCAACTGTCGAGAGGCATAAGCAACAACTTGTTTTTCTTGCATAAGGACCGCACCCAATCCTTGAAAGGAGGCGTCATAGAATATCTGGAAAGGCTTTGATGTATCAGGAGGAATCAAGACTGGTGTGGAAGTGAGCTTCTCTTTGAGTGTTTCAAAGCTTGCTTGACATGCAGGAGACCAAAGGTATTTCTTCCCTTTATTGAGGAGATCGGTAAGAGGCTTCGCAATCTTCGAGAAGTACTGAACGAAACAACGACAGTAACTAGCCAAACCAAGGAAACTCCGGACTTCTTTGACATTTTTGGGTGGAAGCCAGTCAACAATTGTCCGAACAGTTTCTAGGTTGACGGCAATGCCCTTGGCAGAGATGACGTGACCAAGGTAGGTGACTTCAGGCAGCCAGAACTCACACTTGGAGAACTTTGCATATAGGCGGTTCTCACGCAGCTTGTTTAGGACACACCGAAGGTGTTCTTCATGTTCTTCCATTGACTTAGAATAGACTAGGATGTCATCCAGATAGACCACAACGAACTTATCAAGATACTCCATGAAAACCGAGTTCATAAGCCTCGAGAAGGTGGCAGGTGCGTTGGTGAGACCGAAAGACATGACCGTGTACTCGTACAGGCCATAGCGGGTGGTGAAAGCTGTTCTGGGAACATCTTCCTTGCGAATCTTGATTTGATGATATCCACTTCTCAAGTCCAGCTTTGAGAATACCACAGCTCCAGCTAGCTGATCGAAGAGATCATTAATCCGCGGAAGGGGATATTTATTCTTGATGGTTTTAGCATTGAGAGCCCGATAGTCAACACGAAGTCTATCAGTCTTGTCTCGCTTCTTCACAAAGATGGTTGGGCTACCCCAAGGAGAAGTACTGTGCTGAATGAAACCCAACTTCTCTTGTTCATCAAGCTGACGTTTGAGTTCAGCCAACTCAGCAGGACCCATTTTATAAGGCCGCTTGGAGATAGGAGCGGTACCAGGTTCAAGCTCAATCACAAACTCGACCTCACGATCAGGAGGCATACCTGGCAACTCTTCAGGAAAAACATCTGGGAACTCACAGACCACTAGAACACTCTGAATAGCCTCCATAGCATCATCATTCAGAGCCGCCAAAGAGAAAGCTGAATTGTAGGAGTCAGACTTGGAGAGTAGACTATATGGCCTTCAGGAATTTTCAAAGAGACCGAATGTTCAGCACAATCAATCACAGCTTTATTTGCAGCTAGCCAATCCATGCCTAAAATGACATCAATATCTGAGTTGCCCAGAATAATCAAAGAGGCCGAAAAGAAAGAATCCCCAATTTGAACCTGATTGTCATAACTAATCTTGGAAGTTAACATCCTTGCCCCAGGAGAAAGGACCATCAGCTTTTTAGGTAACGAATCAGAAGACAACCCATTCTCTTGAGCAAACTTGAAGGATACAAATGAATGCAATGCTCCAGAATCAAATAAAACTCGAGCAGGGACAGAGTTAACAGGAAGCGTACCCAACACAACTCCAGGAGCATGCTCGGCTTGAGCGACGTTGACACAGTTGGCACGAGCAACCGTAGACCCGGGTTTGGTGTTGATGTTGAGAGACCGAGGTGGCGGTGCATGAACCATAGAAGAACTTGCCGCAGGTCTTGGAGGTGGTGGTGGAAGAGCTTTGTTGTTCATTGGATAACTCTAGTGTTGATGCCCAGTGTTCCCACAGGTGTAACAGGCACCAGGTGGACATGGAACAGCGTAGCCAGGGACTCCGCCAGGCGCTCCAGGGTAGTTGTGGTTGTAGCCCCTAGGAGCCGCGGTGAAGGAGTTTGGTGGTCTTGCCGCGTAGCTTGACGGTCTTGGTGGAGCCGGGAGCAACTGTGGGGTGTTAGGAACCCAGACGCGGTGCTTAGAAGGAGCTGTCATAGCTGAAGAGCTTGCTGGGTCACGGCTGTGTTTCTTGGACTCCTCAAACACTTGCCTACTTGCTTCTTCCTATAGAGCTGTATGTTGGAGTTCTAGAAAAGACCCCGGCCTTGCATGAGTGATTGCATATTTGATAGATGCATTGAGCCCTTGCATGAACCTCTTTTGCTTCTTATTGTCATCAGATATCTCATCGCCACCATACCGAGAAAGATTCATGAAGTTTCTGATATAGGTATTGACATTGTCATTGCCCTGCTTGAGGTTGAGAAACACTTCCTTCATCCTTTCCATGACAATTTCTGACAGATATTGCTCTTTGAAAGCCCCACTGAATTGCTCCCAAGTAGGCTGAAAACCAGAGTGGTTTGCCTTCAGGTAATTCTCCCACCACAGAGCTGCATCTCCCTTCAGAAGGTGCGTGGCACATTTTACCCATTCTTGCTCAGGAACATCCGCAGTCATCAGCAACCTTGACATCTCACGCAGCCAATCACCAGCATCGAGTGGCTGATCAGACACCTCAAAGTGGCGCGGGTTGAACTTCAGAAAAATTTTGATGTCTCCTCGCTTGGGAGGTGGAGGTAGCGGAACAAACTCATTCCTCCTGACACTTTCTTCAAATCGTTGTTGGTTCTGCTGCATTGCTCCCAAGGCATTAGCAATACTAGCCAACACAGCCCCCAGTTCAGGTGGTATGTCCTCCTCAGAACGGTGTGGTGGTGGCATCCTGTCATTGATATAAAACTCAAGTCAGTACCATAATGGAGAATAATAATAATCCAAAATAGTACCAAAATGGAATTAACCAAGATTTAAAGGATACAATTTACTAAGATGATATTAAAATATCAACAAAGTTCAAAGCACCTAGAAGATATTGAGCATATCGCACACGACTGAACAAGGAGTGTGGTACACAAAGTTAACAAAGAAAAAATTTCCGCAAATTTTGGCAATAAAATACCACTATATGCGCATACCCACTTAACGAATCAATATTGGTAACTCTACCAATTCAATATATAAGAGCGAATGATACAAGTAGTGGTATGGTCGCGACTCCATCCCGCACTCAAATCATTACTCTGCACATGAATAAGTAAAACACATATCCCAACACCTTCTTCTTAAGATGAACCTAAAGATTAGTAACTACGGAAACAAACACCCCAAACAAGAGAGCGTCGGATAACAAGAGTAAGACAGATCGCGCCGGTATGCAACGAATCAGATAGATCATGTCGGTTTACAAAAGCCTGTCGGTATGGAATGTACCAACAGTTGATAGCCAAAGGCAGGTAGCGAAAACAAATTGGATGCAACAGATAGACAAGGAATTCACACACAGACACACACACACAACCTATGGTACTACGGAACCCCGAACACGTGAATCCTAGTTTGAATTTTAGAAGAGGATTGAAAAACGTTACACTTCCTTACCAGAAAAGGGTGGGTGGGTGGGTAAGAAGAAAAATGGAAGTAGTCCTACTCTCACGTTTTGTTTTTCCCTAGTATACATAGCTACCAAAAATATTTGCTAGACTGACAACGACCATTTGGCTGAGACCCTGAAGGGCGGGATGGCTCTGATACCAATTGTAACTACCTCGGACCCTACGCTCTAAGTTCAAGCCTGGATGAAGCGGAAGTGGTTAAAATAGTACAACGGGGGCCCAGAGGACCGCCCACGTGTAGACCCGTCGGCCGTCCTAACCACTTCCAAGACTTCGGGACAAGAGCGAGCGGCGTAGGCAACAGGCGAAGAGATCAAATACATACACAAGTGAGTATGTATGCAAGCTACCATACAACAGACCTCGGAGCCATTCTATCTAATAGAAATAGAAATATTGCAACGCCATACGGCAAGATCCAAATATCCTAGATAGAGATAATAGTTTAGGATAGCTCATCATACATCAAACATCAGAGTATTAGGCGGAAGCGGAAGACAAGATCCGAGTACGGATAAGAAGCAAATCGGCATAAGATGCCACATAAATAAACACATCCCGCCCACAGATCTCACGGATCCCCATCCCCGGAATCTCTACACCGAGTGATCGTTGCCAACATCATCTGTCTCCTCTACCCAGTATCCATCTTGCGAATACACCTGTTCATCTGAATCAAACAATTTATCATGTGAGACCCTAGGGGTACTCAGCAAGTCTTTATGCCTCTAAAGGGGACATATACCTGGGGCGACGCAATTGCAGCAAAAGATAATAACTAACAAGTCTATAGATACTCGCTAACCATCCGCCTAACCAATGATAGACGGATGTCCGTTAATTAGTAACAACAGTTATAACAGTATAAAGTAACAGATCCATCCTCCTTCTCGCTTACCAACGAGAAAGCGGACGAACAACCCATCCGTTGGCAGTTTTATGAACCATTCCATGAGTATTGCACTATTTACTAGTCAGGTATTTGGTCAAGTTAAAAGCGGTACTTTAGTTATACTTGTCTATGATCGAGAAACTGTGCTCCAAGTCGTCCATAACCGCGAACATGGATTTCAGAAAGATTTACCCTGCAGGGGTGCACAAATAGCAACACACACTCGATCAACCTCGGAAAAACCAACTCAAAACCCAACGAGGCATTCACGACAAAGCGATCACAGGATTCAGAAATATTTCCGGGGGGCACCCCAATAAGCTACCCCCAACAAAGTTGGCCGGCTCCGAGACGGACCCAGGGTTTGCGACAATGGCTGTAAACGACTGGGAACCCGAAAATGTGACTGGGCTTGTCGATACCGTGAAAACATTCCGCATTTCTTAAACAGTACAGGTGCTCCTCGCACAATCTTAAATAAAGCAGTAAAGCATGACATAAGTACAGGATAGTAATAAAGCCCCAAACTACTTGTGGCCCCAAGAAATAGAAATGAATCAAGCTCTGGCTCAGGGGGGTCCATAAGGCCTCCCGGATGTGGATAGTGCGAATAGTCAAGGAACAGGAATCAAGTACTCGGGGTCCTACGGGACACAAGTGAGCATGAAAACCAAATAGTAGATATTGCTCACCGGTGCCTCTTTCATTAGTTATCCCATTACTACTCATGTTAAGTTATTTAGGTACCTCGTTATCCATCAGACACTCACATACCCTACACATGTTGTTCTACGACTCGCATGGCTCAAACAACTCCTGTAGTAAGGGCTCATGGGATGGAGGAACAAGCTTCGGTGGGGTTTAAAATTAAAGGCTATGCAGTACTTGGGATTCAATTTAATGCAATCGCGACTCAATGATGCAAGAATAAGATAGAAGCAATAGGTACTATATGTATGCAAGCATGTGGTAGTGCTTTCCTGGTAGCTCAGTCGAAGCGAGAGGCGGATCTGGGTAGTACTCCTGGGATTCCTGATATTTCCCCTACTCGGCGTCTATTCAAAGAAGAACCAAACAAACAAGGACCAACATAAATAAAGTGCACAAGCATATGAATTAAAATGCGACAAGCAAACAAGCACGCCATGATGAATGATGCACAATTTACATGGCAATAATGTAGCATGGCAGGGGTGAGGTGTGGGGTATAAGAATAAAGCATTTTATTGAGTTTTAGTCATGTTTTGCTCCCAAAAAGTTGCTGTCCACTTAATATTTATATGATGCATGCTGCAATTCAGAACATGGACTGCATAGTTAGAACGGGCTCGACGCGCTGATCGATTTAGACATATTATTTGTCGAATTTGGAGTTGTAGATTTAAAGTTATTAATTAATTAAGAAAAGGCATTTTTATTACATTTAAACAATTTCGAAAATTTAAAGTGCTCAAATAATATTTTGAATGGCATATTTGAAATCCTCACATTTTCCTGATTCAAAAATACAGACCAGCTCCGCTCCCACCTCCTTGTACCGTTGGTGGAAAACCGAAGCCGAGGTGATGGCCGGCGATGGAGAAGGGAGGTGGTAGGGGAAGATGGGGAAGAAAAGGTGCGGCGCAGGGCCCCTGGGGAGGATCTGGGGTAGCTGCACGTTGGAGGAGGGAGTAGATAAGGGCAGGAGAGGGAAAAAGGGGGTCGTGGGGCTCGGTGGAGAAAAAGGTGGCTCGGCCACCTTTTCTCTCCTCCTCCTCACGAGCTCGGCCAGGCACAACAGGGGCGAGGGGCTGCAGTTGGGCCAGGGCGAGGAAAGGGGTGGTCTAGCTCGGGTGGCCCTTGTGGCAGAGAGAGAGAGAGGGGAACCGAGAGGGAAGGGTTAGATGGCATGGGTGTGGCATGGAGCTAGGGTTGGCTCGGGTTAGGTTAGGGTTTAGAGGGGTAGATGGGGTGGGTCCCTGGCTGGCAGAGAGAGAGAGCAGCTAGAGAGGTGCTCGGCATGGTGAGGTAGTGGGATGAGAGATTAGGGGGTAGGGTTTTTTTTGCTCAAGATCAAGTGCATGGGGGTATGGAGGAGATGGAGATAAGGGGTGAGGTGTGATGCACCTAGCAAGGAACTAAGACCAAGATGATGAGGGTTTAGTGAAAAGGGGAGCTCACAAAAGAAAATATTCAATCAAAACAAAGAAAGCCAAAGGAGAACAATATGGTGGTGACTTGCATGGCCCATGCATAAGTAATAATGCCATGTTTATTTTGTTAAAACAATAATAAGGTCTCATGGCATTTATTCACATGCATTCCAAAAATATGGATCTAAGGCCAAGCAAAATGAATTGAAAAAGGATATTCCATGTGGAGTAGATGGAGATGGTCATATTTGAATATAATTAGGACATGCTAGTGTGTATATTCCACTAGGTGCATTATATCCTCAACAATATTCCAGCATGAGCAATTATTCCCAAAACAATCCATAGGGAAGCTAGAAAAAGGGGTACCCCTCACAAGGCATGCAAAGGTGGCTCCACATATCAATAATGTGAAAACAACATGATGCTAGTGTGAGAGCATGTGGAAATAGAAATGGATCCATCCCAACCCACATGAGCTAGATTAAATGCCAAAGGAAAAATGTAAAAGCTCATGTATAATTAGGATGGTGGAATTATAAGGTGGTGAAAGAAAGGTGGTTGAGTTAATAAAAGATATGCCCCCAACTCAACTTGGGCATCAAGCACTTACCAAGAACCAAATACAATATATCAAGAGGCAAATACAATTAATAATGCATATGAGATAAGAACCAAAAGAAAAAGGGTTTTATATGATGCTCAAATGCAAGGTGGCATGATGACATGAGCATGATATAATTATGATGCAACAATTATAGGTAGGAAGTAGCAATTATATTACTAGACCATGTAGCATTACATATGTTAGACAGATATCATGATGACATGACGATGCTCAAAATGCAATGTGGCATGATGACATGAGCATGCGGTCATGATGATGTACAAAACAAAAACACAACGATTTTCTAGTAGTGGTTTTACCCGGGGTGCTACACCAAGTTTAACTTATCGAATAGGCTTTTGGAAATTGTTGAGATGCTTGCACCAAGATCACAAAGTGCGGATATCTCATTAACTCCCAACTTAATTTTAATACTAGGCTCAAATATATCATCTAGCTTAGCTAGAAGCTTATCAGCTAGTATTTTATATTCCATCTCTAAATCACGAACCTTAAATGCTACTTGTTGTATAAATTGTTGGTACATAACATCATTACCTTATTCAATAACTGGATTCTTATCGGTGATCATCTTCAATAGATCTTCCATGGTATATTCCGGTGTCGGTGCATTGCTATAATCCAGCTCTTCAGGTTTTTCATCACTGGTTACCACCCTCATCATTTTGAGGTCTTCTACCGGATCTGGCTCGGGTTTTCTAGCAAACTTTGCTAGTATGAGAGCTTGGCTCTCGGCTACCTTACCCAGCTAAGCCTCCACGGTCTTTGTTCTTTCATGTAGAGCATGCACATCAATTCTAATTGCAATGGCCTGGTTAGATAATCTTCCTATACTACTTTCATGGTTCTCCGTAATCTTAATAAGCATATTATTTTGCTCGGTTTGATCTTGTATAAATGTTCTAACGGTTTGCTCAAATAGGAGATTGTCATGATTTGCTCCATTAGTATTATCATAATTATTATAAGGCGCTCCTGCAGGATTAGCATGATATTTTTTAACATTAGAAGCATAATTATTTTTCCATGCAGGATTAAAAGGAGTGCGAGCTATAAAATTAACATCATTAACATCGGTAGTGATAGCATTAACTTGGGTATCTTCCTTACCGTTTACTAAGCTAAGCAACTCATCTACCTTAGATGTAAGCTCCTCATTGTTTACCTCAGTAATTGAACTTACTCTCTTCGAGGTTCTTTCCACATGCCATTGGGCATGGTTATTTTGCCTATCATCAAGTAACTTCTTTGCAACACTCACATGCTTTCCCATGATCGTTCCTCCTACTGCAGTATCTAGCATAGACTTATACATTGGGTTAAGACCATTATAAAATAAATGTAATGTAAGCCACTCTTCCATCCCATGATTAGGACGGTTCATTACGGCTTCTTTCATCCTTTCCCACGCAAGCGCTAGTGGCTCACGGTCTTATTGTCTAAAACTTGTAATGGATCTTAGTTGCATAGTCTTAACTAGGGGGAAATTTAGTCATAAAAAAATTAGTACATTCCTCCCAAGATTTAATAGTGCCCTTTGGTAGAGGTAGCAACCAATCCTTAGCCTTTCTTCTAAGAGAGAAAGGAAACAATCTTAGCTTAACAACATTTGGATCTACATCCTTAATATGCATCATGTCACAAATTTCAGTAAAAGTATTTAAGTGCAATCCCGAATCTTCAGCGAATGAACCCCCAAATTGGTTTTGTTGAACCAAACTTAAAAGGTTAGGCTTTATCTCATATGTTTCCGCATCAACTGCGGGCTGAGTGATGGGTGCACGAATAAAATCATCAGTGGGAGTAGCATACTCCCTTAATCACTTTTGAGCCATGGCTCTTATATTTTTGGTAATTTTTAAGTATGAAAATGAATAACAAGTAACTATTTTTTTGGGTTTTCAAATAGATAACAAGAAAGTAAACTAATAACAAGAATTAAACTACAACTAATAGTAAAACTAAAAACAAGGTCTCTAATGGCCTCACCAGGATAGAGAAATTGCTTCCCCGGCAATGGCACCAGAAAAAGGGTTGATACCTTCGATCCGGATTCACGGATGTAGTATAATAGCTTTTTCCCTAGAAGACCTAGGTTTAATCGAACCTCGGAAAGCACTGCTAAAAGGTAATAAAAAGGATACGTCTACAAGACTTTGTTTGTTCGTTTTACCTTAGTTGACCATACCAATCTAGTTTACTTTATAACTGGTTTGAATCAATGGATGGAGATAGGCCAGGGTTAAAGATCCACCTGCAGCTGCACATCAAATGGGATAAAAGATAATAATAAGCATAGTCATGTATAATGTTTGAATGGAGATAATCTCTTGTGGGCAACACATCCTAATATTTTAGAGCCCCCGTGATGCAGTGGGCATAGAAATAGACTTTTAATCTTACCGAGAGTACACCGAAGCCATGGGTTACACACAATTATTAAGTGCAAAACACAGATCAAAGTGGTGATGTTGTTGTTGATCCCGAATGGGGCGCTAAGCAAAGACCGTACTACCCTTTCTGTCACTGAGGTTCCTATGAGATCACCGCTATCCAAGTATCTCACCTCAAGCCTTTATCAATCTATGGGATCTTGGGTACCTACAAGTCCATAGATCGAGACAAGAGACGAAGAAACAAAAGATACAAATCACAATTCCAAACAAAATACAATTCTCCCATGATCTAGATGCACATAATTGCTGTGAGGTTTCTCCCCTACCTGTAGCCCATGAGGACTACTCACTCATAACAAATAGATCGGAGATAGAAAACATCATACAAATGCTTCGATTGATATCAAATATTCTTACACTAATCACCAAATCACAAGGAGATCTAAAGTAAAAAGCAATGGCTATGGCTAGTGGATGGATGGATGGGGGAAGTGATGAACAATGGATGAACAATGGTGTGGATCTCCTTTGGTGGTGTTGTGATGCAACCTGAGAATGGCGACTCTCTGGCCGATGGCTAGAGCCTCGAAATATATAGGCGTCTTCGCGAAAGTTGTAGGGTTTGACGAGACGAAGCCGTCGCCACCTGGTACGGGTGGACCATGCCCGTACCAGTGGTCGTTAAGCGTGCTGACACCCTGGAACGCTTCTCCAATTACTTGGCCGTGTGTACTTCCTCAAAATCCTTCATTATGACTCCTTATTTCGCTTTAAAAGCCGTGATTTCTTGCACAACATAAATCAAAAAAGGGATTTGCAATTATTAGTCATTAGTCGCAAGAGTTGAGAGTTTCTTTGGCAATTGCTTGACCAAAAATAACGTTTAAACATAGTGGAAGATGGAAAATATTGGAGCCATCACCTGCTAAGCTTGGGGACCCAGGTATACCAACTATCTCTTGCGCAATTGGAAAAACTAATATAGTTAATGCTCTTTGTGATTTAGGGGCATGTATTAGTGCCATGCCTTATTCCTTGTTTAAGAAAATGAACCTTGGAGAGTATTATCCCACTTCAATCAATTTGTAAATGGCTGATAAGACAACTAAACAACCTGTCGGTATGATCGAAGATGTCTTACTTAGAATTGACCAACATGTTATACCCACTGACTTTATTATACTTGATGTTCTAGAAGATAACAAACTTTCAATCATCCTTGGAAGACCTTTTCTTAGCACTGCTAGAGCTAATGTCGATTGTTCTAGTGGTAAGATTGTTTTCAATATCTATGATGACCAGATTGTTCGTTACTTTTCAAAGAAACAAGAGCATAATGGCAAATATGTTCCACCTTTAAAGCGTATACAAGCGGTGAAAACCCTTGATGAAGATCAGCTTGATATTTGAGACTTGCAGAGAATTTTTACCTTAGTGAAGTTTAAAGAAAAGCGAAAGGAAAGCAAAAGGAAGAGTTAAACTGGGTTCAGAATGCGTAACGATCAGTGATATGGTCGGAGGTGCCGTACCGTCTAAGAAAATCTAGTTAGAAAAAATGAATTAACAAGTACTCGTAACGAGCACCGGTATGGCCGGAGGTACCAGACCGCGTGCCCATACTGAACTTCGACGATTTTCTCCAAAGCTCACTAACACCGATAACGAGCACTAGTATGGCCAGGACGACCATACCGACTACATCGCCAGGTAAAGGCCGATGGCGGTTGGCTCTAGCCATCCCCCTTTCTTCTTCCTCATTCTTTCTTTCCCTTTCTCTCTCCATATAGAGGCAATGCGTTCTTGGGGAACTCGATATTAATGATAATGTCCATATAGAGGCAATGCATTCTTGGGAGAAGATTTCTGTCCACAGGAACACCAATTTCACCCAAGACTTTACCTCCTTCATGACCAACTTTCCAAACCACTACCCGAACTTCACATACCATCAGCTGCCGCCCGGAGATGGTGACAACAATTGATTCGAGTTGGGCCAAGATCCTAAGCTTGGGGAGGTTAAACTCCTTCCCACCTTTTGCATTCATATTTTTCGTTCCTTTTTTAATTTATTTTGCTTTCATTCTAGTGTATGTTTATTTTTAGTTTGCATTGATGAACTAAAACCCAAAAAATATTAGACTAGCTTTTATCTTGACTTGTGCAAAGTTCTCCCGGTTCTCGTTATTTTTTCTACAGGTTATTCACCTCTAGCGACCTAGCTATGAAGAAGAATGCGAAGAGCTGACCCAAGTGGGAGATGAGAAAGCAAGAGGATGTATCACATCCCTATTTTCCCTCTTCCTATAAGTTTATTCATGAACATTTTATGTCTGTTCGGTTACACTTGAGTTCTACTCCACGTGTATCTCATTATATTTTAGGACTTTGGTTCAAAGGTTATTGTCACTACTTTGGTTGAGACTTATGACAATTACTATCGGTTAGAAAAACAACTCCTTGGATTAAATTCCAAGTTTTTAAGAATAAAAGAATGTGTCTATTGACAACTTTGGTGCCATGTTTTTATCTTGGGGGCTTAATCTTAGTAGTACTCTATCCCACATACTGATCGTTGACTTGATGATACCTTCTGAAATAGAATTGTTTGATGGAACAAACTTCTTATGGTGGGAGAGGGAGATGTCAAACCTGTTTTGATCAACTGTACTATATTAAAAAAATAGAAGAGAAAAAGTTCTATGTTTCTCATGAACACCTTTGGGATGCCAACAACTCCGCTAGCTTTTGAATGTTCTGTCTCAAAAAATCTTTTGAATGTTCTATGGTATAACCCTGGATTTCGGCTATGAGTTGATGACATGAGTGGCATACGTGACAATATATGGGCAAAATTATTGGTAATCTCAAAGGTTATGTAAACACTTGCAAAAGAAACAATCATTGATCCTTGAAAGAGGAATAAAAAAGAGGGAACTTTCATCGAGAAATGAGCTGGAAATAGTCAATACATACAAGAGCATTAGTATCACCTCACCACCTAAAATGAATAAATTAGAGTTCTTGAAAAGCTAGGAAAAGAAGAGGTGTTTGATAGCTGCAATTATCAAAATGGGTGTTAATGAAAAACTCTAAGTTTATCCTTCTTTTGACATTTACTCGTGCACCCTTAATTTTGACTGAAAGCATCCTTGCTTTAAATATTTTTACTCTCATAAAAGAGGGGCACTGAAAAGAATTGATTCACAAGCCTAGCCAACCTTTTGATAGTCCCTTTTGAGTTTCAAGAACTAATAGCTAGCGAGTTATTTGTGTCTAGGAATCGAGTTTAAGTGCAATTGTTCAGATATATTATGCTCATGTTCAAGGTTGCAGGATTTGAGATAATGGAATATGATTCAACCTCGAACTTGTGAGTCTTTCCTCTGATTCAGTTTCTTGCTATTACTCATAACATCTTTGTCACTCGAGGGCGAGTAACATCTAAGCTTGGGGAAGTTGATAGCTCCAAATTTCAATGTTTTTTACCATTGTTTTTCCTCTTGTTTCTTGCCAGATTTCACTTAAGATTACCCCTTTTACTAATGTTAACATCTCAATTAGCGAATCCTTGGTTTCTTGTGATGGTTTTCAGGTAATGAACATTTATGGAAGATCCAATAGCATTTATGGGCTAATTACACCAAAAGAAGCATAACAACCATTGGTACGGTTGGGGCTCGCCCGTACTGTCCGCCCGTACTACCCGCCGCCGGCTCCATTATATCAATACAAGCAACTTTCATGAAGGAGAGACAACGAAAACAGAACACAACCGCCGCAAACTCATCCAGAAGGAGAGAGATCAGATCTGAAGAAGGAGAAGAACACCATCTCATTCTTCGACGATCTCTAGCCTCCACCATCATCTCTGTTTTTACTTAGAGAGACAGAGAAATTAGCACTTGTAAGATTAGGGTTTGATACTTTGATCTACCTTTGGTTTTTATTTGTTTCGATCTTCAACTAGTATTGTGGCTTGCTATGATTTCCATTTGCAATACAATTATGCCTTTGATTTATCTTATTCTCATGTATGAGTAAATCCCCATAGGCATGGGAGATGTAGGGGATTGGTGAGATGTGTTGTGCCTTTTTTAATTCCGTCCATTCGTGATCGTTGTAGTGTTTATTAAATTGTGAGAATGATTATTTATGTTCGCATAATGCTTGTTATCTAATTTAAGGGCCCAGGTAACATGATCCAGAGATCTCATAGGTATGAGCTTGTATGCTAGCGAATCGGCAACCCCCGAGTGACACGGCCGATATTAGTGATGAGCTAGTATTACTCAAGGACAATAAGGAACCATCAAGATTAAAGCCTTGATCCGGTCGGAAGACCTTAATTAATGTGCTGACCATTGTCGTGGTAACAGGTAGATAGATCATTGAAACTGGGAAGAATTGGCCATGAGGACTTCTAGTTGGTTTATGGGTTGCTTGCCTACTCACTTACAAATAAGAAATATCACAATCACATATTCCATTTTATTCATCTAGCACTTTCATTGTTACCATGATCTGTTTCTCTCCGTGCCTAATTTCTCATCTACTGGAACCTCTAACACCTTTCTCGTCTTTACTTTTATGTTATCTAATCCTTATTTTCCTTACACAAGTTTCCTCTATTATTCACTCACCACTTTCCACCTTCAACAATTGTAGTCAATCCACTCAAGACCAGTGACACCTTGAGTGCGACAAAAACGCCATATAAAAACACTTACCTGGGTTCCTTATTGGGATCGATATAAAAACTGGAATTAATACTTCCACAAAAACACGATCTCACAAACCTGTGCACTTGAAGGCCATCATTACCCAATATAGTAAAGGGTAAGGAAGATACCCAAGTTAATTCTATCGCTACCAATGTTAATGGTGTTAATTTTATAGCTCGCACACCTTATAATCCTGCTTGGAAGAACCAAAATTTTGCTTCTAATGTTCAAAAACATTATTCTAATCCTGCAGGAGCTCATTACAATAATTATGATAATCATAATGGAGCAAATCATGGCAATCTCTCGTTGAACAAACTGTTAGAACCTTTATGCAAGCTCAAACCAAGCAAAATAATATGCATAATAAAATCATGGAGAACCATGAGAGTAGTATAGGTAAATTATATAACCAAGCCGTTGCAATTAGAAATGATGTGCAGGCTCTACAGGAAAGGACAAAGACCGTGGAGGATCAATTGGGCAATGTAGCTGAGGGCCAAGCTCTCATACTAGCAAAGTTTGCTAGAAAGCTTGAGCCAAAACCGATAGAAGACCTCAAGATGATGAGGGTGAAAATGAACGAAGAGAAGCCCGAAGAGCTGGATTATAGCAATGTGCCAACACCTGAATACACCATGGAAGATCTATTAAAGATGGTCACCGTAAAGAATCCCAGTCTAGAATAAGGTAATGATGCTATGTACCAACAATTTATTCAACAATTAGCGTATAAAGTTTGAGATTTAGAAATGGAGTATAAGAGACTAGCTGATAAGCTTCCTGCTAAGCTAGATGTTATATTTGAGCCCACCATTAAAATTAAAATTGGTATAGTGAGATAGCTGCACTTTGTGATCTTGGTGCAAGTATCTCAACAATTTCCAAAAGTCTATTTGACAAGTTAAACTTGGGGCCTTTTGCAACCACTGGATTGAGACTCCATCTTGCCGATTCAACTTATAAACAAGTTGTTGGGATAAAAGAAAACATAGTTGCTAAAATTAAAGGAGGTCCCGCTCTTATTGATCTTGTTATAGTGGACATGCCTGAAGATACCATAGCACCTATAATTCTAGGTAGGCCATTCCTAAGAACTATTAAAGCTTTAATCAATCTACATGAAGGGAATGTGAGAATAGGACTATCGTCTAGAAATCATTTTATAGTCCACTTCCCTAAAAAGAAAAAGGCCAAATCTAATAGTGATGATGATGGTATAATTACACTGAAAGCCGTTTACTTTGGAGTGGGTGTTCCACTCACCAAACCTAAATGATCACCATCTAGGTCAAGCTAATTGACCTTAACTAGAAGCGCTTCATGGGGGCAACCCATGTGAAATAAAAGTTTTTACTCTTGTATTAGTTTTGTTTGTTTTGTCTTTGTTTTGTTTTGTTTTAATAAAGAGTGTTCAAGAAGTCCTTTGGAGAGAGGAGAAGAAAATAAGGTAATCCTTGATCTTTTATTTACTAACACATGGCCAAAAAGGTATTGCCGATTTTTATGAAGTCTATTTGCTGTTATTTTGTCATTTGCTAAGATGTGTAAAGGCGTACAAAGCTAGTAACCAAATTCTATAAGTTTTGTAGCTTACTGGCCACTTAACGACCACTAAAACGACTGGTAGACCCCATACAGTGCATCCGTACCACATCGAGGCTCTAGAAAATAGAAATATTGATTTTTGCTACAAGACTCAATGGTTGTAACGACCACTGGGTACCACCCGCCTGTACCATACCCTTGAGCAAAGCATCAGTTTTCAAGAAAACATACTGCACGCATAACGACCACTAGTACGGGCACGCGCGACCGTACCACGCGCCCGTACCATGTGTGCCACCAGAAGGAGTCCTTTGACCCCAAGGTATGCACTGGGTATGTGCGGGCTCCGGTCGTACCGCTCACCGGTACCACGTACTCGACTGCCATATCATCCTAGGAGGAGGTAACCCTAATTTTCGAAACACAAAAATTTATATTTCTTCTACCTCCAAACTCCAAACCACCTCCATTGGATCTTCAATTTTATTCAATCTTTCTTCGATTCCTCGCACCCAATTGATCTAAGGTATGTTTCTCCTCTGATCCCCAACTTATTTGCATCAAAACTCTGCTCAATCTTTCACCATTATCAATCTAAACTTAGGTCTTGTTCTTGAGCATGCTTAGTTTTGTTTTTAGAGGAGTTTCTTTTATAACAAGTGTAGAGGATCATTTATGCTATGTTTCTATTGGACTAAACGTAACATTTTGTATTTATTTTGTTTTAGATGAACACGAGGAGTCGTACACGTGTGATGGCTGCGAAACAAGCCGCACCACCCATTGATATGTTGATCCCCGAGTCACTTGGGACCGAGTTCACCGAGGAATGGTAGGGTTGGATAAGGAGATACCAACGGTGCATGAGGAAGAAATATGCTCTTTCTCACGGCCAATATAGCAAGTTCTTTTCTTGTCGTCTTTCTTTTTGGGTCAAGCAACACCTTGAGGAAGAGCTTGAGTCTTCTTGGGAGGGGGGCCATCTCTAACAAGAGGTAGAGCTTGAGGCCGCTTCCCTTGTTGCTTCTTTCTAAGGGGCTTCTTCTTTAATGGGCAGGACTTAACATGATGCCCTTCTTCCTTGCACTTGAAGTAAACAATGTTGGCCGGATTCTTGATTGGATCTTGGCACTTTTTATGGTTTCCCTTGTGCTTCAACTTGATATTGGACTTGTTCTTGATATTGGAGTTGAATCCAAGTCCACTCTAGTCATTGGGGGATTTTTTCACACTTAAGATGTTGTTGAGTCTGGCCTTCCCTTTATGACCCTTTTTCAAGTCATTCTTCAAAGAAGTGACTTGAGCCTTGAGCTCTTTAATTTCCTCTACATGGTTAGTGTGAACAACAGTACTAGAGGAAGTGGATGCTATATTTTTAGAGCAACAAGGCACGAAATGTAATTCATCACAAGATGTAGCAATGGCATGAGTGGATGAATTACAAGGACTAGCACATGGCAATATGACATTTGGAGTAGAAGTAGTGCTAATGTCCACATGAGGCTCATTAGATGTTACCTTTGACATAATAGCCTCATGAGATATTTTTAGCCTATCATGGGAGGCTAGAAGATCCTCATGAGAGCTTGACAGCTTACCATGACTTTCTTCCAAGATCCCATACTTGCTAGTTAGCAAAGCAAGTTGAGTCTTTAGCTCAACATTCTCCTTCAAAATAGATGCTTCACAAGAAATAGAGTTAGTAGCACAAGCATCATAATTAATTGTAAGAGGTGACGGCAACTTCGAAAGCTCTTTTGAGTAAGAGGCTTTAAGTTGCTCATGTGACTCATTGAGTTTGGTGAGCTCACCCTTGATGACCCTAGAGCCATTTTTGACGTCCTCAAAATCCTTAAGGAGTTTCGCATAAGCAACTTGAAGCTCATCATTTTTACTTTTGAGATCACTTGCCACCTTAAGACCTCTATCATGAGATTCCTTCACTCTAGACAGCTCTAGAGCAAAAGTCTCCTCAAGATATTCCTTAGTGGTTTGTTTCTATTCAATATATTCATTTAGATTTGCAAGTTTATTAGCATACTCATGCTCAAGGCTACTCATTTTATCAATGGTGTTCTCATGCTCCTCAATTTGTGCATCTAACTTATCAATATGTTCTTTGCTCTTAATAGAAAAGTCCAAGATTTCAGTGAAGCTAGAGCAAGCAATATTATTCTTAACAAGAGCATGATAAACAGTCTCACCCTTTTCATATAAATCATCAACATCCAACTCTTCTTCCTCATTATCCTCATCCTCATTATCACAAGAGGTATTGGGTTCCAAAGTAGGAGTTACCTTTGAATTCCTAGCCATAAGGCATAGATGGGTACCATGAGATGATGATGATGAATTATTTGAAGCTTCATTCAAGATCTTGTCTTGGCCAATTCATTTTCCTCTACATGGTTAGCAACACAAGCACTAGAGGAAATAGAGGTATTTTTAACATGGCAACAAGACAACACAAGCGTATCAACATGAGATTTATTCAAGCCATTACTACATGATATGCAGGGACTACCAACACAAGCATATAAGGAGTTTTTGGTGCTACAAGTGTTAGGGTCCAACGATAGACCATTGGAACTAGATAGGTATGAAGGATGACTAATAGTAAGCTCACTATCCACATTGCAATTTCTATCACCACGCACCATATCATTACCTTGTGAAAAATCACATGTTGGTGAAGTGGTAGAAGATGAGAACTCATCTCGACCGGAAGTGGACGCAACACAATCATCCTCAAGAATATTGGACACAACATATCTATCTTCAAGTTTTGTCCATAACCCATGAGCGCTCCAAAAAGGAATGATTGAAGATGTAACTACATAGTACACTCCAAATTTGGGTTCATGTCTGAAAATAAATAAGCATACGCATTTTCCATATATCATAATTTGTGACATCGAATAAGAACATTTCATTATGCACTAATACCCTAGCCGGCATCTTTACTCTTAAGGGGGTGAAGCCTAAAATGAGATATCGGGCTCTATTACCAATTGAAAGGACAAGGATGTCGCCTAGAGAGGAGGATGAATAGGCGGTTTAAAACTTTTACGAGAGGGGCTCAACAAAGGCGGAATTAAACTAGCGTTTACTTTGTCAAGCACAAAACCTAGAACAACTAGGGTTCACCTATGTGCATCAAAAACTTATGCTAAGCAAGACAAGCAACTATGTGATAGCAAGATATAGACTTCAAGCATGAAGGCTATCACAAAGTAAGGTGCATAAGTAAGAGCTCGGGTATAGAGATAACTGAGGCACACGGAGACGATGATGTTTACCGAGTTCCTCCCAACAATGGAGTACGTCTCGTTTGGAGAGGGGGTGGTTTCAAACCACCAATGCCACAAAAGTCCTCCCTTGTTCTCCTATGAATCTCACCCCAATGGGATCGATCCACACTTCCAATATCGATGCATTTGTCAGTGGCAATCCAGAACCTCTCACAAGATTGGGGCACTTCTCCACAACTCAATTGGAGGCTCCCAACAAACAAGCTTGGGGATATCTCCACAACTTAATTGGAGGCCCCAAGTAATCCACCAACCTGTAAAACAACTAAACCGTCTAGGGTTCCAAGAACCCAAGAGTAAAAACCTTCTCACTTTCACCCAATCGAATCCTCACCGAGAACTCAAACCGATGCACAAAATTGCAAGAACACAAGAAGTGCTCAAGTCCTTCTCTCCCAAATTCCACCAAAGCTACAAAAGCTTATGGGAGAATAAGGGAGGAAGAACAATGGAGGAAATTCACAAAAGACTCCAAGATCAAGATCCAAGATGTTCCCCTCACTTAGAGGAGAGATTGATTGGTAGAGTTGTAGATCTAGATCTCCTCTTTCAAATTCCTCAAGAATATGCAAGAATCATAGGAGAGATTGAGGGATAGCAGGCTCAAGAAGGTTAACAATGGAGGGTAAAACTTGCAAGAAAGGTTAGGGAACCATGGGGGAAGAAGGGCCCCTTAAATAGGTCCCTAGAAATCCAACTGTTAGGCCCAAGAATCGCTCGGTCCGGAGTCTCTGGACTAGGACCGGAGTCTCTGGTGTACCCAGGCCAAAAGGGGACAAACTGGAGAACAATCTATACGCGGTCCGGAGATAGACCGGAGATTTAGTCCGGAATCTTTGGTCTTACAAAAACTGGCAGAAAGACCAATACGAAAACAACCATAACTTTTGCATCCAAACTCCGATTTTGATGATCTTGGACTTGTTTTAAAGAGGACAATAAGATATACAAGATCATACAGAAAACCATCATATTACAGCAAGGGAGGATGGAACCAAATTACGAAAGGTTTAACCTCTCTCAAAAATACAAACCGGTAAAACTCCAACATCGAAAACGCAATAGAGAACGCATATGAAATCCGTTATCAATGAACTTGAGCTTGTCATGAAGATTAACGCAAGCTCTAAATCCTCTCATGGATAAGAACCAAATAAGAACCAATAAAGATGATTCCAAGTATGCAAAGGTTTGGGCTCTCTCCGAAGGATATGATCAAGTTACTCACTCGAGAGCCCCTCTTGAGAGTATGGTTACCTATCCTATAAACTGGTCTCCCCAACTAACACCTTGATACCGTTAAGAAAGAAACACTATCAAGAACATACCTTTGCCTTAAGCATATTCCACTTGAGCTTGACGATAATGATCTTGTCCACCTCAAGATGGAACACCTTTCTTGATTGCGCTAGCTTGGTGAAGTCTTGCAAATTGCTCCCCCATACTCACTATGGGAGAGCTTCTCTTTTGGGCATATCATCTTCCCATATCCATGATCATCATAGGATGGCAAGCTTCAAGAAAATGATCTCTTCGAGGTGGCTCATTTTTAACTTGCACATCATTTCTTCTTTCTTCATTATGTTGGTGTTTTGAAGGTACATAAGAGATATCACTCCAACTTTATTCTTCAAGACACACTCTATAGGCTCAACTCTTAACATACCGTTTTCTGCCTGTTGGGGAAATATTACACCGGAGACTCCGGCCAGGATACCGAAGACTCCGTCCAGGATACTGGAGACTCGGGTCTGCAAACATCTCACACCGGAGACTCCGAATGGAACACCAGAGACTTCGGTCCTTGCATACCAGAGATTCCGGTCCATCTCCGGATAATCTCCGGATCACTCATTGAAACCTTGGTCAACACTTGATCTTCTTCACTTTCTTCTTCTCCCAACCTTGAAGCCAACATATGGTTCAAGCATTGCCTATGGAAAAATCCTACAAGTAAAAATCAATGCAAACATAAGTCCATAAAGATTGTCATTAATTACCAAAACCACACATGGGGGGCACACATGCACTTTCAATCTCCCCCATTTTGGTAATTGATGACAATACCTTTGAGAGGGTTTATATAAGGAATTAACCAAACAAAACATTGTGCTAACATCAAATACAACACAAGTATGTGATATTAGTACAACCACAATATAGAGCAAACTCCCCCACAATCTATGCACGTGTAGATGAACTTGAATTTCATTGCATATATTGCCAACCATTACCGATGGTGGATTTTTCTCTATATATATTCAAGATGCCATGCAACACACTAAGATGCAAAGCACACGAGGCAAATATTTAAGTACAAAAATCAAAACACACAACCAAATTCCCTGAAACCCTCTAAAACTTCTCCCCCATTGGCATCGATTGCCGAAATGGGTGAAAAAAATTAGAAGGCCAATTTAGTGAGAGTTCCTCCATATGGTGTGCATTTCTCATAATATGAGTAGAATCAAATGCACATATCCAGTCACGAATACCAGGAGGAAATCAAACTATACCGACGATCCAAAGATTGCAAAGAAATAAAATGGTGAAGAAGCATCAACGAATGAAGCAAGAAATCAAAAGACCCAAAGAACCACTTCACAAAAGGAAGATACCAAAATAAAGATATATATTATGATAAGATCGACATGAGAGTGATTTAAATAATATGAGGAGACTCCCCAAAGTTTGTGCACAAATTATAATTTGCATTTGAATACAATATGCATAACATGGCATCCTTGTTCCCTCTATATCATTTAAACCACGAGTATGAGCAAGAGAGAAGATATTATGATGAGATCAAATGAGTGTTTAGATGAAAATAGGAAGCTCTCCAAAGTTCATGCACAACAAAGTGCACAATTATGTAATCCTATCTCCCCATAATCAAACAAAACACCAAACAAGAACAAGAAAGCAATTGCGTGTTCTTAGGTACATTAGGAAAGCTCCCCAAGGTTTATGCACCAAATATAATAATTTCTTTGAATGCAAAGTGCATAAACATGGTATCCTTGCTCCCCCAAACTTACATAACAATACAAATGCATGAGAGATCAACTTCCTTAACACTAATGAGTCCCAAAAGATGCAAATGAAGGGGTCAAGCACCCAAAGTAAAACTTTTGGAGCCACCAAAGAATAAATAGAGCACACGGTGGACCCCAAAGCAAAAGGATATCAACTATAGATTTTATCCATAATCATGTGTATAAGTTTCTAGGTAGACAACAATCACTAAGATATACATCCACAAAGAAACATGTACACACAAAACGGATACTCAAGAATGAACAAGATATCCAAACGAAATTCATAGATAATTCCAATAAGATTTTTGCTAGAAAGCATGGCCAAAGGCTCAAGTTTATCTTACTGAACATCAATGACCTTCAAACACCAACAAATACATGACAACTATCACAAGGGAACAAGCGATAGCTGGAATGCATTGGGAAAGGCAACAAGTATCATAAAGAACAAATAAACCTTGCAAATTCATCCATATAGTACATGAGAGAAATTGAGGAAATGATTCGCAATAGAATTGCTAGATTGGCATATGTGGGATTGGTGAATCATAAACATGATTTTTATATGCTCCCCAAAATATGCATTCATCTCAACTTACTCATATAATAATAACGATGATAGAATAAAATCTTGCAAGAACCACAATAAAAGTAACTAAAGGAAATCATGCCATGATGCAACCACAAAGGTTGGATGCTAGAAAAGTATGCATGAGAGGGATGCTTGTTACCGAGATACCATTGGTAGGATGTAGTAGATATGAGTTTGTTGATCATCCTAGCTTACCTCCAATTATCATTTAGTCATCACATCTTCTTATTACTGAGACAAGCATCTAATGAATCTCCAATGTACCTAAAACACATTCAAGTACACAATGGTCCCAAAACTCATTGGGTCTAAAGTAGTCAGATACACTACAATACATAGGACAAACTCCAAAAAAACATGTGCATATTGATATGAAATTGAATTCCATGCACATCTTAGCCAAAATAAGATTTGGTGGAGTTTCACCTATATATTGGATCAAAGAAAGCAACCATACCATAATATATATATTTAGTAAATATGCATGCACAAGACTTTCAAGAACCAAAAGGAGATATAGTTTGAACAAAAACACCAAGAAATCCAAAAAGGCACACCTAGGTGTGACACGACTAATGGTTGTCCAAAATATATCAAAGACCAAATCAACACATAATAGACCCCAAGTTCATCAAATGAATGAGGCAAAAGCCAAAGAGCAAAAGGGACAAACAAATAAAAATGCTCAATGATTTTATCTCATTCAAATGGTTAAATAGAAAACATGGAATGAGAAAATCAACTCCAAAAAAAATTACCAATTAAAAAAATGGTTCCAACAAAAGAACCAAACTATCAACACTTTTCAAAATGGCACAAAGTACCAAAGAAAAGATTTAACTTCCAAAGACACAAAACATGGTATGGATCAAAACATGTCATGAAGAAGCATAAAAGGAGTGTTCTTTCCGGAGCAGTGAATTTTTCGGCACTCAAAGCCAGCGATTTTGTTCTTAGATTCTGGAAGGTGCTATTAAGCATCATCACCTAAGACCGCCACCGGTGATCCCACCGCTATAGATCTTTCTTCGGATCTGTGCCACCCCTTCGCTTCCTCTAGTCCGGCTCGTGTCTTCTCTCCGATCATGTTGCCACCTACATGGCAATGGAAGGTAACTTACTCCACGTATCAAGATCAAGTCAAGGGCAGGGTCAAGGAGTATGATGGATCTCTTTGTATCTGGTCGAATTGGATTTCCCTCCAAAATGCTAAAGGTGCGGGCATTGCTGGTCGTACCCTGGTGGAACGTGAGCTGATTTCCCTGGGATCGGAGGTAATATTCCATTCACATCTGGTTAAAGTCGGTACATGTTCTATCTCGCCATCTGGCGATCATTCTCTGGTATGGACTGCGGCATCGGTTTTTGAACCCTGCTCAGGATCTGTTTCTGCCTTGGAATCCGGATCTGAGAATCGGATTACGCTAAACCCCGAGGATTCTGGTTGTTCTGAGTCTGAGACAGGTTTTCATTCTATGGTCCAAGAATCAATAGATCTCGGTTTCAATTATTCCTTGGGAATGGATTTTGCTAAAAGGATCAAATCGGAAGTATTATTCTACTGTCCATCCTAATAGAGACTTTGGTCATTTCATCATGGTCATATCTTTTGCCCGTGCTAACTTTAGACTTTCTGAGGATGCTGTCGGTTTAGCATTGGAAGCTGCGCTTGGTGGTCACTGTGGAGATTTGGAAGTGTTAATTTTGTGAGACTGCGTGTTATCTTTCAATGTTGCTAACAAAAAGGTGGGTTTTGAGGTTTTTAATCTTTGCTCTTTCGCTTGCCAGCAGTTAAAATGTTACTTCCATCTGTGGGGGGGGCGGTGGTCCTAGTTGGAAACGTGAATTTCATTTGTGGCAGAAAGAGTGTGCTAGTGAATGGATCCTTGTTAGTCCTTCAAAAATAAGAGTGCAGTTGGCGATGGCTGCTCTAAAACAGTAGCATCCAGTGTCTATCATCAGGAGAAAACCCAAGCCCAAGAGGAATCTGGTTTTTTGCTGAACAAATCAGCTACACGGCACGTAAAGGTTATTCTAATGATGCAGATAAAATTCCCCGGGCCACACATGTTACTTCTTCTGTTCCTGTGATTCCCTTTGGCTCCTTCTTTGATTACCCGTTCTCGCAACAGGAAATTAGCAAGGTTTATATTAATGCTAAGGAGATTGACATTAATCATCTTGATAATTCTGAGGCCTCTTCAAAGGTTGCGGCATGTCCTGACTCTGACTCTGATGAGGAAACGCAAACAGAGTTAACTGGTCTCGAGGAAGTGGTTAATGACATTGTGTTTCATTTCTGGGACTGCCGCAAATGCTTATCCATGGGCCATACCATTGAGAATTGTAAGAGAAAGATTAGGTGTAGGAAGTGTTTCAATTATGGACACATTGAAAAGGCCTGTCTTAACAGGTTCTCCAAAAAGCCCAACGATGGGTACCAAAAAAGAACAAGGTCCAGGAATTGGACTCGGAGAAGACAGGGAGGCTGGACTCGGGTTCGACAAGGAATAGTCCTATCGTCAAGGATTCCTCGAGATATATCGTAACTCCTTCAACACAAACCCAGATTTGTCCACCGCCGTGCTCTTCGTCTCCTCCTGATCGATCTGAATCTATGGCAAACTTTGAAGTGGATCCGATGCCATGGCTCCCCTAGGGACACCACATCATTGATGGTGGTGGAACGAGACTGCCGCGTACTTATTACTACCCGACACATGATCCGCCCCAGCACCACCAAACATATTGTGTTGCCATCGTCGAGCCAAGGCCTCGGGTTCCTGCTACTGACCTGTGGTGCAATCTGGTACGTGAATTTCTGCAAGGCCCTCTGAATCGTAATGTGGTGAGCGCCCAGCCTAGCTTGTTTGGTGTTGGTTTGTTTAAACTAAGTGGCCCCAATGCCTGTAATGCTCTGGTGCAACATGGTCAATTTCAAATACAAGATCGTTTTGTAAGATTTGAATTTGCAACTGATACTGAGAATCATAGAGCGACGCAGGGCTTTAGAAACGGTTGGCTGATGTTCTTAGGAATTCAGCCTGATTACCGTAATGATTATGACATTGCTAATGCGGTCTCCACTTTTGGAAAATTTCGCTACTGGAATCGTAATGACCCTGTCTTGGATCGTGCTCTAGTTTATGCATCGTTCCCTTCACCTGTACTCGTGCCAAGAAGTGTGGTTTTTGGTAAGTTTGCTTCTGTTGGGGGTGCAAGAGAGATGTGGTCTGCTGCAGTTTTTATTCTATCTGCTGATTTTGCAGACGCCCATCCTGTTGATGAGGATCAGATGCCGCCTGATGGCAATCCTCATCCAATGCCTGGAAATCTGATGGTCAATGATAATCTTTTTGTTGGGTCTCAATACCCTGAGATGGGGTGGGATGCGGTTCATATGAACGGTGGTGATGATGATGTGGAAGGTGATCATGGCAACATGCAGCAAGATGATGGTGAGCAGAATATTGTGGATCAGGAATCTGTGGTGATTGATGATGATATTCAGTTAGACTCGTCGGCAGATAACCAGAGCTTTGATCAACCGCTGAATCTTGATCTTGATCTGAACTTGGGGCCTGTCATTCAAACTGAAGGAATCAATGCTGAGTTCTTTGACTTTCTGCAGGTTGGCCATGTGAAACTCTGCTTTGGTCCAGTTCTTCCACCGCAGATGATGTGGAGTCGTTTGCTTGAAAATATGATGCCTATGTTACTCTCAAATAGGCTCCCTCTGTCTTTACAAGTTTCACCCTTTCAGCTACTTGACCTCAAAAGATCGTGGGATAAGGCTTTTGACTGTCAGAATTCTGACTGGAACCCTACTCAGTCACAAAGAGAAAATAAGGGGATCATCTTGGTTAAGCATAGATCTGTTGCCCGGGTCCTGTCATTCGAAGTTGAGGATGTGCCTCAAGGTGCCACCCTTTTTTCTGTAACTCTGGATACAGGATTGAAGAAGCGTGCACAGAGGAAAAAGAGCATCTTGTTCAACCTTTTGAAAAAAGGTTCACCAGGAGCAGCCTGAAGAATGATGGTATGAAGCCTAGGCCTATTCTAGATTCCACAGTTCGACCAAGAAAGAAGAGTGGTGCACAGCTTTTGTTCGTGAATCAACCGAATGACACTATGGGGCAGAACAGTGATGTGGACTCGGACAATGATTCTATGAATACGGATAATGTCACTCCTGCAACGCCGTTACGTGTTATGCAGCAGGTTGGAATACAATTGGGAATTGAGCCATCCATGCTCACTAAGGAAAGGCTTGAGGCTGATCCTAAGACTGACAACATGGACAATGTTGAAGATGTAGAGTAAGATGGAAGCAAAGATGCAGGCAGATCACCGGAAGCTGGGACTCATCTCAAGAGCTTTTGATTCTGTTCGTCTTCTGCTGTCAACTAGTTTATTCTATTGTTGGATTTTTATATGTCTGAGGTCTGTGCATTGCAAGGATTCTATGTGGTCTGTCGTCGATTATTGTCTGAGTTTGTTGTCATTGTGGGAGTTTTCTATTCTGATATTATGTGTCAGATTAAGATCAGTTGGGCCTGAAGTTTATATTGTTTTTAATGAATCATACATTTAGCAGAAATTGGCGTGTGTTGTGCTGGAATGTACGTGGGCTAAATTCTGAAATTAGACAACGAGAAGTTTTCAACAAGATAAATGAAAGTGAATGTGATGTGATCTGTTTACAAGAGACAAAATGCGAAACATTTAACTGGAAAACTATTAGAAGTTTCTGTCTGAGACGTTTTGATAACTTTGCTTTCTCTCCATCGGTGGGTGCTTCAGGTGGTATCTTGGTTCTTTGGAACTCTTCTATTTTTGCTGGGATGCTGATAGAATCTTTGAGGTTTGGGCTTGTCATAAAATTTACTTCATCACATAATAATGACTCCTGGACGCTGGCTTGTGTGTATGGTCTGTGTCATGGGCCGGAGAGGGATCAGTTTGTAGACTGGTTATACAGACTTCAAATCCCAGTTTCTAAAAATTGGCTACTGATTGGAGATTTCAATTTCATAAGATCACAACAAAACAGAAATAGGCCTGGGGTAATATTCATGATATGTTCACCTTTAATGAGATAATTGGTCACTTGGGTCTGCTTGAGATGCCACTAAAAGGTAGATCTTTTACTTGGTCTAATATGCAGTCCACTCCTCTATTAGAACAACTGGACTGGTTCTTCACGAGTGCAAATTGGATTTCTGACTATCCAAATTCAATGGTATTCACTCTTGCTAATACTAGTTCTGACCATGTGCCTTGCGTTGTCAATATTGGTACAAATATTCCAAAAACACATCTTTTCCGTTTTGAAAATTACTGGGTAGATATGCCAGGGTTTTTGGATTATGTGACTAGTTCTTGGAATAAACCTCCCTTGAAAAAACATAGCTCTGTTGTGGTCACAGATAAGCTAAAAACACTACGTCATGACCTCAAAAGGTGGCATGTGAAGCTGTCGAGACTTAAACTGTTAATTACAGGTTGCAATCGAGTGATCCTACACTTTGATTCTTTGGAGGAATACAGATCACTGTTTCGGACTGAATTCAACTTCAGGAAAATTGTAAAAGATCACCTGGATGATCTACTTCTGGCTGAGTGCAACTATTGGAAGAAAAGATGCACTATAAGATGGATTAAACAGGGGGAGGAAAATACAAAAAAAATTCACGCTATGGCATCTGAAAGATATCGTAGAAACAATATCTCTATGCTTCGTGATGAGTATGGAAGTGAGATTTCAGATCATGATTCGATGGCAGGACCGATTTGGAATAGTTATAAACAGAAAATGGGTAATTCTGAAGGAATTGATATGAAGTTTGATCTGGCCAATCTTTTAGTCAGAGTGGAAGGACTTGAGGAGCTCACTAGACCGTTTGAGAAAAAATAAATTGATGAGGTGGTCATGGCAATGCCAATTGACCGTGCTCCTGGACCTGGCGATTTTAATGGTCTATTTTTAAAAAAATGTTGGCCTATAATTCAAAATGATTTCTACAAATTAGCTGAGGACTTCAACAATGGATCGATCAGACTGGAGAATATTAATGGATGCTATGTCACTTTGGTACCTAAAAAGCAGGCACCTATTGATGTTAATGATTTCAGGCCCATTTCTCTTACAAATGTTTGTCTCAAATTTCTCACTAAATTGGTTGCTAATAGATTACAAGGCAGAATCTTAGAATGCATACACAAAAATCAATACAGTTTTCTGAGAACCAGATCCATACAGGACTGTATTGCATGGGCTTTTGAATACTTGTTCCTTTGTCATACCTCTAAGAAGCCGATCATCATTCTCAAGCTTGATTTTGCTAAGGCTTTCGATACTGTTGAACATGAATCTATCCTACAAATTATGGAGTATAAGGGCTTCAACGGGAAATGGATTGGATGGATAAAGGAGATTCTTTCTACTGGTACATCAGCTGTGTTATTAAATGGTATACCTGGAAAGCAATTCCATTGTAAACGTGGTGTCAGACAAGGTTACTTTACACCTTCGGTTCTGATTCGTTGCAATCCGCTGTTAATGATCTTGTCAGAATGGGTGAAATAAGCCATCCAATAATTACAAATGATCAAGACTTTCCAATAATACAATACGCAGATGACACACTTCTGGTTATGACTGTGGATAAGGATCAGCTTCGAGCTCTCAAGAGATTGTTACATCTATTCTCTCTTTCAACTGGCTTGAAAATAAATTATAACAAATCTTCAATGATATCTGTCAATGTCTCTGACGAGCTAATGTCTGAGCTATCTGAGGACTTTGGGTGCCTTGTTGGTCAAATGCCGTTCACCTATTTGGGTTTACCCCTGGGCACTACTAGACCAATAATTGATGAGCTAATGCCAATTGTTTGCCAGTTAGAGAGGAAACTGACTTCCAGCTCGAGCTTCCTTTCTCAGGGGGCTAGATTACAACTTATTAACTCTGCCCTTTCCTCCATGCCTTTGCATTTCTTGTGTACTCTGCAGCTTCCTAAAGGCCTTACTGTTCAACTTGACCGAATTCTAAGACAGTGTCTCTAGAGAGACAAGGTTGATGAACCAAAACAGTCTCTTGCCGCATGGGAATTAGTCTGTCTACCAAAGAACAAGGGGGGCTTGGAGTGGTAAATTTCCAAAAGAAGAATGTTGCATTACTTATAAAGTTTTGGGTAGGTTCCATAATAAGAAAGATATCCCATGGGTAAATTTGATCTGGTTTGCTCATTATGAACACAAAATCCCCCATGCAGAGAACTTATGTGGATCATTCTGGTGGCGTGATGTATTAAAACAAGTGGACAATTTTCGGGTTGTGGCAGCAGTAACTCATGGCAAGGGGGATACGTTTCTTTTCTGGTCTGACAACTGGTCTTTGCAGGGCAGTATGAGACCTCTAAATCATAGATTCCCCAGGTTATTCTCCTATGTCCTAAATGCAAACATGTCTGTTGAGCAAGTATACTCTGTGGAAGATATACATGATCTTTTTTATCTGCCCCTTTCTACTGCTGCTCATCAAGAATTGTTGAGCTTGTAGCATGTGATGACTGCGAATCCATTGACAAATCAAAATGATTCCTGGACATATACTTGGGGGAAACCTACACACCTGCTCAGTTCTATAAACAAATTCATGACCATATCCAGGTGCCAAAGGTTTATAATTGGATCTGGAAATCTAGTTGTGTGATGAAAATTAAGGTGTTCGCTTGGTTACTTCTGAGAGATAGATTGAACACTAGAGATCTTCTACAAAGAAGACACTGGCATGTCACTGACGACACTCATTGTGAATTATGTCCATCACAAGTATATGAGGACCGAGTTCACCTCTTCTTTGACTGCAATTTCAGTAGGAGGATTTGGAACTATCTGCAAATCTCCTGGCAACCACATGATGACGTACAGGTGATTATGGAGAATGCCAAGAAAGATTCCGGTCACACCTTTTTTATGGAAGTAATGATGCTAGCTTGCTGGAACATTTGGCTTTTGAGGAATGGGAAGATTTTTAACCAGGAAAGACCAACTTTTACACATTGGAAATCAGGATTCATCAATGATATTTCTTTGCTTCAGTATAGGATTAAAAGTAAATATAAAGCTCCACTTCTAGCTTGGATAGCTGCTCTGCCTTGAGCCTAGATTTTTCCAAGCAAAGGTCTCGGTGTTGAGTAGTAGTAGTGGTACTTCTTTTCTGGTTTGTACATACTTCTCTTTGTAATATGTATTTTGTTCTCCCTTTTTTAATAAATTACTGTGGGGCAATTGCCTCACAGTCCCATGTCAAAAAAAAATAGGAGCACTCCCCCATGATTAGGGCATTATTTAAGATTTTGCATTTGAATACAAAATGCACACATATCGATCATCAACTCTACCTAATTCAAATAGATCACTAGACGGTTTCAAGACAAAGAAAGATCCATAAGAGTCGAGGAAGACACGGGAGACAAAATAAAACAAATTATTGGCAAGAGATAAGGCAAATAAAGCAAAAGCCAATGTGAACATGATCAATAAGATCTACCACTTATTGTAGTACTCATTGTCCAAGTACAAGGAATATGCAACTATTTCCGGGTGGTAGATAATGATGACTGCAAGTGCACAGATCATTTGTAGCTAGTTTCGAAATAAATATATTGATCCCACAGGGAGCAGGAGACTGAAGTCTAATAACTCTTGAATTAAATACTACAATAGAAATACTAAATAAAGTTCTAAGGGACAAGATAAAATGCGAGCATTGCGTAAAAAGGTGTTTGGGGGGGTTTTTGGTGTAAGAGGAACAATAAATAAAGTAAAACAACTGAACACAGAAAATAAGTATCACGTATGTAAGAGAGATTGGGACTGCAATAGGGAAAAGGCGTTCTCAGGGAGCAGCGGATACACCACTAGCATTATAAAGAGCTAAGGTATATTATCATGAACATTCTCAACTGTGTATGTGTGGGAAGAACTTCGTATTTGGACAAATAGACAACAACCACTGCTCACATCATCCTCATAACCACAGTAGCCAGCAATTGACATCAATCGAATTACTGCGCTATTAAGGGACTTAATCTCGTAGGATGTATCCCATGGCACAGATAGTGTTCCGTGAGTTTCCTCGGTTCCCAAGTTGATACGTAAGGAATGCCAAAAGCTTTATAGTCACTGTAAGTGCTACACACCTCTATCTACCAACAAGTAGTTCCCTCCATCAAGTCCCCATAAGAGGCAAATATTGAGAGGTCGACTTCTCCCAACATCAAGATGAAGACAATCTAACACATGGTCATAGCGATGAATATCATAATAAACGTTATCTTATTCAATCTCATACTAGGGTTTCTCCATCTCTCCAAGAACTAAAGATCTACTCAGACATGGAGGCAATCAACATCATGGCAATAACAATGGAATCTATCATAGATGAATAGCACTTGTATAAATCCACAACGAGTACGGAAATTACAAAAATATCTAGACAAGATGTATATGGGATGGATGGAGATGGTGGTGATGCAGAGGTTGATGATGAAGATCAATGCCTTAGCCTCCCGGATCTGCGCAGGGCGAAGATGGATCCCCGGTGGATGAGTTCCCCCTCCATATGCCTTCCGGAGCTGAGATTTCGGCGATTTATGGTTGTTTTGTATGTCGTCTCTCTGATCTAGTTACACGGGGTGAAACTATTTGAGGAGGCGGTGGCGATGCCAACTATACGGCGGGAACTATACGGCCAGAAAATTTATTCCTGCCGTATGGTTGGTCGCTAAACCGTCTAGGTCCTTTCTTCTATTCGGGTTTTCTTCGTGTATTATTGATATTTCCCAAATAAGTGATTTACGTTGTTTTTTACTCCTTTTCTCTTTAGTACAACTGCTCCAAGAATTGTGTCCATTGTATATCCTGGTGAAACAGACATAAAATGTGCGCGCGAGCACCGTAAAATACCAAGATCCTATATCTACAATGCAAAATAATAATGTAAAACATGATGCAGATACGCACTCATCAACTTCCCCAAGCTTAGACTCTTGCCCGTCCCGAGAAAGTTAGCTTAGTGGATGTGATCCTCATATTCATGAAGCTGAGTTGATAAAATAAATGAGGCAGTTGCAGCATCGTTTATCATACATGATACATAGGAATAAGTTCATGAATAGTACCTTACTCGAACCATCCGAATAATATTAGCAGGCTTCCACACCTTAGCATTTCATAGTTCACAAAAGATCACTCTCAATATGATGTAAAAGTATTCAGTTCAACCGAATGAGTTAGCAACATAGTCCCAAGTGTTTTAGGATTTAACATATTCACTTGGGATTTAAAATCTCAAAACGTCTCTTTGTCATACTACAATATAGTGGTGTATGCCTATTTGCTCTTTGCACATTCGCTCTTTTTCTTCTTTCTTTTCTTCTTCTATTCTTTTATATATATGCTCACACTTTTGTTTAAGTGTTGTGCAAAGAAGCTAGCCATACATTCCACTTCATGTAGGAGTCCAAAGTTTAACGATCTCAATTACCAAATTCCAATTGTATATGAAGCAATGTTTATAGCTTGAATATTCTACCTCGTCTTGATCTCACTTTATTTTGATAGCACTTTTTATTTTCCTTTGTTCAAGGTTTCTTTTTCAACTTAACTAGTTAGATAATTTTTCTTTCTTTGTAACTCAAAACCATGTACTTATAACATATTGACCATATTATCTTTGTATGTTCCATTAATACCAATGGTGTGGAAGACTCCTATTGATATCATCAAGTGTAAGTAAAATTATACTCAAGCCATTCATATATCCAATCGGACAAACACAAACTCAATATTGCTCCATATATGATAATAAACTCGAAATTTCATAAAAGGGATCGACTATTCCTGAAGGGAATTATAATGATGCAAACTTTATTTCGAACTAATGCAAGACTAAAATAGTAATGTAAAAACTTATAAGATAGATTACAAGGACTTAAAGATCTCCCCAAGCTTGGAACCAAGCCAGGCGGGATCAAATAATCCCTTGCGATTCTTTGATACCATGATTATTGTAGATCACTGTGGCGCCATGGCACGCAGTATCTTCTCCTCACGGGCCAGCCTGAGATGGAGGGATTGATAGCTTCTAATTCTTTAACACGCAGCTTGTAGAAAATATTATTCCTCTCCAGCACTTTCACTTGTTCTTTAATGAACTCATTGTTACCTTCAAGGGTTTGTAGCGCCTTGAGACTCATAGAAAAACCTGCTTCGGTTGTCTTCTAAATATCTTCATCAAGTTTGTGAAGATAAAGTCGCAGCAACCGAAGATGCTTGGGAGTCCTTGGCGTATATTTGTCCATCTCTTCAATCTTCTGCTCGAGGGCTTTCAACTCCTTCTTCCAACTCCCATGGTCGGCATCGAGGAACACCATAGGGATGGTCTTGATCTCCTTGCCTTGCTCGCTATTGCTCCCGATCTCCATAGGAACTTCTCTCCTTGGCTTATGCCCCTTGGTTTGTGTGTCTTCGAGTATGAAGAAGAGATAGATTGGTTCATGGAGATTATGATTAGAGCGAGAGACAATGGCAGTATATAAAGGGGTCAGAGGTCGGTAAAACTTGCGAGAAACACCAAATTCATGCCCAAGAAAAGAATCTTTGTGGTGCCCCCGGATTAATCCTCCGGAAATCCCTATTATGCATACAACCACGATCCCATGATCAGTTAGTCGTGGCACATAACCGACAAGTATCATTAAAACATCCGAGACATACCGAATTTACAAGACTTACATAAATGTTGTTATGGCTACATCAATAATCATTAGCGGAACTTCATCAAGCGTAGAGCCCAATCCATGCCTTAACCTACAGGCAACTGACTGGGGGAACGTCCTAGCTCGCATAGTCGTCCACTTCACCTTCTTCTTGATATCTGACCAAGTTAATAGCCAGGGACAATGCCGGTGAGTACTTTGAATGTACTCGCAAACCACCTTAACATAATAGTAATAATAAGAGGATATGCATTATGGTTGTGGTAGTAGGAGGGCTCCAAGAGAGGTTCTTTTCTCAATTAGTTTCTCTTGTAGATATAGCATCTACATATCTTTGTTTAAAACTTTTGTAAAACATTTTGGGAACCATTTTGAACATTAGGACTGGGTCACCCCTTTGTTTGCTTCTCCCGGTCGTCCCACGACCAAACTCCTTCCATCCCTTTCTGACCATCCCATGGTCAAAACAGGGATCCTTGCCGACCATCCCATGGTCAAAACATTTCCAAAGCCATTTCTTTTCATAAAATCCTTTTTGAAAACAAAATCAGCACCGCTCTACAGAAGTTTGTCCAACCCGTCCTTAATCGCGGACACGGCTATTCGAATAGATTTACACTCTGTAGAGGTTGTACACTTTACCCACACCATCCGGGTACACTACCCTGATCTTCACCGATCGTGGGTCGAGTAACTGATCAAGACTCTCCAGGTTCCCACTCAAATATAAGTGCCTACCCTATGAGTGTTAATCCCCTCAAAACCGGGACGTCGGGTACCGAGGACCAACCAGAGCGCTTTTTCCACTTCTCGAGTGTGTGCTTTCAATGATAGGCTCATAGTAACGCGTGGAGGCTAGCAGACCCTTTGTTCCTTCTCCAGGTCGATGTCCCACATGGACTTTTATCGGAGAAGGCCCACCCTCTAGGGATTCCCAATCCCCTGTAGTTGTTACAAGGCAGCTTATACCAGAATAGACAAACATCAAATCCAGCCCTGTCCCATACCAGAGTAATGTGGTTGCACGGGGTTAAGTTGTTATAGCTAGACTGCAAAGAATCGGGTGCGTTTTCGTACTTTTTCCTCCATATTTTCTTCAGCATTTTGTAAAACGAAACCTTTTTCTTTCTCAACATCTCTTGGGAGGTCCCACCTCATCAAGGTTTTATCATAAAACATTCGGTAAAACTTTTTCCGGGGTCTTCCCATCCTCTAGCTTTGCTTCGGCTAAAACGGGGTCTCCAAAGGGGGTATGGTGGATATGCACCATCTACTCTACTAGGGACAAGTAGGTGTCGTCAAGGGGGTTGCACTTAGTAGTGCATAATTGTAATAGTTCGGAGGAGCCAAACCACTACCATATATACATCAACATATAGTACAACAATGCAGTTTTAATAAACCGTAGATAAAACATGCATAAGTAAAACAGTAGGACAAGCCTTATGAGCAAGAAGGTGGCTTGCCTGAGATCACCAATATGGCATAATTGTCCTTGGACTTCTTATTTAGATAATCCCAGAATACCAACATCAATAGAAGTACCACTTCTTCCGCTCTCCGATTTCATCGCAACTATCATCGTCTAGACAACACATGCAAACAAACCAAGCCACAATCAGCACAAGGCATACAAGCACCAGTACAATACAGCAAGCAATTTTATAATACAAGATTACAAATAAGTAGGTCTTAGGGAGAAGGGATTAATGAGATTGGCCATTTCTTGGGAATTATGGAAGAAAATCCCTTAGGATTTATAGTCTAGAAAGTACCTAAGAGGAGGGTTTTGGACCAAGGACGTAATCTGTATGATACCATGGTGAAAAAATGATACCAATAGATAGGTTTTGATGAAGTGAGACCAACAAAGGTGGTTTCACTAATTTATCACTTTTCTTTGATTTCCTATGAATTTTCTAGTGATAAAGCTCTAGTTTGAGGAAATAATTCACCAGAAAAGTTCTGGAGCTCCAAAAATTATTTCATTGGATGGTTTAGTATGGTTTAATGTACTTGTTCACTGAGAGTTGGAATCATGTCAAGATAATTACTAGAATGCCCTCGAGAAATTCCCAAAGGCAGTTTTGTAGACAACTTGTCTCTTTCACCAGATTAAATCTACAGAAGCTTTTAATTTGATTCCAAAGACACATTGTAGGTATTTAGAATACCTTTCTATAGAAGTTGGAATCAACCTTTTTGGAGTTGCAGAGCTACTTAGGTGATTTTATTAGTGAAATAGCTAAGGACAGAAATGTTTAATTAAAAACCTCACAAGCTCAATAAATCTGAAGCTCCGGGATTTTGACATATCCTGATATACCACTTCCCTAGAAATTGGAATCAGGTAAAAAAGTGATAATTTGACCTAGGGAATTTTCTAAAGTCAGAGTAGGATTGCTTTTGTTATTTTTACTAGAGGGAGACAAAGGCTCCACTTGGCTTAAGGCCAGTTCCATGTGTTGGATAAATCAAACATCTACCATAGATAGTTGGGTTCATTCCATTTGAGTTTACCAATCTCCTAGAAATAATTTATTAGTGTTTTGGATACTTTTTGGTAATTAATATACCAGGAGATAATGAGATAAAAATCTGGGCAGGTGGTCGATACTACAAGTTAGGGAAAACATGCAGGCATCTAGGGAAAATTAGATCTCGGAAGTTTCATCTCGTTTTCATTTTTGTTTCAAATTAAACCTAGCAGCTTAAAATAGTAGATTTGGAAAAATAAGTTGAAAAGAAAAGGGTGCAGGGGCTACTAGGCTGGGGTATGGGAGCAGCTGGGTCGGGCGGCAGGAAAGAGGCCCAACCGAGCAGGTGGCACACGGGAGGACGCGATTCGAACCTGGCGTGTGGGTCCCGCTGGTCAACGGCGTGGAGCGGCGAAGAGTTATCGAGACGTCTAGACCATCGGATTAGAGGGCGAATCGACGGCGGGGAGCTCGTCGTCCTCCTCCGAGGCGCGGCGGCGCGAGAAAACCCTAGCTAGGCTCGGGGGCGGCGCGGGGGAGCTCACCTGCGGGCGGAGGAGAGCCGAGGAGGGTGCAGGGCGAAGTGGTCGACGACGACGACTCTGGGGAGGGGCGGCAAGGCCTGGTTCGATGCTGGAATCTTGCTTGCGTAGTGGTGCCCGAGAGGGAGCCCGCCAGAGCTTGGCCGAGGCGACGGTAGGGGCGGTCCTGGGCAAAACAGAGGGTAGGGTTAGATAGAGGAGGAGGAGGGGATCACCACAGAGGGACATGCAGCAGGGGAGGGGGAGAGGAGAGAGAGAGAGTTTAGCTCCAGTTTTGGAGATGGCCGAAGCTTCTCTTCTCTCTCTCATTCGAGCAGTACAGAGCAGGGGAGAGGGAGAGGGTGCTCTGGGGAAGGGGAGTGGGGGTTGCTGGGGGCAAATGATCCAGAGAGGAGAGCTGGGGTGGCCTCTGGCCATTTATACCAAGAGGGAGTAGTCCATCATGGACTTGGTCCATTGGGCATGGGAGAGAGGAGGGAAACCAGGGGGAGAGGATGTTGTGGGCGGGGAGGTGGTTTTCTGGTCGAGCTGCAGAGCAGAGGGGGAGGGGTAGCTGCTGCTAGAGGAGAAAAGGGGTTTTGCAAGCCAAGACACCCGCATGGGGTTAAGCACTAGGGTCCAAGCACTAGAGGACAAGCATGCTACAGTAATTTCTACGGTGATCACGACCAGAAGAGATGGTGGTTGTTGTGGTGAGTGGTGGTGAGCCTTGGTGGTGATTGATCCTTGGTTTAGCTCAATTCTAGCTAGATTTGCTAAATTGAGTAAATGGGTGCTTGTGAAGGAAGTTCAAAATTTTGCATAGGACAGAGTAGGGGAGATGGTACTAGTAGATAGATGAGGTCAAGGTAGATATCCAGGAATTATTTGAGATTTATTGGATGAATTTTGGTCCACTTTAGATCATTTATTCAAAAAGTGCAGAGATGGTTTCTAGAATCTCATTTGATACTTTTACATTGGATAGGGTTGGTTTTTGGTTGGAGATGGTCCCAAATGTGAATACACATTTAGGGGAATTTTACCAAGATTGATTGAGGCTTAAAAGTATTTAAAACTATTATTATTCCATTTCTGCCATTTAAGAAAAAGGGCAAGAATAAATAATAAGGGATCTAAAAAATATTTATTTTTGATATGGGAGTGTAGGGAATGATATATATAGGACTCAATTGTGCTTAAAGTTGGGGAAGTGTTTTGGCAAAAACCAAACTTTCCTTTATGGAAGGAGTTTTGGAGATTTGATTAATAAAGGGATTAATTAGATTTGGAGCCATAATAATTATGGATAATATTTGATAAATCTTGATGATCAATGTAGAGGATGTATATAAGGTGTAACAAGCATTTGAAAACTTGGGATTGGAGAATCCAAGTTGATTTTAGTGAAAACTAGAGATTTAAGGATCTTGGGTAAGATTGTTTTCATGCCACCAAAACCTTGCTGGGTCTTGGAGCTAAGGGCTCCCCTTGGGGTATGGGATATATGGATAAATAGACCAAGTGATGTAGATTGCAATGGTGTAGGGGTTTGAGCTTTATCCTGCTTGAGCTCACCAAGACAGGCTTCCAAACTTTGAATAAAATAAGCCTGCCCAAGCAGATTAAACCTTGTGGGTTTAAGAAGCACAAAGATCCACTTGGAACAAGTGAAGTAGATATTGATAGACCTATATGAGTAGAACACAACCATGCAAGGAGTTGGTCCAAGGAAGGTTGGATGATGGTGTGAGCTTCTGTCACAGTAGGCATGTTGACTAGATTTGCAGAAAAGTTATGTTCTTGCCTACAAAACCATCAAGAACAAGTGGGTTGGAGGATGATCTAACTAAGGGAAAGAGTGGGCCCTGGTATTCCTTAGGATGGTTAACAAGATGGTTCAGATGCATTTTCAAAAATGCACATGGGTTGAGAAAGGGAGGAATTCAAAAAGATGATGTTGAAACAGATTCCAGACTTAGCCAAATTTGGCAGATTTAGGAATTTTGACCAGAGTATGAGAGGGGATGTTTGTGAGGGGTTGCAAGGTACCCAAGCATCATCAAGTGGATGAGGTTGAAGTGTAGACTGAGTAGAAGGGATCCATGCTTGATATTGGTTTTCATTGACTTGGAAGCTTCTAGAAGGGATCACTTCAGAAGGGGTCTGGTTAGGGGTTTTAGATGATCACCTAGTAGCTAGAGATCCGATCTAGGTTTCTACTCTTGCTTAGGGTGTTATGATTTGGAAACATCTTGATCCTAGTGATGAGCTCCTAGAGTAGCTCATACTATCTCCTAAGCAGACAATTCAAATAGCAGATCAAGGCAACTCATCTTGCAAACAAATCAACTACTACTAGGGTTACCATCAAGCCTAGCTTGAGGTAAGGTTGATGCATTTTGAAGAGGTTGGATTTGAATAGGATGAGAGTCCTAGGTATCTCTACCAAGAGTAGAATTCAAAAGCTTACAAAAAGGTTTTACAGATTCTAGAGGTAAGAGTAGTTGAAGGTTCTATCTTGAAAACATAAGGAGATTATGTTATATGTATCTCCATAGTTTTGTCAATAGAAGCTACTAAAATAGTTTTGGTTACATAAGCATCTTGGCTCAGGTTTTTGAAATGCCAGAACATTTGAGAATATGGAAATTAAGCCAAGAATGTTTGAGAAGTAGCTTTTGTCAACTGGTGTTAAGGTAAGGAGTATATTATCTAATACACATGCATAAGCATATCCAACAAGCAAACACTTCAGCATTAAACAAGAAAAAGTTTTTGTTCCCCCTTATTTTTGCATTCTGGACAACTAATCAGGGTTGCTGAAATTGGGATGTTACAATCTTAATGGAATAAGAAAAGAAATCGCGGATTTGGATGAGTCTTGCCGCGTAACGACAAACTATACAGGCGCATCCCATATAGCTCCGGCCGTATAGTTGGTTTCGGGCAGATATTTCCAAATATCTCGAGTCCAGGTCAGTTAAGTTACCAACTTGGAACTGACAATACCATTTTTTATGAGATTATAATCGGAAAAACGAAAAATTCAATGAAGATGTCTGAGAGTTTCATGACCAACTATACGGCCAGAATTTCATCTCCGGTCATATAGTTGCGACCGTATAGATACAGACACCAAAAATCGAAAGTGCCTGAGAGTTCAACGACCAACTATACGGCCGGAATTATTTCCTCTGGTCATATAGTTGCACCCATATAGTTCCAGGCATCGAAAACAATTTTGCAAAGAAGATACAAAGGGTTTAACGACCAACTATACAGTGGGAGATTTCTCTTCGGTTTTATAGTTCCGCTCGTATAGTTGGTAAAACCCTCCAAAAACTTCAGAAAAACACAAGGAAATCAAAGGCAAAAAAATTAGGAGTAAAATATGTGAAAATAAATCACTTATTTGAGTAAGAACACTTACCTTGAACTTACCGTTTACTTATTCTGGGATGACAAGCTCCTCCAACAACAAAGACTTCTTCTCTTTTGGAGGGATTGACCTTAGTTCATCGAATAATTCTCGTAAAAAAAAATCACCAGGACTAAAGTCCCTCTCAATAAGATTGGTGTATTGCTGGGCAAATATGGACACTTCATCCAACATCTTTATTCCTTTCCTCTGTATGATCTGTAACTCAAATTCTTGAAGTAAAATAATCCAACGGTCTTGGCTTATGGTTCTTCCTCTCAAGGAGTTCTTTTAAACCATCACGATCCGTATGAACTCTTACTTTTGCATCAACTATATAAGAACGAAATTTATCGCAAGATAAAAATACAGCAAAGAGTTGCCTCTCCTCGTTAGGATAATTCTTTTCAGCACTATTAAGAGTTCTACTAGCATGATGTATAATATTAAATCTGCGACCTATGTGTTGTCCCAGAGTTACTCCTACAACATCATCACTAGCTTCACATATTAAGTCAAAAGTCATATCACAGATAGGTGGTTTAATGATAGTGAAAGGATACAAATGCCGCCTAGAGGGGGGTGAATAAGCGGTTAAAAACTTTTCCGAGAGAGGCTCAACAAAGGTGGAATTAAACTAGCGTTTACTTTGTTAAGCACAAAAACCTAAAACAACTAGGGTTCACCTATTTGCACTAACAACTTATGCTAAACAAGACAACCAACTATGAGATAGCAAGATATAAACTTCAAGCACGAAGGCTATCACAAAGTAAGGTGCATAAGTAAGAGCTTGGGTATAGAGATAACCGAGGCACGCGGAGACAATGATGTTCTACGGAGTTCCTCCCAACATGGAGTACGTCTCATTTGGAGAGGGGGTGGTATCAAACCACCAACACCACAAAAGGCCTCCCTTGTTCTCCTGTGAATCGCACCCCAACGGGATCAATCCACACTTCCACTATCGGTGCACTTGTCGGTGGCAATCCGGAACCTCTCACAAGGTTGGGGCACTTCTCCACAACTCAATTGGAGGCTCCCAACAAACAAGCTTGGGGAAAGCTCCACAACTTAATTGGAGGCCCCAAGTAATTCACAAACCTGCAAAACCACCAAACTGTCTAGGGTTCCAATGAACCCAAGAGTAAAAAGCTTCTCAACTTTTCACCCAATCGAATCCTCACCGAGAACTCAAACCAATGCACCAAATGCAATGGCAATAACACAAGAAGTGCTCAAATCCTTCTCTCCCAAATTCCACCAAAGCTACAAAAGCTTATGGGGGAATAAGAGAGGAAGAACAATGGAGGAAATCTACAAAAGACTCCAAGATCTAGATCCCAAGATGTTCCCCTCACTTAGAAGAGAGATTGATTGGTGGGGTTGTAGATCTAGATATCCTCTTTCAAATCCCTCAAGAATATGCAAGAATCATAGAAGGGATTGAGAGATAGCAAGCTCAAGAAGGTTAGAAATGGAGGGGAAAACTTGCAAGGAAGGTTGGGTAAACATTGGGGAAGAAGGGCCCCTTATATAGGTCCTCCAAAATCCAACCGTTACAGCCCTGGAGCGCGCGGGCCAGACATTCCGTCCTATTCACTCCGGATATTCCGGCCAAGACAAAACTGACAGAAACAGCAATACGAAAACACCCATAACTTTTGCATCTGGATTCTGTTTTTGATGATCTTGGGCTTGTTTTAAAGAGGACAACAAACTCTACAAGATCATGCAGGGAACCATCATAATCCAGCAAGGGAGGATAGAACCAAATGAAGAAAGGTTTGACCTCTCTCAAAAAGACGAACCCGTAAAACCTTCAACATCGAAAATACAATAGAGAATGCATATGAAATCCGTTTTCAATGAACTTGGGCTTGCCACGAAGGTTAACACAAGCTCTAAATCCTCTAATGGATAAGAACCAAATAATGGAAGGTTTTACCAATCTCTAAAAGACAACCGGTAAAACTTCCAATATCTAAAACGTAATAGAGAATGTATATGAAATCCGTTTTCGATGAACTAGAGCTTGTTATGAATATTACCACAAGCTCAAGAACCTCATATGGATAAGATACAAATAACAACCAAGAAAGATTATGCCAAGTATGCAAAGGTTTGAGCTCTCACGAAGGATATGATCAAGTTACTCACTCGAGAGCCCCTCTTGATAGTACGTCTATCTATCCTATAAACCGGTCTCCCAACTAACACCATGAGACCGGTAAGAAAGAAACCCTATCAAGAACATACCTTTGCCTTGAGCATATTCCACTTGAGCTTGACGATAGCGATCTTGTCCAGCTCAAGATGGAACACCTTTCTTGATTGCACTAGCTTGGTGAAGACTTGCAAATTGCTCTCCCATACTCCACTATGGTAAAGATTCTCTGTTGGGCATATCATCTTCCCATATCCCTGTTAACCATAGGATGGCAAGCTTCAAGCAAATGATCTCTTCGAGATGGCTCATCTTGAACTTGCACATCATTTCTTCTTTCTTCATTATGTTGGTGTCTTGAAGGTACATAAGAGATATCACTCCAACTTTAGTCTTCAAGACACACTTGCTATAGGCTCAACTCTCACTTGACCAATCTCCGGATCCCTCATTGAAACCTTGGTCAACACTTAATCTTCTTCACTTTCTTCTTCTCCCAACCTTCAAGCCAACATATGGTTCAAGCATTGCCTATGGACAAATCCTACAGGTAAAACTCAATGCAAACATAAGTCTATAAAGATTGTCATTAATTACCAAAACCACACATGGGGCACACATGCACTTTCAGATAGGCACATGGGATAAAGCATTTTCAAGTTTACCAAAGTCTATAGGGCACTTATCATCAAAATTAAATCTTACTCACTTTTGCAGGAGGTAAGTCAAAGGTTTAGATATTCCAAGGAAATTTCTAATGAACCTTCTATAAAAATCCACATGACCAAGGAAACTTCTTATATCTTTTATATCCCTAGGTTGTGGCATTCTCTCTATGGCCTCAGCCTCAGATCTATCCACTTCAATTCCCTTACCTGGTACCTTATGTCCAAGGACTATACCTTCTTTGACCATAAAAAGGCACTTCTCCCAATTTATCACTCCAACGTAATAGAGAATGCATATGAAATCCGCTTTCGATGAACTTGAGCTTGTCATGAAGATTAACACAAGCTCTAAATACTCTCATGGATAAGAACCAAATAAGAACCAAGAAATATGATGCCAAGTATGCAAAGGTTTGAGCTCTCTCCGAAGGATATGATCAAGTTACTCACTCGAGAGCCCCTCTCGATAGTACGGTTACCTATCCTATAAACTGGTCTCCCCAACTAACACCATGAGACCGCTAAGAAATAAACTATATCAAGAACATACCTTTGCCTTAAGCATATTCCACTTGAGCTTGATGATAACGATCTTGTCAACCTCAAGATGGAACACCTTTTTTTATTGCACTAGCTTGGTGTAGTCTTGCAAATTGCTCCCCCATACTCACTATGGGAGAGCTTCTGTTTTGGGCATATCATCTTCCGATATCCATGATTATCATAGGATGGCAAGCTTCAAGCAAATGATCTCTTCGAGGTGGCTCATCTTAAACTTGCACATCATTTTTTCTTTCTTCATTATGTTGGTGTCTTGAAGGTACATAAGAGATATCACTCCAACTTTAGTATTCAAGACACACTTGCTATTGGCTCAACTCTCACTTGACCAATATCCGGATCCCTCATTGAAACCTTGGTCAAGACTTTATCTTTTTCACTTTATTCTTCTCCCAACCTTCAAGCCAACATATGGTTCAAGCATTGCCTATGGACAAATCCTACAGGCAAAACTCAATGCAAACATAAGTCCATAAAGATTGTCATTAATTACCAAAACCACACATGGGGGCACACATGCACTTTCAATCTCCCTCATTTTGGTAATTGATGACAATCCCTTTGAGAGGGTTTATATAAGAAATTAACCAAGCAAAACATTGTGCTCACATCAAATACAACACAAGTATGTGATGTTAGTACAACCACAATATAGAGCAAACTCCCCCACAATCTATGCATGTGTGGATGAACTTGAATTTCATTGCATATATTGCCAACCATTACCGGTGGTGGAGTTTCCTCGATATATTCAATATGCAAAGCAATACACTAAGATGCAAAGCACATGAGGCAAGTGTTTAATTACAAAACTCACAACACACAACCAAATTACCTAAAACCCTCTAAAACTTCTCCCCCATTGGCATCGATTGCCGAAATGGGTGAAAAAATTAGAAGGCAAATTTAGTGAGAGTTCCTCCATATGGTGTGCATTTCTCATAATATGAGTGGAATCAAATGCACGTATCCAATGATGAATACCATGAGGAAATCAAACTAAACTGATGATCCAAAGATTGCAAATAAATAAAATGGTGAAGAAGCATCAACGAATGAAGCGAGCAATCAAAATATCGAAAGAAGCACTTCACAAAAGGAAGATACCAAAAGAAAGATAGATATTATGATGAGACCAAATGAGTGTTTAGATGAAAATAGGAAGCTCCCCAAGGTTCATGCACAATAAAGTGCATAATTATGGAATCCTAACTCCCCATAATCAAACAAAGCACCAAACAATAACAAGAAAGCAAATGTGTGTTCTTAGGTAGATTAGGAAAGCTCCCCAAGGTTAATGCCCCAAATGTAATAATTGCTTTGAATGCAAAGTGCATAAACATGGTATCCTTGCTCCCCTAAACTTACATAACAACACAAAGGCATGAGAGATCAACTTTCTTAACACAAATAAGTGCCAAAAATGCAAATGAAAAGGTCAAGCACTCAAAGCAAAACTTGTGGAGCCACTAAAGAATAAAAAGTAGCACAAGGTGTAGACTCCAAAGCAAAAGGATGTCAACTAGAGATTCAGCCATAATTATGTGTATAAGTTTGTAGGTAGACAACAATCACCAAGATACACATCCACAAATAAACATGTACACACGAAATGGATACTCAAGAATGAACAACATATCCAGAAGAAAGTCATAGATAATGCCAATAAGACTGTTGCTAGAAAGCATTATCTTATTGATCATCAATGACCTTCAAACACCAACGAATACATCACAACTATCACAAGGGAACAAGAGATAGTTGTAATGCATTGGAAAAAGCAACAAGTATCATAAAGAACAAATAAACCTTGCAAATTCATCCATATTTCACATGAGAGAAATTGAGGAAATGATTGGCAATAGAATTGCTAGATTGGCATATGTCGGATTGCTGAATCATAAACATGAATTTTATATACTCCCCAAAATATGCATTCATCTCAACTTACTCATATAACAATAAGGATGATACAATAAAATTTTGCAAGAACCACGATAAAAGCAACTGAAGGAAATCATGCCATGATGCAACCACAAAGGTTGGATGCAAAAAGTATGCATGAGAGGGATACTTGTTACTGAGATACCATTGGTAGGATGAAGTAGATATGAGTTTGTTGATCATCCTAGCTTGACTCCAATTATCATTTAGTACCCACATCTTCTTATTATTGAAAAGAATCCAATGAATCTCCAATGTACCTATAACACATTCAAGTACACAGTGGTCCCAAAACTCATTGGGTCCAAAGTAGTTAGATAAACTACAATACATAGGAGAGACTCCACATAAATATGTGCATATTGATATGAAATTGAATTTCATGCACATCTTAGCCGATAGGATTTGGTGGAGAATCCCCTATATATTGGAGCAAGAAAGAAAGCATGCCATAATATAGAACATGTAGTAAATATGCATGCACAAGATTTCAAGAACCAAAAAGGAGATACAATTTGAACAAAAACACCAAGTAAACCAAGAAGAGTGTGACACGACAAAAGGGTGTCCAAATTGTATCAAATAACCAAATCAACACATGAAAGGACACAAATTCAACAAATGAACAAGGCAACAACCAAAGAGCAAAAGATAGACAAAAACACCAATGCTCAAGGATTTATCTCATCCTAAGGCATCAAACAAGTAACAAGGAATGAGACAAAACCAACTCCCAAAAAGCAAGGTTCCAACACACAAACTAAACTCTCTACACTTTCCATGATGGCACAAAGTACCAAAAGAAAAGATCAAACTTCCAAGCACATAAAACATGATATGGAACAAAACAAGAAGCATAAATATGAGTGTTCTAAATAATATAGGAGAGCTCCCCCATGGATAGTGCATTATGTAGGATTTTCCTTTTGAATGCAAAATGCACACAAATGGGATCATCACTAGTACCTACATTAAATAAAACACACGAGGATACAAAAAAAGATCCACAAGAGGCAAGGAAAGCTTGGGAGATAACACAAAACATTTTCTTGGAAAGAGGTAGTACAAAATTTAAGCAAAGGCCAAAGTGAATATGATAAATAAATTCTACCATATACGAAGTACCATTTGTCCAATGACAAGAATTATGGGGAAACATTTCCCAAGGTAGTTTTCAAGTATATCATGATCATATTCACAACAAGAAGCATATGACAAAATATAAACATTAAGCTTGATGCTTAGAAAGATAATCTTGATAGCTCCAAATGGCTACACAATCATTAATGATTAGAGTAACTTGAAGCAAATGGTTTCCATGGAGGATATAGATGTCCAAGTATGAGGAAAAACATACCAAGAATAGCTCACACAAACAAGATCCAAAAGATGATAAAAAATGTATTCAAGCAAATTTGAACTTGTTTGAGCAAACGTGTCACATAGGAGCTAGAGTGACACAACCTCGAATATTCACATTTTCTAGGCTTGTAATATGCACTAAGCATATGACTCCCCCCTAATGTGATAAACCATAAATATCGACACAAGGCAAAAGGATCCAAATAGAGATAATTAATGGACATTATAGAATTTGAATCTCTCATGAGAAACATACCACATAGAGACTAGGTAAAACTTGCAATATATATACTAAGTGGCATTCCTCATGTAAACACATTTTAGGATTGTGGAATGCCCAAGCATAACACTCCCCCAAAATGGGATAGTCCATTAATCTCCCGTAAGATCCAACTAAGATATAAACAAGATGCAATAGGCTCAAACACAAAAACACATACATGGTGTGCAAGCCAACATACACAAACCTGATTTCTCAAGTTTAAGCAAGTAGGAAGCACAACATATACAAAACATATGCAAGGTAAAAAACTAACACATGCACAAGGGGCAAGTAACTTTCAATGTAAAAGAGTTGAGAACATGTTACCGCAAGGAGGAGCAATGGATATATGATAGACATATGATAATCTAAATGACTTGGCTTGAGAGAATATAGTTGAAGTCCCCTTAATTATTCATGATGTAGCCAAGTCTCCAATGCCCTCCAACACACACCTATTGATCAAGTTTTAGCTTGATGGTCCACAACCAATTTGGGTCCTAAGAGGTTAGTGACAATAGGTTTGGCAACCCAAATGGTTCTTTTCTTGACACCACTTTGAGCACCAACATATTTGGCAAACACATTGCCACCCTTATCCTTCCTAAGAGAATAAATATCATCAATCATGATTGGGTTGGATGAGGAGTTACCAATAGTGCAAAAAGAAGATATGTGACCCTTCTCACGACATAAGTAGCAAGTTCCTCTCTTCCCATTCTTTTCACTTGATTTATCCATAATGGGGGCATTAGCTTGAATCTTCTTGGGAAGTGGCCTTTCTCCAACTTCAGGTAGGCCATGACCTTGAACTAGAGGCCGCTTCTCTTTTTTTATCTCACCAAGTGGCTTCTTCTTCAAGGGGCAAGATCTAACATGGTGCCCTTCAATTTTGCACTCGAAGCAAACAATCTTGGCCGAATTCCTGACTTGTTCTTGACCCTTCTTATTGTTGCTATTGGACTTCTTCTTGTTAGTGGACTTGTTCTTGACATTGTATTTGAATCCAAGCCCACTGTTGTCATTGGGGGATTTTTGCACACTCAAGATCTTGTTGAGTGTGGTCTTCCCTTCACGACCCTTTTTCAAGTCATTCTTCAATGAAGTGCCTTGAGCCTTGAGCTCTTTGATTTCCTCTACATGGTTAGTGACAACACATATACTAGAGGAAGTAGAAATTTCATTACAAGAGCAACAAGGCAAAAAATGTAATTCATCACAAGATTTAGCAATAATGTGAGTGGACGAATTACAAGGACTGGCACATGGCAATATAGCAATATTTGTAGAGATTGTGCTAGTGACCACATGAGGGACAGAAGATGTTACCTTTGTACAGCTAGCCTTGTGAGCTAACTTTAGCCTAGAATGGGATGCTAGAAGATCCTCATGAGAGCTTGATAGCTTACCATGACTTTCTTCCAATATCCCATACTTGCTAGTTAGCAAAGCAAGTTGAGTCTTTAGCTCAACATTTTCCTTCAAAATAGATGCTTCACAAGAAATAGAGTTAGCAGCACAAGCATCATAATTAATTGCAAGAGGTGAGGGCAACTTCGAAAGCACTTTGAGTAAGAGGTTTAAGTTTCTCACTATGACTCGGTGAGTTTGATGAGCTCACCCTTGATGACCCTAGAGCCATTTTTGAGGTGCTCAAAATCCTCAAGGAGTTTAGCATAAGCAACTTGAAGCTCATCATTTTTACTTATGAGACCACTAGCCACCTTAGGACCTCTATCATGAGATTCCTTCACTCTAGACAACTCTAGAGAAAAGTTCTCCTCAAGAGATTCCTTAGTGTTTTGTTCCTCTTCAAGAGTTTCATTTAGATGTGCAATTTTATTAGCATACTCACGCTCAAGGCTACACATTTTATCAATGGTGTTCTCATGCTCCTCAATTTGTGCTTCTAACTTATCAATATGTTCTTTGCTCTTAATAGAAAAGTCCAAGATTTCAACGTAGTTAGAGCAAGCAATGTTATTATTAACAAGAGCATGCTAAACCATCTCACCCTTTTCATATAAATCATCAACATTCAACTCTTCTACCTCATTATCCTCATCCTCATCATCACAAGAGGTATTGGGTTCCAAAGTTGGAGTTACCTTTGAATCCTTAGCCATAAGGCATAGGTGGGTACCATGAGATGATGGTGATGGTGGTGATGATGATGAATTATTTGACGCTTCATTCAAGATCTTGTCTTGGCCAATAGGATCTTTGTTTTCCTCTACATGGTTAGCAACAAAAGTACTAGAGGAAATAGATGCATTTTTATCATGGCAACAAGGCAAGGAGAGCATATCATCATGAGATCTATTGGGGCAATTTATACATAATATGCAAGGACTATCAACACTATCATGTAACTCATATATAGTGCTAGACGTGTTTAAGTCCAAAGATGAACCATTGCAATGATATAGATAAGAAGTATCAATAAGAGTAAGCTCATTATCAACATTGCAAAGTTCACCACCACTCACCATATCATTACCTTGTGTCTTACCACACTTTGGTGAAGTGGAATAAAAAGATAAATCATCTCGGCCAGAAGTGGAAGCAATACAATCATCCTCAATAATGTTCGACACATCATATTTATCTTGAAGTTTTGTCCATAACTCATGAGCGCTCCAAAAAGGTATGATTGAAGAAGTAACTACATAGCTCAAAGCATTAACAAGCACATTAGAAGCTTGATCATCGAGATATAAGTTTTTCTCATCCTCACAAGATAGATTTTCGAAATCCATTGGAGGAGAGAAACCTATATCTATAATACGCTCCAAATTTGGGTCCATGTCCCGAAAATGAATAAGCATACGAGTTTTTCATATATCATAATTTGTGCCATCGAATATGAACATTTCATTGTGCACTAATCCCCTAGCCGACATCTTTACTCTCAAGGCGGTGAAGCCTAAAATGAGAGACCAGGCTCTGATACCAATTGAAAGGATACAGATGCCGCCTAGAGGGGGGTAAATAGGCGGTTAAAAACTTTTTCGAGAGAGGCTCAACAAAGGCAGAATTAAACTAGCGTTTACTTTGTTAAGCACAAAAACCTAGAACAACTAGGGTTCACCTATTTGCACCAACAACTTATGCTAAACAAGACAAGCAACTATGAGATAGCAATATACAAACTTCAAGCACGAAGGCTATCACAAAGTAAGGTGCATAAGTAAGAGCTCGGGTATAGAGATAACCGAGGCACGCGGAGACGACGATGTTTTACCGAGTTCCTCCCAACATGGAGTACGTCTCGTTTGGAGAGGGGGTGGTATCAAACCACCAACACCACAAAAGGCCTCCCTTGTTCTCCTATGAATCTCACCCCAATGGGATCGATTCACACTTCCACTATCGGTGCACTTGTCGGTGGCAATCCGGAACCTCTCACAAGGTTGGGGCACTTCTCCACAACTGAATTGGAGGCTCCCAACAAACAAGCTTGGGGAAAGCTCCACAACTTAATTGGAGGCCCCAAGTAATCCCCAAACCTGCAAAACCACCAAACCATATAGGGTTCTAATGAACCCAAGAGTAAAAAGCTTCTCAATTTTTCACCCAATCGAATCCTCACCGAGAACTCAAATCGATGCACCAAATGCAATGGCAATAACACAAGAAGTGCTCAAATCCTTCTCTCCCAAATTCCACCAAAGCTACAAAAGCTTATAGGAGAATAAGAGAGGAAGAACAATGGAGGAAATCCACAAAAGACTCCAAGATCTAGATACCAAGATGTTCCCCTCACTTAGAGGAGAGATTGATTGGTGGGGTTATAGATCTATATCTCCTCTTTCAAATCCCTCAAGAATATGCAAGAATCATAGGAGGGATTGAGAGATAGCAAGCTCAAGAAGGTCAGTAATGGAGGGGAAAATTTGCAATAAAGGTTGGGTAAACATTGGGGAAGAAGGGCCCCTTATATAGATCCTCCAAAATCCAACTGTTACAGCCCTGGAGCGCGCGGGCCGGACATTCTGGCCTATTCACTCCGAACATTCCGACCAAGACAAAACTGACAGAAACAGCAATACGAAAACACCCATAACTTTTGCATCCAGACTTCAATTTTGATGATCTTGGTCTTGTTTTAAAGAGGACAACAAACTCTACAAGATCATGCAGGGAACCATAATAGTCCAGTAAGGGAGGATAGAACCAAATGATGAAAGGTTTGACCTCTCTCAAAAAGACGAATCCGTAAAACCTCCAACATCAAAAACGCAATAGAGAATGCATATGAAATCCGTTTTCGATGAACTTGGGCTTGTCACGAAGGTTAACACAATCTCTAAATACTCTCATGGATAAGAACCAAATAATGGAAGGTTTTACCAATCTCTAAAAGACAAACCGGTAAAACCTCCAATATCGAAAACGCAATAGAGAATGTATATGAAATCCGTTTTCGATGAACTAGAGCTTGTTATGAATATTACCACAAGCTCAAGAACCTCACATGGATAAGATACAAATAACAACCAAGAAATATTATGCCAAGTATGCAAAGGTTTGAGCTCTCACGAAGGATATGATCAAGTTACTCACTCGAGAGCCTCTTGATAGTACGGCTATCTATCCTATAAACCGGTATCCCCAACTAACACCATGAGACCGGTAAGAAAGAAACCCTATCAAGAACATACATTTGCCTTGAGAATATTCCACTTGAGCTTGATGATAGCGATCGTGTCCACCTCAAGATGGAACACCTTTCTTGATTGCACTAGCTTGGTGAAGACTTGCAAATTGCTCTCCCATACTCCACTATGGTAAAGATTCTCTGTTGGGCATATCATCTTCCCATATCCCTTCTAACCATAGGATGGCAAGCTTCAAGCAAATGATCTCTTCGAGATGGCTCATCTTGAACTTGCACATCATTTCTTCTTTCTTCATTATGTTGGTGTCTTGAAGGTACATAAGAGATATCACTCCAACTTTAGTCTTCAAGACACACTTGCTATAGGCTCAACTCTCACTTGACCAATCTCCGGATCCCTCATTGAAACCTTGGTCAACACTTAATCTTCTTCACTTTCTTCTTCTCCCAACCTTCAAGCCAACATATGGTTCAAGCATTGCCTATGGACAAATCCTACAGGTAAAACTCAATGCAAACATAAGTCCATAAAGATTGTCATTAATTACCAAAACCACACATGGGGCACACATGCACTTTCAGATAGGCACATGGGATAAAGCATTTTAAAGTTTACCAAAGTCTATAGGGCACTTATCATCAAAATTAAATCTTACTCCCTTTTGCAGGAGGTAAGTCAAAGGTTTAGATATTCCAAGGAAATTTCTAATGAACCTTCTATAAAAATCCACATGACCAAGGAAACTTCTTATATCTTTTATATCCCTAGGTTGTGGCATTCTCTCTATGGCCTCAGCCTCAGATCTATCCACTTCAATTCCCTTACCTGGTACCTTATGTCCAAGGACTATACCTTCTTTGACCATAAAAAGGCACTTCTCCCAATTTATAACAAGATTTGTTTCTTCGCAACGCTGCAAAACTCTTTTGAGATTATCCAAGTAACTAGTAAACAAAGTTCCATAGACAGAAAAGTCATCCATAAATACTTCCATTATCAGTTCTATAAAATCCGCAAAAATAGCAGTCATGCATCTTTGAAAAGTAGCTAGAGCATTACATAAACCAAAAGGCATACGTCGGTAAGCATGTAAACCATAAGGACTAATGAAAGTTGTCTTAAGTTGGTCATCAGGATGAACAACTATTTGAGAAAAACAAGAGTATCCGTCCAAGTAGCAAAAATGAATGTGGTTTTCTAACCTTTCTAAAGTTTGATCTATGAACGGTAAAGGATAGTGATCTTTCCTAGTTTCTTTATTCAATTTCCTGAAATCTATGCACATCCTATGTCCAACAATAGTTCTAGTAGGTATCAATTCATTGTTTTCATTAGGAACAATAGTAAAACGCCCTTATTAGGGACACAATGAACATGACTTACCCATTCACTTTCTTTTACAGGATAGATTACACCTGCGTCCAATAGGCATACAATTTCCTTTCTTACCACTTCCTTCATTTTGGGCTTCAACCTTCTATTAAATTCCGCAACTGGTTTAGCACCTTCCTCCATGAATATTTGATGGACAATTATCATGGGACTAATGCCCTTCAAATCATCCATTGAGTACCCAAAGGCCTTGCGATGCTCCCTAAGTATTTTCATGAGTTTTTCTTCTTCTCCTGAAAGTTTAGCACTAATAATAATAGGAAATTTATTTGTATCATCTAAAAATCTGTATTTAAGATTATCTGGTAGAGTCTACAATTCAGTGGGGTGGTAATTCCTCATCCCCTCTCTTTTCTAGCTCTTCAAAAGCCTCATTACTTGGAGGCCCTATAATGGGAAGTGAATCGGATTCATCTTCTAGTTCTTCTAGGGACTTGTCCTCCATAACTATTTCTTCATAATTTAAGTCTTCATTTATTTCTTCTTTTCGATCACTAAAGAAGAGAGCTGCCATTTCCTCAATAGTTTTCTCTTTCTCTTCTTCTTGTATTTGTGGAGGCTTGTCTTTAAATTTGGAAAAGTGGAATGCTTTTTCCGCTTTCCCAAGCTTAAGAGACACAATATCCTTTTTGAAATCAACATTGGCACCTACATCACTCAAAAAGTTTCTTCCAAATATAATAGGGCAAAGAGTGTCATCTAGCATATCAACAACTTTAAAATCTGTAGGAAAGTTTTTATTGCCAATTGTGACAGTTGCATCTTCAACTACTCCCATTGGAATTCTAAGAGTTTTATTGGCTAACATGATTGTCATATCAGTATTTTCAATTGTAGCCGGTTCTATTTCTTCTTTTATTTCTAAATAGAAATCATAAGATATAACATTAACTTCGGTGCCAAGATCACATAAACCATAATGCGAGGTTTCTTTAAATATGCAGGGAAGAATAGGCTTACCCACATCTTTTACCTTTGGCTTACCTTCAACCAATACAAAAGTCTCTCGATCAAGTTCAACTATGTTACAATGTGCATACATAGCCATAATTGTTTCCTTGGTTACCTATTCATCTTTGATTTCTTCCAGATGTTCCACAACTTCTGGCATAATTTCTTCTTCCTTCTTCTCTTGTACTACTTTAACCTGCTCATATTAAAAAATATGCTTCAGTGCAGTGTTAGGGAAAGGTATCTCATATGCTGGTTCTAGGGAGACCAGTGTTGCTTTAACTTCCTTCTTCTTTTCAGGTTCGGGTGGTGGATCATACTTGACCAAACCCCCTTTTGGATCTTTGATGTGTTATGTAAAAGCTTTAATAACTTGCAACACAAGATCTGAATCTAAATAAAGTTCTTTAGATAGTTCTTTAACATGGCCCTTTTTGTTATAGTCATGAATACACTCATGATCTATTTCTACGCCTCCTTCGCTTTCTAGACCAAAGTTCCATGAAACTCTATGATCGCGAATTCTATTAAGTAAAGCCCAAGCTTTAGTTATAGGAAGATTCATAAAGGCTCTTTCCGCGAAAGAGTCTAGTTCAATTTTATTAGGTTCAATTAGACCGCCATAAAAGATATGCAATAAATACCATTCCGGAAAATCATTATGAGGACATAGATTAAGTAAATCTTTAAATCTGATATAAGATCTTACTAGTCCTTCATTAGGACGGTTCCTCCAAGTCATTATAAGACGCCTGATTCCAAAAGATTTTGATAATGGTTAAATTTTGCTAGAAATTCACAGGCTAAATTTTCCCAAGTAGTAGTAGCTTCTTGGGGTAGAGATCTATACCATGAGAGAGCCAAACTAGTCAAAGTTTGACTAAAAAGTTTAACCCTCACCTCATTGGCGGTATATCCCATCAATTGAAAAGTGCCACATATATCCTTGAAACATGCAATAGGCTTAGATGGATCAGGATCTTCTTCATCCCTAGTAAATTGCTTCTTGTGTAGAATACAAGTAATAGAGGATTTATTTCAAACCCCCTTGTCTTCTCGTTGGAGTTGTCTCTTTTATAAATATCATAGGGCTTCCCAAAGTGCCTGACTGAGTTAGCACTAGTCATATGCTCAAACTCCATCATGTTGGTGGAAACCTATAACTCAAAACAAAACTTAGCAAGACAAAAATAAATAAGCAAAAACTAAAAGACCTACAACGCTTAGCTCCCTGGCAATGGCGCTAGAAAATAGCTTGATGACTACAAGTGCACAAATCGTTTGTAGCTAGTTTCGAAATAAAGACATCGATCCCACAGGGAGCAAGAGACTGAAGTCTAATAACTCTTGAATTAAATACTACAATAGAAATGCTAAATAAAGTTCTAAGTGACAAGATAAAATGCGAGTATTGTGTAAAAATGTGTTTTGGGTTTTTGGTATAAGAGCAACAATAAATAAAGTAAAACAACTGAACACCGAAAATAAGTATCGCGTATGTAAGAGAGATTGGAACTGCAATAGGGAAAAGGCATTCTCAGGGAGTAGCGGATACACCACTAGCATTATAAAGAGCTAAGGTAAAGATTATTATCATGAATATTCTCAACTGTGTATGTGTGGGAAGAACTCCGTATTTGGACAAATAGGAAGCAACCACTGCTCACATCATCCTCATAACCACAACAGTCAACAATCGGCATCAATCGAATTACTGCGCTATTAAGGGACTTAATCTCGTAGGACGTATCCCATGACATGGATAGTGTTCCGTGAGTTTCCTCGGTTCCCAAGTTGATACGTAAGGAGTGCCAACAGCTTTATAGTCACTGTAAGTGCTAGCACACCTCCGTCTACCAGCAAGTAGTTTCCTCCATCAAGTCCCCATAAGAGACAAATATTGAGAGGTCGACTTCTCCCAACATCAAGATGAAGACAATCTAACACATGGTCACAACAATGAATATCATAATAAACTTTATCTTATTTCGGTCTCATACTAGAGTTTCTCAATCTCCCCAAGAACTAAAGATCTACTCAAACATGGAGGCAATCAACATCATGACAATAACAATGGAATCTATCATAGATGAATAGTACTTGTATAAATTTACAACGAGTATGGAAATTACAAAAAGATATAGACAAGATGTAGATGGGATGGATGGAGATGGTGGTGATGCAGAGGTTGATGATGAAGATCGATGCCTTAGCCTCCCGGATCTGCGCAGGGCGAAGATGGATTCCCGGGGGACGAGTTCCCCCTCCATATGCCTTCCAGAGGTGAGGTTTCGGCGATTTCTGGTTGCTCTGTATGTCCTCTCTCTGATATAGTTACATCGGGTGAAACTATTTGAGGAGGCGGTGGCAGCGCCAACTATACAGTGGGGACTATACGGCTGGAAAATTTATTCCCGCCATATAGTTGGTCATTAAACCGTTTGTATCCTTTGTTCGCTTTGAGTTTTCTTCTGGTATTATTGATATTTCCCAAATAAGTGATTTACGTTGTTTTTGACTCCTTTAGTACAACTGGTCCAAGAATTGTGTCTATTGTATCCATCATCTATCCTGATCCTGGTGAAAACAGACATAAAATATGCGCGCGAGCGCCGTAAAATACCAAGATCCTATATCTACAATGAAAAATAATAATGTAAAACATGATACAAATATGCACTCATCAGATAACAAATAATCCAAGATCATATTCACAACAATAAAACACATGCCAAAAGATAGGAATTAAAAACCAAGACAGGAAAAGATCCTTGAGGGTTTCAACTAGTTAAACAATCACGCAAAGCAATTATTAGAATAACTAGAGGCAAAATTCTTGCCAACTTAGATATAAGAATTCATATATGATGAAACCCATACCAAGGAAATCTCTCACAAACAAGATCTAAAAGGTGAGGAATAATATCATTAAACCAAACGGAACTTGTTTGAGCTCACGTGCCACATAGGAACTAGATAATTTCCAATATCAATTCTATCTGACACAACCTCAATTATTCATATTTTCTTGGTTTGTAATATGCACAGAGTATATTACTCCCCCATAATGTGATAAAATATTTATTTTCACAAGAGTCAAATAAAATACAACAAGAGATCATTAATGGATATTATAGAATTTGAATTTCTCATGAGCATGACATACCACGTAGAGACTAAACGATCTTGAAATATCAATTCTAAGTGGTATTCCTCATGTACACACATTTATGATTGTGAGGTGCCCGAAAGGATATCACACTCCCCCAAAATGGGATAGTCCACTAATCTCCCGAAAGTGCCAACTAAGATATAGACAAGATGCAATAGGCTCAAACATAAAACACATACATGGTGTGCAAGACAACACACACAAACTTGATTTCTCAAGTTAAACAAGTAGGAATCACAACATATACAAAACACATGCAAAGTACAAAACTAACACATGCACAAGGGGTAAGTAACTTTCAATGTAAATGAGTTGAGAACATGTTACCACAAGGATGAGCAACAAATATATCATAGATATATGATAATCTAGATGACTTGACTTGAGAGAATATAATTGAAGTCCCCTTAATTCTTCATGATGTAGCCAAGTCTCCAATGCCCTCTAAACACACCTATTTATCAAGTTTTGGCTTATTGGTCCCCAACGAAGTTGGGTCCTAAGAAGTTAGTCACAATAGGCTTGGTAACCCAAATGGTTCTTTTCTTGAACCCACATTGAGCACCAACAAATTTGGCAAACATATTGCCAACCTCGTCTTTATGAAGAGAATAAGCATCATCAATTATGATAGGGTTGGATGAGGAGATACCAATGGTGCATGAGTAAGAAATGTGCCCTTTCTCGCGGCAAATATAGCAAGTTCTTCTCTTTCCGTTTTTCTTTTTGGGTGAAGCAACACCTTGAGGAAGAGCTTGAGTCTTCTTGGGAGGAGGCCCATCTCTAACAAGAGGTAGATCTTGAGGCCGCTTCCCGTGTTACTTCTTGCTAAGGGGCTTCTTCTTTAATGGGCAAGACTTAACATGATGCCCTTCTTCCTTGCACTTGAAGCAAACAGTGTTGTATCTTGGCCCTTTTTCTTATTTCCCTTGTGCTTAAACTTGATATTGGAGTTGAATCCAAGTCCACTCCTATCATTGGGAGATTTTTGCACACTCAAGTTGTTGTTGAGTGTGACCTTCCCTTTATGACCCCTTTTCAAGTCATTCTTCAAAGAAGTGACTTGAGCCTTGAGCTCTTTAATTTCCTCTACATGGTTAGTGTGAACGGCAATACTAGAGGAAGTGGATGCTACACTGTTAGAGCAACAAGGCACGAAATTTAATTCACCACAAGATGTAGCAATGACATGAGTGGATGAATTACAAGGACTAGCGCGTGACAATATGACATTTGGAGTAGAAGTAGTGATAATGTCCACATGAGACTCATTAGAAGTTACCTTTGACATAATAGCCTCATGAGCTAATTTTAGCCTATCATGGGAGGCTAGAAGATCCTCATGAGAGCCTGACAGCTTACCATGACTTTCTTCCAAGATCCCATACTTGCTAGTTAGCAAAGCAAGTTGAGTCTTTAGCTCAACATTCTCCTTCAAAATAGATGCTTCACAAGAAATAGAGTTAGTAGCACAAGCATCATAATTAATTGCAAGAGGTGAGGGCAACTTTGAAAGCTCTTTTGAGTAAGAGGCTTTAAGTTGCTCATGTGACTCAGTGAGTTTGGTGAGTTCACCCTTGATGACACTAAAGCCATTTTTTACATGTTCAAAATCCTTAAGGAGTTTAGCATAAGCAACTTGAAGCTCATCATTTTTACTTTTGAGATCACTTGCCACCTTAAGACCTCTATCATGAGATTCCTTCACTCTAGACAGCTCTAGAGCAAAAGTCTCCTCAAGATATTCCTTAGTGATTTGTTTCTCTTCAAGATATTCATTTAGATTTGCAATTTTATTAGCATACTCATGCTCAAGGCTACTCATTTTATCAATGGTGTTCTCATGCTCCTCAATTTGTGCATCTAACTTATCAATATGTTCTTTGCTCTTAATAGAAAAGACCAAGATTTCAATGAAGTTAGAGCAAGCAATATTATTCTTAACAAGATCATGATAAACAATCTCACTCTTTTCATATAAATCATCAACATCCAACTCTTCTTCCTCGTTATCCTCATCCTCATTATCACAAGAGGTATTGGGTTCCAAAGTAGGAGTTACCTTTGAATCCCTAGCCATAAGGCATAGATGGGTACCTTGAGATGATGATAATGATGAATTATTTGAAGCTTCATTCAAGATCTTGTCTTGGCCAATTCATTTTCCTCTACATGGTTAGCAACATAAGCACTAGAGGAAATAGAGGTATTTTTAACATGGCAACAAGACAACACAAGCAGATCATCATAAGATTTATTCAAGCCATTTCTACATGATATGCAGGGACTACCAACACAAGCATATAAGGAGTTTTGGGTGCTTAAAGTGTTAGGGTCCAATGATAGACCATTGCAACTAGATAGGGATGAAGGATGCCTAATAGTAAGCTCACTATCCACATTGCAATTTATATCACCACTCACCATATCATTACCTTATGAAAAATCACATGTTGGTGAAGTGGTAGAAGATGATAAATCACCTCGACCAGAAGTGGAAGCAACACAATCATCCTCAAGAATATTGGACACAACATATTTATCTTAAAGTTTTGTCCATAACTCATGAGCGCTCCCAAAAGGAATGATTGAAGATGTAACTACATAGATCAAAGCATTAACAAGCACATTAGAAGCTTGAGCATCAAGATATAAGTTTTTCTCATCCTCGCAAGATAGATTTTCAAAATCCATAGGAGGAGAAAAACCTATATCTACAATACGCTCCAAATTTGGGTCCATGTCCTGAAAATGAATAAGCATACGAGTTTTCCATATATCATAATTTGTGCCATCGAATATGAACATTTCATTATGCACTAATCCCCTAGCCGACATCTTTACTCTCAAGGTGGTGAAGCCTAAAATGAGAGACCGGGCTCTGATAACAATTCAAAAGGACAGGGATGTCACCTAGAGGGGGGTGAATATGCGGTTTAAAACTTTTACGAGAGGGGCTCAACAAAGGCGAAATTAAACTAGCGTTTACTTTGCCAAGCAAAAAACCTAGAACAACTAGGGTTCACCTATGTGCACCAACAACTTATGCTAAGCAAGACAAGCAACTATGTGATAGCAAGATATAGACTTCAAGCACGACGGCTATCACAAAGTAAGGTGCATAAGTAAGAGCTCAGGTATAGAGATAACCGAGGCACGCGGAGACGACGATGTTTTACCAAGTTCCTCCCGACAATGGAGTATGTCTTGCTTGGAGAGGGGGGTGGTTTCAAACCACCAACGCCACAAAAGGCCTCCCTTGTTCTCTAGTGAATCTCACCCCAACGGGATCGATCCACACTTCCACTATCGGTGCACTTATCGGTGGTAATCCGGAACCTCTCACAAGATTGGGGCACTTCTCCACAACTCAATTGGAGGATTGATGACCCACAAGTATAGGGGGTGTATCGTAGTATTTTCGATAAGTAAGAGTGTCGAACCCAACGAGGAGCAGAAGGTGTTGGCGAATGGCTAGGAGCAGGAATTCTCTGTAAATACTTAGCAAACGGATTTTTAGGGTTTTTCGATAACTCAGGTAAATAAAGTACGAGTAAATAAAAGACAATAAGAATAAATGCAGCAAGTGGCCCAATCCTTTCTTTAGCAAAGGACAAGCGAGTTGTATTACTTAAGATGACCAAACGTTCTCGACAACACATGGGAATATCGTCAAGTGCTTTCACTTCATATAGTTGATTAATCTTCTTTAGTTTGCTAAGTGTTGTGTGGGTGAACATGTGCTAATGTACCGACCTTCCTAGGACTAATACATACTTGCGATTATACCCCTTGCAAGCATCCGCAAGTACAAGAAAGTAATTAAGGTAGAAACCTAACCACAACTTTAAACTCTCAGACCCTGACGTCCCTTGTGCAAAGGTTTCCTAACGGGGGTTCATGTTTCTGTCACTCCAGCAACCCCTACAATTAGTAGAAAAATACACAATGCATTCCCCTAGGCCCATATAGGTGAGGTGTCATGTAGTCGACGTTCACATGACACCACTAGAAGAAGTACACCACAACTTAAATATCAAACTATTGAATCTTTCTCAACACAATTCCACTACTAACAACATGACTTCTCCCATGTCCTCAAGAACAAAACGAAGTACTCACAAGACATCATATGGATCATGATCAGAGATGAAATAATGATAAGTAACAATCTGAACATAAATGATAATTCAATGGTTCACTCAATAGCATCAACTACAAGGAGTAATCAACACCAGGAAAGTTTCCCCTAAGAACTATGCAAGATTCAACCCAATTGTTAAAGTGGTATGAAGTGGTGATGATGGTGCTGGTGGAGATGATGGTGGTGATGATGATGATGATCCCGATGAATTCCAGCTTGAAGGTGGTGTTGATGGCGACGATCTCCCCTCGCCGGGAAGGAATTCCCCCGGTAAAATTCTGTCTGCCGAAGAGATCTTTCTCTCTCGGTGTTTTCCGCCCCACAGAGGCGGCGGAATCTTTCTATGGTTGCTCCCCGAGTCTTAGGGTTTTGGGAGGATAATATACGCCAGAGGGGAGAGGCTGGAGTGGACCAGGGCGGCCACACCACCTAGTGGCGCGGCCTGGGGTGGCCCACGCTAGGGAGTGGTGTGGGCCCCCTGTGGCCCATCTCCACTTCCAGTTCTGGCAATCTCCGTCTTATGGAAAAATAGAATTTTCCATGTATTTTTCCGGATTTTCTGATCTTTGCGAATTTCGCCTCCAAACAACACCTTCTCCATCAGAATCCTGACTGCAGCGGTCCACGCTCCAAAAGTCATCAACCATGCAAAAACAGATGAAATAACATAAGTATCATCTCTTAATATGAAATATATCACTGAATATCAGTAAATTATGATATAGAATAGTGATGCAAAATGGACGTATCAACTCCCCCCAAGCTTAGACTTCGCTTGTCCCCAAGCGAAACTAAACTCAAGAAACATGACCTCAGGTTTATGGAGTGAAGAGTCGATAAAAGAATACGGACGAGAATCATCACATTCATCAATACATAAGTCATAATAGAAGACAACTCACTATTATATCACTTAAATTACAATAAGTAAAGGAAACACAATAAAGATACATAAAGTAAATCGTACTTGGTAATGGCAAACTTAGCTCTTGGTCGATAGTTGACAATTTGCAGGAGTTCACAAATAACTGGTTTTCAATGATAGCTTTCAAAGTAGTAATCACCAAGATAAGAGCAATGTGCAAAACAAGGAACATAAGGAACATGATTGAATTAGTCATCATATGAATGAATGAAACACAACAACTCAAAATACTTGTTGAGGTAGAAGGGAATAGGTTTACTGACTCAACTAAAAAGTAAAGGAAAGGCCCTTCAGAGAGGGAAGCAGGGATTTCAAGTTTCATAAAGAGCTTCCAAAAATTATGGTACTTACTAGCTTTCAGCTCGCATTGCCCCTATCATAGGAATCTTTAGGTGATTAAGGTTAAAGTGACACAACTAAGAGGATATGCTTGACAAGTTATAAGTTGAAATCCATGCCCCTTACGAGTACCGAACCTCATGCTACTCAACTTCAGTCACAAGTACGCTCTTGTCATTGTAAATACATATGTATCATAGAGAACCGCCAACGGGGTACCCCTTGGACATGATACAGGAGCTATCCCATAATCAAAAGCAGACAATGAGCATATCAGTGATCTTTTTATTTGCTATTTGCATAGGTTTTTATTGAGAATGCTTCATAGAGTGCTCATTATGGTTATGCTGTAAGTTTCCACCATGATTAGGCATGGCTTAGGCTAGCGACCCAGGCGTTTCTCTAACACATATACAAACTCCATGATCTTACAAGTTCCCCTTTTATTTCACACCGCCGGGATCCATAAGCAAAAGAATCATGATATCAATGGAATATAAGTGCAATGTTGAAAGCGTTCCCCATGATACATGGTTCTGCTAACTTCAACTTATAAAGCGCAAGCATATACACAACAAAGATGGACACAATGGTTCAGGTTTATTAAACGCAAGAAAGTAAAGTGTGCCATCAAGTTTGTGAAAGCTTTAATCACTAATTTTCTCATAACAAGTTTAATTTGGAAGGTAGATAAAACATGAATTTACTTGGAATAGCAATAGTGCTAGTAGGTAGGTATGGTGGACACAAATGGCATAGGTTTTGGTTTAAGGATTGGATGCACGAGAAGCATTCCCTCTCAGTACAGGTTTTTGGCTAGCAAGGCTGGGTAGCAAGCATAAGAATTGAAGGAAACAAACAAACATACAAGTGATAAAAACAAACATGCAATCTTCCTTGGAAGCCCAAAAGATCTTAACTAGAGAATACTAAACTTATGACCAAATCAAGAAATAAAGATGATGAAATTATATTTCTTTAAGAGTATTTTTATCTTTTTCATCCAATTCTCAAAATAGTGTTGCTATTGACCGAGCCAGGTTTGCCAAAACCAACTAAATTAACTCAATGATCCCAAAGTGATACCAATACTAACGAGAAGACCAATCATATAGCCATGAATTGAAAACTAAAATAAGATATACGAAAGAGTAAATGATAGAAATTCTCATTAATATTCCATAACGACAACTCACACCAAGGGATACATAGATATCTCACGAGAGGGGGGACACTTCCATAATGCAAACCATCCTACATGATAACTTCTCTATTCATGATATGACTCTACTAAAAGGTAAAAAGATAGAAGATAGTGATGTGATACCACGACACTCCCCCAAGCTTGGAACAAACCAAGGGGATGCCAAAACCTGTTGACGAATTACTCCTTCAGTGGTGGTGGTATTCTCTCGATGAGCTTTTTGATTAGTTTACCCAAGTCCTCAATCTCGAAGGTGAGAGTACGAATCAACTCTGAGTTTTGCTCAATGAGGCTCATGATCATGTTGGGTTGCGAATTCCAGCTCTTGCGGTTCTTTTCCCACTCTTCCTCCTTAAAGTCTTCTTTTCCTGCATGGCTAGAACGAGGCAAATCCCAATTGGAGGGTAGTTTCTCCTTGGGCATATTCTGGTATTGATGCTCATGGATAAGGGTATGGAAAGGATTATTGGTGCATGGAGGAAGTGACCGCTGAGCCAAACAGTGACGCGGAGGTTTCCCTCCAATTGACATCCGTGCAGTCCTTTTGATCCTGACAGGGTTTGCCAAAACTCCAATGCGCAATGGTAGTGCCGGTGTGCGGATGTTGGCTTTGCTTTGCCTCCTCTTCATCTTCACTCTTAATCTCCTTCTCCTGCCCGGGGTCTTGGAGATCTTCCTCCATAGGCTCCTTTCCCTTATTCTTGGCGGACACCATTGTGCTTCTAACTTTCAAGAATAGTTCCTGGCAGAAACAGAACGAAACTAAAACACGACGAGAACACGATATACGAACCTCGGGGGATCCGAGGGATTATATATTATGAAGTTTTACAACAAAAGGGAGGTACTGGGAGAAAATGGGTTGGAGACGGAGTCCGGGGTGGCCACACCACCTGCTGGCGCGGCCAGGGGGGCCGCGCCAGGGGGTGGTGTGAGCCACCCTGGTGTAGCATCCCAATTGTCTAACAATTGTAATACTACTTGGTCTAGTAATATAATGGCTACTTCCTATAGATAATTGTTTCATCATAATTATATCATGCTCATTGCATCATGCCACCTTGCATTTGAGCATCATATAAAACCCTCTTTCTTTGGTTCTTCTCTCATATGCATTATTAATTGTATTTGCCTCTTGATATTGTATTTGGTTATTGATATATTGTTTAATGCCCAAGTTGAGATGGGGGCATATCTTTTATTCAACTCCATCACCTTTCTTTTCACCACCTTATAATTCCACCATCCCATTATCCATGAGCTTGTATTTCTTTTTCTTTTGATATTTATTCTAGCTCATGTGGGTGGGGTGGATCTAATTCTATAAATTCTTTTGCTTGGCCTTTATTCCACTTCTTGGGAATGCATAAGAATAATGCCATATCATTATTATTGTTTTCACAAGGATAAAACATGGCATTAATTATTTTGCATGGGTCATGCAAAAGTACCACCACCTTTAGCACCTTTGTTTTGCTCTTAGTCCTAGTGGATCTTTCTTTGTGGGAGTAACTCTATCTCTTTTCACCTCCCCAGGATCCCAACAAAACCTTCACCATCATGCATGAACAAGTGGGATTTTTCCCTTTGATTTTAACACCCTTCTCTCTTTTTGGTGTTGTCCTCACCATCACTTTGTGTTCCACTACCAAACCCTCATCTCTTTCCCTTTTAATCATATTGCAAAAACTTCCCAAAAAGGGTTAATTCTTGGGCTTGTTTAAATCTGCAACAAAACAAAAATCAAATCAGTTAATTAAATAAAAAGAAAAACGAAATAGAGAAAAGCCTAGCAGCAGCCCCTTCCTACCTAGTCGCAACCCAGACGTACATCCGGCCCGCCCTTCTTTTCCTCCTGGGCCACTTCTTCTCTTCCCCGACCCGTACCTCTTCGCGATCAGGCCGACGCCCCCTCTGTTTCTCTTCTTCCCCCGTCTGACGCTGTCTTCTTCGCCCTTCCGGCGCGCAGACGGAAAGCGGTAGTGAGCAGGCAGCCGTCCTCCGCCGTCAGCTCACGCCTCCCGCACGCCATCTTCCCTCCTCTTATCCTCGCGTCGAGCCGCACATTTTTCTCTAACCCTAGCTCCTCTGATTTCCGGTGGAATCAGGCGAGGTGAGCGCCCCCTCTCTTTCCCTTCCCCTTTTCCTCCCCTACGCGTGCCGAGCGCCGCCCAATTTTGGCCCCGCCGGTGATCTGCCCCGCTGACGAGCAGACGAGGCCGGTGTTTCCCCTCTGTTCCCCGAGACGCCCCGTCCAGTACAGCCCGCCGCCGACGAACCTCCCTGAACGAGATCCGTAGCTGGAGCTCCCCTCTATCTTTTTCGTTTTTGCGACAAGGTCTATCTCGCCGTGGTTGCGTCGCCATCCTCGCCGAAAAACCCCGCCGTCGTCAGGTTGTCGTCGCGAATTCAGAGAAGGCGTCAGATTCAGTCCAGAGCTCGGGCGGCGATTTTCCGAAAAGACCCCCCACAACTTCTGTCGATCACGCCTAGGTCCTTCGCAGCCCAGCGGCCCCACGAATCAGCCCCGTTGCAACTTTGCAAGAAAGCCCCCGCGTTTCGGAGTTTCTCAACCCGCGCTCCCCTAGATCGCCCACGTGTCAGTCGCCCGCTGGCCGCGCACGCATGTGGCCCCATCATTGCCAGCCCCACTAGTCAGTCTAAGTGGCTAGAAGAACCCGCGGTATAAAAAGCTTTGCACGCGGATCTCGCCCAGTCAGCAGGGGCCCACCTATTTGTGACTGTGGCTGGGTCTGTCTGAGTAACAAAAGTAATTCCGTTTATCTGTTTTAATAAAACAAATTCAAAATGTTTAAATTCAAATTCAAATCAGATTTTAAATAACTTTCAAATTATAAATCCAAACAATACAAATAATATATGTTTTTGAATTAGAAAAATGTGAGGAATTCAAATATGCTATTCAAAATATAATTTGAGCACTTTAAATTTTCGAGTTGATTAAAAATTACAAATAAATGCCCTTTTCCTAATAAATTAATAACTTTAATTCTATAACTCCAAATTTGGCAAATAATATGTCTAAATCGATCAGCGCGACGAGCCCGTTCTATCTATGCAGTCCTTGTTCATTATTAAAAATCTGAACTGTTTATGGAAATAAAATTTGACTAAATAAATAATAAAATGCTTTATTCTTGTACCTCACACCTCACCATGCCATGCTACTTTAATGCCATGTAAATTGTGCACCATTCATCATGGCATGCTTGTTTGCTTGACGCATTTTAACTCATATGCTTGTGCACTTTATTTATGTTGACCTTGTTTGTTTGGTTCTTCTTCGGATAGACGCCCAGCAGGAGAATTATCAGGAATCACAGGAGTACTACCCAGATCCATCTCTCGCTTCAACTGAGCTGCCAGGCAAGCACTACCACATGCTTGCATACATATAGTACCTATTGCCTCTATCTTATTCTTGCATCATTAAGTCGCGATTGCATTAAATTGAATCCCAAGTACTGCATAGCCTTTACTTTTAAACCCCACCGAAGCTTGTTCCTCCATCCCATGAGCCATTACTAAAGGAGTTGTTTGAGCCATGCGAGTCGTAGAAAAGCATGTGTAGGGTATGTGAGTGTCTGATGAATCATGAGGTACCTAAACAACTTAACCTGAGTAGTAATGGGATAACTGATGAAAGAGGCACCGGTGAGCAATATCTGCTATTTGGTTTTTCATGCTCACTTGTGTCCCGTAGGACCCCGAGTACTTGATTCTTGTTCCTTGACTATTCGCACTATCCACATCTAGGAGGCCTTATGGACCCCCCTGAGCTAGAGCTTGATTCATTCTTATTTCTTGGGGCCACAAAGTAGTTTGGGGCTTTGTTACTATCCGGTACTTATGCCATGCTTTACTGTTTTATTTAAGATTGTGCGTGGAGCACCTGTACTATTTTGGATGCGGAGTGTTTTCGCGGTATCGACAAGCCCAGTCACACTTTCGGGTTCCTAGTCGTTTACAACCATTGACGCAAACCTTGGGTCCGTCTCGGAGGCGGCCAACTTCGTTGCGGGTAGCTTAATGGGGTGCCTCCCTGAAATATTTCTGAATCCTGTGATCGCTTTGTCGTGAATGCCTCGTTGGGTTTTGAGTTGGTTTTTTTGAGGTTGATCGAGTGTGTGTTGCTATTCGTGCACCCCTGTAGGGTAAATCTTTCTGAAAGCCGTGTCCGCGGTTATGGACGACTTGGAGCACAGTTTCTCGATCATAGACAAGAATAACTAAAGTACCGCTTTTAATTTGACTAAGTACTTGACTAGTAAATAGTGCAATACTCATGGAATGGTTAATAAAACTGCCAACGGATGATGGGGGTTGTTCGTCCGATTCCTCGTTGGTAAGAGAGGAGGAGGATGGATCTGTTAATTATACTGTTATAACTGTTGTTCTTAATTCACGAACATCCGTCTATCATTGGTTAGGCGGATGGTTAGCGAGTATCTATAGAATTGTTAGATATTATCTTTTGCTGCAATTGCGTCACCCCAGGTTGTGTCCCCTTTAGTGGCATAAAGACTTGCTAAGTACCCCTAGGGTCTCACACGATAAATTGTTTGATTCAGATGAACAGGTGTACTCGCAAGAAGGATACTGGGTGGAGGAGACAGATGATTTTGGCAACGATCACTCGGTGTAGAGATTCCGGGAACAGGGAGCCGTGAGATCTGTGGGCGGGATGTGTTTATTTATGTGGCATCTTATGCCGATTTGCTTCTTATCTGTACTCGGATCTTGTTTTCCGCATCCGCCTGATACTCTGATGTTTGTTGTATGAGGAGCTATCCTAAATTATTATCTCTATCTAGGATATTTGAATCTTGCCGTATGGCGTTGCAATATTTCTATTTCTTTTAGATGGAATGGCTCTGAGGACTGTTGTATGTGGCTTGCGTACATACTCATTTGTGTATATAGTTGATCCCTTCGCCTGCCGATTACGCCGCTCGTTCTTGTCCCGATGATCTGAAAGTGGTTAGGACGGCCGAAAGGTCTACCGTGAGTGGCCCTGGGCCCCACCATACTATTTTAACCACTTTCGTTCATCCAGGCATGTAACTAAGAGCGTAATTAACCGAGGTAGTTACAATTGATATCAGAGCCATCCCGACCTTCAGGGTCTCAGCCAAAATGGTCGTTGTCAGTCTAGCAAATATTTTGGTAGTTATATATACTAGGGAAAAACAAAACGTGAGAGTAGGACTGCTTCCATTTTTCTTCTTACCCACCCACCCACCCTTTTCTGGTAAGGAAGTGTAACATTTTCAATCCTCTTCTAAAAATTCAAACTAGGATTCACGTGTTCTGGGTTCCGTAGTACCATAGGTTGTATGTGTGTGTGTGAATGTGTGAATTCTTTGTCTATTTGTTGCATCCAAATGTTATTACTGTCTGCCTTTTGGTTATCAACTGTTGGTACATTCCATACCGACAGGCCTTTGTAAACCGACGCGATCTATCTGATTCGTTGTATACCGATGCGATCTATCTTACTCTTTGTTATCCGACGTTATCTTGTTGGGGTGTTCTTTTTCGTAGTTACCAATCTTTAGGTTCATCTTAAGAAGAAGGTGTTGGGATATGTGTTTTACTGATTCATGTGCAGAGTAATGATTTGAGTGCGGGATGGAGTCGCGACCATACTACTACTTTTATCATTCGCTCTTGTATGTTGAATTAGTAGAGTTACTAATCTTGATTCGTTGAGTGGTTTTGTGCATATAGTGGTATTGTAATGTCGAAATTTGCGGAAAAATTTTCTTTGTTAGTTGTGTACCACACTCCTTGTTCAGTCGTGTGCATTATGCTTAATATCTTCTAGTTGCCTTGAACTTTGTTGATATTTTAATATCATCTCAGCGAATTGCATCCTTTAATCTTGGTTAATTCCATTTTGGTACTATTTTGGATTATTATCATTCTCCATTATAGTACTGACTTGTGTTTTATATCAATCACAGGATGGCACCACCACGCCGTTCTGAGGAGGACATACCACCTGAACTTGGGGCTGCTTTGGCAAGTATTGCAAATGCTTTGGGCACTATGCAGCAGAACCAGCAGCGCTTCGAGGAAAATGTCAGGAGGAATGAGTTTGTTCCGCTACCTCCACCTCCCAAGCGAGGAGACATCAAGAGTTTTCTCAAGTTCAACCCACGCCAGTTTGAGGTGTCTGATCAGCCACTTGATGCGGATGATTGACTGCGTGAAGTGTCAAGGTTGCGGATGACTGCGGATGTTCCCGAGCAAGAATGGGTCAAATGTGCCACTCATCTTCTGAAGGGAGATGCAGCTCTGTGGTGGGAAAATTACCTCAAGGCAGATCTCTCTGGTTTTCAGCCTACTTGGGAGCAATTCACTGCTGCTTTCAAAGAGCAATATCTGTCAAAAATTGTCATGGAAAGGATGAAGGAAGTGTTTCTCAACCTCAATCAGGGCACTGACAATGTCAACACCTACATCAGAAACTTCATGAACCTTTCTCGTTATGGTGGCGATGAGATCTTTGATGGTAAGAAGAAGCAAAAGAGGTTCCGGCAAGGCCTCAATGCATCCATCAAATATGCTATCACTCATGCAAGGCCGGCGTCTTTTCTGGAACTCCAACACACAACTCTGCAGGAAGAAGCTAGTAGGCAAGTGTTTGAGGAGTCAAAGAAACACAGCCGTGATACAGCAAGTTCTTCTGCTATGACAGCTCCTTCTAAGCGTCGTGTTTGGGTTCCTAACACCCCACCATCGCTCCCGGCTCCACCAAGACCGTCAAGCTACGCACCAAGGCCACCAAACTCCTTCACTGCGGCTCCCAGGGGCTACAACCACAACTACCCTGGAGCGCCTGGCGGAGTCCCTGGCTACATTGCTCCACGTCCACCTGGTGCTTGCTATACTTGTGGAAACACTGGGCATCAGCACTGGAATTGTCCGATGAACAACAAAGCTCTTCCACCACCACCTCCAAGACCTGCGGCAAGTGCTCCTATGATTCGTGCACCTCCACCTCGGGCTCTCAACATCAACACCAAGCCTGGGTCTACGGTTGCTCGTGCCAACTGTGTCAACGTCGCTCAAGCTGAGCATGCTCCTAGAGTTGTGATGGGTATGCTTCCTGTTAACTCAGTTCTTGCACGAGTTTTGTTTGATTCTGGTGCTTCACATTCTTTTGTTTCTCACAAGTTTGCAAATGAGAATGAGTTAGCAATGGATCCTCTCCCCAAGCGTTTAATGGTCCTTTCTCCTGGAGCAACAATGGCATCTTCTAAAATCAGCCATAACAATCAAATTGAGATTGGTGGCTCTTTGTTCCGGCTTCCTTAATTATTCTAGGAAATTCTGATATTGATGTTATCTCTGGCATGGATTGGTTAACAGCAAATGCAGCTGTGATTGATTGTGCTGAACGTTCGGTTTCTCTGAAAATTCCTGAAGGCCATATAGTCTATTCTCCAAGTCTGACTCCTGCAATTCAGCTTTACTCTTTGGCGGCTCTGAATGATGATGCTATGGAAAAGTGTTCCTGTAGTCTGTGAGTTCCCAGATGTTTTTCCTGAAGAGTTGCCAGGTATGCCTCCGGATCGTGAGGTCGAGTTTGTCATTGAACTTGAACCTGGTACCGCTCCTATCTCCAAGCGGCCTTATAAAATGGGTTCTGCTGAGTTGGCTGAACTTAAACGCCAGCTGGATGAACAAGAGAAGTTGGGTTTCATTCAGCACAATACTTCTTCTTGGGGCAGTCCAACCATCTTTGTGAAGAAGCGAGACAAGACTGATAGACTTTGTGTTGACTATCGGGCACTCAATGCTAAAACAATCAAGAATAAATATCCCCTTCCGCGGATTAATGATCTCTTCGATCAACTAGCTGGAGATGTGGTGTTTTCTAAACTTGATTTGAGAAGTGGTTATCATCAAATCAAGATCCGCAAGGAAGATGTTTCTAAAACAGCTTTCACCACCCGTTGTGGCCTGTATGAGTACACGGTCATGTCTTTCGGTCTCACCAATGCACCTGCCACCTTCTCGAGGCTTATGAACTCGGTTTTCATGGAGTACCTTGATAAGTTTGTTGTGGTCTATCTGGATGACATTCTAGTCTATTCTAAGTCGAAGGAAGAACATGAACAACACCTTTGGTGTGTCCTAAACAAGCTTCGTGAGAACCGCCTGTATGCAAAGTTCTCCAAGTGTGAGTTTTGGCTGCCTCAAGTCACCTACCTTGGTCACGTCATCTCTGCCAAGGGCATTACCGTCAACCCAGAAACTATTAAGACAATTATGGACTGGCTTCCACCCATAAATGTCAAAGAAGTCCAGAGTTTCCTTGGTTTGGCTAGTTACTGTCGTCGCTTCGTTCAAAACTTCTCAAAGATTGCGAAGCCTCTTACCGATCTCCTCAAGAAAGGCAAGAAATACCTTTGGACTCCTGCATGTCAAGCAAGCTTTGAAACACTCAAAGAGAAGCTCACTTCCACACCAGTCTTAGTTCCTCTAGATACATCAAAGCCTTTCCAGATATTCTGTGATGCCTCATTGCAAGGATTGGGTGCGGTTCTTATGCAAGAAAAGCAAGTTGTTGCTTATGCCTCTCGATAGTTGAAGACGCATGAGATCAACTATCCTACACATGACCTCGAACTCGCAGCAGTTGTCTTTGCTTTGAAAGTATGGAGGCATTACTTGCTTGGCAACCGTTGTGAGATCTTTTCTGATCACAAGAGTCTGAAGTATATCTTCACACAGCCTGACCTCAACCTTCGTCAGAGGAGGTGGATTGAAACAATCAATGATTTTGATTTGACCATCAACTACACTCCGGGCAAAGCCAATGTCATGGCCGATGCTCTCAGCCGAAAAGCTTATGTTAACAATCTCATGGTGGAAGAACAATAGCCTCTCTTGTGCGAGGAATCCCGCAAGCTAAAACTTGAAATTGTGGATCAAGGGTATCTTCTAAACCTTCTAGCAACACCGCTCTTGGAAGAAAAAGTTCGCTCCATTCAACTTGGTGATCCTTACACTAAAAAGATCATCTCCAACATTCAGCTTCCGAAGTATGAGTCTTTCCACGTTGACGACCAAGGCACTCTTTTCTTCGAACACCGGATGTTTGTTCCGAACTACCCGGGTTTAAGAGAGCAAGTTCTCAAGGAGGCGCATGATTCTGTTCTTTCTATCCACCCTGGCAGCACTAAGATGTACATGGACTTGAAAACACAATATTGGTGGCCTGGTTTGAAACGATATTGTGCCAAGTATGTCTCGGAGTGTGATGTGTGTCGTAGAGTTAAAGCTGTCCATCAGAAACCGTCCAGTCTTCTACAGCCATTGAAGCCTCCGGAATGGAAATGGGAGAAAGTAGAGATGGACTTCATCACTGGTTTTCCAAGGTCGCAGAAGGGCAACAATGCAATCTTTGTTGTCATTGACAGGCTTTCCAAAATAGCTCACTTCTTTCCAGTCAAGGAAACAATTTCTGCAATTTAGTTGGCTAAGCTCTATATCAATAGAATTGTCTCTCTGTATGGAGTTCCTCTTGACATCAGTTCAGACCGTGGAAGCATCTTCACTTCCAAGTTCTAGGGAAGTTTCCAAAATGCTTTGGGAACAAAATTGAACTTCAGCACAGCCTACCATCCTCAGTTGCATGGACAAGTTGAAAGGATCAATCAGATTCTGGAAGATATGCTCCGTGCTTGCGTTATCTCTTTCGGCATGAAGTGGGAAGAATGTCTTCCTTATGCTGAATTCTCTTACAACAACAGCTTCCAGAAAAGTCTAAAGATGGCACCATTTGAGGCTCTATATGGTCACAAATGCAGAACTCCGATTGGTTGGTCGGGCGCGGGTGAAAGAATATTGTTTGGCCCCGACATTGTAACTCAAGCAGAGGAAAAAGTTCACATCATTCTTGAAAATCTAAAGATTGCTCAAAGTCGCCAGAAGAGCAATTATGACAGGAAGCACACGAACATGGAGTATGTCCCTGGTGATCTCGTTTACCTTCGTGTCACTCCCATGAGAGGCACGCACCGCTTTGGTATCAAAGGAAAGCTGGCTCCTAGATACATCGGTCCTTTCAAAATTCGTGGAAGAAGAGGAGAAGTTGCTTATGCTCTTGAGCTCCCTGAACAACTCAAAGTCCATGATGTTTTCCACATCTCTCAACTCAAGAAGTGCTTCAAGGATCCCGGCAGGACCGTGGACCATGAACTCATCAATCTCCAAGAGGATCTGTCTTATCAAGAACACCCCATAAAAATTCTAGAAGTCGCAGAAAGAAGGACTCACAACAAGTCCATCAAGTTCTGCAAGGTGCAGTGGTCGCACCATTCCATTGAGGAAGCCACTTGGGAACGTGAGGATGAGCTCCGTGCCAAGTATCCTACCCTCTTTGAGTCTTCTTCTTCCTAGAATCTCGGGGCGAGATTCCTGTTTAGTGGGGGAGAGTTGTAGCATCCCAATTGTCTAACAATTGTAATGCTACTTGGTATAGTAATATAATGGCTACTTCCTATAGATAATTGTTGCATCATAATTATATCATGTTCATGTCATCATGCCACATTGCATTTGAGCATCATATAAAACCCTCTTTCTTTGGTTCTTCTCTCATATGCATTATTAATTGTATTTGCCTCTTGATATTGTATTTGGTTATTGATATATTGTTTAATGCCAAACTTGAGATGGGGGCATATCTTTTATTCAACTCCATCACCTTTCTTTTCACCACCTTATAATTCCACCATCCCATTATCCATGAGCTTGTATTTATTTTTCTTTTGATATTTATTCTAGCTCATGTGGGTGGGGTGGATCTAATTCTATAAATTCTTTTGCTTGGTCTTTATTCCACTTCTTGGGAATGCATAAGAATAATGCCATATCATTATTATTATTTTCACAAGGATAAAACATGGCATTAATTATTTTGCATGGGTCATGCAAAAGTACCACCACCTTTAGCACCTTTGTTTTGCTCTTAGTCTTAGTGGATCTTTCTTTGTGGGAGTAACTCTATCTCTTTTCACCTCCCCAGGATCCCAACAAAACCTTCACCATCATGCATGAACAAGTGGGATTTTTCCCTTTGATTTTAACACCCTTCTCTCTTTTTGGTGTTGTCCTCACCATCACTTTGTGTTCCACTACCAAACCCTCATCTCTTTCCCTTTTAATCATATTGCAAAAACTTCCCAAAAAGGGTTAATTCTTGGGCTTGTTTAAATTTGCAACAAAACAAAAATCAAATCAGTTAATTAAATAAAAAGAAAAACGAAATAGAGAAAAGCCTAGCAGCAGCCCCTTCCTACCTAGTCGCAGCCCAGCCGCACATCCGGCCTGCCCTTCTTTTCCTCTTGGGCCACTTCTTCTCTTCCTCGACCCGTACCTCTTCGCGATCAGGCCGATGCCCCCTCTGTTTCTCTTCTTCCCCCGTCTGACGTCGTCTTCTTCGCCCTTCCTGCGCGCAGACGGAAAGCGGCAGCGAGTAGGTGGCCGTCCTCCGCCGTCAGCTCACGCCTCCCGCACGCCATCTCCCCTCCTCTTATCCTCGCGCCGAGCCGCACCTTTTTCTCTAACCCTAGCTCCCTGCTCCGTTTCCCCTCTCCCTCTTCTCCGCATGCCCGCCGCCAGTCAGAGCACCGCGACGCCATTGCCGCCCTAGCCGGTGACCGAGGCCTCACCGGGGAGCGCCGCCGTGGACCGTGGAGTCGTTTCCGCCTACGTGGAGGAGCCGAACTCGCCGCACCTGCCCCACGCTAGTGAACCGAGGACCACCGCCACGACCTCGCCGTCCCCACCGCTCCGGTCGTCCCGTCCTCTGATTTCCGGTGGAATCAGGCGAGGTGAGCGCCCCCTCTCTTTCCCTTCCCCTTTTCCTCCCCTACGCGTGCCGAGCGCCGCCCAATTTTGGCCCCGCCGGTGATCTGCCCCGCCGACGAGCAGACGAGGCCAGCGTTTCCCCTCTGTTCCCCGAGACGCCCCATCCAGTACAACCCGCCGCCGACGAACCTCCCTGAACGAGATCCGTAGCTGGAGCTCCCCTCTATCTTTTTCGTTTTTGCGACAAGGTCTATCTCGCCGTGGTTGCGTCGCCATCCTCGCCGGAAAACCCCGCCGTCGTCAGGTTGTCGTCGCGAATTCAGAGAAGGCGTCAGATTCAGTCCAGAGCTCGGGCGGCGATTTTCCGAAAAGACCCCCCGCAACTTCTGTCGATCACGCCTAGGTCCTTCGCAGCCCAGCGGCCCCACGAGTCAGCCCCGTTGCAACTTTGCAAGAAAGCCCCCGCGTTTCGGAGTTTCTCAACCCACGCTCCCCTGGATCGCCCACGTGTCAGTCGCCCGCTGGCCGCGCACGCGTGTGGCCCCATCATTGCCAGCCCCACCAGTCAGTCTAAGTGGCTAGAAGAACCCGCGGTATAAAAAGCTTTGCACGCGAATCTCGCCCAGTCAGCAGGGGCCCACCTGTCTGTGACTGTGGCTGGGTCTGTCTGAGTAACAAAAGTAATTCCGTTTATCTGTTTTAATAAAACAAATTCAAAATGTTTAAATTCAAATTCAAATCAGATTTTAAATAACTTTCAAATTATAAATCCAAACAATACAAATAATATATGTTTTTGAATTAGAAAAATGTGAGGAATTCAAATATGCTATTCAAAATATAATTTGAGCACTTTAAATTTTCGAGTTGATTAAAAATTACAAATAAATGTCCTTTTCCTAATAAATTAATAACTTTAATTCTATAACTCCAAATTTGGCAAATAATATGTCTAAATCGATCAGCGCGACGAGCCCGTTCTATCTATGCAGTCCTTGTTCATTATTAAAAATCTGAACTGTTTATGGCAATAAAATTTGACTAAATAAATAATAAAATGCTTTATTCTTGTACCTCACACCTCACCATGCCATGCTACTTTAATGCCATGTAAATTGTGCACCATTCATCATGGCATGCTTGTTTGCTTGACGCATTTTAACTCATATGCTTGTGCACTTTATTTATGTTGACCTTGTTTGTTTGGTTCTTCTTCGGATAGACGCCCAGCAGGAGAATTACCAGGAATCACAGGAGTACTACCCAGATCCATCTCTCGCTTCAACTGAGCTGCCAGGCAAGCACTACCACATGCTTGCATACATATAGTACCTATTGCCTCTATCTTATTCTTGCATCATTAAGTCGCGATTGCATTAAATTGAATCCCAAGTACTGCATAGCCTTTACTTTTAAACCCCACCGAAGCTTGTTCCTCCATCCCATGAGCCATTACTACAGGAGTTGTTTGAGCCATGCGAGTCGTAGAAAAGCATGTGTAGGGTATGTGAGTGTCTGATGAATCATGAGGTACCTAAACAACTTAACCTGAGTAGTAATGGGATAACTGATGAAAGAGGCACCGGTGAGCAATATCTGCTATTTGGTTTTTCATGCTCACTTGTGTCCCGTAGGACCCCGAGTACTTGATTCTTGTTCCTTGACTATTCGCACTATCCACATCTAGGAGGCCTTATGGACCCCCCTGAGCTAGAGCTTGATTCATTCTTATTTCTTGGGGCCACAAAGTAGTTTGGGGCTTTGTTACTATCCTGTACTTATGCCATGCTTTACTGTTTTATTTAAGATTGTGCATGGAGCACCTGTACTATTTTGGATGCGGAGTGTTTTCGCGGTATCGACAAGCCCAGTCACACTTTCGGGTTCCTAGTCGTTTACAACCATTGACGCAAACCTTGGGTCCGTCTCGGAGGCGGCCAACTTCGTTGCGGGTAGCTTAATGGGGTGCCTCCCTGAAATATTTCTGAATCCTGTGATCGCTTTGTCGTGAATGCCTCGTTGGGTTTTGAGTTGGTTTTTTTGAGGTTGATCGAGTGTGTGTTGCTATTCGTGCACCCCTGTAGGGTAAATCTTTCTGAAAGCCGTGTCCGCGGTTATGGACGACTTGGAGCACAGTTTCTCGATCATAGACAAGAATAACTAAAGTACCGCTTTTAATTTGACTAAGTACTTGACTAGTAAATAGTGCAATACTCATGGAATGGTTAATAAAACTGCCAACGGATGATGGGGGTTGTTCGTCCGATTCCTCGTTGGTAAGCGAGGAGGAGGATGGATCTGTTAATTATACTGTTATAACTGTTGTTCTTAATTCACGGACATCCGTCTATCATTGGTTAGGTGGATGGTTAGCAAGTATCTATAGAATTGTTAGATATTATCTTTTGCTGCAAATGCGTCACCCCAGGTTGTGTCCCCTTTAGTGGCATAAAGACTTGCTGAGTACCCCTAGGGTCTCACACGATAAATTGTTTGATTCAGATGAACAGGTGTACTCGCAAGAAGGATACTGGGTGGAGGAGACAGATGATGTTGGCAACGATCACTCGGTGTAGAGATTCCGGGAACGGGGATCCGTGAGATCTGTGGGCGGGATGTGTTTATTTATGTGGCATCTTATGCCGATTTGCTTCTTATCCGTACTCGGATCTTGTTTTCCGCTTCCGCCTGATACTCTGATGTTTGTTGTATGAGGAGCTATCCTAAATTATTATCTCTATCTAGGATATTTGAATCTTGTCGTATGGCGTTGCAATATTTCTATTTCTTTTAGATGGAATGGCTCTGAGGACTGTCGTATGTGGCTTGCGTACATACTCATTTGTGTATGTAGTTGATCCCTTCGCCTGCCGATTACGCCGCTCGTTCTTGTCCCGATGATCTGAAAGTGGTTAGGACGGTCGAAAGGTCTACCGTGAGTGGCCCTGAGCCCCACCGTACTATTTTAACCACTTCCGTTTATCCAGGCATGTAACTAAGAGCGTAATTCACCGAGGTAGTTACAATTGGCTCCGTTTCCGTCCCTCTTTCGCTTCGTAGCTTTCCTTGTTGGATAAAAACTCCAAAAATACAACTGGGTAGAATTTTCGTGGAACTTTTTCTTACTAGATCTGTTACCTATTCGAAAACAGACTCTGCATGTCTCTCAATTTGGTCTTTGATAAATTTCTGGAGTTACCACTTGAATAACATCAATATCTTCATCTTCATACTCATATTTCTCGAGTCATGAAACCTTTCACTTTCTTATTACACCATTTTCTCCAATAACCTGGAAATTTCTTTCACACAAAACTTCACACAATTCTCATTAGCAACATTAGTGTAAGCGAGGTAATAAACCTTTTAAGTCCAATTTCAGCTGAAATCCATCAAATAATAAGCTACTGTAGCAACTCCTTCCGAAAACCCAAAAATAATTCAAAAAAAAGGAAATCGACTTAAGAAGCAAATGCAAGAGTGGCAAAATCTGTCAAAACAGACCAGCAGGTAAAGATCAATTTTTTTGAACATCTTATGTTGCTCAAATCAAAAAGTGCAAAACTAACTAAAGTTAAATAATGACCTAGGGCAGAAGAACAAAAAATTACAGCTCAATCCGACATACATAGATCTGTCACGAATTTTTACGGTAAAGCACAAAAATCTGTTTTGGGACAGCAACTTCTCCAAATCTTACTTCTCTCTCATTAGAGGTTGATCTTGACACAAAAACCAAACAAAAAAGGATAATGAGAGGTTATTGCCGAAACAATAACTTCCAAGACTCAAAGAAACAAAAACAAACTGAAAGCAAGAATATATTGGGCTGTCTTCCAAAAAGCTCTTTCTTTATAGCCATTAAGATGGTCATGACAATTTCAATGATGCTCACATAAGAATACGAATTGAAGTAAAAGAGAGCATTAAGAAGCAAAAATACACATGTTTAAGTCTAACCCACTTCCTATACAAGGGAATTTTGTAAACAAAGAAGTTGTTAAAACCAGAGGCTACTAGCATAGGAAGGTAAAATAAGTACAACATAAAAACTTTCAGCATAAAACGAGAAAACTTGATATTATTGAGATGCATAAGAACAGTCTTCCCTCTCTCATAATAACTTTCGGTATCATGCATAAATTTAATGATATAGCTATCACAAGAACCATTGTAGCAATGATCACTTATCCTAACAGAAAACACAGGGACACTAGCTCTCATAACACTACTTTGTGAAACAATATTAGAAGTATCCTTACAGAGGATAGTGTGTCCATCTTCTACATATTTAGTGACAAAATCTTTCACATTTGTTATTATAGGTTCATCATCCATTTGTTTATCAGATTCAATAGCTTTATTTGTACTTTAATTAACCATATTAACTATCATAGAATGTTCCTTTGTTTTAATTGGGAAATGTATTTTCTCAATGTAAGGTTCAGGTAAAGCATGATTAGCAATATAAACTTCAGCATTTCTTACAGGAACACACTTAGCAACATCTTTATATGGTTCATGATACTTATTCCAGTTCTTTATAAGAACTTCAATATAGGAAGCAAAAACCTTAAAATAAGAAGCAATAACTTGAGAGTCTAGACCGTAAGCATTTTTAATATTTTGAAAGTCGTCAATTCCCATAAAGGATTCAATGCATTCATAGTCATAATTTATACCTGACTTTCTTCCTTTGTCATTCTCCCATGCTTCATCATTGTCTTAAATACGGTCTAGAAGATCCCATTTAGCTTCTTCCATGCGAGTGAATGATCCAGCACAAGAGGCATCCAATAAATCCTTATCATGAAGAGAAGGCCTTGCATAAAAGTTATTGATAATAATATTGTTAGGGAGCTCATGAATGGGACATTTGAGTATTAGTAACTTCAATCTCCCCCAATCTTGAGATGTACTCTCTCCATCAAGAGGCCAAAAGTTGTATATTTGATTCCGATCTTTATGAATCTCACTAGGAGGATAAAACTTTGAATAAAAGAGAGATACTATTTCCTCCCATTCAAGAGCTTGACCATTCTTTAACAATTTATACCATTTTTAGCTCATCCTTTCAGTGATAATGAGAATAACTTCTTCTTGAATTGATCCATTGTAATACATGCACACTTGAACAACCCGCATAATTCGTGTATAAAGATCAAATGATCACCGGGATGGACAGTTCCATCTCTAACATAATAGTTATCCATAACACGATCAATAATTCTTGTAGGTATTTTAAAAGTATCATTCTCAGCAGGTGGTGGTTCATCTACTACCTTAGCAGTGGTAGTAGCATTACAAAATAAGAAACTCATCGAATTATCCATAATGAAAATAAAGCAACTAACAGAAATAAACAATACTCACAATAGAAGTTTCCTTTACCAGCTCCACTCTCCAATAACGCTTCACTCCCCAGCAACGGCGCCAGAAAATAGTCTTGATGACCCACAAGTATAGGGGGTGTATTGTAGTATTTTTGATAAGTAAGAGTGTCGAACCCAACGAGGAGCAGAAGGTGTTGGCGAATGGCTAGGAGCAGGAATTCTCTGTAAATACTTAGCAAACGGATTTTTAGGGTTTTTTGATAATGCAGGTAAATAAAGTACGAGTAAATAAAAGACAATAAGAATAAATGCAGCAAGTGGCCCAATCCTTTCTTTAGCAAAGGACAAGCGAGTTGTATTACTTAAGATGACCAAACGTTCTCGACAACACATGGGAATATCGGCAAGTGATTTCGCTTCATATAGTTGATTAATCTTATTTAGTTTGCTAAGTGTTGTGTGGGTGAACTTGTGCTAATGTACCGACCTTCCTAGGACTAATACATACTTGTGATTATACCCCTTGCAAACATCCGTAAGTACAAGAAAGTGATTAAGGTAGAAACCTAACCACAGCTTTAAACTCTAAGACCCTTACGTCCCTTGTGCAATGGTTTCCTAACAGGGGTTCAGGTTTCTGTCACTCCAGCAACCCTTACGATTAGTAGCCAAATACACAATGCATTCCCCTAGGCCCATATAGGTGAAGTGTCATGTAGTCGACGTTCACATGACACCACTAGAAGAAGTACACCACAATTTAAATAACAATCTATTGAATCTTTCTCAACGCAACTCCACTACTAACAACAAGACTTCTCCCATGTCTTCAAGAACAAAACAAACTACTCACAAGACATCATATGGATCATGACCAGAGATGAAATAATGATAAGTAACAATCTGAATATAAATGATAATTCAATGGTTCACTCAATAGCATCAACTACAAGGAGTAATCAACACCGGGAAAGTTTCCCCTAAGAACTATGCAAGATTCAACCCAATTGTTACAGCGGTATGAAGTGGTGATGATGGTGCTGGTGGAGATGATGATGGTGATGATCCCGATGAAGTCCAGCTTGATGGTGGTGTTGATGGTGACAATCTCCCTTCTCCGGGAAGGAATTCCCCCGATTGAATTCTGTCTGCCGGAGAGATCTTTCTCTCTTGGTATTTTCCGCCCCGCAGAGACGGCGAAGTCTTTCTATGGTCGCTCCCTGAGTCTTAGGGTTTCGGGAGGATAATATACGCCAGAGGGGAGAGGCTAGAGTGGACCAGGGCGGCCACACCACCTGGTGGCGTGGCCTAGGGTGGCCTGCGCCAGGGGGTGGTGTGGGCCCCCTGTGGCCCATCTCCACTTCCCCTTCTGGCAATCTCCGTCTTCTGGAAAAATAGAATTTTCCATGATTTTCCTGGATTTTCTGATTTTCGCGAATTTTGCCTCCAAACATCACCTTTTCCATCAGAATCCTGACTGCAACGGTCCATGCTCCAAAAGTTATTAACCATGCAAAAACAGATGAAATAACATAAGTATCATCTCTTAATATGAAATATATCACTGAATATCAGTAAATTATGATATAGAATAGTGATGCAAAATGGACGTATCAAGGATCCCAACGAACAAGCTTGGGGAAATCTCCACAACTTAATTGGAGGTCCCAAGTAATCCACCAACCTGCAAAACAACTTCACCGTCCAGGGTTCCAAGAACCCAAGAGTAAAAAGCTTCTCACTTTCACCCAATCGAATCCTCACTGAGAACTCAAACCGATGCACCAAATGCAATGGCAAGAACACAGGAAGTGTACAAGTCCTTCTCTCCCAAATTCCACCAAAGCTACAAAATCTTATGGGGAAATATGAGAGGAAGAACAACGGAGGAAATCCACAGAAGACTCCAAGATCTAGATCCTAAGATGTTCCCCTCACTTCGAGGAAAGATTGATTGGTAGAGTTGTAGATCTAGATCTCCTCTTTCAAATCCCTCAATAATATGCAAAAATCATAGGAGAGATTGAGGGATAGTAGGCTTAAGAAGGTCAACAATGGAGGGGAAAACTTGCAAGAAAGGTTAAGGAACCATTGGGAAAGAAGGGCCCCTTAAATAGGTCCCTAAAAATCCAACCGTTACGCCCAGGAATTGCCCGGTCCGGAGTCTCCGGACTAGGACTGGAGTCTTCGGTGTACCCAGGCAAAACAGAGACGAACTGGAGGATAGTCTGTACGTGGTCCGGAGATAGACCAGAGATTTAGTTCGAAATCTCCAGTCTTACAAAAACTAGCAGAAATACCAATACGGAAACAACCATAACTTTTGCATCCGGACTCTGATTTTTATAATCTTGGGCTCGTTTTAAAGAGGACAATAAGCTGTACAAGATCATATAGAAAACTATCATAGTCTAGAAAGGGAGGATAGAACCAAATGGCGAAAGGTTTGACCTCTCTCAAAAAGACAAACCGGTAAAATCTCCAATATCGAAAACGCAATAGAGAATGCATATGAAATCCGCTTTCGATGAACTTGAGCTTGTCATGAAGATTAACACAAGCTCTAAATACTCTCATGGATAAGAACCAAATAAGAACCAAGAAATATGATGCCAAGTATGCAAAGGTTTGAGCTCTCTCCGAAGGATATGATCAATTTACTCACTCGAGAGCCCCTCTCGATAGTACGGTTACCTATCCTATAAACTGGTCTCCCCAACTAACACCATGAGACCGCTAAGAAATAAACTATATCAAGAACATACCTTTGCCTTAAGCATATTCCACTTGAGCTTGATGATAACGATCTTGTCAACCTCAAGATGGAACACCTTTTTTTATTGCACTAGCTTGGTGTAGTCTTGCAAATTGCTCCCCCATACTCACTATGGGAGAGCTTCTGTTTTGGGCATATCATCTTCCGATATCCATGATTATCATAGGATGGCAAGCTTCAAGCAAATGATCTCTTCGAGGTGGCTCATCTTAAACTTGCACATCATTTTTTCTTTCTTCATTATGTTGGTGTCTTGAAGGTACATAAGATATATCACTCCAACTTTATTCTTCAAGACGCACTTGCTATAGGCTCAACTCTTTACAAACCGTTTTCTGTCCGCTAGGGAAATATTACACCGGAGACTCCGGTCTGCAAACATCTCACACCAGAGATTCCAGCTCATCTCCGGACAGTCTCCGGACCCCCAATTAGAATGACCCGTGCATGTTTTCGAGGGTCACATCGGAGACTTGCGCCGAAACTCCGGATGGGGACACCGGAGACTCCGGTTGGGACACCGGAGACTCCGGTCCTTGCATACCGGATATTCCGGTCCTCTCCGGACAATCTCCGGATCGCTCATTGAAACCTTGGTCAACACTTGATCTTCTTCACTTTCTTCTTCTTCTAACCTTGAAGCCAACACATGGTTCAAGTATTGGCTATAGACAAATCCTACAAATAAAACTCAATGCAAACATAATAAATCCATAAAGATTGCATTACTTACCAAAACCATGCATGAGGCACATATGCACTTTCAATATAAATGTAGGAGCTACCGATAATAGTTTACTTATGCTATATATCGTCGACCTGTCATACACGTATTATCAAACGTTCTGCCTGACAACCATGCTCTGGTAGGCGCAACTGAGACCCACACTATAAAAAGTCATGTTGTTCTCGAAAACGCTATCATTTAGCGGTCCGAGAACATATCTTCTCATTTGCACTGCATATAGCGCGATCATATCATAAGACGTTGTGCCTACCGGCCCCGTCCCGGGAGGCGCAAGGAGGAGTCTAGTTTTGCATAACGTATGTAGTCGATATTGTGAATGTTGATATTTCTTCTATGTATTTAATCACTTTTGACTAATTTTATACGATTTTATTGGAATGGAGGTAGTATATAACTAGCGGTTCTTTGGGTGGTGTTTATGTATGTTTTCATTATGATTGATTTTCGATAGTCTTATATATACAGACAACTTGATGTACTTCCTTCGTCCAGAAATAAGTGACTTGGTTTTGTCTAGATTCACGTGTATCTATACACTAAAACATATTTGGATACATGTGAATCTAGACAAACGGAAGTCAGTAATTACTGGACGGAGGGAGTATGTTTAATCGATTGACCAACAAGTGTTTGGTTTTTCTACAATCTACTAATAATTAAAGTTTGACACAACGTGTCCATCAACCGCATTTTGAGACTTTAAAACAGACATACTATTTGAAAATTTAATTGGTTTTACAATCAAGAGCACATATTTAGCTCATTTTTCCACTGAACATGAAACGGGTAATCCTTTCTCGAAGTTGAGGTGTTCGTCCTAACCGTTTCGAAACTCTACTCCATCTAAATTTATAGAGTTGCACGCGCCAATTTCCCATACATTCATTATGCACAATGAAACATTGTTTCTCAAAAAAAGGTTAGATATGCCTTCCAATGCTAATATCCATCCAGAAACACGCATCCGTGATTCAAAAAAATTCCTTCATGATGTTCAACTTTTGAAACCTTCAACCTGGAGTTTAGTTTTTGTTTTAATAAATTCTCAATATTTTGAAATACTGCCCAAGGATTATAGCTAAAACTCGTCCGCACCCGCAATGCAAATATTCTACTCGGAAAATCCAGATATTCAGCTCTATAATCCAACTCTTTAGCTTATAATTGCACTTTTCCAAAATCAAAATCCAAAATTTTAACTTCAAAATTGAAACCTTCTCGGTAGAATTTAGTTTTTTCTTAAACATACTCTTAAACGTTTTGAAATGCTACCCAAGAAAACCCAGCTAAAACCCCGCACCGTTCTTCCGTGTAGTTTCCGCCTTCCGCCGCTGGTTTCCCAGCACAACGTAGGGTTTCCCCAGCTCCGCCCCCATGGCGCGCGCCGCCGCCTCAAGGCTCGCCGCCGCCGCGACCTCCTCGAAGTCGAAGGTGAGCTCACGCCCCTCCTCTCTCTCTCCCCCTCCCATCACAATCCCGAACCCTCACGGCTAACCCATTTTAACTCTCCATGCCAGCTCGAGGTGTTCTCCCGCCATCTCGCCGCCGCCTCGTCAGCGTGGGGCGCCTCTTCGCGGCTTCCCGATCCAGGTCAGTCGCCTCGCTTACACTTCGGTACTTTCGCATGAATTGTCCGAGAAAAGCCTGACCCGCTGAAATTGTGCAGTGAGGGAGAGGAAGAGCCCGAGCTGGTGGTGCCCGAGCAGGTCGTTCCATGGTACGCCCTCCGGTGGATCTGAGGGGTCTTTTTTTGCGTACTACCATTTTTCGTTTTGGGACGCATAACAGTTTGTCATCCTTGGTGGGGACATTTTACTTTTGGAAACCAGTTTCACATAGTCGAAAGTTTGAGACCAAGCCTGCCCAAACATCCAAGTTGTTTAAAGCATCTCAACTAAACGAGATTATCATACCTTACTGAAATGATGAACAGATCCTTGGTGTTATTTTGGCAATTAAAACTGAAGCCAAGATTTCATTTTGTGGCTCCTCTTAATCTGGGCAAAAAACATTTCTTCTATCAGTCCATAATTCACGGTCCTTAGTGGATTGAAAGGTAAATGTATGTGTCTGGGCATCAATCATCTTATGCATGGCATCTTGGTAAATTTTCGTTCAGTAAACACAACTATCAGTGTTATCTGGTCATCATATCCATGCTAGCTTGCTAGTCCAGTGTCAAACTCTTTCCCTGATTCACAATGTCATACAAATTCAAGATTTGACAGCTTTTGTAAACGCAGAAAAAAAAACAGAGTGATTCATTGATGCACTATCCCAAAAGGAGATCAACCAGAATATATTACCCACTGTCCTTGCCAGGGTGATGTTATCATGTATTTGAATATAAACTATTCTTTTGGCGTGCAAATCTAAGTGTCTGAAAGATGAAAATTAGTTTTATCCATGTCCTCTGCCATTCATACTACACAAAGTTAAGTTATACATCCAATAGGTTGTGCTAACTGCACACAAAAAATAGCATTGTCGAATTCCTAGTGATTGCTGATAATGTATTGAACATTAAACGGAAGGCCCATTTGCTTTCATCTTTTTTTTTTCAAACTGTGACTGGCAATAATTGGTACTTCCTTTTGACTTCTGACTATAGCTACCTAGTGGCCAGTGGGCCTCTTTGATTCAAGTAAATTATTTATGATAGAAATTCTTCCTATACTGGTAGTTTGGTTTGTATGAATTAGAAGAAATCTTAGGAGTTTTTCCTATGCGTCACTTTCCACTTAGTTCCAATTTTTTTTCCGGTGGATCTAGGTACATAAAAGATTCATATGCCTCGTGACTTTTTATGTTTCTTATGATGTAATTGGACACACTTTGGTTTGAGAGCATGTAGGGCTCAATAAGGCAGGCCATTGCATTTCCGCATTTCGCCAATTTTAGTGTTTCTTAAATTCTGCAAATCAGAATGGCCCTGAAAAGCTGGTCTAATGCTACTAGTCATAGAATAACAACACTTCACCACGATCAAGTTTAAAAGAAGTGTCCCTAGGTGCTTGCAGGCGCGCAACAGCACTGATGTGGCAAGAGAAAAAAGTGTGAGTCTGGTCGTCTATAGCACTGCTACTCCTGGTTGGTACTGTTTCTCATGCAACCATGGTGGCTTGGTTGATGGTGGAAGCTGCAGATGAAAGCATATTTGAAACCTAGGTTTTCTCCCCCTTCTTGTTGTGTTCCTTCCAGAGATGCACAGCCTGTTGTTGCTGCTGTTACTCAGTCGCCTAGGCAGGCTATGTGCCGCAAAACACCTGCTTTGTGCCTTCCGAACCTTTACCATGGTACCTGTATGAACTGCAAAAGTACAGTGTTATATGCCTGATTTCATCATTTACCAAAACCATATTCATCTTTGCCATTTGTCAGAGACAGGAACTAGGCATTTATTTAATGCAAACGTCAAATTTCAAACTTGCTTTTAATTGTGAACTATGAGTGTGATTACCTTTTTTTTTGTATATTCCATGTTTATTTTGATTATTTCTATGACAAGAATTTATATTTGTATATGTTTTAGCCACAATGAGGGTCGATGCAAGGGATTACTACGATGTGCTCGGAGTGAGCTCGGATGCTTCTGCATCAGATATAAAGAAGGCATATTATGGGGTCTGTATTTTTTCCATCACTTTATGTCATTTTTAAGACTTAATATATACATTGTTGATTAGATATAACTTGATTAAACTTGGTTAACATGAACTCGGCCCTGACCAAATAAATGAATATATCTGACATGTATGGTTTTTAAGGCGGTAAGGCGATCTAAGTTGCTCGGGGACCTTTTACCTCTTAAGCGCTTAAAGCGTAAGGCAAGGCGGCACCTTAGACACATAAATATATCATATATGGCAATCAGATAGGAGATTTATTAACTAAAATTAACATAAGCTCAACACAACTTACATAACATAATAATGACTAGAACCTAGAAGTTCATGGCGTAGGCCTCAAATTATCTTGTCTACTGATGAAACAATGTCTTTGAACTTCAGCTTCATCCTCCTCGTCTAAATATTGCTCCATAGTTTTAAACTTCCTTGTGTTTAAGAAGTTACGGATTTCTTTCTTAATTTCAACGGATGCCTCTGGACAGTTACCCACCTCACTGAAACCCCCAGAAAGGTGTCGCTGGAGCCGTCTCACTCCAGCATGGACTCTTTGGCCCCACAATTTACACTGAAGCAAATCCTTCCTGGCTAAATCTGGCCAAAATCCATACTTCCAAACTGGATCATCTGATCTAGTTCTCCGTCTAGGATCATTGGACAGACCATAAGCATTCAGCAGCCACAGGATCCATCAGAGCAGGGACACTTCACTACTGCAGCAACACTAACAGAAGGCCAATCAGCGGTCAAACGAAAAGAGAAGGCAGGCAGCCAAGCACACACCGAAACAGAGTGCATCCGATCAGCTAAAGGCCACTATCCGCTGCTACTTAATCAGCTATCAAACCGCCAAAGGCCATTATCTACTGCTTACTTACTGCTAACAGCAAAGGCCAGCAGCTACTACTTAATCAGCCAAAGGACCAGCACCAGGCCACCAGCAGTAGCGAAGGGCATAAAGCAATAAAGCAAGTCGAAACAGGAACATCAGGCACAGGGAAGGGCGGAGAGAAGAGAGACGATGGAGAAGAGAGATGAGCTGTACTATGCTGCCCTGCTGGGAGAGAGGCTGCGCCTGAGGAGAAGCCTGGCCGGAGGAGGAAGCTGGTGGAAGAGCTCGTGCAGATCTGGCGGAGGATGCTGGCTGCTGCCAGAGAGGAGAGAGCTCCTTTCTCTCTCCCTCTCAATTGTTTCCCGTGGACTGGTCAGCGCCTCTCCGTCTTTCTCCTCTCCCTCTCTTTACTCTGCGTGCCCAATTTTCCTCTCTTCCTACCCCAGTTTCTGTTCCCCGCTCGACCTGCACCCTGCTCTGCCCATGGCGTACAAAACAGCTCAGAGCACCGCGTTACGCGCCTAACAGATGCTCTGGATGCCTCAAACACCTAAAGCGGATGCTCTACTCGACTGTCCAAGGCGAGCCTGACGCCTTGATGTTGGAGGTGATCTGACGCCTAAGCGACGCCTTAAAAAATATGCTGACATGTTGTTTGACATGCCATCATATTCTTTTATTAGATGTGCAGAAATGCACTAATAATACTTGGCAACAATGTGCTAGCTGGATTTTTCCTTCAGGATTGGAAGACATATTTCGAAATTTTAAATTTATACTGGAGCAGAGAAAATCAGTACACCTAAGGTTTTTAAAGCAGTTTATGGTCGCTACTGGTGGCCCAGCTCCATTTGAACACCAGCTTTCAGGGATTTTGCAGAGTAGATTAGCATGCTGCCAGTAGCCTTTGCAGAAACCAGTTATACTACTTTCACAAGACCTTTTTTCCGCCTCCCAAATAATGTATTTTTCGAGGAGAAAGACATTGTTGCAAGAACATCTTTTGTTTTCACATGATGTCTTTGAGAAACTCGACATTTTATTTGTATTTCACCTTTTTTTTTGTCCAGTCACCTTGCCACCTGCCTATCTAGAGAACGTTGCAAGAGTCCAGTGAAAAGATTAGAACGCTAGTCCCTGATCACCAGCAATGTTAGCCTGCAGTCTCTTGTTTAAAAGTGATACATTTATCCTCATTTTGTCAAACTTTATCACGAGACCCCTAAACTGAAATCACTAGTATACTAGTTTGCGCAGCTGATGAGTCTGGTTGGGCCATGGTGCACAAATACTTAACTTCCTCACAGGCACTTGACCACTTGTTTACTTCTACCAAACAGTTTTCTTTTCCTAAAAAAATCCACTGGAACACTTTTTGGGCTAGTAGAAGAGCTACCTCTTCTCGATGAAGGCTTATGAGTGTATGATAGCCCCCCTCCCTTAACAGAGACTGTATGATAGCCCCCCTCCCTTAACAGAGACTGTATGATAGCCCCCCCTCCCTTAACAGAGACTATATGTCTAGACTCTAGAGGATCAAATTGCTCTGATCTATTGTTGAGGACCAACTACATTATGTTCTTGATATCTGTATGTTGTTTGATCAATAATCTTCATGATCTTCATGTAGATAATTTGTCCCGTCTCCTATTTCTTGACATTTGTTAGCTCATTAAATTTTAGCTTAACTGGCATGCTTTTCCAGCTCGCAAAGAAGTTCCATCCCGATACTAATAAAGATGATACTGGCGCAGAAAAAAAATTCCAAGAAGTTAACCGGGCCTATGAGGTATGGCGTTTCAGTAATTTTTTTTCCATTTGATGAACCATGGCATGTATTTATCTAAAAGGCTGCTATTGTTTGTGATTTTCTCTCAGGTTTTGAAAGATGACGATAAGCGTGAAACATATGATCAGGTTCTTAATTTGTTTCATAATATGAAAATTAAATAATATTCCTATATAAACTCAATGCTGTCATAAATGATGAAACAACATTTTTTGTCTCATTTCTTTCAGTTTTAATTGACCTGCTTATATGATAGCTCTGGTTTCTCCAATCGCTAGTATTCGTTTTGTATGATACGAAAATAGTTAGTGCTTATATGTTAACTATAACATGTCGACAGCTTGGAGTTGAATCTTACGAGCGCCAAGCATCAGGTGGTGGCCCAGACGGTTTCCCTGGGGGTGGTGGGGGCTTTACTGGCGATAATCCATTTGGTGATATTTTCGGTGATGTAAGGAGTCCTTCGATTTTATTTAGTACGAGTAAATTGTTCCTTGCACCATTTTTAGGTTGTCATAATGTCACTGTAACGTTATTGAAGTTATGCATGAGGGCGGGGGTTCCTGCAATTCCATATAGAAGAAGCTAACTGGTTCAGTTTACGAGGGAAGCAAGACCAAAAACCATACAAGACTAGGTTAATTAGGGGAAAACCGGGCAAAAACCTAGCTAAACTAGGTCTGGGGCGCCGGCAGACGGAACGGACACACAGGAAGGAGCACTACGCCTGCTGGGTCCCCGACGCCGGAAGCCAACCTAGTCATGTCTCCAAAATGATGCCGACAAGACGCCGCAGTCATCCGATGGAAATGGAGGATTAGATCCAGAGGGTTTGGAAGGGTCCGAGGCTCCACGACGACACCACTAAGATGGAAATGGCACTCTCGAGCACTGTTGTTGCTGGCACTGATAAAGTCAGCCAAGACTTCCGTCCAGAGTGCCATGACCACCACCTTCGCCGGACTGCTCGAGGACAGTCCACGTGCCGCCAGCCTCCTACACCACTAGAGAGCTGATGCCCAGATCCCTGCGCCAGATGGCCAGAGTAGCCAGACGCTGCTGCCATGGCAACCACCTCTACCCTGGGGCCATCGCTCTGGCATCCGAGCTCAACACCTCCCAGCGGCCACGAGACCTCCGACACCCACCGCTGCCTGGCCACACGCTCCAGATTTGGCCATGTTCGCCCATCCCGCCTTCTGACGCGGGCGAAGACAATCGCTGGCACAGATGTGACCGGTTTCCTCTCGCTGCAGACCAGCCACTCCCCCCAGCCTTGTCTCTGTATCCCAGTGCCTCCAGCTCCCTGGACGAGGACCCTGCCACATTAGGAAGCAGGGCCTGCCGCCACTGCGGTCTAGGCCAGTGGCAGTAGCAGAGTGGGAGGCCAGGATGAAGGTGCTGCACAGCTGCTCGGGTCTCCCCTGTGTTGCCTTGGGTGTGACATTGGGCTGTGATACGGACTCAAAATATGTGATTATCTTCTATGCAGGGACTTCAACACATAATTGGAGTTGCTTTTTAAATAAATTGTACAAAGGTGTCCATTTAAACATTGTACTACACATTGTGGTTTTTAATCTAGTGCAGTTACCTTTGTTCTTTGCTGAAAAGCATACGCTTGCATATACTTTAAACATATCATGTAGTAGTTTTTCAATTTAACTATCAGAATGGTCTTTCATATTTGAGTGTCCAGGCATGATCTGATAATATCCTTCAACATTTGTATTTGCCAAGTCTCTTGCCCTCCATTTCTTAGTAACTTTATGAACCATCGGCATGCCTCATATGTTTTATATTTTGCCATGTCAACCAGATTTTTGACAGTGCGTTCAGAGGAGGCCAAGATGTCAAGGTTTTTATTATTCTTCATTGCAACGGTTTACTTTAAATTAGACATTGTTGCAATCCTTATTGTCATTCAATTGTAGATTCCTGTTGAATTATCGTTCATGGAAGCTATCCAAGGATGCAGAAAAACTATTACATACGAGACTGATGTTCTCTGTGGAACTTGCCGTACGTGTTGTCACCTGTCTATCATTCCAGTGATGTAGGAACTTCTTGAATTATCCACACCCCCACCCCCACCCCCACTCCCCCCATCCCACTTGTTCTTTTGGCTCAAGTGTAACATTTGTTAATTGCAGATGGAAGTGGTGTTCCTCCTGGCACTGTACCTCAAACATGTAAAGCTTGTAGAGGGGCTGGTGTGGTATGTCTCCTTTTACATATTTGACAGAGTGTGTTGTCACACATAGATTACTATCCTGGCATTCAAAATGTTGTCTTATGAATACAGATATTCATTCAGAAGGGTATATTGAGTCTTGAATCTACTTGTTCTCGGTGCGGTGGAAGTGGAAAAGTTGCGAAGGTACATTTGTGCTTCCAAGACATATTTTGTCTATTTGTTCCTTCATGTTTAGATTTTATCGTTTGTCATATGAGGTGAAGTTGCTGGCTGTTCCAATACACAGTTACATCACTGTCATGAGGTGAAGGAACATCTTCGATGCTTTTTAAACTATTTGGAGTAGTAATCCTAAAATGTTTTCATTTTGCCAAGTACAGTACATGGTATGAATTACTCAATGTAATTGTACAGTATATTGTTAATTTCTTAACTTTATACGCTATGATTTATCTCTTATGTTGATGGTGTTCTGGGAGCCTAACTCAATCTGCTTTTTCCATGCTCGACTTGAAGAATTTTTGCAAGACATGTAACGGTGAACAGCTAGTTAAGGGGAAAAAATCAGTCAAGCTTGACATTATGGCTGGTAAGAATGACTCAGCTCTACCAATGCATTTTTATACGCTTGATATGTGACACACGGCGGCAGATCCACTTAAGGTCATGGGTGTACATCTGTACACCCAAAAATTTCAGCAAAAAGATCCACATATATAGTATACAGTGGGAATGTATGACACTAGTAGTATTCCTTGAGTAGTATATGCATTATTCTCATATAGATCTATCTCAAACCTCAAAATAGTGAGGATCCCATTCCTATGGTCCATTAGGTAGCAGCCAACATCATTCCCAACTAAAAGGGACCAAGTGCCAGAAATGCCCATGTTAATGCTCTTGTCCCTCAGTTCAGTACACTGCTCAGTCCAGACTGACAGACACATAGGGAGCACCATCAGCTATCCAAGCGACAGATACACAGGCAGTGTGGTGCCGCACCCTGGCACCGACGGCGAGCTTAGGCAAGCTGCCGCAGGACGGGATAGAGCAAGCAGAGGAACACAGGGAAGGCACGTCGATGTTCATACTGCTCCTGCTGGGTTTTCCTGAGAAAAAAGTTTGAACACCCAAAATTGAAATCCTGGGTCCCACACTGGTGACATGTAACTTAGAACTATGAATTTGGGTATGCAAAACATCTGGGTGTGTTTGGCTAAGGTTTTGCTTGCCCATGATTTGGCCAATGTTGGCATGAAAAATGTACCATAGTGACCAAAGGTAGGGTATATTTGGCCAGTGGCCAGAAATCAAACATATTCTTTCTACATATCCTTTCTATTCGCTGTTCGCTCTGCATGCTGTAAGGTGTGAACTTATGGCATTGCGAGTAAGTCAGTAACTTACCTAGGTGTATATACCACTGCTCCCAACCCAACTGACCTACTTGACACAATCCAGAAAGTAGATCTCCTCTTCCAGTCCTTCGTTCATTAGCCTAAATGCTACACCAGGTTGACCAGATATATGACTTCTCTCTGCTAGCTTGTCCTAAGAACAACAACAGTTCCACATGCATCTCCAGTGCTTTTCTATTCGAAACACAAGGGGCTAGGCAATGCGAGTACATCCCTTTTTCCCTTGGCCCATCTCAGTAATATGTAGGCCCAGTCCTTACTTGAATTATCCGTCCTCCCCACAGAAAGAAAGTGATTTTAGGGCCTAACATGAAGAAGCTACTTTTAATGCAATATAGCTCAGCTCACTGTCCTATGAAATGCCCTTCTATTTAGTCTTTCTTCCTTAACTGTTAATGTTTGAGTACTACTATTTGCTACAGGTATGCAATAGCACATGTTTATTTTGGAGTTTATGGAAATACCTACATATTTGCATTTATTATATCATAGCTGGAACACTTCTTCAGGAATTGATGACAATGAGATTATGAAGGTTCGTGGCCAGGGTGGTGCAGATGTTGAGCGCAATAAACCTGGTGACCTTTATTTAACTATCAAGGTCAACATTTCTCTTTGGTCAAATTTTCAGTTCTATATGTCAGTTCAATCTGTACTTCGCAAGTGAAGTTATGGTTCATTTGCGGTTGTTGCGCTGTTGAATCTAGTTAGTTGGGAGAATATTTACTTGAGCCTTAATACTCATTTTCCTGTTACAGGTCAGAGAGGATCCTGTCTTCCGTAGAGAAGGCAACCACGTGCATGTCGATGCCGTTCTAAGCATGGCCCAGGTACCGTTGTGATCAATGTGTATCATGCTTTTTTAGTTAGGTTGTTTGAAAATAAATAAGAAAGTATGATGCAAATGTTACGATCATGCATTGATCCATATTTCTTTTTGGCTGTGGAGGAGCTCTAAAACTGGTTGGTTTACAGGCTGTGCTAGGTGGAACCGTGACTATACCAACCCTCACTGGGAATGTTTCAGTCAAGGTATGTATTGATTCTTCAGTAAATTCACTTTTGCGGGTTGGCACATGATTGCATGTATTTGCCGGATGCTGATATCTATTTCCTAAGGCTTACCTTGCATTTTGTATTACCTGTCCAGGTCCGCCAAGGTACCCAACCAGGAGAGAAGGTTGTCTTGCGGGGCAAAGGTTGGTCATTGTGGTCACCTAAAACAGGCACCTTTATCTGAATCACACTGTTATTAACACATACATACTTTCTCCATCTTATTTTTTTGCAGGAATAAAGGCAAAAAATTCTTCGTCGTACGGGGATCATTATGTTCACTTCAACATCAGAGTCCCAACGTATGCTTCTTGGCCTCAACCAAATTCCAGTTCCACAGGAGAGAAGTGAAGAAAAATAAATATTCAAAATCAGCATTTAATTTTGTGTCTGCTTTTGCAGGGAGCTGACACCACGGCAACGGGAGCTGATGGAGGAGTTCGATAAAGAGGAGAGCAGCGACGGGGCGAGAGTTGCTGCTGCCTCTGGATGAAATTTTTGTGCCCCTTATTCATTTTCCACACATAATAAGTCAAGTCAGATGGCCCTGCTTGAAGGGCGTATATCCCATGCATGTTTGTAGGCGTTAGATGGTGTGAGTTTTGCCCTGTATAATATACACGCTGCCGTAACTGATGGTCCTATATTATTGTAAACTTCTGATATATAGTCACTGATTCCATTGTAACAACAGCCAGTAACAGAAAGCATCTTTTTGGTGTTGAGATTATCAGTGTGTTTTCAACATGAACAGATGGAACAGATGGAACTCTTCCAAGCTTTACAAATATGTAGAATTGTTTTAGATGCATATCACGGGTATCATGGGGCGATATATATATACGCACTTCCACTATTTTATCTATATTGCGACCCCATTATTGTACGGAGTAGTACGTACAATTTGTTTCATATTGGACAGCACAATCACTGTGATTGCACACCTGATTTTCTAACTTCAAAGTGCATCTCTTTAATTATCAGAGAACATGTGTCTTTAACTTCAAAGTTCTGATCACCCAACGATCATGCCAGAGTCTTATCAGCTCAGCGCTGTCCACTTCAAAGATCATCGGGTTAAAACCCCTGTCCACAGCAAGGACACATCCATCTCGCAGCACCAGAACCTCCATCGTCAAAGGATTAGAAATGCCCTCATAGATCTTGCATCTGGCTCCACCAAGACCCATCCTATCACGGCCTATTAAAATATGATCCAAATTTATTAAAGAGGCTAACTTTCTGATGAGCGAAGCGAGACCCGCGGCATGGATAGTTGAAGATCTAGATTTCCAGCTTTACATATACATCAGATAAGTTGCATATGTGAAATTCCCAGCGTTGTGTAAACACTTTCCATATAGTAAAGTTTTGCTGGTTGGTGTCCGTTATTTTCTCTCTATTTGTTAGAGAGATTTTCCACGTTAAAATCTTGTGTCCCCTATTGTGATTTCGTTTTTGTTTTTCGTTATTTGCTTTTCTTGTTCAAAACACAGGTTATAACACCAGTCGCTGTATGATATTGGTCTACCTGAAAGGCACCATCACCCTGAGAAGTGTACCAAACATATAGAAGGAGCTGCCAACGACAGTTACAACACTGCGACACGGCAGACAAAGGCTACCAACATAAGGGAGGTAGCTCCCCTAACACCTAAGCCTACTCTCCCTCTAACGACATGGTCACCGGCTCCGGAAAGCCAAACACCTCCGATCGGAACATCCTAGCTAAGCGCCACTGCTCGAAGTTGCCCCTGATCCTCATCTCGATGGTATCCATCGCTGGGCGCACGCCGTTAAACACAACGTCGTTTCGGTGTCTCCAAATGCTCCAGAAGACCAAGATGATCGTCGTCCAGAGGTATTGTCGGTGGGCCTTCGCGCATGGTCTCGTCATCCACCAAAGGAGTAGGTCCTATGTCTGCCGCATGCATCCACTGTGATCTACCCCACCGAAGCAGTGCCCATGCCCAGACTTCCCGGGCCACCACACATCCAAGCAAAATATGTTACATGCTTTTCGGTTCCTGATCACATAGCGGGCATTTGGGCGGTCACGGGAACCCGCGCCGCTCCAAACGATCTGCGTCCAACATCGGTCTCATCAGAGTTAATTTTGATAGTATCATCTGGTGGTCCATGCTAAGAACAAGCAGGTCGGGTGGATTTAGTTTGCACTTTGTCCCTAGGTAGTACCAGGGTATGCAAAGTCTCCATGATGAGCTCCATTGATTTAGCAGGATCAAAACCTGCCTCTCCATGTGTCACATTATTCCTCGAAGTACAAATGAAATACATCACCGTAGTGATAATAGGTCTCTCGCTTTGCGTGAACGATGGATCACAAAGAATATCCGCTGCCCCCATAACTGGATGAAGTCTCAGAAGTTTAATAAGTAAAACCTCATTTGCTGTTGTCCGAAACAATTTAGCATGGTTGCAACGAGTGCATGCATAAGTGTCTCAGACTTCACTTTGTAGATTCCAGAAGTGCTATTTTCCATGACATGTCACTGTGTAAGAGTCCCGTAATCAGGTAATATTCCTTTAAGAACTCTCTAGCAAATACACGCACCTTAGGTACCACACAAAGCTTCCAAACCCGCTTCCAGATATCACCCTCATTCTCAGGCGTATATGATGCTGCATTAGCTGTTACTGCATCCTCTATTTGATCTTTCAGTACAATCGCTCAATAGGCTGAGCGGACCGAGTAGACCCAGACTTCTCCTTCGAGCTTCAACAAAGCTAGCCAATCCTCTCATGCACTTCTCCTAAGAGCTATTTTCAAAATTGAGTACACATCAGGTGCAAAGAATATGCTTATCATTAAAGGAACATTCCACCGATGGTCACTTGTAATTCGTTCATTCACCATCGACAAGTCAGTGTCCTTGAGTCAGCTCATGGGCCTCATTGTGGAGTCATTCGGAAGCTAGTTGTCTTCCCATAATTGAAATCGTTTCACATGAGCCCACACGTTTTATAAAGCTTAATTTCAAAGCTTCTCTTCCCGCCAACACTGCTTGCCATGTTCTGGACACAACTCTTGGCACAACCGCAGTCATCAAATTCTGATTATGAAGATATCTACTAGTACTAAGGATCTGTGAGCATAGAGATTCTGGATTCATGATGATCCTCCAGGCTTGCTTCCCTAATAGAGCAACATTAAAAGTATGCATATCCCGGAAACCCATTCCTCCTCGGTTCTTCGGCATAGCTAGCTTCTCCCATGATATCCAATGCATTAAACGTCTATCAAGGTTACCACTCCACCAGAACATGCCCATCAATGAAGTATATTTCTTGCAAGAGCCTTTGGAGAGTAATAAACAACTCATGCTATGAATCGGTTTGGCCCGGATAACTCATTTCAACAATGCCTCCTTTCCAGGGTAAGAAAGGTTCTTTTCTGCCCACGCATTATTTTTTCCCCGAGCCGAATCTGCTATAAATTCGAAGACCTCATGTGTGATCCTCCCAACAACAACCGAGATACTTTTCACTGATATCTTCTAGCTAAATATTCAAAATCTATTTTACCGCTTCCCTATGATCGGCCAGAGTGCATGGCCTAAAGAAAAGTGAGCTCTTCTCCTTATTCACCATCTGACCAGATGCAAGATTGTAAATCTGTAGGATTTCATTTAGTCCAGATGCACTCGCCGCATTAGCATTGATAAAGATCAAACTATCGTCTGCAAGCAAAAGGTGTGAGATCCACGGTGATCTATTGCAAACCTGAACACCCCTGTCCACAAAACCAGTGTTATAATGATGTAACAGAGCAGTCAATCCTTCTGCACAATATAAGAACAGATAAGGCAACATTGCCCCCCCTCCTTGTCTAATTCCGTGAGTTGGGGAAAAAAGTTCCAACAAACCTCCATTCACCTTCACTGAGAACCTGCCAGTGGACACACATCTCATAACAAGTTGACCAGGCGACTAGGGAAACCTAGTTCCAACAACATTACTTCAATGAAAGGCCACTCGACACGGTCATAAGCTTTCATCTGTTGTATTTGCTAGATCGTCTAGATGTGGGAGTTTCGATAGTACCTTTGTTGTTAATCGAATATGCTTGAGTCTTATAGTGTGATCCTGTATCTTATCTTTCACAACATAATACTTTATCTCTATTGGTTTGGAAGCATTACTCGACTTGTTGTTGTGAGCATAGAATACTACGGGCTCGTTGTCACAGTACATCTTTAGTGGTTTGTCAATGCAATCTACCACTTTCAAGTTGGGTATAAATTTCTTTAACCATATCGCCCGCCCTGTTGCCTCATAACATGCTATAAATTATGCATACATCATGGATGATGCAACTATTGACTGTTTGGAGCTTCTCCACGAAATAGCCCCTCCTGCGAGAGTGAAGACATATCCTGTTGTGGATTTTCTATCATCTCTATCTCCCGCAAAATCAACGTCTGAATACCCTCTTATCTCTAGGGAATCAGACCTTCTATATGTTAGCATGAGGCCTTTTGTGCCTTGCGCATAATGCAATGCTTTCTTTACCATCTTCTAGTGCTCTATGCTTGGATTCTCTTAATATCTACCAAGTACCCTGGTGATAAAAGCTAAGTCAAAGCAAGTGCACACTTGTGCATACTGTAAGCTTCCAACGGCCGAAGCATATGATACTGTTTCATTTGATCGATCTCATATTGACTCTTCGGACATTGAAATTTCCCAAAGTTGTCACCCTTGACTATAAGAACATGTGTGGTATTGCACGCATGCATACTATATTCCTTTAGAATCTTCTCTAGGTATGCTTTTTGCGATAGACCTAGAACCCCATTTATCCTATATCGGTGAATTTCTATGCCCAAAACATATGAAGCTTCACCAAGATCTTTCATATCAAAGTTTAAGGACAAGAACTTCTTTGTTTCTAGTAGTAGACTGACATCGCTGCTAGCAAGCAAGATATCATCCACATACAGAATTAGGAAAATATACTCCCACTTTTAAACTTTGCATAAACGCAGTTGTCCTCAACGTTCTCATTAAATACAAATTTCTTAATGGTCTCATTAAACTTTAGATACCACTGTCTAGAAGCTTGCTTTAATCCATAAATGGATTTCTTTATGCGGCATCCCATATCTTCCTTGCCTTCCATGATAAAACCCTTGGGTTGTTTCATGTAGACTCTTTCTTCTAAATCTTCGTTAGAAATGTCGTCTTTACATCCATTTGATGCAGCTCTAAATCAAAATGTGCAACTAACACCATTATGATTCTAAAGGAATCCTTACATGAGACTAGAGAAAAAGTCGCATTGCAATATACTCTTTCTCTTTGTGTAAATCCTTTTGCCACGAGTCGTGTTTTGTATTTCTCCACATTTCCTCTAGAGTCATACTTTGTTTTGCAGACCCATTTACATACTACTGTCTTGGCTCCTTTGGGAATTTCCTCTAAGTCCCAAACTTGGTTGGAACTCATCGACCTCATCTCATCTTCCATGGCCTCTAGCCACTTCGATGAGCGAGGGCTACTCATGGATTCTTGAAATGAAGTGGGAGCTTTTCCATGTGGCTTAGAAGGGATATCTTGCTCATGGCCTTCAATTTGGCCATGGTTCCTTGGTTACTTGGTTACTTTGATAGTAGTTCATCTTTTTATTGTCCTTGACATAGTTTAAGGAACCACCATTGGAGGTTTTAAGTCTCTCCTCTTCTTGGGCACACATGACAATGGTCTTTTCTATGTCCCACTTTTCTAGGGCCATATTATAATTGATAACGAAATTGTCAAACTGTTGAGGCAATGACGCCATAACCAGGTGAACAAGGAGTGCAGGATTTAGCTCTAGATCAGCTTCCATGGCCTTCAATTTGGCAGCCATGTTGCTCATCCGGAGGATGTGCTCCCTCATGCCATGTCTACCTCTTGTATAATTTTCTGTCACCAACTACTTCAGCAACTGGGTTGCATATGTCTTTAAAGAGCCAGTGAACTGGCTCTTTATCTTTTCAAGGTACTCCCCCACGAAAGCACACTCTGCAATTGAGCCGGTAATTCCCTGCTCAATAGTGTTCTTTATAAATGTCATGCATTTTTATTGACGTTTTGCCACCTTTTGCTCTCTATGGAGTATGACAGCTCCAATGGAGCATAGTCTCTTTTCTTTCTTTGCCATGCATCATCATCATTAGCGGCATCTCTTATTGGCTATGTCGGCTTGATGGGTTGTGGGATTTCGACAACGCAATCCACCTCGGCACAAACAAACGCCATGTCCACTTTCTTTCTCCATTTAGAGTAGTTATCTTCTCTAAGTGTCGGGACCTCCTTGATGCAGCTCATCAAGTAGAACCCTCCTTAAAACCACAAAGTAGTGAGATAACAACAATAATTGTATGTATTAATCCAACGTTGGTCAAAATTAAGACACACAACTGTTTGTGCAATTAAATCTATATTACCGTTGGGCAGAAAATAGAAGTAAATGCACACATAGAACCACTTTAATCGCAAACAATAATCATGATCATGCTATTTACAACATTGGTTAAAAAATAATATGAACATAATCAGAATAAAAATTTAATATGCTCTCAAAAAATTTAATACTCACTTTTGTCTTTATTAAATTTAAAAGAGCACTTTTAACTATTCGCAGCGGAAGAAATGAATTAAAAATTCATTAAACCTTGTACTTTTTAGAGATATTTCTATCACTTTTCTATTTTCTATTTTTTCTTTGTTGGATAACTTTGAATAGAAAAAACTTTATTGAAATTTGTCCCAAAACTGAACAAAAATAATCAAAAAGTCTTCTGTGAATTAAAAAACTACCACTGATAGCGCTGGGCGGAAAACAACGGCCCGCAGCGCCTGTGCGTCGCCTAGTGCAGCCCGCAACGCTCGCCGTGGCCCGCCTGCGGCCCAACATCACAGCCTACGGCCAGCAACCGCCCTGGCAACGCTCGCGCTCGCTCTCAGCCGTCCGATCAATCAGACGGTCGACCGACATTGTCGGAGGAACAAAACAGGTGCCCCCGACCCGACTAACCCTAGCCCGTAGAAAACCCCCACCATGCTCCTCATTTCTGTCCCGCTCGCTGGCGGCGCTTTGTCGCCCGCACGAACCCACCCCCGCGAGCCTTGCTCGCTGGCGGCATGGTGCCACCGACAGAGCCTGCCGCGAGCTCCCCCTCCTGTCTGTCCCCTTCCTAGCACCCCACAGAGCAGCGAGGACCGAGAGGAACGACACGGCCCAGGGGGGCGGCGCTCTGTACTTTTTCGAGTTAGGGTCTGGGCTTGAATTTCTCTATAAACTTTCTACTGGAAAAAATCCACAACCTAGGAAAAGGCTCTAATACCAATGTTGTATTTGCTAGATCGTCTAGATGTGGGAGTTTCGGTAGTACCTTTGTTGTTAATCGAATATGGGTACTAGACCTTGATAGGGAGAGAGAGAGAGGTTACCTTCACTGGTGCTCGAGGAGCTCGAGCCGTTGGCCATGGGGTCAACGGCGAGAGCGGGGGGTGAGAGGGCTGAGCGGTGGCGGCGGTGGTGGAGCTTCCCGTGGCTAAGCACAAACCTATATCGGCTAGGGTTGTAAGTGGGGGGAGCGGCGGCACGTCGAACCTCGTAACGTGTGCCCCGCCCCCGACCGTCTTATATAGCGTTGCCACATCATCATATCTAGTTTCACTGTGCACTGTTCTTTCTTCCCTTTTTTCTTCCGCTTCATCGAATGGATACACTCAAAAGCCAGGGCATTATCCGATATCAATCTACCCGGAACAAAATCCCTCTGTTCTTGGCTGATAGTATGCTCCAGGACAGATCTCATTCTATTTGCCAGTCTTTGTAGCTATCTTATAGAGGATAGTACAAAGCGAAATAGGCTGATGACCCACAAGTATAGGGCGTGTATCGCATTATTTTCGATAAGTAAGAGTGTCGAACCCAACGAGGAGCAGAAGGTGCTGGCTAGTGGTATGGATCAGGAATTCTCTGCAAATACTTAGCAAACGGATTTTTTAGGGGTTTTCAATAAAGCAAGCAAACAACGTACGAGTAAATGAAAGACAGTAGGAATAAATCCAGCAAGTGGCCTAATCCTTTATGCAGCAAAGGACAAGCCGGTTGTATTTCTATAGATGACCAAACGTTCTCGAGGACACATGGGAAGACTATCAAGTGCTTTCGCTCCATATAGTCGATTAATCTTCTCTAGCTTGCTAAGTGTTGTGTGGGTGAACCTGTGCTAATGTACCGCCCAATCCAAGACTAAATACATACTTGTGATTATACCCCTTGCAAACATCCGTAAGTACAAGAAAGTAATTAAGGTAGAAACCTAACCATAGCTTTAAACTCTAAGACCCTTACGTCCCTTGTGCAATGGTTTCCTAACGGGGGTTCAGGTTTCTGTCACTCCGGCAACCCCTACGATTAGTAGCCAAATACACAATGCATTCCCCTAGTCCCATATAGGTGAAGTGTCATGTAGTCGACGTTCACATGACACCACTAAAGAAGTACACCACAACTTAAATTACAATCTATTGAATCTTTCTCAACGCAACTCCACTACTAACAACAAGACTTCTCCCATGTCCTCAAGAAGAAAACGAACTACTCACAAGACATCATATGGATCATGATCAGAGATGGAATAATGATGTATAATAATCTGAACATAAACAATAATTCAATGGTTCACTCAATAGCATCAACTACAAAGAGTAATCAACATCGGGAAAGTTTCCCCTATGAACTATGCAAGATTCAACGCAATTGTTCCAGCAATATGGAGATGGTGATGAGGGTGCTGATGGTGATGATGGTGGTGGTAATGATGGTGATGATGATCCCGATGAAGTCCAGCTTGATGGTGGTGTTGATGGCGATGATCTTCCCTCTCCGGGAAGGAATTCCCCCGGCAGAAATCTGTCTGCCGGAGAGATCTTTCTCTCTCGGTGTTTTCTGCCCCGCAGAGGCAGCAAAATCTTTCTGTGGTCGCTCCCCGAGTCTTAGGGTTTCGTGGGGATGATATATGCCAGAAGAGAGAGGCTGGAGTGGGCCAGGGCCTCCACACCACTCCCAGGCGCGGCCTAGGCCTGCTCGCGCCATGGGGTGGTGTGGGCCCCCTGTGGCCCACCTCCACTCCATCTTCTGGCATCCTGAGTCTTCTGGAAAAATGAATACAGACAAGAAGCATCACATTCATCAAATACATAAATCATAATAGAAGACAACTCACTATTATATAACTCAACTTGCAATGAGTAAAGGAAGCACAATAAGGATACATAAAGTGAATCATAATTGGTAATGGCAAACTTAGCTCTTGGTCGAAGAATAGTTGATAATTTGCTGGAGTTCACAAATAGCTGGTTTTCAAAGAAAGCTTTCAAAGTAGTAAACTTTCAAGATAAGAGCAATGTGCAAAACAAGGAACATAAGAAACATGAATGCATAAATCATCATATGAATGAATGAAACATGTAACACCCCGTCCACTCCTGGGCCCGAGGGGTGTCACTCCTAGCAGCTTAATAGGATATCTAGACTGGCCCCACGGACCAACACTAGTCTTTTCTACGCACTTTGTCCTCACTCATGCGCACCCGGTTACCCACTTCCCGGTCGGTCACCCATCCTAGAATTGCTCTAGGCCAAGCACGCTTAACCTTAGAGTTCTTTTCGAATGAGCTTCCGGAAAAGAAGTTGCAACTTGTTGATATGGATATTCTATCAATCTTATTAGGCCATGTGCCTGGTCTCACATACACCCACCCTTTAGAAGATCGATGCCCTCATCGATCAAGCACACCCTAGGAATGTTCCCTCTTGGCACGTGTCTATGCGTCCAGTGTCGGCACATGTGCCATGCCGTGTCCACTCCGGGCCACACGCGCCATGCTCCACATGTCCCGCCACTGACCCGCACACACCCGTGTAATCGCAAGGGTTGGCTCTGATACCACTTGTAACACCCCGTCCACTCCTGGGCCCGGGGGTGTCACTCCCGGCAGCTTAATAGGATATCTAGACTGGCCCCACGGACCAACACTAGTCTTTTCTGCGCACTTTGTCCTCACTCGTGCGCACCCGGTTACCCACTTCCCGGTCGGTCACCCATCCTAGAATTGCTCTAGGCCAAGCACGCTTAACCTTAGAGTTCTTTTCGAATGAGCTTCCGGAAAAGAAGTTGCAACTTGTTGATATGGGTATTCTATCAATCTTATTAGGCCATGTGTCTGGTCTCACAAAACACATCAACTCAAAATACTTGCTGAGATAGAAGGGAATAGGTTTACTGACTTAACTGCAAAGTAAAAGAAAGGCCCTTCGCAGAGGGAAGCAGGGGTTGCAAGTCTCATAAAGAGCTCCCAAAAAATATGATACTTACTAGCTTTAAGCTCTCATTGCCCCTATCATAGGCATCTTTTGGTGATTAAGGTTAAAGTGACACAACTAAGAGGATATGCTTGACAAGTTATAAATTGAAATCTCAAGCCCCTTACTTATGAGTACCGATCCTCATGCTACTCAACTTTAGTCACGAGCAAGCTCTTGTCATTGTAAATACATGCGTATCATTGAGAACCGCCAACGGGGTACCCCTTGCAATTGACGCATGAGCTATCCCATAATCAAAATGACAAGGCAAGCAGACAGTGAGCATGTCAACGATCTTTTTATTTGCTATTTGCATAGGTTTTTATTGAGGATGCTTCATAGAATGCTCACTATAGTATGCTGCATGTTTCCACCATGATTAGGCATGGCTTAGGCTAGCGGCCTAGGCGTTTCTCTAAAACACATATAAACTCCATGATCTTACAAGTTCCACTTTTATTTCACACCGCCGGGATCCATAAGCAAAATAACATGATATCAACTAGGTACAAAGTACCAAATGAAGTGTTGAAAGCGGTCCCCATGATACATGGTTCGGCTAACTTCAACTCATAAAGCGCAATCATATATGCAACAAAGAAGGACCCAATGGTTCAAGTTTATTAAATGCAAGAAAGTAAAGTGTGCCATCAAGTTCATGAGAGCTTTAATCACTAATTTTCTCATAACAAGTTTAATTTGGGAGGTAGATAAAACAAGAATTTACTTGGAATAGCAATAATGCTACTAGGTAGGTATGGTGGACACAAATGGCATGGGTTTTGGTTTAAAGGAGATGGATGCACGAGAAGAATACCCTCTCAGTACAGGTTTTTGGCTAGCAAGGCTGGGTAGCAAGTACAAGAGTTGAGGGAAACAACCAAACATACAAATGATAAAGACAAACATGCAATCTTCCTTAGAAGCAAAGAAGATCTTAACTAGATAATACTAGACTTATGAGCAAATCAAGAAAGAAAGATGGTGAAATAATTTTTCTCTAGGGTACTACTATCGTTTTCTTTTCAACTCTCAAAAAGGTGTTGCTACTGACCGAGCCAGGTTTGCCAAAACCAACTAAATTAACTCAATGATCCCACAGTGATACCAATACTAACAACAAGATCAATCATATAACCACGAATTGAAAACTAACATAAGCTATGCAAAAGTGTGAATGATAGAACTTCCCATTAATATTCCATAACGGAAACTCACACCAAGGGATACATATCTAACGAGAGAGGGGACACTTCCATAATGCAAAACCATACTACATAATAACTCCTCTATTCATGATATGACTCTACTAAAAAGGTAAAAATATAGAAGATAGTGATATGATACCGCGGCACTCCCCCAAGCTTGGAACAAACCAAGGGGATGCCAAACCTGATGACGAATTACTCCTTCGGAGGTGGTGGTAATATTTTCTTAGTTGTCGTGAGGAAACCTTCCAGCATCTTACGAAGCTTATTATTCTCCCATTGAAGCATGTCTACCTTCCTCTGCAGGTCTCGATACTTATCGCAGAACTCCTTAGTGACTCGTAGGGCTTCCGCTGATGCAAGGCAAGAGACTAAAGGTACCAGCCCCTACTTGGGGTCTTGAAGGTCCTCCTCCATGGGCTCCTTCCCTTTATCCTTGGCGGACACCATTGTGCTCCTAGGCTTTCAAAGAGTATGTCCTGGTAGAAACAGATCGAAACAAAAACACGGCGAGAACACAATATACGAACCTCGGGGGATCCGGGGGGTTATATATTACGAAGTTTCATGTCAAAAAGGAAGGTACTGGGAGAAAACGAGTCAGAGGCGGAGTCCGGGGTGGACTCACCACCTGGTGGCACGGCTGATGGGTTCATAGCATGGAAAACAAAAAATTTCTACCGCAAGAATGAACAAAACCCAGATCTAATCTAGATAAAAGCCAAGATCTAATCTATTAGACATGTGCAACGAGATAGATAGGAACTAACCCTCGTAGATCCGAAAGCGTTAACGAGATTAGATCTCGTGGTTGATATAGTCGATCACTTGCCGATCTCAAGATCGTGTGGACGATCCTTCCGGCGTCGCGTTCCAGCAGCGCTTCCGCAGTCGGTCAAGTGGACGATCCTTCCGGCGCCACGTTTCGGCAGCGCTTCCGCAGTCGGTCACACATGCGGAGTCGAAGCAGACCTCCCTCTCCCCGTTCCAGCGAGCAACGGAGGTAGTAGATCTTCTCCACGGAATCCCAGCAGCACGACAACGTGGTGGTGGTGGTGGAGTAGAGAATTCTGCAGGGCTTCGCCTATGCCTGTGCAGAAGAAAGGAGGAGGAGAGAGGCGACAGAGATTGGGAGTTATGGAGCAGGGCTTGGAGGGGGCGCCCCTGCCCCTCTATTTAAAGGGGGGAGGGCGCCTTGGGGAGGGGGAGTCCTAGTAGGACTCCCCACCTCTAGGCCGGCGGATTGGGGAGGGGGGGAGGAGTCCTCCTCCCCCACGACTCCTAGTCTTGACCCACCAGGACTCCTTTGATCCCTTCCTTGGTTTTCAAGCAAACTCCAAGAAACCTCCCAGAACCTTCCGGAACATTCCGAAACCTTCTAGAACCCTCATACAAATACTCCGGAACATTTCCTAACTCAAAAAATGATCCCCAATATATGAATCTTATTCTCCGGACCATTCCGGATCTCCTCGTGATGTCCCGAATCCAATCCGAGACTCCGAACAACATTCGGTCTCCAACGCATATTCCATATCTACTTAAAACAACTTCGAACCTTAAGTGTGTCACCCTACGGTTCGTGAATATGCAGACATGACAGAGACACATCTCCTGTCAATAACCATCAGCAGGACCTAGAGATCCATAATGGCTCCCACATACTCAACGATGACTTCGCGATCGATTGAACCATTTACATACGAAACCAATTCCCTTTGTCTCACGATACTATACTTATCCGAGATTTGATCGTCGGTATCTCCATACCTAGTTCTACCTCGTTACTGATAAGTACTCTTTACTCGTTCCGTGATATGTCATCCCTTGTGACCCAGTCACATGCTTGCAAGCTAACTAGATGACATTCCACCGAGAGGGCCTAGAGCATATCTATCTGTCATATGGATGGACAAATCCCAATCTTGATCCATGCGCTTCGACACATACTTTCAGAATACCCAATGACACCTTTATGACCACCCAGTTACGAAGCGGTGTTTGATGTCATCAAAGTACCCATCCGGTGATGGTGATTAACACAACCTCATGGTCGAAGGATTAGGTTACTATGCATTTAAAAGCTTACAGCAATACGAACTTAATGACTTGACCTTATGCTACACTTACTATGGGTGTGTGTCCATCATATCATTCTCCTAATGACATAACCTTGTTATTAATCACATCCTAATGTCCATGATCAGGAAACCATGATCATCAATTAATCAACAAGCTAGTTCAACAAGAGGCTTACTAGGGACTCTCTTATGTTTACAAAACACACATGTATTAGTGTTTCCTAATAATACAATTATAGCATGGGATGTAAACATTCATCATAAACACAAAGATATAATAATAATCACTTTTATTATTGCCTCTTGGGCATATCTCCAACAGTCTCCCACTTGCACTAGAGTCAATAATCTAGATTACATGGTAATATACCGAACACCCATGGCGTTCTGGTGTTGGTCATGCTTTGCCCTAGGGAGCGGTTTAGTCAATGGATCTGCCACATTCAGATCAGTGTGTACTTTGCAAATCTTTATGTCACCATCTCGGACATACTCGCGAATAGCGTGGAACCGTAGCTTGATGTGCTTCAGCTTGCTATGTGACCTTGGCTCCTGTGCATTAGCTATGGCACCTGTTGTCACAGTAGATGGCCATCGGGTCCAACGCACTGGGAACCACGCCAAGTTCAGTAATGAATTCCTTCATCCAAACGGCTTCTTGTGCAGCCTCCGAAGCAGCTATGTATTCCGATTCAGTTGAAGATTTCGCCACAACGCTTTGCTTCGCACTCCTCCAGCTCACTGCAGCACCATTCAAAATAAATATGTATCCCGACTGTGACTTCGAGTCATCCGGATCGGTGTTCCAACTAGCATCGGTGTAACCATTTACAACAAGCTGTTCATCACCTCCATAAGAAAGAACCATATCCTTGGTCCTATTTAGGTACTTTAGGATATTCTTGACCCTTGTCCAGTGCTCCATTCCAGGATCACTTTGATATCTGCTAGTCAAACTAACAGCATGTGCTATATCCGGTCTTGTACACAGCATGGCATACATGATAGAACCTATGGCCGAGACATAGGGAATATTATTCATTTTCACTCTATCTTCTGCCGTAGCTGGACTTTGAGTCTTACTCAAGGTCTTACCTGACAACATGGGCACGAACCCTTTCTTGCTATCTTCCATTCTAAACTTCTTTAGAACTTTGTCCAAGTATGTACTTTGTGAAAGCGCTATTAGGCGTCTTGGTCTATCTCTATAAATCTTGATGCCTAGAATGTATGCCGCTTCGCTAAGATCCTTCATCGAAAAACTATTATTCAAATAGGTTTTGACGCTATTAAGAAGTTCTATATCATTCCCAATCAACAATATGTCATCTACATATAGTACTAGAAATGCTACAGAGCTCCCACTCACTTTCTTGTAAATACAAGCTTCTCCATAAGTTTGTATAAACCCAATTTTTTTGATTACTTTATCAAAACGTTGATTCCAACTCCGGGATGCTTGCTTCAGTCCATAAATGGAGCGCTGAAGCTTGCATACCTTGTCAGCATCTTTAGGATCGACAAAACCCTTGGGTTGTACCATATACAACTCTTCCTCAATGTCACCATTAAGGAACGCCGTTTTGACATCCATCTGCCAAATCTCATAATCGAAATGTGCAGCAATTGCTAACAAAATCCTCACAGACTTTAGCTTCGCTACTGGTGAGAAAGTCTCATCATAGTCAACTCCTTGAATTTGTCGGAACCCTTTCGCGACAAGTCGAGCTTTATAGACGGTAACATTACCATCAACATCTGTTTTTCTCTTGAAAATCCATTTGTTCTCGACAGCCTTACGGCCATCCGGTAAGTCCACCAAAGTCCACACTTGGTTTTTGTACATGGATCCCATTTCGGATTGCATGGCTTCTAGCCATTTGTCGGAATCTGGGCTCACCATAGCTTCTTCATACATCGCAGGGTCATCATCGTTGTCCACCAACATGACGTTCAAGGCAGAGTCATACCAATCAGGAGTGGTACGAACCCTTGTTGACCTGCGAGGTTCAGTAGTAACTTCATTTGAAGTTTCATGATCATTATCATTAGCTTCCTCTCCAATTGGTGCAGGCGGCACAAAAACATCTTCCAGTGCTGTGCTACTCTCAAATCCAAGAGAGGGTTCAATAACCTCATCGAGTTCTACTTTCCTTCCAGTCACCTCCTTCGAGAGAAACTCCTTCTCAAGAAAGGATCCATTCTTTGCAATGAAAACTTTGCCTTCGGATCTATGATAGAAGGTATACCCAATTGTTTCTTTAGGGTATCCTATGAAGACGCATTTCTCCGCTTTGGGTTCTAGCTTATCAGGTTGTAACTTCTTTACATATGCTTCGCAACCCCAAACTTTAAGGAACGAAAACTTAGGTTTCTTACCAAACCACAATTCGTACGGTGTCATTTCAACGGATTTAGATGGTGCCCTATTTAAAGTGAATGCGGCTGTCTCTAATGCATAGCCCCAAAATGATAATGGTAAATCTGTAAGAGACATCATAGACCGAACCATATCTAAGAGAGTTCGATTACGACGTTCGGACACACCATTACGCTATGGTGTTCCCGGCAGTGTCAACTGCGAAAGTATTCCACATTTCTTTAAATGCATGCCAAACTCATAACTCAGATATTCACCTCCGCGGTCAGAACATAGAAACTTAATCTTCTTGTTACGATGATTCTCCACTTCACTTTGAAATTCCTTAAACTTCTCGAAAGTTTCGGACTTATGTTTCATAAAGTAGACATACCCATATCTACTCAAGTCATCCGTGAAAGTGAGAACATAACGATATCCACCACGCGATGCTACACTCATTGGTCCGTACACATCGGTATGTATTATTTCCAATAAGTCTGTAGCTCGCTCCATTGTACCAGAGAATGGAGTCTTAGTCATTTTTCCCATTAGACATGCTTCGCATCTTTCAAGTGATTCAAAATCAAGTGATTCAAGAAGTCCATCTGAATGGAGTTTCTTCATACGCTTCACTCCAATGTGACCAAGACGACAGTGCCACATGTATGTAGAATTATCATTTAATTTTATTCGTTTAGCATCTATGTTGTGATCATGTGTATCACTACTATCGAGATTCAGTAAGAATAAACCATTCATCTCAGGTGCATTACCATAAAAGATATTACTCATATAAATCGAACAACCTTTATTCTCGGACTTAAAAGAGTAACCGTCTCGCAATAAACAGGATCCAGATATAAATGTTCATGCTTAACGCAGGCACCAAATAACAATTATTCAAATTTAAAACTAATCCCGAAGGTAGATGTAGAGTGAGCGTGCCGACGGCGATCACATCAACATTGGAGCCATTTCCAACGCGCATCGTCACCTCGTCTCTTGCCAGTCTTCGTTTATTCCGCAGCTCCTGTTTTGAGTTACAAATATGAGCAACCGAACCAGTATCAAATACCCAGGCACTACTACGACACATATATCAAATATACCTTTCTTCTTGATGTTGCCGTTCTTCAGATCCGCCAGGTACTTGGGGCAGTTACGCTTCCAGTGACCAGCTCCCTTGCAGTAGAAGCACTCAGTTTCAGGATGAGGACCAGCCTTGGGCTTCTTAGCAGGTGCGGCAGCTTTCTTGCCGTCCTTCTTGAAGTTGCCCTTGTTCTTAGGCTTGCCTCGTCTCTTGAAATTGGTGGTCTTATTGACCATCAACACTTGGTGCTCCTTCTTGATCTCCACTTCAGCAGTTTTCAGCATGGACGACAGTTCAGGCAACGTCTTGTTCATGCAGTGCATGTTGTAGTTCATTACAAAGTTCTTGTAACTTGGTGGCAGTGATTGAAGGAGATGGTGAATCCCCAATTCATTAGGAATTGATATTCCTAACTCTTGGAGCTTCTTTGCGTACCCAGACATGGTGAGCACGTGCTCGCTAACGGAGCTTCCCTCTTCCATCTTACAGTTAAAGAACTTTTCGGAGGCCTCATAGCTCTCCATGGCCGCGCGAGTCTCAAAAATTAGCCTGAGCTCCTTAATGATCTCAAACGGGTCGTGGTGCTCAAAACGCTTTTGGAGCTCTGATTCTAAACCGTACAGGATGGCACACTGAACCGTGGATTAATGATTTTTCCGAGTGGCGAAAACATTCTTTTCGTCATCGGTGGCATTATCTGCAGGTGGGTCACCTAGCGGTGCATCGAGCACATAGGTCAACTGACCAGCCCTAAGGACGATCTTCAGTCCACAGAACCAGTCCGTGAAATTGCTTCCATTGTTCTTAAGCTTTTCTTTCTCTAGGAACGCATTGAAATTGATGGAGGGGGTCGCCATAATCTACAACAATTTGCAAGTAGTTTAGACTAAGTTTATGACAAATTGAGTTCAAATTTAATACTTAAGTTAACTAGGTGAACTCCCACTCAAAACAACATCCCTCACATTGTCTTAGTGATTACACAAACCAAGTCCACTACACCAAGTCCGATCTTCACGAGAGAAGATGTAGTTTCATCAGCGAACAATCTTCATGTTCATCATATCATTTATATGACTCATGCTCTACCTTTCGGTATTCCGTGTTCCGAGACCATGTCTGGACATGCTAGGCTCGTCAAGACAACCTTAGTTTCCGCATGTGCAAATCTGGCTTGCACCCGTTGTATGCACACGTAGAATCTATCACATCCGATCATCACGAGATGCTTCGAAACGACGAGTCTTAGCAACGGTGCCAACTAAGGGTGAACACTTTATTACTTGATATTTAGTGAGAGGGATCATTTTATAATGCTACCGTCGCGATCTAAGCAATACAAGATGCATAAAGGATTAACATCACAGGCAATTCATAATTAGTGTGATATGATATGGCCTTTTCTTCTTGCGCCTTTGATCTCCATCTCCAAAGCACGAACATGATCTCCATCATCACCAGCATTGCGTCAAGGTCAGTGGCACCACTTCATGGTTGTCCACCATCACCAGCAACTATTACAACTACTTGGAAAAAAGCTATTACAAGATGAATAGACACGCAGGTCTTAACAGAATTAAAGACAACCATTAGGCTCCTGCCGGTTGCCATATTACAACAAGGATCATTGCATACATCAAATACAATCACAATCACATGATGGCCATATCACATCACAAAACCCCTGCAAAAACAAGTTAGACGCCTCTAATTTTCTTTGCATGTTTTACGTGGTTTGGGACTTTCGCATAAGACCGATCTTACCTACGAACAAGGACCACAACGTTGATACAAGTGTTGTAAGATGCTCATTGTAAATTGAATCTTAACTATGGTAGGAGAGACAGACACCCGCAAAGCCACTTGTGCAAAGCAAGTTGCACGTCAAGCGTGGAGCAAGTCTCATGTGCGATGACATGTAATGTTAGCCCGAGCCGCTTCATCCCACCATGCCGCAAGATGCAAAGTACACGCTAAGACACCGACAACAAAAACATCAACGCCCACAATAACATTGTGTTCTACTCGTGCAACAGATCTACGCATAGATACGGCTCTGATACCACTGATGGGTTCGTAGCATGGAAAACAAAAAATTTCTACCGCAAGAACGAACAAAACCCAGATCTAATCTAGATAAAAGCCAAGATCTAATCTATTAGACATGTGCAACGAGATAGATAGGAACTAACCCTCGTAGATCCGAAAGCGTTAACAAGATTAGATCTCGTGGTTGATGTAGTCGATCACTTGCCGATCTCAAGATCGTGTGGACGATCCTTCCGGCGTCGCGTTCCAGCAGCGCTTCCGCAGTCGGTCAAGTGGACGATCCTTCCGGCGCCGCGTTTCGGCAGCGCTTCCGCAGTCGGTCACACGTGCGGAATCGAAGCAGACCTTCCTCTCCTCGTTCCAGCGAGCAGCGGAGGTAGTAGATCTTCTCCATGGAATCCCAGCAGCACGACGGCGTGGTGGTGGTGGTGGAGTAGAGAATTCTGCAGGGCTTCGCCTCTGCCTGTGCAGAAGAAAGGAGGAGGAGAGAGGCGGCAGAGATTGGGAGTTATGGAGCAGGGCTTGGAGGAGGCGCCCCTGCCCCTCTATTTAAAGGGGGGAGGGCGCCTTGGGGAGGGGGAGTCCTAGTAGGACTCCCCACCTCTAGGCCGGCGGATTGGGGAGGGGGGGAGGAGTCCTCCTCCCCCACGACTCCTAGTCTTGACCCACCAGGACTCCTTTGATCCCTTCCTTGGTTTTCAAGCAAACTCCAAGAAACCTTCCAGAACCTTCCGGAACATTCCGAAACCTTATAGAACCCTCATACAAATACTCCGGAACATTTCCTAACTCAGAAAATGATCCCCAATATATGAATCTTATTCTCCGGACCATTCCGGATCTCCTCGTGATGTCCCGAATCCAATCCGAGACTCCGAACAACATTCGGTCTCCAACGCATATTCCATATCTACTTAAAACAACTTCGAACCATAAGTGTGTCACCCTACGGTTCGTGAATATGCAGACATGACAGAGACACATCTCCTGTCAATAACCATCAGCGGGACCTGGAGATCCATAATGGCTCCCACATACTCAACGATGACTTCGCGATCGATTGAACCATTTACATACGAAACCAATGCCCTTTGTCTCACGATACTATACTTATCCGAGATTTGATCGTCGGTATCTCCATACCTAGATCTACCTCGTTACTGATAAGTACTCTTTACTCGTTCCGTGATATGTCATCCCTTGTGACCCAGTCACATGCTTGCAAGCTAACTAGATGACATTCCACCGAGAGGGCCTAGAGCATATCTATCCGTCATATGGATGAACAAATCCCAATCTTGGTCCATGCGCTTCAACACATACTTTCAGAATACCCAATGACACCTTTATGACCACCCAGTTACGAAGCGGTGTTTGATGTCATCAAAGTACCCATCCGGTGATGGTGATTAACACAACCTCATGGTCGAAGGATTAGGTTACTATGCATTTAAAAGCTTACAGCAATACAAACTTAATGACTTGATCTTATGCTACGCTTACTATGGGTGTGTGTCCATCATATCATTCTCCTAATGACATAACCTTGTTATTAATCACATCCTAATGTCCATGATCAGGAAACCATGATCATCAATTAATCAATAAGCTAGTTCAACAAGAGGCTTACTAGGGACTCTCTTATGTTTACAAAACACACATGTATTAGTGTTTCCTAATAATACAATTGTAGCATGGGATGTAAACATTCATCATAAACACAAAGATATAATAATAATCACTTTTATTATTGCCTCTTGGGCATATCTCCAACAGTCTCCCACTTGCACTAGAGTCAATAATCTAGATTACATGGTAATATACCGAACACCCATGGCGTTCTGGTGTTGGTCATGCTTTGCCCTAGGGAGAGGTTTAGTCAACGGATCTGCCACATTCAGATCAGTGTGTACTTTGCAAATCCTTATGTCACCATCTCGGACATACTCGCGAATAGCGTGGAACCGTAGCTTGATGTGCTTCAGCTTGCTATGTGACCTTGGCTCCTGTGCATTAGCTATGGCACCTGTTGTCACAGTAGATGGCCATCGGGTCCAACGCACTGGGAACCACACCAAGTTCAGTAATGAATTCCTTCATCCAAACGGCTTCTTGTGCAGCCTCCGAAGCAGCTATGTATTCCGATTCAGTTGAAGATTTCGCCACAACGCTTTGCTTCGCACTCCTCCAGCTCACTGCAGCACCATTCAAAATAAATACGTATCCCGACTGTGACTTCGAGTCATTCGGATCGGTGTTGCAACTAGCATCGGTGTAACCGTTTACAACAAGCTGTTCATCACCTCTATAAGAAAGAACCATATCCTTAGTCCTATTTAGGTACTTTAGGATATTCTTGACCGCTGTCCAGTGCTCCATTCCAGGATCACTTTGATATCTGCTAGTCAAACTAACAACATGTGCTATATCCGGTCTTGTACACAGCATGGCATACATGATAGAACCTATGGCCGAGGCATAGGGAATATTATTCATTTTCACTCTATCTTCTGCCGTAGCTGGACTTTGAGTCTTACTCAAGGTCTTACCTGACAACATGGGCACGAACCCTTTCTTGCTATCTTCTATTCTAAACTTATTTAGAACTTTGTCCAAGTATGTACTTTGTGAAAGCGCTATTAGGCGTCTTGGTCTATCTCTATAAATCTTGATGCCTAGAATGTATGCCGCTTCGCCAAGATCCTTCATTGAAAAACTATTATTCAAATAGGTTTTGACGCTATTAAGAAGTTCTATATCATTCCCAATCAACAATATGTCATCTACATATAGTACTAGAAATGCTACAGAGCTCCCACTCACTTTCTTGTAAATACAAGCTTCTCCATAAGTTTGTATAAACCCAAATTTTTTGATTACTTTATCAAAACGTTGATTCCAACTCCGGATGCTTGCTTCAGTCCATAAATGGAGCGCTGAAGCTTGCATACCTTGTCAGCATCTTTAGGATCGACAAAACCCTTGGGTTGTACCATATACAACTCTTCCTCAATGTCACCATTAAGGAACACCGTTTTGACATCCATCTGCCAAATCTCATAATCGAAATGTGCAGCAATTGCTAACAAAATCCTCACAGACTTTAGCTTCGCTACTGGTGAGAAAGTCTCATCATAGTCAACTCCTTGAATTTGTCGGAACCCTTTCGCGACAAGTCGAGCTTTATAGACGGTAACATTACCATCAGCATCTGTTTTTCTCTTGAAAATCCATTTGTTCTCGACAGCCTTACAGCCATCCGGTAAGTCCACACTTGGTTTTCGTACATGGATCCCATTTCGGATTTCATGGCTTCTAGCCATTTGTCAGAATCTGGGCTCACCATAGCTTCTTCATACGTCGCAGGGTCATCATCGTTGTCCACCAACATGACGTTCAAGGCAGAGTCATACCAATCAGGAGTGGTACCAACATGACGTTCTAGTATCATGCATAAACTTAACAATATAGCTATCACAAGTACCATCATAGCGATGATCACTTATTCTAACAGAAAACACAGGAATACTAGCTCTGATAACACTACTATGTGAAACAATATTAGAGGTATCCTTACAAAGGATAGGGTGTCCCTCTTTTTCATATATAGTAACAAAGTCCTTCACATTTGCTACTATAGGTTCATCAACCATTTGTTTATCAGGTTCAACAGCTTTGTTCATACTTTCATTAACCATACTAGCTATCATAGAATGTTCCTTTACCTTAACTGGGAAAGGCATTTTCTCAATATAAGATTCAGGTAAAACATGATTAGCAGTATAAACTTCAGTATTTCTTGCAAGAACACTCTTAGCAATATCTTTATAAGGTTCATGATACTTATTCCACTTCTTTTTAGGCACTTCAATGTAGGAAGCAAAGGCCTTAAAATAAGAAGCAATAGCTTGAGAGTCTAGACCGTAAGCATTTTTAATATTTTGAAAGTCATCAGTTCCCATAAATGATTCAATGCATTCATAATCATAATTTATACCTGACTTTCTACCTTTGTCATTCTCCCAAGCTTCAGCATTGTCTTGAATACGATCTAGAAGGTCCCATTTAGCTTCTTCTTCCATGCGAGTGAATGATCCAGCACAAGAAGCATCCAATAAATCCTTGTCATGTAGAGGGAGCCTTGCATAAAAGTTGTTGATAATAATATTGTTGGGGATCTCATGAATGGGACATTTGAGCATTAGTAACTTCAATCTCCCCCAAGCTTGAGCTGTACTCTCTCCATCAAGAGGCCAAAAATTGTATATTTGATTCTGATCTTTATGAATCTCACTAGGAGGATAAAACTTTGAATAAAAGAGAGGCACTATTTCCTCCCATTCTAGAGCTTGACCATTCTTCAGCAGCTTATACCATTCCTCAGCTCTTCCTTTCAGTGATAATGAGAATAACTTCTTCTTAACTTGATCTATAGTAATACCTGCACACTTGAACAACCCGCATAATTCGTGTATAAAGAGTAAATGATCACTGGGATGGACAGTTCCATCCCCAACATAGTAGTTATCCATAACACGATCAATGATTCTTGCAGGTATTTTGAAAACATCTTTCTCAGCAGGTGGTGGCTTATCTACTACCTTAGCAGTGGTAGTAGCATTACCAAATAAGAAACTCAGCGAATTATCCATAACGAAAATAAAGCAACTAGTAGAAGTAAACAATACTCATAGTAGAAGTTTTCTTTACCAGTTCCACTCTCCAATAGCGCTTCACTCCCCGGCAACGGCACTAGAAAATAGTCTTGATGACCCACAAGTATAAGGGGTGTATCGCAGTATTTTCGATAAGTAAGAGTGTCGAACCCAACAGGGAGCAGAAGGTGCTGACTAGTGGTATGGATCAGGAATTCTCTGCAAATACTTAGCAAACGGATTTTTAGGGGTTTTTGATAAAGCAAGCAAACAAAGTACAAGTAAATGAAAGACAGTAGGAATAAATGTAGCAAGTGGCCCAATCCTTTATGCAGCAAAGGACGAGCTGGTTGTATTTCTATAGATGACCAAACGTTCTCGAAGACACATGGGAAGACTATCAAGTGCTTTCGCTTCATATAGTCGATTAATCTTCTCTAGCTTGCTAAGTGTTGTGTGGGTGAACCTGTGCTAATGTACCGCCCCATCCAAGACTAAATACATACTTGTGATTATACCCCTTGCAAACATCCGTAAGTATAAGAAAGTAATTAAGGTAGAAACCTAGCCACAACTTTAAACTCTAAGACTCTTACGTCCCTTGTGCAATGGTTTCCTAACGGGGGTTCAGGTTTCTGTCACTCCGGCAACCCCTACGATTAGTAGCCAAATACACAATGCATTCCCCTAGTCCCATATAGGTGAAGTGTCATGTAGTCGACGTTCACACGACACCACTAGAAGAAGTACACCACAACTTAAATTACAATCTATTGAATCTTTCTCAACGCAACTCCACTACTAACAACAAGACTTCTCCCATGTCCTCAAGAATAAAACGAACTACTCACAAGATATCATATGGATCATGATCAGAGATGGAATAATGATGTATAACAATCTGAACATAAACAATAATTCAATGGTTCACTCAATAGCATCAACTACAAAGAGTAATCAACACCGGGAAAGTTTCCCCTATGAACTATGCAAGATTCAACGCAATTGTTACAGCAATATGGAGATGGTGATGAGGGTGATGATGGTGGTGATGGTGCTGATGATGGTGATGATGAGCCCAATGAAGTCCAGCTTGATGGTGGTGTTGATGGCGACGATCTTCCCTCTCCGGGAAGGAATTCCCCCGGCAGAAATCTGTTTGCCGGAGAGATCTTTCTCCCTCGGTGTTTTCCGCCCCGCAGAGGCGGCGGAATCTTTCTGTGGTCGCTCCCCGAGTCTTAGGGTTTCGTGGGGATGATATATGCCAGAGGAGAGAGGCCGGAGTAGGCCAGGGCGGCCACACCACTCCCAGGCGTGGCCTAGGCCTGCCCGCGCCATGGGGTGGCGTGGGCCCCCTGTGGCCCACCTCCACTCCATCTTATGGCATCCTGAGTCTTCTGGAAAAATAGAATTTTCCATATATTTTCCCGGATTTTCTGATCTTCGTGAATTTTGCCTCCAAACAACACCTTTTCCATCAGAATCCTGACTGCAGTGGTCCATGCTCCAAAAGTCATCAACCATGCAAAAATAGATAAAATAACATAAGTATCACCTCTCAATACGAAATATATCAATGAATAATAGTGAATTAAGACATAGAATAGTGATGCAAAATGGACGTATCATAGGCCTATACTGTTTAATGGATTGTGGATTATGTACCTTAGGAATAAGTGTAATTGTCGTAGCATTTATCGATTCTGGCATCTCCCCACCATTCAAAAAATTCAACACCACATCACATAGCTCCATACCAATCAGATCCCAATGTCTTTGGTAGAAACCAGATGTAAAACCATCCACACCGGAGCCTTTGACGGATACATCTGAAGCAAAGCTTTCTTTACTTCTTTAGCCGTGAAAGGCTGATCCAGAACATCTCTTTCATCCCGAATAACCTTTTCCTGAGCAAGGTTTATCAGGCCATCATACTCCGGTCCACCATCTGGTTTGGCTTCTCGGCGCACAGCCACACACACTTGTGCGCTCTGGACCTTTCTGTGATGGAGCAGGACAAACGATAGCCCGCTGTGTGGTATATTTTTGAAGATCTGAACCCACCCATGGAAGAGGACACATAATTATGGTTTGGTGTGTTTGGTTAATTAGTGGATGCAATATAAAACTGTTGTGTATCAGAGAAAATTAATAATCAAGCTTAGTTTAAGATTTGTTTTGTTTGGCGGGATATGCGTTTGCCTTTGTTTGATAATGCTAGCTCGTATAGGAACACGAATTCTCAACTTTGACGGTGGTCAAGATACATGATGAAGTAAAAGCTAAGATCATGGACTTTTGGTTCGCAATGCTGCTAAACAGAGCAGGATCTAGTCAGAAATGGAACCTTAGTTACATACCAGTGGAGTGGGTCTTCGGCAATGTGTTTCTTGAACTCAAACAGTTAAAACTAAGTTATGACACAAGAGACAGTCCAAGGATGTAGAAAAACTATTATATACATGTTATCACCTTTCTATCCTTCCATTGACTAGCTGAGTGCCGATGCGTTGCCATGGTTTCTCTTTTTTACTGACAAGTCATACAATGCAACATATAACGAATGTGAACATTCACCTTTATAAAACAATGGCACATAATATTGTACAAAAAATAAGATTCCACCTCGCTTAATCTTGTCGGTCTTTTTATGTCGCCCTGTTTTTTTTCTTATGTTTTCTTTCCATTGAATACAATTATGCAATTTCTTTTACCTGTTTTGGCCATCTAATCTTAGCTTACTTCTATAATTGTAAGTAGCTACAGTTTGGGAGACTTTAGCCGTGAAGCATATTGGTCATATATACATTCATTGATCCCCAAAAAGCATCTCGGAGTACAGCCCCATGACTCCAAGATAGGCCCGTCTTGTTGAAGTCGCTTACCTCCATGAACATTCCTATGAAGAACACCACCACAATGAGTAGCCGAGTAGGACAACTTATCGAGGCAGAGCTCCGCGACACAGAAATCCACAACAATGAGGGAGACGGTGGACGGATGACAATGCACGACATGTAGGCCCAGGTGCCCTGGGCCATGGCCCGGGGCACAACGGAAATTCTTCCTTACCATATATGAGAAAAATAATTTATCCTGGGTGCAACCCATTACTGGACTATCTTACATGTTGAGTGTCGAGAGACAACATACCATCACCAACTCCCATTTAATAATAAAGAAAGATGTAGGAACTTGTTGAATTGTCCACACCCCAATCCAACCCCTCCATGTTTTTATGACTCAACTATAACACTTGTTAATTGCAGATGGAAGCGGTGTTCCTGCTGGCACTGTACCTCAAACATGTAAAGCTTGTAGTCCTAACACTGAAAGCAACGGCCCAAACTTGTCTCCGTGTCTGTCTCCTCCCGTGAGGAAAAGACAGGCGACGACGAGTCCCCTCCTCATCTGCTTGCTACTCCGGCGGTGGGAGAGGGTGGGGACCTCAGACCTGCGCTCGCCATTGTAGAAGGATCCCTAAAGGTAGAGTTTGGTCAATCGACATCATTGTTATGGTGGCTATGGCGACGTTGAACGAGAGAAGAATAAGGTATACCTGTCTCCTCGTCCATCTCGTCGGCGGCGATCTCGCCAGTGGCGTTGAGAAGGGTGGGAATTCGTCTGGTCGCCGCTTCCATGAAGTGGTGGATCTCCTCCCGTATACGTGTGTTATAATTCTAGTGCTAGAAGCTTCAGATCAATTCAAAGATTCAATGGCGATGATTACGGCTCTAGGACGCTGGTCCTTATGGGCACGTGCATGCAGACTTTGCGACTGTCATCAACAACATCGGACCGGCTCCGGTAAGGGAGCGACGGCAACGGCTCGCTCTAGCGACAGTGGTAATCATTAGATTATCTAGGGATCTCGATGTAGTTTTTATTATGTTTGGGGTGCTTTGTACTTTTGCGGACTCATGGAATAGATTCAGTGGGCTGCGTTCATCCGTAAGGCCGCTAGGGCATGCGTTGTTGCAGAGGCTGGGTGTAATTGGTATCTCCGTGATATTAATATATACTCTTTTTGAAAAAAAAAATGGAATAGATTCAGACTTAAAAAAAAAGTAAAGCTTGTAGAGGTGCTGCCTGTGATATATTTGTTTTTTCTTTTGAGTGGATGCTGGCGTGGTATGGTATGTGTGCCCGTTGGAGAGAAGTGCAGTCCAAATTAGAAGGCACAAGGTCCAGATCGGCCCATCTCGGCAACAGCTATCCTAATATTAGGCCTTGGGCCTCACTGGCTAGCGGAGAAGCGAGGGGATTGGTGGGGCCAGAGCGCACACCGGCCTCAAGCGAATTTAGCGGCTGGAGACTTGGAGAAGGCAGCAGAGCGGGCTCCTCTCTCCTCTTCTCCCCGCCGCGCCGATCGATCCTCCTCGGCTCCTCCGCGTGGCGTCACACCTCCTCCTCCGCCCTTCCAGAAGCTTCCGCGCCCCCTTGCGCCGCCCCTCCAGAAGGTACGCACCCGCATGGCCGCATCCTCCTCTCCGCACCTCGCGACATCTCAACTAGCGTTCGTAGTCGTGGAATCTGAGCAACTTTTCGCTAGATTTCCTAGGTTTCAATGCATCTGTGGGAATGGGTTCCTTGTGCATCGCGTCGCATGGTTACGCCGGATACTGGATAATTACCGTGACAACAGATAGTACTCACGCCCTATTTTGGGTAGTAGTGGTTCTCCTGTCAGTTTCATGATGGTGTGGCTCGTTAGTTCTGTCCCCACCTAGCGGATTATTATACCTGTGCGGATGCACAGGTCGATTCTACCAGGTTTCAGTTTCAGATGGTACTTTTGGTGACTGGAAAAGTAGTTTCATTGCCTACTCATCTGTCAAAAAAAGCATGTAAAAAGTAATTGTACTTGTAAAATGCAAGTTTAAATGTAAAGATGATTGTTTTTATGAATGATCTTACTTTACCTGACCGCTTAGATGCCTTATACTTATCTCATTGACATTCTATTGCTTAGTGGAATGGGTGTACAATGGACACTGAAAGACTAATCATGCAATTCATTCCTTGTATGTAAAACATCTTTCTGCATTACAATCTGTACCGGAATTTCAGCTTTCTTACCCCATGAGATTATATTTTGCAGGTTTCTCTCTTCAAGGCATCTGGAATCATCCTTGCACAAGTATGAATCCTTATTTTGTTGGCCTTCTTGTGCCCATCGCGGTCTCTCTTCTGCTCCAGAAAAGGAGAAAGGTTGAAAAGAAGAGAGGGGTGCCAGTTGATGTTGGTGGAGATCCTGGCTATGCGATCCGCAACCATCGATTTGAACATCCTGTTGAAACGCACTGGGAAGGGGTCACCACACTTGCTGAGCTATTTGAGCATGCTTGCAAGGAGTATGTCTACATGCCCCTCCTTGGCACCAGGAAGCTCATTTCAAGAGAAATAGAATCATCGCCTGATGGGAGGTCCTTTGAGAAGCTTCATCTGGGGGAATATGAGTGGAAATGTTACGCTGAGGCCTTTAAGAGTGTTAGCAACTTTTCGTCAGGATTGATTCAATTAGGACACCAGAAGGATGAGCGTGTTGCTATTTTTGCTGAGACACGGGCCGAGTGGCAGATTGCACTGCAGGTAATCCTTCTTTCATCCACAATCTATAGATAGACTAATCCGTGCATTTTGTGCATACATCTGGTTACGTAAATTTAGGCCACTGGTCACTTTATATCTAGAGCACGTATAATGCAGAAAAAAACATATTAGTCAGGGTTCCTGCATCGCAGAGTGAATGATACGCACACCGTGAATTCGAAATGAATTCTCCAGTTATCTTGTCCTCTTCAGATATTCAGTGAGTGGACTTGGATGATCACGGCTAAAATTTCACTATAAGCAGTACATTGTGAACAACTGATATTCAACTAGTACAAGGATATCCTGACAACATTTGTTCCTTCCCTTCACATTCTCATGTAAACTGAGGATAAAACTTTCAGATGTGTCTGGCTAGCACATTGTTTCATATTATTATGCTTGACAGGCTGGCAATAGTATTTGTGGTGGTAGACTTTTAGATGCATGGAGACTTGAGTATACAGTTGCACCTCAATTTTATTTTAAAACATGAGTATAAACACCAAATGATACATAGATATATAGTACCTTGTACTATCTCTGTTTTCACTCTAACTGTTCCCAACTCGCTGTGTGCACAGATAAAAGAAATGCTAGATTTGAGAAAAATAGTACCAATAAGAAATGTCCATGCTTGACCCTTTTAAATGTATTGTCCATGCTTAATACACAAGAGCATATAGAAGTGTACAGCTACTACTTTGATCTATTTTGGAAGTCCAGTAAGTATACCTACGAGCAACATGTAATTTGTTCCATTTGAAAGTCCTTATGTAGTTGGAGTTTTTATGTTGAAATTGTACTTCTATACCAAATAGTAGTTGTCTCTTCTGAACAAACAATTATTTTCTGGTAGTTACTGCACATGTCTTCATAATGTTATACACTGAACTCTGGTTACTGTTCTCAAGTTCTAAGTTACTACCTCTGTGTTTGCAAGGCATGCTTCAGACAAAACATATCAGTTGTCACCATCTATGCCTCCTTGGGGGAGGAAGCACTATGCCACTCACTAAATGAGGTTAGTACTGTCACTTGTGTCTCATATGTTGTACAGTTACCCTTTGCTCCTTGCTATGTTATTTTTTCATACGGTCTGCTTATAATATTTTATGAAGAATAAGCAATTGTAGACTTCTTTTAGCATTTTCGCTATAGATAGGCTACATATACTTTTCCGCCCTTGCTAGCATACTCCAAAGCTTATTGCTTAATATAATTAACTCCCATTTGCTGTTTGGTTAACTTATAATTTCGCTTTTCCCTTTTGCTCTACAGACTGAGGTCACAACTGTAGTGTGCGGTCAGAATGAGTTTAAGAAGTTGATTGATATAGGTTGGCAACTTGACACTGTTAAGCGTGTGATCTACGTCAATGAGGAAGGCATCTCAGCTGAAGTTTCTCTAGCTAAAAACAGCACTAGCTGGACAGTAGCATCATTTGAGGAAGTATGCAAATTAGGAATTGAAGCACCCATTGATGCAAACATGCCTCTCCCATCTGACGTTGCAGTGATAATGTACACAAGTGGAAGCACCGGATTGCCCAAGGTTTGTTGATTTTGACTGTTCATTCTGCCGCAAATATGCGCTTGTTTGCACGAACTTTTTCATAATTCAAAGGATCGCGTGCCTTTGCTATACATGTTTAATCAGATCTTACATCTTATGAACTAATATGTTCCCCATATTTCTTATAGGGAGTTATGATGACCCACCGCAATGTCCTGGCTACACTTTCAGCAGTTATGACCATTGTGCCTGAACTCGGCAAAAAGGATATATACATGGCCTACCTTCCACTTGCGCACATTCTTGAGTTGGCAGCTGAGGTAACTCTTGAATAGTATTTCAATATATTACTCCGTAACATTTTTTTTCGTTAAGTTCTAATTATCTTTCTGAAAATATTAATTATTTGTAGACGCTTATGGCTGCTGTTGGGGCCTCCATTGGATATGGATCAGCTTTGACCTTGACTGATACATCAAGTAAAATAAAAAAAGGGACTCTAGGTGATGCTTCTGCACTGAAGCCAACACTGATGACAGCTGTACCTGCTATACTTGATCGTGTCCGTGATGGTGTGAGAAAAAAGGTATTTCCCATCGCTGGATCCTGTGCTCTCATTGGTTTACTGACTGCTACTTTTCACATTGAGATGGTTTTAGGTGGATGCAAATGGTGGTGTAGCGAAGAAATTGTTTGACATTGGCTATAGTCGTCGGCTTGCTGCTATGAATGGAAGCTGGCTTGGTGCATGGGGAGTAGAGAAACTGTTGTGGGATAGGCTAGTCTTCACCAAGGTGCGTGCAATATTGGGAGGAAAGATTCGTTTTGTACTCTCAGGTGGAGCACCTCTGTCCGGAGATACACAGAGATTTATCAATATATGCCTTGGGTAAGATTATCTACACCATGATTTCATGTCGTTACTGGCAACCTAGTTTATAGTCCTAAGGCTTTATGCAAATTCAGGGCTCCAATAGGCCAAGGGTATGGCCTGACTGAAACTTGTGCTGGAGGAACATTTTCAGAGTACGATGACACATCTGTTGGCCGTGTTGGTGCTCCACTACCTTGTTCATACATTAAGGTTAGATAACAGTGTTGCCACATTTTTCTATCATATGAGCTGGGCACATTTTCCACATCAAATATGTTGGTTCCTGTTCCAACAACTTGTCTAACTACTGTTTCTAATTGCTCATATCTGACAAGGCCAAGGTCTTGAACATATTTCTTAATGACAGGAATTAATTTGCTAGTTTTCTTCTTTTTGATATCATAGTTCATGCTTTGACATTTCTGACATGATCTTTAACTTGGTGGGATATCTGACCTATTGCCTCACGATTCTTAACATAATGGAAACTGTATTTTGCAGTTGATTGACTGGGCTGAAGGTGGATACTTGACAACTGATTCACCAATGCCTCGAGGGGAGATAGTCATAGGAGGCCCCAATGTAACTAAGGGTTATTTCAAGAATGAAGCTAAAACAAGTGAAGTCTATAAGGTGTGTCTTCGACTTATTGCTGATATTTTCATACACCCATCATGCATCATTACTAATGACTCGTGTTTCACAATATTGGTCTAACACATGCCTCATATGTCATGTGAAGGATGACGAAAGAGGTCTGCGATGGTTCTATTCTGGTGACATCGGTCGTTTTCATCCAGATGGCTGCCTTGAAATTATTGACCGCAAGAAAGACATCGTAAAGCTTCAGCATGGTGAATATGTATCTCTTGGGAAGGTAAACAATGTTCTTGCTCTGGTGAGACAAGTGTCTGGTAACACTTATATTAACTGATTGGTTGATTATAGGTGGAAGCTGCGTTGGCTATGAGCCCGTATGTTGAGAACATCATGATCCATGCCGATCCTTTCAACAGTTACTGTGTTGCACTGGTGGTATCTGCGCAGAGCGAGCTGGAAAAGTGGGCATCGCAGCAACGACTTGCATACAGTGACTTCTGTGATTTGTGCCAGAAGCAAGAGGCTGTTAAAGAAGTGCTTGGATCTCTAGCAACGGTTTGTGCTCTCTGTTCTAGACAACTTCTGGTTCCTTGACTTTGTCGAATTCCAGTAATTTGACTCAAAATCAGTACTGAGCAGTTTTTGTACTCACATCCACTTACTGTATTTCAGGTTGCGAAGCAAGCACGACTGGAGAAGTTTGAGACGCCAGCCAAAGTCAAGCTGATACCAGATCCATGGACTCCTGAGTCAGGCCTTGTCACGGCTGCTCTCAAGCTCAAGAGGGAGGTGATCAGGAAGAAGTATGAGAACGATCTGGCTGAGTTGTACGCTTGATAGTCTTGGTACTCTTTTTGATAGACATAGATAAAACTGGCATACCGACACCTAATATATTGATAAATTTTGATGCCGGGGTAGATTGATCATCGAGGGAGTATGATTGGCTTCCGTCGGAGAAATCTGAATTTTGGAGCTATCTTTTCGTATTATGAGAAGCAATTATGTGTTTGGTGTAGTTTTTTTTTTCGTGTAGCTAGCTTTACACTTCATGCTATACATCTATCACAATCGCACCGAATTCTGAAATTTAAGAGTTACAAGCCATGTAACCAAGCCAGCACTTGGTTCTTGTATCTAGACCCTTTTAGTGTGAACCTACACACTAAAAGGGTCTAGATACACTCCTTTCATAAATCTAAAACATCTTATTATATTTTAAAACAGGCTTGTGGATTTTATGATCATCATGTTTCTACGATCTTGATTTGCATTTACTTGAATGATGCCACAAATCTCCATTAAAATGAGTCATTTCATAATTGAATAAAAACGTGGTGCATCTAAATGTATACGTCTGCCCCTTTTTTAGAGAGAGAAAACTGTCCCATTCTCATGGTTGTAGCCAAAGCTGAGCACCAAAGAGAAAATGGCAATGTCTAAATAAAAAGACAATACTATATTTCTCATTATACCGGTGTTTTTAAGATAAAAGAAAGCTTAATTGTCTCGCAGCCATCGCACTGGTGTGCGCATATATATCTTAAATAAGTCCCAATCATCATAAAGGGAGCCTTAGCTTTGTTATCCCTCCAACTGTTTCTCTGTGAGTGGATCACATCAGTTTGATATACTTCATTAACAACTAGACACCTTTTTGGTTAACACGCCTTCTAATCCTATTGTTAAGGATTAGAAACCCCCACAAATAAATGTGCTAATTTTACTCTCTTTATGAGATGACAAAGAGTAGAACTTTAACAAAGGATAAAGTAGTCCTAACGTTGTCCATATATTAATTTTCGATGCAGTCGATCAATCATGTATGGATGTGCCGTGGGCAGGAAGGATAAAGAGATAAAGTAGTAGTACTGTCACGAATCAATATGTAAACTATTTTAGCAGGAATTCACTAAATAAGGCTTAGTTCTTTGGCATTTTATTGCCAAATGTGGTTCGACTTCATAGCTGTTCTGCATATCTAAATATTGCACGTCGTGAGTGGCAAAAAGCAGAAATCTTAGGGGGAATAAACCCACATCCAGCGACCATGTGAATTGGGGAAAGCAAGTTTCCTCCATTTATATTAGTCTCTCCATAGTGGAGAGTAACTTGGACTAGTATCATGCACATGACACTAGTCTAAGTTATCACATTTATAGTGGTGCATAGTAACCAATATATAGTGTTATGAATAACTACACTAATTAGCGTATAGACTTATTTTATCTAAAAAGTACAGACTTATTTTATCTAAAAAGTGTGATGTTATCATAACATAACTAGTTACCACAACCATCTCTTCTCGTTTAATAACATGCTATATTATCAAAATGCTTACTTGACAATGCATGTAGTTGCATGCTACTACTTATATTACTCCCACTATGACTAGTCTTAGTTGTCGCTGAGCTGGCTATGAGCTAGAAACAGAGGGAAGTTTTTCGTGTGAGAATTTGGTAATGCATGAGATTAACGGAAGAGCAAACTCGATACCTTCTTTTGCAACGAAGATTGGTACGTCACCTTCTCTAATCACATCCTCCACGCCCATTTGTCCTCTTTGTCTGACCATTGCCCTCTACTACTCGCAAGTGTTAGTGCCCCAAAGAAGCCAAAATCCTTCCGCTTTGAAAACTTTTGGACCAAGATGCCTGACTTCATGGATGTGGTGAACAAAGAGTGGAATGAGGATATCTCCCATAGGGAACCTTGCCAACGCCTCTACCATAAACTAAAGAACACCCACAAGAAGTTTAAGGCTTGGAGCAAAGGCTTCTTCTCCAAAGCAAAAGTTGAGATCCACATGGCCCTTGAGATCATTCTTCGTTTGGACGTGGCACAAGAGGATAGAGATCTAAGCAACTAAGAGAAGGACCTTAGATCAAGACTAGAGAAAAGGATTGTCGCCTTAGCGGCCCTTGAGAGGACAAGGAAGAGACAAGCTTCTAGGATTACTATCCTAAAAGAGGGTGATGCCAACACAAAATACTTCCACCTTCGAGTCAATGGACGGAGACACAAGAATCACATCCTTCGCCTCAAGCATAATAATGGATGGGTAACGGAGCATGATCAAAAAAATAGCATCATCCATAGCCACTTCAAGAGCATTATCAAGAGAGGACAACCGTGCACCCAAAACTTCAATTGGGCAACAATTCCAACCCTGCAATGTGACCTTAGTGGACTTTGAGCACCTTTATCGGAAGAGGAGGTGAAGACCGTAGTGGAAAACACCGCGAATGATAAGGCTCCGGGGCCGGATGGGTATACCAGTGCTTTATTTAAGGCTTGTTGGGACACTATCAAGAGGGACATCATGGCGTTAATCCACCAATTCTCGAGCCTTCGCAATAACCATCTTCACTGGCTAAACTCCACCAACATTGTTCTCATTCCCAAAAACGATGGTGTGGAGGAGGTCACCGAATTTTGACCAATTAGCTTAATTCATGCTATTGCAAAGCTTATCTCCAAGATGATGGCCACGAGACTTGCTCCATTCATGAAAAAACTTGTCTCCAACGCCCAAAGTGCCTTCATAAAGAAAAGAAGCATCCATGATAATTTCATCTATGTGAGAAACATGGCGAGAAAGTTTCATAAGCTAAAGAAGCCAATGCCCCTCTTCAAGCTAGACATCAAAAAGGATTTTGCCTCTGTTAGGTGGGACTACTTGATGGATATGTTGCAACATTTGGGCATCCCAACCAAGTTTTGAGATTGGATTGCGACACTTCTCTCAACCTCCTCCTCAAGAGTGCTCCTTAATGGAATCGCAGGTGACCCAATCAAGCATGGAAAAGGGCTTAGGAAAGGAGACGCCCTCTCACCGCTTCTTTTTGTGGTTTCCATAGACCCTCTACACCACATTCTTTGCAAGGCCACTAATCAAGGGCTCCTTCACAAGATCCATGGAAGGGATCCCACGATTCACACCTCCTTGTATGACGATGATGCCGCTATATTTATAACTCCATTTAAAGATGACATTAACTTCCATGCCTCAACCTTGAACCACTTCGTTGACATCACCGGGCTTGTCACTAATTGCGCAAAAAGCCAATTTGCTCCTATAAGATGCGTGGATATTGATCTTGATCACATCCTCCAAGCCTTCCCGGCCTCTCGCACCACCTTCCCAGTGAAATAACTTGGAATGCCTCTCTCGGTAACAAGACTAAAGACAATCCACTTCCAACCGTTAGAGGATAAAGTGTCTTGCAAGCTTGCTCCATGGATTGGAAATCACATCACGATGGATGGCCACATAAAACTTGTGAAGTCGGTGTTCACTAGCATGGTCATCTATTTCATCACCATGCTCCAACTCCCTTTAGAAGCTCTCAGGAAGATTGATAGCATCCAAAGAGCTTTCCTTTGGGCGTCTTGTGAGAGAGTTATCAAGGGAAAATGCTAAGTTAATTGGGAGACCATTTGCAAGCCTAAGAATTTCGGAGGCCTTGGAATACTCAACCTACCTAAGTTTGCTTCCACGCTTCGTATGAGATGGTTATGGCATGGATGGAGCGATGAAGAGAAACCTTGGCTCGGGCTTGAAACACTATGCTCTACCCAAGACACGAACCTTTTCATGGCAACTACAAGTGTGATGATTGGAAATGGTGAAAAAGCCCTTTTGTGGCATGATTCTTGGCTCAATAGTAAGAGACCCAAGGACATCGCCCCCTCATTTTTGATTGCTCCAAAAGGAAAAAGCAACAAAGCTTTGGGGGAAAACTTTTGGGTCTCACAAATCAATTGTGACACCCTTGAGATCAGGGTTAAACAAATCCCAGACCTTAGGCTTACATAAGCCTAACCTAGAGCTCGATGATATCCAATGAAGAATAGATAACACAGCAGTGACCCTATGACACAAAAATTATTACAGCAAGCTCATAATTGAGCAAAGAACCAAATATTACAAGCATAGGTCACTGACCACAAACATCAAACAATGGAAGGAAAATTATTCTATTAAGTATAACAAACTTAACAAATGGCTTAAGAGGCCAGAAGCATAATGATGACGTCCCAACCCATAGATTCCAGGTTTCCGGTCGAGAACCCCAAGCTACTCGTCAGTGTTGAATGTCGTACCAAACTCATCTTCAAGGAACATGTACTCTGCTACAAAAGTATTAACAAAGCAAGGGTGAGTATAGGGTGTACTCCGCAAGATTTATGGCTGGTGGGGTGATTTTGCATAAAGCTATCTTTGTTTGTAAAACAAGAGGAGTAGAAGCTCGTCTATTCAGAACATTTTAAAAGGGGATAAGAGAGCGCCATCTCCAACTAAATTGATCATCATCTTTGATATCCACCAAATAATCATCATCCTCATCTCTTAACTAGGATCACCCCCTCGTACCCGTGAGGAAGAATCCTTAAGCACACATTGATCTGCCAAGTTTTATGATTAGGTTATTGTTCTGTATGATCATCGGGTCCGTTCCCAAGTCGTCCATAATTGCGGACACTGCTTTTCGAAAAGATTAAAACCCTCCAGGGTGTACAACTTTACCCACACATACCAACTGACTCTTAATGCTAGATCATTAGCCCTCTTCCTTGGAAGGCCAGCAGAGGGTGGTTGACCATGACCTTTACCTTGCTTTCGTCGAGACCATGAGTCGAAGCCGGTCCCTAGAGATGTGAGGCAAGGTTAGTTTACCAGGGGCTCTATCCATCCCAAGCAACCTTGTCCACGCTTCCCTACCTGTTATGATGCACCTTCTTCACCGCCTTCGAGAGCAACCAAAATACATATGTCGAACGTAATGTCTGAACTATGTGACTCATGGAATCTACTAGGCAAGTTAGTTAGTCGAGAGGTTTTCCAAGCCCCGTGTGGCTGTACGCTCATCTTGGTTCAAGAGGCAAGAACTTGGTTCCTAGTGGTGGCGAGCATGGGACTACAAAAACCACATCCCACTCTGGCCTCCCATACAAACCTTAACATGTTTATCCTCATATCACCTTCATACTTCGTTCTCCGGTCATACTAGATTTATTTGCATCTTGTACATCATCAGGATGAACCAGGACCGACAACTAAGCATGGCTAAGCAGGACCCAGATATAAGCTCTCGCATTGCACACAAGTCAAACCTAGTTATGCTAGGAGCAGTGGATCAGGTAATATGAGCTCAAAAGGAAGGAATTCAATAGATAGGATACTCTATCTATCGATAAAATACCACAGTAGAATCGTATGCGTCATGGCAGGAACTGAAAAACTTTGAAAGCATGGGATTGCATAATGGTGGGGCTATGCTTTCCTTTACCCGTTGATACCCAAAAATCATATCTTCGTACACCTAGTACTTCAGTTGATTATAGTTGGTCAAGTATTGGTCTTCAAGATTCGGTGGTGTTGATCTCTATCTTCGATCTCAATCTTGATATTGTATTCTACCGGGAAGAACCAAACACTGAAAAGAAAGAGAAATAATCAATACATGACATCGATGCAATGCTCAAGAAAGAATGATGATATGATAAGTTAAATAGTACTATAATGAAACCCTAAGGCATGCTTGACAATTTAAATAGGGTCCGAGGGGTCTAAACCCTAAAATAGGGATACCTCGGAATCACCTGTGGGGGTTCATTTTGTTCTCTAATTAAAATTGTTTGTTAAAGTTGATTAACAATGCATGATTTTGATGCTAAGGGATGGTTCTTATTTTTATAAGCATTTTGATATATTATACATATTTTTTTAATTATAGATAATAAGATATGAATTTTATAAGATTATATTATTTTTTGCAATTTCTGAAAATATTAAAAGCATTTATGACATTAGGATGACGTCATCACATGCGTTTAACCTTTTTACACTGTGGCTGGTTTAGCTACCGCGACTGACGGGTGTGGCCTGGGGAACATGTCACCTTGCCACGGTGGCAGAGGTTGCCAGCGCTGACGAGGCGACACGTTGGTGACACCCGAGCACCACGCAAGCGACACGTCAGCTCGCCAGCGGTTGCGTTAGACGATGGACGGGGGGCCCTACGGAGTGCAGCGCGCTTGCGCTCGTTCAAACCAGGAGAGCGAGGGGAAGATAATAGTGTGTGTGCTGCTATTTAGGGTAATCGTAGCATCGCCTGCAATGGTGTATGACGGCGGCGGTCGATGGCTCTCGGTAGTAGGTCAAACTAGAGGGGAAGGGGAGGCAAGGATATGTTCCTAAGAATCGTGAGCTCACCCTCCATGTGAAGCTGGCCTCAGAAGGATCAGAGGAAGGCAGAGTCCACGAAATGGTCGACGACGATGCTCAGACGGAGTCGGGGAAGACAGGATCGATCCTCTCGATCTACTACGCTCCGCTTCGATTCCATCTACGAAGAAGCTCCAGACAACGAGGCAGAACTCAGGGCATCGTCGGCGTGACTAGGGGAGGCGTGTACCAGCATGACAACGCGAAGGTCGTACGACCAGGGTTTCAGGTTTGGGGAAACGGAAAGAGGAAGGTCATTGGGAGGGGAAAATAGGATGTGGTGAAGCAGGGCACCTTGTCGGTCTTATATCCTCTCCGAAATACGGCGAACGGCGACGGGCATCACGACGTGAACATACGGAAGCGGCGGTGCCATAGAGCATCTTCTCGCTATCGAGGAAGACGATGAAGCGAGCGACGAAGCGGTATGGGCCGCACTGGGCTGCTACTAGCCCATGGGAATAATTGCTGGCTGCTACATGCACGGCTGGTAGGGCACAAAGGAAGGACTGGGCCATCCTGCTAGGGTTAGGAAAACTATTTTTATTTCTGAAAACCCTTTTTCTTTTCTTTTCCCCCTTTTCCTTTTGTAAAATCCATTTCAAATCTATTTTCGATCATTTGAAAATACCAGAGGGTGTTGTAAATTTTGTGAAATACCGTGGGGCCCTTTTATTCCATTTGGAATCCACTCCTTTTTGTATTTTTCAGAAATATCGAAACCATTTTGAATAGAGTACAAGAGAGAGGGATTAGGGTTTTTATTTTGATTTATTTTTCTTACATACATTTGTGCTTCTAAAAAAAATACATGATGCTCATGAATGCACAAACAAACCCTAATTAACATTTAACTAAAACTGAGGGTGTTACATCAACACCCAAGGTGGCCTTGCTCTCGACCACATTGCACAATTTTCTAACCTTTGGGAAAGATTGCAAGTAGTGCAATTGGATGCAACCACTCCAAACTCCATCACATGGAAGCTTACAAGTGATGGTTGCTATTCGTCCAAGTTGGCTTATAATATGCAATTTGCTGGGTCAAACTAGCTCTCATATGCCTTCCTTGGTTTGGAAACCGTGGGCTCCCCCCAAATGCAAGATTTTTTTGCCTGGCTAGTCCTCACAAACCAAGTTTGGACGACAGATAAACTCGAGAAAAGGAGATGGCCTAATTGTGGACTATGCAAATTTTGCAACCAAGCTCAAGAGACCGCGACACACCTTATATTCAAATATCGCTTCACTACACGTATTTGGACCGTCATCAAGGATTGGCTTGGTCTTCACAATGCAGACCCACATAGTTGGCACGCCCTACACACTGTCAAAGAGTGGTGGGTGAAGATGATTCACAAGAAAGGGAAATCAAGGAAGGTCATGATCTCCCTTGTAATGTTGGTATCTTGGGAAGTATGGAAAGAGAGGAATGCTCAAGTTTTTTAGAACCACGCTTCTACTTCCACCATGCTTGTAATCAAAATCAAAGAGGAGGTGGCTTTATGGAGCCTAGCCGGTGCTAAGGCCTTGAGTGTAGATATTCCATGAGAGTAGGCTTTTCGCCTTGACCTTTTGGTCAAGTTGTTTGGTTTGTAAGACCTCTTAAACTGCCCCCTTTTTAATGAAATGGTAAGTCTTTTGCCTTGTTTAAAAAAAAAACTATCCCATACATCTTATCGTGAGCATTGGAACTTTGGTGGAAGTTGAGCCTGGAGCGACCCCCAATCATAGAAGCGAGATCCACCGGGTAGGCATTTTAGGGCACTTACAACATGTGATATCAGCCTTCTCTTAGACTTGCCACGTTGGATTTTTCTTAGTTGATGGAGAGAGAATTAAGAGAGAGAAGGTTGTCTTCCCTTAGCAAAGATATGATCCTTTATAAATAATAAAATGCTATTTTCTCTATTGTAGTATATAGCCTTCTCTTAGACTTGCTACATTGGATTTTGCTTAGTTGAAGGAGAGAGAATTAAGAGAGGGAAAGTTGCCTTACCTTAACAAAAATATGGTCCATTACAAATAAGAGAATGTTATTTTCTCTATTGTACTATATGCCTATCCTTATCAACATAATTTCTTAGTAAAATTAGTCAATTCACATTAATAGTTAGGGATGAAAATAAGAGTTGATGCGTTTTACGACTTATTTTTATTGTATTTTCTAGATGACATGGAGGGATAATAGAAAACCCATCTTCCCTACCATTGTACATGCCCTTAAATAATTACTACTCCGTTCGTTCACAAGTAAGACATTCTAGCTTTTATAAAACACATGTATGTAGACATGTTTTAGTGCATGTTTACTCATTTTTGGAGTATATCTAGACCACTTTGAAATATCTAAAATGTCTTACATTAGTGAATGAAGGTACTAGTTCATGTTTTTCTTAGTTCTAATAGAATTAGACTACTTCTTCAGTTTACTAATGCAAGACATTTTAGCTTTTTTCTAAGATACACACATGTTTTAGCGTATAGGTTCAGTTATTTTGAAGTGTATCTAATCCACTTTGAAATATCTAAAAGGTCCTAGTGAATCGTAGGGAGTATTTGATTTTTCAAGCACCACTCATAAATAGACCCACTAAGTGTACCGACCACCTATGTGTCATGTTTGGAAAATAATAGAAATGACAAACAATTCAAACTCAACACAAGATACGAATTGTGAAATGTATAGGGGCTATGTAACTACTGACTACCAATTTTTATCGTGGAGTTAATATATCCAACAATATCCCGCTCTTTCCTAGAGATATTGTGGCAAATATTCCACACTGTCGCAGAGACACTGTCTTCTTCGAAGCCTCACCAAAATAAAGTTTGACTTATTATTCCATTATAGACAACATGTTCTTACACCCCAAAGATGGAAATCTCCATAACAAATTCATAAATAAGCTCTGCCCCTTCACAACTTGGTCACTGGGCCAACAACCAAAAATCCGTCTAGGAGGTGGTGTGGTATCCAAAAGTGTAACAAACTCACATACTCTAACTCGGACCAATCAACAGAGAGAGCTCAAACCAATCCAATCAATGCAACATAAAACAACTTATGGTAAATCTCTCTCTCTCTCTCTCTCTCAAACCCTCCATTGTTCTTCTTATAGACACTCAAATTTGTTTTCCCTCACTTAGATGGAGATTGGAGATTTTTAGGAGGATAATATAGGTACAACAATAGGGGAAATCAGATCCCAAAAGCCACACTCCTGTTGGGGAAGAAGGCCCCTCAAAATGTACATGTTATGTGCATTATGGAATCATTCAAACTCTCCGGGAAGGCGCTTGGAAATTTGGTTCAGAGTGTCTGAACCTAGTCTAGAGGAATTATAGACGAGTACATAGAGATCTAGGTCTCAACCATACCTCCATTCGTATCTCCATCCAGATGTCGAGACCATAAAAACACACATAGCTATCAACACGAAAAATGACATAAATTTCTCACGGGAACTTTGTTTTCAATGATCTTGGGCTTATTTTGAATCTAACAAAAAGTTCCAGGTCCTCACATTAAGAACCATCTAGGATTAAACAAAAAATGGTGGATGCAACACATGCAAAGGTTTGAACATTGTCCATATGACATGATCAATCTACTCGCTTGATAGTCCCTCTTTATAGTATTGATATCAAACCTATAATATAGTCTTCCACCAAGGACCTTGCGACTAGTATAACTAACAAAAATTAGTACAAACACATCTTTACCTAGTTAATTTTTCTTAATATTGATGAAAACATTTAAGCATGCCTCAAGCTGGAGTCCTTGTTGAAATAGAATTTTGATCTCCAAGTGATTTGGTGTTGATAACCACACAAGGGTTGGACTAATCATGTATTTGGGATTTATAGGTTGTTATCATGATGACACACGAAGGATGCAATGCCCCTTGTTTGTGATCAAAGTGAAGAAGGAGTTCTGAATCTTTTTCCCTTTATGTTTGAGTTTATGAACATCCTACTATGAAGAGGAGAGAAGTATGTGGGATTTTCTATCACTTGCACAAACCATATTGCACCCCCACAACCACACCATTTTGGTCGAGAGATCACACTCAATTCAACCAATGCAAACTTTCTATGCTAGAGTGGTAGAACCGGTGAAAGGATTGATATAGTCGACTAGTGGGAGGGTGTGAATAGGTGACTACCAATTTTTTGTTACTTTTCAAATTAGGCTTGACAAAGTAACAAATTGTCTAGATATGTAACTAGGTTACAATCCTATATGACAAGGTACAAGCAAGCAAGTAAGAAAAAAGTAGTTGCAAGTAGTAAAGGAAGTGGAACGAGGTAATCGAAGAGTAGACACATAGATGTAATTCCCTAGTTCTTTCCTTTTGAGGGGAAGCACGTCTATGTTAGAGGGGTGTGGCATCACAAAGGCCACCAACTCCACAATGCCCTCACCATATTATCCCGAGAGCTCACCACAAAGGTGGGCTCAAGATCCACTATGCAGTGGCCTTGAAGGCGGCGACTGAAACATTTACGACAAGGTTGGGGAAATATCTATAATTCAGTTGGAGGCTCCCAAAGTCTCCCTGAAGCATTAAAACAAACTCCACGAGCTCCAAAGATGACCACTCTCATCTAGGGTTCAAGAACACGAGAGTAACAAGATCCATAAGGGGAAATCAAGGGAGAATCACATTTCCTTTGGTGGAGGTGTAGATCTAGGCCATCTCTGCCAAACTTCAAAAGATCAAGAAGTTTTGGTGGATAGGGAGAGAGATCTAGGGATATCAAGATCTTGCATTAATACAGGAGAAAGAGCGTATGCGAGTGATAGGTAATAAGAAGGAAGAAGGTCCCCATTTATAGGAGGGCCTGAATCCAACCGTTATGTGCTACTAGCGCATAAGCCGCACTGCTGGAGACAGGCCCAGTACTGCTGACCCACCTCGGTTCTCCAAAGGTGAGGCCGCTCAAACTCAAGGAAATAGGTGATGACTGCAAGTGCATAGATCGTTTGTAGCTAGTTTCGAAATAAAGATATCGATCCCGGAGAGGGAAGTAGGCAAAAGACTAAAATGCTTTTAACTACAACCAAGCGAAGTACTTAAGAAATAACTTTGAGATGCAAGATAAGTAGAGTTGTTTTGGGGTTTTTGGTTGAACATGGTAATTTAAAGTAAAGCAAAACTTAATACAGAAAGTAAGAATCACATGTGTAATAGAACTTTGGAACTACAATAGGGGAAAAGGCATTCTCGGGGAATAGTGGACACACCACTAGCAATTTAGACTAAGCAATCAAGATTTCTCATAATGTGTATGTATGTGGGAGGAGCTCCATATATGGACGATTAGCCAGCAACCGCTGCACACATCATCCTCATAACCACAACAGACAACAATCGACATTAATCGAATTACTGCGCTATTAAGGGATTTCTCCCGTGACATGGACATGGCTTTATGAGTTCTCCTTGATACCCCCAAGTTAGTACGTAAGGATTTATAATAGCTTTATAGTCACAGTAAGTGCTATCATCCCTCCATCTACCAACAAGTAATCCCCTTCATCGAGTCCCATAAGAGGCAAATATTAAGGAGGTGCACAACTCCCAACATCAAGATGAAGACAATTAACACATACACATAATGATGTATAACATAATAATCTCTATCTCATCTCAATCATATGCTAGGGTTTCTCCATCTCCCCAAGAACTAGAGATCTACTCAGACATGGAGGCAATCAACATCATAGAAATGGTAATGGAAACAATCATAGATGAATAGTACTTGTATAAATCCAAAACGAGTACGGGAATTACAACAAGATATAGACAAGATGTAGATGGGATGGATGGAGATGGTGGTGATGCAGCGGTGGATGATGAAGATCGATGCCTTAGCCTCCCGGATCTGCGCAGGGTGAAGATGGATCCCTAGCGGATGATTCCCCCCTCCAGATGCCTTCCGGAGGTGAGGTTTCTGCGATTTCTGGGTGTTCTGTATGTCGTCTCCCTAAACCAGTTGCATGGGGTGAATCTATTTGAGGAGGCGGAGGCGGCGCCAACTATACGGCCGGAGCTATACGGCCGAAAAATTTGCTCCCGCCATATAGTTGGTCGTTGAACCTTCTGCCTCTCTTGTTCGCTTCTAGTTTTCTTCTGGTATTATTAACATTTCCCAAATAAGCGATTTACGTTGTTTTTGACTCCTTTTCTCCACAGTACAACTGCTCCAAGAATTATATCCATTGGATCCATCACCTGTCCTAATCCTAGTGAAAACAGACATAAAATGTGCGTTCGAGCGCTGTAAAATACCAAGATCTTACATCTACAGTGCAAAATAATAATGTAAAATATGATGCAAATATGCACTCATCAATAGGCAGCACTGTAGGAGCCCTTCCCAGCCCTGCCCAGCCCTACCAGCCATCTAGGTCATCCATAGGTGAGGCCCTAGTGCAAGAAATGAAGCGGCAGTGCCATAACACTTCTGGTCCACTTCCACACTAGGGGCAATACCAAAATTCCAGATGAGCGACACTAGATGTAGCACTATCGGTTTGTGGAACATGGCCAACCTAGATAAAATGAAATAGCACTACCATAGCAGTGCCGACCTGCTGTTGCACACTGACCATGAAAAAATCCCAACATGCCCAGTAATGCATGTAAAATACATACATGAACTTTATAGTTTATTGGTATATATTCCCATATATTTGCATCATATAGAATGTTATTATCCATGTTTTACATTGATTTAGGGAGATTTACCAATGATCCCCTTTATTTGGGTTATAACTTTGTAGGACAGAAAAACACCCTATTTTGTGTATTTTATCTTCTAGGGACCTAAACAAAGTCAAATAGATCTAGAATTTTTTGAGGATTATTTTTCTACAAAGAGGAAAGGACTGGAGTACTTGAACCACTAGAGGGGAGGTTTGAGACCCAAAAGAGCCCAGGTGGTGCAACCCACTTACCTAGCCATGCCACCCAAGCTCTTTCCCTCCTCAAGCATTAACAACCGTCCATCTTGAGCCCTAGATAAAAGTCTTGACCTAAAACATCTATAAAAAGGTCTCCCAGGATGATCTCAAAGGAGGCGGAGATGGGTGGGCGTTTGGTTCGTCGAAACCGATCGGCTTGGTTCCTCAGTCCCTTAGATATTTCGCTTTTGAAAATATGTGCACCGATTGGTCAATGTTATTTTATCTAACCGAGACTTCGGTGCCCCCATAAATCGGTTCAGTACACCGATCTTACCGAACATACCGATTTGTAGGTTAGTTTATATAGGCTTGGCTGGGAGATAAACTGTGGTGGCTCATTCCCTTCTTCCCCTGCATCTCACCAGCGCCACCACTGGAAAGCCCAGCTTCCGCCCATCGCACCTTGCTAACACCACCATTGCCAATGGCCTTGTCCACGTCCTGGGACAAAAGCCAATAGTGTTTGCTGTACTCATGTTCTCTTTCTCAGATGACATCTAAACAAAAAGAGATGGCAAATCGGCAATCAACAACTATTCATGCTAGAATAGATCAAATCGTGGCATTACAGAAGTTCCAAATTAGACTAAATCAAGAAATGACCTTGCAGCTTGTAGGCTAGCAGTAGTAGCAGTGCTCGGTGCGGATGCATTCTAGGCTGATATTGTAGTTTTGTTGTGGGATTTCGTGGAATGGCGCCATCACATGCGGCCATGTCTAGGGACTGTAGCGACTTAGCAATGAACTGATGCATCAGCGCTGGAAGGGATTTGGCTCATATAAGGAGTTGGGGAGGAAAAATATCAAGCAATTTTGGAAGGTGTAAAATCACCCAATGCGAGACTTGCAGTCTTGGTGAGGGCAAAATCACTACGCGTTGAGATTTCTGGAGGCAGAATGCATGATGGTATCGCTAATTTTGGGATGAGACGGGGGTCTGTTCGGCCGCGTCTTCTACATGTCGAGGGGATTGGGGTAGGCGTCGGTTGTTCGGTGTGTTCGTCGACCTAGTGGCAGTACCGAAGTCACCAAAATTAAATCGGTTTTCTAGATCCGCCGACCGATCGTGGCACTGAGAAAATCGGCTTCGGTCACTTTTTATTCGGTTCAAGTTAAATCGGTTTGGTAAATCGGTTTTCAGTTTATATTCCCACCCCTAGCGGCGAAGAAACATAGAAACGTCGAAACAGAGTCAGAACTAGTGAAGATTGGATGGAGGGGGAAACAGCGGGGGAGCCGCCGCTAGTTGGATCTCCAGCTTCTCCAACATCATCTACACCATCTCCATGATGAAGAGGGAGGAGTCCACCTCTAGACTATGGGTTTTTGGCCGTAACTTGATCCATATCTCTCTTGTGCTATCATTGTTCTAGTAACATATGAGCTACCCAACATGATTATGGTCATCTATATAATTCCTATGTGGTGGATCTTTGTTTAATGATTTGATATTTGATATTGGAGTTCTAGTATGTGTAAGATGTATTGATAAAACATATTATGTACCCTGTTTTAAGTACTTGTTATGATTAAACTTGTATGAAGAAACATGTGTGTTAGATGGAGTAACATGGTGGTGGGGATTGGGCAGTGACAGAAAACTCGAGATCCACTATGGTTTTTACCTTCCTTTTATTATCTCACTAGGGATAAAGTTAATGCATGTGTTATAATCATCTTATGACAACCAAGGTGATCTTATTTGTTTAAGGTAGCACATTTGATATTCAAACATCATTTCAAAGTACCTAAGACGATACTCTGTTTATTCTTAATTCTAGATTGCATGGAGTTTTCCCTTTCTAGAGGAGTATAAGTGAGATGTGTTGAACCATATTTATATTATGATATGATGCTCATATAAATACTAATCAAACACATAATGAAGTTTCATCAATATTATGTTCTTTCTAAATAGTTTTATGCCCATTACAACTTATGAGAGAGTATACAAGTGAACCCATGAACTCCGGTCCACTTTTTATGATAAGAAACCACTTTCCATTACTTTTATTGCCTTTCATATTTTGCGCACTAATTAAATCCTAAAATACAAAAACATTTTACTATTAGAAAACACAAACAAAACCCCCAAAAGAACTGTCCTTTATTATTGTTTACTTTCCTTGTCTAGTCATAGATTGTTTACTTTTATTTATTTATAGTTCTATTTCAGTTGTACTAATACAAAACCTTATGCTTGAGAACCACACGATGGAGTTGAGGACACGCGGGAAATACTTTTTTGTAGGTTTTGTTTGAAGAAGAAAATAGGAGAAGTTCTTAAGCCAATTCCCTGAGAGTTCAATATAAACCCTCGAGTCACCCTTGTGGGAAAACGACACTTGCTACAACACTCTGCACTTGGAGTCCTAACAAGTTGGTACACACGGAGTTGTTGCCATCACCCAATAGTGCAAGTAGTACTAGCAACGGAAGTACCACAGGAGCAGCATTACCGGTGCTAGGGCCGACACTACCAGTGCCGAAGATGCTAGAAAATAGGATGGATATAGGGTGGTTGTGGGTGTGCATTTGGTTGTGTACGTGAACTCGATTACACCCTTACCTTCCTAGGTAGGCCCCCACTTGATAGTATGGTGTTCCTAAGATTCAATAAAGAAAAGTGAAATGATAAAAAACACCATCTTTAAAACAAGGGGCCACACTCCATATTGTTCAAAGGTGATATGCATCTACAACTCAAGCACACATTAGTCCACAAGAAAGAGTTGTAATCTAGACCAAAACATATATCTAGGTAAATGTCCTTTCAATATCCCTTTTTTGGTGTTTAATGACAACCCTCAATATTTGCATAAAGAATAGAAACATACAACATAAAGGTTTGCAAAATAGACACGTGATCCCCTAGATGTGTGCAAGACTAAAATTTTATTTTGGAATGCAACTTGCCCACACTAGGATATAAGCTCCCTCTCAATTTTACAAACCAAACAACAATTGGAAGTTTACAAGGATAAGTTAAATGTTCATACATTTGCACAAAGTACCATGTGGTAGACTAATAAACGTAGTACCATGATAAGCATGAATCCACCACACCAGATAATTCAACTAGATCACCATAAGAGACTAGATAGACATAAAAGATAGCCAAGCAACATAGTATGACGAGAACAATGAGTAAAACAAATAAAACGAGGTTCACAAACACAAATAGATAGAAGTAAGTCCATGAGCATACAGGATCAAAGAAAGAACAAGCTCGCGACTTCCCATGCACATCCACGAAGTCCTAGTAGAACTCTCTCCCACTTTGGCATCAAGATACAAAAAATGGAGGGAACGATGCTAACACCCCAAGAGATCACTCCTCATCGTCATTGTCGCTACTACTTTCCTCATCATCACTGTCGTCTTCATCCTTATCACTCTTGGTGTCTTTAGCCTCTTCATTGGGAACGTGAGATGGAGTGCGGTCAGTGTATGATTGACTCAGGAACAAACTCTTCCTCATTATCGTCCATAAACCATCCTTCCTTTTGAGCCTGAGTAGGCAAATCAAAATTTGAGTCACTAGAACCATTTGTGTCATCTTCAACTTATTCATTACTAAGACATGGAGGATTGTGCTTCTTGATCTGGAGATCCTTCGGGCCATAAGAGGTGATGTATGTGTTGTTGTCAACAAGATCGTCCACACCAATATTATCCCACTCTTGCAAAAGGAATTTCATAATATACGGAGCAAGGGGATACTTCCTTAGCATCACTTCGGCAACCATCTCATTCCAACTGTAGTCTCCAACATCCAAGGGAATGTCTTTGCCTTTCATTATGTGATTTTGGATCATGTGGTATATGTGGAAACCATGAATCTCATCAAGATTTCCCACTTTGGGATTGAGAATATCATAGTATATGTGGTGCATGATGTCATAAATGTGAAGAAGATCCTTTGCCTTGCCATAAATGCCGCGCCCGACGATGTATAGATCACTAAAAATACCCTTCTTTCTACAAGTTGACTACCCATGCACACGACATCCATTGGGATGAGAGGGGACCAAACTAGTGTACCCAATATTGTCGTCAGATTGAAGACAAGTACACCATGAGGGGTTCCTCGAGGCATGGTAAAAGGTGGGGTGTGAGACGTACGGTGATCCGGGACAGTGAGCACATAAGCTTACCCTGGTTAAGGGTTGGTTTCACCTGTGTGAATTGAGATTGGTCATTGTGGTTGTTCCCTAAAGGCTGGTCCCTAGGATGGCTTATATAGTCATCTGGCCTAGGGTTTACATGAGAGTCCTATCCGGCAACGATCAAAGTTAGTATAGAGGTACAACTTGGAGTACAAGTCTATCTACATGCCTAAGTCGATAAGTATTCTGGGCCTTACCGTAGCCGGATGGGCTTCCATCTTCTCTCCCTGACTGGGCCGCCTGTGGAGCATAGCTCTAACCAAGAAGTGGGCCACCATGGTTAGTGAGTCACCGTGGGTATACCTGGAAAGTATATCCCCAAAAAATATCACTTACAAAATCCTTTGAAGGAGAGGTTCTCACATGCTCTCTAATGATCCAAGTGAGAGTTCAGGCTTCATCTTTTGCAAAGCTGATGGTGGAGAAGAATTGAGGAATACATCATCATCAAACCAATGAGTGAACTCCATGAGTAGAATAAAACTCAGTGCAAATGTCCTTGGCTTCTGTAACATACTCCAAAGTTTTGTTGATGTGCGCCATGTCAATCAGATGTTGAGGAGTAACCTTGTACTTGAGATTCATGAAGATTTCATTGTAAATCCTCTCTTGGATGGTAGTGCAGAAGTACAGACTAGGGAAAGCCCTAGTGTTCTTGGAGACCACATAAGTATTGAGGTGGAATTTCTATGAACACTGACTCTGGGATCTTCTTGAAGGATTTCTAAGGCCCACATGCAGTTTTCTTCATCTTGACTTTCTCAGCAGCCAGTTGATGAGTAGTTTTCTTGGTGGTCTTGGTCACTTCACCATCTTCCTCGACCTTAGCATGCTTGGTGCACTTCCGAGGAGGAGCCTTGATCGAACCACCCATGAAACAACAAGAGGGATCTGATGCAAGGGAGTAGAGGTAAGTGCACAAATTGCATGAACAAGGGATTGATAAAAATCAACAAAAATGAGAAAAATAGTCCTAAATTGCGATACTGACAGCCCTAGCAGAGGCAGTGCCGCTCAAGCGGTAGTGTTCGGCAAGAAAGACCGACAGTGCCGCTCGAGATGGGAACGACCATGGAAGGGGCAGAAGAGAGTACCGCGAGGCCCTTCTCTCACACATTGTTGGTTATTCTCCTAGGAAACTGGGAAGGAGATGATTCTCAACCAATCGACAAAGGAGAGATGCACATTATCTTGTTGAGAAATCTATTCGCACTGAGAGAAAATGAGAGCATAAAACCTAGAGCCATGGAGGAGAAGAAGCAGGGGAGAAACCCCATGAAGACGATCCGATGAAGCGGGGGGGGGGGCAAAAACATATGAGCTCTGGTGGCGAAGGCGGTGCCTCCGAAGGTCTGGGAGTATATAGGTGGGAGTGATGAGGGGTAACCTCGGCAATGCCCGTGGTTATAGACTTAGGTTTCACAAAAAAGGGAATGCTAGAAATTTCCTCGGTTGATTAGACAAACAAGGGAGTCGAGATCGTCTGATTATTGCAAAGAGTACTTGATAAGGGTGAACCTCAAGGGTGACCCGATCTTCACAGATCTCGTGGTCAAATCGATGGGAAAGCGAGGGGAAAGGAGAAGGTAGCGGAAGCGTACACATACCTCTCAAAGAACATGATGAACACACACAAACATGACACGGTACAAGGCCAATTGCTCCTGCTGGAGGCCACCGGTCCTATAGAATACTAGCAAGGAAAGATTGGTCAACATGCTCCCGTCAATCCCAAGCGGAGAGGGAAGAACACCTTGAAGAGGGTCTTGACAGCTACCCTCACGCACTCGCATATGTAGGCCTTGTACAATGATGGATGCTCTATGAAAAGTCCAATGAGGTTGGTGACGATAGTCGGTCCGCTTGGTAAAGGGGATGAGGCAAAACTAGAGATTCTACAAAGGGGGTGTCTTTAGTCTATCATCTATGCCTAAGGGATACAATGAGGGGTAGGGGCTCCATATATAGGCTATACACTAGAATAGGGGTAGTTTGGGCATAAAACTAGGGTTTGGAATGGACTATAGGGGTACATGGGCCGAAGGCCCAGCTGTTGGCACACATGCCCATCACTTAGACCGGAGACTTTGGGGTAGACTCCAAGGTACCCGCTGTAGCTTCTAGAAGTGGATGCGAAGTCCTTGTGGAAGTCCTAGGGCTAAGACTCTAGTGCACGGGGCCGGAGACTCCGGTGTAGAGGGCCAGAAACTCTAGTCTGGTTGTTGCTCTCCGGGTCTGTCTCTGGGGAGGTGCACTGGGAGCTCCTGGCAGGGGTCTGGAGTCTGTTCCGGAGTCCTGGGCAGAGACTCTGGTGTTGGAGGACGAAGACTCTGAGCGTCAGGGCCAGAGACTCCGGTGCTTCTGTTGCTGCTTCTTCTGTCTCCTCTTCCAAGACTCCATCTTGTCGGGCTTGATGCTCCGGGCTTCCTCCCTTGCCTTCATACTTGTCGGTGTGAACCTATCATGATAATAGGACGGAGTATGAAGTAGTATACCATTCAATAGGGTATGAAGTGGGCTCACACAGAGGATAGGTTTTTGGAGTCCATGACGACTTGGCATAAGTTGGAGACCTTGATGTGGTAACGACCATAGGTAGGGCTGCATCAGCCCCCCTTCAAAAAGAGTCATCCTCAACTCTACATGCTCATCACAAATTAGAAGAGGTCAAGAGACATTCTTGATCCTAGGGTTTACCATATAGTCGTCCTCGGGAAGATTGATTTTACAACACTTCAATGTTCCTTCAATTTCCATGAAGCCTACAAAGCTCACAACAAACGCGAAGCAACAGTCAAAGAGTAGCCAATTCATGAAGATTTCAGCATGAGTCCTCAAGTAGAAGGAAGTCACCTTATAGTGTAGATATAGCTCATAGAATCTCACCCATAGGTAACTCTCTACAATTAATCTTGTCAACTCATGGTCCATAGAGGTTGACGCGTATACAATTGTACGTTCACACAACAAAAACCAAGCAAAATATTTTCGTGTGTGATAGAGGAGGATGTCATTTGTGGCATGTCCATTCTTGTTCACAACACGATTAGCACAATACATGTATAGAAAATGGAATGCATATGCAAGGTCAAAGTGCATGGAAATTGTTTGAACATCATCCAAATGTGGTAACTCAAAAACTCCATATAACGTCTTATTGTGGCACTCAAAGCATTGGAATAACAATTTGATCAACATGTTTGATGCAAGAGTAGGAGAATTCGGAAAAAACACACGAGGAAAGATATCCAAAGCAAAATCATTATGTGTGTAAACCAACCATTGGAAAGAGAAATTGTTCAATATGTTGGATGCCACACACAAATCATAGAAAGCAAAGATCGTTGAAATATGAGTATCAAAGGCGGAAGCAATAACAACATGTTTGCAAACAAACCATATGAAAGAGCAAATGTTCCTTATGTTTGTTGCAACAGCTATACGAGATACTTGGACGCTCTCATGATAATACATGCTCATAATGGCATTATGGTTGCACACAAAACATCACAAAGATAAATTGTTCAACATTTTTGTTGCAACACACAAATCATAAATATCTAATAGCAAAGAAACACGATTGTCACAAGGTGAAATAATACCATCTACATGCTTGCAAGCAAACCATAAGAGAAAGCAATTTTTCAACATGAAAGATGCAAAGCATGCAATAGGTATCAGAGCTTGGTTTGATCTTGAACTCACATGGGGAATGCTCTCTAGAGCTCTTTTTGTCAACTAGTGCTCAACCGAGGTTGACATTATAATGCGGGTACCTACACACAACATAGATAAAAGGAAGAACGCGTGTGCATGGTAGAGAAACACATCATCCATCATGACACATATCTTATTGTGCACATCACCATTAGTGTAAATCAAGTGTGAAATGGATGCATGGTGAGTATGCAAGTGGGGAACATTCTTATCATGGCATTTAACAAAATATCCAAAATTTTAGAAAGCTATGGGGGCAATCTCAACTTAAACCATATGATAATTATTGTTGCAAGAAAACCAAGTGAAAGGGCAATTATTCATCTTATTGCAAGCAACGGGAGAAATTGAATAACTATCTTGACAAGGCATGTCTAAAGCAATAGCACGGTTGCCGACAAACATATCGAAAGAGAAATTGTTCATCAAGTTTTTTGCAACACTAGGATCATTCTTAACATCATTGCAATAAAACCATTGGAAAGAGAAATTGTTCAACATATTGCAAGAAACAACGGGAAATATGAAACGTCCGTAGCATGGCATGTCTATGGCAACATCATCACAATCAAATAATTTCACATGATCAACATTATGCAAAGGCAAAGTATCACATGAAATAGGAATGAATCATATGCAATGTCACAAATATCATCCATATCATGCCAATCATCACAAGTCATCATGTCCACTAGTGGGATGATGACATCATCAACACCCTTATTTTTACCTTGTCCATACCTCTCATATGAAGTGGGTGTTGTGATAGTATTGGCCTCCATGTGACCGACTTGTTCATAAAATATGGGGATGGCATCATCTTCATCCACCATGTATATATTCTCGTTAGGAAGCATCATCATCTCGAGGCTTGTCGCTTCTTGATCCATGGAACCTAGCACATCATGAGAAAACACACTAGAAGTAGAGGGCAAGTCATTATAAATAAAAATGACCTCACATGACCTATCAACTACCACTCTCAACTCACTTGGTGTATCACTCATGCCCTCCAAATGGAAGCACTCAATATCACGTATGTGGAGTCACTCATCTCACTCTTTCTCTCACTCAAGTGTGCTAAGTGGATCTCATACTCACATGGGATTGGTACCATATCATCAGTCAAGCATATAGGGGTAGGCTCGATTTGCTCCACTCCATGCGCCTCCTTTGGTGAAGGGAAAGTCCCATGAAAGGATCGTATGGGCACGTAGATGGGGGGGGGGGTGAATAGGTACTACTTCAAATTTTACTCTTTTTCAATTTAGGGTTTTACACAAAAAGGTAAATTCTCTAGATATGCAGCTAAGGTGAATTTACCTATATGTCACACTAGCACAACTAACTAAGTAAGAACAAGATATTAGTAAGTTGCGGTAAAGGATAGAGGTAACCAAAATGAAGCACACAGAGATGCAAGGATTATTTCCTATAGTTCCTTCCTTTTAAGGGGAAGTATGTCTGCGTTTGGAGAGGGGGTGGTTTCAAACCACCCACACCACGAAAGACCTCCCTTGTTCTTCAAAGAACCTCACCCCAAGGGGATCGATTCACTCTTCCACTATATCGGTAACCTTCGAGGTGGAAACCGACACCTTTACAACAAGTTCGAGGCACACATCCACAACTAAATTGGAGGCTCCCGAATCCAAGCAAGCTGTCACAACAATCAAAGACAAGCTTGTAAGAACCAAATCAAGGCCTGTGGTTTCCAATGAAACCCTAGAGCAAGGGGCTCTCAAGTGAATGAGGGGGAAAATGAAGATCTCTCTTGGTGAAGCTATAGATCAAGGCCTCCTCCTTCGATTCCCCAAAGATTAGGGACTTTGGGTGGTTGGAGAGGGAGATCTTGGAGATTTGGTGGCTCTCGAATGGTGTTCTTCCTTTTCAAAAATGAGAACCTTGAGGTAGGGGATGAGGTCCCCTATTTATAGGCCCACTGCTCCAGACTATTTTCTTCCCGTTGGAGAGTTTCCACATCGGAGAATCTGGTCTGGAGACCGGAGATTCCGGTGTGCCAACAGTTCACACCGGAGACTCTAGCCAATCTCTAGACCCCCAATCAGAGTGTCCTGGACCTGGTCTTGAACGTCCATCCGGATACTTGGCCTAAACTCCGGACCAGGGAACACCAGAGACTCCAGAGTTTGCGCGGAGACTCCTTCCCGTGACCCCACATCGGAGATTCTGGCCAATCTCCGGTCTGTCTCCGGACCCCTAGTCAGAATGACCCTGGGCTTCAACATTGATCCACTCTAGAGGTTTGGGCGGAAACTCTAGTGCACATCGGAAACTCCGGTCCTTGCACACCAGAGATTCCGGTCTGAACTTTCCATCAGACTTTTGTTTCAGCCAGGGAAACTTCCTGATGTTGTGGACTTTTCTCTTTTCAGTAGATCAATCTAAAATAATTAGCACACGGTAAAAAGTGTCCCCACGTTGTTAACAAACACCAAAACTGATTAAGATAATAAATGTCCTTTCAATCCCCCCTTTTTTGTGTTCGATGACAACAAGAGGTTTTGCATGAAAAATCTTAATATAAGAGACATAGCTATGTTCCCCCTGATGATGTTCAACAAGTTATACATGTAATACAAATCATATTAGGAAAAATGAAAGTAAAAACTTGCATAGAATAGAGATTACCACTTGACCCTTTACCTTTACCATTACAATAATAGTACGAGCATAGCATGTCCATATGCATATGGTAGTTTCACAAGAACCAAATAAAGCAAGCAAATGTTCGAGTTTTAAGATACAAGGGCATAAGCAAATAAGAAGCAGCCTAATGCTAATGCCCACTCCATACGAATCCCGGATGATCCTACTAGACATCTTCTCCCCTTTAGCATCGAGATGCCGAAAGTGGAAAAGACCAAGCTATCGCCCTAAAGGAATCACTCGTAGTCATCGTCGTCCTCATCCTCATCCTCCTCATACACTATAAGGAATGTGTTAACTAGTGACCCCTAATATTGGTCACTGAAAGGTCATAGTAATCCATTTATGACCTTTCTATGACCAAAACGAGTAGGTCACATACTGAGGGTCACTATAGACAACTCCCGACCTTTTTTTGAATTGGTCATGGACCACTATGACCAAAATAGATGGTCATAGAGCCCATGACCAAAATTTTGGTCATGGGTAATCTACCATGTCCACGTCAGATCGTCCTACGTGGCAAGCTGATAACCCACAAGTATAGGGGATCGTGTGTAGCCTTTTCGATAAGTAAGAGTGTCGAACCTAACGAGGAGCTAAAAGTAGGATAAATATTCTCTCAAGTTCTATCAATCACTGATACAACTCTACGCACACTAAACGTTGGCATTATCTAGAAAATAAAACTAGAGTAACAATACGAGTACGAGAGATAGCTTTGCATGATAATAAATAACAAGAAAGTAAAGCTAGTTGTTGCAGCAATAAAATACACTAAACTAACAGAACAATGAGTATGGAATAGTGGTGGTAATTATGGTGGCTTTCTCCAAGTTTAAATAGCAAATAAACCGGGTTCATTATCTTTGATGCAGTTTTCTATGTGGGAGAGGTTAAATATACATGCGCTTCACTACTTGGAATTACATGTACTATATGATTCGATTGTTAGCAAACATCCGTAAGTACTAATCAATGCATTAAGGTTTCCCTAACCATAACCTTAAGTTTAATGGTCCTCTTACTCCCATACGTGCAATGTTCCGGTTCGCGTCCTTAGGTTTCTGTCACTCCGGTAGAACTTCCCCTTTCTCTTACACATACTACAAACCCTATGATGTTTAATCCATACGCGCACAAATATAATGGACACCAAAGGACTATACCATATCAACATACAACTCTAATGAACCAAAGACGTTCAACCATTCAATCTAAGAACAAAGAAACTACACAAACATGATATAGATCATAGGATTATAACTTATAGCATAAAACACCATGTTTAGATAGGAGTGTGGGAGGATGAACCACTGCATACTAGGAGGATTAGGTGATGGAGATGGTGAAGAGGGCGGAGGCAGCGCGGGGGACTCCTTCCCCGCCGCCGGTATCATGGGGAGCACCGCCCTTAACCCCCTTCCTTCATGGATTCATGGGAGCCCTCCCCCATGGAGATGGGATCCATGGGGGAGGCAAAAACGTGGCTTTGGTGGCTGCAAATTCTTGGGTGGAGATGCCCTGGCCGAATTAGGTTTCCTCCCTTTATATAGCTTCTCGAATTCCTGTCACCCCATCTTGGGCTGCAGTAAATCGGGCCTAAAAGGCCCGTACGGACTAGAAATCAGCTAAATTTTATGTTCAGAACGTTTGTCGCGAAAATTCTAACAACTTTGTAGTTGAAAAGTTTTCTATTTGACGCTGTATTCGACCCAAAACGTGACTATCTTCAAAAAGAGTTCTGAGACAGATTTCTGGACAAATCCCAATTTGACTCCAATAAGGTTTCCACTTGTATTCCTGGTAATTCCTACACATCAAAAGGTAAAACAAGAACATTGTGCACTTTTGCAACTATTAGTAGGTTAGTCCAAATAAATCATAAACTTTATACAAAAAGGAGTGTCAAAAGCATATTATTAGCATAAAACCATCAAAAATTATAGATACGTTGTAGACGTATCACAAACCTACATGGCAAGAATGTAGCCCAGTCCATGATGATCTTCTTATTGGGCCAGGCCCAATAAATTGGGACATACGCTTGGGCCGTTGTCTAGTTTGTTTTTTTAGATGAGATGGGACCCACTTGTTAGGAAGATCACTAGGACCCACTTGTCAGGTTAATTCGTTGGTCCCACTTGTCAGGTCAGGTCAATATCGGGCCTACTTGTCAGGTCAACAAGCTGGCCCACTAGTAATTTCTTTTTATTTCATTTTAAATGCATCCCATAACCCAGCATACAACTCTCATGAGGTGAAATAACAAATAATTTGTTTCATACAACAAATCTTATAAATACACTATAGTTTATACAACATCCAAAGACAATATATTACAATGATTAATAATAATATCACGTGTTCAAATATCAGGTATTCAACAACGAAAATATATCTACATGACGTGAGCTATTCCACATAAGCTACATGTCACTATAGGTCAAACTCCGAAGTGCAATTCTTCCAACTGTGACGACTCTCGTAGTAAGAAATACTGAAATACTATAACGAATGTTTGTGTTCATAGAAGGGAGCACGAAATGGCCTCTCTCGACCGACAAATCGAAGCTGGCCAGATTCTTTCTTTCCTCCAAGCCCTCCTCCTATAAAAACAAAATTGAAAGTAGTATGAAGATCAGCTCAAATACACTGTCTGAGTTTGACATTATACTTCAGCAAGGAACATACCAAGCCTCCTCGGAATCCATCCAGGCATAAGCTGTTACCTTTAGTAGTCTATAATGACTTCACTGCCATGGATAATGGAATGGTGTGCATCCTTCAGGAAAAAGGAATTATGAAATAGTTTCCTCTGAGAACATAAGTATACGTAGAATGCAGCATGAAACAAACAACCAAAAGAACTTAAAACACAGCTCATACCTCATAAGCACAATACATCTCTTTGTCTGATTCATAATAAACAAACACATAACCACGAGAAGCCCGATAAGTAAAAGATGACTGCGCAATCCAAACGATATGAAAAGATGCTACAATAGTAGCAGTTTATTTTGAAGTTGGAGAGTTAACACCCATTGAAGCTTACCCACAAGGAACACCTTGTTCCATTGTGCTATCAGAGTATCGACACAACACAATAAAACTAACTAGTTTGCATCGAGATGAACTATACTAAGGATACAACACAAACCCAACACGGACTAAGCATATCGTATTTGCCCGTTTATTCAGCATCAATATTACCTCGAGGAAAAATCTTCACTAAGCATATCGTATATGCCCATTTATTAGAATATAATATGGTCACAAACTTTAGTAGGCTAGACAAACAGCATAGCATCTCATATGTAACCAAATTCATAAGTATGGATGGATTTTAGATAAAATAAGGCCTAGTACTCCAAGGAACATTAGAGGGAACATAATCTGATTACATGCAATTAGGCAAATACATTGCCAGAACATATGGAGCATCAAAATGGATATTTTGATTTAAACATGAAACGCCATTAAAGTTCTATTGTTCAAAAAAACTGTCACAACATCAGTGCAACTTTGCTGTTTAAGGGATAAAGCATGGACGAATCCACATGAGAAATACTAGAGCACATGAGCAATACCATGAGCAGCTCTATTGCAGTAAACATTTAATCGAAGTTAACATGCACATTTCAAATAAGTATCCAACAACAACTATGAGGGTCCAGAGAGGATGGTGGAGCAGTTTCCTACTAATCCTAACAGGACAATAGATGCATAACATTTTCACCGAGAAGCTTGGTTGGAGCATGTTAGAGGAAAATAGGGAGTAATTGTAAGACATAGTATGTCTAACAATTAGATCAGAATTTCAAACTCGCAACACCACCAACAAACCTTCAAGGAATTTCCATGACTACTCTACAAGCAAAAGAAGCAAAGTTACCAGCTACTCCATTTATTCCAGTACTACACCATGTTCTAGTACTAATAAAGATGTTCAGCTTAGATGGCATATGGCACCAAAACAACCTTGAAATAAACCTTGTAATACAATGATGTGAACAAGTTCTAGGGCCGAAACTATATATATATATTTCCCAGTCACTTAGGAATTATTTCAATTAACCACTAAGTCTCCAGATGATCCTGAACTAAACAAGCCGTTCAACATTGTGAAATCCACATGACAACAACGGAAGCACCAACCAACGAACATGGACGAGCTAATCAATTCCATATAGGGACAAACCGTAACCCTTCTCAGGAAAACGAACCTTACTGTTGAACATGTTGATGTGGACGTCGCTGATCTACCGCCCGAGAGATGGACGTGGTCGATGCGGAGGTGGTACAACGCCTAGAATGCAGCGGCGAGGCACTCATCGCATCGGAATGCGGCGACGAGGCACCCATGGAGGCGGACCTCACCACCTCGACCTAGCTCCCTCAAGCGTATCTTTATCTCCACAAGCAGCAACAGTTCCTCCAGTCACCCTGCACCTTCGCCTCGAGAGAGCAAGCAAGTCTGGGTGTGACGGGATCCAGCGACAGGGAGGCCGGCTGTGGCTGCATCCGGCGGCAAGGGAGGCCGGGGAAGGCCGCATCCGGCAGAAGGTGATGTCTCAGGATCGAGATCGAGACCAGGAGAAGCGGGGTCAGCGGTTTTGAGTGTTGAGGTGGTGTTGAGGGCGACAGATTCGTGGGTAGCGGCGCTGCGGATTCGTGGGTAGCAACGCTGCGGTGTTGGATCCTAGTCGGGTGGAGAGGTGAACACAGGGGCAACAGAGGGGGCAGAAGATGGAGAGGGGTGGCTACAGTTGGGGTCTCGTGATGAGGGGATTAGGGTTCGATGGCATTTTCGCTAGTGGTGTGGTGTGGTGGGGTGGAGGATTTTACCCAAATACCCCTGATCATTTTTGTGGTGAGAGTAGGAACCATAGGGCATTTCATACTTTCGGTGGGGGCGGGGGAGGGGCTGTGGATATTTTGGGCGTTGGATGGAGGCAATGTGGATGGTTGAGATCTATTTCAGTGGGGTGATCCGTGGGTAGTGTTGTTCTCTTTTCTGATTGGCTGACTCTATTTTCTATTTCTCGAGAGGCAAAACTGGGTTTTTTGTGAACCAACCACTAAAATAAGTTGAAACATTGTTCCACCCCATTTTTCAAAAATACTAGACCACCTTACATGAAAAATGTCCCAACCGGAGGTTTTAAAACATTTCCGTCCACCCCTGATGAAAATGACAAATGTCTGCCGAATCAGCAGGAAGTGGGTCCGGTTTAAACTACAGGTTCATGATCTAATGGTCATGATTTTTTGCAAAAATCATTTTTAGACTCACATTATGATGTTTCTTCAGAGAACTAGTGCAATTTTTAGCGAGGCTCATCCCCTATCTTCATGTCCGTCGTTTTGACCGTAGTTTGAAATGGGACAATTTTGAAACGGGCATAAGAAATTCAAAAAAGGTCCGAAGAAGGTAAATCCTTCGCGTGGTATCATATTATGTGATATAATTGCAAGGAAAAATACCAAACTTGGTATATTGATTGCATCTTGAAAAAACCTTCACAGAAATGACATATCTTGTGCGAGGTTTCATGGCTTTCGGATCAAACGACCAATGTTATGATCAGAATCTCGGTATAGTTTATGATAATGTTCCCAAATCATGCACGCATGTGCATCTTCGGATGGCAAACAATGTTGTAGGAGGAAGTTTTCCTTTTCGTTGTACGAAAAAGCCATTTTTCATTTTCTGAGTGCCAAAATTGGAGCGTTTTGTGAAGTAACACCAAATGTTCAATTCAAAAATACTACCACCACATTTTCCAAAAATAGTAGACCACCTTACAAGAACAATGTCCCAACCGGAGATTTTAAAACCTTTGCGTCCACCCCTGATGAAAATGGCAAATGTCTGCCGAATCAGTAGGAAGTGGGTCTGGATTGAACTACAGGTTCATGATCTAATGCTCATGATTTTTTGAAAAAATCATTTTTAGACTCACATTATGATGTTTCTTCAGAGATCTAGTGCAAGTTTTAGCGAGATCATCCCCTATCTTCATGTCCATCGTTTTGACTGTAGTTTGTAACGGGACAATTTCAAAACGGGCATAAGAAATTCAAAAAAGGTCCGAAGAAGGTAAATCCTTCGCGTGGTGTCATATTATGTGACATAGTTGCAAGGAGAAATACCAAACTTAGCATATTGATTGCATCTCAAAAAAACCTTCACAGAAATGACATATCTTGTGCGAGGTTTCATGGCTTTCGGGTCAAACGACCAATGTTATGGTCAGAATCTCGGTATAGTTTATGATAATGTTCCCAAATTATGCACGCATGTGCATCTTCAGATGTCAAACAATGTTGTAGGAGGAAGTTTTCTTTTCCGTCGCACAGAAAAGCCATTTTCCATTTTCTGAGTGCCAAAATTAGAGCGTTTTTTGAAGCAACACCAGATGTTCAATTCAAAAATGCTACCACCACATTTTCCAAAAATAGTAGACCACCTTACAAAAACAATATCCCAACCGGAGATTTTAAAACCTTTGCGTCCACCCCTGATGAAAATGGCAAATGTCTGTCGAATCGGTAGGAAGTGGGTCTGGTTTGAACTACAGGTTCATGATCTAATGCTCATGATTTTTTGAAAAAAATCATTTTTAGACTCACATTATGATGTTTCTTCAGAGATCTAGTGCAAGTTTTAGCGAGATCATCCCCTACCTTCATGTCCGTCATTTTGACCGTAGTTTGAAACGGGACAATTTCAAAATGGGCATAAGAAATTCAAAAAAGTCCGAAGAAGGTAAATCCTTCGCATGGTGTCATATTATGCGACATAGTTGCATGGAAAAATATCAAACTCGGTATATTGATTACATCTCGAAAAAACCTTCACAGAAATGACATATCTTGTGCGAGGTTTCATGGCTTTCGGGTCAAACGACCAATGTTATGGTCAGAATCTCGGTATAGTTTGTGATAATGTGTCCAAATTATGCACACATGTGCATCTTGAGATGGCAAACAATGTTGCAGGAGGAAGTTTTTCTTTTCGTCGTACGGAAAAGCCATTTTCTATTTTCTGAGTGCCAAAATCAGAGCGTTTTGTGAAGCAACACCAAATGTTCAATTCAAAAATGTTAACACCCCATTTTTCAAAAATACTAGACCACCTTACATGAACAATGTCCCAACCGGAGATTTTAAAACCTTTCCATCCACCCCTGGTGAAAATGACAAATATCTGTCGAATCGGTAGGAAGTGGGTCCGGTTTGAACTACATGTTCATGATCTAATGCTCATGGTTTTTTGGAAAAATCATTTTTATACTCACAATATGATGTTTCTTCACAGATCCAATGCAAGTTTAGCTAGTATCAACCCCTAGCTAAGAACCGACATGCCTGCCGTTTTAACCATAGTTTAGAATATTCACTTTATTTTGTGAAACAAGTACCAAGATTATGATGAAAAATGACACTACTATACTATTTACTCAAACTAGCCCACATTTGATTGATAATTCCTATATTTATAAATTTCAAAGCATTATACCTATTTTTGCTGATTTAAATGGTCCCGTGTCAATTATACAAAAACTAGCTCATTCACTCGAGATGTTGTAAAATAAGAAATTCGCAAACACGAGATTTATGCATATTTTTTAGATGACGCAAATTGGTGTTTGGATTATCTTGATCCAAGGTCATATGTAAAAATGATGATAAAATTACTTTTATAGACTTTTAAAAAAACTTGCACTCCCTCTATTCTTATGGCCTCAAACTTCATACAAAGGCCATATTCCTGACTAAATCGGCCTTACTTTTCTCTATGGGCTGTCGGCCCAATTGAAAAACTGAAATATTGGAAAAAATGGTAACGTCCGGCCTTTCGCCTAGTTCCAACAAACTAATTGTTGTTTAAAAGGCCTGCGCGCGACTGTTGGGACATACAGTGCAAGGTGGAGTAGTGGTAGTCGATGGTTTCTCCCCTGGATAGGTCGCGGTTTCGATCCCTGGTAGACTATTTTTGCCTATTAATTCGCGCGGTCGCTTCCAACTGCCGATTTAACTCTCTTTAAAAAAAATGGATGTGTAGAATGAACACAAATGAAGTCAAGGTTTATTGTTTAACATGCGGCTCAGCCATGGGTGAGGGCACGTGTTCGAATGTGTGTCTTTTTTTAATTCTTCTCTGATTACTATGACAATTGGGTCCCACTTATTAGAAGAAAAATTGACATATGGACACGACACGTAGGCAAAACTGCTTAGGTGGATATCTAGTCATATCAACGTATCACAAATTAGTCACCATGAACTTTTAAATTGGTCGTAGTCTACCAAAAGTAGAGTATTAAATTGGATCAGCCAAACTATGACCATTTAGTGTAAGAGAACTATGACCTTTTGGCTAAAATGGTCGTAGTGATTTGGAATTTTTTAGGGCTTGGACCCTCCCAAATGGCCTACAACCATTTGGTTTGAAATGGTCATAGTTCTATGACAAAAAAAACTCACGGTCATTAAGAAAATGTCACTAGTCAACACATTTCTTGTAGTGATAGTCATCATCAGCACGTGGAACCTTGGAGCCTTTGCCATGAGGGCGAGAGGAGGAAGTACCCTAAGAAGCAAAGTCAGATGTGACCTCTGAGAAGGTCTTCCAATCAACCAGGTTGTTTCTTGCATTCCATACACCAAAAAAGAGCGTGTGATATGTTTCTGCAAACGGTTCATCCCCATGCTCATTAGTGTATTCTACCTCTCCTTCCTCTTCTTCCTCTTCACCTTGAGCCTTAATATCCTTAAGGAGCTTCTCAATTCGGAGGTTTCTCTTGTAGGAGGCATGTTGTTCCTTGTGAATGTCCACATTCATGCAACATAGCGTCTTCTCCCAAAAGGATGCCTTCTTGACCTTCTCTTGGACATACTCACCGGTGACAGGTGCATTGGAGGCATTCTTCGTTCTAGAGCCCCTCAGAGGAGTGGAAGCCCGCTCAGCCTTAGAAATATCATCATCCTCACAAGCATACGACTGCGTAGGAGCTGGACCCATTCTCCCTTTCTTTTAGAGAGCCACATAGACATGTGCTTCAAGGTTGGGTGGGATGGCGAGAGGTAAACCATGAGCTTGAGTATTGATGAGCCTCATGACAAGAACTGCATATGGAGGAGATTTTCTGAAAAGTATGGCATGATGCATCTCCTCAAAAAAGAAATCCATGATGTCAATGGCAAATCCTTCAGTAGTAGGGCCAGCACAGACCATCTTGTGGGCATGATGGAGCAAATTGACTAGGCCACACCGAATATCATCATCATTTACAACACTCAAAGAAATGGTGTGGTAAAAGATCCTCATCAGCAGATTGTAGAGGGGCTTGAGTCCCTTGGACTCCCCAATAGTGGCCGTGCTCCCATAGAGAGGTGCAATCTTGCTTTTTCTTTTGCCAAGAGCAGCATCATGCATGCGGTGGCCAATAGGAACAAACACGCCACTAAAGATCTGGTGAATGAACCTAGAAAAATCATAGAAGGTAGCAGTGCAGTGGAAGTTACTAGTCATCCATGTCATTGTCCTAGCCTCATCATGATCAAATATAACAGTGGAATAGAATTGTTGAACAACGGAATGTTGTAGTCCTCATGGATATCCATAAGATTATGCAGCCCAAGCTTCTCAGTGACCCAAAGAGCATCTATGAAGTAGTCACTGGCATGCATGTAGGCAAAGTCAAGATACTTCTGTGGACAAATAGGGGACTTGGTGAGCTTGCGATAGATATACGCCATGAACACATTTTGCTCCTTCCTCCAATAGCATGGGTCATCACTGGTTCTTGGCAAGTCATATAACCTTGTCTTGCGCAGCTCGCCATACTCTTTCTTAGACATGTGAGCTAAGGATTGCAAGTTGTCATACTTGGCTCTCTTGGCACTGGCCTCATCCTCAACACGCTCAGCTTCCCTTTGCATGTAAGCAGCATGTTTGGCATGTTGCCTCTGGTTAGAGGGTGGAATCATATACTAGCCAACAACTTCATCATATTGAGGATCCACCCTTTTGGACTTGGACTTGGTGCGAGGTGCACGACGCAAACCAGAACCACCTGTGAATATGGAGTAAGGGAGAAAGCATGTATATAAGCATCTATGTCCATGATTCAAAAACAAAAGCCTTGAACCATTGATTTATGTACTAGAAGTCATCTACACCAGAGTCTCCGGTGTGCAACATCTGAATCTCTGGTCTGTGCAAAAAGCACAACGGAGTCTCCAGTCTAAGAGACTGAAAACTCCGGTCCCAAGATCGGTTTGCATAGCGGAGGCTGTGGGGGAGTGATTTCAAGCAGATCGATCAAGGGAACTTAGCTATTGTGTGAGGAGTGTCCGCAAACAAGAGTTTCCATGGGACAAAATTGGTACAATCTTCAAAAAATCAAAAAGGGAATGAGCCCTAGGTTCATGGGGAGGGAAAATTGTACCAGATCTGTCCATGGAGTGAATCGACCCGTGGGGAATGGCCCAAGGGTGGAGAGGGCGGATATGGCTGGTGGCACGATGGATCCCATCGGCTTCAAGGCCCTAGGGTGGCGAGTTTGGAGGAGGATGCGATGGGTGAGAGTGGAGAGGTTGGGGGTGGAAGAAAGAAACTACTTGTTTCTCTCACCTCGACCTCTCTTTTCTTAGAGACCAAAACCGTCCCAGACCAGAGACTCCGGACCGATGGACCAGAAACTCCGGCCTGACCGGAGACTCCATGTGTGCACACCGGAAACTCCGGTCCTCTTTGACCAAAACCGTCAGGTTATGTGTATGGGGACATATATGATAGAAAGCAGGTTTTAGGACATGGGAGAAGGCTTGGGATTAGATGACATACTGTGAAGAACCAATAATCAATAAAATCCAAATAAATGTCAAATAACACTCCAATTCAAGAAAATCAAGAACCAAATCTTCTCAACAAAGAGGGAAGTGGCTGATGCCACCATGTAAGAGTGTGAGGCATGACACCGCAAAGAATTATCCTTGGGTTCATTGCCACTACTTATCAATGAAGCTCACATATCAAGAATGATATTTAAGAGAATTGATTTTCTTAATTTTGGCATTATGGGGGGAGGGATAGCCCAATGATTAGGACCGCACTTCCCCTATCTCCATGCCTTCACCTAAACCACACAATGATCAAGTTATAGGTGAGTATGTGTCAATACCCGGATTTTTAATCCCAGATGCCTGTTATGCCATACCTCACAATCCCAGGATTACCATTTTTGCGAGACATAACAAATTGGATATCACACTACATCATCCATAACAAGCCATACATAAGGTCTTACACAAATAAGGATCTCATGATCCAGTCTTAATACAACAAGCAACGGAATAAAAGATAAGCGTAGTGGTGGGGTCCATCTTCAGGGGCACATGCAATGCTGACGAAAGCAGATAGTCCTAGTTATTATAGCCGTCCTGTTGGCCATCATCTTGGTAGTCTCCTTCATAGTCTGGCCATGAGAATAGCCAGGGACAAAAGCCATGAGTACTCTTTAAGTACTCGCAAACTATCACTAACAAGTAGTATAGTTCTAAGTTAAAGTGCTATCTCTAAGTAAACTATAAAGTTAAGTTTGAAACCTAAGCTGAGTTTAGAAGCAAAGAAAGATATAATAAAATTCTAGAATCACTTAAGTTGGGAAGCTAGTGTCATAAACACAACCCTGTTGTGGTCAAGTCAAGATTCATCATTCCTTTCATAAGTTATTTTGAAAACATCTAACAACGAAACAGTATGGCCATTCCAACTGTCCATAACCGCGGACGCGGCTATTCGAATAGATTGGCACTCTATAGAGGTGGTACACATTCACCACAAGATTCGATACATCTGTCAGGGATAACCCTGAATCATCATACTTAGTATGCATATAATCAAACATAACCTTTCCTTTACACACCCTAGTATAAGCACCTCTCATATGAGCATGGCCTCCCAACCATGACCATCTGTCATCTTGGGCACTGCATAGGTGGACAACATTGAGAGGTAGCCTCAGCTCAAACCTCTCCCGCGAGGGAACTAATACTAATGCATATAAACTTCCGGCTAAGCCTTACCCAATTCAGGTATTGTGGTTGTATGGTAAATTTGGAATGATATCGCATCCGAATCCAACCACCAGTTTTGTAAAAGGGTTAATGCTCATGCCTCAATATTTTCACCATCATAAACCATCTGTGTTTCTCAACACATGTCAAAACATCTCAATAGAATGACTCATCATTCCAAGGTTTTCATGATTCATTTTCACCAAGTGTTCCCATCTAAAGTGACTCAAGTTTTTAATCTATTCTAAACTACTAAGTTAAGAGTGTTCACTAAGGTAGAAAATGATGGGATCAATCTCATGCCATAGAATGACATCTAAAGTTATCTAAATAGGCCAAGTTCTATACTCTTTATGCTACTTTCAAAACATTTAAAAGACTTTGGTAAAGTAAATGAAGTAAAGCTTGGAAAATAATACTTGGGGTAAGTAATAGTCAAAGTGGTATAACCAAAGCATGCCTAATGCATGTGCTTAGATTATATTGCTTGCAAGGGTTAGCTTGCATTGTTAATGGTGGCTTGCCTTGTGCAGTATAGTGGTTGAAGTTTTCTTCTTCTTCTTCTTCTTGATATAACTCCTCCTCCTCGAAAGCTTGGTCGGTACTATCGTCTATAAATACATACGGAGTACACAATCACCAAACAATACTTAACTAGTCTAATTAGCACTCTAAGGCACAATTTTATGATCTATTATCATCACAAGCATCACAAGTTTTATTCAATAGTTTTATCCGTTTTATTTTAGAAAAGTAATTTCTACTCATTGAAAAATTAACCAAGATTTAATATTCACCACTTCAAATATGGGATCATGTGGACACATGTCATCACCACATATTCTAACATGTGGGAATGTGATTTAAAGGTTGGATCACAATTACTTTGGTTTAAGTTCATTATTTAATGATTTAAAGTGACTAGAAATGCCTATATAGCATTATTTTGGTACTAGTCCAAAGTCACTGCATGTAAACATTAATATTATTACATATTCAGATAGGTATGGTGAAATGTGATTTTTTTGAGAGTTGGAATCAACTCAAAAGCTATCATGGTTGATTTTAAAAAAATGTTGCAAGGTGCAAATGCTTCTGTTTTGTTATTTTTACTAGGAGAGATATCTAACTCTAATTGAATTAAGTCCAACGGGAATGGGTAGATCTTTTCAGTAGCTTTCTAACAAAATTGGAATCACTCCATTTCGATTTGTAAATCTCCCTGAAATGAATTTTAAACTAGGGTACAGAACTAGGTCTAAACTAAAATAGAAAAATCCTAATTCAAACTAAGTGGGTCGCGCGGAAAGCTAACGGGCCGGCCCAGTGACACTCCGCGGTGCGGGGCACAGCTAACAGGGGGGTCCACCGGTCAGTGGCTCATAACACGCGAAGCGGTACGGGGCGATGTGGGCCGTTAGATTAGAAGTAGAATCAACGGCTAGGGCTTGTCGTCGACGACGAACAGGTCGCCCGTGAGGTTTAACCCTAGCGGCTCGGTGGGGGTGCTTAGGGGGCGTACCAGGGCTCCAGCGACAACGGCGATGGGGGCAAACAAACTGGTGGTCAACGGCGAACTCAGGGACGGTCGAGGCAGCTCCGGGGGTGGTCGCAATCAGCGGGGCCCTTCTCCTCCAGAGGCGGCCAACTCCGGTGAAATTCTAGCGACTGCAAGCTCGAGCGGCTCCAGGGAGAAGTGGGGACTAATCAGTGGCAAGAGGGGAGGTGAGTGGTGTGCAGAAAATGGCTGGGGGTGGCATCTATTTATAGCTCGACGACGCGACCGAGAGTGATGGGCGGGCGGCTCCGGCGAGGGATGCACATCATGCTAGCGGCGTGGCTCAAGGTAGGGGACGGTGGCTGGTCTCCTGACGGTGCTCTACGGGGTAAATGCAGGCCTAGGGACGGTGGTATGCGGTCGGGCGGTGCGCACGCTTTGAGCGGCAAAGGCGGCGGTCTCCACGGCGAGCGGTGGGTGTGGTGCAATGGGCGGCGAACGGGCATGTCTCTGGTGTTCCTGGAGTCGTGGCGACACGGTGGACGCGGGCTGGGGTCGAGGGGCGGCGTGTACACGCGTGTCGGGCGTGGCGCTCTGGCGCGTGCTCGACATGGCGTAGACACCCAGTGCGCGGCGCTTCCTCGGTGGTCCACGGCTTGGCCTGGCTCGGGGAGGGGACAGAGAGTGGCGGTGAGGTGTGGGCTAGCTACTAGACATGGTGAGAGGGAGAGGGGTGGTCTGCTGCGGCGATGGCATGGTCGGCCAACAAGCATGGTGCTCGGCATGGCATTGCATTGCTGTTAGGGGGTAGGGGATGGGGTGTAAATGGCCTGGTTAGATCATTTGGAGACAATGGGAGTGTTTTGAGGACAATCGGGTACAAAACCCTGTACAAAGCAGTGAGCTAACTACTAGGTATAATCTCTGCCTGGCAAGTGTTTGTGGAAATGGCCGCAAGAGATTTACTTTTGAATTTTGAAAAGATTTTTGGTGGGTGTGCTAGGCATAATCTTGAGACTCTGTGGGTGCTTGGGTTTTGAAAATTGAGCTCATTCGAGTGGTTTTTTAAATGGGGTGATCTTGATACCTACACTAGATTCAATTTTCAAATGTCATTTAAAATTAGTGTTTGAAAGTTTTTAACAGATCACAAAGTGGGCCTTGGTACAACATTATGTGTACTAGCAAAGGGTGTAAAGATCCACATTTATCTCTGTTAAGAATTGAGTCCTAGGAATAGCCAAAGTAGGCATGTTAATTAAAATGGCACAAATGACCATTCACTTCTTTTATTCATTCTGATTTGTTTTTCTTTGGGATCTGTTTGGGAATGATCTAGATGATGTTTATTTCACCTAAGAATCATTTTACAATCATCGATCACTTAATCATGGCAATTCAAATCAACTCTTATTTAAATGCACACACATATGGATGCTTTAATAGTTTTTATTGGAAAAGTTTTTGTTAGCCCTAATTTTGATGATTTGGATCTTGATAACCTTGGATTGAAGTTTTGGGATGTTACAAACCTTCCCCCCTTAAACAAATCTTGTCCCGAGATTTACAAAGAAAACTAGGAACTAAAGAGATCTAGGAACTCTGTCCTAATGTAATCTTCTCGCTCCCAAGTGGCTTCTTCTTCGATATGGTTGCTCCACTAAATCTTGAGAAACTTGATACTCCTTGTTCTGGTGGTTTTGTAAGATTTTTCTAGGATACGGATGGGCACTTCACGATATGTCATGTCATTGTTGATTTCCACAGCTCGGTGATCGATGTTCTTGAAAACTTCAGTCTTCTCTGGCACTTCCAGGCATTTGCGAAGTAACGAGATATGGAACACATTGTGGATGGCTGACATCTCTTCTGGCAGTTCCAGTTGATACGATACTTCTCCTCGGCGGTTTAGAATTTTGAAGGGTCCGATATATCTGGGGGCTAACTTTCCTTCCAGACTAAAGCGCTAGGTTCCTTTGAATGGTGAAACCTTGAGATATACGAAATCTATAACACTGAAAGTCAGGTCTCTCCTTCTCTTGTCAGCATAACTCTTCTGTCTGGATTGGGCGGTCTTGAGGTGCTCACGGACTTTGTGAACCTTCTCTTCGGCTTCTCGGAGAATGTTGGGTCCAAAGATCTGTCTCTCTCCTACTTGCGACCAATTCAAAGGGGTAGGGCACTTTCTTCCGTATAGGAATTCAAAAGGTGCCATCTACAAACTAGCTTGATAACTGTTGTTATATGAGAATTCTACGAAATGCAGGCAGTCTTCCCATTTTGATGCGTACTCCAAAACACAAGCTCTTAACATATCCTCTAGAATCTGGTTGACTCTCTCAGTCTGTCCATCGGTTTGCGGGTGATAAGCTGTGCTGAAGTTCAACTTGGTGCCTAATCCTTCCTGGACTTTCTGCCAAAATCTCGAGGTAAACTGGGTTCCTCGATCTGATACTATGGTCTTGGGGGTTCCATGCAAACTAACAATCCTAGCAATATACAGTTCTGCTAGCTTCGAACTCTGGTAGGTAGTCTTGACTGGGATAAAGTGAGCTACCTTGGACTGTCTATCAACTATGACCCAGATTGAGTCATTTCCCCTACTAGAAGTAGGCAAACCGGTGATAAATTCCATTCCAACGGAATCCCATTTTCATTCCGGAATCTGCAATGGTTGCAACAGTCCTGCGGGTCTCTGATGCTCTGCTTTCACTCTTTGACAGATGTCACACTTGGTGATGTAGCTTCCGATTACTCTCTTCATCTTGTGCCACCAAAATTGCTCTTTCAAATCCTGATACATCTCGTTCCTCTAGGGTCGATAGAATAAAGAGTATCATGAGATTCCTTCATGATAACTTGCTTCAGCTCTGAATCTGCTGGCACGCAGATACGTCCTTTGTACCACAATACTCCTTCTTCGTCTTCAGTGAATCCAGGTACCTTTCCTGTACCAATACGATGTTTGATGCCGTCGATACTTTCATTTCCCTTCTGGGCTTCCTTGATTTGGCTAATCAAAGTGGGTTGAAGTTCAATGCTAGCTAAGAAACCTTTGCTAACTAATTCAGTTCTGAACTGCTCCAACTCCTCATACAAACTTGGTTGCTTCTCCTTGATCATAGTGTTTAGCCTGCAAGGCAATCTGCTAAGAGCATCCGCTACCACATTGGCTTTGCCGGGGTGATAGTGAATGTCAAGGTCATAATCCTTGATTAACTCTATCCATCTCTGTTGCCTCATATTCAACTCCTTCTGAGTGAAAATATACTTCAAGCTCTTGTGATCTGAGTAAATCTCACAACGATTACCCATCAGATAATGACGCCATGTCTTCAATGCCAAAACTATGGCTGCTAATTCAAGATCATGGGTCGGATAGTTCTGCTCATGCTGCTTCAGTTGTCGAGATAGATAGGCGATGACTTTGCCTTCTTGCATCAACACACATCCGATACCAATCTTGGATGCATCACAATATACATCAAACGGCTTCTTGATGTCTGGCATGACCAACATTGGGGCTGATATCAATCTCTTCTTTAGCTCCTAGAAACTGGCTTCACATTTGTCTGTCCATTCAAACTTCTTGTCCTTCTTCAACAATTGGGTCATGCGTCTGGCGATGCTCGAGAATCCTTCTACGAACTTGCAGTAATATCCCGCTAATCCGAGAAATGCACGGGTCTAAGTGGTTGGGGCTTCCCTTTCTTCGACATCTTTGATCTTGGCGGGATAAACAGAAACTCCTCCGGCATACACAATATGTCCTAGGAATCCTACTTCTTTCAGCCAAAACTCACACTTGCTGAACTTGGCATATAACCGATGCTCTCTCAGGGTTTCTAGGATGATTCTCAGATGTTGCTCATTCTCTTCTTCTGACTTGGAGTAGATAAGGATGTCGTCGATAAACACAACTACAAACTTATCTAGGAAATTCATAAAGATCTTATTCATGAGATTCATGAAATAAGCAGGGGCATTGGTTAATCCAAAATACAGAACCGTATACTTGTATAAACCATAGCGAGTAGTAAAGGCGGTCTTTGGAATATCCGTTGCGCGAATCTTAAGTTGGTGATAACCAGTCCTAAGATCAATCTTTGAGAATACCTGGGCTCCAGTCAACTGATCAAATAGATCCTCTATCTTTGGCAAGGGGTACTTGTTCTTGATGGTGACGCCATTCAACTTTCTGTAATCTGTGCACAAACAGTTGCCTCCATCTTTCTTGTCGACGAATAACACTGGTGATCTCCATGGCGATGCGCTTGGTTGAATTAAGCCTTTTTCTAACATGGCATCCAACTGCTTCTTCAGTTCCACTAACTCTGAGGGGTTCATGCTATAGGGTCTCTGGGCTATGGGTCCGGTTCTAGGGATTATTTCGATAATGAACTCAATATCCCTATCCGGGGGCATACCTGGAAATTCATCTGGGAATACGTTGGGGTATTCGTAGACTACTCTGACTTGGTCAATGGTGGGCATGGCTACACTCTTGTTGCACTTGAATTGACAAGGTAAGGTTTCAGATATATGCTCTACTATGACTCCAGAGCTACTGGTCATGGTGATGGCTTTCTTAGCACAGTCTATCAATCCTTTATGCCTTGACATCCAGTCCATACCTAGTACTACTTCCAATCCTTTGGTTCCAAGTACAATTAGGTTGGCATAAAAATCTATCCCATGTATTCTGATAGGCACAGCTTTGCAAATTTTTCTAGCTTTGGTTGTTGAACCGGGGATTTAAACTATCATGACATGCTTCAGGTTGGTTGGGTGAATCTTACTAGTGCATGCAAATTCTTCGGTGACAAATGAATGCGATGCTCCAGAATCAAACAACACTCTTGCTAAAACTAAGTTGACAGAAAACATACCCAGCACTACATCTGGCGCTTCCTAGGCTTCTTCAGCGCTCATGTGGAAGAGACGACCGTTGCGGTTGTGAGGGTTCCCTGGGGCAAATCTTCTACCAGGTTGAACACGACGCTGCTATTGAGCTGGGGCATTCACGTTGGCAGTGGCTGCAGTCTTCTTGGGACACTCATTGGAATAGTGACCCTTCACTCCACACTCGAAACAAGTGATCTGGGACTTGTCCTTTACTGCGACAGGCACACCATTGCTGCTAGTTCTGGGTGCAGTGTTGTTGTTGTAGATCTTGGGAGGTGCACGGTTGAAATTGTTGGCATTGCCGGAGTTGTGATTATTTCCTCTGGACTTCACATTTCCTCCGCTACGGTTGGGGTAGCTTGGGCGAGACATTGGGGGTCGATTGTTCCTTGGTGCATATCCTAGTGAGGGGTTGGGACGGTACTTCTGGTAACTACTGGATCCAGATTGCTGCATCATACGATGTTTGCGGTTGTCGTTGCCTGATTAATCTTCCCTTCCATCTGAATGGCAGAGTCGACTAGCTCTTCGAGATCCTGGAAGCGGATGTTGACGAGGACAGTCTGCATCTCGTCATGCAGTCCGTTCAGGAATCTCTCCTTGTTCTTGGCCTCCGTGTTGATCTCATCAGGTGCATACCTTGCAAGCGACAGGAATCTGTCACAGTATTCCACCACAGTCATTCTTCCTTGCTTTAGTTCTCGAAATTCATCCCTCATTCTGGTGACTAGACCCTGCGGCACGTGGGTGTGGTTGAATTTGATTTTGAAAGCTTCCCATGTCATCACTTGACCATGGTTCATGGTGCGGATACTGTTCCACCATGCTCTTGCATCTCCTGCCAGATAGTGGGTGGTGAAGAGAACTTTCTCGTTGTCATCAACTCCTGCAACTTCTAAGTTGTTTTCCATAGTCTGCAACTAGTCATCAACATCTAGTGGGTTCTCTGAAGTACTAAAGATTGGGGGATTGGTATTCTGGAAGTTTTTGAGTTTGGATCCATGGTGATCCTGGTTTCCATGCCCTTGGTTGTTTTGGGCCATCTGAGCTATCTGCTGCAATGTTGCTAAGTTGGCCTGGTGCTCTGCCCTGCTTGCTTCACGGTCTGCAACTAACATCTGGATAATCTGCAGCATTGGGTCTTGTGACGAGCTGCTCCCTCCTTGGTTTCCACGAGTCTTCTAAAGATTGAGGTAGATAAGGGGGTAAGAGGGAAAGTTTTAAGGTTCATGGTTTTGGTTTCAAAGATAAAACATTGAGTTTGACTCAGGTTTTGCAACTAACTCCATTTCATTCATGCAAACAAGCACACGATACAAACACACACCACAACAATCAAAGGAAAACAAATGGTTTGAAGAACCATTCTACAAGCTACGATATAGTGGGACCGATACATCTCATGCTATGACAGTGCTCTAGTGCATCTACTCATCGTCGATGAAGTCGGAGTCCTCATCGTCAGTGTAGAAGTCCATGGCATCGTCCTCCAGAAAGTCATCATCATTGCTGAGGTAAGAATCCATGTCTCCCTGGATGTCTTCACCCTCGACTTCTTCTTCCTTCGTGGCAAGCTGAGCTTCCTGCTCCTTGATGGTCTTCTTGAGGTCGGCTATCTTCTTGCAAAGACGGCGATGGTGCGATCCTTCTTCTCGCGTTGGAGGCGAAGAGACTGGTGGTCCTTGACAAGCAGTGAGAAAGTCTGGGCCTTCTGGTCAGCAATGGCACGGTTGTGGTTGGCGAGCTCCCTAGCATTGTCCAACTCCTTCTGACGATCATATAACAGGAAGTCGAGGTTCTCCACTTGGCGCTTCAGTGCTGGATGACTTGGCATCTCCATCGGCATTCCCATGAAGTCACGTCTTGCATAGTGAGCAAAACGGGTTCCTTGGATTTGGTTGACACTGAGGGCATGTAGCATCCCATTTGTCTAACAATTGGAATGCTACTTGTCCTAGTAAGATATTGGCTACTTCATATATATTATTGTTGCATCATAATTATATCATGCTCATGTCATCATGCCACCTTGCATTTGAGCATCATATAAAACCCTTTTTCTTTTGGCTCTTCTCTCACATGCATTATTAGTTGTATTTGCCTCTTGATATTGTATTTGGCTATTGATATATTGTTCTATGCCCAAGTTGAGTTGGGGGCAAATCTTTTCATTCCATTCCACCATTTTTCTCTTCCACCACTTTATAATCCCACCATCCCATTAACCATGAGCTTGTTTCTCTTTCCTTTGCTATTTAATTCTAGCTCATGTAGTTTGGGGTGGATTAAATCCTCTAAATTCTTGTGCTTGGTTTTATCTCCACTTCTTGGATATGCATAGAGTAATTCCATAATATTCATATTGTTTTCACAAATAATCAATGGCATTATTATTTTTGCATGGGCCATGCACAAGTCTTCACTACCTTTCTATCCTTTGGTTTTTCTTTTGGTTTAGTAGAAACTATCTTGGGAGGCCATCTACCACCATTGCACCATCCTCATAATCTCAACCATCTCATTTTTCCTCTTATTTTTATTCTCCATGCATGCTCCATATGTGACCCTTTCCACCTATTTCTTTTCTTCCTCTTTCTCTAGTTTCTCCTCCACCTTATCTCAAGCAAGATCAAGCTTCCTTTTCTTCTTCTTGGTTTGGCCTCATAAACTAAATCAAAATATAAACACCTAATAAAATTCAAACCTAGTTTTCTCTTTGTAATTCCTTTACACCTAAATTACACTAAACCCTAACTCTAAAACCCCCTCTCTCTCTCTCACTAGCTTGACCACCTGGCCACCCTCCCCCTAGCCCACACCCAGCCACCCTAACCCTAGCCCATGCCCTAACCCGAGCTCCATCTAACCCTAGCCCGAGCTAGCCTCCCCCCTCTCTTTCTTTCTCTACCGCCATGCTGGCCCCACCCTGCAGCCGTCCGCCGCCCTGGCCCACCTGCAGCCCCTCCCCGCCGTGCCTACCAGCCCCAGGGCGAGCCCCAGCTCAAGTCGGCACGTGAGAGAGGAGAGAAAAGGTGGCACCGAGGCCACCTTTATCTCTGCCGTGCCCCAGCTGCCCTCCTCCCTCTCTCCCTCCTTTTTCCTCCCTCCCCACGTCTCTCTGGCCTCGCCCAGATCTGGCCCGAGCCGCCCCCGTCTTCTCCTTCTTCCTCTCCGACCAACAGCTCCCGCGGCCGCTCGCCGCCAGCACCACCTCGTCCCCTACGTTCCAGCCGCGGAGCTCGTCGTGGAAGAGGCCTGGAAGCTCGAGGAGGTTCCTCTACGACGCCCTATCCACGCCAACGCGAAGGAGAAGCTCCCAGGGCCGCCAGATCCTCGCTGTCCTCCGAAACCCTAGCCCGCCGGAGCGTCTGCATCCCCGACGAACCGCCGCGCTTCTCCCTGATCCGACCACACCAGGCAACCCGCGGTGAGTCCCTCGACCTCACTGACATGCCCCGCCTCGCCGTCGACGAGTAGCCCCGCCGTTCGTTTCGTCGAGCGCCCACAGTGCGCGCCGCTCGCCGGCATCTGCAGCCTCCCCGCGCCGCGCCACACCCTATCTAGGCCCCAGCCCCTCATTTGCCAACTTCCCTAGCCCGCCGCAGTGGCTCTGCCCCTCAGCGCGCTCGCCCGCGTCCCAGGATCGAATCCCCGCTCCCGCGCCGTGCGCACGATTTTCCATCAGAACGTGGACAAGAGAAACAGTACCCGGGCCGTGGTCATCTTGCAAAAAGCCCCCCACCTTTTTGATTCCTGCAACCCGCGCTCCTAGAGACCCCACCTGTCAGCCGCTCTGGTAGTATTGCAGAAAACCCCTTGGCTTTTCCCGGGCGCAACCCGCATTCCAACCCCGGCCCCACCTGTCAGCCCCTGTCTCCCTCGCTGCTGTCACGTGGGCCAGCGTCAGCTGTCCCCACCCCGTAGTCTCAGCGGGCTAGCCAGACCCGCGGTGGAAAAAGTGTTTTCCGCGTGCGTGGCCCAGTCAGCACCAGGCCCACCCGTCAGTGACTGTGGCTAGAATTACCTGTGGTGTAAAAAGTATATCTCTTTGTCTGTTTTAACTAAATCTTTTTCAAATTGATTTAAATTCAAATTCTTCTCAGATTCAAATAATTTTAAAAATACAAATCCAAATAATACATATAATATATGTTTTGGAATCAGAAAAATGTGAGGAATTCAAATATGCCATTCAAAATAATGTTTGAACACTTTAAATTTTCGAGATGATTAAAATTACAATAATATACCCTTTTTCTTAATTAATTAATAACTTTTGTTTTATAACTCCAAATTTGACAAATAATATGTCTAAATCGATTAGCACGACGAGCCCGTTCTATCTATGCAGTCCTTGTTCTGAATTGAAGCATGCATCATGTTTTCATTAAAAATCTGAACTGTTTAAGACAATAAAACTTGGTCAAATAAATAATAAAGTGCTTTATTTCTTGTATCCACACCTCACCTTTGCCATGCTACTTTAATGCCAGATAATTTGTGCATCATTCATCATGGCATGCTTGGTTGCTTGTTGCATTTTAATTCCTATGCTTGTGCACTTTATTTATGTTGGCCCTTGTTTGTTTGGTTCTTCTTCGAATAGACGCCCAGCAGGAGAATTACCAGGAATCACAGGAGTACTACCCAGATCCATCTCTCGCTTCAACTGAGCTGCCAGGCAAGCACTACCACATGCTTGCATACATACAGTACCTATTGCCTCTATCTTATTCTTGCATCATTGAGTCGCGAATGTATTAAATTGAATCCCAAGTACTGCATGGCCTTTACTTTTAAACCACACCAAGCTTGTTCCGGTCCCATGATTCATTACCACAGGAGTTGTTTGAGCCATGCGAGTCGTAGAAAAGCATGAGTAGGGTATGTGAGTGTCTGATGGTTAATGAGGTACCTAAACAACATAACCTGAGTAGTAATGGGATGATTAATGAAAGAGGCACCGGTGAGCAATATCTGCTATTTGGTTTTTCCTGCTCACTTGTGTCCCGTAGGACCCCGAGTACTTGATTCCTGTTCCTTGTTTATTCGCACTATCCACATCCGGGAGGCCTTATGGACCCCCCTGAGCCAAAGCTTGATTCATTCTTATTTCTTGGGGCCACAATTAGTTTGGGGCTTTATTACTATCCTGTACTTATGCCATGTTACTGCTTTACCTAAGATTGTGCGAGGAGCACCTGTACTGTTTTGGATCGTGACACGTTTTCGCTATATCGACAAGCCTAGTCACATTTTCGGGTTCCCAGTCGTTTACCTCCGTCCACACAAACCTTGGGTCCGTCTCGGAGCCGGCCAACTTTGTTGCGGGTAGCTTAATGGGGTGGCCCCCTGAAATATTTCTGAATCCCGTGATTGCTTTTGTCGTGAATGCGTCGTTGGGTTTTGATTTGGTTTTTCCGAGGTTGATCGAGTGTGTGTTGCTATTCGTGCACCCCTGCAGGGTAAATCTTTCTGAAAGCCGTGTCCGCGGTTATGGACGACTTGGAGCACAGTTTCTCGATCATAGACAAGTATAACTAAAGTACCGCTTTTAATTTGACTAAGTACTTGAGTAGTAATAGTGTAATACTCATGGAATGGTTAATAAAACTGCCTACGGATGATGGGGGTTGTTCGTCCGCTTCCTCGTTGGTAAGCGAGGAGGAGGATGGATCTGTTAATTATACTGTTATAACTGTTGTTCTTAATTCACGGACTTCCGTCTATGATTGGTTAGGCGGAAGGTTAGCGAGTATCTGTAGAATTGTTAGGTATTATCTTTTGCTGCAATTGCGTCACCCCAGGTTGTGTCCCCTTTAGCAGCATAAAGACTTGCTGAGTACCCCTAGGGTCTCACACGATAAATTGTTTGATTCAGATGAACAGGTGTACCCGCAAGATGGATACTGGGTGGAAGAGACAGATGATGTTGGCAACGATCATTCGGTGTAGAGATTCCGGGAACGGGGATCCGTGTGATCTGTGGGCGGGATGTGTTTATTTATGGGGCATCTTATGCCAATTTGCTTCTTATCCGTACTCGGATCTTGTTTTCCGCTTCCGCCTGATACTCTATTGTGTGATGTATGAGGAGCTATCCTAAATTATTATATCTATCTAGGACATTTGGATCTTGCCGTATGGCGTTGCTATATTTCTATTTCTTTTAGATGGAATGGCTCTGAGGACTGTTGTATGTGGCTTGCATACATACTCATTTGTGTATGTAGTTGATCCCTTCGCCTGCCGATTACACCGCTCGTTCTTGTCCTGTTGTCTGAAAGTGGTTAGGACGGCCGAAAGGTCTACCGTGAGTGGCCCTGGGCCCCACCGTACTATTTTAACCACTTTCGTTCATCCAGGCATTAACTAAGAGCGTAATTCACCGAGGTAGTTACAGGGCACATAGACGTGTGAGAGCTTCATGCATTGCCTTGGCTAATCGATCTAACCAGTTGTTCTCTCTCACGGAGAACTGAATTCTCCCGAAAGTTGGTGCTTCGATGCTTCCTCTAAGATTAGCGGTGACTAGCCACTATAAATCTCCTCCTGGGGGTCCTGGAAGTTGAGCTCCAAGAAACTCCGGATGTGGGTGTCCTAGTAACTCCAACAGTGAATCCAGATCCCTCTCGAAGATCAGTTGACCTCCGTTTCCCAACTGGTAGAACTTGCTGAACTGAGTCTCCATCTACAAGAATTAAGGATGAGGAAATTAGTGAAGTGATCAAGTGTGTCAAATTTTAAGAAGTAATGTAAGAATTTTAAGGAACATGAATTTTTGAGAAAGAATGAATTCCCAAGGATAAGAGAGGAAATAGTTTTTTCATAAATACTCACTTTGGTTTTGAAACTAAGTTTTTGTTTCGACGTCCATTCTAACTAGGTTCTCCTATGGTCAGGATGGCTCTGATACCAACTTGTCAACACCCGGATTTTTAATCCCAGATGCCTATTATGCCATACCTCGCAATCCTAGGATTACCATTTTTGCGAGACATAACAGATTGGATATCACAGTACATCATACATTACAAACCATACATAAGGTCTTACACAAATAAGGATCTCATGATCCAGTCTTAATACAACAAGCAGCGGAATAAAAGATAAGCGTAGCGGTGGGGTCCATCTTCAGGGGCACAGGCAATGCTGACGAAAGCAGATAGTCCTAGTTATCATTGCTGTCCTACAGGCCATCATCTTGGTAGTCTCCTTCATAGTCTGGCCATGAGAATAGCCAGGGACAAAAGCCATGAGTACTCTTTAAGTACTCGCAAACTACCACTAACAAGTAGTATAGTTCTAAGTTAAAGTGCTAACTCTAAGTTAACTATAAAGTTAAGTTTGAAACCTAAGCTGAGTTCAGAAGCAAAGAAAGATAAAATAAAATTCTAGAATCACTTAAGTTGGGAAGCTAGTGTCATAAACACAACCCTATTGTGGTCAAGTCAAGATTCATCATTCCTTTCATAAGTTATTTTGAAAACATCTGACAACAAAACAGTATGGTCATTCCAACTATCCATAACCGCGGACGCGGCTATTTGAATAGTTTGACACTCTGCAGAGGTGGTACACTTTCACCACAAGATTCGATACATCTGTCAGGGATAACCCTGAATCATCATACTTAGTATGCAGATAATCAGACATAACCTTTCCTTTACACACCCTAGTATAAGCACCTCTCCTATGAGCATGGCCTCCCAACCATGACCATCTATCATCTTGGGCACTGCATAGGTGGACACCATTGAGAGGTAGCCTCAGCTCAAACCTCTCCCGCGAGGGAACTAATACTAATGCATATAAACTTTTGGCTAAGCCTTACCCAATTCAGGTATTGTGGTTGTATGGTAAATTTGGAATGGTATCGCATCCGAATCCAACCAGCAACTTTGTAAAAGGGTTAAGGCTCATGCCTCAATATTTTCACCATCATAAACCATTTGTGTTTCTCAACACATGTCAAAACATCTCAATAGAATGACTCATCATTCCATGGTTTTCATAATTCATTTTCACCAAGTGTTCCCATCTAAAGTGACTCAAGTTTTTAATCTATTCTAAACTACTAAGTTAAGAGTGTTCACTAAGGTGGAAAAATGATGGGATCAATCTCATGCCATAGATGACATCTAAAGTTATCTAAATAGGCCAAGTTTTATACTCTTTATGCTACCTTCAAAACATTTAAAGGACTTTGGTAAAGTAAAGGAAGTAAAGCTTGGAAAATAATACTTGGGGTAAGTAATAGTCAAAGTGGTATAACCAAAGCATGCCTAATGCATGTGCTTAGATTATATTGCTTGCAAGGGTTAGCTTGCATTGTTAATGGTGGCTTGCCTTGTGCAGTATAGTGGTTGAAGTTTTCTTCTTCTTCTTCTTGATATAACTCCTCCTCCTCGAAAGCTTGGTCGGTACTATCGTCTATAAATACATACGGAGTACACAATCACCAAACAATACTTAACTAGTCTAATTAGCACTCTAAGGCACAATTTTATGATCTATTATCATCACAAGCATCACAAGTTTTATTCAATAGTTTTATCCGTTTTATTTTAGAAAAGTAATTTCTACTCATTGAAAAATTAACCAAGATTTAATATTCACCACTTCAAATATGGGATCATGTGGACACATGTCATCACCACATATTCTAACATGTGGGAATGTGATTTAAAGGTTGGATCACAATTACTTTGGTTTAAGTTCATTATTTAATGATTTAAAGTGACTAGAAATGCCTATATAGCATTATTTTGGTACTAGTCCAAAGTCACTGCATGTAAACCTTAATATTATTACATATTCAGATATGTATGGTGAAATGTGATTTTTGAGAGTTGGAATCAACTTAAAAGCTATCATGGTTGATTTTATAAAAATGTTGCAAGGTGCAAATGCTTCTGTTTTGTAATTTTTACTAGGAGAGATCTCTAACTCTAATTGAATTAAATCCAACAGTATTGGGTAGATCTTTTCAGTAGCTTTCTGACAAACTTGGAATCACTCCATTTGGATTTGTAAATCTCTCTAAATGAATTTTAAACTAGGGGATAGAACTATGTTTAAACTAAAATAGAAAAATCCTAATTCGAACTAAGTGGGTCGCGTGGGAAAGCTAACGGGCCAGTCCAGTGACACTCCGCGGCACAGGGCACATCTGATAGGGGGGTCCACTAGTCAGCGGCTCATAACACGCAAAGCGGTACGTGTCGATGTGAGACGTTAGATTAGAAATTGGATCAACGGCTAGGGCTCGTTGTCGACGACGAACAGTTCGTCGACGAGGTTTAACCCTAGCAGCTCGGTGGGGGTGCTTAGGGGGCGTACCAGGGCTCCAGCGACGATGGCGGTGGGGGCAAACAAACTGGTGGTCGACGGTGAACTCAAGGACGATCGAGGCAGCTCCGGGGGTGGTCGCAATCAGCGGGGCCCTTCTCCTCCAGAGGCGGCCAGCTCTGGTGAAATTCCGGGGACTGCGAGCTCGAGCGGCTCCGGGGAGAAGTGGGGACTGATCAGTGGCAAGAGGGGAGGTGAGTGGTGTGCAGAAAATGGCTGGGGGTGGCATCTATTTATAGCTCGACGACGCGACCGAGAGTGATGGGTGGGCGGCTCCGACGAGGGCTGCACAACGTGCTAGTTGCGTGGCTCGAGGTAGGGGACGGTGGCTGGTCTCCTGACGGTGCTCTACAGGGTAAATGCGGGCCTAGGGACGGTGGTATGCGGTCGGCGGTGCGCACAATCTGAGCAGCAGAGGCGGCGGTCTCCACGACGAGCGGTGACTGTGGTGCAATGGGCGGCGAACGGGCATGTCTGCGGTGTTCCTAGGGTCGTGGTGACGCGGTGGACGCATGCTGCGGTCGAGGGCGGTGTGTACACGCTTGTCGGGTGCGACGCTCTGGCGCGTGCTTGGCCTGGCACAGACACCCAGTGCGCAGCGCTTCCTCGGTGGTCCACGGCTTGGCCTGGCTTGGGGAGGGGACAGAGAGTGGCGGTGAGGTGTGGGCTAGCTACTAGACATGGTGAGAGGGAGAGGGGTGGTCTGCTGCGGTGATGGCATGGTCGGCCGGCAAGCATGGTGCTCGGCATGGCATGGCATTGCTGCTAGGGGGTAGGGGATGGGGTGTAAATGGCCTGGTTAGATCATTTGGAGACAATGGGAGTGTTTTGAGGACAATTGGGTGCAAAACCCTGTACAAAATATTGAGCTAACTACTAGGTATAATCTCTGCCTGCCAAGTGTTTGTGGAAATGGCTGCAAGAGATTTACTTTTGAATTTTGAAAAGATTTTTGGTGGGTGTGCTAGGAATAAGCTTGAGACTCTGTGGGTGCTTGGGTTTTGAAAATTGAGCTCATTTGAGTGGTTTTTGAATGGGGTGATCTTGATACCTACACTAGATTCAATTTTCAAATGTCATTTAAAATTAGTGTTTGAAAGTTTTTGACAGATCACAAAGTGGGCCTTGGTACAACATTATGTGTACTAGCAAGGGGTGCAAAGATCCACATTTATCTCTGTTAAGAATTGAGTCCTAGGAATAGCCAAAGTAGGCATGTTGATTAAAATGGTACAAATTACCATTCACTTCTTTTATTCATTTTTGATTTGTTTTTCTTTGGGATTTTTTTGGGAATGATCTAGATGATGTTTATTTCACCTAAGAATAATTTTACAAGCAATGGATCACTTAATCATGGCAATTCAAATCAACTCCTATTTAAATGCACACACATATGGATGCTTTAATAATTTTTATTGGAAAAGTTTTTGTTAACCCTAATTTTGATGATTTGGATCTTGATAACCTTGGATTGAAGTTTTGGGATGTTACAGTATATAAGATGATCAAGTCAAACTCCTTGAATCTATGATATTTAGCTCATTCCTCAAAACCTTGCTTCATCAAGTGGCTTCGTGAAAACATCTGCAAGTTGGTCTTTGGTTGAAAGATAAGATAGCTCAATATCTCCCCAGGAAACATGATCTCTACTGAAATGATGACGAATCTCAATATGATTTGTCCTTGTGTGATCCACCGGGTTGTAGGCAATCTTGATAGAACTTTCATTGTCACATAGAAGAGGCACTTTGTCCCAATGGACACCGTATTCCTGTAAAGTTTGCCTCATCCAGAGTAATTGAGTGCATGCACTAGCGTCTGCCACATATTCAGCTTTGGCGGTGGAGAGAGATATACAATTTTGCTTCTTGGAGGACCAACACACCAAGGACCTACCGAGAAATTTGCAAGCCCCGGAGGTTGATTTCCTATCATCCTTGTCACCAGCCCAATTCGAATCCGTGAACCCACAAAGAGAGAATGTTGAGCCCCTAGGATACCAAACACCATAGTTTTGGGTATGAACCAAATATAGAAAGATTCTTTTGACCTCATCAACTAGATTTCTTTAGGAGCCGCTTGATATCTCACACACACTCCTACACTTAACACTATGTCGGGTCTAGATGCACAAAGGTAAATCAAAGAACCTATCATGGACCGGTATACCTTTTGATCCACATCTTTACCATTTGGATTAAGTTCAAGATGAGTCTTGGTTGCCATGGGAGTTGGAGATCCATTTAGTTCTTTCATGTTGAACCTCTTGATCATATCTTGAGTATACTTGGCTTGATTGAAGAAATTTCCTCCTCTTACTTGCTTGATCTCAAAGCCAAGGAACAACCTCAACTCTCCTATCATAGACATCCTGAACCTACCCGTCATAAGCTTTGAGAATTCATCATTAATAGCTTTGTTAGACGAGCGAAAGATAATATCATCAACATATATTTGGCAAACGAAAAGCTCCCCGTTTACTTTCTTAGTAAAAAGAGTGGGATCAATTTTCCCAACTTCAAACCCACGATCTAACAACAGCTCTCTAAGGTGCTCATACCACATGCGTGGGGGGCTTGTTTAAGCCCATAGAGCGCCTTATCAAGCTTGTATACGTGATTTGGGAAGTTAGGATCCTCGAACCTAGGGAGTTGCTTAACATAAACCAACTCATGTAATGGACCATTTAGAAAAGCACTTTCCACATCCATTTGTTCTAATTTAAAATTATGATGTGCAGCGTATGCAAGAAGGATACATATGGACTCAAGGCGAGCCACGGGAGCATAGGTCTCTCCATAATCAATGCCTTCAATTTGAGAGAACCCTTGAGTTACCAGTCTTTCCTTATTCCTCACAACAATTCCATGTTCATCTTGTTTGTTCTTGAATATCCATTTAGTGCCTATAACATTATGGCACCCTTTGGGATTTTCTACTAACTTCCAAACTTTGTTTCTCTCAAAGTTGTTGAGCTCATTATGCATGGCTTCTAACCAGTCTGAATCTTCAAGAGCTTCCCACACTTTCTTAGGTTCCACCATGGATATATGAGCTTGATGCTCACCAAAATGCTTCAGTTGAGCTCGAGTGGACATTCCACTCCTTAGATCACCAAGAACATTATCAATAGTGTGGTCTATTCTTTCCAACATTTTATCCACTCTAGCTTTGCGACGAGTTTCGATCTCGTTGTTGTTCCTAGTGGGGATCTCTTCATCATTCTGGTCCTTGTCTTGACCATTATTTTGACCTTGATCAACAATGGATTCATTTTCATCAATATGAGGTACTGGTTAATCTTGGTCTTGATCAGGCATACTACTCTAAAGGCGTTGGGATCATCTTGCGGATGACTAAATAAATCTACCTTGTGCAACTAACTGCGCAAGGATGGATTATCCGGTGAATGGAGAGATCGGACAATCCAGCCGAGAGCTTCTAGCCTGATCCACTTGGTGAGGGTTCTCAGCTTGTCTTTGGCTTGGGTCGTTATTGTCCTCAATAATAGGAGATTGTTGAAGTCGTGAAGATGAAGGCTCCACTTGAGTAGAGCATAGTTCTTCTCGATCCACCACAAGGGGTTCCTCAATGGGGCGGATGAATCCCGCACCCATTCTTCTTATGGAATCTTGAGGTATTTCATCATCTACATCACAAACATCAACACGCCCTGCTTGGGGGCCATCATATTCTTAGAAGACCATACTACAAGATTCTATGTCAATTATGGAGAGCTTATCATAGATTCTATAAGTGTGGTAATCGAGACCATAGCCAACAAAAATACCCTCTAAAGCTTTGGAATCAAATTTGGACAAACGAACACCTTTTATGAGATAGAAGCACTTACAACCAAACACCCGGAAGTATGAAATGATGGGATTATTACCGGTAAGTATTTTATATGGAGTCTTGATCAACTCGGAGGTAGAGCCGGTTCGATGCATGGCATGTAGTGGAGATTGCCTCAGCCCAAAAGTTGTATGGAGACTTAAACTCCACCAACATGGACCTTGCCATATCCATTAGTGTCCGGTTCTTCCCTCGGCTACACCATTTTGTTGAGGGGTATATGAAGTGGAATATTGATGTTTTATCCCCTCATCACTAAGAAATCCATTCAATGTGTAGTTCTTGAACTCAGTGCCATTCTCGCCTCTTATCACCAACACCGGGACATTGTGTTGACGTTGAACCATACTGACGAAGTCAATGAAGTATAGTTGGGTCTCGCTCTTCAATTTGAAGAAATATACCCATGTATATCTTGAGTAGTCATCAACAATCGCCAAACAATATTTCTTCCCACCAAGACTTGCATGAGATGGAGGACCAAAGAGATCCACATGAAGGAGCTCCAAGATCCTTCAACACAAGCCCTGCACACACGATCTTTAGCAAAACAAACATTTTATTTTAGTCCAACAATATGGCCACCCTTGTGGAGACTTTGCAAAGTTCTCATATTGACATGGGCTAGTCGGCGATGCCATAACCAACCCACATCGGCCTTTCCGAATAAGCACATCGCACTTGTAGTGGTTTTCCCCGAAAAGTCCACCACATACAATTCATTTTCAATGTACCCGAGGAAAGCGACCTTTAGAGTCTTGCTCCACAAGAGAACCTTAATATCATTATCGATAAAGACGACAAAGCCCATCTTTCCAAGAGAACAGACTGCAAGTAAATTATAGCCAAGAGTCTCACTAAGCATGATGTCCACAAGAGTAATATCGTGTGCAACCACAACCTTGCCAAGACCCATTACCTGAGACTTTGAATTATCGGCATATGTGACAGTTATATGATCTGGATTTGGCCTTATATCCGTCATTATTGCCTTTGTCGGGGGACAACCCCCAGGTAGGCCAAGCCAGGATCAACTGGCCACAAGACAAAGAACCACAACTAGGTGGACCGCTTCAGCCGGTTCGCCCTCAAGATTCCCCGGTTGGTTCGTCTAGCCGAGTGACCATAAGAGCCGGCTAGGTGGCCACCTCTACCCAGCTGCCTCCGATCCGTTGGCCAAAGGTACGGGGGTGAAGCTCCCTGTTGAGCACACCCCTGACCGGACAGGCTGTTGCACTGCCCTATCGATGCTACAAGACGAGGGAGCCAAAGCGCCAAGGCTGGAGGCTGACGAGTAAAACGCCAGCTGACGAGTAAAGCTCCGGCTAACGAGAAAGCGCCAGGCCGATGAGTACAACGACGGGTGATTCCCAAAGTAACGGTGCTGGGACACTGTAGCGCTATCCCCTCCTGTACTGAAGGCTTGACTGGGTCCTGGCCCACCAGCTGTGCCCGACTAGTCGGCCCACTTTGTAAACCCAAAGCCCAAATAGTAAACCCTAGAGCCCACATTGTAACCTACCTCTCCCAACTAGTATATAAGGGGGTAGTGCTAGGGTTCTAGGTAGACAATTACATGTTACAAGTTCTCTATATTCCACAGGTTCAATAGTTCTTCTTCCTCTAGCTCTCCATAGCAACTAGGGAAACAGCTCAAGGAGCACTTGTACTGAGCATTTGCTCCCCATATAGTAGATCATTTAGGAGTAGGAGTTTTACCTCAACTAGAGGGCTCTGAACCTGGGTACATCCCTATGTTTGCAGTATCTATGCCCAACCCGTTGCGAGATAGCATCCTGATTGTCCCCTTCATGCCATCCCCGATGGCACTGCCATGTTCCACACTATGACAGTTGGCACCCACCGTGGGGCACAACGCTTCGGCTGGGGTCATCTTTCGCATGGGACTTCCGCTTGCCGCCGGTGAGCGAGTCGCCTCTGGCCTCGTCCTCACCTTTGGCTCCTTTGACTGCGTCCTTGAGAACACATCCTACTTCAACGGGGATCCTTCCCAAGCGAGGGCTCCGTCATGCACTTTGGCGAGCGCCGCGTCTACATCGCCACCATCGCTGAGAATTTCCCTCACAAGGTCATCACCATCTCCGGCGTGCCACCTGGCTTCTCCGCTTCGCGCCTCGCTAGCGGCAGCGTCGAGGTCATGATGGCCAGTGTGGGCGAAGGCCACCGCCCGCCTATGGAGCGTGACACAGGCACCAACAACGCCGCTCCACGCAAGGAAGACCCAGATCCGCTGGCTGCCTCCATCCAGAACCTCTGCATCCCCATCGCCCTCGAGGTGGACCCATCGGCAGCATCAGCTGCGTTGGAAGCCACGCGCCAGAACCTCCTGGATGAAGCCAACAAGGTCGCCGCTCGCCAGTGCCGCCTGGACACGACCATGCACGAGTACAACACCGTGCATGGCTTCACCCGCTTACCCGGTGCCAACCGATAGGCTCCGCCCCATGACCGTAACTTGGGCTCGGAGATGGACCGTGCTGCTGACTCGTGTGTCCACGCGACTTAGCCGGTTTACAGTACTCCGGCCAAGAACATGAGGGCCACAGAAGTAGCCGCCGCTGAGCTTAGCCACCTGGAGGGTGACGAGTTGCATCGCTAGCAGGCACGCGTCCAGCTCCTCATTGCTACGACAAACAAGCAGCATGCCAAGGCAGGCGCAAGCCTTGGAGGGAACATCAAGAGCCAACAGCCTCGCCGGGTGGGCGATCCAGCTGCAGGTGGCAACAAGGCCTCCTCTCCAAACGCTACCAAGCAGAACAGCCTTCCGCACAACAGATCAGCCGGCCGTGGACAAAATCCATGCGAAGCCACAACTATCACTAGCAGAAACCACGACCCGACGGACGAAGTCGGAAGAACCAACACGCCACCCAAGTCCTACCTTTTAGGGCGGCTTGGCCCGCTCGAGCCGGAAACGCGTGATGCGCGCGCGCATCGACCTCTTGATGCAGTCACAAGCGTTGGAGGAGGAAAGCCCGGTGGGCCCAGAATGTTTCGGACCGCGCATCCGGAACGAACTATTTCTAAAGGGATTTTCGCTCCCAAGGGACACACCAAAGTACAACAGCACGGTAAAGCTGGAGGATTGGCTGGTGGACTACATGACCGTGGTGGGCATTGCAAACGGCAACCGCCAGGTAGCCATGCGCTACGTCCCCCTCATGCTCCTCGACTTGGCCAAGACATGGCTCAACAATCTCCCCGACAATAGCATCAACGCTTGTATTAACTTCGAGCAGGCGTTCGTCCGCAACTTCACTAACACCTACAAGCGCTTGGGTCACCCCGGCGAGCTTGCTCTTTGCGTTTAGGGCAAAGACGAGACCGACCGCTCCTACATCACCCGGTGGACAAGCATGCAAAACTCATGCGAGGGGGTACATGAGCACCTGGCAGTCGACTTCTTCATCAACGGCTGTTGAGACAACACCATGCTTAAGCACAAGCTCCGCCAGGTGGAGCTCACCACCATGGCCCAGACCATGGAGATCACGAACAAGTATGCCACCATGGACACAATGATGAAAAGATCCATTCAGCTGGATGACCAGGGGCGGATCATTGTGGAGGTCGCCATAGACCGACGCCAGCCGGAAGGAAACAATCACAACTCCAGGCGGCATGACAACCGCCACGGAAAGAGGAAGGATGACCAGCCGGATAATCAATATGGTTCCAGGCAGGTGGCAGCCATCCAAGAGGACCCAGCTGCAGGCGGCAGCCGGAGGCAGAAGCCTGATGATCGGTCGGCTCGGCCGAAGTACACCATCAAATCGATGCTTGATAGACTATGCAAGTTCCATAGTGGCAGTAACAAGCCGGCTACACATACAACTCGCCAGTGCACCTGGACAAAGAAGATGGCCGAGGTTTGTGGGTTACCACCGCCACCCCGCCTCCGCCAGCCGGCGGCCAGCAGGACAACCACGAGCATCAGAACCACCAGGACAAAGACAGAGGATACTATCCTCGCCGGGTGGGGAACTACCACATCTTCACCACCGAGCCGTAAGCCAAGCATAGCAAGAGGCGCCATGAGGCGAAGGTGAACGCAATCGTTCCCCTCGTCCCTCAGTACCTGAACTGGTATGAGCAAGAGGTCATGTGGACACGGAAGGACCAACCGGACATGGTGTCGCATCCGGGCACATACGCCATGGTCCTGGACCCCATCATCATCTCCAAGAAGCACTCGTGCAGGTTCTCCCGCGTCCTTGTTGATGGAGGTAGCAGCATCAACCTCCTGTACCTTAGATCTCTAGACCGAGTCAGCATCAGCGAGTCCCAGCTATAGCCATCCAGCACCTCCTTCCACGAAACCGTTCCGGGTCCATCGCATTCGCCCATCGGCAGGATCCGGCTGGATGTCATCTTCGGCATGGAGGGCAACTTCTATCACGAGCCCATCTGGTTCGAGTCGGTCAATCTCTACAGTGCATACCACACCATCCTAGGACGCCCAACGCTCACCAAGTTCATGGCAGTGCCACACTACGCATACCTCAAGATGAAGCTCCCCGGGCCAAAGGGTGTAATCACCACCGCTGGCGACTACAGCCGGTCGGTGGAGTGTGCCACTGATGGCTCCAAGATAGCCGAGGCCATGATCATTGCAGAAGAGAAACTCATCATCATGTAGAACATGGCGGCTCTACAGGCGGACATACTGGCTAGCAAGCCAAAGCCAGCCGGAGAGGTACAGTTCAAGCCATCAAAGGGCACCAAGAAGGTCCTACTCAATGAGGCCGAGCCAGACAAGTTCGTCCTAGTCTGAGATGGCCTTGATAGCAAATAGGAAAAAGCGCTTGTCGAATTCCTCTGTGAGAATCGGGATATCTTCGCATGGTCCCTCAAGGACATTCCTGGTGTTCCGAGGGAGCTCGCCGAGCACTCTTTACATGTCAGGCCGGATGCAAAGCTGGTCAAACAATCACTACGCCACTTCACTGAGGAGAAGAGAAGAACCATTGGAGAAGAAATCACCCGGCTGCTCGCAGCCGGATTCATCATGGAGGTCTTCCACCCGAATGGCTGGCAAACCCAGTGCTGGTGCTGAAAATGAACAAAACTTGGTGCATGTGTGCTGACTACACCAGCCTCAACAAGGCATGCCCCAAGGATCCATTCTTCCTGCCAAGGATAGATCAAGTGATCGACTCTACGGCTGGCTGCGAGCTATCACCGTTTCTGGATGCGTACTCCGGCTACCACCAGATCCGTCTGAATCCCGCTGATCAGATAAAGACATCATTCATCACCCTGTATGGGGCTTACTACTACACCACCATGCCATTTGGACTAAAAATGTAGGTCCCACGTACCAGCACTGCATGCAGAAATGCCAACAATTGCAGATCGGTAGAAACGTACACGCCTACGTCGATGACGTGGTGGTCAAGACAAAGGAGAGGCGGACACTTCTCGAAGACCTGAAGGAAACATTTGCCAACCTACGCTGGTTCCAAATGAAGCTAAACCTGGAGAAGTGTGTGTTCGGCATCCCAGTCAACTAGCTCCTCGGTTTCCTTGTCTCGAAACACGGAATTGTTGCCAACCCAGAGAAGATCACTATAATCGAGCGCATGCAGCCGCCGCAGAACCTGTGCGACGTGCATAAGTTCACCGGGTTCCTAGCCTCCCTCAGCCGGTTCGTCAGCCGGTTGGGAAAGAAGGCACTTCCCCTGTACCAGCCCATGAAGAAAACGGACAAGTTCATCTGGACGGTGCAAGCAGACGAGGCTTTCCGCGACCTCAAGCGCATGCTATCCTCTCCGCCAATACTGCCGACCCCTGCTGCAAAAGCGCCAATACTGATGTACATTGCAGCTACAAACCGGTTCGTCAACGTCGTCTTGGTGGTTGAAAGGCCAGAAGAAGGAAAGGCGCAGCCAGTACAGTGCCCAGTATACTACCTGAGTAAGGTACTCTCGCTATGAAAGCAGAACTACCCTCACTACCAGAAGCTGGTGTATGGCGTGGCCGCCAAGAAACTGAAGCACTACTTCCAAGAGCACTCCATCCGGGTAGTGGCTCTAGCCCCCCTTTCATAGATCATTGGCAACAGAGATGCCACCGGCCAGGTGGCAAAGTGGGCAATAGAGCTCACCGCACACTGCATCCGGTACGATCCAAGAATGGCAATCAAGTCCCAAGCACTGGCGGATTTCCTTGTCGACTGGGCGGAGATGCAGTACCTGCCTCCGTGCCCTGACTTCACGCACTAGAAGCTACACTTCGACGGCTCCAAGATGTACGGGGGACTTAGAGCCGTAGTCGTCATCACCTCTCCAAAGGGAGACCGGCTGGAGTCTGTGCTGCAGATCCACTTCCGCGCATCCAACAATGTTGCCGAGTACGAAGTGCTCATTCATGACCTCAAGATGGCAAAAGAAATTAGGATCAGGCACATTCTCTGCTTTGGTGATTCGGACCTGGTGGTGCAGCAAGTATCAGGCGACTAGGACACCAAGGACGCAAACATGACACTATACCGCTTCTTCGTACAACAGCTATGCGCCAGTTTTGAAGGATGCGAGTTTCCACATGTGCCTCGAGCAAACAATGAAGCCGTGGACACACTCGCCCGTATCGGGTCAACAAGGGAAGCAATTCCTCCTGGGGTCGCCCTCGAGCACTTGCGCAAGCCCTCCATCACGCCATCTCCGGAATCTGACTCCATCATGCTGGATGTGGACCTAGGGACTACCAGCTCCAAGCAACCCGAAGCTGCAGCCAAGGTCGCGGGGATTGCCGAGCCACACCCGTGGACTGGCCCTCCCATCCCGGGGACTTCTGGGTCGAAGGTCATGACACTCCTAGCCAGCTCCAGCAGCCCGGGGACTGCCGGCTCAGGTCCTCCACCCGGTAGGCACCCGACGAGCCCGAGCCGATCGGGAGCGAGGAAATCAAGCTGATCATGGAGACCGTGTGCGCCATCCGGGAAACACCTCCATGGGGAAAGCCATTCATGAACTTCCTGGCTAAAGGGGAGCTACCAGACGAAGAGGTTGAGGCAAGGCAAATAAAGCGCAGGGCGAACGCATACACGATCATCAACAACAAGATGTACAAGCGCATTGTTGGAAGAATCTTCCAGTGCTGCGTGAGCCAGGAAGAAGGAATCCACCTGCTGGTGGATATTCACCAAGGCGAGTGTGGTCACCACGCATTGTCACTTGACATAGTGGCAAAGGCATTCCGCCATGAGTTTTAATGGCCCACGGCACTAGAGGACGCCGAGCAGCTGGTAAAGGCATGTAACGGATGCCAGCGATTCGCCCAGCAGAAACACACTATGTCGGTGGCACTCAAGACGATCCCCATCACCTGGGAATTTGCCATCTAGGTCTTGGACATGGTGGCCCCCTTCAAAATAGCGTGATCTGACATGACGCACCTGCTGGTAGCCGTGGACAAGTTCACCAAATGGATTGAGGCAAGACCGATCAAGAAGCTAGACAGGCCGATAGTGGTCAAGTTCTTCACTAACATCATCACACGTTTTGGCTACCCCAATAGCATCATCACTGACAACGGCACAAACTTCGCCAAAGGGGCCTTTGCACATTTCTATGGAGACAAGGGTATCTGCCTGGAACTAGCCTCCGTTGCGCACCCCTAGTCCAATGGGCAGTGTGAGCGAGCAAATGGTCTGGTCCTAGCTGGAATCAAGCCCGGGCTGATTGAGCCACTGATGAGGTCCCCTGGATGCTGGATAGAAGAGTTGCCTCATGTGCTGTGGAGCCTGCACACCATGCCAAACCGCTCCACTGCAACTGACATCGAGTTCGATGCACCCCACAAACTGCTATACATAGAGCAGTAGGCCAAGGAAGCGCGTGAGGACATTGTCGGTCTCCTAGAAGATGCACGAGAGCTGGCCTTGTCCAGGTCCGCCATGTACCAGCAGAACCTGCACCGCTACCATGCTAGCCGGATCCGCAATGTCTCAATCTGAGAGGGCGATCTAGTCCTGCGGCTGGTACAAGACCCCAAGGGGATGCACAAGCTGTCTCCACCTTGGGAGGGGCCATTCATCATCAGTCAAGCGCTGCAGAACAACTCATACTACCTCATCGACGCCCTCTATCCGGCAAAGAACAAGATGGACCGCTTCGGTGAAGAAACTGAGCGCCCATGGAACATGAACCCGCTTCACCCATTCTACACCTGATTAAAGGGTGTATGTATCTTACTTTTATGTAATGAATAAGTTGAGGAGCCTCGACACTGTCTCGGGGACTCCATAATCATTTGGCATTTTCTACTACCTAACTTGATGTTTTCCAGCTGCATTATTTCTAACCCCGGACCCGACAGTCTCTCCCGGGGACTCACCGGATGGCCTAGACGACTTCGCATTCTAGAAGACGAAGTACTATTTGCGGCTCTAAGATTTTCCTCTTCGATTCTGGTTATAGGCCGCAAGCCGGCTGACAGACACGACAAGAGCAGAAAACTTGAAGACCCATACAGGAAAAGTCCTAAGGAAAACAAAAACGTCTGGACGTTCTGGTTACGCTTGCTCGCTCGAGGCTGATAGCCAAAATCCGAAGTATTGTGCAATACGCCAACTAAGCCAACCCATTGATTCCGGCTAACAGCTAGCAAGGGCACAACACGAACAACCAATGCTCACTAAGAAAAGGACTAAGTTATCAGTTTCGTGTGAAACATCAAAGTTTTCAACCAAGTGAACAACTGCAGACTATATTTATCCTATGCATATCTAATGCACAAAGCATTGCCTGTGTTTCATCTTTGCATGAGCCAAAGTACCAGAACCGGATGATAATTGCTTCCTAGACGACAGAAGAACAATACAAAGGAGCTTCGACTGAGCTGAATTCTCCAGCTGGCCCGAACCTTGGGGACAACACCCTCTGGGTGTGCTTACGCGCCCCCACATAGAAAACCTGCAACCTGTAACAATGCAAAGGAGCTCCGACCTGGCTGAATTCTCTAGCCGGCCCAAACCTCAGGGACTACACCCTGTGGGTGCGCTCGCGTGCCCCCACACGGAAACAAGCACACGATAAGTGCAACACATAGCAAGTGCAAGAAAAAAAGGCACAAGACAACATCGCAAAGGGAGACGAAGCTCCCAATAGAGTTCAATACATAACAAAAGAAAAGTGTTCACAGAAGTCCAAGGCAGTACCACAAAGGACAAGTTCCAAAACAAGCAGAAATACACCTGGCATTCCAGGGATTAAGCAGAGGGACCAGAGGCATCGGCTGGAGCATGGCTGCCGGAGGTGACGTCAACAGAGGCAGAGGCTGGGGCAACCAGGGCGTTGGCATTCGTTGAAGCCAGGAGCGGGTCAAAGGAGTACGGCTCCATGCCAGACGGATTGCTGAATTCCCGGTCCAGCTGGACGAAACTTCCGATCTTGACACCACATGAGCGGATGTCAGGAATCTTGGCACGAAGCTGGTCATAGTTGGTCCCTTGCCGGAACCCCCTGGAGAGACTCCGAAGGTCCACATCAGGGTACCAGGATTTCAGTAGCGCAAGCACCATCTCCATGCCACCGCGTGACGCCTAGTCCCGTGCAACATCCATAATGTCAGGAGCAACGAAGAGCTTCTCGGCTAAGGCATCCATCGTCACCTACAACGTGGTGTCAGGCCAGACGTAGCCGTAGATGCCAAGGGCAGCCTCACGCAGCCACTTGGCCTCCTCGCATGCCGCTGCCACCAGCTCTTTTGGATGGAGGTCACGTCCGGTGTCCACCTTGGGGATGTGGGTCAGGGCCTGGTTAGTCACCGCAGGGTAATGGGCTGCACCCGGGAAGGAAATAACTGTCAAATACTGGCTTCAGGCACGACGGATAAGTTCACCGAAGGGGGAGTCACTTACTGACGACGATTTCGGCGATCTAGCACAACTCCACCAGCACCGCCTTCTCCTTGGACTGAGCAACCTTCAGCGTCTCCGCCTGCTGGGAGTAGAGCTTCTCAAGATATTTGAGCGCTTCAGTCCGGGTGTCGGCGGCCTTCTTGGCCTGGCCGGCCTTGACCTCCATATGCTTGTGACATTCCACCAGCTGACCAATCTGGGCTTGGCGATCTTGGTTGGATTCCTCCAGCCGGGTCACCTCCGCCTTCAACCTCTCCACCTCCCGGTCCTTGTCTGCTAGCAGAGATGCATGAGGGTACCCAATGTTCAACAAGAAACGTGAAAATCCACGCAACTAGGAGGACATGGAAGATCAAGCAATCTTATGCCTAGGTCTTGCGAGGTCCTGGTGGCTTCAGCAAAAGCTTTCTGCAAAAAGACACGGTGAAAAAGAGAACAAAGAGGACAATAGAAAAGAAGGGCAGTGAAAACAGCAAGGAGACACTTACTTCAAGGGAGGCCCCCAACGCCTTGGCCTCGCTAAGCCCCTGCTTCATCACCTCGACCAGGTGGTGGGCCTAGCCAAGGGCGACGGGCGCCAACTCGGAGAGCTGCGCCATGCCAGAGTTCGACGGTGGTGCGACTAGAGCTTCCTGCCAACCGGTTAGCTGGAGGTTGTCATGGCTGCTGGAAGCTGCACGCAATGTCTCCGGGGCTCTAGCACCCGTTCCACCAGAGCCGAGAGCTACATCTCTCCTGCCGTAGCCGGAAGCCGGCTGTGCAGAAGTTTCCGGCGCTGCCTCCAAAGGCTCCTCCACTTGATAGGCGGCTGAACCCGTCTGAGCCTGGCCCGGGGCCAGCTCCGTCCCTTCCGTTAGTTGAAGGGGAGGAGCGGCCATGCCACCTCGCCCGGCCAGCAGCACCTCGACAAGCATGGAGGCGGCAGAGGCCCGGTGCAAGGTCAAGGGCGCAGCCGGCATCACTGGCCCCATAGCATTCACGACGGCCTCAGCCGGCACGGCAACAGAGGCTGTAGCCAGTGCAACATGCCCTTCAGCCCCAACTAGGGGAAGGGCGGACGCGGTGGCGATGGTTGCGGAGCCGGCCAAGGACATCGCCTCACTACACGCAAGACGGAAAGGGCATGATGAGTAAAGGGCAAGCCAGCAGCCATAAACAGAAAAAGGAGCAAGGGTGCGTACCCGGTGATGCTTGGCACGGTGGCCGCAGCCCCCGGTCGGTGGGTCCTCTCGAGCCTCCTCTGGCTGGGCGTGCTGGCCGAGGCGACCTGCTTCCCCTAGCCCGTGAGACGGCGACCTCAGCCGGGTCCGTGTCCACGCTGTGTGCGGCTGTTCCAGGGCATAGGCAGAGCGTCAAGCATAAGGCTAAAGAAGAGCAAAAACATAGAAAGACAAGAAATGCATCCTCACCGGGTGGGAACTCGGAACCCTCGTCGGCCCTGCTGGGGAAGCGCTCCGCTCCCGCGGAGGGTACTTCTGCGGCTTGAAGTCAACCGAGAAGGAGGGAAGCTCATCGTCCCCCATGCCATCCTCTGCTAGCTGTGTCATAAATAGCTACTCAATAGGGGGAAATAAGAAACAAGAAGAGATCCCTGGGAAAAGTTCACTCGGAGAAGAAGAAAAGAGGCTAACCTTCGGCGCAGCCGGTTGTGGTGGTACGGCCGACAGGAGAAGGTCTCCTCCACCAGCATCTCCTTCGAGATGGTGGCGAGCCACTCTCGAAGGGCCCCGTGCAGCACCTCCAGCTAGGACACCCGCGTGGGATCTAGGGAGCCGGATAGGTGGCACATCTTGTGTGACCTCTGCTGCAGCGGAAGCACATGGCTCATCATCCAGGACATCATGTGAGCCGCTCCTTCTCCACCAGCACACCACACGGGTGGCCATCTGCTCCATGTCAACTTGGGTGCCTACGTTTTGGACGCTCCATGCCTTTCGGGTGGAGGGGACGTTGGCGAAGACCAGCACCTTGAGGAGGTCGGCGTTGGAGGCATTGCACATGTAAAAGTACGAGCGCCGCCATAGCTTGATGGTGTCAGGGATCTCCAACCGAGGCATCGCCAACGACGGCCACGGGTAGATGGAGCAGTAGTAGGTCTCCGTTAGGGAGCCACCCTTCCCCGACACCTAGACCTTGAAGTTGAAAAACTTCCAGAAGTTCGCTGCGTTCAGGAAAACCCCTAGGAAGGCCTCACAACAGGCCGCATAGTGCAACAGCTGCGTAATGGCGTTGGCCCCCAGGTGGTGGAGCTAAAGGTCAAATGCCACGAGGAGCTCGAGGACGAACCTGCTTAGAGGCATGCCACATCCGCGAGCGAAGTGGGCGGGGAAGGTGACGGCTTCCCTAGGTCGGGGGTTAGGCACCCGCTCCCCTTCGGCGCGAGGCGATGCTTCACCAACTGCTCCGATGGGATGAATTTCCCCCGTCGGTACTTCTGGACAAGGTCGTCGGTGACATACGAGCCACACCAACCCCCATCCTTCTCAGGCAGCATCTTGTTGGGCGTGGTGGCTGTGCTAGATAATCGCGGTCTTGTCGTCACGAAGAGCGAGTGGCGGCGCTGGCGACCAAGAAATGGAGGTGCAAAGAAGCTGAGAGGAGGCAGAGCGCAAAGGGCAGCAGTAGTGGGCGTTGGAAGAATATGAAGTGGAGGAAGAACTATCCCTTACGCCCCTAATTATCGAGGCAGAGCGACCACGCCCCATGCGCTCCCCTCCACCACATGGTAAGAAACCACCCCACTCCCCCACGACATTTTCAGTTATGGTTCGCGTATGCCAACATAACTCCTGCAGAAGATCCTACAGGCATTACTGTGAAGCCAAAGCGTGTGCACGATCCCTGAGAAACTGCTATGATGAAGGCATGTGTGCAGTTAACAAAAACTGCCATAGCAGGCCAAGGGGTCAAACTGACGCGACACGCGCCAGAAGTGGCAGGGTGGCCAATGTAGGCACTGACGTCATCAACCAGGCGATGCATCTCCCCCACCGGTTGCGGCAGCTGGTAGATACAATCGCCACTGATACTCTGTGGGTGGACCACCAGTTCCATAGCCGGAAAACTCCAGTCGAGGAATAACAAGCATCTCTAGCTGATAAACGACAAGCACTATTAGACATGCACTACAAGACAAGCTTGCGACCAACTCTTCATCAACAATCATTTCAACTCAGCCAATAAGCATGCAAGAACTTCTCCACAAGGCGAAGTCCCAACGCGCCCAGGGACTAGTGTCAGGGGGATGACCCCCGGGTAGGTCAAGCTAGGATTAACTGGCCGGCTCCTAGGAGTCCTGGCCGGTTGGCCGCAAGACAAAGAACCAAACCGGGTGGACCGCTTTAGTCAGTCCGCCCTCAAGATTCCCTGGCTGGCCTGTCTAGCCGGGTGACCAGAAGAGCCGACTGGGTGGCCACCTCTACCTGGCCGCCTCAGATCCGTTGGACAAAGGTACGTGGGGTGACGCTCCTTGCTGAGCACACCCCTGACCGGACAGGCTGGCGCGCCGCCCTGTCGGTGCTACAAGACGAGGGTGCCAAAGTACCAAGGCTGGAGGCTGACGAGTAAAGCGCCAGCTGACGAGTAAAGCTCCGGCTGATTAGTAAAGCGCCAGGCTGATGAGTAAAGCACCAAGTGACGCCCAAAGTAATGGCGCTAGGATACTGTAGCGCTTCCCCCTATACCGAAGGCTTGACTGGGTCCTGGCCCCCCGGCTGGGCCCGGCTAGCCGGGCTTCTTTGTAAACCCAAAGCCCAAATAGTAAACCCTAGAGCCCACATTGTAACCTACCTCTCCCAACTAGTATATAAGGGGGTAGTGCTAGGGTTCTAGGTAGACGATTACAAGTTACAAGTTCTCTAGATTCCACAAGTTTACTAGTTCTTCTACCTCTAGCTCTCTATAGCAGCTAGTGAAACAGCTCAAGGAGCACTTGTACTGAGCATTTGCTCCCCATATAGTAGATCCATGCAGGAGTAGGAGTTTTACCTCAACCAGAGGGCTCTGAACCTGGGTACAACGCTATGTTTGCAGTATATGTGCCCAACCCATTGCGTGTAGCCACCAACAGCATCCTAATTGTCCCCTTCATGCCATCCCCGATGGCACTGCCGTGTTCTGCACCATGACAACCTTGCTTCCGGTCATATGACTTATGCAACCACTATCAAGCACCCACTTTGACCTGCCGGAAGCATAGTTCTACAAGAGATCAAACTAGTTTTTAGGTACCCATTTTTCAATGTGCCCTCTTTTGTTATTGATAAGGGTCTTGGGAACCCAAATAGACCAAGCAATATAACCATCAAGTGGACCAACATATTGTGCATAAACATCACCATAATAATCACGCATTAAGACATAGTGAGCATTAGCACTTCCCACAAAGTCATCTTGTGACATAGTTTTGCCACTTGTGGTATTACTACCCATAACGGTCTTGTCTTTTGCTTGTGTGGTTTTGGCCTTCTTATTCTTGTTCTTCTTCTTCTTGGCCTTGGACACATAGCCAAGACCTCTTTTCTCATTATTTGACCATTGCTTACTCAAAAGGTCATCAAGAGACTTGTTTCCTTCGGGGAAGGTGGCCTTTGCAAGCTCCCCCTTTAACCTAGCATTTTCTTCAAGGATGTTCATACTACTAGAGGGAATGAAACTACTAGGTGAAGCAATATTAGTCAATTGAGTTTGAAGTTGTTCATGAGACTTTGTGAGAGTCAAAGAGTTCACTTTCCAAGGCCTTGTGAGCCTTGTTATGCTTCTCAAAATTCTCAGCAAGTTTGTCATGAACAATCCCAAACTCAATCTTGTCCTCTTTAGCCTTTTTATACTTAGCAATGGAATGATCATGTTCCTTAATGAGTTTAGCAATAATTTGATCATGTGCCTCATCGAGGCCTTCAAGTTTTTCTTCAAGAGACTCCCTAGTATCTTGATCTTCTTCTAGTGCATTAGTTAAAGCATACATCTCAAGAATGTGCTATCTCCCAAGTTTGAATCTCTCATCAAGAAGCTCTTGTGTGTGGAAAAGTTGATCCAAGAGATTCAAAAAATGCTTCTTGTGTTCCCCTTTCAAGTTAGTCATATAAACATCGAAAGCAACTAATTACTCCTTCACCTCAAGAGTTATATCATCATTCAACTCATCATTGATCATAGAGGTGGAGAGAGGAGAAGACGATACATTCGATGCTCTTGCCATAAGGCAAGTGACGTTCTTGTTGGAGATATTCTCATTTGGAGAGTCGAAGAGTGAGAAGGTGGGTGTAGAGGTGGTGGTGATGGATGCCACACCATTTGATGTTTCTTCTTCTTCTTCCTCATCTTCATCATTGGATGAGAACTCTTCATGTGATATCAATGCAATGTCTACTAACTTCTTGTTGGTGGTATTCTTCTTGATGAAAGGCTTCTTGAAAGGGGCCTTTGACTATTTCTTCAATATAAGTACACCACCATGATCTTCTCTCTTCTCATATGGACATTGGGCAACAAAATGGTAGCGGTCTCCACAGTTGAAGCAAGTTCTCAATCTTGAACCATTTTCTTTCTACCATTTGGGTTGCTTCTTCATCACATCTCCATCTTGGCCTTGGCAGGATCTTTCCAAAAGTTCCTTGCATAGAAGGCCATGTATTCACCATGAGCAACCTTGACATCTTCGGGGTGGCTCATATCAAGAACTTAATCACTTCCTACATATTCCTCATACTCCACAACCTTGGCCTTCAAGGCAAGATTAACACCATTACTCATTCCAAGGGCACGAGCACATGTATCTTTGGCATTCTTGGCAGCAACCTTGTAGGCAGACATCTCTTGCATAACTTCATTGGAGGTCATGAGATGGTATTTGTGTCCTCCTTGGAGACTCTTCAAGTCAGTGGGCTCGAAGGGCATCAGCGCACTCACATATTTCCTTTTTATCCATGCATCATCCACATGTGAGGCACCAATATTTCTGAAAGTGGTGGCAGGGGATTTGAGTCTTCGATACATATCTTCATGGTCCTCACCATCCATCATATAGAAGCCTTTGGCTTCATTGATCAAGGCATCATATAAATTTCTTCTCATGCTCTCATTTCCAACAAACAAGTCAATGAGAGCATCCCAAGCTTCCTTGGCGGTGTTGAGGTGCTCAATGTGAGGGAAATCTTTTGGCCCCACCCCAAGTTGAATCATGTGCAAAGCGGTGGCATTGAGTTGACTATTGACCACTTCTCTTCTTGTCAAGTTGGTTGGATCCTCAATTTTGAGTCCTTCTTAAATAATATTCCACAAATCAATGCAAGAGCTGCACACATGAGATTTAATCAAAACTTGCCACTGAGAAAAAGAATGTGCAGCTAGCATGGGTGACCTCTATTATTTATATGAGGATGAGGGATCGGAGGGTCGGGAGAGTACCAACCGAGAACCAAATGGTTCTCTTCCTTCCCATCCCCCTTTTTGGTGGAGGAGTTAGTGGTATTTTGTTCATCCCCCACAACTACAACCGTTGGTTTAGCTGAAGTGTTCACCTTCGAAATCGGAGGAGGTTCCTCTTGAGAGGGAGGTGGTTGGGCTATCTTCTCTTTAACAAGTTGCTCAACTAGTTGATGCAACTATTGGATTTCATTGCCCAAGGATGAGCTCAAGCTTGTTTCCAAATTCTTGAGATCCCCCATGGTCACAGAGGTACTAGCCTCACCCTCTCCTTCTCCCTCCAGATTACCCATACACTCTTAGGCGGTTAAGCACGAATAAGGAGCTGAGGCTCTGCTACCAATTGAAAGGATCATATGGGCACCTAGAGGGGGGGGGGTGAATAGGTGCTACTTCAAGTTTTACTCTTTTTCAATTTAGGGTTTGACACAAAAAGGTAAATTCTCTAGATATGCAACTAAGGTGAATTTACCTATATGTCACACTAGCACAACTAACTAAGCAAGAACAAGATATTAGTAAGTTGCGGTAAAGGATAGAGGTAACCAAAATGAAGCACGCGGAGACACAATGATTATTTCCCGTAGTTCCTTAGGGGAAGTACATCTGCGTTTGGAGAGGGGGTGGTTTCAAACTACCAACACCATGAAAGGCCTCCCTTGTTCTCCGATGAACCTCACCCCAAGGGGATCAATTCACTCTTCCACTATATCGGTAACCTTCGAGGTGGAAACCGACACCTTTACAACAAGTTTGATGCACACATCCACAACTAAATTGGAGGCTCCCAAATCCAAGCAAGCTGTCACAATAATCAAAGACAAGCTTGTAAGAACCAAATCAAGGCCTAGGGTTTCTAATGAAACCCTAGAGCAAGGGGCCCTCAGGTGAATAAGGGGGCAATGAAGATCTCTCTTGGTGAAGCTGTAGATCAAGGCCTCCTCCTTCTTTTCCCCAAAGATCAGGGACTTTGGGTGGTTGGAGAGGGGGATCTTGGAGATTCGGTGGCTCTCAAATGGTGTTCTTCCTTTTTTAGAAAACGAGCAGCTTGAGGTAGGGGATGAGGTCCCCTATTTATATGCCCACTTCTCTAGACCATTTTCTGCCTGTGGGGGAGTTTTCACACCGTGGGGGAGTTTTCACACCGACGACTCCGGTCTGGAGACCCAAGATTTCCGTCTGCTAGCAGTTCACATCGGTGACTCTGGCTAATCTCCGACCCATCTATGGACCCCCAATCAGAGTGTCCTGGACCTGGACTTGAACGTCCCTCCTGACACTTGGCCTAAACTCTGGACCGGGGAACACCGGAGACTCCGGAGTTTGAACACCGGAGACTCCGGAGTTTGAACACCGGAGACTCCGGCCTATGAACCCACACTGGAGATTCCGACCAATCTCTGGTATGTCTCTGGACCCCCAAGGGGGTGACCCTGGGCTTCAGCATCGACCCACTCCAGAGGTTTGGGCTGAAACTATGGTGCACACCAGAAACTCCGGTCCTTGCACACCAGAGATTCCGGTATGAACTTTCCATCACACTTTTGTTTTAGCTAGGGAAACTTCCTGCTATTGTGGACTTTTCTCTTTTCAGTAGATCAACCTGAAATAATTAGCACATGGTAAAAAGTGTCCCCATGTTGTTAACAAACACCAAAACTGATTAAGACAATAAATGTCTTTTCATCCCATTCTCACCATTCTCAAATCTACTGCCTTCAAGGTTGGATTCCATAATATGGGCATCATCGCTCGCCTCCATGGCCGAAGGGAAAATCCGATGCTCAGCTGTCTTGTCTCCATGTTGTAGTAGTGGTGGAAGTAGGCTCATGTTGTTGTCGAGAGTGGTGCTCGGATCGACTTCATCACATACGTGGCCTTGTCTTCCTCCATCTTGAAGTGTAGACTCTTCACTTGGATCTTGCTCATCGTTTTCTGTGACCACCTTGGCTTGTGTAGTCAACCGCTTGACGTACTCGTCCAACTTGGTGAAGTATAGGTCTTGGTCCTCCTCATCCATGAAGTTGCATGCTTCATCTTGGACGTCAATATTTGGCGTTGAAGCTTGATGGCATGAAGAAGGCTTGCTTCATTGTCCTTTAGGTAGCTCTCTAGGCAAAGATGCCTTAGGCTCCTTACTATTGCTTCATCATGTGCTTGAAGTTTTGTTGTTGAAGCTTGATGGCATGGAATAAGGCTTGCAGTTGGTGCCATTTTGGTGGTGGCACTAGTGGTGGAAGGTTCCTTATGATGGTGTCTACGGAGGTCATTGGCGTGCCTTGCCGAAGGTTGATGTAGGTGGCACACTTAGTCATCCACATGACGCTCATGACGATAATCCTTTTGCTTGGCACTCTTCTTGTTGAAACGTTGTAATGAGTGCAAATCGTCATTAGTTTTGGTAATCATGCTCATGGTGTTGGCGAGGTCATCGTCCATGTACTTCTTGAAGTTGTTGAGGGTGCTTTTGAACTTGTCCATTTGATGGTGGACCTTGGCACTCTCGAGGTGGAGGCTCCGTCTTGGTCGGTGTGACTTGAGGAGGTTGTCGTTGTCGTTCTTGAAGTCGTCCATGCTTGGGGAGTCATTGTTGTTGTAGTACCCCATATCACCCAAGCATGTGGAGCCATTGTCAGTGTAGTGCTCAAACATGTCATCCAGGCTTGTGGAGACATAGGCATGGTGGCTCATCGTGGATTCTTCATAGAAATCACCCTCGGTTCCAGAGTCCCTAGACATGATTCACAAGACCAAGTAGTGTATATGGAAGTGGTAGGGGGGTGTTAGAGATGCAACATCAAACCTTACTTTACCTTGGAAGATAGTATAGTGCAAGTGGCCACACACGAGAACAATAAAAACCAAGCAAAGTGAAGTGACAAGGCAACCTAAACCCAACTAATTACCAAGTAACACACACACACAAAGCATATGGTGTATGGGTATGGAAAGTGGCATGTCAAGGAAATAATCCAAAATCAAGATATTGTAACAGCAAGTAAAGAACAACGATGATCACAAAGCAAAAAAAGTCAATCCACAAGATATAGGAAATATGTTCAAGGAAACTCACATGATGGTATAAATGGGACTTGTGCGACAGAGGAAGTGAGCTAAGAACCAAATGATTATCTAGCGAAGACTATAAGCTCGTGTCGTACAAGTGTAAGGAGAGACGCTAGTCCGATTGCAATAAATTGGTGGGATACAAGATATGCACAATAAGTACCACCTATATGATGTCCATGGATATTGCGCTTCCTATTATATGAGACACTTGTTTCTTAATTTTTATTTTCCTTTTTTCTATTTTTCACCCTTTTTATTTATTTTTATTCTTTTTTTACTTGCCTCTTCCTTGTGCCAACAACTATACAAGATAACTATATGAGATAGCACGCTCACAACTTTTGCTTGGAGTTGTACAAGGTATCAAATGTGCATAGCCCAAGCAATTATAGGAGGAACTAGTCTCAAAAGGTGTTTGTTGGTCAAAAAGATAGTGTAGTTCACAAAGGAATGTAAGTGGGGAGAAGTCGCAGAATGTTTATACCTTTCATCGACAATCTTCACCCTTTATTGTTGGATTCCATCTTAGTCACAGAATTTAGATGAAGTATATAGCATGAACAACTTGGACGATGATGTATAGATCCTTCTCCTCTTCGAAATGAGCTAAAGAACATCAAAATCCGAGTTTGAATGAAAAAGTTATGCTCAAAACCGCGAACTTCGGTCTCAGGGGCCGGAGACTCTGGTCTGAGCTCACTAACCCCAAAGACTCCGGTCCGGTCGATTTATGGACGTCAAGAACTCATCCAGGACATGCTTTGGGCGGAAAAACTCGAACCAAAATCTCAAATTGATAGCAAAAATCAAGGAATTAGGCTATGGGAATGCAGAGAAAGATAGATGAACAAGTTTCGCAAGTAATCCATAATCAAAACCTAACAAAACTCACTCAAATCACATATCAATCCAAAACACGAAATTGGGCTACTTTTGGTGGAATTTTCGAATTTATGGGGAAAATACCAAATCGGTGAGAAATCCGGGGCAACCAAAAGCTACTGATACCAGATGATAAGGGTGAACCTCAAGGGTGCCCTGATCTTCACGGATCTCGTGGTCAAATAGATGGGAAAGTGAGGGGAAAAAAGAAGGTAGCAGAAGCGAACACACACCTCGCGAATAACATGATGAACGCATGCAAACACGACATGATACAAGGCCAATTGCTCCCACCGGCGGCCACCGGTCCGATAGAATCCTCGCCAGGAAATATCTGTCAACATGCTCCCGTCAATCCCAAGAAGAGAGGGAAGAACACCTTGGAGAGGGTCTTGACAACTATGCTCGCACACTCGCAAATGTAGGCCTTTTACAATAATGGATGTGCCATTCAAAGCCCAACGAGGTTGGTGACACTCGGTCCCCTTGGTAAAGGGGATGAGGCAAAACTAGAGATTCCACAAAGAGGGTTGTCTTTAGTCGATCATCTATGCGTAAGAGATACAATGAGGGTGGGGTCTCTATATATAGGCGAACCACTAGAATAGGGGTAGTTTGGGCATAAACTAGGGTATGGAACAGACTAGAGGGGTACATGGGCTGAAGGCCCAACTATTGGCATGCATGCCCATCACTTAGCCGGAGACTCTGGTGTCGAGGGGCCGGAGACTCCGGGGTAGTCTCTAGGGTAGACTCCGGGGTCCCCGTTGTAGCTTCTGGAAGTGGGGGTAGAGTCCCTGTGGAAGTCCTAGGGCGGAGACTCCGGTGCGCGGGGCCGGATACTCCGTTGCAGAGGGCCGCAAACTCCGGTGTAGAGGGCCGCAAACTCCGGGGTGGACGAAGATTCCGGTCTGGTCATTACTCTCCAGGTATGTCTCCAGGGAGGTGTATTGGGAGCTCCTGGCAGGGGTCTGGAGTCCGGTCTAGAGTCCTGGGCGGAGACTCCGGGCATCAGGGCCAGAGTCTCTAGTGCTTCTATTGCTGCTTCTTCCGTCTACTCTTCCAAGCCTTCGTCTTTTCGGGCTTGATGCTCCGGGCTTCCTCCCTTGCCTTCTTACTTGTCAGTGTGAACCTATCATGATAATGGAATGGAGTATGAAGTAGTATACCATTCAATAGGGTAGGAAGTGGGCTTGCATACAAGATAGGATTCACCTTTGGAGTCCATGATGACTTGTCATAAGTTGGAGACCTTGATGTGGTAGCGACCATAGGTCGGGCTACATCAGTACAATTACAGATTTCTCAAAGCTTCAGTACCTTTTTGTTGGCTCCTCCCAACCTTTATATAATAGGCTAGGTCCCGAGGCCGTATACAGATAGGTTACAAGTTATAATCTATGTCGGTTCCTATTTATTTCTTGATCGCTAAGACACGCTTTTGTCCGTCAGATGCTTCCTGGTATTCCCTTATTCTTTATGGGATTCATGGGCCGTAGTAATTTATATGCCCATGGTAGTTAATCATGGGGACCCTATAAGTCATTCCCATGCCAGTAGCCCCCGAGACTCCATCCGAATTGTATACGATTCGGGTTGAGTCTCAAAGAAAATTTTAGCCGTAAGCAAAGATTATTGTAGGCAAATAAATCAATCTTCTTTGCATTTATTATCGTAGGGATTTGGTATAACAAGTCTGACGCATTCGACAGATCAGGAATTAGTTAATTGCTCTTGGGAAAAAACACCTTGACCTACATCAAGTTCAAGTCCCCAGGCTCGAAATCGGTATTTGCTAGTGTAATTAAGTTTAGACCATTGAGGCCTTATCAAATACTGACTTCCACTACTTTATTTTGGGTACCCAACACATCCGTAAGGATTTTTCATTGTATCATGTACACGGATAACATACTGGCATAGCGCATTCGTGTGCGGTTACCAGGGCTCACAAGATGAATCTTGGGGTCTTACCTTCATGTCATGGACACATCATTTAGACATGTTATCGTAGCGGACGCGGTCCGAGGATTTTGAATATTCATTGAGTGCCTTGTTTGGCTATTGGAATTGCTGAAGTTGTCAGCTTCTTTTTATCGGGTGTGATATGATCGCTCTTGATGGGAGTAACTGTTTTGAGGATATAGTATTGTAATGCTTATAGTTTTTTTATTTTTTGACTCCTTTGGAGGACTTATGCAGTTTTTATCGGGTGCGTGGCCAGCACTCCCGATGGGAGTAGCTCCCGAGGCTATGTCCCGGTGCTTGCACCGGAGCATAGGCTCAGAGTAATGTCTTCAACTGAGTATGCACTCGACTCGGGCCCTGATTAATCTAATTCTTTTAAAATTTTATCGGGTATGCAACATTGCTCCTGATGGGAGTAGCCCCCAAGGCTATGTTCGGGTGCTTGCGCCAGAGCATAGGCTCAAAGTTTAGTTTTGATAAATGTTCGCTAAGGTTAATTTCTTACTTACCCAAAGATTCCTTTATTTTTGGCCATGCATGATGTCAGTGCTGACGATGATGGAGTGTCATGGTTTTCGACAAATGAGACCCGATGGGACATTGCAGTACTGGGCCATTTGTGCTAGTAATGATGATGCGTAAGCGGTGATTGTTGACCGGACAACCCCTTTATGCGTAAAAATCGAGGCACCATGCGGATTTTCTCCATATTTACCGTGGTAAGTAGTACCCACGATTTTTATCCCTTCGGTGATGCTTGTCACGTGTCTCCATCCTATATGTCTTGATGTTTCACCGCCCCATATGACGACTGAAACTCTTGTTCCCTTTCTTTATAATTCGAGGGGGAATTTTTACTGTTCACTATTTCCCTCCACTTCACACTTCTTCTTCCTCCTCGCTTCGCATCTGTGCTCTATTGCTAGCTTGTGCTTCCTCTCTTCCTGTGCGCACTTGTGCATCACCCTGTAGCCACCATGGGAAAAATCAAGGGCGGAACCTCCACTTCTGCCGCCAAGGTGACGTGGCAAGGGCCATTGGATGGGATCCTCCAAGTGCACCGAGCGGGAGCTACGCAAAGCACACAAAGTTGGCTTCATGGTGGATTATTGATGACCCACAAGTATAGGGGGTGTATCGCAGTATTTTCGATAAGTAAGAGTGTCGAACCCAACGAGGAGCAGAAGGTGCTGACTAGTGGTAAGGATCAGGAATTCTCTGCAAATACTTAGCAAACGGATTTTTAGGGGTTTTTGATAAAGCAAGTAAACAAAGTACGAGTAAATAAAAGACAGTAGGAATAAATGCAGCAAGTGGCCCAATCCTTTATGCAGCAAAGGACAAGCCGGTTGTATTTCTTAAGATGACCAAACGTTCTCGAGGACACATGGGAAGACTGTCAAGTGCTTTCACTTCATATAGTTGATTAATCTTCTTTAGCTTGCTAAGTGTTGTGTGGGTGAACCTGTGCTAATATAACGACCTTCCTAGGACTAATACATACTTGTGATTATACCCCTTGAAAACATCCGTAAGTACAAGAAAGTAATTAAGGTAGAAACCTAACCATAGCTTTAAACTCTAAGACCCTTACATCCCTTGTGCAATGGTTTCCTAACGGGGGTTCAGGTTTCTCTCACTCCGGCAACCCCTACGATTAGTAGCCAAATACACAATGCATTCCCCTAGGCCCATATAGGTGAAGTGTCATGTAGTCGACGTTCACATGACACCACTAGAAGAAGTACACCACAACTTAAATATCAAACTATTGAATCTTTCTCAACATAACTCCACTACTAACAACATGACTTCTCCCATGTCCTCAAGAACAAAATGAACTACTCACAAGACATCATATGGATCATGATCAGAGATGAAATAATGATGTATAACAATCTGAACATAAACAATAATTCAACGGTTCACTCAATAGCATCAACTACAAAGAGTAATCAACACCGGGAAAGTTTCCCCTATGAACTATGCAAAATTCAACTCAATTGTTGCAGCAATATGGAGGTGGTGATGAGGGTGCTGATGGTGAGGATGGTGGTGATGATGATGATCCTGATGAAGTCCAACTTGATGGTGGTGTTGATGGCAATGATCTCCTCTATCCGGGAAGGAATTCCCCCGGCAAAAATCTGTCTGCCGGAGAGATCTTTCTCTCTCGGCGTTTTCCGCCCCGCAGAGGCGGCGGAATCTTTCTGTGGCCGCTCTCCTAGTCTTAGGGTTTCGGGAGGATAATATACGCCAGAGGGGAGAGCCAAAGGTGGGTCAGGGCGGCCACACCACCTGGTGGTACGGCCTAGGGTGGCCCGCGCCAGGGGGTGGTGTGGGCCCCCCTATGGCCCATCTCCACTCCTCCTTCTGGCATCCTTCGTCTTCTGGAAAAATAGGATTTTCTGTATATTTTCCCGGATTTTCTGATCTTCGCGAATTTTGCCTCCAAACAGCACATTTTCCATCAGAATCCTGACTGCAGCGGTCTATGCTCCAAAAGTCATCAACCATGCAAAAACAGATGAAATAACATAAATATCACCTCTTAATATGAAATATATCAATGAATAACAGTGAATTATGACATAGAATAGTGATGCAAAATGGACGTCTCAACTCCCCCCAAGCTTAGACTTCGCTTTTCCCCAAGCGAAACTAAGCTCAATAAACATGACCTCAGGTTTATGGAGTGAAGAGTCGATAAAAGAATACAGACAAGAAGCATCACATTCATCAATACATAGATCATAATAGAAGACAACTCACTATTATATAACTTACTTGCAATAAGTAAAGGAAACACAATAAAGATACATAAAGTGAATCATAATTGGTAATGGCAAACTTAGCTCTTGGTCGAAGAATAGTTGATAATTTTCTAGAGTTCACAAATAACTGGTTTTCAATGATTTCTTTCAAAGTAGTAATCACCAAGATAAGATCAAAGTGCAAAACAAGGAACATAAGAAACATAATTGAATAAATCATCATATGAATGAATGAAACACAACAACTCAAAATACTTGCTGAGGTAGAAGGGAGTAGGTTTACTAACTCAACTAAAAAGTAAAATAAAGGCCCTTCGCAGAGGGAAGCAGGAATTGCAAGTTTCATAAAGAGCTCCCAAAAATTATGATACTTATTAGCTTTCAGCTCTCATTGCCCCTATCATAGGAATCTTTAGGTGATTAAGGTTGAAGTGACACAACTAAGAGGATATGCTTGAAAAGTTATAAGTTGAAATCTCATGCCCCTTACTTATGAGTACCGAACCTCATGCTACTCAACTTCAGTCACGAGTAAGCTCTTGTCATTGTAAATACATGTGTATCATTAAGTACCGCCAACAGGGTACCCCTTGCACATGATACATGAGCTATCCCATAATCAAAATGACAAGGCAAGCAGACAGTGAGCATCTCAGTGATATTTTTATTTGCTATTTGCATAGGTTTTTATTGAGGATGCTTCATAGAATGCTCACTATAGTTATGCTGCAAGTTTCCACCATGATTAGGCATGGCTTAGACTAGCGGCCCAGGCGTTTCTCTAACACACATATAAACTCCATGATCTTACAAGTTCCCCTTTTATTTCACACCGCCGGGATCCATGAGCAAAAGAACATGATATCAACTAGGTACAAAGTAGCAATTCAGTGTTGAAAGCGGTCCCCATGATACATGGTTCTGCTAACTCCAACTTATAAAGCGCAAGCATATACGCAACAAAGAAGGACCCAATGGTTCAAGTTTATTAAATGCAAGAAAGTAAAGTGTGCCATCAAGTTCGTGAGAGCTTTAATCACTAATTTTCACATAACAAGTTTAATTTGGAATGTAGATAAAAATAGGAATTTGCTTGAAATAGAAATAATGCTAATAGGTAGGTATGGTGGACACAAATGGCATGGTTTTTGGTTTAAGGATTAGATGCACGAGAAGAATTCCCTCTCAGTACAGGTTTTTGGCTAGCAAGGCTGGGTAGCAAGTATAAGAGTTGAAGGAAACAAGCAAACATATAAGTGATAAAGATAAACATGCAATCTTCCTTGGAAGCACAAAAGATCTTAACTAGAGAATACTAAACTTATGAGCAAATCAAGAAAGAAAGATGACAAAATTATATTTTTTAGAGTACTTTAATCTTTTTCATTCAACTCTCAAAAATAGTGTTGCTACTGACCGAGCTAGGTTTGCCAAAACCAACTAAATTAACTCAATGATCCCAAAGTGCTACCAATACTAACAACAAGATCAATCATATAACCATGAATTGAAACTAATGTAAGCTATGCAAAAGAGTAAATGATAGAACTTCTCATTATTATTCCATAACGGCAACTCACACCAAGGGATACATATCTAACGAGAGAGGGGACACTTCCATAATGCAAACCATCCTATATGATAACTTCTCTATTCATGATATGACTCTACTAAAAAGGTAAAAAGACAGAAGATAGTGATGTGATACCGCGACACTCCCCCAAGCTTGGAACAAACCAAGGGGATGCCAAACCTGATGACGAATTACTCCCTCGGTGGTGGTCGTATCCTCTCGATGAGCTTCTTGACCAATTTCCCCAAGTCCTCAATCTCGAAGGTGAGAGTACGAATCAACTCCGAGTTGTGCTCGATGCGGTGCATGATCATGTCAGATTGTGGATCCCAGCTCTTGTGATTCTTTGTCCGTTCTTCTTCCTTGCATTCTTCTTTTCCTGCATGGTTATGGATAAAGGTATGGAAGGGACTCTTGGTGCTTGGAGAAGGTGTCCGTGGTGCCAAACAATGACGCGGAGGCTTCCCTCCAGTTGACATCCGTGCAGTCCTTCTGATCCTAGCAGGGTTCGCCACCACTCCAATGCTTGCAACAGTAGTGCCGGTGTGCCTTGCCTCCTCTTCACTTCACTCTTGATCTCCCTCTCCTGCCCGGGGTCTTGGAGATCTTTCTCCATAGGCTCCTTTCCTTTATCCTTGCGGACACGATTGTGCTTTTAAGCTTTCAAAGATAGTTCCTGGCAGAAACAGATCGAAAAAAAAACATGACGAAAACATGATATACAAACCTCGGGAGATCCGGGGGATTATAGATTATGAAGTTTCACAACAAAAGGAAGGTACTGGAAGAAAACGAGTCGGAGGCGGAGTCCGGAGTGGACACACCACCTAGTGGCGCGGCCTGGGGAGGGCCCGCGCCACAAGGTGGTGTGAGCCACCCTGGCTCCATTTCCGTCCCTCTTTCGCTTCATAACTTTCCTTATTGACTAAAAACTAGAAAAATATAGTTGGATAGTATTTTCGCGGAACTTTTCTTACCAGAACTGTTACCTATTTGAAAACGGACTCTGCAGGTCTCTGAATTTGGTCCTTGATGAATCTCTCTGGACTTATAACTTGAAGGGCATCAATATCTTCATCTTCATACACTTATTACTTGAGTCATAAAACCCTTCTCTTCCTTATTACACCATTGTCTCCACTTCCTGGAAATTTCTTTCACACAAAACTTCGCACAGTTCTCATTAGCAACATTAGTATAAGTGAAGCGATAAAACCTTTTGAGTTCAACTTCAACTGAAAATCATCAAAACATAAGCTACTGTAGCAACTCCTTCCGAAAACCCAAAAAGAATTCAAAAAGGAAATCGAATAAAGAAGCAAATGCAAGAGTGGCAAAAATCTGTCAAAACAGACTAGCAGGTAAAGATATTTTTTTTAGAACATCTTCTGTTGCTCAACTCAAAAAGTGCAAAACTAACGAAAGTTAAATAACAACCTGGGGCATAAGCACAAAAAATTACAGCTCAATACGACATACAGAGATCTCTCACGAATTTTTAAGGTGAAGCACAAAAATCTGTTTCGGGACAGCAACTTCCCCAAATCTTACTTCTCTCTCATTAGAGGTTGATCTTGACACAGAAACCAAACCAAAAGGATAAGGAGAGGTTATTACTGAAGTAATAACTTCCAAGACTCAAATAAATAAAAACAAACTGAAAGCAAAAACAAATTGGGATGTCTCCCAAAAAGCTCTTTCTTTATAGCCATTAAGATGGGCATGATAATTTTGAAGATGCACACATAGGAATATGAATTGAGGTGAAAGGGAGCAATAAGAAGCAAAAATACACACGTTTAAGTGTAACCCACTTCCTATGCAAGGGAATTTTGTAAACAAACAAGTTGTTCGAACCAGAGGCTACAAGCATAGGAAGGCAAAAGAAGTGCAACATAAAAACTTTCAGCATAAAACAAGGAAACTTGATATTATTGAGATACATAAGAACACTTTTTCCTCTCTCATAGTAACCTTCAGTATCATGCATAAACATAACAATATAAATATCACAAGGACCATGATAACAATGATCACTTATTCTAACAGAAAACACAGGAATACTAGCTCTCATAACAATACTTTGTGAAATAATATTAGAGGTATCCTTACAAAGGATAGCGTGTCCCTCTTCTTCATATTTAGTAACATAGTCTTTCACATTTGCTATTGTGGGTTCATCAACCATTTGTTTATCAGGTTCAACAACTTTACTTGTACTTTCATTAACCATACTAGCTATCATAGAATGTTCCTTTATCTTAACTGGGAAAGGCATTTTCTCAATGTAAGGTTTAGGTAAAACATGATTAGCAGTATAAATTTCAGTATTTATTGAAGGAACACTCTTAGCAATATCTTTACAAGTTTCAGGATACTTATTCCACTTATTTTTAGGCACTTCAATATAGGAAGCAAAAGCCTTAAAAGAAGAAGAAATAGCTTGGGTCTAGACCATAAGCATTTTTAATATTTTGAAAGTCACCAGTTCCCATAAAAGATTCGATGCATTCATAATCATAATTTATACCTGACTTTCTACCTTTGTCATTCTCCCAAGCTTCAACATTATCTTAAATACGGTCTAGAAGATCCCATTTAGCTTCTTCTTCCATGCGAGTGAATGATCCAGCACAAGAAGCATCCAATAAATCTTATCATGTAGAGGGAGCCTTGCATAAAAGTTATCGATAATGATATTGTTGGGGAGCTCATGAATGGGACATTTGAGCATTAGTAACTTCAGTCTCCCCCAGGCTTGAGCTGTACTCTCTCCATCTAGAGGCCAAAAGTTGTATATTAGATTTTGATCCTTATGAATCTCACTAGGAGGATAAAATTTTGAATAAAAGAGAGGTACTATTTCCTCCCATTCAAGAGCTTGACCATTCTTCAGCAGCTTATACCATTCCTCAGCTCTTCCTTTCAGTGACAATGAGAATAACTTCTTCTTAACTTGATCTGTAGTAATACTTGCACACTTGAACAACCTGCATAATTCGTGTATAAAGAGCAAATGATCACCGGGATGGACAGTTCCATCCCCAACATAGTAGTTATCCATAACATGATCAATAATTCTTGTAGGTATTTTAAAAACATCATTCTCAGCAGGTGGTGGCTCATCTACTACCTTAGCAGTGGTAGTAGCATTACCTAATAAGAAACACAGCGAATTATCCATAACAAAAATAAAGCAACTAACAGAAGTAAACAATACTCATAGTAGAAGTTTCCTTTACCAGTTCCACTCTCCAATAGCGCTTCACTCCCCGACAACGGCGCCAGAAAATTGTCTTGATGACCCACTAGTATAGGGGGTGTATCGCAGTATTTTTGATAAGTAAGTGTGTCGAACCCAACGAGGAGCAGAAGGTGCTGGCTAGTGGTAAGGATCAGGAATTCTCTGCAAATACTTAGCAAACAGATTTTTAGGGGTTTTTGATAAAGAAAGTAAACAACGTACGAGTAAATAAAAGACAGTAGGAATAAATGCAGCAAGTGGCCCAATCCTTTATGCAGCAAAGGACAAGCCGGTTGTATTTCTTAAGATGACCAAACGTTCTCGAGGACACATGGGAAGACTGTCAAGTGCTTTCACTTCATATAGTTGATTAATCTTCTTTAGCTTGCTAAGTGTTGTGTGGGTGAACCTGTGCTAATGTATCGACCTTCCTAGGACTAATACATACTTGTGATTATACCCCTTGCAAACATCCGTAAGTACAAGAAAGTAATTAAGGTAGAAACCTAACCACAGCTTTAAACTCTAAGACTCTTACGTCCCTTGTGCAATGGTTTCCTAACGGGGGTTCAGGTTTCTGTCACTCCGGCAACCCCTACGATTAGTAGCCAAATACACAATGCATTCCCCTAGGCCAATATAGGTGAATTGTCATGTAGTCGACGTTCACATGACACCACTAGAAGAAGTACACCACAACTTAAATTGCAAACTATTGAATCTTTCTCAACACAACTCCACTACTAACAACATAATTTCTCCCATGTCCTCAAGAAAAAAACAAACTACTCACAAGACATCATATGGATCATGATCAGAGATGAAATAATGATGTATAACAATATGAACATAAACAATAATTCAACGGTTCACTCAATAGCATCAACTACAAAGAGTAATCAACACCGGGAAAGTTTCCCCTATGAACTATGCAAAATTCAACTCAATTGTTACAGCAGTATGGAGGTGGTGATGAGGGTGCTGATGGTGATGATGGTGGTGGTGATGATCCCGATGAAGTCCATCATCATGGTGGTGTTGATGGCGGCGATCTCTCCTCTCCGGGAAGGAATTCCCCCGACAGAAATCTGTCTGCCGGAGAGATCTTTCTATCTTGGTGTTTTCCGCCCTGCAGAGGCGGTGGAATCTTTCTGTGGTCGCTCTCCGAGTCTTAGGGTTTTAGGAGGATAATATACGCCAGAGGGGAGAGCTAGAGGTGGGCCAGGGCGGCCACACCACCTGGTGGCGCGGCCTAGGGTGGCCCGCGCCAGGGGGTGGTGTGGGCCCCCTGTGGCCCATCTCCACTTCTCCTTCTGGCATCCTTCGTCTTCTGGAAAAATATGATTTTCCATATATTTTCCCGGATTTTCTGATCTCCACGAATTTTGCCTCCAAATAGAACCTTTTCCATCAGAATCCTGACTACAGCGGTCGATGCTCCAAAAGTCATCAACCATGCAAAAACAGATGAAATACCATAAGTATCACCTCTTAATATGAAATATATCAATGAATAATAGCGAATTATGACGTAGAATAGTGATGCAAAATGGACGTATCAATTATTCCTTCAAGGTTTATGGGAAGGAAGCTATTCCAACGCCTGAAGCAGGATGACGCCTAATGTTTCCCTCCTTCCTTTTCTATGGTCTCTCTCTTCCGGCCCACAAGTTCCTTCACAGACTCCTTTTTGTGTACGGCGTGCAACTTTACCAGCTCATGCCAAATTCCATTCTCCATGTTGCTTGCTTCATCACTCTTTACGAGTGTTTTATCGGTATCCACCCCCATTGGGGTTTGTGGAAATATTTCTTCTATGTTCGTCAAAATGCCAGTGATACCATCATTCATGATGTGGGAGGCACAATATTTTATATTCGTATGGAAGTGAACTACTTCGACTTCAAGTTCGTGGATTCTGTCCAAGGCTGGAAGACTAAGTGGTTTTATATCAAGGACCGACAATTCGAGGGTTAGAACTTCGGCTTAGCACCATTCGAGATGAAGAAAGCTTGTTGGAAACTCAGTTCATGGGACCAGAGCCCTACTGCCGAGGAAATGAAGGATATCACGCCGCCGCTGCACCAGATAGAGAAACTGCGCACCGAGGCTGGACGTGAACTGTTAGGTTTGCAAATTATGGTATATTTCCTTCGAGTGTGCATCCAGCCTATCCAGGCTCGATTGAGTAGTATGTGGGCCTATATCAGCAAGACAGACCTAATAAGGATATCCAAAGAGAATCATCCCATTGCGTTTCTCGAGAAAAGGGTACAGTCCTTCACCACCTTGACAAAGATAAATCCCGTTTCGTTGGATTGTTGGGTGGAGCCCTATGGCAAGAAGAACCTGCTGCACACCATAAGTTTATTTGATTTCTTCTAAGTATTCAACTTTCCCATGCACTAATGCTGTGACATAATCTTTTCTTGTCTGCATTTGATTGTGTTGGTGTAGGATTATGATTAGCTTCACTCCCTGCCAACTCTTCCTTAAAGTGGTGACTTGCCAGAAGTGCCGCGAAGATTTCACTAGGACTAGGGTTGCAGCCGATGAAGAAGGGGAAACTTCTACTGCTTAATTTGTTCCTTCATCTCAATCGTAGATTTCGAGAGTGTACATGTGACTGTAAAATGAAAGTGCTCTGAAGCCATCGAAACTATTGAAGACTCCAACGATTCGACGGGTTCAAAGTAAAATTGGTGAAACCTATGTCTTCAGCTCCCGCATGACCCAAGATATAGATTTGTAAGTGTTATTCCCGTTGTACTCTTTTTCAGAAGCTTGAAGTGCCTTTCTAACTAAAACCAAAAATATGTTTGCCAAAAGAGGGGCGATGAGGATGATGAGGATTCCTTGCGACTACCGGCTGCTGCTTCCATCACGTCTCCCAGTTTTAAGTCACCGATCCCATCGACAGATCCGGCGGACCCACAAAAAGTGTCGGCGGGGGTGCCGGACCCGAAAGATGTGGCTGCTACGCCCAAACCTCCGCCATCCAAGAAGAAGAAGATGACGGGCAAAGGTGTGGCTATAGCCACAAACCTCACTAAAGATGATATGAAATATGTAAGTGCCATTCTTTTATTGGTAACCTAGATTGTTCATGCTTGGTCCTTTCGTAGTCCCTAAGTGTTTTTTCTTTGGGTCTCAGCCATTGATGTGTGAAACGGTCGACATGGCCTCCCGTTTCATCAAGATCTGTAAAGATGCTGAAGAATCCAAAGGTTTGTCTTGCTTATCTAATGTTGTCCTTTTTGTAAATCCAATTTCTGCAGGCTCGATGAAGTTTTTATTGTCGAGCCGTTGCCAAAGAATCCGAAACTATTCAGGACGAGGCGTTGAAACGTGCCGAAGATCTTGAGGCGAAGCTAAATGATGTAGACAAGGAGCTGCAGGAAGCCAAAACTACAGCGAAAGAGCGGGAAAACTAGGCTACCACTATTACCAAAAGGGATGAAGATCTTCAGAAGCGGTTGGAGGCTTTCAACACTTCCTTGACCCGTAAGTTGCTCGCTTATGTGCCGCTGTACTCCAATTTTTTCCTTGAGTTCCTTGCCTTCATGTTTGCCTTTAATCTTCCTACTATGGAAATTACTAGCCAGTCTCTAACTTTGGACAAGGATAATAGATCCGATCCATTGTCAGATGTTGTAGGCACCTTGGAGGCGAATAGTGTCCGTGGGTAGAATATTCTGATCCGTTCACGACATACTTTCAAGAGCCATCATGCCGAGATTTTTCCGGGCAAGGAGGTGCCCATGGATCTTAATGCTCTTACTGCCATCTTCAACACCGAACCCAACCCGCTAACAAGATATAGTATGATCCAATCCAAGAGCGGTGCTGAAACTTCAATGGCCCGGGCTATGGCGCACGACTAGAAGGCCGACTGGGAGAAGGTTAGCTCCTCTATTCCAGTCAACTGTGATGGAAAGGAAGTTGATCTGACCTCCTCTATTAAGAGGGCCAAGAAATATTCGCGGTTCCTTTTAGTGATAGGTGCGGGTCAGGAAATTCCTCCTGCCAAACCTGTAGCTGACACTCCTTCTGGCAACATTACTCCTGTGACCAAGACTTTTGCTGAAGCTCCTTCGACCAGCGCCACACTCTTAGCCGAAAAATCTACTTGATAGTCTAGTTGTACCCTTTGTCGCTTTTCTTTGAATGTAATGAATTTATCAATCCACACTTATCTGTCCTTCAGGTTGAAGAAAAACTTCTGCTATCTGTATGTATATATGCATTGCTTGCCTTATGTTTACTGTTTTGTGTGTGCTCCTGTATTTTTTTTGCTAAAATTGCTATTCTTGGCCATCTGTACTGCCAAATACTTACTGATCCATCTGGTTCCACGGAGGCTCCCCAATCCTCGGGTGCTCAACCCTAGTTATCTGAAGCAGCCACGCTTGGAACTGCTATTACCCATATTGTAGATCCACCATTGTATGCCAAGAAAATTCAATGAATAAAGGGGTAGGAGAATGATCTTCGGGCTATGCAAGCAATGGTGGATGTGTCATAGTCGAAGATGCACATGCCTTTGGATTTTGAGGCGCATCTCCTAGAAGAAATCTCCAGTGTGAGCGAGAAAATGCTTTGTAAGCTTCCTGCATAGCCCCTGAGTATTATTGTCCAGCCACATAAAGTAACCTTTTTCTTTGTCTTAGGTATTAGGTTATGTGAAAAGGAATAGACGCAGCGCCTAAAAACTTAAATGAATGCTTTGATGGAGGCATCTCAAGGTGCGAGTAGCAATTTCTGGACCGACCACCATCATGCCTATACATTGGCCCTTCTCTAGGATTGGGTATCTAAGGTGGAGGAATTTCTCGAGTGTTGTCATCGGGCGCTGCCTGTTGTGTATAATGTCATGTTTCCTCGAGATCCTCAGCCTCATGGTCGTGCCAAATTAATGGCAAAGATTCAGCAAGGCGAGAGGATTTATTACTTTGTAAAGCTGCAACTAATTGCGGATGTGAAACTTGTACTTGCTTGGGTGCCTATGCATCATCCCACGCTAGATTTGGATGTTGCGTCGCGGGGATTGCCTTATCCCCCCGGAGGTAGGATGATGAGCATGGAGCCTCATTGTGCGGCTGCTCGCAAGCCTGCGATTAGAGTCATCCACAGATGCCTTGAGGAAGACGAAGAATTTTTCCTCAATTTTCATGGTGTAACTTTTAGTGTGTGTGTTCCTGCAAAAGGACATGTAAATTATGTAAAACTTTGTTTTATCTTTGATCGAGTCTTTTTTGTTTCTTTTGTATGTTTTATTTGATGCGAAGTGTCCCTATACGAGACCCCTTTGTTTGCCTGACACCTTGGGGAAGCATTGTGCGTTTATTGGCGAAGCCGAAATTTTGTGGTGCCCTGTATAGGGTGTATATATTTATTTGGATGAATATTGGTTGATCCCCCGAGTATAGGGTGAAAATTGAAAATAACAGAAAAAGGACTGAGACTGAGTTTCAGAAACTTAGCTTTATTTATCGTCGAATACAGAGGTACATATTTTGGCGTAATCACCTGGCTATTGGCCTTATTGGAAAGTAAAGTATGAAGTATTTTGGCTAAGAAGCCTAGCCGTAGGCCTTATTGAACGTAAATTTCAGAAAGTGAAGTCCTAGGCGTAGAAGCGTTGCAGTTGTGCAACGTTCCATGGGTTGGGGTTCTTGAGGTCATCTTTGGGTGCTTCCTTGGAAGTTCCTTTGTGATGACTCGAGGAGTTCTGATGAGTTATTGGAGGGACGACTTCAACACCGTGAAGCAGTAAGAAGGGTGGTCCTTGCGTATCACTGTTTGGGGTGGCGAAGTTGATGCACATACGCAGTTCTGTGTTTTCTTCTGGATGCACACTGGGTTGGTGACCTATGTGCTTTTGTGACCTCTGTGATAGACTAGGTATTTGTGGGGCAATGGAGCTTCTGTCCAATGGCCTTGTGCTTAGATTCCACGAAACGGCAAAGTGATTTTTTCCCGGGTTTGGCGTTAGGATATGAATTAAGTGAGTTCTCATCGAGTTCCCTGGGGACTCCTGTCATGTCGTTTGGTAACCATGCAGAAATCTCCCAGTGCTCACGGGGTAACTCGACGAGCACGCCTGCCTATGCGAGACCAAGATTGGAAGCCACAGTGGTTGCTTTCTTCGGGTCCGTAGGGTGAAGCTAGATTTCTTCCATGTCCTTTGTAGTATTTAACGCTTGATCGGTCGTGACTTGTCCCTATGGTAGGGGCTCTATGTCCGTTATTTTTAGCTTAGAAACTTCGTTTACATCCCGAAATATTCGGAGATTATGTTGAATTCTCGGTCGCTATTATCGGAGCGGGTGAAACTGCTTCTCACGATTATAATTCTGTTGGGCACTAGCATCTTCATTACCATGTACGCGTAGTGTTGTACTGCCATGAATCGTGCGAAAGCTGGGCGCCCTAGGATCGCGTGGTGCTGTGGTGGCCAATTCATGACTTCAAACTCGAGCTTTTCGCACCTAAAATTTTCCCTCGATTCAAAGACGACATCAAGATATAACTTGCCTAAAGAAATTTTCGCTTTACCCAGGACTATGTTGTGGAAGGATGTGTCTATTGGCACCAAGTTCGTCAGGGACCAGTTCATTGCCTGCAGGGTTTTGGCATAGATGAGGTTGATGCTGCTTCCTGCATCCATGAAATCCTTGCCCATGTCAAACCCGCCGATTTGGGCCTCCACTATCAAAGCTAAATGACCCGGTCGAGGCACTCGAAGCGGTGATCGGCTCTGCTAAATGTGATCTCTTGTTCTGACTAGTGGAGATATTTGGGTATAGGTGGTGGCGATGTTACTTCCATATTAACTTGTCGGGTGATCAACTTATGGATTCTGTTAGATGGGTGCCTTGTTTGGATCATCGACATCATGCCCTTGGACCTCAGGTACTTATCATCCTGGTTTCTGTTTGCTAAGGGTTGCGGCTGGCCTGCTGGCGGCAACCCTGGTGGTAGTGGTGTATTGGAAGCTAAGGTTCCTGTTGCAGTGGCGTACCCTTGGTTTGTTGCCTCGGTTGCTTTTGCATTACAGGCTTCCTGCATCTTTAGGAACGTGCGGCAATCCTTCATGAGGTGGTTTGAGTGTCTCCTACACTCAGAGTCGATGTAGAAGTGCATCTTGCATGCCCCCTCGAGCATATGCATTGGAGACATTGGAGGCTTCCAAGTCCTTGGTTGGTATTGTTGTGTAGGTTGACTTCCGCCGGATCCATCTCGGTTACTGCAGTACCCGCTGCTGCGATCGTCGTTTCTTCGGTTGTCCTCTCTGGCAAAACCAGCCGCAACATAGCTTGGTCCACCGTACCCGTCATTGCCTCGCCTTCTCTTGTCACTATTCACATGTCCCGATCTTCCTCGGGTGAGTGCCCCTGTTTTCTGAGTAGTGCATCTTCGTCATCGGCCCAGCGATTAGCCATGTCCATCAGTTGAGAAATTGTTTTGGGTTTGACCCGTCCTATCTCCTCAATTAATTCTCTTTGACGAAGGCCGTCGTTTAAAGCATCGGTTGCCCTTTCATCTAATCTAGCTTTGGATGAGTTCTTGATGATGTTCCATCTCTGAATAAATGCTCGTATTGATTCCCCAGACTTCTGTTTGCATGCTCGCAATTCTTCGATGGAGGCAAGACGTTTAAATGTGGATGTGAAATTTTTGATAAACTTATCCTCGAGGTCGCTCTAGCTACTGATGGATTCTTGGGGTAGCTGTCTGAGCCATGATCGAGTGGTGCCGCTTAGGTGCAGCTGCAGGCTTTGCATAGCGGTAGCTTTGGAGTCACCCTGGAGCTTGATGGTTTGCAGGTAATCAACCAACCATGCTTCGGGTTCCTGGAGGCCATCATACTTTTGGCGGTCTTGAGGGAGTTTGAAGTCCTTGGGTACCGGAGTCTTGCAAACCCGTCGGGTAAACCAACTAGCAAAGCAAATTTCATATTCATCCTCACTATCACCATCATAATACCTTTGGTTGCTACACTCTTCCCTAGATATATCGATCTTTTGTTGTGTTATTTCATTCCTGGCCCCGTCTCCCCGTTTGGAACTTGAAAAACATACACGATAAGGTGAACGTGATCATCGGGTGTTCTCCCTATGTCGAGGGCTACCGAGATAGCGCGGTGATTTATCGGCTTGCTGGACAATTCCTTATTATCCTTGCGTGAGGGACAAGCCCACCATGCCGAGGTTCATGAGGGTGGAGTGATGGAGAGCTTCCTAGGGATCGTCGGGTGCTGGTTGGGTTATGAGGAGGTACGTCTGGGCATTGAAAATTACGGCTTGTGCTGTTTTTTGCTTTTCCCGCTGAGTCCACTAACATGAAGGACATGTCCAATTCTAGGGCCGGATCGCGCCTTTTGGCCTCCGGAATGTGCTGCAACTGCTATGTAACATCCCAAAACTTTAATCCAAGAGTATTAAGATCCAAATAATCAAATTGAGAGTCAACAAAAACTTTTCCATTTAAAAAGATTTAAGCATTCATATGAGTGTTGCATTTCAATTAGGAGTTGTTTGAAATGCCATGATTGAGTGATCCATTGGTTGTAAAATGGTTCTATGATGAATGCCACATCATCTAGATCATCCCCAAGCAAATCCCAAAGAAAAAGAAATCAAAAAGAATAAATAATCGAAATGGTCACTTTTGCCATTTTAATCAACTAGCCCACTTTGGGTGTTCCTAGCACTCAATTCCCAACAAAGACAATTGTGGTTCTTTGCACCCCTTGCTAGTACAAGTAGTGATGTGCCAAGGCCCACTTTGTGTCATCCCAAAAATATAAAAACTCTAAATTTAAATGACATTGGAAAATTGAATCTAGTTCATATGTATAGATCACACTTTTTCAAAAACCACTCAAATGAACTCCATTTCAAAATCCCAAGCAAATCTAGATGCTTAAGCATAAGATAAACCACTCCACCAAAAATCATCTCAAAATTCAAATAAAAGTTTCATGCGGCCATTTTGTCAAACAGTTGGCAGGCAGAAAAATTCTGGCCTAACTAATATTGTTGCCAATTGGTTTCTTGTCCCCCATTCGACCCTCTCTACTCTTTCCTGTTTCCCCTAGTTCCAACGAAGTCATCAAGGAGCTACCCCTAAGCCCGGAGCAGCAGTGGCGCGCCGCCCGTTTTTGGTCACCACCGGCCGAGCATGCGTAGCTCGCAGCAGACCGCGCCACGCCATTCCAGCTTGCCCACTAGCTCCGCCCAACCCTACCACGACTCCCTATCCACCCCTCGATTAATGCCAGCCCCTGGACCACCCAGAGCAGTGCCGCCCTTTCTCTCTGCGTGCAGCCAGAGCGCGCCAGAGCGCCCTCGCCACCAGCACGCCATAGACCGTGCCTCGACACCAAACCGCGCATGCTGCTCCACCTCGACCCTCGGACCCCGCCAGACATGGCTGTGCACGGCCGCACGACCCACAGTCGCCGGGAGCCGCGTAGAGCACCACCTCTGTCCCTCAGAGCGCAGGAAGCTCCCGACCGTTAGGCACCACCCCTAGCATCGCCATTACGCCGTAGAGGACCGCTAGCAGACCGCCCATCGTCTGCCTACCTCGCCCACGCCGGTAGCTGCCTGTATCGCCATCACCGACGAGCTCTACCCACACCCGTTGGTCCCCTCGTCGAGCCTATATAAGGAGGGAACCCCTAGCCTCAATCGCCACACCATTCCACTCCCCTCTCTCCACTGATCGTTTCCCCTCTCTCGCCGGAGCCGCTCGAGCAGCCCATCGCCGAAATTCTGCCGGAGGTAGCCGCTGCAGAGGAGGAGACGTGGTCATCGATTTCGTCCACCTCAGCCCCTGCCGCGACCTCGCCTGAGCCCACCGTCGTCCACCAGTTTGTTTGCCTGCCTCGCCGCACTAGCTGGAGCCCTGGTACGTCCCCAGTAAACCCCCACCGACCGCTTAGGGTTCAGTCTCGCTGGCGACGAGTCCGTCGTCGACGACGACCGTGGACCGTTAGATTGTATTCTAATCGTGTCGTCCTAATCGCCCCGTACCGCTTCACGTTTAATGAGTCACTTATAGGCGGGACCCCCTGTCAGCAGCCTTCAGTGCCATGGAGTGTACACGGGCCGGCCCATTTAGTTTCCCGCGCGACCCACTGAATTCAAATATATGTTTTCTATTTTGATTAAAACTTAGTTCTGTCCCTTAGTTTAAAAATCAATTCAGAAAGTTTTACAAATCCAAATTGAGTCATTCCAATTTTGTTGGAAAGCTACTTTAAATATCTATCCAAGCCCGTTGGATATAAATCATTTAGAGTTAGAGATCTCTCCTAGTAAAAATAAGAAGACATAAGCTTTTGCACATTCAAACATTTTTCTAAAATCAACCATATTAGATTTTGAGTTGATTCCAACTCTCAAAAATCACATTTAACCATACCTATCTGAATATGTTGTAATACTAAGGTTTGATGCAGTGACTTTGGACTAGTACCAAAATAATGCTATATAGGCATTTCTAGTCACTTTAAATCATTAAATATTAAACTTAAACTTATTAAAATATGATCCAACCCTTAAATCACATTCCCATATGTTAGAATATGTGGTGATGACATGTGTCCACATGACCCATATTTTAATTGGAGAATATTAAATCTTAGTTAATTTCAATGAGTACAAATTACTTTCTCAAATAAAAAGAATGAAGCTAGTTCATTAAACCTTGTGATGCTTATGATGATAATAGATCATCAAATGTGTGCCTTAGTGTGCTAAGTAGACTAGTTAAGTATTGTTTGGTGATTGTGTATCCCGTATGTATTTATAGACGATAGTACCGACCAAGCTTTCGAGCAGGAGGAGTTCTACCAAGAGGAGGAGGAAGAAAACTTCAACCACTGCACCAACCAAGGCAAGCTAGCAGTATTCAAGTTAACCATGCAAGTGATTACTTGCAAGCCATCATTAACAATGCAAGTTAGACCTTGCAAGCTAGAGAACCTAAGCAAATGCATTATGCATGCTTTGGTTATACCATTTTGACTTATACCGACTCCAAGTTTTATTTACAAGCTTTACCTTCTTTACTTTACCAAAGTCCTTTACTTGTTTAAAGGTAGCATAAAAAGTATAAAACTTGACCTATCTAGTTAGACTTAGATGTCATTCTATGGCATGAGATTGAGATTAGCATTCCACCTTAGTGAACACTCTTAACTTAGTAGGTTTAGAGCTAAACCAAAACTTGATTTACTCTAGATGGGAATACTTGGTGAAAATGACTTGTGAAAACCTTGGAATGATGAGTCATTCTATTGAGATGTTTTGACATGTGTTGAGAAACACAAATGGTTTATGATGATGAAAATGTTGAGGCCTGAGCCTTAGCCCTTTTACAAAACTGATGGTTGGGTTCGGATGCGATACCATTCCAATTTTACCGTACAACCACAATACCTGAATTGGGTAAGGCTTAGCCAGAATTTTATATGCATTAGTATTAGTTCCCTTGCGGGAGAGGTTTGAGCTGAGGCTACCTCTCAATGTTGTCCACCTATGAAGTGCCCATGATGACAGATGGTCATGGCTGGGAGGCCATACTCATAGGAGAGGTGCTTATACTAGGGTGTGTAAAGGAAAGGTTATGTTTGATTATCTACATACTAAGTATGATTATTCAGGGTTATCCCCGACAGATGTATCGAATCTTGTGGTGAAAGTGTACCACCTCTACAGAGTGTCAAACTATTTGAATAGCCGTGTCCGTGGTTATGGATAGTTGGAGTGGCCATACTATTCCGTTGTCAGATGTTTTCAAAACAACTTATGAAATGAATTGTGACATGACTTGACCACACCAGAGTTGTGACTATGACAATTAAGTTCCCACTTAGGCGATTTCAAACTTTATTTTATCTTTCTTTGTTTCTGAACTCAGCTTAGGTTTCAAACTTAACTTTACAAATGAACTTAGTGTTAGCAATCCTGCTAGAACTATCTTACTTGTTAGTGGTAGTTTGCGAGTACTTAAAGAGTACTCATGGCTTTTGTCCCTGGCTATTCCTATGGCCAGACTATGAAGGAGACTACCAAGAGGAAGGACAACATGACGGCTATGATAACTAGGACTATCTTCCATCGTCAGCATTGCTTGTGACCCTGAAGATGGACCCCACCGCTACGCTTATTATTTATTTCGCTGCTTGTTGTATTAAGACTGGATCATGAGATCCTTTATTTGTGTAAGACCTTATTATGGTTTGTAATGGATGATGTAATGTGATATCCAATCTGTTATGTCTCGCAAAAATGGTAATTCTGGGATTGTGATGTATGGCATAATAGGCATCTGGGATTAAAAATCCGGGTGTTGACAAGTTGGTATCAGAGCCATCCTGACCATACGAGACCCTAGTTAGAATGGACGTCCAAACAAAAACTTAGTTTCAAAAACCAAAGTGAGTATTTATGAAAACTATTTCCTATCTTACCCTTGGGAATTCTTTCTCTCAAAAAAAATTCATGTTCCTCCAAATTCTTTCATTACTACATAAAATTTTGACACCCTTGATCACTTCACTAACTTTCTCATCCTCAATTCTTATAGATGGAAACTCAGTTCAGCAAGTTCTACCAGTTGGGCAACGAAGGCCAGCGGATCTTTGAGAGGGATCTTGATGCACTGTCGGAGTACTTGGGACGCCCGCATCCGGAATTTCTGGGAGCTCAACTTCCTGGACCCCCAGGAGGAGACTTACAATGGCTAGTCACCGCTGATCTTAGATGCAATATAGAAGCACCAACGTCCGGGAGGATCCAGTTCTCCGTGAGAGATAACAATTGGCTAGATGGATTAGCCAGGGCAATGCATGAAGCTCTCGCACGTCTGTGTGCCATGAGTGACAACCAAATTCAAGGAACCCGCTTTGCTCACTATGCAAGGCGTGATTTTATGGGAATGCCCATGGAGATGCCAAGTCACCCGGAGTTGAAGCGTCAAGTGGAGAACCTTGACTTCCTACTGTACGACAGACAGAAGGAATTGGACAATGCTAGAGAGTTCACCAACCATCGACCGTCTTCGCAAGAAGGTGGCCGACCTCGAGAAGACCATCAAGGAGCAAGAAACTCATCTTGCAGCAAAAGAAGAAGAAGAGGAAGGTGAAGACATCCAGAGATATGGACTCTTACCTCAGCAATGATGAGGACTATCTGGAAGAGGATGCTGTGGACTTCTACACCGACGATGATGACTCCGACTTCATCGATGATGAGTAGATGCACTAGAGCACTATCGTAGAGTGAGGAGTATCGGTCCCAATGTATCGTAGCTTGCAGAATGGTTCTTAAAACCATCTGTTTTCCTTTGATGTTGTGTGTGTGTGTTTGTATCGTGTGCTTTGCTTGAATGAATGAAACAAAGTTAGTTGCAAAACCTGAGTCAAACTCAAAGTTTTGGCTTTGAAATCAAAACCATGAACCTTAGAACTTTCCCTCTTACCCCTTTATCTATCTCAATCTTCAGATGACTCATGGAAATCCTGGAGGGAGCAGCTCATCGCAGGACCCGATGCTGCAGAATTATGCAGATGCTAGTTCCCGACTGTGAAGCTAGCAGGCCAGAGCGCCAAGCCAACCTAGCAACTCTGTAGCAGATCGCTCAAATGGCCCAAAACAACCAAGGACATGGAAATCAGGATCATCAAGGATCCAAACTGAAGAATTTCTAGAATACCAATCCCCCAATCTTTCGCACTTCGGAGAACCCACTAGATGCCGATGACTAGTTGCAGACAATGGAGACCAACTTAGAAGTAGCCAGAGTTGATGACAACGAGAAAGTTCTTTTTTCCACCCACTATTTGGCAGGAGATGTAAGAGCATGGTGGAACAGCACCCGCACGATGAACCATGGTCAAGTGATGACATGGGAAGCCTTCAAGATCAAGTTCAGTCACACCCACGTGCCACAGGGTCTAGTCACCAGAATGAGAGATGAGTTCAGAGAGTTAAAGCAAGGCAAAATGACTGTAGTGGAGTACAGTGACAAATTCTTGTCCCTAGCCAGGTATGCACCTGATGAGATCAATACTGAAGCCAAGAAGAAAGAGAGATTCCTGAATGGACTGCATGATGAGATGCAGACAGTTCTCGTCAACATCCGTTTCGAGGATCTCGAAGAGCTAGTCGACTCTGCCATTCAGATGGAAGGGAAGATTAATCAAGCAAACGACAACCACAAACGTCGCATGATGCACCAAGCTGGATCTAGCAGCCACCAGAAGTACCGTCCCAACCTGTCTGCCGGATATGCACCGTGGAACAATCAACCCCCAATGTCTTGTCCAAGCTACCCCAACCGTAGCGGAGGAAATGAAGTCCGGAGGAAAAAACAACAACCCTGGCAACTCCAGCAATTTCAATTGTGCACCGAGCAAATCCAACAACAACAACAACACTGCACCCAGAACTGGAAGCAATGTTGTGCCCATGGCAACCAAAGACAAGTCTCAGATTACTTGTTTTGAGTGTGGAGTGAAGGGTCACTATTCTAATGACTGTCCTAAGAAGATTGCCGCCACTACCAATGTGAATGCCCCAGCTCAACAGCAGCGTCGTGTTCAACCCAGAAGAAGATTCGCCCCAGGGAACCCTCACAACCGCAACGGCCGTCTCTTCCACATGAACGCCGAAGAAGCCCAAGAAGCGCCAGATGTAGTGCTGGGTATGTTTTCTGTCAACTCAGTTTTAGCAAGAGTGTTGTTTGATTCTAGAGCATCGCACTCATTTGTCACTAAATAATTTGCATGCACCAGTAAGATTCACCCAACAAATTTGAAGCATGTCATGATAGTTCAAATCCCCGGTTCAACTACAAAAGCTAGAAAAATTTACAAAGTTGTGCCTCTCAGAATACATGTGATAGATTTTTATGGCAATCTAATAGTACTTGGAACCAAAGGTTTGGAAGTAGTACTAGGCATGGATTGGATGTCAAAGCATAAAGGATTGATTGACTGTGCCAACAAAGCCATCACCATGACCAGTAGCTCTGGAGTAATAGTAGAGCATGTATCTGAAACCTTACCCCGTCAATTCAAGTGCAACAAGAGTCTAGCCCTACCCACCATAGACCAAGTCAGAGTAGTCTGTGAATATCTCGAGGTATTCCCAGATGAATTGCCAGGCATGCCCCCAGATAGGGATATTGAGTTCATTATTGAACTAATCCCCAAAACCGGACCCATAGCCCAGAGACCCTATAGCATGAACCCCTCAGAGTTAATGGAATTGAAGAAGCAGCTAGATGCTATGTTGGCAACAGGCTTGATTCAACCAAGCGCATCGCCATGGAGATTGCCAGTGTTATTCGTTGACAAGAAAGATGGAGGCAATCGGTTGTGCACAGATTACAGGAAGTTGAATGATGTCACAATCAAGAACAAGTACCCTTTGCCAAAGATAGAGGATCTATTTGATCAGTTGACTGGAGCAAATGTGTTCTCTAAGATCAATCTTAGGACTGGTTATCACCAACTTAAGATTCGTGCAATAGATATTCTGAAGACCGCCTTCACTACTCGTTATGGTTTATACGAGTATACGGTCATGTCTTTTGGATTAACCAATGCCCCTGCTTATTTCATGAATCTCATGAATAAGATCTTTATGAATTTTATAGACAAGTTTGTCGTTGTGTTTATCGACGATATCCTTATCTACTCCAAGTCAGAAGAAGAGCATGAGCAACATCTGAGAATCATCCTTGAAACCCTTAGAGAGGATCGGTTGTATGCCAAGTTCAGCAAATGTGAGTTTTGGCTGAAAGAGGTAGGATTCCTAGGACATATTGTGTCTGCCGGAGGAATAGTTGTTGATCCCACCAAGATCAGAGATGTCGAAGCATGGGAAGCCCCAACCACTCAAACCCAAGTCCGTGCATTTCTCGGATTAGCGGGAAATTACCGCAAGTTCGTAGAAGGATTCTCAAGCATCACCAGGCCCATGACCCAATTGTTGAAGAAGGACAAGAAGTTTGAATGGATCGACAAATGTGAAGCAAGTTTCCAAGAGCTGAAGAAGAGATTGATTTCAGCGCCAATATTGATCATGCCAGATATCAAGTAGTCGTTTGATGTGTATTGTGATGCATCCAAGATTGGTCTCGGATGTGTGTTGATGCGAGAAGGCAAAGTTATCACGTATCTATCTCGACAACTGAAGCAGCATGAGCAGAATTACCCCACCCATGATCTTGAGTTAGCAGCCGTAGTTTTGGCATTGAAGACATGGCGTCATTACCTTATGGGTAATCGCTGTGAGATTTACTCGGACCACAAAAGCTTGAAGTATCTTTTCACCCAGAGGGAGCTGAATATGAGGCAAAGAAGATGGGTAGAGTTAATCAAGGATTATGACCTTCACATTCACTATCACCCCGGCAAAGCCAATGTGGTAGCAGATGCTCTTAGCAGATTGCCGTGTCGGCTAAACACCATGATCAAGGAGAAGCAACCAAGTTTGTATGAGGAGTTGGAGCAGTTTAGAACTGAGCTAGTTAGCAAAGGATTTTTAGCTAGCATTGAACTTCAACCCACTTTGATTAGCCAAATCAAGGAAGCCCAAAAGGGAAATGAAAGTATCGACAGAATCAAACGTCATATTGGTACATGAAAGGTACCTGGATTCACCGAAGACGAAGAAGGAGTTCTGTGGTACAAAGGCCATATCTATGTGACTGCAGATTCGAAACTGAAGCAAGTTATCATGCAAGAAGCTCATGATACTCGTTATTCTATCCACCCCAGAGGAACTAAGATGTATCAGGATTTGAAAGAGCAATTTTGGTGGCACAAGATGAAGAGAGAAATCGGAAGCTATATCACCAAGTGTGATATCTGTCAGAGAGTCAAAGCAGAACATCAGAGACCTGCAGGACTATTGCAACCATTGCAGATTCTGGAATGGAAATGGGATTTCGTCGGAATAGACTTTATCACCGGTTTGCCTACTTCTAGTAGGGGAAATGACTCAATCTGGGTCATCGTTGATAGACTGTCCAAGGTAGCTCACTTTATACCTGTCAAGATAACCTACCAGAGTTCGAAGCTAGCAGAATTGTACATTGCCAGAATTGTTAGTCTGCATGGAACCTCCAAGACCATAGTATCAGATCGAGGAACCTAATTTACCTCGAGATTTTGGCAAAAAGTCCAGGAAGGATTAGGAAACAAGTTGAATTTCAGCACAGCTTATCATCCGCAAACCGATGGACAGACTGAAACAGTCAACCAAATCTTAGAAGATATGTTGAGAGCTTGTGTTTTGGAGTATAGATCAAAATGGGAAGATTGCCTGCCTTTCGCAGCATTCTCATACAACAACAGTTATCAAACCAGTTTGCAAATGGCACCATTTGAGTTCCTATATGGAAGAAAGTGCCGTACCCCTTTGAATTGGTCGCAAGTAGGAGAGAGTCAGATTTCCGGACCCGACATTCTCCGAGAAGCCGAAGAGAAGGTTCACAAAGTCCGTGAGCACCTCAAGACCGCCGAATCAAGATAGAAGAGTTATGCTGACAAGAGAAGGAGAGACCTCACTTTCAATGTCGGAGATTTCGTATATCTCAAGGTTTCACCATTGAAGGGAATGCAACGTTTTAGTCTGAAAGGAAAGTTAGCCCCCAGATATATCGGACCCTTCAAGATTCTGAACCGCCAAGGAGAAGTATCTTATCAACTGGAACTGCCTGAAGGGATGTCTGCCATCCACATTGTGTTCCATATCTTGTTACTTTGCAAATGTCTCGAAGTGCCGGAGAAGACTGAAGTTTTCAAGAACATCGATCACCGAGCTGTTGATATCAACAAGGATCTGACGTATCGTGAAGTGACCATCCGTATCTTGGAGGAAGCTTATAGAACCACCAGGACCCGGAGTATCAAATTTCTCAAGATTCAATGGAGCAACCATACCGAAGAAGAAGCCACTTGGGAGCGAGAAGATTACATTAGGACTGAGTTCCCAGATCTCTTTAGTTCCTAGTTTTCTTTCTTAAATCTCGGGACGATATTTTGTTTAACGGGGGAACGTTTGTAACATGCCAAAACTTTAATCCAAGAGTATTAAGATCCAAATCATCAAATTGAGAGTCAACAAAAACTTTTCCATTTAAAAAGATTTAAGCATCCATATGAGTGTTGCATTTAAATTAGGAGTTGTTTGAAATGCCATGATTGAGTGATCCATTGGTTGTAAAATGGTTCTATGATGATGCCACATCATCTAGATCATCCCCAAGCAAATCCCAAAGAAAAAGAAATCAAAAAGAATAAATAATGGAAATGGTCACTTTTGCCATTGTAATCAACTAGCCCACTTTGGGTGTTCCTAGCACTCAATTCCAAACAGAGAAAACGGTGGTTCTTTGCACCCCCTGCTAGTACAAGTAGTGATGTGCCAAGGCCCACTTTGTGTCATCCCAAAAACATTCAAACTCTAAATTTAAATGACATTGGAAAATTGAATCTAGTTCATATGTATAGATCACATTTTTTCAAAAACCACTCAAATGAACTCCATTTCGAAATCCCAAGCAAACCTAGATGCTTAAGCATAAGATAAACCACTCCACCAAAAATCATCTCAAAATTGAAATAAAAGTTTCATGCGGCCATTTTGTCGAACAGTTGACATGCAGGAAAATTCTGGCCTAACTAATACTGTTGCCGATTGGTTTCTTGTCCCCCGTTCGATCCTCTCTGCTCTTCCCTGTATCCCCTAGTTCCAACCAAGTCATCAAGGAGCTACCCCTAAGCCCGGAGCAGCAGTGGCACGCCGCCCGTTTTTGGTCACCGCCGGCCGAGCATGCACAACTCGAAGCAGACCACACCGTGCCATTCCAGCTTACCCACTAGCTCCGCCCAACCCTACCGCGACTCCCTGTCCACCCCTCGATCAATGCCAGCCCCTGGACCACCCCAGAGCAGCGCCGCCCTTTCTCTCTACATGCAGCCAGAGCGCCCTCGCCGCCAGCACGCCACAGACCGTGCCTCGACACCAAACCGCGCACGCCACTCTGCCTCGACCCCCGCACCCCACCAGACACGCCCGTGCATCACCGCACGACCCACAGTCGTCGGGAGCTGCATCGAGCACCGCCTCTGTCCCTCAGAGCGCAGGAAGCTCCCGACCGTTAGGAACCGCCCCTAGCGTCGCCATTACACCGTAGAGGACCACCAGCAGACCGCCTACCTCGCCCAAGCTGGTAGCTGCCTGTATCGCCGTCACCGACGAGCTCTGCCCACACCCGTCGGTCCCCTCGTCGAGCCTATATAAGGAGGGCACCCCAAGCCTCAATCGCCAGACCATTCCACTCCCCTCTATCCACTGATTATTTCCCCTCTCTCGCCGGAGCCGCTCGAGCAGCCCATCGCCAGAATTTCGCCGGAGGTAGCCGTTGCAGAGGAGGAGACATGGTCGTCGATTTCGTCCACCTCAGCCCCTTCCGCAACCTCGCCTGAGCCTGCCGTCGTCCACCAGTCCGTTTGCTCGCCTCGTCGCACTAGCTGGAGCCCTGGTACGTCCCCAGTAGACCCCCACCGATTGCTTAGGGTTCAGTCTCGCCGGCGACGAGTCCGTCGTCGACGACGACCGTGGACCGTTAGATCGTATTCTAATCGTGTGGTCCTAATCGCCCCGTACCGCTTCACGTTTAATGAGTCACTTATAGGCGGGACCCCCTGTCAGCAGCCCTCAGCGCCACGGAGTGTACACGGGCCGGCCCATTTAGTTTCCCGCGCGACCCACTGAATTCAAATATATGTTTTCTATTTTGATTAAAACTTAGTTCTGTCCCTTAGTTTAAAAATCAATTCAGAAAGTTTTACAAATCCAAATTGAGTCATTCCAATTTTGTTGGAAAGCTACTTTAAATATCTATCAAATACTGTTGGATTTAAATCATTTAGAGTTAGAGATCTCTCCTAGTAAAAATAAGAAGACATAAGCTTTTGCACATTCAAACATTTTTCTAAAATCAACCCTATCAGATTTTGAGTTGATTCCAACTCTCAAAAATCACATTTAACCATACCTATCTGAATATGTAATAATACTAAGGTTTGCATGCAGTGACTTTGGACTAGTACCAAAATAATGCTATATAGGCATTTCTAGTCACTTTAAATCATTAAATATTAAACTTAAACTTATTAAAATATGATCCAACCCTTAAATCACATTCCCATATGTTAGAATATGTGGTGATGACATGTCCACATGATCCCATATTTTAATTGGAGAATATTAAATCTTAGTTAATTTCAATGAGTAGAAATTACTTTCTCAAATAAAAAGAATGAAGCTAGTTCATTAAACCTTGTGATGCTTATGATGATAATAGATCATCAAATGTGTGCCTTAGTGTGCTAAGTAGACTAGTTAAGTATTGTTTGGTGATTGTGTATCCCGTATGTATTTATAGACGATAGTACCGACCAAGCTTTCGAGCAGGAGGAGTTCTACCAAGAGGAGGAGGAAGAAAACTTCAACCACTGCACCAACCAAGGCAAGCTAGCAGTATTCAAGTTAACCATGCAAGTGATTACTTGCAAGCCATCATTAACAATGCAAGTTAGACCTTGCAAGCTAGAGAACCTAAGCAAATGCATTAGGCATGCTTTGGTTATACCATTTTGACTTATACCGACTCCAAGTTTTATTTACAAGCTTTACCTTCTTTACTTTACCAAAGTCCTTTACTTGTTTAAAGGTAGCATAAAAAGTATAAAACTTGACCTATATAGTTAGACTTAGATGTCATTCCATGGCATGAGATTGAGATTAGCATTCCACCTTAGTTAACACTCTTAACTTAGTAGGTTTAGAGCTAAACCAAAACTTGATTTACTCTAGATGGGAATACTTGGTGAAAATGACTTGTGAAAACCTTGGAATGATGAGTCATTCTATTGAGATGTTTTGACATGTGTTGATAAACACAAATGGTTTATGATGATGAAAATGTTGAGGCCTGAGGCTTAGCCCTTTTACAAAACTGATGGTTGGGTTCGGATGTGACACCATTCCAATTTTGCCGTACAACCACAATAGCTGAATTGGGTAAGGCTTAGCCGAAAGTTTATATGTATTAGTATTAGTTCCCTCGCGGGAGAGGTTTGAGCTGAGGCTACCTCTCAATGTTGTCCACCTATGCAGTGCCCATGATGACAGATGGTCATGGCTAGGAGGCCATACTCATAGGAGAGGTGCTTATACTAGGGTGCGTAAAGGAAAGATTTTATTGATTATCTGCATACTAAGTATGATGATTCAGGGTTATCCTTGACAGATGTATCGAATCTTGTGGTGAAAGTGTACCACCTCTACAGAGTGTCAAACTATTCAAATAGCCGTGTCCGCGGTTATGGATAGTTGGAGTGGCCATACTGTTCTGTTGTTAGATATTTTCAAAACAACTTATGAAATGAATTGTGACATGACTTGATCACAACAGAGTTGTGACTATGACAATTAAGTTCCCACTTAGGTGATTTCAAACTTTATTTTATCTTTTTTTGTTTCTAAACTCAGCTCAGGTTTCAAACTTAACTTTACAAATGAACTTAGAGTTAGCAATCCTACTAGAACTATCTACTTGTTAGTGGTAGTTTGCGAGTACTTAAAGAGTACTCATGGCTTTTGTCCCTGGCTATTCCTATGGACAGACTATGAAAGAGACTACCAAGAGGAAGGACAACAGGATGGCTATGATAACTAGGACTATCTTCCATCGCCAACATTGCCTGTGACCCTGAAGATGGACCCCACCGCTACGCTTATTATTTATTCTGCTGCTTGTTTTATTAAGACTGGATCATGAGATCCTTTATTCGTGTAAGACCTTATTATGGTTTGTAATGGATGATGTACTGTGATATCCAATCTGTTATGTCTCGCAAAAATGGTAATTCTGGGATTGCGATGTATGGCATAACAGGCATCTGGGATTAAAACTCCGGGTGTTGACATGCTAAGTTCCTCTTCTTGGTGGTGCACCCCCGGTTATGCTGCGTGATTCGTGGGTGGAGCTTAGTTGCGCCCGCCGGAGACTGGGTTCATCGACTAGCCTTTTCCTTTCCTCGAATTGCCTCTGCAGCCTGACCAGTTCCCTTTTCTTATAGTGGAGGAGGTACTGGTAGCCCATTAGATCTTCACGTGTGGCGTCTATCTTCATTGGGACTACACCCGAAACGATGTCTCTTGCCTTTAGCCATGTTTCTAATGACAGCTGAAGTGTGATCCCTTCGTTGTTGCGTGTTTCTTCTCTCCCATGTGTGATGCGGTTATTGGGGGATCCCCTCCGTTTCCGTGATTTCCTGCATCGCCATCCGATAGTATATCATTGGGATCAAGAATCGAGTTACTGTTGGAGTCGGCGGTGTTGAGGTTCCGTCGCTGATGTCAAACACACTTGATGATGCGTCATGTATAAGTTACTGCTATCGCCATCAGATCCATAGGATACGCTGTCTGAAAAACTAGTGAAATCCCACTGATTCTGCTCTGGGTAGGTTTCAGCCTTTTTTATTTCGGAGTCAACGCTTTTGTTGGTTTCGTCGTGTTCGACGTTTTCTTGGCTTGAGCCATGTGGTGGTGTTAGCTCATAATCTGACTCGAAGGAGAGACCGTCGTATAGATCGTCCATATCCCCTAGATCTGCAAAGTTTTCGCGACTTTTTTTGCTGCTTATCAGTTGAGGTGCGGCTTCTTCAGATTAGCAAACAGAGGATGCATGTATTTCCGTGGGCGTTGAGTTTCCGCGACTTTTTTCACTGCTTATCGGTTGAGGTGCGGCTCCTTAGATTAGCAAATAGAGGATGCATGTATTTCCGTGGGCGTTGCTGTTGAGGCCGATGGGACCGAGTAGATCGGGGTCAATAGGCAGAGGTTGTCGAGTTCCTCCATGCGGAAGTGGAAGCTCCCGATCATGAGATCGGTTTCTCCTTTGAAGCCGACATGAGTCGAAACAAGAGTGGGCGGGCATGGTTCCGCTGCTGTTGAGTTATTGCTTGGTGAAGAAGGGGCCATCGAATCCATGACTCCAGTGTTGAGATTTCCCACAGATGACGCCAATTGACGAGGGGTAACATCGGCAATGCCAATGGTTATGTACTTAGGGTTTCGCGGGAAAGAGAACGATGGAGATTTCGTCTGCTGATCAGAAAAATAAGAGAGTTGAGATCGTCTGATTATTGTGGAGAGTACAATTACAGATTTCTCAAAGCTTCGGTACCTCTCCATTGGCTCCTCCCAACCTTTATATAATAGGCTGGATCCCGATGCCGTATACGTATAAGTTACACGTTATAATTACAACATCAATACTATGTGGGTTTCTATTTCTTTCTTGATTGCTAAGACATGCTTATGTGCGTCGGATGCTTCCTGGTCTTCCCTTATTCTTCATGGGCTGTAGGCCTTTATATGCCCAAGGTAGTTAATCACGGGGACACGATAAGTCATGCCCATGTCAGAGAGTGTCATTATTGTCGTTCTAGTCGTAGAGGTGCAATAACCAATGTTAGAAAATGGTGGACCATACTTCATGGAGGCGCACGAGGAATTTTTGGAGCACATACACATTTTTTATACAAAGGTCACATGCCCACCCCCTCTATGATAGAGCTTGTCTATGTTAAGTTCATGCATTTTTCCACTTGGCTCACACCACAAAGGTGCAACAAATATGGAACAAAGTGCGACGTTGGTGGTCGATCATGGCCTACATCCTCTCTAGGAGCTATAGGGCGACCATGGAGTAAGTGGGAAGAGTGAAAATGATGGCATCTACGAGGATATGTTTTTGGCGGAGTGCCATGCACACTAAGAACTTTCTGATTTTGTCGACAAGGTCATGGAAATCTTCAAGACAGACCTTCTAAGAGAGTAGAACCCTAGGTACTGCCATAGAATGGCATGATGATGTATCTAAGATTTGTGGCAAGGTAGGAGTCCATACCATCTTTAGTTGACACACATATGCATGAAGATGCACTTCTCAAGGTTGAGACTAGAACAGTTTTAGCGGCAAAGGCATATGAAATGCCTTGCATCAGAGTAGCCAGGGGCACTCCATATGAGGTGAATTAGGGTGTCATCACTAGATGGGACGTGGAACGTAAGGGTCTAGGAGATGCATCATGTTATCCAGATGGTCATTATAGAGGACTAGGTGTTGCAAGACATCAACAATAAGAATGAACAAGTACGGTGAGAGGAGGTATCACTATCACAATCGTTTTTCTAAAAAGGGGCCAAAAGCTTTGCCCCAATTGATTAAATAAGAAGGAGTTTTACATGGTAAATAGGTCTGAGGTTACAAAACAATTACTCTCGCGGGCCAAAAAATCACCCAACCGCTTGGCGCCCGTGCTAACCCACATGTTGTCTTCATGCTTAACCCTCTCTATAACTACAAGTGCCAGCACGAGCTTTTTCCGGAAGATCCTATCATACCGGTCGTTCTATATCTCCCAAGTGATGAGTAGCATGAGGGACGCCATCGCTTTGCGGTTCGGAATCAGACCCTCCATCATCTTCTCCCACCATTCCTTTGCATGAAGGCTCGCCCACCGGGTTTCGTCCATCTCCGGTATCCCGATCCAACCCTTGATGCTTGCCCAAACTCTTTTAGTGAACCGGCATTGGAAGAAGAGATGGTCGACCATCTCCACCATCTCCATTGTTTGCTTGCAAAGCGGGTAATGCCCACAATTTTTCCAACCCCGCTTGGCCAAGCGGTCCGTAGTCCAAATCCTGTTTTGAGTAAGGAGCCAAGCGAAGAACTTCACTTTCCGAGGTGCCCAAGCTTTCCAAATTAGTTTGTGCATGCTTGAGGCGGTGGAACCCAAGAATTGCATCTCGTAGGCCGATTTAGCCGTGTACTCACCATTATCTGTAAGCTTCCATCGAATGTCATTCGCAACATTCTCGTTTAGTTGCACATCCTAGAGGAGCGACCAAAGCTCAACGAATTGTGTAAGGTGCTCGATGCAGAAGTCGTTTCCCAATTTCATCATGCGAATCCATGCATTGTCATGCATTGCATGGTGCACCTTCCAGTTCTTTCTAAGGGAAATTCTGAAGACGAGGGGTGCAATTTCCATAGGCTTTCTCCCATGCAGCCATGGCGCAGGCCGAAAAGGAGTTTTATGGCCATTCCCAATGGTAATGGTCATGGTGGTATAAAAGATGGACATATCCTCGCGGGAGCAGGGATTGCCAATACCAACCCATATCTTGTCGGGGTTCTTCCATTCGAACCAAGGCCATCTCAAGCGTAGCGCCGTCACATATTTTTCCAAGTTTTTTATCCCCAACCCACCAAGCTTCTTAGGCCTACACACTGTCTCCCAATTGACCTTACACTTCGCCCCGGTGGTCTTGTCCTTAGCCTCCCAAACAAATGCCCTCTCAACTTTGTTTATGAACTTCAATGTTTCGAGGGGGGGACAAAAAGAGACGTAAGGTAGTAGGTTGACTTTGAAGTTAGCACCGACTTCACGAGCTCATTGCTCCCGGCTATAGTGATGAACTTGCCATTCCAAGTCGGGAGCTTCCTGGCGCATTTATCCTCGAGGTGTTGAAAGTCCAGCCTTTTAAGTTTCCAAACCGAAAGAGATAGGCCACGGTACTTCAAGGGGAAGTGGGCCCTTGTCATCAGTAACCCACCGAGGATGTCGTCCGTGTTGATATTAGCACATCTAATGGTGACGAAATTGCTCTTATGGAAGTTGGTGCAAAGCCCCATGACCTCACCAAAGATCTCAAGGATTATGGCAAGGTTGCTAATGTCCTCTTTAATTGGAGCCACAAAAATTGCCGCGTCATCGGAGGTTCTCAAAATGCCCCCCGCCCGTGAAGCTTGTGGAGAAGACCACAAGAAGTGGCCCGCTCTAGGAGTTGAGAAAGTGGATCAATGCTAAGCACAAAAAGGAGCGGAGAGAGAGGGTCCCCTTGCCTCAACCCTCTCCCATGCGATATTGGGGAGCCCGCGGTGCCATTGAGGAGCACCTGAGATGTTGAAGTTGTAAAAAGGGCGGTGATCCAATCTCAGAACCGACAAGGGAAACCCTGGTGGTGAAGGAGGTTAATGATGTATTCCCAACGCACCGAGTCAAAAGCTTTCTGAATGTCAAGTTTGAATAAGAGCGCCGAAATCTTCCCTTTATGAAATCTCGTCGCAAGGTTTTTAACATAGAGGAAATTGTGATGGATGCTCCTCCTTTTAATGAAAGCACTTTGCACACCAACTCATTCATGAAAGGTCCAAGGCGGGAGGCTAACATCTTGGCGATGATCTTTGCGATGGCGTGGATCAAGCTTATGGGGCGGTAATCACCGACCTCTTCCTCCCTGTCCTTTTTGGGCAAGAGAACAACATTTGTGGAGTTGAGCCATTGGAAGTTTGCCACCTGAAGGTCTCCAAAGTGGTGAATGACCCTCATGACGTCGTCTTTTATGATGTCCCAACATTTCTTGAAGAATAAGCCGGTGAAGCCATCTGGCCCGGGAGCCTTGTCCGAGGGCATTTGGTCTATTGCATCTTTCACCTCCTCCTTGGAGAAGGGGTCCCCCAAGCTTTGCAAGTCCGGGCTGCCGAAATTAAGCTCGTCCCAATTGAGGTCTTGCCCTGTTTGAGCCCCGTGGCCCATGACCTCCTCAAAGTGGTTGTATATGATCTCCTTTTTGTCCTTATGCTCGGTAACCCACCCTTGGTTGCGCTTTATGCGGTAGATGTGATTCTTTCTTCTACGGGCGTTTACCCTCATGTGGAAAAAAATTGGTGCTCGCGTCTCCCTCTCTAAGATTCACAATTCTTGCATATTGTCTTTTCCTGGACCACTCCACCACGGATAAGGAAATGACCTTTCTTTTCAAGCGAGCCCTAACCTCCCTCTCCCCGTCAGAAAGCACTCTAATCTCTTGGGCCTTGTCGAAGTGTAGGATCACGAGGAGGGCGGCGTGCAAAAGCACCTTTGCATTAGAGAAAAGGGCACGCCCCCATTTGGATAGGCATTTTCCTGTACAGGATAGCTTGTGGAACAGAACGTGATAAGGCTCGGAATGGGAAGTGTGATCGCTCCACGCCTTTTGCACCACCTCGTCGAAATCGGGAAGGCGGACCCAAAAGTTTTCAAATTTGAAGGAGCAGGGCCTTATAGGCCTGCTATCGCCGGCGAGGAGAAGTGGGCAGTGGTCTAAAAGCAAATACGACAGCGCGTGGATCACATGGGTGTCAAACCTAATATCCCACTCAGAATTTCAATAGAAGGCATCGAGTTTACATATGGTGGGGTTTGCCCTCTCATTGCTCCAGGTAAACCGTCGATTCTGTAGATGGATCTCATTTAGCTCGCAATCCTGGAGGGCCGCTTGAAAACGGTTTATCCTACTTCGGTTGATGTTGTGCTTGTTTTTGTCTCTCGCTCTCCGTATTTGGTTGAAATCACTAAGAGAAAGCCATCTCACACCCAAAGGGGGCTTCTATGCCACGAGCTCCGCAAAGAAATCATCCTCTTGATTAGCCGCCGTAGGGCCGTAGACCGCTGTTAACTTGAAGTCGCCCGCATGGCTTGAATTAAGGAGGTGCACATCCACCGATAGACAAAACTCAGTAATTTGGACGTCTGAACTCTTGAGTCGTCCCACAAAATGAGGATGCCACCCCTAGTGCCAGCGGCCGACCTCTGGGCGAAGCTTTTCAGCCTGTTGCCCCCAACGTAGCAATCATTAGATGAGGATATGTCCCCTAATTTCGTTTCTTGCAAACATACAATCTGACACGAAGAGGTTGCAATAGTTTCGTGCACCGTGTCTTTTTTGTCCTGTTCGTTTAACCCTCTAATATTCCAACCCAAAACATTCAAGGGCTGCTCTAACATGGAGAAACATCCTGAACCTTTTCCATAAATTGACTCATAATACTGACTAGAGGCCCGATAGAAGGCAGAGCAGGCCTCACTACAAATTCGATCTCCTGGAACAAGCTCCAGTAAGAAGGAATGGCGAAAGTGTTCGCTTTTGGGAAGATATATGGTTAGGCCAAACTTCTTTGGGTCATCAATATCCGTCATTATATAATATTGTGTAACGGAAGAATGTCTTGGTGGCAGATGTCCTTAGCCAATCACCTTTAAATATTGACTAGAAGATATATGGTTAGGCCAAACTTCTTTGGGTCATCAATATCCGTCATTATATAATATTGTGCAACGGAAGAATGTCTTGGTGGCAGATGTCCTTAGCCAATCACCTTTAAATATTGACTAGACGGACACGCGCTTCGCCACGCCGTCTTCATGGTGTTGTCACACAGTGTAACCGTTGCGTCACACTAACCGATGCTTTAATTGTGACACCGCTTAGAACATATATGTTTGTAGTGCCATTGTCCATGGAGACACTCAATCCTGTCTTTATCAGTGGGGCGTTCTCGATCTCTTTCTCATTCTCACCGTAGACGGTAGGCTAGTCGTGTGGAGAATAAAGTACAACTTATTTAACACCTCTCTATTATTTATTAATGGATGTCAAACTATCAGAGTTCAGTGCAATAGAGAAGACATGGTTTATTTTGGATACCGGCAGAAGCATATCATGTTGGACCTTACTCAAGGAGACAACAGATTTAACCGCTCAGGTCTTTTAAGACTTCAAAACTACAAGCGCAATTTAAGAAATATTTTAGATTTTGGCACAAGAACTCAAATTGTTTCCAACTTGACCCTGTGATAGACCTTCTCTCCCACCTCCCGCGCGGCGGTGCGCTTGATGGTGTCATCAATAGAGGTGACCGCGCGACCCCTAGCACTCGGGTGTCTACATCCTTCCGTCTATATCACCAGATCGTCAACTACAACACAATGGCCGCCTAGGTCGATTCCATAGCGATTGCTGAAGGAAACTCAACGCCTATAAGAAGTCCATCAACTACCAATCTTAAGAGCATATCCAACATTTTGCACTAAAAGAGTGCATAACTTTTTGGTTTTTGGGCACCATTTTGGCTGTTTTAGTGGGTGTAGCAGGCTACAAAATTTCCATGCACACTAAAATGCAACGCTATGCAGACAACAGTTTTCTAGCCGCACTAAAATAAGCCGCGATTGGCTTCAACTTGCCAAGATTAAACTCATCTCAACTTTCCAAGATCAAACAAAAGTGATGGACATATAAATCTAATTTCCAACACACACATATAAATTCAAGAACATGACTTGATCATCATACATAGATTAAATCCATGGTATAGTTTAAAATCATAGCATAATTCAACACAACTAAGTTCATCACAATTGAAGTTCAAATAAACACATGAGACATTAACATCAATGCCTACGACCATCATGCCTCGTCCTTTCCATGGGCATCTCCATCTTGTGCTTCATCATCATTGGAAACTTCAACGGTGTTGGTGTATTCTAGGAGTACGTGCCATCACTCATGTAAACTCCAAAACAACCATTCATGGGAGGCATGTGATATACCATGATAGTCATGAATGCACCCATCCTAGCTCCCATGTCACCCATTGTAGATCCCATGTCTCCAATGCCACCCGAAGGTGCTCCCATGTCGTTAATGCCACCCATTGTAGCTCCCATGGGTGCACCCATGCCTCCAATGCCTTCTATATGTGCATCCATGCCACCAATGCCTCCCAAATAGGTACACCCATGCCACCCATGCCTCTAAGACCACTTGTAGGTGGTCCCATGCCGCCAGTTCCTCCTATAGGTGCACTCATTCCACTCATGCCTCCCTTAGGCACTCCCATGCCACCCATGTATCCTCCCATGTTAGAACATCCCATGTATCCATTCATGTAACTTCCCATCATTCTTTTTTGAGCCAAGACTTGATCACGACAAAGGTTGATGTATTCCTTTTTCCTTTCATTGAGGTTGGCTGTGTCCATGAAGAAGATACTTTTCTCATGCTCCATGAGACAAATAGTTTCTTCGATAGCAACTTTCTTCTCCTCTACGAAGGCCCTCCTCTCCTCGGCTACATCCCTTATCTCATCGCTCGTCGACCTACCCTGTATTTATTTGTTCCTCGAAAACTTCCTCTCCTCAAAAGCTTTCTTTCTTGCACTCACAATAGCGTCCAATGACTTTTTTATGTCACCATCTCTAGTCGTGTTCCCCTTTTATTTTGCTTGTTTCCTTCCGGTGGGTCTTATTTTTGTTTTTTCAACCGAGTTTGGAGTATGGTTCTCTTTCCATCCTTGCTTGATGATTCATCGCCATCAATGATTCTTGCATCCATAGTTGACTTTGTCTCTCTTTGGCACTTGCAACACATAACATTCTTCCATTTCTCTTCATTCTCTAGCTCCTTATAATAATGGGCCAATATGAATGGCCTTCCTTGAAACAGCTTGCCCTTCTTGGTTCTCTTTGCATACCCCTTGAATAAATTTTGGAGAATATTGAGCTATATGAACCAAAAGAGAGAAAATTAGTCATGGACAATAATAAATTGAACAAAGTATCCACATGGAAGATAAACAGATGTCACAAAAGAATACAACATACCCTATTTCTGTGATTTGTGCCACTTGGGTTCATTCGTTCAATATTTGCTAATGTCACCGCCCACCTTTGAAAATTCGATGAAACTGCAAACCAACGAGAATGAAAATATATATCCGTCCGCCCAATTCCACTTTGGTCGTATGTACTAAAGTACTCCTTAATCCTAACCCAATAATTGTCTCATGTTTTCTCCATGATTGTGATCGAATCCATGCCCACATTGCACCATGTGTTGCATAGTAAAATGCCTTACTCCATGGTATAGTTGGCCGCCCACCCCTTTAGTGCATCACCGAAACCCTCACCCTCACCATCATTCTCCATGTCAACTTCATCACCATGTTGTTCAGTTTCATATTCTTGAGACCAATACTCTTGTGAATGTGATGACCCAACATTCATAGTTGACATAGACATTTCATCATCCATACTACAATGCATGAAAGTTAACACACATCAAACTACATTAAATTTCATTATTTATATTCATCTATATAATTCAAAACAATAAAAAAGCAATTATGTGCCTTGTTGTCATTGGGTCGAACATGTTGGACACAACAGACGACGCTACCTCCTCCGTAGTCGCTCGCGACTGGGGTGGCTGCAGTAGAGGTTGTTGTGGCTAAAATTGGCCATTTGCATGCCCTGCTACAGGTTTGTCGTGTGGATCCACGTCGATCTTGCCCTTCTTCTGGCCAGGAACTGCAATAGATGTCATACGCTTGGGCACGACATTCCTTGGCTTCAAGGCGGGCGGTGGATGACAACATGTGGATTCGTCGGTCGTGGTGGCGCAAACATCTAGCCGCAGACGATGTTGGCGTTAGATCTGAGTGCAGCAGCGGCGATGGAGGGATGCTGCGAGCGGCGATGAAACTGTTGCATCGGCAGATGTGGGGACGGAGGAGAAGGGGTTGGGGGAGTGGCGGAATATCCCTCCATGGCCGAGGTTTCGCTGGCGGCGGGATGAAGGAAGTCGCACGCGGAAGTTTTAGTTTGGCGGTTGGGCAGCGCGGGCCAGCACATCAAATTTGCAGCGAAAGGATTAGGCTTTTTGTGTGCGTGCCCTAAATTTTTTGTGCGCAACCTATTTTTGGACATCTGCTGGAGTACGAATTTGCCTCAGCGTGCTCAATAATAGCCGTTTTTTGCACCGATGGATTTTTATGCATCCAACAAATTGAAGATGCTCTAACTATATTTCTTTAGTTTTTTCACAGGCAGGCCTTGACTAATTACTCATTTTCTTTAAGCTGATCCTGTTTATTTTTTTCTTGAACCCACTAGCCATAGACACGTACTTCCACATGGCTTGAGAATGCTTCCTTTTTAGCAAACTTAAGTCTATAGATAATTTTAGAAGGTCTTTAACTGGTAATAAGTGGACGCAATGGTTAAACTTATGTCAGCGGTTAATGACAGTTCAGCTGAATGATACTCCCGATCAGTTTACTTGGAAGCTTACTTCCTCAGGTAAATTTACTGTAAAATCTATGTATCTTGAACAAATGAACAGACACACTAGATTTTTACAAACGTACTTGTGGAAATTGAAAATTCCTCTAAAAATAAAGATATTCATGTGGTTTCTTAAGAATAAAGTCTTATTAACAAAAGATAATCTAGCCAAAAGAAAGTGGAAGGGATGTCAAAAATGTTGTTTCTGTGATTCACTGGAATCTGTTGAACATCTTTTCATTTCATGCCCTTTTGCTCGTATCATTTGGCGTATGGTTTATTTTGCATATGACATGCCTCCACCCACCAATATTACAAATTTATTTGGAAATTGGTTCAATAGAGTTGATAAGAAGAACAAAGCGAGATTACGCATTGGTGTATCGGCGTTATGTTGGTTCATTTGGACGTCCAGAAATAACATTGTCTTTAACAAACAGACTGGTACCAATTGTATGCAGGTTATTCGCATTGGATTCAACTATGGGCACACCTTCTACCGGAGGATCAGAGAGAACCCATGGTTTCTGGATGTACCCAGCTTCTCATGGTTGCTCAGGGCTTCTACTTCCGGGCTACTGGCTGGCGGCACGTTAGTAGAATTGAGAATGGATAGAATTTTGTTACTTCTCTTTTTCAGATGGTTGATCCATGTCTCATCCTTAGCTGATCCATGAATTGTAAAACTTCTTTTTCGTTGAACTATGCAGTAAAAAGGGGCTGCGTGCATCAATTGATGCAGAGGCCGGGCCTCCGTTCCCCATTTCGAAAAAAAGAACTAATTCTAGGCAACATAACTAACATGGGGCTGGGTCTCCCGACTCTAATATGCAAACAACAGCAGCTAAACATTAAGAACAGGGACGTCACCAACTTCATGATCAAGCGCTGCAGCTCCGCCAATGCCCAGCAACTCAAGGTCCACCGCTTCTTCTTCAGGCATGCTCACCTTGAACAACACACGCATAGTAGTTAGGATATGCTCTGGGACTTGTCCCTGAAAGCGGCGCGAGAATTCAGCCATGGCCTGCTTAGTAACTTCTTTGCCGTCCTTGATGATCCCCAGATTGTGGCACACCGCCGTCTCTGCTGCCTGGACAATGGGTCGTGCCCTCGTCTTTGCCTTCAGTCTTACACCGAACCTCCTAATCGGGTAGCTGGAGTTGTGGCAGATGGAAACGCCAGCGAGGGTCTTTATTCTGTTCGTCGGCCACACCGGCGGCGGGGAAGCCAACAGGGCCTGCGTCTTGGCCCTGAACAGTGGAGCCAGCGGCTCCGCCAGCGATGAGCCCGGCGAGGCAGCCACGGCTCCACCAGTCTCCAGCAGCTGCGACCCTGGCAGCGCATACCCGTGGACAGTAGATGCGGCGAGAGGCCCCCCGGCGAAGCCTCGAAGCCAGGAAGGCGGAAGAAAGCCTCCGCAGAGACGAGAGAAGCCGGCGACAAGAATCGTTGCTTACAGGGGATCCGCCACCTAGAAATGCCATTGAGCAGCACAATGGGTAGGCTAGACGTACGTGTTGAGATTGTCGATATGGTGCCATAGTATTGATGACAAGCCTTCTGCTGCAAGGACATGATAAGTGGCAAGCCAATGGTCAAAGTCGGATTTCTAAAATCTGAGATTTAGGACGATGGCGGGGACGTGACATGCAACATTATAGCTCGAGACAAAATTATTGAGGACACACCTTCCTTTGAGGTATCTCCTCTGGTCCAGATGAGGAAAAAACCTGAAAGTTGCATGGTAAGATAAAGAATATGTTTTATTAATAATTTATTGTTTCGTAAGGTATTACCCTTTCGTTCAAAACAAAGATTTAGGGTTTAGCCATTTGGTCCCACGTATCATGATCAACAAGATGAATTTACTTACTTTTTTACATGTTTTATAGTAAACACATTTTAGTTAGGATTTACCGATCAAGATCCAAATAAAGAAGCCAAGGAAATCCACTAAGAATCAATACATAACAATTTTTATTTGGTTCCAAAATTTATTTTGATTAAAGAATAATAACATTTATGGTACAAAACCCTGGGTGCAATCAATTTGGAACCGTCGGAAATAGTTTTAGATCCATAGCAAAAAACCAAGAGCTATCACATAAACTCTTATGTAGAAGGAAATTCTGCCTGCGATTGGTACCGAGCCGCGTGTGAAGATTATTTCTGTAGTAGTGTGAACATATGAGTCACGTGTATGTGGATTTCTAGACATTCACATTAGTTTAGATTTTTGGTTGCGTTGACTAGTGAATGAATCTTGAAATGGTATCAAAGTATGAGGTCTTGGGTTCAAGTCTTTCTTCTCTTCATGTGTTGACTTCCCCATGTCACTATAACTCAAGACCTCATAGTTTGGCTCTGTATTACTACTTATTACATGGGTTGTCCATTTCTTTCTATCAGTTCAGAATTTTGGTTGCATTATCTTGTGCATGAAGTTTGACATGGTATTAGAGCCCGAAGTCTTGGATCCAAGTCTCGTCTTTTGCAATCTATTGGTTGCTACTTCCCCCCTTTTGTCCACGTATAGGCCTTCCCATGGCTTCCATGAGATTTTTCTATTCATGTATAACTCTCCTTGTATCACACACACGAGAGGGGATGATATGGTATATGTGGATTGCCCAGCTCTTTGCATCAGTTCGGATTTTTGGTTGCATTTGTAGTGCGTGAAGCTTGATGGTATTGAGATTGACAAAGACACTATTTGCGTTTCTCATATAACTGAAATGGCCATCCAACTTTACAAGATACAAATGACGCCAAACCTGAGGTTTGGTCCCCGGTGGCCTGGGATACAACCTAGCGATTTTCTGGTGTTACTTTCCTCAAAATTGCATGACGTAGAGAACCTCCATTTTCAAAACTAGCTGTTTAAGTTAATTAACAAATTGAAGGACTGTTTGATTGATCATAAATGGACAGCAAAATCATTATAATCACCAAAGTGCATTTTTAAAAAAAGAAATAAATAGGAGGCATCACAATAGTAGCCGAGCGAATCGTCCTAAATGAACTAATAATGTCAAAAGTACAACTAATACATCAAGTCACGAATGATGTGTTAATATAGCAGAAATAGAGATTATACACATCAAAACACTCAGCTCATAAAGTTGCCAAAAAGGAAAACTAATGTTTAAGCGTGGAATAGAAATCATTGCAATCTCAGTATTACTACTTACGACGCACAGCGTTTTCATTATTCGAGAAAGAGTGAAATGCATGTCAGCAGAAGGGAGAATCCTCGCACGAAAAGATGTGTGTCGTCCCTCCTCCTAATTGGAGTGGACCAGCATATGTTATGAGAACCACTCCGCATCCCATCCTTGGATCTCTCCAATGTCCATACTGCAAAACCAAAACCAAAATTTGCCCCATTAGACAAAGTTTGCACTTTAATCATGGGTGTGTTACCATACAGATAGGGAACATTGCGTGGATTACTAGTAGCTTACCGTGGCAAGGAGACGTCTGCTCCGTAATAGTCACTCCGATGCACCCCGAGGACGTCGTCAGAGCCGCCATCACTTCCCTTGGTGCCCTGATGTCCAAGGACATCTCCACCAAACCAGTCCAGCGTGTGCGTCGCCGTCGACGACGCGTCCTCTACGCCGGTGTTGACAGTGTTGGACGTCCCTTCGCCGCCGCCTTCGATGCTCTCCAGCAGCTTGCTCCACCACGCCGACGTGACAAGGTTCACGGTGTCGCTCCACTCCACGTCGTGCTGCTGGCCGATGGAGTAGATCGCCGCCATCTCCTGCTCATCCAGCACCCGGTGCAGCGACGCGTCGGCCACCAGGGAAGCGTTCTCCCCGGCGGCGGCGGCGACGGCCGAGGACATGTCGTGGCTTGCCATCGTCACCGGCGGAGAGGAGTAGACTGAGTAGGAGGAAGCGGGCGATGGTTGGTGATGGAGTAATGGATCAGGATCGAAGGAGGCAGTGCTGTTCTTGGCATCGTCGTCGGCACCAGCTGCAGGAGCAACAGCGTCGTCGAAGCCCTGGAAGCTCAGGTTGAGCCCCAGTGGTTGCGTCGGGAGGGGGAGCAAGTGATCGAAGGCATCAACCATGGGTGTCTGGTAAGGGAGTGGCGAGGAATAGTAGCTGCTACTGCTAGTGGCCGTGAAATGTGCAAACGGGGAGTTGTACAGGTAATCTGAGAAGGAAGCATAGCTCATGGGCGCGCAAGCAGCTACCCTGCTCGCTTGGCCTTGCTCCTGCACCGCCTGAGCCTCCTGCTGCTGTTGCAACTGCAGCAGCTGTTGCTGCTCTTTGGCTTGCCTCATGGATGCCCTGTGTACCTTGAGAGCTGAGACGATCTCCCTCCTCGCCTCTGCCATGTTGAGTAGCCTCTCCTGGTATGGCCTGCTTGTGTGCAGCCTCCTCCTCACCTGCTTCTTGTGTGGCTGATGCTGTAGTGGTGGTGGTGGTGGCGTTGCTTGGGCGGCCTCTTCTTCCAGATGATGTGGTTGGCTATGTGGTTTGCTGCCCATGGTTGTGTGGTGGTCTCTGGATCTCGATGTAGATGAGGAGCTAAGTTGCTTCACAAGGCTCCTAATGTAAGCCCCCGAGAGGTGTGGCTGTTCTTGTTTGGTGTTGTTCTTTGAAGAGGACGAAGTGGTACTAGGAACTAGCCTCAGCTGGTTCCTCATCCCTCTCTCCCTTCCTTTTCTCTTTCTAGCTAGTGGATGATTCTCTTTCTTGCTAAGGGAACAGGAGGTGTATGGGAAGGTAGGGTTGCAAGGGAGGGTGATGGGGGTGATATAAATAGGGTGGTACTAGAAAAGCATAGTACTATATAGTTTGTTAGGATGCCTTGCCGTGTTATCCTTTTGGCAATGCATGGCATATGGTCATATGGTAGGTAGGTTGGCAGATAGTGTAGCTAGAACAGGCAGCACACAACGGTGAGTCATCTTTTTGGTACTTGAATAACATTGACTCTTGCTCATCTCCGAAAGTCCATCCCCACATCTCAGGGATAAATCAACACAAAATGTCTTGGCACGATCGTAGGTAGGTTGGCCAATCAACATATATCATTAGCTCATCCATCCATCTGATTGTCCACATCACCAAAGTTTAGCCGGAAAATACACAATCATTTCACATCGATGTAAATTTAGGCTGTGTTCGCTTATGGAATTTGGTGAAACGGAACCGGTCCGTTCCGCGCCTAGCATCCATTCCTGCGTTCAGTTTGATGCGAGGAACGGAACTGAGTAGTTTCTAGGAACGGAATATACCCCTAATATGTTGAACCGACTCGGCCAAATCGGCCGGATGGCGAGGAACGCCTCGCTAACCACCGGCACAACGTACAGAAAAGAAAAAAAGGGCTCTAATCCTCACCCCCGACCCAGCGGAGGAGAGGCCACGCGGCCGGGGGCTAGCCACACCCGACAGCGGGCAGGCACGTGCAGCGGCGGCGCCGATTTTGCCTGTGATTTTGCTCTGATTTTGACTCTGTCCTCCGATTTTGCCTCTATCCTGTATTTCGGTTTTGCAAGGTCACCATCAATTATAATTGAGAGATAAAGATTAAGTTTAGGCTAAAATCAATAGAATATAATGCAGTGTTTAGTTCTGTGTTACGCTCTTCGATTCTACCAACCAAAGAAGAAACAGAACCACTCCGTTCCTCAATTTTTTCTGAACCGAACATGGGGTCGAAACCATCCCGTGACGTCGGAATGGAACCATTCCGTTCCATCCCCTCCGGTTCTAGAACCGAACACACCCTGGTGGCGCAGGTCAACACGGGGCAGTCGCTGCCGCCCCCACCGCAGCCGCTACGGGGGTGGGCTGCTCCGCCCGCGTCGGAGTGGTCTGCCCCACCCGCGTCGGGGTGGTACGCTCCGCCCGCGTCGGCAGAAACATACACGTAGCCGGCGTGGCCAGGATAGGTGATCGACCACCCGGCATCTCCCGTACCCGCGCCAGCTTCGGGACTGCCGCCGCCACACCCCTGGATGCCGCCGGAGTACATCGACCTCGATCCATAGATGGACGGGGCGGCGACAGCATCGGGGAGATCGTCAGTAGCTAGGGCTAGGGCCATTTTTTTTCCTTTTTTATGTTTTGAATATAATATATTTTGTATAATTATGTATGAACTTTGCCAGTTTATATGCGCGAATTGTGTCGGTTTGAATTTAAAAGAACGACGTGACTCTGATGGCCAGGCGTGGACATTTGGGTCGCGCCGCTAGGCGCGGGAGGCCGGACAGACCGGACCGCGACCCTAAAACGACCACGGGCCGACCCAAACGGATAGAAACGGACCGTTTCGATCGTCCGTTTGGGTCGGGCCGGTGAAGATACCGTTAAACTTTCGACTGCCAATCTAATCTTGCATATTCCTGTAGAAATCTTCATATTTCCTGCGTCTTACATACTTTTACTTACACAACGCACAACAGGATTCGTAAAGAGTTTCCCGCAGCAACGCGCATGTTATCTTTCTAGTATAAAATGCCTTGGCACTCATGGTCAATATTATACATACATGTGTCATATACTTGTATTGAACATATACGTATTTAGTAACCTAGTACTCCCTCCATCTCAAGGCTTAAGACGTATAATTATTTTAAAAAGTCAAGCTATGCAAAGTTTGACTAAACTTTTTGAAAAACAACATCAATCTGAAGAAACTTTGGTACAACGACCGATTTTCATCATGTAACCTTTGATTAACAGGGTAAGAGATGACGTGTGCACATTACAACAATCTAGCTTAATACCTATGTGTTGTTATAAGATAAGAACGATATTGTTGACTTGGTTTTCTATTTTGTGAGTTTATGTGTCGAGCGCAATGTGGGAATGAAGCATGTTCCGGCCGTGCTCATGGCCGGTTGGCCTGCCAACGGCTTCTTCCAAAAGAAATATTTGATGGACTTCAAACTTTGTAGGTCAATCAAACATCAAAATAACATTTTTATGAATTTGGAATTTAGAATAACCACGGGCATAGCTATGCACAACGATTCTGACAGAGAGCACATGTTAGCAAACTGCGTTATATCAAGAGCACACGCCCCTCACTAGTGTGCTTTTTTTTTTTACCATGGGGCTTTTGCCGTGGGGTCGCACTACACATTTCATGTCTAGATACATTCGAATCTAGACAAAAGTCAACTAATATGGGTCGAAGGGAGTAGGAAATTACCTCACAGGCACAATTTTTCGCATGTTGTTTTTTCCCGTGGCTGCCTTTTCTTTTGCCGTGGGGTCTCACTGCATATTTCATGTAGGAAATTACCTCATAGGCACAATTTTTTGCATGTTGTTATTTCCAGTGGCTGGCTATTTTTTTCCCTTGAGGTCTCACTGCACATTTCATGTAGGAAAATTACCTCATAGGTACAACTTTTTGCATGTTGTTTTTCCCGGTGTCTGGCTATTTTCTCGCCGTGGGGTCAAACTACACATTTCATGAAGGACCTCATAGGCACAATTTTTGCATGCTGATAAAGAAAAATTTGCATGCAGTTTTTCCCACGCTAGGTCACCCTACTAAATGTTTGCATGCAGCTTTTACCGCGCTAGGGCACAAAACGTTAGCATGCAATTCAACGACGGTTTTTTTTTTTTGATGCAATCCAGGGACGGTTCGGTAGATAGAGTTAGCGGCAGGCCAACGCTTGAGTTTTTTCCTCCAATGGAGAGGTTGCACATGCTCTCTAATCGAACGGGCAGCATCCTATGCACAACTATGCTGTGGTCAGTAAATCCACGATGATTTTTTAAGTAAGCTATACGATTCTAAGTAGTACTCCTTCCGTTTTAAAATATAAGATGTTTTAGCTTTGTGAAAGTAGTGTATCTAGACCCTTTTTATTGTCTAGTTTCGCTCTAAATCTAAATGAACTTACACACTAACAGGAGTCTAGATACGCTTTATTTATAAATTAAAGCTAAAACATCTTATATTTTGAAATCAGAGGGAGTACTATTTATGGTGCACCAAAAATCCGATTTTTTACAGATTGTTAAAGAATCCAAAGTTTTGTTGGCCTGGAAACTCTCAATGCGGAAATGTTATTTTTTAGGGAGTAAAACACAGAGTGGGAAACTTTTATGTCTTTGCTAACTCCCGGTCATCCGAGAATTAGCATAGCGCTCGATCGATTCATTTTTTTATCGAATACGCATGTAGGCCGCATGTAGGCCCTATACGTATGGATAGTTTTGTATAGATTTCCATCTACCTCGGGATCTTCTGTGCATATGCTGCTACTAGGCATCGATTGAATTGTAGGATTTTCTGTGGCTGTGTTTGTTAGGCGTGTATGTTTGAGCTTTTGTTTATCTTTTTGGTCGGCTGGTGTTGGCTTGTCTCTTAGGAATTCTTGTCTCTTATTTGTGATTTTTCATGCAACGCGAAGAAGGTGCAAATAATTTGGCGAAAAACATGTAGAAATCGTTTTGTGTCCTTTTCTTTTGTAGTTTTCGCTATAATTGCATATCTATGTGCAATCGCGCACTTGTACGTGTAATTGCACTTTTTTTCTAATGGAACAATCATACAACAGCATTTCAGATTTTTTATGCTGCGTGTATATGGACGTGCAATTGCATATGTATAGAAATTGCAATGTGTAATTGCATCCATGGACTTTTTCAGAAGGAATTGCTTACATACGTGCAATTATAGACAATATTTTGCGTGTAACTGCATCTATGTGTGTGATTGCACGTATGTGCGCAAGTGCACATTATTTTTAAGTTTTACATTAATTGTTTTCGGATTTTATATTTAACCTGTAGTTTTTTTTGAATTAATATTCAACCTTTTTAGGGGAATTAATATTTAACTTGTAGTTTTTTTTTAGCGGAAACGACCTAAAGCTTTATTGATCACTTGGTAAAATGTTTACAGGAATCCCTAAACCATTTGGGGGCACATAAAACCACACATCTCGTCCAGTAGCTAATGAAGTCGCTAATTCTAGCCTGTGCGCCTCTTCGTTTGCTTCACGTCGTTCGTGAATAAACTTAGTCTCCTGGAATCTCATGCGGCCATCTTCAATCTCTTTCAGAATCATGCAGTGAGGACCCTTCCCAGCGTCACCATTTATTTCTTTCACCACGCTTAGACAGTCAGATGATACTAGTATCTTATGTGATTGTAGGTCAGATCCAAGCAAAAGAGCTTCAGCGCATGCCTTAGCTTCAAGAATCTCTGGATCAACAACACCATCTATTACAACACTCGAGGCTGCAAGAAAGGTACCATTGCTATCTCTGCAGACTACACTGACGGCGCCTCGCTGAAGGGATCTCGCGACCGCACCGTCAACATGTAACTTAAGTGTACCTTCCGGAGGTGGCTTCCAGACCGGCCTTGCTGTAGGTATAACTCTAGCAGCGGACGGAGCTTCTAGTTTCTGATTTTGCAGGAATAGATCAGCCAAGTAGCGCTTAATAAAACAATCTGTCGAAAGCGGCGACTGCATTTCCTCCTCGTGGATTAGCTTGCGTCGCACCCACCAGATCGACCATAGGGTTACAAGAACCTCGATAAATTTTTCCTGTGACAACGTGGTGCTCAGAGTGAACAACCATAGCTTTGGATCGCTAGTCTCATCACCGAAAACAGGGAGCATTAAATCGTCATCTTTCATTGCCCAAACTGAACGGGACATGTTACACTCCAACAGTGCATGCCTCCAAGTGTCCGACGCACAGCTGCAAACAGAACAATATGCCGTGGGTGCCATATTTCGGTGAGCTCGCACTTCCCTTGTAGGTAGCGACGAACGTGCTAGCCTCCAGGCAAATATTCTCAATTTCCATGGTACTCTCACCTTCCATATATAGCTTCTTCCACCCTCTCTCCACATAATCCATATTAGAAGGTTCTGATATCCCCTCTAACTAGTAGAAAACAGACCTTTGGTCCAGGGATATTAGCCCCGGTTTTGCTACAAATCGGGACTAATGCCCCGGTCCAACGGCTAGAACTGGCCTCAGGGGGGTGGCAGACACTAGCCCCGGTTTGAACGGGACCTTTAGCCCCGGGTCGTGTAACAAACCGGGGCTAAAGGGTTTCAGGCAGGCCAGGTCGGGCGCCAGACTCTTTAGTCCCGGTTTGTTATACGACCCGGGGCTAAAGGTGGACCTTTAGCCCCGGTTCTAGACACGAACCGGGCTAAAGGTCGGGCTATATCTTCTTCCCCTGCTCGAGCCACCATTCAAGCTGGTGGCTCTCCTCTCTCTCTCTCTCTCTCTCTCTCTCTCTCTCTCTTTCTTGCTTCAAGCTCGAGTTCATGCCCTTTTTTCTCTCAAGATTTGTCTATATTTTGTGGTGCCCCATCTATCCAAAGGTTCTAAAAGGTGAGCAACTTCATCCTTTGAACTCTCATTGCTATATTAGCTCATTTCATGCTCTATCTTATAGATGGATTTGTGGATTTAGTTTGGTAGTAATTTTTGCAATGATAGCATGAGATCGATGTTTAGATTCTATCTATCTTGTATTAATGTAAGGAACTCTAAGGTAAATATCACAATATGTGGATTCTATCTATATATATCTTGTTTTGGCACATAGTCTCGAAATTTGATTTTAGAAGCACACACATGCGTGAGTTCATCATTCTAACTAGCTAGCTGGGCAAAATATCCTTCTTTGTCTACCTGCGTTCAACAAACTGAAAAGATTGTAACAAAGATAGGGTTAATTCATAAAAGCTTGATAAGAAGACATCACAATTCACATATTAGGGAGTGCCTCTATGGCGAGCTCCTCGAAGATGTCTGAGGACGGGATCCTAAGACATCTTCGAGAAGCTCTGCCGTAGTGGTGTCCCTGCTCTCCCACACCATCTTTCGGTTTATATCTTCTCTAGCTAAATCAGTATGCTGGTGGAGCTAACTAATTTCACATATTAGAGAGTGCCTCTACGGCGAGCTCCTCGAAGATGTCTAAGGACGAGGTCCTAAGACATCTTCGAGAAGCTCCGCCGTAATAGTGTCCCTGGTCTCGCACACCATCTCGCAGTTCTTCACAAGAATGCATACCTATTTATAGATTAAGCAGCACAACATAGTGTCGGGCACTGATGACATAATGTCGATACACTCACCCTAGCATAGTGCTGCCACCCACCCAAAATAGTGTCGGCATTTAATTTACTGGCTTAGTGCTGCCCACTGAGAACATAGTGTCGACATGTTGTCTCCACATCCACATTTAGTCCCGGTTGGTGCCTCCAACCGGGACTAAAGGTTCATCATATCTTTAGTCCAGGTTGCTGGTTTTAGATTAGTACTAATTAATTATGATTATGTTTGATGTACTTAATTAATTATATATTGCAGATGAGCCGGCAATGGATGTACGCTGACCGACTCTCTAACGAGTTCATTAAAGGCGTGCATTCTTTTCTTCTTATGGCCGAGGCAAACAAGCGGAATGGTTTTATGTCTTGTCCATGTGGTGTCTGTCGGAATCATAAAGAATACTCTTCCTCAAGAGTCCTTCACAACCACCTGTTTCGGTCCGGTTTCATGACCGGCTATAATTGTTGGACCAAGCACGGAGAAAGAGGGGTTATGATGGAAGACAACGAAGAAGAAGAGAATGACAACGACTACCATGAATACGATGGTACTACAATGGAAGACATTGATGAAGAAAAAGATGAAGAACGGGCATCAGATCTGCCGGATGATGATCTTAGTCGGGCCATTGCTGATGCCCAGGAAGAATGCGTAACTGAAAGGGAGAGGTTGAAGTTCAAGAAGATGTTAGAGGATCACAACAAATTGTTGTACCCAAATTATGAAGATGGGCACAAAAAACTGGATAGCACACTGGAATTGCTACAATGGAAGGCAGAGAACGGTGTGGCTGACAAAGGATTTGAAAAGTTGCTAAAAATAATGAAGAAGTTGCTTCCAAAGGATAACGAACTGCCCACCAGTACCTACGAAGCAAAGAAGGTTGTCTGCCCTCTAGGATTAGAGGTGCAGAAGATACATGCATGCATTAATGACTGCATCCTCTACCGCGGCGAGGAGTACGAGAATTTGGATGCATGCCCAGTATGCACTGCATTGCGGTATACGATAAGACGAGATGACCCTGGTGATGTTGAGGGCGAGCGCCGCATGAAGAGGGTTCCTGCCAAGGTGATGTGGTATGCTCCTATAATACCACGGTTGAAATGTTTATTCAGGAACAAAGAGCATGCCAAGTTGTTGCGATGGCACATGGAAGAGCGTAAGAAAGAAGAGATGTTGAGACACCCCGCTGATGGGTCGCAGTGGAGAAAAATCGAGAGAGAGTTTCCGGACTTTGCAGGTGATGCGAGGAACTTATGGTTTGGTCTAAGTACAGATGGCATGAATCCTTTTGGGGAGCAGAGCTGCAGTCATAGCACCTGGCATGTGACTCTGTGTATCTATAACCTTCCTCCTTGGTTGTGCATGAAGCGGAAGTTCATTATGATGCCAGTGCTCATCCAAGGCTCGAAGCAACCCGGCAACGACATTGATATGTACATAAGGCCATTAGTTGAAGAACTCTTACAGTTGTGGCACAGACAAGGTGTACGTGTATGGGATGAGAACAAGCAGGAGGAATTTGACCTACGAGCATTGTTGTTCATAACAATGAATGATTGGCCTGCTCTTAGTAACGATACTGAAAGTATATATTTGGATAAATGTAAGAAGAATGTGTACCCGGGGAATCGTCGTTTTCTTCCGCCCTCGCACATCCTAAGAAAGAAAGGTAAGCATTTCAATGGTGAGGCAGACAGCCGGTGTAAGCCTATCCGCCGTACTGGTGATGATGTATTTGACATGGTGAAGGATTTAAAAGTAATCTTTGGAAAGGGTCCTGATAGACAATCTGTTCCAAAGGACGATGTCGGACACGCACCCATGTGGAAAAAGAAATCTATATTTTGGGAGCTACCCTATTGGAAAGTCCTAGAGGTCCGCTCTGCAATTGACGTGATGCACCTGACGAAGAATCTTTGCGTGATGCTGCTAGGCTTCTTGGGTGTGTATGGGAAGAGCAAAGATACACCTGAAGCATGGCAGGACCAACAACGTATAAAAGACCGAGACGAAATGCATCCAGATCTGTTTGAAGGTACTGCTAGCTACGCTCTTACCAAAGAAGAGAAGGAAATCTTTTTTGAAGTCCTTTATAGTATCAAGGTCCCGTATGGTTTCTCGTCGAACATAAAGGGAATAATAAATATGGCAGGGAAAAAATTTCAAAACCTAAAGTCTCATGACTGTCACGTGCTTATGACCCAGCTGCGTCCGATTGCATTGAGGGGACTCATGACGGAAAATGTTCGAGTACCCATTGTGAAGCTATGTGCGTTTCTCAATGCAATTTCTCAGAAGGTAATCAGTCTAGATAGTCTACTAAGGTTACAAAAAGATGTGGTCCAATGTCTTGTTAGCTTCGAGTTGGTGTTCCCACCATCCTTCTTCAATATTATGACTCACCTCCTAGTTCACCTAGTCGATGAGATTAACATTTTTGGTCCTGTATTTCTACACAATATGTTCCCCTTTGAGAGGTTCATAGGAGTGTTAAAGAAATATGTTCATAATCGTGCTAGGCCAGAAGGAAGCATCTCAAAGGGATATGGAACAGAGGAGGTCATTGAGTTTTGTGTTGACTTTATTCCTGACCTTAAGCCCATCGGTGTTCCTGAATCACGGCATGAGGGTAGAATTAGTGGAAAAAGCACGCTAGGAAAGAAAGCAAGGATATATATGGACGGACATTCTCTCACTAAAGCACACTACACAGTTCTGCAAAGTTCCACCTTGGTGGCTCCGTATATCGAGGAACACAAGAATATTGTACACTCCAACAACCCAGGAAAGCCTGGCTCCTGGATTAGAGATGAACATATGAGGACTTTCGGTGGTTGGTTGCAGACACATCTCATGAATGACATAAATGTTGGAGAGCAGTTGTACTTGTTGGCCAGGTCACCATCTTCGACTATATTGACTTTCCAAGGGCACGAGATAAATGGGAATACATTTTACACGATCGTCCAAGATAAAAAGAGCACCAATCAAAATAGTGGTGTCCGATTTGATGCAACAGACGAAAATGGGAAAAATGATACATATTATGGTTACATAGAGGAGATATGGGAACTGGACTATGGACCTTTTTTAAGATTCCTTTGTTTTGGTGCAAATGAGTCAAGCTGACAGGAGGCGGGGTTGAGGTAGACAAGAAATACGGAATGACAACAGTGGATCTCAACAACCTTGTGTATAGAGATGAACCATTTGTCCTAGCCAATGATGTGGCTCAGGTTTTTTATGTGAAGGACACGTCTAACAAACCGAGAAAAAGAAAAGATAATCAAAAAAATACAGCATTCGATGAGCCAAAGCGCCACATAGTTCTTTCAGGAAAAAGAAACATCGTGGGGGTGGAGGATAAGACAGACATGTCAGACGATTATGATAAGTTTCATGAAATTCCGCCCTTCGCTATGAAGGATGACCCAAACATCCCGTTAAGTAAGGAAGATGCTCCATGGTTACGGATTAGAATAAAACCCTAACATGTGTGGATGTTGGTGATGTACAATATTATTAAACCTTTATTTTTAATGATCTTCTTATATGTATATGGATATGAACTATCTCGATCTCAATAGGTAGTATTGCAACATGTGGCCAGACATTTATTAATGTTAAAACGTAAAAATTAGTCATAATCATATCTAGCCCTGTATTACACAACTTCTGGGTCGTCTTCGAAATCGTCATCGTCATCGTCGTCGCTCGTACACGCGGATGGATCCTCAGCCCTTCCTCGTAGCACGCGGATGGATCCTCCAGCCTCAGATTCACGACGAGCGGGGGAGGGGGCTCCCGGATGACGACCCCAGTACGCCCTAGGCCTTCACCACCACCACCATTCTTGTGGCTATGCTGTTGGTGAAAGTGCGGGTACCTCAGGCGAGGATGGTCTCCCATGGCGATGTAGTGCATCACACCGGCGATAGTCCAGTTCGCCCACCACAGACGGCGACCAGCCTTGTTGTGGTTCACTGGGGCCGGGCCGTCATCCTCGTACCTGGCGAGCTCCCTTTCTCACCGGTTTGCGAAGAAGGCATTCCAGGTGTCGAGGTTGTCGGGATCCCAATAGGGATCCATCCGCTGCTCCGGCGTGAGCTCGAGGTAGAAGTGGTTCGTGATGGCCGCCTAGCGGGCCGAACCTTGAGGCACAGGAGGAACAAGAACCCCTCCAGTGCTCAGCATCCAGCCAGCGGGCAGCTGGAGACGCACAACGCCTCGGTCTCCTCGAGCGTCAGAAAAGCCCAGTAAGCGGTGTCCATTATTGTGAGAGAGAAGGTGTGGATGTGTGGATAGACATGGCGGTCGACCTAGATATAGAGGGACATGGCGGGAGAACATGGCGGGAAGCGGGGGAAATGACGGGAGAACATGGCGGGAAGCGAGGAAATGGCGGGAAGCGGGGGAAATGGCGGGAAAATATGTTTTAGTCCTAGTTAATAGTTTTAGTATTAAATATTATATTTCTAATGAGTCTATTATTTTTTGTGAATAGTTTGGTATATTATATGTATTTTTCCATTTTTAAATAATAAACTATATTTTTATTATTTTTTGTGAACATTTATACTAAATATAATACTTGTTAAACAATAGATAATTTCATTTAAGTTGTATAATAAAGTATGATAATAGATTTAAATTATAGATCTTCTTTTCTGAAAATTTTGATATATAATACATAATTTTCTAAAAACTATAAACCATTTTTGGTTTTGGCGCCAAAAACAACCCGGGGCTAAAGGGTGACCTTTAGCACCGGTTTGTATTACAAACCGGGGCTAAAAGGGTGTGGCGCGCGGGAAGTGCGGCGGGCCGAAAACACCTTTAGCCCCGGGTTGTAATACGAACCGGGGCTAAAGGGGCTAAAGGGGGGGTGGTATAAATACCCCACCCCTTCCCTGGGTCGTGCCACGACCCGGATCAGTTTTCTTCTCCCTGACGCTGCCGCAAACTCGCCGCGCTCCCCGACACCGCGCCGCCCGTGCCGAGGCTGTCCCGCCGCGTCCGTCCCTCCTTGCCACGCCCGTCCCAGCCCCGCCCGTCCGCCGCCCGCGTCGTCGCCGCCCGCACCAAGGAGGGATCGCCGCCGTCGCCCACGCCCTTGCCCGTCCCGCCTCGTCGCTCACCGTCGTCCATCCCGCCGCGCCGCGCCGCCCCCTGCAGGTGAGGTACGTAGGTGTAGTTAGTGATTTTGTTAGTTAGGGATTTTATTTAGTTAGGGATTTTATTTAGTGATTTAGTTAGTGATTTTATTTAGTTAGGGATTTAGTTAGGGATTTTATTTAGTTAGGGATTTTATTTAGTGATTTAGTTAGTGATTTAGTTAGGGATTTTAGTAGTGATTTAGTTAGGGATTTTAGTTAGTGATTTAGTTAGTGAATTAGTTAGTGATTTTAGTTAGTGATTTAGTTAGTGATTTAGTTAGGGATAATAGTTATTGATTTAGTTAGGGATTTTAGTTAGTGATTTTAGTGATTTAGTTAGTGATTTTAGTTAGTTTATTATTAGGGCTTTTAGTTAGTGATTTTAGTGATTTAGTTAGTGATTTCAGTTAGTTTATTTTTAGGGCTTTTAGTTAGGGATTTCAGTTTGTGATTTTAGTTAGGGATTAGTTAGGTCAATTAGTTAGTTTATTAGGGATTAGGGTTTATTAGGGATTAGGTTTAGTTAGAATACTTAGTCAATTAGGTTTAGTTTAGTTAGTGATAGGTTTAGGGTTATTGTTATTAGGGCAATATATACTTAGTAATTTAGTTACTGTTTATGTTTTATAATTGTTTATTGCTATTATTTAGTTATGCCGCGTCCACCTCGTCCGAGCCTACTGGACTCCGTCGGGGATGTCCGAGTCTGGGCTCCGCCGGGTTGGCACTGGGAGGTGCTACCTGTCGGGACTCGTACCTTGGTGAGGAATCCGGATATCATCGTCGACCCTGAGCTTCTTTGGTGGCGTCCACGAGGTCCAGGAGCGGTGCAGAGGGAGCCAGCCCCCGAGGAGGTGGTACGTCGTCGTATCAGGGAGGAGGACGAGCATGTACGATGGTACATGTATCTTTTGGAGACTAGGTTCTCCAATATCTGGCAGGTTCACGGATCTCACCCGAGCTATTCTCCGGTGATGGTTCCTCTTCTGTGGCTGCAGAGCTCCTGTAGCACAGAACGCGGCAGGCACGTTCGCTAGTTTGATATGTATTAATAATGTATTTTATCTTAATAATGTACTTTATCTTATACTTTATGCTATAATGCACCCGAGCTATTCTCCGGTGATGTATTAATAATGTACTTTATCTTATATTATTGTACTTTATCTTAATCACTAAGTACTGTATCCGAGTTGTCGCAGTTGTAATATTCTTTTACTTAATGCAATATTCTTTTTCTGTATTAGTTAAGCTATGGACGGTAGACAGAATGAAGAGGAGCTTCTTAACATTATATATGAGGGTACTGGGGGTCTTATTATGATGGCTCCGAATATCTTAATTTGTCTAGAGGAGACGATGGTGGAGAAAATAGTGGAGACGATGGTGCTGACCATGGTTGAGACCATTGTGAAGACACCATAATAATGACAAAATCCGTCGAGGTATATAAGTTCACTAGTATAGATATACTAATTGATTCGTATATATGTACTGACGAATATTTCTTCTCTTAGACCTCCGCTTCCAGCCAATCTTCTACAAAGACAAGAGGCCCGACACACAAGTTGCCCGCTGATGTCCATTTCAGCATTGACTTAGTCTCTCCGCAGGGTCAACCGCTGAAGCCCAAAGAAGCTGCGAATGCATTTACAAGTCAATGCGGAGTGATTGTTAGAGACAAAGTCCCGATCACCACGTGAAATTGGAACAAGCCAGGAAAGAAAAAGGATCCAGCTAGGGCTAGTTTTGTAGATGACAGAGCAAAATATACGATTTGGAATTCTCTCATGACACATTTCACCCTACCAGTCTTGGAGACTGATGAGCTCACACAGCAAATGGCGAGGAAAGTCAAGCACTTTGCTCTTAAGAAGATAGCCGAACTATTCAAGGAATGGAAAAAAAGATTGTACCACAAGTATGTCTTGAAGAAAACAACTCCTCCATTCGTTGGCCCACTAGAGTTGCAACAGGATAACTGGGCCGCATTTGTGGAATACAAGACCTCGGAACCAGCTAAGGCAATATCAGCAAAAAATAAGTTAAATGCATCCAAAAAGAAATATCACCATCATATGGGCATAGGTGGCTACAAGAGTGTCATGCCTAAGTGGGATAAAGCTGAGGCTGACCTGGAGGCTAAAGGGGTCACTCCAGCTACGTCTAGTTGGCCCTTGAGGTCAAGAAATTGGGTATTCGGGCATGGGGCATCATTAGACCCAGAAATAGGCGAGATTGTTGCAGCCAAAAAAATTTCTTCACCCAAGAAAGAACTTGTTAAAGTGATAAAAGAGGTTGAAGAGGGAACGTTTGTTCCCGACAGAGAGAACGATGAGCTGACAAAGGCTCTCGGGAATCCTGAAAAGGCTGGACGAACAAGAGGGTTCGGACCTTCTTATCCATGGGTTATCGGGTTTCTCGAGCACCGTGACACGTACAGAAGCCGATCGAGAAGAATAAAGCGGCAAAAAGAGGAGGATACAGAGCGGATCGCGAGGTTTGAAGCCATGCTGCAGGAGCATCGCCAGGAGCTTAATGAACTTAAAGGACTCCGATAGCAAGATCCTACACCGGACAGTACGGTCAGCCCATCGCAACGAAAAAACAATGTGGCTTCCACGGAGGGACACGGTAATGATGCAACGATGGATGTGTACCCCGTGGATGCAATTAAGGAGAAGACTAGTTGTGGGCTGCATGTTGAACTGAAGAATATTTCCATGAAGGTGGCGGTCGGCTTTGCTTTACCTTCTGCACCGGAACCGACCTACCATTGCAATCCGATTTCAGCTGGCTATGCTCGTGTCAGTGTGGTAAAATTCTACCTATGTGTCAGTCACTACAGCTTGACATCCCTGGAGGTGAAGGGGAGACGACACTGGAAAAAGAATACATCAAGTTTCCAGGCTCGACACCAAGGCCACCTTCTCCACCGAGAAACAATCCATCACCTCCAAGGCAACCGTCTCCTCCCAGTGCACCGTCTCCTCTAAGTCCACCTCCAAGTGCACCGTCTCCTCCCAGTAATAGTCCAATCCATGACCCCAACACGAGTCCATCTCAATCTACGTAGCCGCCCCCACCCACTAAGGGCCAAAAGCGGAAGAATACCACCGCTCCGTCGAGCGATAACCGACGCTCAAAGCGACAGTTGTCGCCCCTCCCAAGAGTAACGCCGGTTCCTCCCAAGAGGGCTTACGACCTAACCGATGAGGAGACCGATGCGGTCGTACGGGCCGAAGTGGGTGCTCATTTTAAAAAGAAACAACCTGAGCCAGAGGTCCAAATAAAACCGGAAACCAATGAGCACTTTAGGAAATTACTGACGCAGCCATTCCAAGCTCAGTTAAATGCGCCAGATGACTATACACGGAGTCTTCAGAAGACACTGAAACAGAAGAGATCAAGCGGTAGAGGAAGCATCACAAAAGAGGTTCCCCAACAGGGGGAACACGCAAAACAATCGAGTGGTAGCGGAAGCATCAGAACAGACGTCCCCCAGCTAGGGAAACAAGCAAAACAATCGAGTGGTAGCCGAAGAACCAAAAGAGATGTTCCCCAGCTAGGGAAACAAGCAAACCAATCGCTCCCCCACTCCAGGTGAACATACCCGAACCTCAACTATATGAGGAACCTATGGATCCAGAAATGGCTAGGATATTGGCCGAGCAATGTGGTATGCCTATTCATGAAATTATTCACGGCGATATGCCCAAGGCTGAGGTAGCACCCAAATTTGTTAACGGGGAGCCTCTGGTCAGTTCTTAGAGGCTTCGGGATATGCCAACACAAATGTGACGATTCCATGAATGGTACATGAAAGCATCAAAAGAACAGCGAAATTGGCTCTTACTGAAAGTTCGAAAATCGCATTACTTCATTGAAGACGAGGTCCCTATTGAATTTACAGAATTATTTCAGTTATTCAATCTAAAGGAACTCGACAAAACTATCCTTAGTTCATATTGTCTGTAAGTGATTACTTTATTTATGTAATTAGGTCTCTATCTCAACTTGTTCAATTCATTGCCGGTAAGTATACTCACTATATTCTTTTGTACGCTATATATAATGATGCAGAATGAAGATGCTCGATTGCAAAAGAAAGGCTATCAATGGATTTGGGTTCATTGACCCACATCGAGTTCATGGAGCTATACTAGAGGATAAACCACTGGAGACCGAGCACAACTTATTGCGGTTTCTCACGAAATAGCATTTCTGTAATGAAATACTATTTCCTTACCACGACGGCAAGTGAGTTTTTGAACACATTAACTTTTGCTTACTCGATGTTCAGTGTAAATGATGAGTTACTGACGTATGTAAACCTTGCGTAGGTACCACTGGATTCTTCTAAGCATTTCACTTGACTTGGGAAGAGTTCACATCATGGACTCACTAAACAAAGACATTGAAAACTACCGCAGCATTATCGATGCGCTCCAGAGGTAATTTCAACCATTATCGCACTATATCGGTTTCTTTCGTTCATTTTCTGGGATATCAAGTAGTTATTAACTCATACATTAATTTTCTTTGTCGGGTAGGGTTTGGACACAGTTCAAGAAACATGTCCGCGGTCAATGGCGTGAGGAGCTATTTTTTAAATGACTCTCGGTAACTAGTACGAGCTAAGTCCGCGCATCTATTTAGTTCTAGTTTATGTGCATTTATCATGCTAGCGTTATTATTTGATTGAATTCTATTCTTGTAAAGTGCGCGAGGCAGCCACATGGAACTAATCTATGTGGATTCTACGTGTGCGAGTTCATTCGCATCAGTATTGAGAAGCCCTCGGAAAATGTTCGAGCAAGTAAACAATATATTCACCCTTTATTTTTATTACAAAAAGTTGTGTTGAGTCTAATTCATACGATCTCCTTTTTATATAGTTGGACGCGATGCGGGACAAGCTCCTACCAGAGGACCGCCTAATAGCAATCCAAGAGGAATTTGCTGCATTTTTTGTCGATGAGGTCATAGACCCACGCGGAGAATACTCTATACGTAGACCCTAAAGCATCCATGTAATGGTCTCCATGTAATCAAATAGACATGCTCTGGACCCGGTTGGGACTCCATATATGCTTGTAAGAGAAATTATATTATATATTGCGTCAATGTGTACAAGTACTGCGTAGTAGCGTTCTGTATGTATACGAAAACTTGTTTCTAATGAAAACACAGAATGAAAAATAATTGAACACAAAACACAAAATGAAAAGAAAAACACAAACCCTAAAACCCCATCCCCTGCCGCGGCAGCCAAATGGCCCAAAATGCTGCCGCGGCAGGAAACCTTTAGTCCCGGTTCGTAACATGACCCGAGGCTAAATGTCCTGCCGCCCAGCGCGCCTAGCAGGCCACGTGGTTGGACCTCTAACCCCAGTTCGTAACAGAACCGGGGCTAAAGCTTGGACCTTTAGTCCCGCTTTCGCAGTCCCGGTTCGCAATCCGGGGCTAAAGGCCCTTACGAACCGGGGCAAATGGCCTGGTTTCTACTAGTGTCTAGGTAGTTCTCTCTGCGTCTCTTTGTTTCATCTTGTTCTTTATTGGCTTTTAGTTATACATGGAAAGTCAAAACCCAGCAAACAATCCACCTTATATACTCCATCGATTGAGAGCTAAGGTAACTCTCGGTTGACCGAGAGCTAGTCGCGTCCAAACTTTTATGCACTGGTGGTCGCGATGCAGAAATGGATGCATGGCTAGATAGTGGGTGTAGGTGCAATTGGGTTCATTGACTTGTGTCCCTTAGAAAAAGCGCAAGGAGAATGTCATTCAACAACGGAAGATGTTCGTCGTATCTAGATCGATTTGCATATGGACACAAAAGCAAGTACTGTATTCATGCATATATGTAGACAGGGGTGGTCTCAAATATGGCCAACTCCTTTCTTCTCCTGTACACAATTGACTCGCTAAAGCGATAAGATTCACCAATCAACCACATAAAGATAAGCAGGCCGGCCCTGTGGTCTACAAATAGATGTGCATGCTTTTGTTTCTTTCATGGACCGTATGATGTTGACAGAGAACACGGCGGGCATTGAATAGGTATAGAGATCAATGGTGTCATCTAGCCGTCAAGTGCAGTCCCTCCCATCCCTCAGTGTACCCTACTTGCTGATAGAATGATTGGCTATGTACGGATCATCCCTCTCTCTCTCTTCCTCTCTTGGCTAGTGAATACTGTAGGAACTACTATTAAAAGGCCGCAAAGAAGCTGCCCACGGTCGTCAAAAGATTGCACAAGTTCATTAACTCATTGCATGATCCAAAACCGAATGGAGGATGGCCGCCCGGCCACATACATTTGCCTTCGGCTTGATGTTTATCAGCAGCTGCAACCCATGCGATGATAATGTGATATGCATGCAACGTCCAAGGGTCTACGTACAAAAGATGAGAATCGACCTACTATATAGAGGTTGTTTTCCAACGTGGATCATTCAAAGCGTATCAATCTCTAGCTTTCTTGGATACAGAGTATATACTAATATCGCGAAGATGTCAATTACACCCACGCTCTGTAACAATGCATCCCTAGCGGCAATACGGATGCACACAGCCAAGAAAAGGAAGAGAAATTACAAAAAAAGAAAAGCCCCACTACAGTGATCTATTCTTTGTAACAGCAGCTGTAACACGACCAGGACATCACCATAAGTCCAGCTTCTCCAAAAGCGACGCCTCCATGAAAGGAACAGTGCACAAGCCCTATCGTCACCCGATCATAAATCTTAGGTTTTCACCCTAAAGAAAGTTCTCACTCTCAAAACAATATCTTCAACATGACCATTGCCAGACATAACCAATGAAGGCCAGAACTTGGTTTTCCACCCTGAAAAATAAGACTTTGAACTTCTCCTGTGCAATCTCCCCCACTTGCAAGCCGCTCCTCCAAGTCAAGAAACACCAAGCCAATTCCTCATTGCCACAAAGCTTCGAACCACCATTGGCAGTCCTCAGATCTCGACTTCCATGACCTTCTCCGCCAGCACCATCGTACGAGAAGATGCCCCATGATATTAACAACCATCAGAGCTTCAAAGCGCTTACTCTAAAACCAAACGACCAGAGTAAAATACGGGTGTGCATGACCGAATCTCCGTATCCAGCAATCTCTAGGCATGTGTCGCCTAATGGAGGTCACCGGTGGAGCCTTATGGAACACGCCACTAGCATCTAGACAGTCTTCATCTCGGCGGGAGAAGGAACCTTAGGACCGCCCGCAGTATTTATTGTGCAAGACATGTGATCCTGGGATCCACCATATCTCGCGGCCTAACTCCAGCGGAAGGAGGAGGTTGTCACCGCCATGCCCGGGTCCACCGCCCCGGCTCCCTGGTGATGCGAGCAGAGCAGCAAGCCATTGATGCCACACGTAGGATGAAGCTGGAGAAGGGGATCAGGACCCTCTAGACCCAAACGGGTCCAGGTGGGGCCCAAACTGCCCTGCCACCTTTGCCTGCCTGCCGCAGTCGCTCCTCCCGCCACCACTCTGGCCACCGCGTATGGCCGCCGTCGCCTAGCATCCCTGCAGCCGATGGAGGAGCAGCGTGCGCCACCGCCACACCTGCTAGTGGTTGAATCAATAGAAAATCTTACTGGATCTCCAATGAAATAGCATATTGTCTACCTAAAAATGATTTTTGTGAAAATTCATGAGCATTCAATCTTGTACCTGTAGTTCAAATCGGACCCACTTCCTACAAATTCGACATGAATTTGCCTTTTTCACGAGGGGTGGACAGAATGGTTTGGGATACCCCAAACGGGACATTGCCAAGGTAAGGTGGTCTAGTATTTTTGGGAAATGAGATGGTATCATTTTGAAACTTCCGTTTGGTGGTTGCTTCACAAAACACTCCTTTTTTGCACTCGGAAAATGGAAAGTGCCTTTTTGTGCAATGAAAATGAAAACTTCCTCCTGCAACATTGTTCGCCATCCTAGGATGCACATGTGTGCATAATATGGGCACATTATCACAAAGTATGCCACGATTCTAGCCATAACATCAGTGTTTTGGGAAGAAAGCCTTGGAACCCCGAACATGATAGGTCGTTTCTGAGAAGTTTTTTTGAGTGCAATCAATATACCAAGTTTGGTATTTTTCCTTGCAACTATGTAACATACTCTCTCCATTCCTTTATATAGTGCCTATAGTTTTTTGAAAAAAAATCCAAAATATAAGGCATATTATGTTATATAACTCATCTAGACAACTTTTTTGGGATTTATTTTTGCTTCATATCTCATTCACACTCCTCTATTTTATCACATCAATTAGCCAAAACTAATACCCCCCAAAAATCGTGTAATATTGCCTCCATATGTGTTTCTTAATTTCCATGCTAGAAACTATAGGCACTATAGAATGGAACAGAGGGAGTAGTATGAAACCACACGAAGGTTTTACATTATTTGGATCATTTTTGAATTTCTTATGCATGTTTCAAACTATGGTCAAAACGGCGGGCATGAAAATTCTTAGCTAGGGGTCAAGCCTCGCTAAACTCGCATTGGATCTCCCATAAAACATCATATTGTGAACCTAAAAATGTTTTTTTACAAAAAATCATGAGAATTCAATCATGTACCTACAGTACAAATCAGATCTACTTCCTACCGATTCGGCAGACATTTATCTTTTTCACGAGGGATAGACAGAAAGGTTTGAGATACCCCAGTTGGGACATTGTCCATGTAACATGGTCTAGTATTTATGAAAAATGGGTGGTAGCATTCTGAAACATTCATTTAGTGGTTGCTTCACAAAAACCCTGTTTTTGGCGCTCGGAAAATGAAAAATGCCTTTTCTATGTGACAAAAAAGAAAACTTCCTCCTACGACATTGTTAGCCATCCTTAGATGTGCATGTGTGCACAATATGGGCATATTATGACAATCTATGCCATGATTCTAGCCATAACTTCAGTGTTATGGGCTGAAAGCCTTGAAACCTTAAACCTGATAGGTCATTTGTCGGGCCCCCGGATTAATCCTCTGAGAATCCCTGCTATGCACACCACCACAATCCCATGATCAGTCAGTCGTGACACATAACCGACAAGTATCAAAACATCCAATAGTTAAACGGATACAAGTCATACCTTAATGCCATTATGGCTATATCAATCAACATCAGCGGAACTTCATCAAGCGTAGAGCCCGAACCATGCCTTAATCTATAGGTGATGTCTCAAAATAGGATGAGCTCGTTGGGAACCCCAAGAGGAAGGTATGATGAGCACAACATCAAGTTTTAACTTTGCCCCAACTTACAGTGAGGTTGTCAATCTCACTAGTTTTGCTGAAACAAAGAATTAAACGTATTGTGTGGAAGATAGTAATTGCTTATAAAAAGTAAATAGTAGAATAGTAAATTGTAGATAGTAGATTGATGGTAAAAGATTGGACCAGGTCCATAGTTCACTAGAGGTGATTCTCCTTAAATAGATAACATGTTGGGTGAACAAATTATAGTGGGGCAATTGACAGACACCGAGAAAACATACATGCATATACTAATCATCTTGACTCCTATGAGATTTGATTGGGCATTACAACATTATACATAGACCATAATCCAACTGCATCTATGACTAATAATCCACCTTCAGGTTATCATCCGAACCCCCTATAGTATTAAGTTGTAAGCAACAGATAATTGCATTACGCATTGCATGTAAAGTAAACAATACGATTGTTCTATAAACAAAGGATTGCTGTTTTCTCCCTAGTAGAAACATCACATCTAGTACCTTAGAGATTTCTGTCACTTCCCCAGATTACTAGAGTCATGAACCCACTATCGAGCATAAATACTAACTCTTGGAGTTGCTAGCATCTACTTGGCCAAGATAGCTACTAACAACGGAAAGCATGCAAGATCACAAATAACAAAGACATGATAGAATCAATAATCAATCTGAAATAGCATCTCAATATCCATCGGATCCCCGCAAACACAATATGTAGGATTACAAATAGATGATCTTAATCATGAACGGAGCTCACAAGATCTAAACATTGTAGCACAAAGGAGAAGAACAAACCATCTAGCTACTACATGGACCCATAGTCCAGGGATAAACTACTCACGCATCACACCGGAGGCAGGCATGGTGATGAAGAAGGCCTCCAGGGTGAACTCTCCCCTCCGGCAGGGTGCTAGGAGGAGCTTCAGATCCCTCTCGATCTAGGGATGGAAATGACGGCGGCTACAGACTCTTTCATGGAACTTTGATCGGGTCCTTTGGGTTTTCGTCCCGAGGGGTCTTTATAGGAGAAAGGGCTAGGTCAGTGGAGAACCAGGGGGCCCACACCCCCTGGTGGCGCGGCTAGGGCTGGCCGTGCCATCCTAGGGTGTGGCCGCCCTGGTTCCCCTCTTCGGCTCCTCTCCGAACTCCTTGTTGCTTCGGGTAAAATATCGACTTTGGCTTTTGTCCGGTCCAATTCCGAGAATATTTCCTTACTAGCTTTTCTGAAACCAAAAACAACAGAAAACAGGCAACTGGCACTGTGGCATCTTGTTAATAGGTTAGTTCCAGAAAATGTGTAATAATACTCCAAAGTGTGGAAAAAATATAAGAAAGTAGATATAAAACAAGCATGGAACATCAAAAATTATAGATACGTTTACAGCGTATCAACAAGAAACTGACTGGGAGAACGTCCTAGCCCGCATAGTCGTTAACATCACCTTTTTCTCGAGATCTGACCAAGTTAATAGCCAGGGACAATGCTAGTAAGTACTTTGAATGTACTTGCAAACCACCTTAAGAGAATAATAAGAACAAGAGGATATGCAATATGGCTGTGGTAGTAGGAGGGCTCCATAATAGGTTCCTTTCTAAAGTAGCTTATCTTGTAGATATAGCATCTACATATCTTTGTTGAAAAACTCTTGTAAAATAGTTTGAAAGTCTTTTTTTAGAAAAGTTTTGGAAACACTAGGACTGGGTCACCCATTTGTTCCTCCTTCAGGTCATCTCATGACCAACTCCCTTCCTTCCCTTTCTGACCATCCCATGGTCACCACATATTTCCAAAGCCTTTGCTTTTCCGAAGTCCTTTTTGAAATCAAAACCAGCACCTCTCTACAACATCCTTCCCAACCATCCATGACCGTGGATACGGTTATTCGAATAGATTTACACTCTGCAGAGGTTGTACACTTTACCCACACCAACCGAGTACCCTGCCCTGATCCTCATTGATCGTGGGTCGAGTAACCGATCAAGACTCTCCGGATGCCACTCTAGCATAGGCCCTACCCTATGAGTTTTTCCTCTCAACACCAGGACATGGGGGATCCACGGACCAACCAGAGTGCATTCTGACTCCTCGAGAGTGGACACTTTCAATGAGAGCCTCATAGTATCGTCCGGTCACTCACATGGGTGATCCTGCTTACTCCAGGTGACTGTCTAACAGTTGACCCTTTTAGTAAAAGAAGCCTGGAATTAGAGGGAGCTAATCCCTTATAAGCAGTTATGATAATTCCCACACCAGAGTAGCAAACTTCAAGCCTAGCCCTATCCCATTCCAGAGTAATGTAGTTGCACGGGTTAATTATTTTGGCAAAACTGCAAAGAAATGGGTGCATTTTCGTAAACCTTTTTCCTCCATCATTCCTTTAGTATTTTGTAAAACAAAACCTTTTTCCTTTATCAAGCTTCTCCTAGTAGGTCATACCTCACCAAGCTTTTATCATAAAACATTATGTAAATTTTTTCTAGGGTCTTTCCATTCTCTAGTTTTGCTTTGGCTAAAACATGGTCTCCAAGGGGGTATGGTGTTATACACCATCTACCATACTAGGGATAAGTAGGTGTCATCCAAGGGGGTGGTACTTAGTAGTACAAAATGTGTAATGGTTTGGAGGATCCATGCCACTACCAGGTATAGATCATCATATAATAAAGCAATGCAGTTTTTATAAAACAGTAAGTAAAACATGCATAAGTAAAACAGTAGGACAAGACTTATGAGCAAGAAGGTGGCTTGCCTGTGATCAGCAATATGGCATGTATGTCCCTAGACTTCTTTTTTAGATAACCAAGAATACCAATACCAATAATAATAAGATCTCTTCTTCTCGGCTTCAATACAAGCGCAACTATCGCCGTCATCGAGTATACATGCAAACAAGAAAGGCCACAATCAAAGCAAGTCATAGAAGTGGACATACATACAGAAAGAAAGTGAACGATACAAGTTTATGATTCAGTAGGTTTTGAGAGGATTGGATTTAGAAGATTGAAATTGTCTTAGAAGCATTCGTAGGAAATCCTATAGGATTAATAGTCTAGAAAGATATTTAGGAGAGGGCTTTTAGACCAAGGCTATATTCTGTATGATACCATTGTATAAAAATGATACCAACATATAGGTGTTGATAAAATGAAACCAGCAAAAGTGGTTTCACTATTTTATCAAAATCCATTGATTTACTATGCATTTCCTAGTGAATAAAACTCTAGTTTTAGGAAATAATTCACCAGGAATGTTTTGTAGGTACAAAAATCAATTCCTTGTATGGTTAAGTAGGTATTTATTGATTGATTCACCGAGAGTTGGAATCACCTTAGACTAATTACTATAATGCTCTCAGAAAATTCCCAAAGGAGGTTCTGGCAGGTTTTTGTCTTTTTAACCAGAATTAATCTACAAGAGCTTTTGATATGATTCCAAGGACACATGGTAGGTATTTATAATATCTTTCCGTATAAATTGGAACCAACCTTTGTGGATTTACTGAACTACTGAGGTGATTTTATTAGTGAATTAACTATGCACATAACAGATTAATTCATAATGAATCCACAGGGGCTTAGAAAATTATGGGCTCCTAGGTTTTGATAGATATTGCTATGTATGTGTACTAGGAGTTGGAATTATGTCAATACTCATTTTAGTTTGACCTAGAGAAATTCCTAAAGTCATGTCTGTGTTGTTTTTGTTATTTTTACTACGGGCAATATATGAAGTAACTGACTATGGGGCCATGGTGACATTCAAGGTATGACCCATACCTCGCAGTACAAAATGGATTCAATTCAGTTGGATATGTAAATATTACAAAAAGATTTATTTTGTGGAAAGGATACATCTAGGGGCTGGGATTACTCTATTTATTTTAGACCACCACTTGACCAAACAGGGTACTGCACGTTAGAGAAGTCATGCATTTATATGGGAGAAATTAGATTTGGGCTTATAATGACATTTTCCATTTTTATTTCGAATTAAACCTACTGCTGGTTTACAGATCTATAGAGTAATTTATAAAAGAAATAGGGGCATGGGCCAAATGGGCTGGGATCTAGAGGTAAATGGTCCGGAGGGGGTGGATTCTACCCACGGCTGGCAACGCCGCGTGCGGGATGGCGGGTTCGAATCCCGTAGGGCGGGGCCCGGCAGTCAGTGACCCGTGGCGCCGAAGAGGTACACGCAGATTTGGGCCGCTAGATCAAGTGAGATCCAACATCGCCCAATCATTGTCCACCCCCGCCGCGGCAACGACGAGAGAAATCCTAGGGAGGTTGGGGAGGCACGAGTGAGGCTCACGGGGGATCATAAACGACCGTGGATGCGACGGGGAGATGTGGGCGATGACGGTGACCCCGGGGATGGGCGGCATGGTGACGTTTGCTTCCAGAAAACGGCTCACACATAGACGCCCGAATGGAGCTCGCTGGAGAGGTTGCTGTGGTGGCTACATGTTGAAAAGAAATCCAAGGTTAGAACTAGAATAGTAAGGGGAGTTCGGGAGCGGGACATGCAGGGCTTGGGAAGCAAGGGGGAAGAGGCTACGCTCGATTTTTGCTCGAGGAAGAGGCTAGATCTTCTTCCTTCTCTTATGCAGGGTAGATCAAGGGAGAGGGGTGGAGCTATGGAGGGGTAAGTGGGAGGGGGAGGGAGCAAATGAGGGCCGAAGGAGAGACAAGTGAGCCTCTGCGCTATTTAACTCGAGAGGGAGGGTGTATAGTGCACCAAGTGCACAAATGGCTAGGGCTTGATCCATGGCTTGCTCATTGGTTAAGCTGGGCGGTGGAGGGGTGTGTGGGGCCTGGTACTAGACCAGAGAGGGACAAGAAAGCTGCTGGGTGTAGTATTTGCCAATATTGGTTTAAACAAGTGCCCTCTCTCTCTCACTCAAGCACATGGGACAAGAGGGAGGGGTGCTACAGTGGTGCTACAATGGAGCATGACCAGGAGTGAGGTAGGGTGTTGTGTAAGTTTGCTTGACCAATATTGGTGATGGTTGGGGGTGTTTTAGGTCAAGGATTGATTGATTTTGCACATTTGATCAAAGAGATGGTTATGAAGGAAGTCTAGAAATTTGCATTCGACATGATGGGGAAATGGTACTAGTGGAGGGATAAGGTCCAGATATCTCTCTAGGAATTGTTTGGGATGTTTCTAAAGAGTATAAGTCCATTTAATCTTATTTGTTCAAAAAGTGCGGAAATTGTTTATAGAAGCTAAAGGAACATTTTTACATTAGGCAAGGTGGGTTTTTGGTGTGAGATGGTCCTAAATACCGTATCACACATTGGGGATTTTTCTTGGAATTTATTTAGAAGGAAAAGTATTTTTAAGGGATTGTTTCTTGTTTCTGCCATTTAAGAAAAAGGGCAAAAAGAAATAATAGAAATATTTATTTTTTAGAGGGTAGGATATGATAGGATATATGTGCAGCAAATGTTCCTTGAGTTGGCAAATTACTTTGGAGCAAAACAAACTTGTCTTTATGGAGAGAGATTTGGAGTTTTTGTCCCTTAAAAGAATTAGATAGATTTTGGGCCATGATATTTATGGATAATAGTTGCTAATTATATATCTCCATGGTATAAGATGTACACCATATGTATCCACCATGTGATACCTTGGGTTTTGAGAATTTGGCTTGATTTTGGTAGAAAACAAGAGATAGAGGATCTTGGGCAAAGTTAATTGTATACCTTCAAAATCTGGTTGGGTCTTGGATCTCAGAGCTCCCCTTGGGGCATGGGCTAGATGGATGGATATACCAAGTTTATTATATCACCATGGTACGAGGAGTTGAGGTTGATCCTGATTTAGCTCTCCAAGAAATTAAATCATAGAATTGAATAAAATAAGGGTGCCAAAAGAGATTATCAAATAGCCTTCAAAACCATGTGGGTTTTAGAAGCACAAGGATTGAATTGGAACAAGTGAAGTAAGGATTGGTATACCTTTATGAGTAGAGTACAACCATTTCAAGGGTTTGTCAAAAGAAGATAGTATGAAGATGTGAGCTTCTTCCAAAGTAGGCATGTTGATAAGATTTGCAGAGAAGATTATTTTCTTGCCTGCAAAACTATTAAGAAAAAGTGGCTTAGAGGATGATCAAGACAAGGGAAAGAGTGGGCCTTGGTAGTACTTAGGATGTTTGACAAGACGGTTCAAGTGCATTTCCAAAAATGCACAAGGGTTGGAAATGATGGAGTCGCAAAGATGTGATATTGATAATAGTTTTCCAGACTTAGCCATTTTTGGTAGTTTGAGGGTTTTTCACTAGAATACAAGTGTTGATGTTTTTGATTGGTTGCAAGGTTCCAAATCATCATCAAATGGATGATGTTGAAGTGTATATGGAGTAGGAAGGATCCATGCTTGATATTTGTCTTCATAGACTTGGAAGCTTCTAGAAGGAATAATTTCAGAAGTGATCTGGTTATGGGTTTTTAGATGAGCACTTACTAGCTAGAGATTAGATCCAGCTTTGTAATCTTGCTTAATGTTTGGGATCTTAGTAACATATTGATCCTAGAGTATGAACCCATAGAGTATCTCATACAACTTCCTAAGCAAACAAGTCAAACAACAGATCAAGGCAATTCATCTTACAAACAGATCCACTACTACTATGGATACCACCAAGCCTAGCTTTGGGGTAAAGATGGTTATTTTGATAGGTTTGAGTTTTTAAGAAGGTAAGGTCCTTGGTACTTCTACCAAGAATAAAATTTGAAAGCTTTATAAAAGGTTCTAGAAAAACCTAGAGGTAAGAGCAGTTGAAAGTTCTGTCTTGAAAACATAAGGAGATTATATCTTATAGATCTCCAATAATTTGATCAATAGAAGCTACTAAAGTCGTTTTGGGGTTGCAAGGCATCTTGGCTCAGATTTTTGAAATGCCAGAACATTTGAGAATATATAAAATGAGCCAAGATAGTTTTGTTGAATAGCTTTTCTCAACTGAGGGTGAGGTAAGGAGTATATCACATGATATACATTCAGATGCATAAGCACAAAAAAACAACAATCAAACACTGCATCACTAAACAAGAATTTTTTTTGTTCCCCCCAATTTTTGCATTCTGGACAACTAATCAGGTTTGCTGAAATTGGGATGTTACATCATTTCTGAGAAGGTTTTTTGAGATGAAATCAATATATCAAATTTAATTTTTTTGCAACTATGTCACATAATATGACATGACGCGAAGATTTTACATGGTTTCGGTCGTTTTTAAATTTCTTATGCCCATTTCAAACTATGGTCAAAACGATAGGCATGAAGATTCTTAGTTAGGGGTTGAGCCTCGCTAAAATCGCATTGGAGCTATGATAAAACATCATATTGTGAACCTAAAAAATGATTTTTACAAAATATCATGAGCATTCAATCATGTACCTGCAGTACAAATTGTACCAACTTCCTACCAATTCGACAGATATTTGTCTTTTTCACGGGGGGTGGACAAAAAGTTTTGAGATACCCTAGTTGGGACATTGTCCATGTAACATGGTCTAGTATTTTTAAAAATGGGGTGGTAGAAATTTGAATCTTTTATATGGGGTTTGCTTCACAAAACACCCACTTTTTGGCGCTCGGAAATTAAAAAAATGACTTTTCTGTGCTACAAAAAGGAAAACTTCCTTCAGCAATATTGTTCGCCATCCTAATATGCACGTGTGTGCACAATATGGGCATATTATCACAAACTATGCCACAATTCTAGCCATAACATTGGTCTTGAAACCTCAAACATGATAGTTTTGAGAAGGTTTTTATGGGCTGCAATCAATATACCAAGTTTGATATTTTTTCTTGCAACTATGTCACATAATATTACACCACGCGAAGGTTTACATTGTTTGGATCGTTTTGAATTTTTGATACCCGTTTCAAACTATGTTCAAAACGGCAGGCATGAAGATTCTTAGACAGGGTGTGAGCCTCGCTAAACTTGCATTGGATATCTGATAACACATCATATTGTGAACCTAAAAAAAATTATACAAAAAGGCATGAGCATTCAATCATGTACCCATAGTACAAATTGGACCCACTTCCTACCGATTCTATAGACATTTATGTTTTTCATGAGGGGTAGACAAAAAGGTTTGATATACCCCAGTTAGGACATTGTCCATTTAACATGGTCTAGTATTTTTCGAAAAATGGGTGGTAGTATTTTGAAACTTTAATTTGGTGGTTGCTTCACAAAACACCCCTTTTTTGCGCTCAGAAATTGAAAAATGCATTTTCTATGCGCCAAAAAGGAAAACTTCCTCCTACAACATTGTTAGCCATCCCTAGATGCGCATGTGTGCACAATATGGGTATATTATCACAAACTATGCCGCAATTCTAGCCATAACTTCAGTGTTTTGGGCTGAAAGCGTTGAAACCTCGAACCTGATAGGTCATTTCTGAGAAGGTTTTTTTGAGATGCTATCAATATAGCAAGTTTGATATTTTTTCTTGCAACTATATCATATAATATGACACCACGTGAAGGTTTTACATTGTTTGGACCGTTTTTGAATTTCTTATGCCTGTTTCAAACTATGGTCAAAATGGTGGGCATGACTATTCTTAGCTAGGGGCTGAGCCTCACTAAACTCGCATTGGATCTATGATAAAACATCATTTTTTGAACCTAAAAATGATCTTTACAAAAATTCATGAGCATTCAATCGTTTACCTGTAGTTCAAATGGGACCTACATCCTATTTGTATTTTTCACGAGGGGTGGACGGAATGGTTTGAGATACCCCAGTTGGGACATTGTCCATGTAACGTGGTCTAGTATTTATGAAAAATAGGATAGTAGCATTTTAAAATTTTCATTTGATGGTTACTTCACAAAACACCCATTTTTGGCACTCTGAAAATGGAGCCAGCCAATAAGAATAGAGAGACAGACTATCCACGGATCACCCCATAGAAGTAGATCTCAACCGTCCACATGGACCCCATCCAGTGACCCAAATTTTATCTCCCGCCAGGTCTCCCGCCTCCCCTCCCCGTCCATAATTTAATACTAAATGACCGAAAAGCCCCATAGTTTCCACAGTAGCATCACAAAAATGATTAGGGGCAGTTTTGTGAAATCCTCCACACCACCCATCCAGATTGAGAGGGACATACACCCAAACCCTAATCCCTCCCACCCTGCAGTGCTCTCCCACAGATAGTATCCCTTCTCCACACTACTCATCTGATGTTGTGGCCACAACAAACCCCTCCTCTCCTCTTCCTTCATGACCCATGGTCGCCCTCTCACGTTACCCATTCATCCGCCTTCGCCCACCTCTAGAGCTGGTGGTTCCGCCGGGTAGCGGTGTCGGCAGACGGAGAGGTCGATGACGCACCGGCCCATGACGAGGAGGTGTTTGGCGGCTGGAGGGAGGATGTTTCGGGGGGGAGGGGAGGTGGACAGAGCTCATCGAAGGGAGGAGGTGTTTGGTCCAGCCTAGGAGGAGGCACATGTGTAGGTTACCCCAGGGTTTTTTCGTCTACTCGGCATGTGTCAAGGCTAGCGGAGGGCCTCCCATGTTGCGTCCTTCTGAGCCACAGCCGTCCTCCCGTGCTGGTGGTCTCCGGTGAGTTTATCTGCTCTTGATATCCCCTGTACAGCTTACTTCCATGGATGGAAAGCAGGGGACGAGCGGGGGGCGATACCCCCTGATGATTCGCTCATCCCGCGTAAACGATCAACAAATCGCTAATATTTTGCCTTTAGATGCCACTTCGCTCGCCCCTTGTCCGTGCCTAACTCACGGGAAGTAGTCCACAAACTCCCTATTCGAGGCCTATTTAGTACAAGGAATCAACGTAGCAGACAATAACTTGGCCCAGAAATTAAAAGCCCTCTCGAATACAAGGAATTAAGGGATCAACACGTACTCATAATTAGACCAGATCGTCTGTTTCTGTTTTTTTGCTGCGACAGTGTTCCATGCATGTTTGTCGGCCACCACCGAGGGCTCAAGATCGAAGATCGCTCAAAAAATTGGGAATTGATAAGAGCAATTGGTGTATCATTTCTCTGGCTATTTCATTGTTCTCTGTTGATTGCTTAATCTAGATTCTAGATTTCTTTGATTTCTTCCATTGTATTGCATGGTTGTGTATGGTTTCTCCGGTTGTACAAGTTTCTTAGTCTTGTTCACTGGATATACTAGAAGCTATTGGTTAATGCTGAACCTAGTTAAGCTAAATTAAGATTAACATAATAATAAGATCTGCATTATGCATTTCTCTTCAAGTTGACTTGATGTATTATATATTTATATTAACGAAATCATCTTGCTATTATGTACTATAGTTAATACGATGACTTGACACTATTCTGGTTTCTATTTGAGAAACATCAACATAAAGGTGCTGGGATTTTACTTTAGGAGCCATAATGATACTAAAAGCTTGGTTCTCACATACCTGATGGAGTTTGCTGGAGCCCATCAACCTCAGCTATGGCACCGGATTCTCAGGGTCGAGCTTACTATGCTGCAACCAAAGCAACAGTGTCTTCTCCGGTTGATGGGAACTATCATATTGTTTTTGTTACTTAGTTGCTGGGACATGATGTCGTTCATTATTATTGAGTCAAATCCCTATGTGATATGGAGGGTTCTGAATATCTATGTATTAGGATCTGGTCGAGTATGTACGATGTTACTTTATGGTTGCCACTGTACGTGTTCCTTCCTTTTCGAGTTTATGGTGTAAGTGATAAGTGATAAGGAGCTGCATAAAATGGAAAATCCTATACTGAATGTTCTCTATTCGAGGTGTCAGTTTTAATTCTAAGATAAAATATAAAGTTATGCAACTGTTTCCTAATGCTAAAATATGATTTGTTTGAACAAGGACATAGTATAACTTAAAATTTGCCCGGTGCACTACCGTGTCTTATTCATGATGCATGTTATCCATGTTTTCATTGACTTGTTTAGCACACAAGGTTCATCTTGGAGCTCCCCCTATATTTCCTCTTGTAGGTTATTCATGACATACTTTTCTTAGTTTCTCATCTCTTGTAGTGACTTTGTTTTTTGCAAAAAAAATCCTAGTGTCTTTCAGTCTTCATATTGGAGTACCATTTTAGTGGCGATCGTATAAGATTCTTAACCATTGTATGGTATCAATGCAACTAGAAGAATCTATAATTATTGAGGTGCAAGAGCTAGTGTCTCTGACTGTGGCATCCCGCTAAAACTACTACTAGAAAATCACGTTGTTTTTGTGCATTTCATCTTCATGACCGCATGCTCATGTCATCATGCCACATTGCATTTGAGCATCGTCATCATCATGCATGGTTTATCAAAAACTATTTTCGAAAAGTTTGTTTTTATTTTCTAAACGCCCCATCTTTATTTCAAATTAAAACCCGGTCTCTTTCGGATCTTTTTGTTTTGCCTAAAAATAATTTACAGACGGCCTTTTAAATAAAGCAAATCAAAAATATAAATAAAAACTATTTTCTTGGGGGAGGCCGCCACTGACCAGGCCCAAAGGCCCAGTCAGCAGTCGGCCTACAACCCCAACAACCCTAGCCCTAATCCCCTTAGCCATCTGCTCACACCCCACATTCCCCAGCCGCCGCCACTCCTCTGGCACCCGCACGCAGCGACCCAGTCCCGCTCGTGCCTGGCTGCTCCCTGGCCCCACCCCGCGTCTACCGACCATGGCCACCTCGCATCGGTTCTCCAGCCCCGTACGAAATCCCACCCACCCCACGCGACCGACACCACCCCACGACGCCCTGGCCCCACCACGACCGCTCTCCCATCTCACGATCCCCTCCCCACCAACCATCGTCATCGCCTCCCGTGATCCCGTTTCCGCGAGCACCGCCGCCGCTGTCTACCCTCCCGATGCAGCACCGCCGCTGGTGTGTCTGCTGCAAGCCACAGTCGTCGCCGCCCTCTCGCTCGTCTCCAGCGCCCCGTCCCCTCTATCTCCGGCGGCCACGCCCCGACCTCGGCCGCGCACAGCTACGACGTCCTCGTCTGCGCTGGCCCCCGCCGTTGTTGCCTCTTCCTCTCGGCCGGTCGTGCGCCTCCGCCATCTGGCCGCCGCTTGAGCCGGGCGCCTCTTCGCCGCCGCGTATCCTCCCCGTCCTCGTCTGGTGCCGCGCTCGCCCCGCGCCCTACCATGACGCGTGAGCCCCTCTCCACCGCCGAACCATGCACGTCGAGCTCTCCTCCTCTCCGCTCGCCTCGCGCCTCCGCCGCCTGTCTGTGTGGGATCAGACCGAGCATCGACCTCGTCCTCCATCAGCCGTACGCGAGCACCACCAGGGCCTGTTGTTTTCTGCACCGTGAGCAGCTGCTTCTGCCTTTGTGCTCTCTCGCCACCACCACCGCCAGGCCCCATGCGAGCGACGCCGTGACGCCCCTGTGTCCACCGCACCGCGCGAGCCTTCGAGCTCTGCCTCGAAGCCCCTATGGCCAGCGCCCTACGGAGCCTCCTCGATCACCGCCTCCCTCCAGCGGCCGCCACTGTCGTGGGTTGTTCCCTGTACTTCGTCCCGCGGCAAGCACATCCTCGTGTCCTGCCTCTATCTGTTGTTCGATCCAATGAGTAGGCGCTTATCTACGTTGCTGCATGTTTGTATCTCCAGGTGTTGATCAGAGATCTTCCGCGAGATATTTAGTGCTACTCGTAAATAGCGAAACCTCTGACCAACACCCAGTCAAGGGGATGTCCACAAGTTCTCCACCAGTGACACTCAGTCAAAGACAAGTAGTGTTCCCCAAGTTCTCCCAACGACAAGACCAGCTCGATGCCGACGATTTTCCAAACAAGGTGCATGACGCCACTCGACGACCTCGGCGTCGATCCCCAAGTCCTCCATCGACAAACCAAGTCGAAACCCTAGGTCGACACCGAAGAGGATATGCGACAAGATCTTCTTCATGGACCCGAAGACGCTGAGACCGCCAAGCTCTCCATCCCGGATTCCAAGGCCGAACCGAACCCCTCGGAACGCCAAGTTCCTCTTCCCGGCTGCGATGCCCGAGAACACGGAACGTCAAATCCTTCGTTCCGGAACGCCAAGCTCTCCTACCGTTGTCCGAGACCGTTTCTGTCGAACCGTTCCCCGTCGAACCCTGTCGAACCCCGAACCCCCGGAACCCAAGATCGCCGAACCCAGATGTGTGACCCTAAGCCTCTATTTTTATAATATGACATCTATACTATCGCATATTAAATGGTCCATGCACGCATACCTGTCTGTGGGTTTGGGAGCATTATAGTCGATTCACCTAAATTAAATATGGAGTGTTCATGCGGAATATTGTTGTCTTATTCTGGGCTCCATTTAAATTAGTGTAGTGAACCGATGCCATGGTTCGTCCTGTTAATACAACATTTAAATTGCAGGGGTTCTAAATAACTCGAACCTATTAATTAATTGTCGGGACCCCAGTTCCGCTTAATACTGCCTAATTGCACCGCATCTACATCATATCATAAGCATGCCGGATCTTTTGCATAGTATTAAATATTGCATCCGGTGTTTATTCTAGTGTTTGCTTCTTCACGGATTAGGCTGATGAGTTGATGCGTATCGACAAGTTCTCCGGATATGATCCTTCGGCAGTGTTTTCCCAGGCGAGCACCTCTCCCCCTTCTACCTATTTTCCATTTATAGTCTGTATTTCCTCCTGTTGATCTATTGCTATCCATGTCGTGATGCTTTAGTTTCCGTGCACCAGTTATATCCCGTGCAGCCTCTATATTGCCTTAGACACCTCCTATTACCTATGTTTGCTAGATAGCTGGCCTTGCGAGTCGTAGTTTCTTGCTCATGTACGATCTCGAGATGTCAAGTACCATAGTTGTTGGGATGCTGGCAGATGTTTATGGTGGAAATGTTTAGTGGTGGAGATGATCATGACTTTGAATACAACTATTAAAATGCTAGATATAACTAATGCAGAGGCATCGGTGGGCAATAGATGTTATTTGGTTCTTCCACGCTCACTTGTGTCCCGTAGGACCCCGAGTACTTGATACATGTTCCTTGATTTTTCGCACTATCCACATCCGGGAGGCCTTATGGACCCCCCCTGAGCCAGAGCTTGATTCATTTATATTTCTTGGGGCCACAAAGTAGTTTGGGGTTTTATTACTATCCTGTACTTATGCCATGTTACTGCTTTATTTAAGATTGTGCGTGGAGCACCTGTACTGTTTTGGATCACGCCACGTTTTCGCGGTATCGACAAGCCCAGTCACACTTTCGGGTTCCCAATCGTTTACAGCCATCGTCGCAAACCCTGGGTCCGTTCCGGAGCCGGCCAAGTTCGTTACGGGTAGCTTAGTGGGGTGGCCCCCTGAAATATTTCTGAATCCTGTGATCGCTTTGTCGTGAATGCCTCGTTGGGTTTTGAGTTGGTTTTTCCGAGGTTGATCGAGTGTGTGTTGCTATTTGTGCACCCCTGTAGGGTAAAACTTTCTGAAAGCCGTGTCCGCGGTTATGGACGACTTGGAGCACAGTATCTCGATCATAGTCAAGCATAACTAAAGTAGTGCTATAAATTTGACTTAATATATGACTAGTAATCGGATTCAACTATAACGGAATGGATATTAAAAATGCCAACAACTGCTGGATCTGGGTTGTTTTGTTATATATGCCTAGTAAGTATTGCAACTCCAATGGAATGTGATAACAGTGTCAACAACTGTTGGGTTTGGGATTCCTCAGGACAATTATATCTGACTAGTAAATGTTCCAACTACAATGGAATGGTGATTAAAACTGCCCACTACTAATGCTTCAGGATGACTCATGCTAACTATATCTGACTAGTAATTGCCAGAACTATAACGGAATGGGTAAAATTGCCAACCGTGTGAAGTCCTTGGTCCGACTTCCTCGTTTGGTCTCGAGGGGAAATACCAGGATGGGTTTGTTTGGTGTTAGCTTCAGGTTGGATCCGAATAGGTCTTTCTTACCCCTCTCTAATAGCCGACAGTTAATCTAGTCTCTATAGGTTGTTTAGTGCATGCTGCGCTGCCGCTTCAGTCCACCGTACCTATGTAGGCGAGAGCCGCCGAATTCTAGCCTCGCTGTCGTGGTGGTGTCACGGCAGATGCCATGGATAGGCTAAAGGTGGGGACTAATATACGCTAGGGGAATCCAGGGAGGGATAATGGAGTGATTCTCCACACAGAAGTTTGTATTGATTTCCTCCCAAGGTTACAAGTGCTCCTAGAGCTGTATTGGCGAGAGGAGGAAGAAAAGGCTCTCTTACTCTCACCCACAGATCAACCTGAAACCCTAGCCTCGACTGAATAGTAGAAAAACCAACCCCCTCTACTGAAGCCCTAGCCCCCCTTTTATAGGGGAGCCTTGGTTTCTGCCTAGGGCATACGTGGAGGCATATTCCTAAGAATATGGCTCCTCCCAAAGTGGTAAGCCGACCGGGGTGCTTTTCCCCCCCGCGTCACACATGCTTTAGCTACGTGAGCCTCTGCGGCGCCCTCGTCAGCTGACACGGGCGTCGTCACGCTTGTCGGCCACGCCCCGGTGGTCCTGTCCTTGCTTGCTTCGCTCAGGCAGTACGTATCGGGGCTCCTTTTGACCATCGAGATTCCTTCCTTCTCCTAGAAGCTTGCTATGACCCGGATGATGGTTCATCCGGCCACACCTGTTCCTGCATATAAGTAAAACATGCACTTCCGACTCACTGCTTAAGTCGGATGAGACCTAGTTAGGCGAATGCGCCCAGGTCCGGATTACCCCGTGATTCAGCCTGCCTTGAGGCGACCCGGCCAGCATCCGCTTTGACCTTGCCGAACCTCGGCTAACTTGGCCTTTATACCCCGGCGTGACCCTACCCGGGGGTATCCCCCCAACATTAGTCCCCGAAGCTGGTGCGGTCTTAGATGCCTTGCCGCTAAGGCCACACCAGGTTCAATTTCCAGCTTTGGTCGCTATTTCCGAGTTAGCTCTTTTACCTCGGATTTTATGGATTTACATTCCCTTCGCGCATTCCAAGTTTTTACTTGCTGGCTGGGTTACTACTTTAACTCGGATCTCATGGTTTTACTTTCCCTTCGCACGCGCCAAGTTTTTACTCGGTGGCCGGGTTACCATAGTTCCATCCGGGTCTCGTTTCCTTCCCTCGTAAGCCATCCCATGTGAAGGGTAATCATTTTGTCTTCTTATTTTAAGGGCCTGCACACTAACCGCCGCAGTAATTGTCAGTTATCACTGCGCGCGGGTCACGTCATGCCTGCCTCCTCGGTTTTCATATCACACTATCACGTCATAGGATGCTCTCTGCTCTGTGGCCCTCCGCGTGGCTCCCCGCTGATTGGTCCGGACGGACGATACACGGCCACTGTGTGTGGCCGGTACACAGGACGCGATCCCAGTCACCCCTGGTGGGAGTGGTTAAATAGCGGAGGGGTGCGTCCCTTAGGATTTTCCCCCCCTCCGCACCCCTCTGCCCGTTGCTATTCCTCTTCGTCTTCCTCGCGACCGCGCCGCCGCCAGCACTGCCAAAAAGCAGCGTCGCCGCCGCGCTTCTCCGCTGCACCTCTGCGTCACCGTCACTGCGATGTCAATCTCTCGCTATGGGTCCTCGTCAATCTAGGCCACTGTCCCCCGCCGCCTCTAGCGCCAGCGAGGGCCTCGAGGAGCAGATGACAGAAGAAGAACTCGCCATTGCTGAACAAGAGATGGAGGAGGACACCGTGGCGGCGGACCGTGGTGCGTGGGCCGGCTCCTGGGTCTGCCAGGACGACCTAGACTGGCTCTACCGGACCAGACGCATCCCCGCCGGCGTCGCCGCTCGCCTCGCCTCCGCCGAGCTAGCTCCTTCACCCAATCCTGGGGAGTTCGTCGTGTTCCTGTCTCACTTTCAACGGGGCTTCGGACTGCCGGTGAGCGATTTCCTCCAGGATTGGCTCAGTACCTACCATCTCCAGCCGCACCATCTTCTAGCCAGTGCCATTACTTCTCTCTCTGCCTTTGCTTCTACGATCGAAGGCTACGCCAGACTGTGGCCCACGAAGGAGCTGTGGATCCGGTTTTTCGGCCTCCGTCGTAACGTTATCCCCAACATCCACACTGATCCGGAGGACAAGCGACTCACTCAGTTCGGAGCGGCCTCCATCTCTCCCCAGAGGTTTTCTGTTTTCCCCCGGGTCACTGGGCTAGAATCCTACAAAGGGTGGGCCCGGACGTTCTTTTACGTCCGGAACACAGGCACCGAAGATTTGATCCGGTTGCTTCCCTATACACCGGGTCCACCGAACCCGGATCTGTGGGACGCCGTTCCCAGGAAACCTACGGCCCTGGCCAACCAAGTGAGCAAAAGGTTCACGGAGCTGAAGGAGCTTGGGGTGCGCAACGAGGATGCAATGATCACTTTCGTGCGCAACCGGATCTCCCCTATCCAGAAGCGCACCCACAAGGTGTGCCATATGAGCTTCGGCCGCGATCCCAACCGGACTTCATCCTTCGAACTGAGCAACACGGAGATTTATCGCCGGGTTAAGGCTCTCTTCACCACTCACAAGGACTTCTCCTCTGAGTGGACTTGGGGGATTGAGCATTTCTGCCGTGACCGGCTTCCTCCCATGGTAAGTTTCATGCTGCAAACTTACCCCGGACTAACTACACGTCACTTATTGTTGCATTTTTGACTCATTTGTTCATTCTTTTCCTCAGCTATTCCTTCAGCAGACCCTCGAGGACGGCACCGATCCGACCCTTAAGTGGGCACCGGACCGGGTGACTCCGGATGAGGAGGATCCGGACCAAGAGATGTTTCTCCCCATGACCGACGCCATGAAACGACCCACGGGTAAATTCTCTTCTATTAGAGATTGGCCCGATGATGAAGATGACTCGGATATCGAGATAATTGAACCTTTTGAGGCTGTCCCCCTTTCTTTTGCTTTTCTGCCATCAGCTCATCCCGGTGGTCACATCCACGAGGATCCCCCTCTCGCTACGGGTGAGCCAGTTCCGGTGGCATCGAAGAAGAAGCGCGGGGCTTCTTCAAGCTCTTCCTCCGGACCTTCTCAGCCCGTCAAAAGGCGAAAGAAGTCCGGGGACAAGACTGTCTCCAAGCCAACAGGCAAGGCCCCAGCACGAAGAGCTCGGAAACCCAAGGAGGCCGAAACCTCGGATGCGTAAGTCATTCTTTCTTCCGTAACTTGTTCTTCCTTACTTCGTCGTAATTTTTCTTCTGACATTGCTTGATTTTGCAGGGCTCCGGTGGAGGTCCCTTAAAGTGGATCTAGCATCTCTTCACCTCTCCGGCCTAGCCCTTCACCCCGTCGTGACGACGAGTCACGTCCGCTGAGCCCTATTCCGGAGGGCTCTGCGACCGCTCCGGGTCACCGTGGAGCGGGGGGAACCGGCCCAGCCGGAGCAACGGCACCCACCACCTCGGCAACACCACAACCAGCAGCCACTAAGGCTACCTCGACTCCAGCATCAGTTCCAGTACCAGCAGCCAAACCAGCACCATCTCCAACTCCGGCATCAGCACCAACTCCGGCTGCGAAAACATCAACGCCGGCACCAAGTCCAGCAATGAGAGTACCAGCGCCTAGTTCCTCTACATCTTCTGAATCTTCTCAATCTCTGAAAACCGCTGCTACGGCTTCTTCTTCCCAGCAAGCCAAGGGCAAGAAGACTCAAGACGTTGCCAAGCACAGTGCCGCCGAGCCTGGGCAACGTACCCTCATATCGATGCTTCCTAAGAAAACACCAGCGGCAAAGGACGGCCCTGCCGAGCCAACTGATGCCCAGCAGTTGGTCCTGCATACCAGCCCTGCCCTTGCCTTGGTGGAGAGGAACGAAGCACATGCAAAGGGCTTGGTGACGCCCCATATGCCCACCGGAGAACGGTACCCCCCCGAGCCTGATGGAATTTGTCATGAACTGGAATAAGGCAGAGGTAGTTCTGGTTTCTGATCTCCCGGAAAAGTTCGGCCCTGCCGAGTTTTCCGCTCAGATGAATACCGCCGCAAAGGCAATTAACCTCGCTGGACGAATGATGGAGGTACGTCGTTTCTCCTTTGCAAATTGTAGATAATAACCATTAGTCCCCGAGCCTTCGGGGGAGTAACTTGTTACTTGGCCGGATGCTCTTTTATAGAACTAACGTAGCTCCATGATAACTTCGAATATGCACACACCTAGAGCCGGGTTAAGTTCCACTTGGCCCGGATTTTAGTAGACTTCGAATATGCACACACCTAGAGCCGGGTTAAGTTCCACTTGGCCCGGATTTGAGTACACTTCGAATATGCACACACCTAGAGCAGGGTTAAGTTCCACTTGGCCCGGATTTTAGTACACTTCGAATATGCACACACCTAGAGCCGGGTTAAGTTCCACTTGGCCCGGATCTTAGTACACTTCGAATATGCACTAGGCTGACTTAAGTTTCTGTATCTTTTTTAGGTGACCACCAACCGCTGGAGTGCTGAATTCCAACGCATGCTGGATACGCACAAGAATCTTCGCGCAAAACAGGCTGCACTCATCGCGGAGTACGAGAAAAGGGGTAAATTTCTTCCTTATCCTTTCCTCATTTTTCTTCAACTTCGTTTGCCGAATTAATTTGATTGTTCGGTTTCCGCAGCTTGGGTGGAGGCTGAGAACAAGATAATGTGGAAGAACTTGGAGCAGATCAAGGGTACATCCTTTTTGTCTTCCTTCACCGTGCTTTCTGTCTCCTTTCTCCTTTGGTTTGGCAAACATTCATACCTCGGCTCTGCCGGGCCAACACACGATTTCAGCATTGCTTGAAGAAAGTGTGCACGTGCCTGACATGATGCTGCATTTTCTCGAACAAGCAGGATAGCACCAAGCCGAGCTGAAGAAAAAAGATGATGAGCTCGCCCTCCTCCGGACCAAAGACGATGAGATTGCCAGGCTCAAAGCTAAGATGGCGAAGATGAAGGCGCAACACCAAACCGAGCTAAAAAAGGCTGGCCAGGACTACACCGAAGAGCGTGAGCGCCTGAACCTCCAAATTGCTAAGGACCGTGAGCTTCTTCATGAGGCCGACGTCAAACTTGAGTCGGCTAACGCCGAGCTTGAGCAGCTTCGGAAGAGGCGTGATAATTGCACCAAGGAACTGACCCGGATTCACAGCCACATCTCACGTAACTTCTTTTCCCTTATCCTCCTTATTTCTCTGGGTTACTTCATACGTCTTGTTTTCTCAGCTTCGTCCTTTGCCTTGTTTCTCAGGCCACTTTCCAGAGGGTACTGCTATTGCGAGTGCTGCTGTTGCCAATTTCCGCCGAGAGAGGGGTACTCCCGTCGCTCCTGACGGTGAGGGCATTCCCTTCGACATGGAGGACCTATTGGTCAGCCTGTCCTCTCGCGTGGAAATCATTAAGAACTACGGCAAAGATCTCCTTGACGTTTCAGTCCGAGTCTTCAACACGTTCTGGCCCGCTGATGACGCTCCGGAGAGAGTTACACATCTCGCTGAAAAGCTTTCGGAAATCAAGACCCAGCTCGACCTCTGGAGAGAATCTGTTGGACGTGCTGCAGCTGATACTATCCTTCACCACATTCTGACGTGGTATGAGAAGATAGATCTCAGCCTCCTTACACGCGTGCGCACAGGATCCAGATGGACCAATGACCCGGAGTGGGTGGCTCGGCGCCAGGCTTGCGCCCACAGTCTCATCGAATATGCCCCCATTCACGACTGGACTGAGGGTCCAGCTTCCTGGAAGCCGCTGGTGATGAAGAGGTCGAGAATGTTGAGGATGATTCAGGTGAGGACGAAGAGGACACTGCCTCGGATATCGAAGAGGGCGAAGATCATGCCGAACTTCCTCCCGCTGCTTCTAAGTAAAAAACACTTGAAAACCTATGAGATCCCCGGTATGCCGGGTGGAATTGTATTCCAAACATATGTGATATTTTGCTACCAAGTGCTTATGCCGAATTAACTTGGGCGTAGTCCCTGAGTTTCTTTTCTTGTTCGTTCAATCTCTTGGCTCGGTTCGTGTCTACCTTGGTTCGGTTTTACAACTTACGAATCCGAGCTTGAAAAATTGTCTTAACAATACTAGGAAACTTTTAGGCTTAGCTCAAAAATAGAACAACATAATAACTTGAAAATGAATACTGGGTTAGTCCGAAAAACAAACGTCGGCTCGAATAAATTCTTTTCCTTAGTCGTTTTTCATGTGCTACGCAATTGCAAACTTGTTCTCTTGCTTGCCATGAAGCCAATTCTTGTTGGACAGTAGAAAGTCGAAGAGTTGGGTTCTTGGTGCTCGCACATTACTAATCCGAGTTAAGTAGAATAACTTATTCCAGCTGACGTGCGAAAAACAACAAACAAAATTAAGGTAGTCCCCGAGTCACTGCTCGAGGTACCAACATTTCATTGATAAGCTCATTATCGATGTACATGCCGACATATGAGAAGACTCGGATACATACGCTTCTTTAGCTAAGTGTAGAAAGGACGAAGTAGAGCTATATTCCATGGTCGCTTAGATTCCTCCCCGGACCTGTCCGCCTTGTTCTTTTCATGTGGCTTTGCATCTATAAGATAGTAAGAATCATTGTGTAATGCTTTGCTCACGATGAACGGCCCTTCCCATGGGGGGGATAACTTATGCAGGCCCGTAGTATGTTGTACCAACCGGAGCACCAGATCGCCTTCCCGAAAGACCCGGGGGCACACTTTCCGGCTATGATAGCGTCGGAGATTTTGCTGATATATGGCGGATCTGGACAGTGCCAGTTCTCTCGCTTCTTCCAGCAGATCAACATCATTTTGCCGGGCTTCTTGCACTTCGGCTTCTGTGTATTGGGTGATCCTAGGCGAATCATGCTCTATGTCGGCTAGTAATACAGCTTCTACCCCATATACCAGAAAGAACGGCGTATAGCCTGTTGATCGATTCGGAGTTGTTCTTAAACTCCATAGTACCGCTGGTAGTTCTTCTATCCAGCACCCCGCTGATCTTTGCAGTGGCTCAATGAGCCGGGGTTTTATCCTGGATAATACTAATCCGTTGGATCTTTCCACTTGTCCGTTTGATGCGGGGTGGGCTACCGAGGCTATGTCCAGCCGGATCTTCTTATCCCGGCAGAAACGCGCAAATGCTCCTTCCGCAAAGTTTTTGCCATTATCAGTTATGATACTGTGGGGATAACCGTACGTCAAGATTATATCTTTGAGAAACGTTACGGCCGTAGCTCCATCACATTTTCTTATAGGTTTTACCTCAATCCATTTCGTAAACTTGTCCACCATGACCAGAATGTGAGTCATGTTTCCCCTTGCTGGTTTGAACGGGCCAACCATATCCAAGCACCATACGGAAAATGGCCAAGTGATTGGTATGGTCTTGAGTTCCGACATTGGCATATGTGTCTTGGTGGCATACCTCTGACAACCATTACATTTTCTCACCAGATCTTCCTCTTGCTCTAACGCATTCGGCCAGTAGAATCCGTGCCGGAAAGCTTTTGCTACCAAGGCTCGGGATGAGGCATGATGCCCGCATTCCCCCTGATGTATATCTCGGATGATTTCAAGTCCTTCTTCCAGGTCAACACATCGCTGGAGTACATTGGTCACACTCATTTTGTATAGTTCGGAATTGATGATTGTGTAGCCCTTTGCCCTCCTCTGTGTTTGCCTGGACAACACTTCCTCAGTGGGTAACATTCCGTCCCTCAGGAATTGAAATATAGGCAATGCCCAAGCTGGTATTTCTCGCACAGGGAACACATCCTCATCAATCTCCATCTGATCCACTGGCATAACTTCAACCGGACCACGCTGAGCAGTCCCCGGGTCTTGCGAAGCAGTCCCCGGGTTTACTGAAGCAGTCCCCAGATTTGCCGAGGTAGTCCCCGGGTCCGGCGCATCACTTCCCGCGTCAATGTCCATGGGCACAGCTTCGGACTCTGCGTCCTCCGGGACATAGATTGACTCGGACTCTGGGGATGGCCTGATGGATGGTTTCCTGAGGTGCTCTAATGCTATACCCGATGGAATTGCTTGTCGGGTTGACCCGAGCTTTGACAGCATGTCGGCAACCTCATTTTCCACCCGGGGTACATGGTGAAATTCGCATCCCTCAAAGTAACCAGATATCTTCTACACATGAAATCTGTACAGTGCCATGTTTGGATCAAGGGCGTCCCATACTCCCGATACTTGCTGCACCACCAAATCCGAGTCGCCAAAGCATATGATCCGACGCATCCCAATTTCTTTTGCTACCTTAAGCCCATGCACAAGTGCTTCATACTCAGAGACATTGTTTGATGCGGTGAAATGGATCTGCAGTACATATTTCAACTGATCCTTCTTTGGCGAGGTGAGTACAACTCCGGCACCTAGCCCGGTTTTGGTCTTTGATCTGTCAAAGTGCATTCGCCAATAGTTCGGATCCGGAAGTGGCGGTTCGTATTGTACCTCGGCCCAATCCACGAAGAAGTCCGCCACAGCTTGAGATTTGATGGCCTCTCTTCTGTCAAACTGCGGTGCATAAGGTGCTAGCTCAATTGCCCATTTTGCAATTCTGCCACTCGCATCCTTGTTACTCATTATCTCGGATATGGGGGCCTCACATATGACTCGGATAGGGTGCTCCTCAAAGTAGTGCTTCAGTTTCTTGGCGGCCATGTACACGCCATATGCCACCTTTTGGTAATGTGGATAGTTCTGCTTTGAGGCTGACAGCACCTCGCTCAAGTAATACACCGGCCTTTGCACCGACTTACCTTCCTCGTCGCGCTCCACCACTATCACTGCACTTACAACTCGGTTTGTTGCGGCTATATAGAGCAACATTGGCTCCTTCGATAGTGGTGAGGCTAGTACTGGTGTTGTGGCTAACATTTTCTTCAGGTGGGTAAAGGCTTCGTCGGCCTGTGGCGTCCAAATGAACTTATCCGACTTTTTCATGAGTTGGTAAAGAGGCAATGCCTCCTCTCCCAACCGGCATACAAACCGACTTAACGAGGCCAGGCAACCTGTAAACTTCTGGACATCGTTAAGACACTTCGGCAGTTCCATTCGCTCGATGGCTCGGATCTTAGTTGGATTAACCTCGATACCTCAGCTGGAAACCAGAAAACCAAGCAGTTTTCCCGCCGGGACACCGAATGTGCATTTTTCCGGGTTAAGTTTCATCCGGAACCTCCTTAGGTTCGCAAATGTCTGCCTGATATCGTCAAGGAGCGTTTTGCTTTCCTTGGTCTTGATAACCACATCATCCACGTACACCTGTACATTTTGACCTATTTGGTCGTGCAAACATTTTTGCATACATCTTTGGTACGTTGCCCCTGCATTACGTAAACCAAACGGCATGGTGCGATAGCAATAAGCCCCATACGGGGTAATAAATGCAGTCTTTATTTGATCATCCGGATTCAGAGGTATCTGGTGAAAACCTGAATATGCATCAATGAACGACAACAGTTCACATCCAGCAGTTGAGTCTATGACCTGGTCTATTCTTGGCAGCGGAAATGGATCTTTTGGACACGCCTTGTTCAGGTTCGTGTAATTGATACACATGCGCCAAACCACTGCCACATTCGGGTCATCCTTCTTCTTTTCCACCAGCACCGGATTGGATAGCCAATCCGGGTAGAGAACCTCCATGATAAATCCTACAGCTAGCAACCGAGCTATCTCATCCCCAATGACTTTCCTCCTATCTTTGGCGAAGCGGCAGGGAGGTTGCTTCACCGGCTTAGCTCCGGGTCTCACATTTAAAGAGTGCTCGGCCAGCTCCCTCGGAACACCTTGCAAGTCCTGTGTGGACCAAGCAAAAATTTCTCGATTCTCACGGAGGAAGCTGACGAGCTCGCTTTCCTATTTATCATTTAACCCGGCACCAATCGTTACGGTCCGCTCTGGGAACATGTCATCAATAGGAACCTTCTTGGTATCTTTCGTGGCCTGGAAGGAGACACTTCCATGTGGGTTACTCACCACCGACATATACTGCTGCGCGGACTGAGCCAACGCAGCCACCTCTTGAATTTTCCTTTTTTCCTGCGCAATCACCAGTGACTCGGCTAAGTTTGATCCGGCCGACGCACACTCCATCGAACGTCGGAAATCCCCTGCAATGGTTATCACCCCGTTTGGTCCGGGCAACTTCATCTTCAAGTAGCTAACGTGACAGCTTGCCATGAACTTGTTCAGGGCTGGCCTTCCGAGTAATGCATGGTAAGCACTTTCCAAGTTCACCACCTCGAACTCCCAATTTTCGGTTCGGCAGTTATCCCTCGTGCCGAACAAAACATCGACCCGGACTTTGCCTATGGGCTCACAAGAAATGCCCGGCACAATGCCATGAAAAGTTGTCCTCGTGGCCTGCAACATGTTCTCCGAGATACCCAACTTGCGCATTGTGTCCGCATACATGATGTTAATGCTGCTGCCATTGTCGATCAACACCTTTGAGAATCTTACGTTAATGCTAGGTCCAATGAATGTCGGATCTAGCACCAACGCGTACGAACCAGGGCTTGGCATGAGCTTGGGATGATCCCTGATGCTCCAGGTGATTTCTTGATCGGACCAAGGCATGTACCTCGTCACCGCAGGCATCACCGCATTCGCCTCCATATGCCTATGCTGCAAGCTTTTTCTATCTGTTTCCTCAGTGGTGGACACGCAGTAGCTCTAATGGTGCTCCCTATACTCGTTTCTCCCCTCATTTCCGAGGTACCTCTGATCCGGTGGATGCTGATTTTCCACTTGGTGCACCGTGTCCCTTCTCTCATTATTATCATACCTCGGCGGAGGGGGAGGCAACATCAACTGTTGCGTGTTTGCTCCGGAGAGCAATTGCTGCCGGGGTAACTCCTGCCGAGGCTGATCATTCTGGGGTGCCTGAGCATTCCCCGAACCGCCCTGTTCAATCTTGCGCATCCACTCACATTGCCTCGTGGTATGACCCGCTGGGTTATTCGGATTTGGCGTATGAAACTTACACGGCTGGTCCAACATTGACTCATAAGTGTACCTCGGACGGTCTTTCCTTTCTTGCCACTGCTTCTTTTGCTCTGGTGTCCAAGTCTTCTTGCCATTGTTTCTTGGGGTCCACTGCCCTCCAGTTTTTTGGCATTGAGTGCCCCTGCTCTGGGCTGATCTTGATTCACAACTGCAACTTGGTGCGAACCATATCGATGATCTGGTCTATCATCTCTCCTTTTTCATCTGTAGTCATTCCTTCGGGATGATCCGGCCCCATCTCTTTGATAGTACTCATCGTTTGACTCGTTTGATACGAGCCTAGGTTGAGTCGGATCACCCAAAGCATACGAATCCGCAATCCGGATCATCTCTGCCAAAGTAGGTGGCATTTTCCTTTGCAACTTCATCCACAACTCGCTTCCATACCTGCACCCTTGTGCAAACCATGCTATGGCCTGCGATTCAATCACGCCCTCACACGAATTTCTCACAGTGCACCACCGGTTTAAAAACTCCCGATCCGTCTCATTTCGCCTTTGCTTGCACATAGCTAGGGTCTGTGGCCTGTTTGGCCTCTGATACGTACTCAAAAAATTGCTAATGAACATCTCCTCGAAATCTATCCCACTGTTGATGCTTCCTGGTGGCAAATTGTTCAGCCATACCCTTGCTGGGCCTTCCAACATCTGGGGTACATATCGTACAGCCCATCTCAGGTTACCATTGGCAATTTTCACAGCCGTAGCATAATTTATCAGCCAATCCTCCGGCTTCGTACTACCGTCATACGTCTTCGTGCCTCTGGGTAGCTGAAAGTTCGGTACCGGTGGCTCCTTCATGATCCGGGGTCCAAAACAGGCTGGGCTCGGTGGACCTTGGCATTCAATTTGTTCCGACCTATACAGTCGATCCAGTTTTAACCTGGCATCATCCGACATCAAATATCTGCTTCCCAGTCTCGATCCTATCACATGATAGTCTTGCCTCGGGTATCCCGCGTTTGCCATTTCCGAGTCTCCATCATTATACCTGTCTTGTTCTCGTGGAGCGGCTTTCTGTTGCATATTCCGTCGCTGCGGTTGTCCTGCTCCAGCCGAGTTTCGCTGTCCGGCATTGCCGTTGACAATGTTCCCTTGACCGGCATTGCCTTGGTCGCGGTTACCTCGGCCAACTTCACCTCGGCTCACACTCCGTCGATCATCATTTCTCTGCGCTTCTTTTCCTTTCCCTGCCCGCGTCGGGTCATACGGAACGATCTGTTTGTTCCGTTGGGCCGAGGTTACTACCTCCTCTCTCCTAGGGCCGCCATGAGGGGATGATGCAGCTCTAGCGGATTTCTCCGGGTTACCCACCGCCGAATGGACAATCTTGGAGGCTCCAGCTCTCTCCGGGTTAGCTCTGAGTAGTTCCTCGTTTTGCCTGTTCGCAATCCGAACCAGCTCGTTAACCCTATTTTGCTGTCTTTGCCGGGCTTCACCCGTTAGACCCTCGAATTCGGATGCTGCTGCATCCGCTGCTCTGAGGTTCTTTGTCGGGGTACTATAACTCGGCAGCCCCACAGACAAACAGTTTTCCGATACCTCAATTGCAGTATCACCCTCTCGGTTCATCTCGCTCATGAGATTTCTCCCCTTCACTTTTACTGCGTCCACTTTGTTCGCTTTCGCGTACTCACGTAGCGTCATATTCAATGACTGCTGAGCCGTGGCTATTTTCTTTGCGCCCTCTAGGATTTTCTTCCTAGTTTCTTCCAGCTCAGCCTGCGCTCGAGCCGGATCTACCACTGCTATTACAGGGTTTGCCAAGCTATCCATTGCTTCCCTCAACACATTCTCTGGCCTCTCTAGTGGAGGACCTCTACCTTTCCTCAGTGCTTTTGGCATTACCTCCGGATCTGGTGCCGGATCCTTGCTCGCGCCCGCACCTGGCGCAGTCATCATCACCTCTGCACAGTCCGGGGAGCGAGCGATACGCGTCCCGGGAACCATGGTGAGGGGAGGCTCTCCCGCGTCAATGACGTGACGCGAATGAACACCTGACACGTCCACAACAACGTAGACCTTGTGCGCGCCGAGCTTGATGAAGAGGCCGTTGCGCGAAAGAGGGCGCGTGCCGAAGCAGCCAGCGTTGTCGCTGACGAAGTCCCACACTCCAAAGCGCTGAACGAGCTCGGAGACGATGCGTTCGCCGGTGCCGATGATGTTTCCCGTCCAGATTTCGACCCCTGCTAGCACCGCTAGCCCCACGGTGGGCGCCAACTGTCGTGGTGGTGTCACGGCAGATGCCATGGATAGGCTAAAGGTGGGGACTAATATACGCTAGGGGAATCTAGGGAGGGATAATGGAGTGATTCTCCACACAGAAGTTTGTATTGATTTCCTCCCAAGGTTACAAGTGCTCCTAGAGCTGTATTGGCGAGAGGAGGAAGAAAAGGCTCTCTTACTCTCACCCACAGATCAACCTGAAACCCTAGCCTCGACTGAATAGTAGAAAAACCAACCCCCTCTATAGAAGCCCTAGCCCCCCTTTTATAGGGGAGGCTCGGTTTCTGCCTAGGGGATACGTGGAGGCATATTCCTAAAAATATGGCTCCTCCCAAAGTGGTAAGCCGACCGGGGTGCTTTTTCCCCCGCGTCACACATGCTTTAGCTACGTGAGCCTCTGCGGCGCCCTCGTCAGCCGACACGGGCGTCGTCACGCTTGTCGGCAACGCCCCGGTGGTCCTGTCCTTGCTTGCTTCGCTCAGGCAGTGCGTACCAGGGCTCCTTTTGACCAGCGAGATTCCTTCCTTCTCCTAGAAGCTTGCTGTGACCCGGATGATGGTTCATCCAGCCACACCTGTTCCTGCATATAAGTAAAACATGCACTTCCGACTCACTGCTTAAGTCGGATGAGACCTAGTTAGGCGAATGCGCCCAGGTCCGGATTACCCCGTGATTTGGCCTGCCTTGAGGCGACCCGGCCAGCATCCGCTTTGACCTTGCCGAACCTCGGCTAACTTGGCCTTTATGCATGGTTTATCAAAAACTATTTTCGAAAAGTCCGTTTTTGTTTTCTAAACGCCCCGTCTTTATTTCAAATTAAAACCCGGTCTCTTTCGGATCTCTTTGTTTTGCCTAAAAATAATTTACAGACGGCCTTTTAAATAAAGCAAATCAAAAATATAAATAAAAACTATTTTCTTGGGGGAGGCCGCCACCGACCATGCCCAAAGGCCCAGTCAGCAGTCGGCCTACAACCCCAAAAACCCTAGACCTAATCCCCTTAGCCATCTGCCCACACCCCACATTCCCCAGCCGCCGCCACTCCTCTAGCACTCGCGCGCAGCGACCCAGTCCCACCCATGCCTGGCTGCTCCCTAGCCCCACCCCGCGTCTACCGACTGTGGCAACCTCGCATCGGTTCTCCAGCCCCGTACGAAATCCCACCCACCCCACGCGACCGACACCACCCCACTACGCCCCTGTCCCCACCACGACCGCTCTCCCATCTCACAATCCCCTCCCCACCAACCATCGTCATCGCCTCCCGTGATCCCGTTTCCGCGAGTGCCGCTGCTGCTGTCTACCCTCCCGATGCAACACCGCTGCTGGTGCGTCTGCTGCAAGCCACGGTCATCGCCGCCCTCTCGCTTGTCTCTAGCGCCCCGTCCCCTCCGTCTCTGGTGGCCACGCCCCAACCTTGCCCGCGCACCGCTACGACCTCCTCGTCTGCGCTGGCCCCCGCCGTTGTTGCCTCTTCCTCTTGGCCGGTCGTGCGCCTCCGCCATCTGGCTGCCGCTTGAGCTGGGCGCCTCTTCGCTGCCGCGTATCCTCCCCATCCTCGTCTGGTGCCGTGCTCGCCCCGCGCCCTACCATGACGCGTGAGCCCCTCTCCGCCGCCGAACCACGCACGTCGAGCTCTCCTCCTCTCCGCTCGCCTCGCGCCTCCGCTGCCCCTCTGTGCGGGATCAGACCGAGCATCGACCTCATCCTCCATCAGCCGTACGCGAGCACCACCAGGGCCTGTTGTTTTCTGCACCGTGAGCAGCCGCGCCTGCCTCTGTGCTCTCTCGCCACCACCGCCGCCAGGCCCCATGCAAGCGACGCCTTGACGCCCCTGTGTCCACCGCACCGCGCGAGCCTTCGAGCTCTGCCTCGAAGCCCCTATGGCCAGCGCCCTATGGAGCCTCCTCGATCTCCGCCTCCCTCCGGCGGCCGCCATCGTCGTGGGCTATTCCCTGTACTTCGTCCCGCGGCAAGCACATCCTCGTGTCCTGCCTTTGTCTATTGTTCGATCCAGTGAGTAGGCGCTTATCTACGTTGTTGCATGTTTGTATCTCCAGGTGTTGATCAGAGATCTTCCGCGAGATATTTAGTGCTACTCATAAATAGCGAAACCTCCGACCAACACCCAGCCAAGGGGATGTCCACAAGTTCTCCACCAGCGACACGCAGTCAAAGACAAGTAGTGTTCCCCAAGTTCGCCCAACGACAAGACCAGCTCGATGCCGACAATTTTCCAAACAAGGTGCATGACGCCACTCAACGACCTCGGCGTCGATCCCCAAGTCCTCCATCGACAAACCAAGCCGAAACCCTAGGTCGACACCGAAGAGGATATGCGACAAGATCTTCTTCATGGACCCGAAGACGCTGAGACCGCTAAGCTCTCCATCCCGGATTCCAAGGTCGAACCGAACCCCTCGGAACGCAAGTTCCTCTTCCCGGCTGCGATGCCCGAGAACACGGAACGTCAAGTCCTTCGTTCCGGAACGCCAAGCTCTCCTACCGTTGTCCGAGACCGTTTCCGTCGAACCGTTCCCCGTCGAACCCTGTCGAACCCTGAACCCCCGGAACCCAAGATCGCCGAACCCAAATGTGTGACCCTAAGCCTTTATTTTTATAATATGACATCTATACTGTCGCATATTAAATGGTTCATGCATGCATACCTATCTGTGGGTTTGGGAGCATTATAGTCGATTCACCTAAATTAAATATGGAGTGTTCATGTGGAATAATGTTATCTTATTCCGGGCTCCATTTAAATTGGTGTAGCGAACCGATGCCATGATTCGCCCTGTTAATACAAGATTTAAATTATAGGTGTTCTAAATAACTCGAACCTATTAATTAATTGTTAGGACCCCGGTTCCTCTTAATACTGCCTAATTGCACCGCATCTGCATCATATCATAAGCATGCCGGATCTTTGGCGTAGTATTAAATATTGCATCCGGTGTTTCTTCTAGTGTTTGCTTCTTCGTGGATTAGGCCGATGAGTTGATGCGAGTATCGACAAGTTCTCCGGATATGATCCTTCGGCAGTGTTTTCCCAGGCGAGCACCTCTCCCCCTTCTACCTATTTTGCATTTATAGTCTTTATTTCCTCCTGTTGATCTATTGCTATCCGTGTCGCGATGCTTTAGTTTCTGTGCACCAGTTATATCCCGTGCAGCCTCTATATTGCCTTGGACACCTCCTATTACCTGTGTTTGCTAGATAGCTGGCCTTGCGAGTCGTAGTTGCTTGCTCAGGTGCGATCTCGAGATGTCAAGTACCACAGTTGTTGGGATGCTGGCAGATGTTTATGGTGGGAATGTTTAGTGCTGGAGATGATCATGACTTTGAATACAACTATTAAAATGCTAGATATAACTAATGCAGAGGCATCGGTGGGCAATAGATGTTATTTGGTTCTTCCACGCTCACTTGTGTCCCATAGGACCCCGAGTACTTGATACCTATTCCTTGATTTTTCGCACTATCCACATCCGGGAGGCCTTATGGACCCCCTTGAGCCAGAGCTTGATTCATTTATATTTCTTGGGGCCACAAAGTAGTTTGGGGTTTTATTACTATCCTGTACTTATACAATGTTACTGCTTTATTTAAGATTGTGCGTGGAGCACCTGTACTATTTTGGATCGCGCCACATTTTCGCGGTATCGACAAGCCGAGTCACACTTTTGGGTTCCCAGTCGTTTAGAGCCGTCGTCGCAAACCCTGGGTCCGTTCTGGAGCCGGCCAACTTCGTTACGGGTAGCTTAGTGGGGTGGCCCCCTGAAATATTTCTGAATCCTGTGTTCGCTTTGTCGTGAATACCTCGTTGGGTTTTGATTTGGTTTTTCCGAGGTTGATCGAGTGTGTGTTGCTATTTGTGCACCCCTGCAGGGTAAAACTTTCTAAAAGCCGTGTCCGCGGTTATGGACGACTTGGAGCACAGTATCTCGATCATAGACAAGCAGAACTAAAGTAGTGCTATAAATTTGACTTTATATATGTCTAGTAATCAGATTCAACTATAACGGAATGGATATTAAAAATGCCAACAACTGCGGGATCTGGGTTGTTTTGTTATATATGCCTAGTAAGTATTGCAACTCCAATGGAATGTGATAACAGTGTCAACAACTATTGGGTTTGGGATTCCTCGGGACAATTATATCTGACTAGTAAATGTTCCAACTACAATGGAATGGTGATTAAAACTGCCCACTACTAATGCTTCAGGATGACTCATGCTAACTATATCTGATTATTAATTGCCACAACTACAACGAAATGGGTACAATTGCCAACCGTGTGAGTTCCTTCGTCTGACTTCCTCGTTTGGTCTCGAGGGGAAATACCAGGATGGGTTTGTTTGGTGTTAGCTTCAGGTTGGATCTGAATAGGTCTTTCTTACCCCTCTCTAATAGCCGACAGTTAATCGAGTCTCTATAGGTTGTTTAGTGCATGCTGCGCTGCCGCTTTAGTCCAGCATACCTATGTAGGCGAGAGCCGCCGAATTCTAGCCTCGCCGTGTACTGGCCTTAGTACTGACGCTCCTCTTTTTCCTTTGGCCTTTGTCGACACCCCTTTTGTTTTTGCAGGTTTGAGATCGACGTCGTTAGCAGGGTTACCCTTCCGGCTTGACTTGGACAGGGTTATGGATGCCATTGGTTATTCTTCAGGGCTCTTAGCCCCATTTGCATCTTGTCCATAGTCGGACGCTCTATCGTTTTCAAGGTGATTTGGATCTTTGTATATTATATCTGTATTCTTGACTCATGGAGACGCTGATGTATATATGTTCTGTGGGTCCCATCGAGGACTGTTGTGTAATGGTATTACTTCGTTTTCCACCCGCACGAAAGTGCCTGGTGGGCGACCTTGAATCGTTTCTATGCGGGTTTGGTGGAAAGGGCTAAAACTTGCATAGGGCCGATTCGAGGGTGTTACACTGACCTTCACCCAGAGGTACATGAACTCCTGGACCAAGGCAAGCCCGATGTCCGACCAATGGCTAGCATAGAGTGTACTTCTACATGGACAAGTGCCTCTAATGGCCGGCGTCAATGACGGTGCAGACCAGATCTTCAACTACACCCCCATGCACCGCAGTGACACGAAGTCAGGTATCCATTCCTCATTTTCTCGAACACATTCGGGCCTAATGCTTGATGCATGCATTATGTGCTGCCAAGGGACTTAATGGTAATATTCTTGATGTTTCTGGTAATATTCGGAATTTGTTAGTAATTTGAATTTTAGTGCCTTAGAAATGATTAGATGTCCTAATTTCAGTCTACATCAATATTTGGTGTTCAATATCTGCATTATTAATGTGTTGTAGTGAGTGGAGTGTGCCATGTTTGAAAATGTTGCATGCTAATTAGTTTTATCTTGCATGAAGTAACATAAAGCTTCATTTATTTTGTATTTCCTACTCTATTTATCTTGGACGAGGTATCCATTCCAGACCTCAACTTTCTCCCTTGCACTCGCAGACGAACGATGTAAAGAACTAGGAGATTATTACAATGCTCAAGTTGCCTGTTATATCCACTTTTGTTTGTCTGATATGAAGTTAATTTCTTAGAGTATATTTTTCTACTCTAAATTCAATTTCTTTTAGTTCATCCACATTCTGCCTATTAGTAACAACAATCCTAGCTTAGTAGCAGCATTTAATATTCACGTTTGTGTTCTGTAGTTTCAAGTACTCCCTCCGATCTGAATTACTTGACTTAGTTTTGTCTAGATTCGGATGTATTTAACACTAAAATAAGCCTACATACATTCGAATTTAGACAAATCTAAGTCAAATAATGTGGATCGGAGGGAGTACCTAATAAGTATGACTCAGTAATTTCATCATCTACTCATGCAGTTGGGCATTTGGGTATATCATATGTGGGGATGCCTTATGTCACCTGTAAAACTATATTGTCCCTTCTTTATAAGAATTTATCTAAATGGAGAGATTGTTGTCTTGCTGCAGGAAAAACAAAACAAACCACTCACTAGTAGGGAAAACCTTATCCCGACACACCGAAATGGCCTACCGCCGACAAGTTAGGGCTCGCCGACGACCATCTCGCCGACGGTAATTCCACATCCCTGACGCTTTCACTTATTCACCGGGGTAATATTAGTTATTCGCCGGAAGGTAACATTGGCAACTCATTGTACCTGCACATCAAAGAAAATGCAAAACGGTCCACATATGTATGGAACCGCTTTTCGCCATCACAAGTGACATCACCGCGACTTGTCGCCAACTCATGCACACATTCACCATATTATACCTATTAGTTGACGCGAGATCCGAGAGCACCAAAGAGAGTGTGTGTTGTCGGGACCTTATGCTCGAGATCTATATCTACAAATAGAGATAAGTGAGAAAGGTGGGGGAGACAAATCTAGATCTTGCAAGCTAGATCTACTATTGCGCATGCATGTGAGGGAAGCGACATTATTGACTCAAATATATCAAACTTGGTTGGTTGAATTAGCTCAAATTTGTGGGGAAAAGCAGGAGAATGAGCTAGCAAAGCTTTGGGTCGAGTTGCCATGAAAAGTGAGCTAGAGAGTGAGTGAGGAGGTGGTGGTAGGTGGCTGATTCGACTTGTACATTAAGTCCTAGGTTACCTCGGGCGAACACAACCACTAGGCGCTGGCGGTAAGGAGGGGTGAAGTGGGGTGTTCTAGATGGAGGAAAATACCCCCGGTGAACACCACTATATGTGTTGGTGGTATAGCTCTTATCCCCAGTGAGTCTAGAAGGCAGGCGCCGGCGGAAAACTTTTGGTCCAGTGGGCCCATCTAGCCCACCACTGCCCCGGCGAGCAGGGCATGTATTCTCCAGTGGTAACGGGTCGTAGCCCCGGCGACAACAGTCTAGTTTCGCCGGTGCTAAAGGTTGGCCCATCCGGTGGCACGCGACCCACCTCAGTCCTGGCACGCACAAGCCCCATTCACCGGTGGTACTTGGACTAGCCTCGGCGCGCCTGGTGTGGTTTTGCCGGCGGTAACACGAGGAAGTCCTGGATGGCCTTAGCACCGACGACTGTCGTGCCCACTTCGCCGACGGTAAGGAATCCGGCTATAAGGTTTTCCTTACTAGTGACTGGATGTTTTCAAATGATGAATCAACGGGGTGGGAGATTGCTTGGGAAGTGATGTACCCGTGCAGGAGTCAGGCTATGGAAAGCATTGTGACCATGTTATGTTGAGTTTAAATCTAGTTTCTGTAGCTATGTGTACATCAAAGGATGAAGGAAGCTGTTGTCCCTTCTTAGAAAATAGTCAAATTCTTGTATTGTATTAGATGTTGTCCCTAAAGAATTTCATGTATTCTTTAGGTTCTGATCAAGTTATCATTCATTACAGTTAAAATAGTGGAAAAATAGTATATGTGATATCAAACCTAATAGGTGGGACCTGGTGACTTGATCGATCTAAGTAGTGGGACCAGCTTGAACTCACAAGTGGACCTAGTGATTTGAGCAACCTGACAATTGGGACCATCTCAAAATAAAAGGGCCAAAATTTAAACTTAAATGAACAATACAAAGGCCAAGGCCCAAAAATAAAAAATGCTGACATGTTCGGCCTGGCCTATGTAGCTGACCAAAAATTACATGAAAAGCAATATAAATAGGCCGAATTATTGGGCTTAGCCCATGTAAAGCCGAACTGAACCGGGCTGATTTTAATCAATGACCTTTTGGTCACATATTTGCCACGTAGGATCTGACGTGGACATGGCAGAGAGCACGTGACCAAAAATTTTGGTCATAGGTTCCATGACCATCTATTTTGGTAATAGGTGTCCATGACCAATTCAATAAAGATCATTAGTTGTCTATAGTGACGATCGGTATAGGACCTACCGCTTTTGGTCATAGAAAGGTCATAGATGGATTACTATGACCTTTCTATGACCAATATTTGCGGTCATCAGTTAGCACATTTCTTATAGTGTTTGCGTACTCTCTTTTCTATTTTAGTTACATTAGATAAGTGATAAATCATTTATATTTCAGTTTCATCGGAAGTTGATAGCCAAACACACCTAAACTTGACCCCTTATAATCATATACACACCTTTACTTGGTATCTTACCGTCAAATGCCAACAAACTTGGTCCCTTAGCGGCAAACGCCAAAGAACTTACTCCTGGCATGACAGGGTTCAAACCCGCAATTTAGAAAAATTGTATTTTCCTCTTCCTCACTAATCATCTGCTTCATAAACATAAACGCACTTTTGCAATAATAAGCAGTGTCAATAATACCTTGTCAATCCAACCACACTAATCCTCTGCCTCACTAATATCATGTCAATCCAGCTTTGTGCCACCGCAGAAAACTAGCCATTGAGCTTGCAATCGACCAGATTCTTGTATCGTACTATTTATTCCTAACACGAACGAGATGCTTTTCATTGGCACCCATACTATCACATAAACATCCATGATCTTTTGATCGATACCATGGACGGAATCAACCTAAGGATATGCAAGCTGAGTTTCGATAGCCTTCCAAATAGAAGCCATGGAGACAGAGGCGCTGAACCAGATCCTCCACAACTTTGGCGGGGAGGTGCTAGAGATGTTGCCCCAGAAGAGCCAGTATTTTCAGGTGAAAGGCTTGGCTTGAAGACCCAGACACCCTCCCAAAGGATCACGAGCTCGAGATCGTCCGCGACATACCAAGATCATCGATCGCTTTCAAGCATCGGGTCACCCTTTTTATTGGTGACGGCCTCAGTAGGGCACGACACTTGGTTAGAGGACCTGGCAATGGGCCGTCGACCACCAAAGAGAGGCGTATAAAATATATAAATCAGTTCGTGCCGCCACACCATGGGATCTCAAGCTAGTCGGGGTAGATTCTGAAGATGGACAAGCATAGAAGAATCAGAGACCATGCAGATTGTGATCTAATCGTTGTATTTTATATGCGATTGTTTAATGAATGAAGAAATTTAAGATTTATTTGATTAGTTATGTCTAGTTCATTTAACAAACAACTGTACTCACATTTGATCCAAACTTTGCTCAAACTCGTTTGCTTCCATGGACATTCGTGGTCGTGAGTGGGTGGGATCAATCATATTGTCGTGTAGAAATCAACAGAACGTGACCGACATGCACATGCAGTCGTCCGGCATGCTTAGACCAACTTTGTCGGGGCTTGGGTGGCCTCTTGGATAGGTTTTTTGACCGTTATTGTTTTGCTAATGACTTGGTTAAGTGACTGGTACCGAATGTCAGAAAGAATTCAAATCTATTTATTTTTGGAAGAAAAATAGGCTAACAATGTGATGGGTTCACATGTGGGACCAAACAACATATATATTTGTTTTCATCACTGCTAATAGTGCAAAGGGGAGGCCTCACATGTAAGAAATCAATTCAATCAAACGAGAAGTTAGCCCAATGGCAACCGACGCAAGGTTTGCCCATGAGTACAGATAACAAATAAGGGGTGGCATTTCTCCAACTACAAGATTCGTAGTGGCATGGTCCCAATTTGTAGTATATATATTGGGATTTCATAATTTTTGATTGATGATTTTTTCCAATGCTAAGGGGAAGACCATGGTTGAGAGATGAACTCGCATGATTTTGAGTCCTACCTACTCTATCTATTTTCAGTATGAGCTGAATAAACACTTTTGAACTTCATATCCACAAAACGTTAGTTTTTGGGTCTCCTAGAGTGATGGGGATATGCCAATCGGGGTATGCCCAGGAGGGAGATTCGACTGGCCCAGGTCCATGGCGAGTGGGCCTGCTGGTACGGCGAGTAGAAGGAAACTTCGAATGAAGCCCGGCGACTGAAAGCTGAAGGCCCAAGACCCTAGCTAGGCCCAGTCAAATTGGGTCAAACGCTCCGAAACCTAAACTGATTCGGTTGTAATCTTGTAAACCCTAGCAAGATGACCCTATATAAGCCTCACTAGGATACTCATTATACTTACGTCCTATTAGCTACCCCATCCAAGCGTCTCGCGGCCTAGCTGTCGAGCTCGCCAATCTTGTAATCCACTCGCCATCAATACAATCTAGCAGGAAGTAGGTATTTACTCTAGGGGGGCGAACTTGGGTAAACCCTTGTGTCTACCCTCAATCGCGACTCATGGATGGTGACTCTATCTTTTTCCCAATCAATTCAATCGATAACCCTGGTAGCGACTGCCATGGCCATTCCCACGACAGTGGAACCCACCGTGGGGCTTGGCCAGTCAAGCCCGAGATCTGCGGTGAGACCCTACACTCCAACCGGTCAGACGATGGCCACCGGTTGCATGGTTTCTAGCGGCAGATTCACCCAGATCCTGCCAAGCAGCTACATACCGGCGTCGCGCTCGGTCACCCATGCCGCGGTGATGCCAGTCGGCACCATCAACCTCCTCCTTGGGTTCATGGACGTCATCGACCCGGCGGAAATGGCGAGAATTGGCACTGCCAACGAATCGCCTCCAAGCGATCTGTTTTCGAAGGAGCAGGTCTGCACCATCACCCTCCTCGCCTCTGAGTATGACCCGAATGCTAGCGACGCATCCGGAAGCGATGCAGCTCTCCGCGATGACACCAACTCGGTGACCCTTGCTTCGATCGCCGGATCCATCACCGCTGCGCTGCACGTGGACTTCATCACACGAGTATCCAACCCTGACAATTTTGAGGATCCATCCATCCTCGGGATCTTCGACTCCGACTCTGGATCAGATTCCCTCGATGACGCCCACGCCGGATCCAACTGTTACAAAGCCATCTATATGGCAGGTAGCAGTGCGCCTCCAGATCCCTTCACCACGCCCCTTCCGCCGATAGCAACAGCGATAGAAGTCGAGGAATACCGCCAACAGCCGAAGGCGGCGAAGGCCAGGGAGCAGGTCGAGCGCGGAAAATTTCGCCTCGAGCAGCAGATAGTGCGGGAGCTATCACTCTATCACCAACGCCGCATCAGGAGCCGCCTGAACCCCACCGTTCAAGGCCGCTCCCTAAACTTCGATGACGAGCGCGACCCCACACGCGTGGCCAAGATCGAGCAATGCCGCAACGCACCATCGGGCGGCAGTCGCCCGACGGTTGGGGCACCTGCACACAAAGCTCCACCACCACCCCACTGCTCGGCTCCTCCGGAGTAGCCGCGGATCCTGATCGTGCCACAGGAGCTCGTCGCCAACGGAATCCCACTCTACTCCACCCCGATGGACAATGTCATCGCGGGACATGCCGCAATTCCCAACCTCAACCTCACGGGAAAGGGCACGCTATAGGTCAAATATGCTCAGGCCCTACTCGCCAAATCAGTTGAGTAGCAAGCCGCGAGAATACACCCGCAAGGACGGATGTACTCCCGCTCGACCGGAAGTCGCACGGCTTCGAGCGGCCGCCCCGGCAAACAAACAGTCTCCAACTACCCACCACCGGAGCCACAACAGCTCCCACTACGGGTAGCAAACCCTGCGAACTCCACAAATGAGCCACAACCGGTGCACAACACGGTCGCCGCCAACGCCCAACCGATTTGATGCACGGACCCACTTCATCAAAAACCAAGCATGGTGAGCTTGCCAGCAGTACAACTTGCGAAACACCCTCTCCAATCATGGCGATCATGAGCCCGAGCCAAGAGGTCCCCTCAGCCAAATCGGTCCACAGTGCTTCAGACCAATGATCCAGGGCGAAAGATACCCCTCCACCTTCAAGGGGCAAAATAGACTGAGAAGTATGATCCCACACTCGAGCTGACAATGTGGATCGACACATACCTCAGGGTGATAGGGATCGCAGTCCACACGGACCTACTCGCCACACGCTACCTCCCCGTGATGATGGGGGAGACGAATCACCAACGGATCAACACTCTCCCTGAGAATAGCATCGACTCGTGGGAAGAAATGAGGGACGCCTTCATCAAGCACTTCGAGGGATCCTACACTTGCGCCACCACCATCAAGGACCTAGAGCACTGCATCCAGGGACCGCATGATTCGACTTGCCACTGGGTCCAACACTGGCAGAACCTGTGGATCAATGCTTCTGGCATCCAACCGGATACAATGATCCATTGCTTCAAGAACATGTCCTGGTACGAACCTCTGGTTGCCAATATCAAGAGGGTCTATCGGACTCTCGAGAACATCCCCGGGATCCTAGAGATCACCAAGTGCTACGTAGAGGAAGATCTGAACCAGGACTCATACGACGAGTCGGGTGGAAGACGCCACATGAGCGGCGACGACAACGGCAAACACCGCGAGCTTTGCTACATCAACACCCGCCACACCAGCAAACGCCACAGCGACAACATGACCAACTTTATCGCCAACGCCAACTATGGGCAACGCGACCCCAAGAACTTCCGCCGTGACGGAGGGAGCTACCACGCCAAGAACGCCCCAAGGCCGAAATTCGACCACCCGACACTGCTCAACCAACCCTATGTATATCATAGCAGGGAAGGGAATCCCACAACCCACACTACCACCGAGTACCACTCTCTCAAAGAGATCGAGAAGGCAAGGCGGGCTAGGGAAGGCCTGAACTATGACCCGCCAAGGGACAATGGCAATGCCGGCGGATTTGGCCACACGGCCGGCTCGCTGCACACGTTCACCAGACTTGGAACAACGCGGGAGAAGAAGGTGCTCCCCCACACAGTCATCGTCAATGCGGTGACACAAGTGGACATTCCATGCTGGATCAACTGTTCAGAGCAAAGCATCACTTGGAGTCGCGAGGATCATGCGCCCAGGATCAAGTACCTAGGGCGAGTCGTCCTTGTGGTCGAGCCCAATGTGGCTGACTACTGGCTCCCCAAGACACTGATGGACGACGGAAGCTCCATCAACATAATGTACCTAGACACCTTCGTACGGCTGCAGATCCCATAGTCGATGATCGAATTGACCCTCTTCACCTTCTGCGGCATTGTCCTAGGTCGAAAGGCATACCCGATCATCAAGGTGACGCTGCTAGTCACTTTCGACACCCCACCAACTACCGCATCGAGCAAATCGTCTTCAAGTTAGTGAACTTATGGAGCCTGTACAACTATGTGCTGGGGAGACAGGCATTCGCCAAGTTCAAGGTTGCCCCCACTACACGTACAACATGATGAAGATCTTGGGGCCACGCGGCATCATCACCGTCCACGACGACGCCGATATGGGCATTGAGTATGAGGAAGAAAGGCTCCCATCTCGACGACACCGCCATCGCTGAAGAAACGAACCATGCTAACGAGCTCACGAGATACGCGAGTGGCATCGACAAGGATGACTCGACGATCGTGAAGAAGCCCACCTCGGCAAGCGCTGTGCCAACAACCTTTGAGGCCTCTACGCACACTCGCACCATCGAGTTCATCCCGGGTGACACGAGCCAGAAGATCACCGTAGGGCAAAAATGAGCCCCACATAGGAAAGCACGCTCATCGAGTTTCTCCTTGAGAATCGTGACATCATCGCATGGAAGCCATCTGACATTCCTAGTGTCCCGAGGGAACTCGCTAGCACAAGCTAAACACCGATACCAAGACGCGACCTGTCAAACAACCACTGCAGCCCTTCAATGAAGAGTGTCATTGTACAATCACCGAGGAGGTGCAGCAACTACTCGCCATAGGGTTCATTCGACCCATAAAGTACTCCTAGTGGCTGGCTAAACCATTCTTCATTCTGAAGAAGAACAACACCTGGAGGATGTGTATCGACTACACCAACCTCAATAGCGCCTGCCCAAAGGAGGAATTCGTACTCCCGCAAATTAACCAAATCATCGATTCGACCACGGGGTCCGAGTCGCTGTGCTTCCTTGTGTTGGGTTCGCATCATAGAAAACAAAAAAATTCCTACAATGGGAACTATCGCCAAGATCTATCTATTAGATACAAGCAACAGGTGGATATTCATCCATAGAGAACTTACCCACGAAGACAACAAAGCTTTGTTAACGAGATGGAACTCGTGGATGATGTAGTCGTACACTTGCCGATCTCAAGATCGTGATGAAGTCCAGCAGGTCCGGCTCCAGCACATCCATCAGATCCAGCTCTAGCAAGTCCAGCACCACCAAGTCCAACACCGCAAAGCAGCGGTGCATTCGTGATCGCACACACGTCCGGTACCCTACCAACCCCCGTCCCTCGCTCCAGAAAAGCAGCGGAAGCAGCAACTCCTTTCCAGATAAAGCCACCGGGAACATTTATCTCGCTAATCCGAGACCAAGGGGAACAACTAGAGGGGGAGAGAGATCCTTCATGAGGACGTGTGTGTTGTGAGGAGGAGAGGGGGGCCTTTTATAGGGAAGAGGGGGCAACCAAGGGCCGTGGCACGGCAGCCATGGTGGTGCCCCCACCTCTTCCATCATTCATGTGGTGGATGCTCCACTCACATAAATATACCTCCACTCACACTTCCACTCACATGCATTAAATTTCCACCAAATTTAATGCAAGCACTCATTAAATAAAACTATTTTATTTATTTTATTCAGAATTTTGTCAATTACATTAATTAACAAACATTCACATAAAACCCCCTCTAACATTTCAATATCACATGCAAAACCAGTTTCTGCAATTTCACCCGAAACAATTCCGGTTTCCATCGAAATGATTCCTGCGCTTTTTTAATCTTTATCTAAAACATATTTTCTCCTAAATGGTGTTGGTATCCCTTAAGTGTGTCACCCTATGGTTCGCGAATAATGCAGACATGATCGAGACCCCTCTCCGATCAATAATTAGTAGCGGGACCTGGAGATCCGTACTAACTCCCACATATTCAACGATGACTCTTGTGATCGTGTGAACCTTTAATGTCGTAACTAAATCCCTTTGTCTCGTGATATATTACATGTCCAAGATTCGATCATCGGCATCAAAATACCTAGTTTGATCTCGTTACCGACATCCACTCTTTTCTCGTTCCTGTGATATAACATTCTAGTGATCACATCACTTGCTTGCAAGCTATTTCAATGTGATATCACCGAGAGGGCCTGATACATTGCACATGTATCTATAATTTTTGATGTTCCATGCTTGGTTTTATCCACTTTCTTGTGTTTTGTTCCAACTTTGGAGTACTTTTCATATGATTTCTTGGACTAACCTATTAACAAGAGCCACAATGCCATCTGCCTGTTTTCTGCTGTTTTTGGTTCCAGGAAAGTCAGAAAATGAATATTCTCGGAATTGGACGGGACAAAAGCCAAAGTGCCTATTTTTCTAGAAGTGATCAAGTGCCAGAATACGAGACGGAGAAGGGCCAGGGAGCCACCACACCACCTGGCCACGCGGCCAGGCCTGGCCTGCGCCAGGGGGTGGTGTGTCCGCTCTCAGCACCCCCTCGGCCTCTCCTTCTGCCTATATATTGCCCTCAGGACAAAAACCCTAAGTACCTGATCAAAAATCCACGAAAGAGTCTATAGCCGCTGTCATCTCCATCCCTAGATCGGGAGGGATCTGAAGCTCTTCCCGGCACCCTGTCGGAGAGGGGAATTCACCCTGGAGGCTTTCTTCATCACCATGCAAGCCTCCGGTGTGATGCGTGAGTAGTTCATCCTTCGACTACCTATCCATGTAGTAGCTAGATGGCTGGTTTCGCCTCCTTTATGCTTTCATGTTTAGAACTTGTGAGCTCCGTTCATGATAAAGATCATCTATTTGTAATTCATACATGTTGTGTTTGCCGGGATCCGATGGATATTGAGATGCTATTTCAGATTGATTATTGATTCTATCATGTATTTGTTATTTGAGATCTTGCATGCTTTCTGTTGGTATTAGCTATCTTGGCCAAGTAGATGCTAGCAACTCCAAGAGTTAGTATTTATGCCCGATAGTGGGTTCATGCCTCTGGTAATCTGGGGAAGTGACAGAAATCTCTAAGGTACTAGATGTGCTGTTGCTACTAGGGAGAAAACAACAATCCTTTGTTCATAGAACAATCGTATTGTTGACTTTACACGCAGTTCGTAAAGCAATAATCTGTTGCTTGAAACTTAATACTGGAGGGGGTTCGGATGATAACCTGAAGGTGGATTATTAGTCATAGATGCAGTTGGATGGTGGTCTATGTATTATGTTGTAATGCCCAATCAAGTCTCAGAGGAGTCAAGTCGATTAGTATATGCATGTATTGCTTTCTCGGTGTTTGTCAATTTCCCCGCTGTAATTTGTTCACCCAGCATGTTATGTATCTTAAGGAGAGCCACCTCTAGTGAACTATGGATCTCGGTCCTTTTTATTTACATACAATCTACAACTGTTAACTGCTTTGTGTTTACTTTCTGCAAACTTTTACTTCTTTCCATTTCATATGTTTAATCCTTTGTTTTCCGCAAAACACGGTGAGATTGACAACCTCATCGCAAGTTGGGGACAAAGTTCTGTGGTTGTGTTGTGCAGGTCTCCACGTTGCTACTAGCACCGGTAGTGTGCCCTGCCAAAGCTCAGCTAGTAACACCTTTGAGGTGTTTCCTTGCTCCTACTGGTTCGATTAAACCTTGGTTTCATAACTGAGAGAAACTTGCTGCTGTGCTCATCATACCTTCCTCTTGGGGTTCCCAACGAGCTCTACATCAACCACGAGCCATCAACACTTTTCTGGGCGGCGTGCATTGAGCCATCAAGCATTTTTCTGGCGCCGTTGCCGGGGAGTCAAGGACATCTTCACAAGGGGAGTCTCTCGTAACCAATCTCTTTACTTTGTTGTTTTTGTTTTGCTTGTTTTCTTTTTGCTTTGTTTGCTTGTTTTGTTCTTAAAAAAACACACAAAAAAATTAGTTTTACTTGTTTGCTTTCTTATTTCAAAAACACAAAAAAAAATTAAGTCTCCTTTAGTTGTCACATCTTCCTTAGCTCACCATGTTGATCCCTACATTCATCCTGAAAGACCTTCCAATTGGTAGTGGTTCTATAATTGGGAAAGATAATATTAAAGAATTCTTTAATCATGTTAGCAAACATGAAGATACTGTGGATAGATCCCTTGTAGAACTTGCTCCAAATTATGAGATTGCTACAGCTTCTTTAATTCACATGTTAGAATCTAGGTTTGTTAACCTCAACCCCTTGATGCAAGTAATGTTTCTTAAGCTTAAAGAAATTGAAGACCCTGAAAAGAGGGATTTTATTCTAGAAACTTTGTGTAAAGAGTTCTATGATGTTGCTAAGGAAGCTAGAAAAGTTTTTGAATGTTTCAATATGCTAGGCTCATGTGTAGATGTTGTTGGTACACAGAAAAGATGAACAAACCGAACCTAATGGGGAGGAACCTAAGATACCAATACCCTTTAAACTAGTAGCAATACATGATGCCATAGAAAAGAATCTTGATTGGATTGTTCCTGCAAACCCTTTTGATGAGAATAGTGAACCTAAGAGCATTGAGAGAGGATCCTCTCGAACTTATTTGGATGATATACCTTGCCTTGTTGAAAATATTTCTGGTATTGATCTTAATGCTTCTTCATTTAAGAACACTTGATTCTTTCTTTGCTTCTTATGCCTAACTTAAATGCGTTAAAGAAAATTACTTGTTGGGAAATAACCCAAGAGTTTTAGATAAGTCTTGCAAGTTATTACCTCTGTAATAATCTCTCCTTATCCTTTTTATTTGCTTTTTGTGCCAAGAGTAACCTCTAATGAGAGTGAAGTAATGATTGGGAAAGTTGCTGGCCCGAAACAGATTTCTGTGCTTCACCGTAAAAATTCATGAGAGAGCTCTGTATGTCCGATTGAGTTGTAATGTTTTGTGCTTATGCCCCAGGTTGTTATCTAACTTTATTTAGTTCAACACTTTTTGATTTGAGCAACATAAAGTCTTATAAAAAAATCGTATTTACCTACTCGTCTGTTTTGACAGATTTCTGCCATTTTTTGCATTTGCTTCTTGTTGGTTCCTTCTTGAGTTCTTTTAGGGAATTGAGATTTTTGAGGGAAGTGCTACAGTAGCTAGTGTTCTAATGGAAGTTTATTTGGTGTTAGAACTAAACCTTGAGACTTATTTATCTTAAGTGCACTAATGTTGCTAATGAGATTGTGTGAAGTTTTGTATGAAGGAAAAATTTCAGGTGTATGGAAGGAATGAGTAATGAGATGAAGGATGGACTAAAGCTCAAGCTTGGGGATGACACGCGTGTCACCCCAAGAAATATCCAAGAAGTACAAGCGTGAAAGCTTGGGGATGCCCAAGGCATCCCCTTCTTCATCAATAAAAATTTCAGGTTTCTTCCAAACGCTTCATTTTTATTGTTTCATGCACAATTGTGTTTTTCTTGGATCGTCTTCTTTTTCGTTTTTGTTTTGGTTTTTAGTTTTCTTGGTTTTCTTAGTTTGCTGAATAAATTGGTTGGACCCCCTCTTTCATACTTTGGTTTGCAAATAGTTTGGTTTGGTTTGGAAAAGAGTAGGAAAGTTCATGCTTATGTGGTAAAAATAGCTCGTTTTTGACTGTGGCCTATGCTTTGTCATGCCATGCTTGATATTTTTTTGGCTTTATTCTTAGTATCTTTTGACTAAGGATAAGGGAACTGAGAAAAAAAAGCTGGCTTGGCTTTCTTTGCTGTAGCATGACTTTTTATAAACAATTGATATTGCTTAATGTGCCTTGGATAAATCATGCGTTATTTTAGCATATTAAAGCATAGTATAGTGGTATTCTCCTTTGATGCTTTATTTGGGTTGACTTGGCACATGCTCACACCATGTTATGACTATCTCAAGTCACCATAGCCTTTATGATCCTTTAGTTTTCAACTTGTAGTATCACTTTATGCTTTGATCAATGATGTTTTGTCGCTCTGCATGATTATGGCCATTATTGCTCTCTTAGTTTGTCGCTCCCAGTCTTTTGCTAGCCTCCAAAACAAAGTATGAGTTCCACTCATGCATCCAACTCCCTAAACCAAGTTATTCCAAAGAGTCCACCATACCTACCTACTAGCTTATGCTATTCCAAGTACATTCATGCTTTTGTTTACCTTCCACTTGTTATGAGAAAACTAGTGTTTAAAGCTCTCACGAACTTGATGGCACATTTTGCTTTACTTGCCCTTAATAAACTTGAACCATTGTGTCTTCTATGTTGTATATGCTTGCACTTATTTGTCGGGAATTAGCAGAACCATGCTTTCATGGGGAACGCTTTCAACATTGCACTTGGTACTTGTACCTAGTTGATATCATGCTCTTTTGTATATAGATGTCGTCGGTGTGAAATGAAAGGGGAGCTTGTAAGTCCATGGAGTTATGTATATGTGTTAAAGAAAAACCTGGGCCGCTGGTCTAATCCATGCTGACATGGTGGAAACCTACAGCGTAACCATAATGAGCTGTCTATGAAGCATTCTTCTTATAAAAAAAGAGTCCTATTGAGAATATAAAGAGAAAAGAAAAAGAAAAAAAGAGATACTATGAAAAGAGGAAAGAGAGAAAAAAGCACCATATTCCCATGGTAAATAAGAAGAATGATGAGATGCTCATTGTCTGCTTGCCTTGTCATTTTGATATGGGGATTCTTCCGTATCATCGAGCAAGGGGTACCCCGTTGGCGGTTCTCAATGATACACATGTACTTACGATGACAATAACTTACCGGTGACTAAACTTGAGTAGCATGAGGAGCGACCCTCGTATACAAGGGACATGAGATTTCTGACTTATACTTCGTCAAGCATGTACACCATAGTTTGTTCACTTTAACCTTAATCACTTCAAGATGCTTATGATAGGGGCAATGAGAGCTGAAAGCTATAAGTACCATAATTTTTGGAAGCTCTTTATGAGACTTGAATCCCTACTTCCTTTTACAAAAGGCCTTTCTTCCACCATTATATTGAGTCTCCACCTTCTATCTTTATGCACCTACTTTGAGAGCATAGTGGCCATTCTTAGTTCTATGTGCATTGTCCCAAGACTAGTTGATTGATGCATAACTTGTTATTGCTTGTTTGAAACTATTGTATCTAGTCACTCTTATGAACTTTGAAGGTGTCCTATGCATTTATATTTGCTACTCTATTGAGGGACTGAATACTATTATGCTATGTTTTCTTTATGTGAAACAAACAAATGTCTTGCAAAGCATTGTTATTCATGAATCTTTTGTTTGTGCCTTTTCATGTTGCATCATAGTTTCTTTGCTTATTGCTAGAACTTTGTCTTTCATGTTATGATTGAAGTAATATGATCCCAGCTTTGAATGTTTTGCAAATACTTTGATCAAGTCTTTGATGGTGCATGTCACCTCAAAAATTATTCTTTCTTTTTATCACTTACCTACTCAAGGACGAGCAGGAGTTAAGCTTGGGGATGTTGATACATTGCAAATGTATCTATAATTTTTGATGTTCCATGCTTGGTTTTATCCACTTTCTTGTGTTTTGTTCCAACTTTGGAGTACTTTTCATATGATTTCTTGGACTAACCTATTAACAAGAGCCACGGTGCCAGCTGCTTGTTTTCTACTGTTTTTGGTTCCAGGAAAGTCAGAAAATGAATATTCTTGGAATTGGACGGGACAAAAGCCAAAGTGCCTATTTTTCCGGAAGTGGACAAGTCATAGAATACGAGACGGAGAAGGGCTGGGGGCCTGCCACACCACCTGGCCGCGCGGCCAGGCCTAGCCCACGCCAGGGGGTGGTCTGGCCGACCCCAGCACCCCCTCGGCCTCTCCTTCCTCCTATAAGATGCCCTCGGGACAAAAACCCTAAGTACCCGATCAAAAATTCACGAAAGAGTCTGTAGCCGCCGTCGTCTCTGTCCCTAGATCGGGAGGGATCTAAAGCTCTTCCTGGCACCCTGCCGGAGAGGGGATTTCACCCTGGAGGCCTTCTTCATCATCATGCAAGCCTCTGGTGTGATGAGTGAGTAGTTCATCTCTGGACTACGGGTCCATGTAGTAGCTAGATGGATGGTTCTCCTCCTTTGTGCTTTCATGTTTAGATCTTGTGAGCTCCGTTCATGATCAAGATCATCTATTTGTAATTCATACATGTTGTGTTTGCGGGGACCCGATGGATATTGAGATGCTATTTCAGATTGATTATTGATTCTATCATGTCTTTGTTATTTGTGATCTTGCATGCTTTCCGTTATTAGTAGCTATCTTGGCCAAGTAGATGGTAGCAACTCCAAGAGTTAGTATTTATGCTCGATAGTGGGTTCATGCCTCTGGTAATCTGGGGAAGTGACAGAAATCTCTAAGGTACTAGATGTGATGTTGCTACTAGGGAGAAAAAATAATCCTTTATTCATAGAACAATCGTATTGTTTATTTTACACGCAGTTCGTAAAGCAATAATCTGTTGCTTGCAACTTAATACTGGAGGGGGTTCGGATGATAACCTGAAGGTGGATTATTAGTCATAGATGTAGTTGGATGGCGGTCTATGTATTATGTTGTAATGCCCAAGAAAGTCTCAGAGGAGTCAAGATGATTAGTATATGCATGTATTGCTTTCTCGGTGTTTGTCAACTGCCCCGCTGTAATTTGTTCACCTAGCATGTTATCTATCTTAAGGAGAGCCACCTCTAGTGAACTATGGATCCCGGTCCTTTTTCTTTACATACAATCTACAATTGTTTACTGCTTTGTGTTTACTTTGTGCAAACTACTTCTTTCCATTCGATACGTTTAATCCTTTGTTTTCCGCAAAACACGGTGAGATTAACAACCTCATCGCAAGTTGGGGACAAAGTTCTGTGGTTGTGTTGTGCAGGTCTCCACGTTGCTACTAGCACCGGTAGTGCGCCCTGCCAAAGCTCAGCTAGTAACACCTTTGAGGTGTTTCCTTGCTCCTACTGGTTCGATTAAACCTTGGTTTCATAACTGAGGGAAACTTGCTGCTGTGCTCATCATACCTTCCTCTTAGGGTTCCCAACGAGCTCTACATCAACCACGAGCCATCAACACTTTTCTGGGCGCCGTGCATTGAGCCATCAGGGCCCTGAGTATATCTATCCATCATCGGGATGGACAAATACCACTCTTGATCCATGAGCCTTAACATAACACTTTCGTAGCACTGAACCCACCTTTATAGTCACCCTGTTACGGTGTGACGTTTGATGTTATCAAGATACTCTTCCGATGTTAGCAATTAACATGATCTCATGGTCTAAGGACTAAGTTTACTTTGTATGATGTTATAGCAATATAAACATAATGACTTTGATCGTAATGCTATACTTCGGATGAATGTTCATCACATCATTCTACCAATGTTGTGACCTCGTTATTAACATCCAATGTCCATGATCAGGAAACCTTGATCATATTGTTAATCAACGAGCTAGTTTATATGAGAGGCATTACTAGGAACTTTGTATTTTTTTTATTAAACACACATGTATTAACGTTTCCAATTAATACAATTATAGCATGCAAAATAAAGATTTATCATAAACATGGAATAAGATAATAACCACTTTATTATTGCCTCTCGGGCATATTCCCTTCAGTCTCCCACTTGCAATAGACACAATAATCTAGTTTGAAAAACTTTGCGTATTGAACACCTATGGCTTTCTGGTGTTGCATATACGTGATTGCTAGTGGTTAACATAATCTCCGGATCTGATAGTTTCAGGTCCGTGTGTATTTGCATGTCTTTACATCTCTACGCATCACTCATTCTCAAATGAGATGGCATTATATAAATTTGGTCCTTTGGTGAGACCTTTAGTTCGTTCGGGTTAAAATATGTTGATATTATTGTCATATAATATATCTTCATAGTATTTTCCCACTTTGAACCACACCTAGTTTGATAACAAACTACTTAACACAAATGCCCTCCTTTGCTACTACTATAGCAGTCATATATTTAGCCTTTTGTTGTAGTATCTGTCCTAATGTTCTTACTTTGGAACTCATCCAAATCCATCATGGAATATCCTTTCCATTACATTGTGCCACCCATAGTATAAATTGAGATAAATTTAATTTGTATCTTGTGACAAAACTAGTATCAATGTAACAATTTACAATGAACTACATTTAACTATTTTTCACTTATACATGATATATTCTTAGTTCTTCCAAAGCTCATAAGAATATCTTTACTATCGTCCAATGATCATCTTATGAATCATTCTGGTATGTGCTCATAACATTTAGAGCATAGGACATATCTAGATATATACATATCATGGTATAATCGATCAAAATATTCATGTGATTTTACTCACCAAGTGTTGAAACACATGAATATTGATACAATCCTTTCCATGCAGCAAGAACCTTTCTTGTTGTTTCCATATGGAACCCTTTCAATATCTCATATATGTATGTCTGGCATAACCATATTAGCGCCTCAATCTATCCATATAGACATTGATGCCAAATATTCTGGTTTTGCCCAAGTCTTTCATCGAAATCCTATTTTAATGAAATTCTTAACTTGTGTCAATAAAAGATACATCATTTCCAATCAACAATATGTACTCTGCATAATGTATTGGAAATTTGTCTCAGCGCTCCCACTTAAATTTCTTGCAAATGCAAGCATCTTCATCATCTTCGATGAAATTAAACTCCTTTAACATTTCCATCATGGTGAAGATTCCAACTCCGCTATGCTCAGTTCAACTATTGAAGTTTACATGCCTTTTTAGCACCCTTTGAATTAACAAAACTCTTAGGACCGTGTCATGTACACGTCCTAGGTAACCATTCTAATAGAAGAACCTTGTTTTGTTTATTCAACTAGCATATACCAAATTATATGTAGTGGTTGCTACATTAATCCGTCAAGACTAAATATCGCTATGAAAGATCAAATCTTGTCATACTCAACTCCTTGACCATTGCCGTAAACTTCTTTCTGACATGTAGACTATTTCATAATGTTAAACATCCATGTCTATTTCTTTATAGATCCAAACATGACCGATAGGCTTCACACCTTTCCATAGGGTCTTCCAAGTTCAGAAACTTGATTTCTCATGTATGGATACTATCACAGATTCTATGACTTCTAGTCATTTTATGGAGTCAGGGCCCATCACTGCTTCTTTGCATGCAGTTGGTTCATCATTGTCAAAACAATAATGACTTCTATTTCAAATCTTACTATTTGATTCTTACCGACCCACATGGTTCAATAGAAACTCTAATCTCCAAGATCACACCCTTTGTAATCACGGGATCCATGAGCATTGTGGCCGCCACTGGGACACTTTCCGGCGCTGCACTACTTAGCACATATAGCTAAGGTTCAACAACCTTATCAAAGTTCTATTGTCCTCTCACTTAACTTTTCACGAAAAATTCCTTCTCAAGAAACTTGACGTTCCAAGCGACAAACTTTTTTTCCTCGGTGTTATGGAGGAATTCCCAACAAATTCTTTGGGATAACCTACAAAGGCGTGCTTATCCGACTTTGTTTGTAAACATTTTACTTATGCATAGCATACCAAAATTTAAGAAAAGACAATTCGGGTTTTATCCCAAACTATAACTCATATGGTGTCATTTCAACGGATCACGATGGTGCTCTTTTCAGTGTAAAAGCGGTAGTTGATACGTCCAAAACGTATCTACTTTCCCGAACACTTTTGCTATTGTTTCTCCTCGAAACTTGTGTGATTTAGATGCAACTAACACGGACTGACGCCGTTTTCAGCAGAATTGCCTTGGTGTCTAGTTTTTGTGTAGAAAATCAACTATCCGGAAAAATCCCGGAAAATATGCCAAAAATCCAATTTCACTAGAAGACTCCCGGAGCCAGAATACGAGACGGAGGGGGGCTGGGCCCAGGCCACACCACCTGGCCGCACGGGCTAGCCCAGGCCGCGCCAGGGGGTGGTCTTGCCGCCCCAGACTCCCCCTCGGTCTCCCTCTTCGCCTATAAGATGCCTTCTGACCTAAAAATCCAGGGGGGTTTGATATTTTTCCAGAAGGAGTTCTGCTCCGCCGCCACCACCAGATTCCACGAAACAGCACCAGAAACTCTATTCTGGCACCCTGCCGGGACGGGGAATTGGAGGAGATCATCGCAATCATCATCACCATCGCTTCTCCATCGACCATCCATGTTTCCCCCATATATGAGTGAGTAATCCCCCGCTGTAGGCTATGGGGATGGTAGGGATTGGATGAGATCGTTCATGTAATGGCATCGGATTGTTAGGGCATGGTGCCTAGTATCTTTTATTAGTGCTTTATGACTTTGTTGCGACTTTTTATGCTTAATGCTTGTCACTAGGGCCCTAGTGCCATGATTTCAGATCTGAACATGCTATTGATTCATCATGATAGTATTGTTTATGGTCTTACCTACAAGTTGTATACACACGTTGTTGTCCGGAACCAATGGCCCTGAAGTGATAGAAATCGGGATAACCGGAGGGAATGGCTTTGATGTGAGGATCACATATGTTCATGGAGTGTTAATGCTTTGCTCCGGTGCTCTATTAAAAGGAGCACCTTAATTTCCAGTAGTTCCCTTGAGGCCCCGCTACAAAGGGCTGGCAGGACAAAAGATGTTGTGCAAGTTCTCATTGCGAGCACGTATGACTATATATGGAACACATGCCTAGGATTATCTAGTACTTGGATGATTTATCTTATTTATCTGCAATTGCCCTATCTTCTGATTGCCATGTGAATTGTCTTGTCCATGCAACGATCGTCCATCCATCCCTATGCCTACCGCATTCGAATCCTACTGTTTACTGCTATTTTTACTACTGCCTTTACTTACTACTGCTGTTACTTTACTACTCCTAGTACAAAACTGTTGCTACTGATAAACTGTTGTGAGCAAGATTGTTTCTATGTGCAGCTGAATTGACAACTTAGTTGTTAAGTCTTATAAATATTCTTTGGCTCCGCTTGTGTCGAATCAATAAATTGGGTTGCACTTCCCTCGAAAATACCACGATACACCCCCTATACTTGTGGGTCATCAAGACTATTTTCTAGCGCCGTTGCCAGGGAGCATAGCTTTATTTATCAAGTTCACTTGGATTCTTTATTGTTCGCTGCCATCCATCCATCATGGGTAAGTCTCGTGATGGCAAGGTTCCTATTTTACCATCCACTACAAGAAGAGGTACGGTTCTGAACACCTATGTTGCTCTTGATTCACCATCTGTTATGAGTAAGCTCGTTACACCACCACATACACTTGCTACACACACTGCTACTACTATTGAATCTGAAACTTCTGATACTTATGATGCTGCCTCTACTGTGCTTGATAAGAGTGGTTCATTAGGTCCTTTCCTAGATGCTACGATTGCTAGAACTATAGCTGGAAATACTGAAACTCCTAATGAGGACACTACTACACCTGTTAGTTCACCTGAGAACATTGAGAGTTATGATATTGAAGATGGTTATGTTGAGATGACCGATGAATTTATTAAAGAATGTAAAAACAGCCATGATAGGAGTGCTGCTAAGAGTCTCCTTGAGAGGCGTACTATTAGACCCAAACTGTCTCCTATTGCTAAGTTTGTTGCTTCTCCCATAAACATTAAAGATAAAGATTATGATTTCTCTCTTGATCTATCTTACATAGCTATTGTTGAGAAAGAACCTTTTTGTGGGACTAAGAATCAGAGTGCGGTAGCACATATGAATGAGCTTTCTACCATGAGTCGCCTGCTTTCTGATGATATTAAGATGCGTACTTACTTTGTTGCTAAGATTTTCCCCTTTTCATTGAAAGGAGAAGCTAAAACTTGGTTTAGTAATTTACCTCCTAGATCTATTGATAGCCCTGATTTCTTGATTAGTACTTTCCTGCATAAATATTTTCCTCCTAGTGCTAGACATGCTATTTTGCAGGAACTTTTTGATTTTAAACAAGGAGAGAAAGAGATATTGCCTGAATCATGGGCAAGGTTTTGTGCTTTGCTTCATGCACAGGATGGAAGTCCATTACCTAAGAATGAGCTTCTTGATATATTTTATAATGGACTAACTGAAGAATCTAGGTCATACGTAGATAGTTGTGCTGACTGTGTTTTCAGGAATAGGACTCCCAAGGAAGCTAAGGAATTAATGGCTAAAATAAGTAAGAATTATGAAGACTGGACTCCTCCTGGACCAGTTATACCTGAAGCCACTATACCTGAACCATTTATTCCTGTGCCTATTCCAACATCAAAGAAGAGGGGAGTTATTGAATTAAATGATGAAGTGATGAAGGAAGCTAAGAAATGTCTTAAGGAGAAGGGAATTAAAGCTGCATATGTCAAGAATTTACCTCCTATAGAAGAATTATGTAAGCCTATTCCCTACTCATCCACTATTGAGGTACACTCTCTCCAACACTTTGATGAAGGTGATATCCCTTACTCTAAACCTCCTGATCAATGCTTAGAAGAATTTGATATTTTTATTGTTAAGCAAGATAATTTTAATAAAAGGGTGCAAAATCATCTAATGGAAAACACTAGAGCTATTGATGAGTTAAAAGATATTGTGGAAAGAACCTCTAATGATGTTAAAATGATTGTTTAACACTTTCAAATGGTTCAAACTCAAATAGATCAACTCATTAAAGTGCAAAAAGACTTGCTAGTTAACACTGCTAAAGAAAAACATGCTTATGAAATTAGAACTAGAAGTGGTGCTACTACCTAGGATCCTCTATATCCTGAGGGGCATCCTAAAAGAATTGAGCAGGACTCTCAACAAGCTGAAAATAGTGGTACTACTCCTAAGAAAAGAAAGAAGAAACATAAAACTATTGTAGAACCCTCTAAACCTACTAAAGATCCTAATAGTATATCTGTCTCTGATGCTGAAACTGAAAGTGGTAATGAAGAAAATGATGTTCCTAATGAAGAAAAAGTTGAAGAAGAACCTGAAAAACACACTAGGAATACTAAATACACTAAAGAAGATTTTATTGCTAAGAAACATGGTAGTGAAAGAGAGCCTTGGGTCCAAAAACCTATGCCTTTCCCGGATAAGAAACACAAGTCAAAGGAAGATGAACACTATAATAAGTTTGTGAGTGGATGAAACCTTTATTCTTGCAAATTCCTTTGACTGATGCTATTAAATTGCCTCCTTACTCAAAGTATATGAAGGATATTGTCTCCACTAAAAGGAAGATCCCTAGTGAAGAAATTTCTACTTTGCTTGCTAATTATTCCTTTAATGGTAAGGTTCCAAAGAAACTTGGAGACCCAGGGATTCCAACTATCCATTGCTCTATTAAGAATAGTTATGTTAGAACTGCTTTGTGTGATTTGGGAGCTGGAGTTAGTGTTATGTCTTTCTGTCTCTATAAGAGGCTTCAACTAGAAAAATTAATACCAACTGATATATCTTTGCAAATGGCTGATAAGTCTAACACTATTCCTGTTGGTATATGTGAAGATGTACCTATTCAAGTGGCTCATAATTGCTTGATATTAACTGATTTTGTTATGCTTGAAATGCCTGAAGATGATAATATGTCTATTTTTCTTGGGAGACCTTTTGTTAATACTACAGGGGCTGTTATTAATTGCAATCAAGGAAAGGTGACCTTTAATGTTAATGACAAGGAACATACTGTCTATTTCCCCAAGAAGATTGAAAGGACTTATGGTTTGAATTCAATTGAACATGTTGAGGGCATTCAAGTTGGAGAGATATATTGTCCCATACCAAGAGAAAAATTTGAAACTATTATAATTGGGACCATTGCTATCAAGGTTGAGGTAACATAATCATTAGTGGAATACAAATTTTTGTCTCATATAAAATTGTTCTGGTAACAAGACCTGATCAACCTTGTTAACAAAAGGATTTCATTAAACAAAACAATGTTTTCACCATGATTATCTCCGTTTACTTTTATTCTATCCATTTTAGTTTTTGTTTTCGTTTAGTTTTCTTTGTTGTTAGTTGCTTGCATGTTAGAGTGTCTTCGAACCTCTGTAGTTCTAGCCTTGTTTTGTCATTGCATCATTCCAAAAAAAAATCTTTCTGTCAGAAAATCATTCATCTATACCTGAAAAATGCCCAAAAATAAAGTGTCCCGAAAAATTCCAGAAAATTCATATTAAATTTTTACGTGAAAAAGGGGCAGAGGAGTACCTAGAAGGTACCAGGGGGCCCCACCAGGCAGGCACACCACCTGGTGGCGCGGCCTGCCCTGGGTGGCGCCATGCCATGGTGTGGTGTGGCGCCCCGCAAAAACCACTACTAGAAAATTGCGTTGTTTTTGTGCTTTGCATCGTCATGACCGCATGCTCATGTCATCATGCCACCTTGCATTTGAGTATCGTCATGTCATCATGCATTTGTTTGTCTAAAATCTATTTTCTAAAAGCCTAGTTTTGTTTTCTAAAATATTCCCCGTCTTTATTTAAATTAAAACCCTAGTCTTTTTCGAATCTTTTATTTGTCTAAAACCTATTTACCAAAGTCTCTCTAAAAATAAAACAAATAAAATAAAAAGTTTTAGTGGGGGAGGCAGCCGCCGGCCAGGCCCAAAAGCCCAGCCAACAGCCACCTACCACCCCACAAGAAAAACCTAATCCTACCACCACCTACTCCCTTCCCACAGCCAGCCGCCCACCACCAGACCACACCATCGCCACCTCCCCACCTGCCACATCCCGACAAGCGGACCCCACCCCCGCTCTCCTGTCCCTCATCACCCAGTCCCCTGCCGTACCCCGTCCTAGCCAGCCCGGCCCCACTCCTGCAGCCCCCGCTCCCGGCCCACCTTCCACCTCGCAATCCCCACCCACCTCCTCATCCCATGATCCCCTCGCTCGTCCCTCGTCTTGCACCGCTGCCGCCCCGTTCTTGGCGAGCCCCTTCGCTGCTTGATGCCCGCCGAGCTCCCCCCTGAGCGCCTCCTCACCATCGTCCAACGGTGACCTTGCTGACCTCGGCCGCCTCCGCGACTCTGCCTGCGCCTCCTCTTGTGAGCAGAGCCGCCGCCGGCCTTCTCCGCCCGACCCAGCGCCGCCGACGAGCGCCCTCACTGCGTGGCGTCCCGCGCTCCACCGCCCCCAGTCGACCGTGCGCCCGCCCCGGCTACGCCACCATTTTCCTCCCCCCGCCGCGACCTCCTCCTCTCCACGACCTCGGCCACCGCGCCGCCGCGCGGTTCCCTCACCAAGGCCGTCTGCGGCCAGTACCATCGGCCTCCCAGCGTCTAGCGCCGCCCGGAGCGAGCCCCTGCTCCGGCCCCGTCAACCGCCGCCGTGGCCGCCCTCCCTCTGCTCCACGTCAAGTCGCGTAGCCCCCTCGCGTGCCCCAGCACGGGCGCCGCTAGGGCCACTCGCCCGTGAGGTCTCCCTGCCGCCCCGAGAAGCTCTGCCCCGGTCCCTGGTGTCGCCTACCTCCTCTTCACCGAGCCCCTCCTCCCACTGCCGGAGCCGCCGTGGTGTCTTCCTCCTTCCTGCGTGGGAGCCGCCTCTCCGTTGTGTTGCCGGCCTGAACCTCATCCCCGCCCGCGCGTGCTCACCTCGATGGTAGCCTCCATGGGTTGTCCTTTTTCATGTATGCACATAGGTGTCAACAACAGCAGCTGTGTGGTTCCTATCAGCGGCACGCTGAGTACACTCAAGTTTGGCGCAGACAAGATCGGGCTAGCAGAGATTGATGCCTCCGGCCGCAACAAGATCTTCGCAAAAAAATGACGTGGCCTAGTCGCGCGACACCGCCCAGTACCGCCGATGGAACCTTGTGTCGCCAATTGAAGATTGTATCGGTGCATAGACCACATGAAGTTCATTCCCGCAGAATGCCATGACCTTCTTCCCGCCGAGAACCCGTGGTACCCAAAGTCCGATCCGGAGCACCATGATCTTCTTTCCGGCGGTAAAGACCGATCCCCCGGCACGCCAAGTTCTCCTTCCCGGATGCCAAGGTCGCCTACACGGAACATCAAGATCTTGCGCCGAGACCCAAGACCGACACCGCCACCCGAGGACTATGACAAGATCGTCCCAACCCGCCAAGTTCACCTACCCGGATACCGTGCGACAAGATCTTCTTCACGGATCCGAAGACCCCCGGTATCCGATCTACTCAAGTTCGCCATCGACGACAAGATCGACATTGACCGGGGCGGATTCAATGCGCCCCCAACGCCGAACCAAGTCCTTCTTCCCAGATGCGACAAGATCTACTTCCGTTTCCCGAGATTGATCCTGTCGAGCCGTTCCCCCCGTCGAACCCCAGACCCCCGGAACCCAAGATCTGCCGAACCCAGATGTGTGCCCCTAAGCCCCTATTTTTATAATATGATATTATCAAGTGCCGTATATTAAATTGTTCATGCATGCATACTTGTCTGTGGTTTGGGGCATTATGTCGTATCATCGCATAATTAAATATGGAGTCTATATGAGGGCTTTTCTAGTCTTATATTGGCTCCATTTAAATTTGTGTAGCGAACCGTTGCCCTGTCTCGCCTTGTTAATCCAACATTTAAATTGCGGGGTTTCTAAATAACTTGAACCGTCTAAATAATTGTCGGGACCCCGGTTCCGCTTAATATTGCCTAATTGCACCGCATCTGCATCATATCATAATCATGCCGGATCTTCTGCCGTAGTATTAAATATTGCATCCAGTGTTTCTTTTAGGGTTTGCTTCTTCGCGGATTAGGCCGGTGAGTTGATGCGAGTATCGACAAGTTCTTCGGATAATGTCTCGTTGGCAGTGTTTTCCCAGGCGAGCATCTCTCCCCACTTCTACCTATTTTGCATTTATAGTCTTTATTTCCTCCTGCTGATCTATTGCTATCCGTGTTGCGATGCTTTAGTTTCCGTGCACCAGTTATCTCTCGTGCAGCCTCTATATTGCCATGGACACCTCCTATTACCTGTGTTTGGTAGATAGCTGGCCTTGCGAGTCGTAGTTGCTTGCTCAGGTGCGATCCTGTGTTGTTAGGTACCACAGTTGCTGGAATGCGGGCAGATGGTTATTGGTGGAGATGCTTAATGGTGGAGTTGATCATGACTTTAAATACAACTATTAAAATACTAGATATAACTAATGCAGAGGCATCGGTGGGAAATAGATGTTATTTGGTTCTTCCACGCTCACTTGTGTCCCGTAGGACCGCGAGTACTTGATACTTGTTCCTTGATTTTTAGCACTATCCACATCCGGGAGGCCTTATGGACCCCCCTGAGCCAGAGCTTGATTCATTTCTATTTCTTGGGAACACAAAGTAGTTTGGGGCTTTATTACTATCCTGTACCTATGCCATGTTTTACCGCTTTATTTAAGATTGTGCGTGGAGCACCTGTACTGTTTAGGATTGCAGAGTGTTTTCGCGGTATCGACAAGCCCAGTCACACTTTCGGGTTCCCAGTCGTTCACAGCCATTAGCGCAAACCTTGGGTCCGTCTCGGAGCCGGGCAACTTCGTTGCGGGTAGCTTAATGGGGTGGCCCCTTGAAATATTTATGAATCCTGTGATCGCTTTGTCGTGAATGCCTCGTTGGGTTTTGAGTTGGTTTTTCCGAGGTTGATCGAGTGTGTGTTGCTATTTGTGCACCCCTGTAGGGTAAAACTTTCTGAAAGCCGTGTCTGCGGTTATGGACGACTTGGAGCACAGTATCTCGATCATAGACAAGCATAACTAAAGTAGTGCTATAAATTTGACTTAATATGTGACTAGTAATCAGATGCAACTATAATGGAATGGATATTAAAAATGCCAACAACTGGTGGATCTGGGTTGTTTCGTGACATGCTGTACCAGCCTAGTAAGTATTGCAACTTCAATGGAATGTGATAAAAGTGTCAACAACGGTTGGGTTTGGGATTCCTCAGGACAATTATATCTGACTAGTAAATGTTCCAACTACAACGGGATGTTAACTAAAACTGCCCACTACTTATGCTATCAGGATGACTCATCATATCTATATCTGATTAGTAATTGCTCCAACTATAATGGAATGAGTAAAATTGCCAACTATGTGAGTTCCTTGGTCCGACTTCCTCGTTTGGTCTCGAGGGGGAAAATACCAGGATGGGTTGTTTGGTGTTAGCTTCAGGTTGGATCCGAATAGGTCTTTCTTATCCCTCTCTGATAAACGCCAGTTGTATCGAGTCTCTATAGGTTGTTTAGTGCCGCTGCGCTGCCGCTTCAGCCCACCATACCTATGTAGGCGAGAGCCGCCGAATTCTAGCCTCGCCGTGTACTGGCCTCAGTACTGACGTTCCTCTTTTTCCTTTGCCCTTTGTCGGCACCCCTTTTGTTTTAGCAGGTTTGAGATCGACGTCGTTAGCAGGGTTACCCTTCCGGCTTGGCCTGGGCAGGGTTATGGACGCCATTGGTTATTCTTCAGGGCTCTTAGCCCCATTTGCATCTTGTCCGTAGTTGGACGCTCTATCGTTTTCAAGGTGATTTGGATCTTTGTATTGTATATCTGTATTCTTGACTCGTTGAATCGCTGTTGAATATAAATCTATTCTGTGGGTCCCATCGAGGACTGTTGTGTAATGTTATTACTTCGTTTTCCACCCGCACGAAAGTGCCTGGTGGGCGTCCTTGAATCGTTTCTATGTGGGTTTGGCGGAAAGAGCTAAACCTTGCATAGGGCCGATTTGAGGGTGTTACATGTGGCCGCCCTGGCCCTCCACTCACTCCCTCACTTGCCACTTTCTTCTCTCTCCCGAGTAAGCTCTAGTTCATTGCTCAAAATCACACTCTTGCTGTGCCTGCCCTCGTTTTTTCGATCTCCTTGCTCAGCCCATCTTTGCTGCTGAAATTTGGAGCAGTTGTTCTCAGGTACGTGACTCCTCCGCTTGTCCAAGTAGATTTGTGTTTAGTGGATTATATATTGAGTATTTTGCTTCTGTAGGTGACAGGTTATGAGAGCTTGTAAGCTTGTTTGATGCTTAGAGATATAGTTTTGATGCATGTTTAGGCCTCTTACAAGTCCCTATGAGTAGTGCCCTTCATTATATATTCACTTTGCAATCACTTGTTTAATGGATGTTTAAATTTCAGAATAGAAGATGAATGGGCATCAACTAAACCAACATGAACTATGGGTGCATGAGGTTATGAAGGTTCACTAAGAGGAGGAAGTTTTTCCTTCCATTTATCCATGCCCTGAATTCATGAGAGCTGCGGGGATTTACCAAGATTTCCATACTTTGGTTACTAATGCAGGATTGGACCACTTTTTGGAAGATGAACCTAGTCAATTTGTGAAGCTAACTATGTCTGTGGTGCAGGACTTTCAATTTAGTTACTGTTTGCCTAACCCCATGGTCCACTACAAAGTTTACAATATAGGTGTTGACCTTTCTCTCGATGATTTTTGTGCAACTATTAAGGTACCTCAGTGGGGATCATGTGGAAGGATTAAGGAGCGACCTGCACCACTCATGGACTTGTACGCAGAGATTTGCCAAGGGAGCCACTTCTCGAAGGAGAGTGGGAAAATCCGTAACATTCATCTTCCCTCCATTCGTTACTTTGCCTACTTTATTGCCAATTGTATCCTTGATAGGAAAACTGCCAATAAGTTATCTTCATATGATCTAGCATTCATCTCTGCTGCTCTTAAACAATATATGTCTTACAACTTGGGTGCTTTGATAGCTTTCCGTCTTGCCGCTAATCGCGAGAAAGGTGGAACTTGTGGGGGCCTCATTGCTTCTCGTTTACTAGCATTGCATGGTTTAGTGCCTCATCATCTAGACCTACAGTTTCCCATAGAGAGGCTTAATCTTAATTCCATGATACATCATAAATTTGTTTCCTCTTGGGCTAGTTTGAGTGAGTTTTCTTATGAAATAACCTTTTTCAAAGCTGGGTGGAGAAGGAGCAAGTCCGAGCGTGTTGTTCTTTTGCCTGCACCTATTTTGTTTAACCTTGATAACAGGATAGGATGGTCCCTCACGGAGGAGCAGTTTGATACGTACTTGGGAGAGCTCTCTCAACAGGAGCAGGATACTAGAAGGGAGGTCACGGATGATTCGGTCCAGCCCTCGAATGAGGGGGAGTCTTCATATCAGCAGCTTGGTTATGATTGGGGAGCTTCTTCTTCCTCCCACGGGCCTAACTACGACCATTCTTGCAATGACCCGCCTGCTTGGAACCCTTACTCGTATCTGGATTGACACCCACTTAGGCCAAAAGCCTAAGCTTGGGGGGAGGTACGCCGACGTCGCACTCATCTCCATATTATTTTGCGTCGGTACTTTGTATATTCATGTTTCGTTCTCTTTTTAATTTTCGTTCTTTCTTTGCTTTTGCTTTCTAAAACACAAAAAGACCAAAAATATTTCTGTTGTTTCTCTTTGGTTTACTTCTTCCTTTTTTCCTTGGTTTGTTTGCTTTGTTTGAACTATTCGAAAAAACCCAAAAAGTTTCTACTTTGCTTGTTCTTCCTTTTTGGTTCTTGTTTTTAAAAAAAATCGAAAACACCAAAAATATTTGGTATTCTTCCTTGGATTTCTGAGTTTGTTGCAGGGTTCAGCAGTCCTCAGTGGAGTTTGGTTTTCATATTAATATTTAAGCTACACAAGTGAAGGGCAATAATGAGGATTAATGACAACTTGAGGTGTGGTAAGAGGTTGGTAACGAACTCTATTTGTTTTCATTTTTGTACATATACTCATCATTGTGGGCATGCTTAGCCTGTTCGTGTAGGGTGTATGTTATCTTTGGATGCTTAGTAGTTCTTGCTTTCATATGATTAGTTCCAGCTTGCTAATAGTTTGTAGCATGTCATATGAATGTTTGCTTGCATTACTCTATTCATAACTTGGTATGACACTGTGGTATCCTCCTCTGAATGTTTTCATTTGAATTTACTTGGCACATGCTCATGCATGCATATGATTGAAATAATCAGTTAAGCCTCAATGAATTATTTTACCTTGAGGGTCTTGAATCACTTTCATGCCATGATTAGTCATGTTTTGTTGCAAGCATGATTATGACAGCTATTGCTCTCTCGTTTGTCGCTCCGTTACTATTGCTAGCCTTCACTTTCACTGAGTATGTTTTACTCATGTTTCCAACTCCCTAAAACCAAATATTGCCAAAGTGTCCACCATACCTACCTATTAGCATCATTTGCTATTTCCGTGCATATTCAATATGCCTTGTTTTCTTCCGAATACAATGTTTGCCTGTTATGAGAAAGTTAGTTAGTAAGGCTCTCACGAACTTGATGGCACACTTTATTTCCTGCACCTAATAAACATGAACCATTGTGACTGTCCATGAAAGTTATATGCTTGCAAATTATAGGCTAGGGATTAGCAGAACCGTGCTGTCACGGGGAATGCTTTCAACACTTGGTAAATATATACCCAGTTGATACCATGCTCTTTTGTTTGCGGATGTCGTCGGTGTGAAATAGAAGGGGAGCTTGTAAGTCCATGGAGTTATTTATGTGTGTTAGAGAAACGCCTGGGCCGCCAGTCTAATCCATGCCGTCATGGTGGAAACCTGCAGCGTAACCATAATGATATCTATGAAGCATTCTTCTTATAAAAAAAGAGAGATAGCTATTGAGAAAAAGAAAAGAAAAAAAAAGAGATTTGAGAAAAGTGCAAAGAGAGAAAAGAGCACCATTTTCCCATGGTAAATAAGAAGATTGTTGAGATACTCATTGTCTGCTTGCCTTGTCATTTTGATATGGGGATTCTTCCGTATCATTGGGCAAGGGGTACCCCGTTGGCGGTTCTCTATGATATGCATGTATTTACGATGACAAGAACTTACCAGTAAGTAAATTTGAGTAGCATGAGGAGCGGCCCTCATACCCAAGGGACATGGGATTTCGAGTGTATAATCTGTCAAGCATATAACTCAAATTTGACCTCACTTTCACCTTAACCATATTAAAGATGCTTATGATAGGGGCAATGAGTCAAAGCTAATGAGTACCATACTTTCAACATTTGGAAGCCTTTCAAGATTTTCAAAACCTTTTTATTTCCTTGTTGAGTCTCCACTTATTCTATGAGCACCTTCTTGAGAGCATAGTTGTCATTCTTAGTGTAATGCGCTTGTCTCAAAACTTGATTATTTGTGATATGACTTTTATGCTTGTCTCTTTGATATCTTTACTTCTAGTCTTCACCTGAACTTCAGAGGTGCCTTGGCATTCATAATCAAAGGCAAGCGAGATACCACTCTACCATACCTTGTTATGAGCATTGTAATGTTGCTTATGTTTTTGTTTCATGCTACTTATTATTTTTGAGTTGGAATCTCTTCATAGCTTGCATTGCCTATTAAGTAAACTTAGTTGCATACTCCTTATTATGAATTGTCTAAGTAGTTGATCACATGGTGAGAATATATACAGCATATGAAGCAAATGTGTTCATGAAAGTTTCTTTTATCGCACTCAGTTTTCAACTGAATTGCTTGAGGACAAGCTATTAGCTAAGCTTGGGGGAGTTGATACGTCCAAAACATATCTACTTTCCCGAACACTTTTGCTATTGTTTCTCCTAGAAACTTGTGTGATTTGGATGCAACTAACACGGACTGACGTTGTTTTCAGCAGAATTGCCTTGGTGTCTAGTTTTTGTGCAGAAAATCAACTATCAGGAAAAATCCCGGAAAATATGCCAAAAATCCTATTTCACTAGAAGACTCCCGGAGCCAGAATACGAGACGGAGGGGGGCTGGGCCCAAGCCACACAACCTGGCCGCGCGTGCTAGCCTAGGCCACGTCGGGGGTGGTCTGGCCGCCCCAGACCCCCCCTCGGTCTCCCTCTTCACCTATAAGATGCCTTCTGATCTAAAAACTCAGGGGGGTTCGACGTTTTTCCAGGAGGAGTTCTGCTCCGCCGACACCACCAGATTCCACGAAATAGCACTAGAAACTCCGTTCTGGCACCCTGCCGGGACGAGGAATTGGAGGAAATCATCGCCATCATCATCACCATCGCTTCTAGATCGACCGTCCATGTTTCCCCCATCTATGAGTGAGTAATCCCCCGTTGTAGGCTATGGGGATGGTACGGATTGGATGAGATCGTTCATGTAATGGCATCGGATTGTTAGGGCATGGTGCCTAGTATCTTTTATTAGTGCTTTATGACTTTGTTGCGACTTGTTATGCTTAATGCTTGTCACTAGGACATGAGTGCCATGATTTCAGATCTGAACATGTTATTGATTCATTATGATAGTATTGTTTATGGTCTTACCTGCAAGTTGTATACACACGTTGTTGTCCGAAACCAATGGCCCTGAAGTGACAGAAATCGGGATAACCGGAGGGAATGGCTTTGATGTGAGGATCACATGTGTTCACGGAGTGTTAATGCTTTGCTCCGGTGCTCTATTAAAATGAGCGCCTTAATTGCAAGTAGTTCCCTTGAGGCCCCGCTGCAAACGGGCTGGGAGGACAAAAGATGTTGTGCAAGTTCTCATTGCGAGCACGTATGACTATATATGGAACACATGCCTAGGATTATCAAGTACTTGGATGCTTTATCTTATTTATCTGCAATTGCCCTATGTTCTGATTGCCATGTGAATTGTCTAATCCATGCAACGACTGTCCATCCATCCCTATGCCTACCGCACTCGAATTGTAACATCCCAATTTCAGCAACCCTGATTAGTTGTCCAGAATGCAAAAATCAGGGGGAACAAAAACTTTTTCTTGTTTAATGCTGAAGTGTTGGCTTGTTGTCTGGATATGCTTATGCATATGAATGCATATTAGATGATATACTCCTTACCTTAACACCAGTTGACAAAAGCTACTTCTCAAAACAGTCTTGGCTTACTTTCCATATTCTCAAATGTTTTGGCATTTCAAAACCTGAGCCAGGAAGCCTTTGCAAACCAACTATTTTAGTAGCTTCTATTTCCCTAAACTTTGGAGAACAACCTATTATAATCTCCTTATGTTTTCAAGTCAGAACCTTCAACCACTCTTACCTCTAGGATCTCCAAAACCTTTTTGGTAAGCTTTTGAATTCTACTCTTGGTAGAGATACCAAGGACCTTACCTCGTTCAAACTCTAACCTATTAAAAATATCCATCCTTACCTCAAGCCAAGCTTGATAGTAAACCCCAGTAGTAGGTTTGCTTAGTTTATAAGATGAGTTGCCTTGATCTACTGTCTGATGAATTGCCTTGATCTGCTGACTGATGACTTGTTTGCTTAGGAAGTAGTATGAGCCACTCTAGGAGCTCATCAGTTGGATCATCATACCTTAAACTCACCAAACCCTAAACAAGAATACAATATGGATCTGATCCCTAGCTACTAAGTAGTCATCTAAAACCCTTAACCAGATCAGCTCTGAAGTGATCTACTTCTAGAAGCTTCCAAGTCAATGAAGACCATTATCAAGCAATGATCTCTCCTACTACATATACACTTCAACATCATCCCTTTTATGATGCTTTGGTACCTTGAAATCAATCAAAAACATCCTCCCTCTTATTCTAGTCAAAAACCCTAAATCTGCCAAATTTGTCCAAGTCTGGAAATCTGTTTCCAACATCACCTTTTTGAATGCCTCCCTTTCTCAACCCTTGTGCATTTCTGCTAATGCACTTGAACCATATTGTTAACCATACTAATGAATACCAAATACCACTCTTTCCCTTGGTTAGATCATCCTCTAACCCACTTGTCCCTGATGGTTTTTCAGGCCAGAAAATAACTTTTCCTGCAAATCTAGTCATCATGCCTACTTTGTTAGAAGCTCACACCACCATCCAAACTTCTATGGACCAAATCCTTGCATGGTTGTGTTATAAGAATATAGGTATACCAATATCTACTTCACTTGTTCCAAGTGGATATTTGTGCTTCTTAAACCCACAAGGTTTTGAAGGCTAGTTGATAATCTGCTTTGGCAGGCTTATTTTATTCAAAGTTTGAAATCAATCCTTGGTGAGCACAAGCAGGATCAAGCTCAAACCTCTACACCCTTTTGATCTACATCACTTGGTCTATCCATCCATATATCCCATGCCCCAAGGGGAGCTCTGAGCTCCAAGATACAACCATGTTTTGATGGTATGAAATTAACATCACCTTAGATCCTTAATCTAGGGTATTCCACCAAAATCAACTTGGATTCTCCAATACCAAGTTTTCAAATGCTTGATACACCTTGTATACATCATCTACCTTGATCATCAAGTTTTATCAATAATTATCCATATTTATTATGGACCAAAACTATTTAATTCCCTTAATAGGCAAAACCTCCAAAACCTCTCCCATAAAGGAAAGTTTGGTTTTTGCCAAAACAGTTCCCCAAATTTTGGATCAATTGAGGTCCACACATCATACCCCATCTTCCCACTTCAAAAATAAATATTTTTGAAGAGCTTTATTATTTCTTTGTGCCCATTTCCTTAAATAGCTGAAATGGAATAATAATTGTTTTAAATACTTTTAAGCCACAATAAATCTTGGGAAAATTCCCCTAAGTGTGTATTCCTATTTGGGACCATCTCACATCAAAAACTCCACTTGTCCAATGTAAATTTATCAAATGATCTTCTAGAAACTACTTCTGCAGTTTTTGAATAAATGGAATTATGTGGACTTTAAATCTTTAGAAAAATCCCAAATAATTCCTGGATATCTACCTTGACCTCACCTATCTACCAGTACCAACCTCCCACCTTTCCCAGTGCAAAACCTTAAGCTTCCTTCACAAGCCTCATTTTGATCAAATGTGGCAAACTAAGGAATTAGTGGCCCAGACCGAATTAAAATCACCACCAAGGCTCACCACCACCCACCACAGCAAACACCATCTCCTCTGGTCGTGATCACTGTAGCAATTACTATAGCGGCTTGTCCTCTAGTGCTTGGACACTAGTGCTTAACCCCATGTGGGTGTCTTGGCATGCAAAACCCCTTTTTTCTCCTCTTGCAGCAGCTACCCCTCCCCCTCTGCTCTGCAGCTCGACCAGAAAACCACCTCCCCTGCCCACAGCATCCTCCCCTGGTTTCATATCCCTCCCCCACAAGCTCAATGGACCAAGTCCATCAAGAACCTCTGCCTCTCGGTATATAGTGCTAGAGGCCACTGCAGCTCTCCCTCCCCCTAATTTGCCTCCTACCCCTCTACCTCACCACTCCAGAGCACCCCTCTCCCCCTCCACTGCTCTGCCCTGCTCGAGAGAGAGCAAGGGAGAAGTGTCGGCCTCCTCCCAAAATCGAGCTAAGCTCTCTCTCCTCGCCTCCTCCCCTGATGCATGTCCCTCTGTGGTGATCCCCTCCTCCCCCTCTTTCTAACCGTGCCTCCCTCTCTTCTCAGGAACGGCCGGAACCACCTCGCTGGCGAGCTCCCGAATGATCCCCATCGGCCACCACTGCGCGAGCAAGACTCCGGCGTCGAACCCACCCTTGCCTCTCACCGTTGAGGTCGTCGTCGTCCACCACGTCTCCTCCGCCGCCTCCCCGACATTGACAAGCCCCCAGGTGAGCGCCCGGTCAACTCCCGCCGCCCCTAGGGTTTCCTCCCTCTATCGCTGGCCCGGGGTAGAAGGCGCTGCAGGGACCATCGATCCCGACTAGATCGAACAACCCACGACCTCCTGTACCGCTTCATCGTCGACCGTCGCTGATCGGCGGGCCCTCCCCGTCAGGTTTAATTGCCGCAGCGCGTGTGGCCTCGCGGGTTTAGTTGGGCCGGCCTGCCCCTGAGCGCCCTGGTTCCCCTCAGATCGGGCCCGCAGGGCATTTTTCTCCTTTTTCTTTTATTAAGCCCCTTCCAGATCTGTTTCTGGCCAATTAGTTTAATTGTTGAATAAAATGGAGCACTCCATATTCTGCCTGGATAAAAATTGTCCCACATACATACATGTTTTATCCAACATGAAGAACTAAAATCCTAGCCTATTCTTATTTCCAATTTGTGTGGAAATTAAAATGCTAGCACCTATCCATTTCACTAAATAAAATCCTCTATGAGTTTCACCTATCCATTTGGAGTAAAACCAATTGCCCTTTTTTTTGGTAGCTTCTGATCATACCTATCTTTGCACTTTGGTCCCATGCCAAGGTGAACAGTAGTTTGTCTATAGTAACAATAACAAAAACCAGGCATTTCTGACTTTAGGAAATTTCCTAGGTCAAAAAAAAATGGGTATTAACCTAATTCCAACTCCCAGTACACTTGCATACCAGTATCTATCACAACCCAGGCGCCCATAATTTTCTAAGTCCCAGTTGAATTATGGTCAATTAATCTGTTCTGTGCATGGTTAATTCACCAATAAATTGACCCCAGCAGCTCTTCAACTCCAAATAGGTGGATTCCAATTTCTACAGAAAGGTATTCTAAATATCTAAATTGTGTCCTTGGATTCACCTCAAAAGCTTCTGTAGATTAAATCTGGTGAAAAAGACAAGTTGTCTACAGAACTGCCTTTGGGAATTTCCTGAGGGCATTCTGGTAATTATCTTGACCTGATTCCAACTCTCAGTGAACAAGTACATCAAACCCTACTGAACCATCCAATGAAATAATTTTGGAGCTCCAGAACTCTTCTAGTGAATTATTCCCTGAAACTAGGAATTGTTTCACTAGAAAAATCATAACTAATTAAAGAAAAGTGATAAAATAGTGAAACCACTTTGGTTGGTTTCATTTTATAAACACCTATATGTTGGTGCCATTTCTAATCTTTGGTATCGTACAGAATAGGTCCTTGATCCAAAACCCATCTCATAGGTAGTTTCTAGACTATAAATCCTAAGGGATTTTCTTCCATATTTCCAAGGCAAGGCCAACCCCATTAATCCATTCTCCCTAAGACCTACTGAGGTGTAAACTTGTTTGGTTCATTTTTTGCGGTATGTATTGGTGCTCGTATGCCTTGTGTTGATTGTGGCTTGGTTTGCTTGCATATGTTGTCGGGACGACGATAGTTGCGATGAAATCGGAGAGCAGAAGAAGTGGTATTCATATTTGGTATTGGTATTCTAGGTTATCTAAAGAAGAAGTCCAGGGACATTTATGCCATATTGCTGATCATCAGGCAAGCCACATTCTTGCTCATACGCCTTGTCCTACTATTTTACTTATGCATGTTTTATCTCCTGTTATTTAAAACTGCATTGTTTTACTATATGTTGATGTATACTTGGTAGTGGTTTGGCTCCTCCGAATCATTACACTTTCGTACTACTAAGTACAACCCCCTTGGTGACACCTACTGGTCCCTAGTAGAATAGATGGTGTATTACACCATACCCCTGTGGAGACCCCGATTTAGCCGAAGAAACGCTAAAGGATGGGAAGACCCCGGAAAAAGTTTTACCAAATGTTTTATGATAAAACCTTGATGAGGTGGGACCTCCCAAGAGATGTTGAAAAAGAAGAAGGTTTTTTTTACAAAATGCTAAAGGAAAGATGGAGGGAAAAGGGTTACGAAAATGCACTCGGTTCTTTGCAGTTTTGCTAGAACAATTAACCCATGCAACCACATTACTCTAGTATGGGACAGGGCTGGATTTGATGTTTGTCTATTCTGGTATAAGCTGCCTCGCAATAACTACAGGGGACCAAACATCCCTGGAGGGTGGGCCTTCTCACGTAAAATGGTCCATGTGGGACATCGACCTGGAGAAGGAACAAAGGGCCTGCGCCTCCACACGTTACTATGAGCCCCTTATTGAAAGCGCAACACTTGGGAAGTGCAAAAATGTGCTCTGGTTGGTCCTAGGTACCCGACATCCCAGTTTTGAGGGGAATAACACTCATAGGGTAGGCACTTACATTGGAGTGGGCATCAGGAGAGTCTTGATCGGTTACTCGACCCACGATGGGTGAAGATCAGGGTATTGTACCCGGATGGTGTGGGTAAAGTGTACAACCTCTGCAGAGTGTAAATCTATTCAAATAGCCACGTCCACGGTCATAAACGGTTGGGAAGGTTGTTGTAGAGCGGTGCTGGTTTTGTTTCCAAAAAGGATTTCGGAAAAGAAATGGCTTTGGAAATGTTTTGTCCATGGGATGGTTGGAAAGGATCCCCGTTTTGACCATGGGATAGTCAGAAAGGGATGGAAGGAGTTTGGTCATGGGATGACCGTGAAGGAGAAACAAATGGGTGACCCAGTCCTAAGGTTTTCGAAAACTTTTCAAAACAGTTTCCAAAATGGTTTACAAAAGTTTTCAACAAAGATATGTAGATGCTATATCTACAAGAGAAACTATGTGAGAAAAGAGCCTCCCTTGGAGCCCTCCTACTACCACAGCCATACTACATATCCTCTTATTATTATTGTTATCTTAAGGTGGTTTGCGAGTACATTCAAAGTACTCACCGGCATTGTCCCTGGCTATTAACTTGGTCAGATATCAAGAAGAAGACGATGTTGGCGACTATGCGAGCTAGGACGTTCTCCCAGTCAGTTGCATGTAGGTTAAGGCATGGCCCGGGCTCTGCGCTTGATGAAGTTCCGCTGATGATTATTGATGGAGCCATTACGGCATTTATGTAAGTCTTGTAATTCGGTATAGTCTTGGATGTTGTAATGATACTTGTTGGTTATGTGTCACGACTAACTCATCATGGGATCGTGGTTGTATGCATAACAGGGATTCTCGGACGATTAATCTGGGGGCCCCACACGAATCCTACTGCTTACTGCTGATTTTACTACTGTCTTTACTTACTACTGCTGTTACTTTACTACTCCTACTACAAAACTGTTGCTACTGATAAACTGTTGTGAGCAAGATTGTTTCCAAATGCAGCTGAATTGACAACTCGGTTTTTAAGGCTTATAAATATTCTTTGGCTCCCCTTGTGTCGAATCAATAAATTGGGTTTCACTTCCCTCGAAAATACTGCGATACACCCCCTATACTTGTGGGTCATCAGTAGTCTCTAAAGCTTTAATCCTTAAAACATAATGGCAGTTTTACAAATGACACCTTTGATCTTACCATGTCAAACAAGGTTTGATTTGATCTCTCGAACATACCATACTCTTGTGGTTTATCGGAAAATGCAAATTCATGGAACAATTCCTGAAACCTTAGCTGTTTTGCTAAACCTGTAACTCAAATATCTTCCTTTATGATCAAATCATAAACTCTTTTATTTTCTTGTTACAATTATTTTTCACTTCATCTTGAAAGTCTTTGAACAATTTTCAAATGTTTCATACTTATTTCTTATTAAGTAAATATATAGATATATTCACTCAAGTTTCTGGAAAAAGCATATGAACCAAAATGATCCATCGCATATGGCAACACATAATGGACTATACACATCAACATGCATAATATCCAATATGTTAGTCATCCGTTCCTCTTTGGCCTATGGACGGAGTTTTAGTTATCTCGAGGAAAGTTTCACAAGCGTCAATTGATCAAAATCAAAAGACTCCAAAAATCCATTAACATGGAGTTTCTTCGTGTTTACTTTCCAATATAATTCAAACAGCAATGTCACTTCATAAGTGATCTTCCAATCATTTGTCTTACAATATCTTAGCAATAATGTTTATGGATGTGATTTCTCCAACTAGATTTGTAAAAGTTCATCCATCCTTTATGGAGTACGGTAATTATTTGAACAACCATTGTTCTCGTAATACCGGAACAAAATAACAATTATTAAAACAAATCTTGAAGGCTAGATTTGACGACAACGAAAACACAATAACAGTTTATTTGTTTTCGATGAACATCATCACTTATTCTCTTGCCAGTTACTTAGGCCATTGCAGTTAATGAACTGTCTTGTTCTGTATGACACTTCACACTAACAATTCGGTATCCAATACCGGTATCCAATACCTCAGAACCACATTGTTTAACAATCAAGGAATACAGCCATAACATGTATATCTTCTATATACCTAAGTTGGACATCTCCAACCTTTTCTTTTCTGCCAAATATTTTATAGATTCTCTTTCAGCAATTCCTTTTCCTTTTAAAAGAATCTATCAACATCAATAGTGGTGTCATTCACATGACACATAGTACAAAGTGTATATAGTCAAATACTAATACTTTTGGACTTGCACTTTGAAGTGGATCACCATCATCAAATGTTTGGTGTTCTTTCAAAAATCCATTCTTTAGTAATCTATTAGCGTAGTAAACATTTTACATACATCTTCTATTCATCCTTATCATGACAACTTTCATGATCAAGCTACTATATCCTATAAGGAAGAATCGCGAGTATAATGTTAGTTCCCAAAACCTTTTTGGGAGATCCGGATGCCTAGCATCTCCACTCTTCACAAATTCTCATACAATATGAGAACATGTATTTTGCTAAATTATACTCTATCATAATGCAACCAAAAACATTGTTTCAGATATCACAATATCTTCCACATATGATGGTTTCTGAAACAATTTTTCAGCTCCTAGATAATCTTGATATTAAAACAACTTTTGAATATCAATAATCATGGAGGCAAACATGATACTTTAGATACTAACATTGGAATTCTTACTCTTGATTTAATACTACTTATTAAACTTCATGGAGTAAATAGAGTTTGCTGAAAGTTTGCAATAGGACTTCTAAACTTTAAATTGACATTCAAAACAATATGATACCAGTTCGTAAAGTAAATATCCTAAATTTGATAGTTCTATTATCTCAATTAAAACTAAGGATAAGGTAGAGAACAAATGCCAATGGCTACAACAAATTATGCAAATTCACTTCGATTTAGTTTATGACAAATCGAGTTTGACTAAACCAAATTAGAAATGAACTCCCACTCGAAAACGACATCCCTTGTGGCTTTTTGGTGATTACATGAACCAAATCCACTACACCAAGTCCGATCATCACGTGAGTCGGTGTAGCTTCAAAGGCGAGCATCAATATGGGCATCATATCAACTATATGACTCATGCTTAACCTTTTGGTCCGTGTTCCGAGGACATGTCTGTACATGCTAGGCTCGCCAAGTAAGAACCTTAGTACTCGCATGTGTAAAACTGTCTTACACCCGTTGTATGCAAGCGTAGAGTCGAGTACACCCGATCATCACGTGATGTCTCGAAACACGATCCATAGAACAGTGCATACTTAAGGAAGAACACATTTTATCTTGATATTTAAATGAGGGATCATCTTATAATGCTACTAAAATGCCAATCTAACAATATAAGATGCAAACATCATATGTGGAAAGTGCAATGATATGGTCCATGCATTTGATCACCATCATGTGCATCGTGGTATGATCTCTATCATTCCTTTGTGTGTAAGGCCAAGGTCTATGGAACTTACACGTTAGGTGTGTTGTAAGGGTATCTACCATACATCTACTTACAACATTACCATATCATGACACTAGCCCAGCAACAACCTAAACTAGACGCCTCTAATTTATCCATTGCAAGTTTTACGTGGCTTAGGGATTTCGAAGATAGAACCAGTCTTACCTACGAACATGGAACCACAACGAGGATAACCAAGTTATTAGCAACTCGTTGTAAATAAGATATTGTCTATAGTAGGAGAGATAGACACCCGCCAGCCACTTATGCAAAACTAGTTGCATGTCAGTCGTGGAACCGGTCTCATGTGCGATGACATGTAAGGTTGGCCCGGGCCGCTTCATCCCACTATGCCACCAATATCCAAAATACATGAAAGAAGCAATAACATGATCATCATCGCCCACATATAAACATATGTGTACTACCCGTGCAAAGCACCTACGCATAGATCAGGCTCTGATACCACTGTTGGGCTCGCAACATAGAAAACAAAAAAAATCCTACGATGGGAACTATCACCAAGATCTATCTATTAGATACAAGAAACGGGTGGATATTCAGCCATAGAGAACTTACCCTCGAAGACAACAAAGCTTTGTTAACGAGATGGAACTCGTGGATGATGTAGTCGTACACTTGCCGATCTCAAGATCATGATGAAGTCCAGTAGGTCCGCCTCCAGTACGTCCATCAGATCCAGCTCCAGCAAGCCTAGCACCACCAAGTCCAGCACCGCGAAGCAGCGGTGCATCCGTGATCGCACACATGTCCGGTACCCCGACAACCTCCGTCCATCGCTCTAGCAAAGCCGCGGAAGCAGCAACTCCTTTCCAGATAAAGCCACCGAGAACATGTATCTCGCTAATCCGAGACCATGGGGAATAACTAGAGGGGGAGAGAGATCCTTCACATGGAGGTGTGTGTTGTGAGGAGGAGAGGGGGATTTTATAGGGAAGAGGGGGCAACCAAGGGCCATGGTGTGGCATCCATGGTGGTGCCCCCACCTCTTCCATCATTCATGTGGTGGATGCTCCACTCACATAAATATGCCTCCAGTCACACTTCCACTCACATGCATTAAATTTCCACCAAATTTAATGCAAGTTCTCATTAAATAAAACTATTTTATTTATTTTATTCAGAATTTTGTAAATACATTAATTAAACAACATCACATAAAACCCCCTGCAACATTTCAATATCACATGCAAAACTAGTTTCTGCAATTTCACCCGAAACAATTCCAGTTTCCATCGAAATGATTCCAGCGCTTTCTTAATCTTTATCTGAAACATATTTGCTCCTAAATGGTGTTGGTATCCCTTAAGCGTGTTACCCTACGGTTCGCGAATAATGCAGACATGATCGAGAGCCCTCTCTGATCAATAATCAGCAGTGGGACCTGGAGATCTGTACTAACTCCCACATATTCAACGATGATTGTGATCGTGTGAACCTTTAACGTCGTAACTAAATCCCTTTGTCTTGTGATATATTACATGTCCGAGATTCCATCATCGGCATCCAAATACCTAGTTTGATCTCGTTACCGACATGTACTCTTTTCTCGTTCCCATGATATAACATTCTAGTGATCACATCACTTGCTTGCAAGCTATTTCAATGTGATATCACCGAGAGGGCCCAGAGTATATCTATCCGTCATCGGGATGGAAAAATCCCACTCTTGATCCATGAGCCTCAACATAACACCTTCGTAGCACTGAATCCACCTTTATAGTCACCCTGTTACGGTGTGACGTTTGATGTTATCAAGATACTCTTCCGATGTTAGAAATTAACATGATCTCATGGTCTAAGGACTAAGTTTACTTCGTATGATGTTATAGCAATATAAACATAATGACTTTGATCGTAATGCTAAACTTCGGATGAATGTTCATCACATCATTCTACCAATGTTGTGACCTCGTTATTAACAACATCCAATGTCCATGATCAGGAAACCTTGATCATCTTGTTAATCAACGAGCTAGTTTATATGAGAGGCATTACTAGGAACTTTGTATTTTGTTTATTAAACACACATGTAATAACGTTTCCAATTATAGCATGCAAAATAAACATTTATCATAAACATGGAATAAGATAATAACCACGTTATTATTGCCTCTCGGGCATATTCCCTTCACCTTGACACGCACTCCGGCTACAATCACATAAAATGGCCATCAAGGATGAAGAGAAAATAGCTTTCATCACGCCGTTCAGAGCCTTTTGCTACATGGCGATGATGTTTGGCCTCAAGAACGCCGGGGTGACCTACTAGCGGTGCATGCGGGAGTGCCTAGCGAGCCAAATTGGCTGCAACATCCACGTCTACATCGACGACGTGGTGGTGAAGCCGACTCGCCAGAGCAACCTACTCAGAGAAGTGTAATATATCTGCGGAAGTATAATATCAAGCTAAACCCCGAGAAGTGCACGTTCGGCATACCCACCGGCCAGCTGCTGGGGTACGTGGTCTACAAGCGAGGCATCGAGGCAAACCCCTCCGAGATCAACACCATCGCCCGACTCGGGAAAGCCGAGTACTCACGCGACATCTAGAAGCTGGCAAGGCGAGTCGCAGCTCTCAGTCGCTTCATCCCCCGACTCGGCGAGAAGGCGATGCCTCTCTATCACCTGATGCGTAAGAACCCCACATTCGAGTGGGACAATGAGGCTGGCAACACACTCAATGCACTGAAGGAAGTGCTACTCGCGGCACCGGTGCTCGCCACGCCTCTTAACAAGGATCCAATGTTCGTCTATGTAGTGGCCTCCAACCGAGTCGTCAGCATCGTGATGGTCATCGAGCGACTCGAAGAGGCAAAGGAGCGCCCCGTGTAGCACCATGTGGACTACCTTAGCGAGGTCCTCACTGACTCAAGGCAATGCTACCCACGGTACCAGAAGTTGGTCTACACAGTCTTCCGAGCCCAGCGATGGCTCCCTCACTACTTCTAGGAACAGCTGATACGTTGCTAACATATCCATAATTTTTGATGTTCCATGCTTGGTTTTATCTACTTTCTTATGTTTTGTTCCAACTTTGGAGTACTTTTCATATACTTTCTTGGACTAACCTATTAACAAGATGCCACAGCGCCAGTTGCCTGTTTTGTGCTACTTTTGGTTCCAGGAAAGTCAGAAAATGAATATTCTCGGAATTGGACCGGACAAAAGCCAAAGTCGTTATTTTCCTGGAAGACTCACGGAGCTAGAAGGAGAGACGAAGGGGGCCCACAGGGAGGCCAAACCACCCCTAGGCGCGGGTCCCCCTGGCCTCGCTAGAGCATGGTGTGGGCCCCCTGGCTGGCCACTGACCTCGCCCCTTCACCTATATATTCATCCCGATACAGAAACCCTAAATCGTCAAGCCTCCATCCACGAAAAGTTCTGCAGTGCCGCCGCCACCAAGGGGGAGATTCAGGGGACAGAAAGTCTCTATTCTGGCACCCTCCCGGGACAGAGAAGTGCCCCCGGAGCCATCTCCATCGATCTCCACCGCCATCTCCATCACCGTTGCTGATTCCCATGATGATGAGGGAGTAGTTCTTCCTCGAGACTAAGGGTTCTACCAGTAGCTATGTGTTCATCTATCTCCCTATGCATGATCATATTGTGATCATGAGCTTTCTAATCAAGTAGATCTACCTTGCTATTCAAGTGCTTTAATAGATCTCTGCTCTCCCCATGTATGTGAAGTTGACAGTGGGCACACCATGGTGGCACTTAGGCTAGAGATTACAAATACTTGTTATGAGTTAAATTTGGAGTTGGATGTTTCTATGAAATTGTGCTGTTTGTTGGAACCATCTAGTGCTCAAGGTGACAGTGTGGGGTTATCTAGATGCGGAAAGCAAACTTTGAGGTGTGCTGTTATAGCCCTACCATTGATTAGAGTGTCCAACCGGAGAGTAGTTAAGAGTAGTATCATAAAGAGAAGATATTTATATGAGAGTGTTCACTAGTGAAAGTATGATCCCTAGGCCTTGTTTCTAAGCATTGATACACCGTTTGAAACTAGATATGTTACATGTTTGCTTCCTTCCATCTTTATTTCAGTTTGCCTTTAGTCTTTTCCCACGTCAACCACACACCATCAAGCTATTTTCTGGCGCCGTTGCCACTTATAATTATCCATACCACTTGTATTTCACTATCTCTTCGCCGAACTAGTGCACCTATACACCTGACAAGTGTATTGGGTGTGTTGGGGACAAAAGAGACTTCTTGTATCTTGATTGCAGGGTTGCTTGAGAGGGAATACCTTTGACCACTTCCTCCCTGAGTTCGATAAACCTTGGGTGATCCACATAAGGGAAAACTTGCTGTTGTTCCACAAACCTCTGCACTTGGAGGCCTGATGGCCCAAAATATATCGAGCTCGTTGGGGAACCCCAAGAGGAAGGTATGATGAGCACAACAGCAAGTTTTCCCTCAGAACAAAACCAAGGTTATCAATCCAGTAGGAGCAAGGAAGCACCCCAAAGGTGTAGCTAGCTGAACGTTGGCAGCGCGCACTACCGGTGCCAACAGCAACGTGGAGACCTGCACAACACAACCACAAAACTATGTCCCCAACTTGCGATGAGGTTGTCAATCTCACCGGTTTTACTGAAAACAAATGATTAAACATATCGAATGGAAGGAAGTAATAGTTTGCAGAAAGTAAACACAAAGTAGTAAACAGTTTATAGATTGTATGTAAAAGAAAGGACCGGGATCCATTGTTCACTAGAGGTGGCTCTCCTTAAGATAGATAACATGCTAGGTGAACAAATTACAGCGGGGCAATTGACAAACATCGAGAAAGCAATACATGCATATACTAATCATCTTGACTCCTTTGGAACTTGATTGGGCATTACAACATTGTACATAGACCGCCATCCAACTACATCTATGACTAATAATCCACCTTTAGGTTATCATCCGAACCCCCTCCAGTATTAAGTTGCAAGCAACAGATTATTGCTTTACGAATTGCATGTAATGTAAACAATACGATTGTTCTATGAACAAATGATTGTTGTTTTATCCCTAGTAGCAACATCACATCTAGTACCTTAGAGATTTCTGTCACTTCCCCAGATTACCAGAGGCATGAACCCACTATCGAGCATAAATACTAACTCTTGGAGTTGCTAGCATCTACTTGGCCAAGATAGCTACTAACAATGAAAAGTATGCAAGATCACAAATAACAAAGACATGATAGAATCAATAATCAATCTGAAATAGCATCTCAACATCCATCGGGTCCCCGCAAACACAACATGTATGAATTACAAATAGATGATCTTGATCATGAACGGAGCTCACAAGATCTAAACATGAAAGCACAAAGGAGGAGAACCATACATCTAGCTACTACATGGACCCGTAGTCCAGAGATGAACTACTCACGCATCACACCGGAGGCTTGCATGATGATGAAGAAGGCCTCCAGGGTGAAATCCCCTCTTCGGCAGGGTGCCAGGAAGAGCTTCAGATCCATCCCGATCTAGGGAGAGAGACAACGGCAGCTACAGACTCTTTCATGGATTTTTGATCGGGTACTTAGGGTTTTCGTCCCGAGGGCATCTTATAGGCGGAAGGAGAGGCCGAGGGGGTGCTGGGGTCGGCCAGACCACCCCTTGGCGCGGGCCAGGCCTAGGCGCGCGGCCAGGTGGTGTGGCAGGCCCCCAGCCCTTCTCCGTCTCGTATTCTGGCATCTGATGACTTCCGGAAAAATAGGCACTTTGGCTTTTGTCCCGTCCAATTCCGAGAATATTCATTTTCTGACTTTCCTGGAACCAAAAACAGCAGAAAACAGGCAGCTGGCACTGTGGCTCTTGTTAATAGGTTAGTCCAAGAAATCATATGAAAAGTACTCCAAAGTGTGGACAAAACACAAGAAAGTAGATAAAACCAAGCATGGAACATCAAAAATTATAGATACATTTACAATGTATCAAGGCCCAACAACTGCCTACAAGAATATAAGTGCGTAGACAACAAGCTATTTTCTAGCGCTGTTGCTGGGGAGGTAAGGTAAAAGGTACTCACATCCTCCGGTGTGGGTGCTCGAAGTTATTTCCTTTAGATTCTGCAATTTTGTCTTTTTGTTTCTTATTTTCACTAGTTAGGCTTAATGGAAAACAACAACAAAATTAGAGAGCTTTATAGTATTTATCTTGAGTTAGGACATGAAATGTTTGAACAGGAAATTAAAAAACCTATGGAACTTTATTTGTAGGCTAATAGCAATGTTGTTAGTATGAATTCTTTCGACACCATGATTACTAATGCTATGGAAAAGTCTAAGCTTGGGGAAGCTGGTTTTGATGAGCATGATATTTTCATTCCCCCAAGTATGGAGGAGAAAATTTAATTTGATGATACTGTGCCTCTAATATATGATGATTACAACGATGAATATGATATTTTCAGTTCACCTACTATTGAGGAGAAAGTTAATTATGATTACAATATGCCTCCTATATTTGATGATTATGGTGATGAGAATAATAATGATATCTATTTTGTTGAATTTGCTCCCACCACAATTAATAAGAATCACTATGCTTATGTGGAGAGTAATAATGATTATATGCATGTGTCTCATGTTAAGAATGTTTCATGTGATAGTTACATTGTTAATTTTATTCATGATGATACTGAAAGTTATTATGAGAGAGGGAAACATGGTTTTATGCATCTCAATAATATTAAGTTTCCCCTCTTTATGTTGAAAGTCTTGAAGTTGCACTTGTTTTTTATTACTATGCTTGTTGCTTTGTGCTTTCATGACTTGTTTCTTTACAAGATTATTATGCATAGGAAGTGGGTTAGACTTAAATGTGTTTTGAATTTTCTTCTTGATCCTCTCTTTTACTTCAATTCATATTTCTTATGTGATCATCTTCTCAAACTATCATGCCTAACTTAAAGGCGTTAAAGAAAAGCACTTATTGGAAGATAACCCAAAAGTTTAAGATGAGTCTTGGAAGTTATACCTCTGTAATAACCGCTCCTTATCCTTGTTATTTGCTTTTTGTCCCAAGAATAACCTCTAATGAGAGAAAAGTAATGCTTGGGAAAGTTGCTGTCCCGAAACAGATTTTTGTTCTTCACTGTAAAAAATCGTGTAAAATCTCTGTATGTCGGTTTGAGCTGTGATATTTTGTGCTTCTGCCCCAGGTTCTTATCTAACTGTTGTTAGTTCAACACTTTTTTATTTGAGCAACAGAAGGTTTTCGAAAAAATACGTCTTTACCTGCTGGTCTGTTTTGACAAATTTTTGCCATTATTTGCATTTGCTTCTTGTCGGTTCCTTTTTGAGTTCTTTTGGGGAATTGAGATTTTTGAGGAAAGTGCTATAGTAGCTTGTGTTTTAATGGAAATTTCATTGGTGTTGAAACTGAACTAAATGACTTATTATCTTGAGTGCACTAATGTTGCTAATAAAGATTGTGTGAAGTTTTGTATGAAGGAAAAATTTCAGGTGTATGGAGAGAATTATGTAATGAGATGAAGAATGGACTAAAGCTCAAGCTTGGGGATGCCACCCCATGTCACCCCAAGAAATATCCAAGAAGTACAAGCGTCAAAGCTTGGGGATGCCCAAGGCATCCCCCTCTTCATTAATAAAAATCCCATGTTTCTTCCAAACACTTCATTTTTATTGTTTCATGCATAGTTGTGTTGTTCTTGGAGCGTCTTCTTTTTCGTTTTCATTTTGGTTTTTCGTTTGCTTGGTTTGCTTAGTTTGCTGAATAAATTGGTTGGACCCCCTCTTTCATGCATTGGTTTCAAATAGTTTGGTTTGGATTAGAAAAGAGTAGGAAAGTTCATGCTTAAGTGGTAAAGAGAGCTTGTTTTTGACTGTGGCCAATGCTTTGTCATGCCATGCTTGATATTGTTTTGGATTTATGCTTAGTATTCTTTGCTGTAGCATTACTTGTTATAAACAATTGAGATTTCTTAATGTGCCTTGGAAGGATCATGCGTTGTTTTAGCATATTAAAACATAGTATTGTGGTATTCTCCTTTGATAGTTTATTTGGGTTGACTTGGCGCATGCTCACACCATGTTATGACTATCCCAAGTCACCATAGCCTTTATGATCCTTTAGTTTTCAACTTGTAGTATCACTTTATGCTTTGATCAATGATGTTTTGTCGCTCTGCATGATTATGGCCATTATTGCTCTCTTAGTTTGTCGATCCCAGTCTTTTGCTAGCCTCGGTAACCAAGTATGAGTTCCACTCATGCATCCAATTCCTTAAACCAAGTTATTACAAAGAGTCCACCATACCTACCTATTAGCATATGCTTGCACTTTGTTGGGGATTAGCTCTCACGAACTTGATGACACACTTTACTTTTTTTACCCTTAATAAACTTGAACCATTGTGTCGTCTATGTTGTATATGCTTGCACTTATATGTTGGGGATTAGCCGAACCATGTTGTCATGGGGAACGGTTTCAACATTGCGCTTGTACTTTGTACCTAGTTGATATCATGTTCTTTTGTCTAAGGATGTCGTCGGTGTGAAATGAAAGGGGAGCTTGTAAGTCCATGGAGTTATGTATATGTGTTAGAGAAACTCCTGGGCCGCTGGTCTAATCCATGCTGTCATGGTGGAAACCTGCAGCGTAACCATAATGAGCTGTCTATGAAGCATTGTTCTTATAAAAAAAGAGTGAGATATTGAGAAAAAAGAGAAAAAAAGAGATATATGAAAAGAGGAAAGAGAGAAAAAAGCACCATATTCCCATGGTAAATAAGAAGATTGCTGAGATGCTCGTTGTCTACTTGCCTTGTCATTTTGATATGGGGATTCTTCCGTATCATCGGGAAAGGGGTACCCCGTTGGCGGTTCTCTATGATACACATGTACTTACGATGACAAGAACTTACCGGTGACTAAACTTGAGTAGCATGAGGAGCGGCCCTCGTATTCAAGGGACATGAGATTTCCAACTTATACTTTGTCAAGCGTATACTCCATAGTTTGTTCACTTTAACCTTAATCACTTCAAGATGCTTATGACAGGGGCAATGAGAGCTAAAAGCTAATAAGTACCATAATTTTTGGAAGCTCTTTATGAAACTTGAATCTCCGCTTCCTTCTATGAAGGTCTTTCTTTTACTTTTATGATTGAGTCTCCACCTTCTATCATTATGCACCTACTTTGAGAGCATAGTGGCCATTCTTAGTTCTATGTGCATTGTCCCAAGACTTGTTGATTGATGCATAGCTTTCATATTGCTTGTTCTTGAACTATTTGTATCTAGTCACCCTTGTGAACTTTGAAGGTGTCCTATGCATTTATGTTTGCTACTCTATGAGGGACAAGATGAATGCCACTATGCTATCCTTTTTTATGTGAAACAAACAAACGTCTTGCGAAGCATTGCTATTCATGAATATTTTGTTTGTGCCTTTTCATGTTGCAACTTAGTTGCTTTGTCTTATTGCTAGAACTTTTTCTTTCATGTTATGATTGAAGTACTACGATCCCAGCTATCAATGTTTTACAAATACAATGATCAAGTTTATGATCGTGCATGTCACCTTAAAAATTATTCTTTGTTTTTATCACTTACCTACTCGAGGACGAGCAGGAGTTAAGCTTGGGGATGTTGATACGTTGCTAACGTATCTATAATTTTTGATGTTCCATGGTTGGTTTTATCTACTTTCTTATGTTTTGTTCCAACTTTGGAGTAATTTTCATAGACTTTCTTGGACTAACCTATTAACAAGATGCCACAGTGCCAGTTGCCTATTTTCTGCTGTTTTTGGTTCCAGGAAAGTCGGAAAATGAATATTCTCGGAATTGGACCGGACAAAAGCCAAAGTAGTTATTTTCCCGGAAGACTCACGGAGCCAGAAGGAGAGACGAAGGGGGGCCATAGGGTGGCCACACCACCCCTAGGCGCGGGTCCCCCTGGCCGCGCCAGGGCATGGTGTGGGCCCCTTGGTTGGCCACCGACCTCGCCCCTTCGCCTATATATTCCTCCCGATATAGAAACCCTAAATCGTCAAGCCTCCAGCCATGAAAAGTTCTATAGCGCCACCGCCACTGAAGGGGAGATTCGGGAGATAGAAAGTCTCTATTCCGGCACCCTACCGGGGCGGGGAAGTGCCCCCAGAGCAATCTCCATCGCTCTCCACCGCCATCTCCATCACCGTTGCTGATTCCCATGATGATGAGGGAGTAGTTCTTCCTTGAGGCTAAGGGTTCTACCGGTAGCTATGTGTTCATCTCTCTCCCTATGCATGATCATATTGTGATCATGAGCTTTGTAATCAAGTAGATCTACCTTGCTACTCAAGTGCTTTAATAGATCTCTGCTCTTCCCATGTGTGTGAAGTTGACAGTGTGCACACCATGGTGGCACTTAGGCTAGAGATTACAAATACTTGTTATGAGTTATATTTGGAGTTGGATGTTTCTATGAAATTGTGGTGTTTGTTGGAACCATCTAGTGCTCAAGGTGACAGTGTGGGGGTTATCTAGATGCGGAAAGCAAACTTTGAGGTGTGATGTTATGGCCCTACCGTTGATTAGAGTGTCCAACCGGAGAGTAGTTAAGAGTAGTATCATAAAGAGAAGATATTTATATGAGAGTGTTCACTAGTGAAAGTACGATCCCTAGGCCTTGTTTCTAAGCATTGATACATCGTTTGCAACTAGATCTGTCACATGTTTGCATGCTTCCATCTTTATTTCAGTTTGCCTTTAGTCTTTTCCCACGCCAACCACACACCAGCAAGCTATTTTCTGGCACCGTTGAAACTTATAATTATCCATACCACTTGTATTTCACTATCTCTTCGCCGAACTAGTGCACCTATACACCTGACAAGTGTATTGGGTGTGTTGGGGACACAAGAGACTGCTTGTATCTTGATTACAGGGTTGCTTGAGAGGGAATACCTTTGACCACTTCTTCCCTGAGTTCGATAAACCTTGGGTGATCCACTTAAGGGAAAACTTGCTGCTGTTCTACAAAACTCTGCACTTGGAGGCCCAACAACTGTCTACAAGAATAGAAGTGCGTAGACATCAACATCCTATCACGGTTGTCTCCTCCACCCCAATTTAGGACATCATAATTCGCAATCATGACGCGACGGGGCGAGTCGCTAAGTGAACCGTCAAAATCGGAATCCACAACATCAAGTACGAGCCATGCAAGGCCATTAAGTCGCAAGGAGCTACCTTCCTCGCCGACTGGGAAGAAGCACATCAGCCTGAGATGCTTGCCTATCTCCACTACTGGTCCCTCCACTTCAACGGATCTAAGAACTCGGACGGTGCCAGGGCTAGAATAATCCTCACCTCCCCCAAAGGCGACAAGCTCCGATTTGTGCTGCATCTCAATTTCACCCCTACACCAACAACAAAGTCGAGTACGAGGCACTCCTCCACGGCATGCGAGCTGCCAAGGAGATGAGCATCAATCGCCTCAAGTGCTACAACGACTCCTACCTCGTCGCCGCACAAGTCACCGACACCTACAACACTGTTGCCCCCAACATGATAGCGTACCGCTAGGAAGTAGACCAGCTAGGCAGTTATTTTGTTGGCTACTACGTCGACTGGATCGATCGATAGAAGAACGAGGAAGTCGATGTGCTCTCCCGCATCCAGTCAGCTCGGCAAACACCACCACTAGGCGACTTCTTCGACATCATCAACAAACCTTCAGTCTCTCCTCCCAAGGAGATCGACACCGGGATTCCACTACAAATCGACTCCACTCTGGTCGCGCTGGTCATAGAACCTAGTGACTGGACCGAGCCCTACATCGCCTACCTCGAGCACAAAATTCTGCCCAAGGACGAGGCTGAAGCAAGGATGATCGCGCGCTGTTGCAAGTCATTGGTCATCATCAACGACGAGCTCCACAAACGCAGCGTGATAGGCATGTACCAACGCTGAATTTAGCCTGAAGAGGATCGCAAGATCCTCCAGGACATCCATGCTAGAGACTGCGGCCACCACGCTGGCATAAGGTCGCTAGTTGCCAAGGCCATGCGCCACGGCTTTTACTGGCACACCGCACACACCGACGCCATCGACATCGTCCAACGCTGTGTCGGGTGCCAGAAATATGCCAACCAGATGCACATACCTGGTTCGGCCCTCAAGACCATCCCCATTACATGTTCATTCGCCATCTGGGGCATCGACATGGTAGGTCGATTCAAAACTACACCATCGGGTTACACCCACCTCCTGGTCACGGTCGACAAGTTCACGAAGTGGGTCGAGGTGAAGCCAATCAAGTAGTGTGATGGCAAGACCGCCACTAAGTTCCTTCCCGAACTCATCTACCGGTATGGCTACCCGTACAACATCATCACCGACAATGGCACCAACTTCACCAAGGGAGCCATGGTCGAGTTCTGCGAGGATTACGGCATTTGACTCGACCTCGCCTCTGTTGCTCACCCAGAGTCGAATGGCCAAGCCAAGCGCGACAATCAGAGCATCCTCCACGGACTCAAGCCACGACTGCAAGTCCCTCTCAAGCGGACACCAGGATGCTGGGTTGAGGAGCTCCCCTCCATGCTCTGGGGCATTCGCACCTCCGTCAACCGATCAGCATGGTTCACCCCCTTTTTCATGGTGTACGGCGCTAGTCGTCCACTACATGAAGGAAGACAACGAAGCCTCCCATCACAATGGGATCGATTTAATCGATGAAGCACGTGACCTAGCTTGCTCTCGCACTGCCATCGACCAGCAAGGCCTCCGCTGCTACCACAGCCACTGAGTCCGGACTCGCACCTTCCATGAAGGCGACCTCGTACCGTGACTCATCCAGGACAAGACGGGCATGCACAAGGTCTCTCCTACATGGGAGCAGCCATTCTCCATAGGGTGAGTCCGTGGCAACGATGCCTACTACCTGATTGACGTTCGAGACGATGGTAAGCTCGATGTCAAGCGACCATGGAACTTCAACCTACTTTGCAAGTTCTACACATAGAACTCAAACTTGGACACCTATGTACCCATGCTGAATAAAATTCTCGTGTCCACAAATTGTGTCTACTCGCCACTTCTTGTGCCAATCTCACTCATACAATACAACAAATATGCTAATAACGGTAGTCAACCCTTGGTAGTGTGACCCAGCATGGCCAAGTAGTGCGGTTCAAGGGCACCGAAAATGAATTGGGCCTTGCACCATCCACGAAAAATGCCAACCCGGAAGCCACCATTGGAGTCGCCTCGCTCGACTGGCTCCCCGAGCCAAGACGACTAGTCGTTCTTCCCACAACACCCCGTTCTCCTCATCCTTGGTTAAGTACCATGCTTGGGGACTCGTTCAAAAATGAACTCGCACGTGCCTCGGGAAAACACCAAGTATGTGAGCACGCCTTGGAGTCGCCAAGAGACTAGCTCTTTGAGCCAGGAGGAGAGACACGCTACCTGATAAACAGCGCACAATGTCCTTCCCTAACATCGGCATACGACTCAAACAGTTAAGTACCACGTTGGGGGACTCGCTAACTCGAACCCGCACGTGTTTAGGAAAAACACCAAGTACAGAGTACCCCTTGGGGTCGCCATCGACTGGCTCCACGAGCCACGGCAAGTCAACCTAAGCTACTTTAAACAACTGCAAAACACACCGTCCTTGCTAACCACGCACGTGTGACCCCACCCCCATAGAAAATACGCTCACAATACAAACAACTGCACCATAAATAGCAACCAAATCGGCGAATCAATACAAGTCGATTAGAATTTATAACAAAATGCTTGCATTACGACTAAGTCACCAAAATATCTTAAAAATAATTTGTTCTTGGCTGCACCAGCCCATTACACAAATTGCTTTACATCATGGAGATCAAACAACCTATTATGCTACCGGTGAAGAAAAGGCCCCTTCCGTGCCCTTGTCCCTGACGAAGGGCTTCCAACAGTTGACGAGATAGGTCGTCAACAACTTCCCAATCGCTGACTCAAATAGACGCTCCAACGACAAATTGCGGTGCTCCAGCTGCTTGTCTCCAGGGCGACCCGACTCTCCTGGTAGAAGAGGAGGTTGCTGATTGCCAAGACGCACTCAACATAAGGGGTGTCCTTGGCATTCAGCGCCAAGACATCAGCGATCTGGACAACTCCGGTCAAGGAAGGATACCCACTAGTAACATCGCCGAGCTCGAAATCCTCAGGGAAGTGCGCGAGACCAAGGCTCAGCGTAGCGGTCGCCCTGGGATGAAACGCAAAGCGCATCATCCAGCCGACGACAGCGGTCACACCTCTCCAAGTACTTCCATGCTTCGGCAAAGCCCTCGTGAATCACCTCGGTGGGCGAGACATCCTGAAGAGTAGCCCGCACGCACATCGATGACACTGAGGCACCCTCAAGCACTGCTTTGATGCAGTCCTTTGCTCCGTACCGATGCATTGATGGATCCCTCGGACCTAGGATATCTGCAAAGTGTTAGCACACTCGATCAACTCAGGGATTCAATCACTCGGGGACTCGAACGTTCGAAGACTCGACCAAAACCAAAGAGGAAAAGGTACTCACTAAGGAGACACCGACAGTTCTCAATGACGAATTTTTCTAGGTTGGAGAATTTCACCAACAACTTCATGATAACAGAGCGGAGGCCTTGCGGTCCTTCTTCGCCTCTGCCAGCGTGGATCTAGCTTCCCCGCCTCTGCCAACGCCACCGTGGCCTTCTCCTCCAGCGCGGCAGGAGTCTCCTTCGCGGCTTCCATCTCGGACACTGGCATGTAACCTTCGCGGGCCTTGGCTAGCGCGGAGGCGTGATTACCTGCACATAGATGAAAACATTGAATTCGATGCCGAATTAAAAAGCAAAGTCGATATGCAATGAATGCAAAGAGATATACTCGTAGAAGCCCGAAGCTGGCTAACCGCCTGGGTAGCCACCTGGTGGTCATGCTGAAGTCACTCGAACTCCACACGCCGGTCGTCCAACTCTCACTGGAATACAAGAATATGATCAACACGATATACAAGACTTGACTCGCTGCTAACCAGTGACCTGACTATCGGGGACTGGGGAATCACGAAAAGTACAAGTGATGACATGCTACTAACCAGCGAGATGACCCTCGGGGACTGGGCAGTCGAAAATAAGCCTTCGGTCGCCACTACTTAGGAACCAGAGCCTCGGGGACTGGGCATACCTAGAGCACCTAGCCGACCAAGCGGTGGAGCTCGATCGCCCCCATAGATGGCATTGGATACGCCACTCCTTGGTTCCTTGCACCATTATCCCGATGTTGCCATCGATGACTTCAGCCACCGTTGGCGACTATGCTTGGGCAGTCATAGAGGCCCCCTTCGCAAGGAACCGCAAAAATGTCATGACCTTGGTCGCCACTAACAGGGACGCCACCATCATCTCCTTGGTTGCGGCGCATCCTCTGCTTCAACCTCCTAGGCCGTAGCACCTTCCTCATGCACGACGACGTCACCCGTGGTACCCTTTGCCGCCACCTCCCCTACCGGGTCAAGGTCGGACTTCCTCTGCTTCTTAGTGGCGAGGTCGAGCGCCTCCCTGGAGTTGCCCTTCCTCTTATTGGAGGCGTCTTATCCATCCTCGGCATTGCTCGAGGGGATTTTTGACATGATCACCTATGTTATTATCTTTGTCTTGCCCCTGCAAAATTCAGAACAATCAGTGACTCAGAAATTCCGACGAGCACAACATTCATGCAATTCAACAAAACAGAAATACTTACTTGGCGACCAGAATAACACGCGGACACGTGCTAATATGCACTGGCTTCTCTAGCTCGGGGACGAGCAAATGTGTCAACCCTGACTCCAATAGGCTCGCTTGACGCTGTGGCTTGGGCAGCGCCACCGGCTTCTTCACCGACATGGCCATTGCTGTCAGGGTGTCCGACGCTTTCGCCGAAACTGGGACCTCCGACCCCTTCGTTACTACCAGGGCCTCCGACCCGGTTGCCTATGCCACGTCCTTCGACCCCTTCATCATGTCTGGCTCTGCCGTTACCTCTTTGGGTTCGTCCTTTGATTCAAACACCACCGCTGGCTTGGCCACTAGCTTCGCTAGTGGTTTTGTCTTCGGGGCAGGCTTGGTCGGAGTGGGCACTCGCCTGGAGCTTTGCTCGTCAATGATATCCATGTCACTGTTGAGCTCTTCGAGGCTGTGGCTGGCCTCGATCTCATGGCGCTTCTGGCCATGAGTCTTCCGAGGCGTGGAGGTGGGCTCTTGTTCCTCCGCGACCTCCTCCTCGCCCTTGAAATCGTCCCCTTTGTCCTCATCCAGAAGCTCGTCAGGGACCTCGCTGAGCGGAGGAAGCCAGTTCTCTAGAACCTAGAAAAGCTAAAACTAATGTGGCCAGGTCAGTAACTCGACTCAGGCAAGCGAATGAAAGTGCTGACTGTGGGCATAAAAGATTTACTAGGGGGCAGACGCTTTTCGGTAGTGTATGAGCGAAGCCCCGCCGACGAATCGGTGTACTTTGTGTCGGTGATCTTTTTCAGGGCTGTAGCGTAATCTTCCGCAGCCCACCCTTTGGTGCTCGACCTTGTCAGGTCTGATGACCCGGTGTACTAGCACATCCAGTGGGCTCGGGTAGCCAGCGAAACTAGTCACCGCCCGAGCCAACAATTGTAGAGGTTGATGGTTTCCAATTGCGGTGACCCAGCATACCACTACATGATGTAGTACACTATAGTCATTGACATAACACTAATGAAACACCGTTCACTAGTATTACATCCCTCGGAGTGATACAACAGAAACACAGCAGGTCCAAGACATGACTATAGGTTACAACTCGACTCTTTACAAAAGATCCAGAGAACACTCTAGGTGAAAGAGATAGAAAGAACTTCTTACAAAGAAGAACCAGAAATAATAACTCAGAACTCTCTAGTAACTAAGACTAGTATCTAAACTATTTGGCTTGCCATTGCTGCTATTGCAATGCTCTACAGAAGTAGGTTTCATGGCTAGAGAATCTACTCCTATCTACTTAAGAACTTTGTCTTCACTTCGGTTATTGTATATGTTGACTTCATTGACTTTATTGAAGATCTTTAGCTGTAGATGATGGTTTCTTGAACAGAAATTGATGTTGATGTCATCTTCAACGGCTTAGAACCTAGAAAGGGTTAAGAAGGTACGGTTGAGTACGAGCGTACTCAGCAAGTTCACTAAAAAGGAGTGTATGATGCACTATCTCTACAGTCACAGACCAAAGGTCATAGGCAATGCAGGTTTTCATAAACATTTCTTCAAAGGTTGCTTTTATTCTGAAAACTATGTCCGCCAGTCTTCACAGGTTTACCAGAACTTTCATGGAGTTCCTTTCTTGCCGTGTTCGTAGCTCCTTCCCGAAACAGGGAGTAACATGTCATAGTTCTTACACTCTGTAGAGGTGCGTTACTTTACCAAAGAGAGACCTTAGCTTTGTTGCTCATCCGACTTGCAGGCTCGTCCACACTTCCTTGGTATGGGGCCAGTCTAAGATCCAAACCAATCGATGCCCTTCTCCGCGACCCCTCATGAAGACACGATCCCCCAAGAAGGACTACCACGGTTACTCTTTGGGTAGCCTCTCGAGGAATCTGTAAGCAGCTCTGTCTGGCAGCCACCATCAACTATGGTGAGCTTACACCAAGATAGCTATGCACAGATAATCTAGACACCTAGCTAGCGGGGAACTAAGGGGTCCCACCCATGTGCTAGATTCTAACCCACAAGAATCAACAGCCTCACGATAAGGTCCTCCGTCCATGCGAAAGGAAGAAGATCCAGCTGACTTCTCCATCCCATTCCAGATCTCATGGTTAACGCGTAATATACGGAGCTAGAATCAATGGTGACATTGGTTGTTAAGTCCTAGATATTATGTTCCTTTACCACCTGAACGGTATCAATAGATTATTACCATTTGGTAAATAATCCCTAATCATATTATTATGAAAATAGTGTTTTCTGACTTTTTTGAAATGCAGGTGATGACAACATTTGAGTTACAAGCATTTGATAGAAAATAACCAAAGGACATGAGCAAGTTGTGAACTTGCCTTTTATGATAGCAAGATTATGCACTCACGGTCTTCAAGACATTAGAAAATACAAATTCTGAAAGTAGCATCATTGGTCCGGTAAGGACTAATGTTTAAAGAAGCAAGATGCAATTATGCATAAGTAATGTAATGTAGTTTGATAAACGTGAACCCCCGGACTAATCAAATTTGATCTAGGGTTTGGAAACTAGGAATGGTTCTTTAGAATGTGTTTCACTTTTATATCATCTTCACACTTGTGCTTCTTTTAAGGCTGGTGAGAGTGTGTGAAATAATATGTAAATACAACAAGTAGCACACAATGTTAAAGCACTCAAATGGGTCATGATATCTAAAAGATTTCTTAAACAAGATTATTAATCACTTACAGCTTTCAAGAAGTGTTTAAGGATTACTTTTAATGTTTCTTAAAGGAATAACTTTCAAGGAAAAGGTTACTTTTAAAAAGTAAAGGTATTTAAATTTTAACATGCAACATATAGAAGTGAAGTATAATAATATTCTAAGATTGAGGTAGATTGCTATCTGGTAATTATGATGGAAATTATTATGTTAAGTTGTTAGGAGTTAAAGGACTTGTTATAAGATTGTTGTTTGAAGTGGCAAAACGAATAACTTTTGAAGAAAAGATTTCTTTGTTAAAGTTTGAATAATCTTTGTGGTTAATCGAATGTGATCAATACCGTTTACGCTAACCGATAAGCTTGGACTTGAGATGCTTTACGACTTAATTTGGAATATACAAAAGTTAACTATAGAAACATAATATAATTTGGTCCTTATGCTTATAACTTTGGTAGAGCAAAATTAACTTTAAAAGGAACACAAATAGATTTAGGGTTCTGATGTATCTAGAATATTATTGAATTCTAGGGTTAATATAAAGATGGTTAAGAGTGTCAATTCATTCACTTCCAATTTACGTGAATGATAAGTTCAAAGGTGATTTGCTATAATGGAAATGCTTTGACTTATTGATGAAATCAAATTTAAATGATCTCATTAAAGTGTTAAGGTTTAAAACCATGTTAAGCATGATTAAGAAATGGATAGCATTCACTTTTATTATAAGCGAATGATGTTTAAAATTTACTTAAAATTGTTGGCTTATCTTGGAGTGATGGTTTTAAGGAGTTTTCTAAATGTTAATAGTTTTACTTTTAAGTATTATTATAGACTTAAGTTATGGTTTTGGAAGTAGTATTTAAATGTACAAGATTTAGGGTTTTATATAAAATTGTGATTATTTCTTATTTAAGAATGTTCTTAAAGAATTTACCAACTAAACAATAAATAAAGATTTATTTCTTAATAACCTTAAAATATGTTGGAATAACATAGTTAGTATTTTTCTAGGGAAACATACTTACTTAAGATCTTAGAAGTGAATTTTATTTAATTTTAGGTGTTATCCTTATTTTCACAAAATTCCACAAAGGATTATATATCTTTAAATATTTGCTTCAAGTATTATTTGTAAATAAATTCAGTTAGTAATTTTATAAAATAGTAGATTTATTTTCATATGCAAAAATGATTTTTATTCATTTTTAGGACTTTTTATTAATTTACGAAATTTCACTTAGGATTTAGGGGTGTTAATATTTATTTGCATTTTATTAAACTTAAATATGTAAAATTATATTTTTCTTAGGTAGATATTATTTTTGTGGTCTTGTTGATATATTATATATATTTTTATGATTTTTATATATTTTTCTAGGGTGGAAATAAACTTAGGGTATTTTCATAATTTATATTTTATTTCTTACTCTATTTTATTATATTTCTTATCCTATTTAATCTGGGCCATTTGGTTGGGCACATGGGCTGGCCTGGCCCAACTGGTCTTGCTAGACCAAATTAGCCAAGTAGAGCCCACTCTGGTTGGGTTAATCCGATCCAACCCTCTCCACGCACGTACAAGCACTCAGCGAGACTTGGTCTCGTTCCCCTCTCATGACCCCAGGGCGCCACCGTGACCCTGCTCACCTTTGGCCACCGATTCCGGCATAAGCTGACCTGCAGCCACCGCTGTCGATCACCAAAGCACCACCTTTTCTCCGGCCTACAACCTGGACCTCTTCGATTCGACCGCCGCCTCTTGTTCTGGCTATGGTGACCCCTCTCTGGAGCTTGGGTTTTGCCGCCTCGATGCCATAGTGTGTCGTTGATGCCCTCGCATCCTCCTGGCGCTGGTGATAGGTCTACGACGTGCTGCTCGAGTCGATGTGGCTTGGTGCGGGTAGCAGCGCTGCGGCACTCCATGTGTTACCATGCCACCACGGCTTGCCGTCGATGCCGTCCTAGGGCTCACGCCATTGTGGCCACGCGGTACTGCCTCACCACACCACTGCAATGCTCCCGAGCTCTAGTACACACACTTCCACTCCCTCTCTCTCTCATCTTTGATTTTCCTTTGCACCTCTCTATCCCACATAATTAACTATGTAAACTACCACGGCGATGTTTATGATTGGAACTTGGTGTTGATTCTGCTACTGGTAACTAGATGATTGATGACCCACAAGTATAGGGGGTGTATCGCAGTATTTTCGATAAGTAAGAGTGTCGAACCCAACGAGGAGCAGAAGGTGCTGGCTAGTGGTATGGATCAGGAATTCTCTGCAAATACTTAGCAAACGGATTTTTAGGGGTTTTCGATAAAGTAAGTAAATGAAGTACGAGTAAATAAAAGACAGTAAGAATGAATGCAGCAAGTGGCCCAATCCTTTATGCAGCAAAGGACAAGCCGGTTGTATTTCTATAGATGACCAAACGTTCTCGAGGACACATGGGAAGACTGTCAAGTGCTTTCGCTTCATATAGCTGATTAATCTTCTTTAGCTTGCTAAGTGTTGTGTGGGTGAACCTGTGCTAATGTACCGCCCCCCATCCAATACTAAATACATACTTGTGATTAAACCCCTTGCAAACATCCGTAAGTACAAGAAAGTAATTAAGGTAGAAACCTAACCACGGCTTTAAACTCTAAGACCCTTACGTCCCTTGTGCAATTGTTTCCTAACGGGGGTTCAGGTTTCTGTCACTCCAACAACCCCTACGATTAGTATCCAAATACACAATGCATTCCCCTAGGCCCATATAGGTGAAGTGTCATGTAGTCGATGTTCACATGACACAACTAGAAGAAGTACACCACAACTTAAATAACAATCTATTGAATCTTTCTCAACGCAACTCCACTACTAACAACAAGAATTCTCCCCTGTCATCAAGAACAAAACGAACTACTCACAAGACATCATATGGATCATGATCAGAGATGGAATAATGATGTATAACAATCTGAACATAAACAATAATTCAATGGTTCACTCAATAGCATCAACTACGAAGAGGAATCAACACCGGGAAAGTTTCCCCTATGAACTATGCAAAATTCAACGCAATTGTTACAGCAATATGGAGATGGTGATGAGGGTGCTGATGGTGATGATGGTGGTGATGATGGTGATGATGATCCCAATGAAGTCCAGCTTGATGGTGTTGTTGATGGCGACGATCTTCCCTCTTCGAGAAGGAATTCCCCCGGCAGAAATCTGTCTGCCGGAGAGATCTTTCTCTCTCGGTGTTTTCCGCCCCGTAGAGGCGGCGGAATCTTTCTGTGGTCGCTCCCCGAGTCTTAGGGTTTCGTGGGGATGATATACGCCAGAGGAGAGAGGTTGGAGTGGGCCAGGCGGCCACACCACTCCCAGGCGCGGCCTAGGCCTGCCCGCGCCATGGGGTGGTGTGGGCCACATGTGGCCCACCTCCACTCCATCTTCTAGCATCCTGAGTCTTCTGGAAAAATAGAATTTTCCGTATATTTTCCCGGATTTTCTGATCTTCGCGAATTTTGCCTCCAAACAGCACCGTTTCTATCATAATCCTGACTGCAGCGGTCCATGCTCCAAAAGTCACCAACCATGCAAAAATAGATGAAATAACATAAGTATCACCTCTCAATACGAAATATATCAATGAATAATAGTGAATTAAGACATAGAATAGTGATGCAAAATGGACGTATCAACTCCCCCCAAGCTTAGACTTCGCTTTTCCCCAAGCGAAACTGAGCTCAATAAACATGGCCTCAGGTTTATGGAGTGAAGAGTCGATAAAAAAATACGGACAAGAAGCATCACATTCATCAAATACATAGATCATAATAGAAGACAACTCACTATTATATAACTCAACTTGCAATGAGTAAAGGAAGCACAATAAGGATACATAAAGTGAATCATAATTGGTAATGGCAAACTTAGCTCTTGGTCGAAGAATAGTTGATAATTTGTTGGAGTTCACAAATAGCTGGTTTTCAAAGAAAGCTTTCAAAGTAGTAAACTTTCAAGATAAGAGCAATGTGCAAAACAAGGAACATAAGAAACATGAATGCATAAATCATCATATGAATGAATGAAACACATCAACTCAAAATACTTGCTGAGATAGAAGGAATAGGTTTACTGACTCAACTTCAAACTAAAAGAAAGGCCCTTCGCAGAGGGAAGCAGGGATTGCAAGTCTCATAAAGAGCTCCCAAAAATTATGATACTTACTAGCTTTCAGCTCTCATTGCCCCTATCATAGGCATCTTTTGGTGATTAAGGTTAAAGTGACACAACTAAGAGGATATGCTTGACAAGTTATAAATTGAAATCTCAAGCCCCTTACTTATGAGTACTGATCCTCATGCTACTCAACTTCAGTCACGAGCAAGCTCTTGTCATTGTAAATACATGCATATCATTGAGAACCGCCGACGGGGTACCCCTTGCACATGACACAGGAGCTATCCCATAATCAAAATGACAAGGCAAGCAGGCAGTGAGCATCTCAGCGATCTTTTTATTTGCTATTTGCATAGGTTTTTATTGAGGATGCTTCATAGAATGATCACTATAGTTATGTTGCAGGTTTCCACCATGATTAGGCATGGCTTAGGCTAGCAGCCCAGGCGTTTCTCTAACACACATATAAACTCCATGATCTTACAAGTTCCACTTTTATTTCACACCGCCGGGATCCATAAGAAAAAGAACATGATATCAACTAGGTACAAAGTACCAAATGAAGTGTTGAAAGCGGTCCCCATGATACATGGTTCGGCTAACTTCAACTCATAAAGAGCAAGCATATACGCAATAAAGAAGGACCCAATGGTTCAAGTTTATTAAATGCAAGAAAGTAAAGTGTGCCATCAAGTTCGTGAGAGCTTTAATCACTAATTTTCTCATAAAAGTTTAATTTGGGAGGTAGATAAAATAAGAATTTACTTGGAATAGCAATAATGCTACTAGGTAGGTATGGTGGACACAAATGGCATGGGTTTTGGTTTAAAATAGATGGATGCACGAGAAGAATACCCTCTCAGTACAGGTTTTTGGCTAGCAAGGCTGGGTAGCAAGTACAAGAGTTGAGGGAAACAACCAAACATACAAATGATAAAGACAAACATGCAATCTTCCTTGGAAGCACAAAAGATCTTAACTAGAGAATACTAGACTTATGAGAAAATCAAGAAAGAAAGATGATGAAATAATTTTTCTCTAGAGTACTACTATCTTTTTCTTTTCAACTCTCAAAAAGGTGTTGCTACTGACCGAGCCAGGTTTGCCAAAACCAACCAAATTAACTCAATGATCCCACAGTGATACCAATACTAACAACAAGATCAATCATATAACCACGAATTGAAAACTAACATAAGCTATGCAAAAGAGTGAATGATAGAAGTTCCCATTAATATTCCATAACGGAAACTCACACCAAGGGATACATATCTAACGAGAGAGGGGACACTTCCATAATGCAAACCATACTACATAATAACTCCTCTATTCATGATATGATTCTACTAAAAAGGTAAAAAGATAGAAGATAGTGATATGATACCGCGGCACTCCCCCAAGCTTGGAACAAACCAAGGGGATGCCAAACCTGATGACGAATTACTCCTTCGGTGGTGGTGGTATCCTCTCGATGAGCTCTTTGATCAGATTCCCCAAGTCCTCAATCTCGAAGGTGAGATTACGAATCAGCTGTAAATTTTGCTCAATGCGGCTCATGATCATGTCGTGTTGAGAACTCCAGCTCTTGCTATTCTTTCCCCACTCTTCCTCCTTGAAGTCATCTTTTCCTGCATGGCTAGAACGAGACATATCCCAATTGGAGGGTAATTTCTCCTTGGGCATATTCTGGTATTGATGCTCATGGATAAGGGTATGGAAAGGATTCTTGGTGCGTGGAGAAGTTGTCCGTGGTGGCAAACATTGACGCGGAGGCTTCCCTCCAGTTGACATCCGTGCTGTCCTTCTGATCCTGGCAGGGTTTGCCACCACTCCAATGCTTGCAACTGTAGTACCGGTGTGCGGGTGTTGGCCTTGCTCCTCTTCACCTTCACTCTTGATCTCCTTTTCCTTCCCGGGGTCTTTGAGGTCTTCCTCCATAGGTTCCTTCCCTTTATCCTTGGCGGACACCATTGTGCTTCTAAGCCTTCAAAGAGTGTGTCCTGGCAGAAACAGATCGAAACAAAAACACGATATACGGACCTCGAGGGATCTGGGGGGTTATATATTACGAAGTTTCATATCAAAAGGAAGGTACTGGGAGAAAACGAGTCAGAGGCGGAGTCCTGGGTAGCCTCACCACCTGGTGGCGCGGCCAGGGGTGGGCCCGCGCCATGCGGTGGTGTGAGCCACCCCGGCTCCGGTTCCGTCCTTTTTCGCTTCGTAGCTTTCCATATTGGCTAAAAACTGCAAAAATATAGTTGTATTGTATTTTCGCGGAACTTTTCTTACCAGAACTGTTACCTCGTTGGAAACAGACTCTACAGGTCTCTGAATTTGGTATCTAGTAGATTCTTCCAGAGTCACCACTTGAATCATCAATATCATCTTCATACACTTATTACTTGAGTCATAAAACCTTTCTCTTCCTTATTACACCATTATCTCCACTTCCTGGAAATTTCTTTCACACAAAACTTCACACAGTTCTTATTAGCAACATTAGTATAAGTGAAGTGATAAAACCTTTTGAGTGCAACTTCAACTGAAAACCATCAAAACAAAATCTACTGTAGCAACTCCTTCCGAAAACCCAAAAAGACTTCAAAAAGGAAATCGAATAAAGAAGCAAATGCAAGATTGGCAAAATCTGTCAAAACAGACCAGCAGGTAAAGATCAATTTTTTCGAACATCTTCTGTTGCTCAAATCAAAAAGTGCAAAACTAACAAAAGTTAAATAACAACCTGGGGCAGAAGAAAAAAAATTACAGCTCAAACCGACATACAGAGATCTCTCACGAATGTTTACGGTGAAGTACAAAAATCTGTTTCGAGACAGCAACTTCCTCAAATCTTACTTCTCTCTCATTAGAGGTTGATCTTGACTCAAAAACCAAACAGAACAGATAAGGAGCGGTTATTACCGAAGTACTAACTTCCAAGACTCAAAGAAACAAAAACAAACTAAAAGCAAAAACAAATTGGGTTGTCTCGCATAAAGCTCTTTCTTTATAGCCATTAAGATGGGCATGATAATTTTGAAGAAGCTCTCATAGGGATATGAATTGAAGTAAAAGAGAGCATTAAGAAGCAAAAACACACACACATTTAATTCTAACCCACTTCCTATGCAAGGGGATTTTGTAAACAAACAAGTTATTGAAACCAAAGACAACTTGCATAAGAAACTTTCAGCATAAAACGAGGAAACTTGATATTATTGAGATACATAAGAACACTTTTCCCTCTCTCATAGTAACTTTCAGTATCATGCATAAAATTAACAATATAGCTATCACAAGTACCATTATAGCACTGATCACTTATTCTAACAGAAAACACGGGAATACTAGCTCTCATAACACTATTTTGTGAAACAGTATTAGAGGTATCCTTACAAAGGATAGGGTGTCCCTCTTTTTCATATATAGTAACAAAGTCCTTCACATTTGCTACTATAGGTTCATCAACCATTTGTTTATCAGGTTCAACAGCTTTGTTCATACTTTCATTAACCATACTAGCTATCATAGAATGTTCCTTTACCTTAGCTGGGAAAGGCATTTTCTCAATATAAGGTTCAGGTAAAACATGATTAGCAGTATAAACTTCAGTATTTCTTGCAAGAACACTCTTAGAAATATCTTTATAAGTTTCATGATAGTTATTCCACTTCTTTTTAGGCACTTCAATGTAGGAAGCAAAGGCCTTCAAATAAGAAGCAATAGCTTGAGAGTCTAGACCGTAAGCATTTTTAATATTTTGAAAGTCATCAGTTCCCATAAAAGATTCAATGCATTCATAATCATAATTTATACCTGACTTTCTACCTTTGTCATTCTCCCAAGCTTCAGCATTGTCTTGAATGCGATCTAGAAGGTCCCATTTACCTTCTTCTTCCATGCGAGTGAATGATCCATCACAAGAAGCATCCAATAAATCCTTGTCATGTAGAGGGAGCCTTGCATAAAAGTTGTTGATAATAATATTGTTGGGGAGCTCATGAATGGGACATTTGAGCACTAGTAACTTCAATCTCCCCTAAGCTTGAGCTGTACTCTCTCCATCAAGAGGCCAAAAGTTGTATATTTGATTCCGATCTTTATGAATCTCACTAGGAGGATAAAACTTTGAATAAAAGAGAGGCACTATTTCCTCCCATTCCAGAGCTTGACCATTCTTCAACAGCTTATACCATTCCTCATCTCTTCCTTTCAGTGATAATGAGAATACCTTCTTCTTAACTTGATCTCTAGTAATACCTGCACACTTGAACAACCCACATAATTCGTGTATAAAGAGTAAATGATCACCGGGATGGACAGTTCCATCCCCAACATAGTGGTTATCCATAACACGATCAATAATTCTTGTAGATATTTTGAAAACATCTTTCTCAGCAGGTGGTGGCTTATCTACTACCTTAGTAGTGTTAGTAGCATTACCAAATAAGAAACTCAGTGAATTATCCATAACGAAAATAAAGCAACTATCAGAAGTAAACAATACTCATGGTAGAAGTTACCTTTACCAGTTCCACTCTCCAATAGCGCTTCACTCCCCGGCAACGGTGCCAGAAAATAGTCTTGATGACCCACAAGTATAGGGGGTGTATCGCAAGATTTTCGATAAGTAAGAGTGTCGAACCCAACGAGGAGAAGAAGGTGCTGGCTAGTGGTATGGATCAGGAATTCTCTGCAAATACTTAGCAAACGGATTTTTAGGGGTTTTCGATAAAGTAAGTAAATGAAGTACGAGTAAATAAAAGACAGTAAGAATGAATGCAGCAAGTGGCCCAATCCTTTATGCAGCAAAGGACAAGCCGGTTGTATTTCTATAGATGACCAAACATTCTTGAGGACACATGGGAAGACTGTCAAGTGCTTTCGCTTCATATAGCTGATTAATCTTCTTTAGCTTGCTAAGTGTTGTGTGGGTGAACCTGTGCTAATGTACCGCCCCATCCAAGACTAAATACATACTTGTGATTAAACCCCTTGCAAACATCCGTAAGTACAAGAAAGTAATTAAGGTAGAATGCTAACCACAGCTTTAAACTCTAAGACCCTTACGTCCCTTGTGTAATGGTTTCCTAACGGGGGCTCGGGTTTCTGTCACTCCGGCAACCCCTACGATTAGTAGCCAAATACACAATGCATTCCCCTAGGCCCATATAGGTGAAGTGTCATGTAGTCGACGTTCACATGACACCACTAGAAGAAGTACACCACAACTTAAATAACAATCTATTGAATCTTTCTCAACGCAAATCCACTACTAACAACAAGACTTCTCCCATGTCCTCAAGAACAAAACGAACTACTCACAAGACATCATATGGATCATGATCAGAGATAGAATAATGATGTATAACAATCTAAACATAAACAATAATTCAATGGTTCACTGAATAACATCAACTACAAAGAGTAATCAACACCGGGAAAGTTTCCCCTATGAACTATGCAAGATTCAACGCAATTGTTACAGCAATATGGAGATGGTGATGAGGGTGCTGATGGTGATGATGGTGGTGATGATGATCTCGATGAAGTACATCTTGATGGTGGTGTTGATGGCGACGATCTTCCCTCTCTGGGAAGGAATTCCCCCGGCAGAAATCTGTCTGCTAGAGAGATCTTTCTCTCTCGGTGTTTTCTGCCCCGCAGAGGCGGCGTAATGTTTCTGTGGTCGCTCCCCGAGTCATAGGGTTTCGTGGGGATGATATACGCTAGAGGAGAGAGGCTGGAGTGGGCCAGAGCGTCCACACCACTCCCAGGTGCGGCCTAGGCCTGCCCGCGCCATGGGGTGGTGTGGGCCCCCTGTGGCCCACCTCCACTCCATCTTCTGGCATCCTGAGTCTTCTGGAAAAATAGAATTTTCCATATATTTTCCCGGATTTTCTGATCTTCGCGAATTTTGCCTCCAAACAGCACCTTTTCCATCAGAATCCTGACTGCAGCGGTCCATGCTCCAAAAGTCATCAACCATGCAAAAATAGATGAAATAACATAAGTATCACCTCTCAATACGAAATATATCGATGAATAATAGTGAATTAAGACATAGAATAGTGATGCAAAATGGACGTATCAATGATATATAGATAAGTGGAAGTGCAGTCCTACTTAATTACTAGATCCCACTGTTATATTTGTTAACTGGACTCTTACTCAAGGTTGTTGAAACTATGCAATATATGGAGGTGAATTGAGTTGTAGATGGTTGCTTGAATTCAAACACTTGGTTTGAATTTGGTCTCAGTAGTATGTTGTACTGACCATTGGTTGGTGGCATTAGCTGGCTTTGTTAAGTGAAAATGGTTGGGCTTAAATCTCCTCCTTACTCTATCTGTGGCCTGATGTGGTTTAGATTGTGTTGTGTCCAGGTGCTAGCTTGTGATTTTGGCTAGTGGTTTTTATTGGCCTTGGTATCCTCTACTGTGGTGGTTTTTCCCCTAGAGATGTGTATTCCACTACAACCAGATTTGGTGTTCCTATTAGCAGGCTGTGGTAAACCCATGCATATGAGAAATTTGGTGAACTGAACCTATGGTCCAGTGATGGACATGGACTTCTCTTAAAAATGCTTGCATCTCTTAACATGAATCCTAATAAAAGATGGTTAGGAAAATGGTTTGTCTAATGTATGTGTTCCAATGGTCTATAAATGATTCCTGGGTTCATTGTCTAGGAAAATGATTTGAGAATTTTTGCTTGATCTCAAAGATTATTTGCTGCTGGTTCAAATGGTGGATTCTGCTGGATGCTCTTGCTGCTGTGGTGCCTCATTTTGAAGTGTTCACATCAGTAGAGTCATTTAAGCATGACCTGTTGTGATTGATTTGGCTAGGCTTGATGAGATTATTATTATAAATGATGAGACATGGAAATCAAATTATTACAGTCTCTGCCCATGATATCTATGTTGAGGCTTTAGCTTTGTAAGAACATATATGATTGATGCTTTGTTGAGGTCTTAAGAAAGAATTTGTCTTCCTGTAATTTTTGTACAGTGAAGTAACCTATATACTTGATTCCTAGAACACTTGCTAGGAAAATGATATGTTTTGATCAGATTGTCGATGTTGCATAAAGAAATGGCTTTTGTAATATGACTATGTTGTCGTGGAACCTCCCTGAGAGGAAGCACAACAGCATAGATCATTTACATAATCTGCTATACTTTAACTTAACCAGATGTTGGTTTATGTGCTTTCCAATGATGCCAATTCTGAGGCACATTATTTAGGTAAAACAACAGATATTTGTTTGTGGCTTTAATTCTATGTGATGAACTTTGCATGGCATCTCCATGCAATACTGAGAGAATCCCCCATCCAATCCTCCTAGATAAAAATCCAGTTGGGGTAGATGGAATTGGTGGTTGTGTATTATTTCCCTAGTATTCCTAGATCTTTATGCAAGATATAAGAACAAATACTACATGATCTATTGGTTAGTTCTGATGATTTTTACCTGCTGTTGGTGAGTGATCTAAAGACTGTTGGAGATCTTGGTCTATTACTAATGCTTCTTGAGCATCTAGCCTTTCATGTCATCATGCTTGATCTTCACCATCTTTCTGGTGCTCCTGGTGTTGCTCCTTTGTTGTTGGCTTGATCTTGATCTCCTCCTTGTACTAGCTATTGGATGGCTTCTTGAAGCAACCATAGGTTGGCTGATGGTTTGGTGAAATGATCAATATGTAAGTATTAAGAAAATCTGTGATGATCCATCAAGAACAGATATTGTTCTTGTGGTTTGAGCTTTGAAGATGTTGGAGTGTCGTGTGGTGAAAAGGATATGGTAGAACCTCTGCTACGGCTGGTGCTCTCTCTCACTATTTGATGTTCTCTGGTGGTGTTGACAGCACACCAAGTGCATGAGGTGACTGTGTTGCTTCCTTGCCTGTTGCTTGATATGGATCAGATCAAGTACACCCTGATATTTTCTTGGGGTTTTTACCTTTTGTCTTTTACTATTCTGGTGAAACTTGCCCCATGCCTGTGGTGCACTAGTCTGAGGCAATTCCTAATATAAGAATAGATACTACTCTTTGGCCTCTCCTTTTTAACTTACTCAATGATGTGAATAGTAATGCATTTCATTGCCAAACTGAGAGCACACTAATTAACACTAACCCATTTCTTTTTGTCTTATTAGTCTTTGTTTTCAGGTACCAAGAGGAAATACAGGAAGATCTTTACTGGATGTAGGAATTTAGTTATATGTGTTTTCTGTATTCTTTTGTAATTTACTTATTCCTTTGTAAAAGACATTGTAATATATATATATTGTTTTGTAATAAAGAATTCTTTTAGTTATTTCATTTCTGTAATTCCTTTTTCTATTTATTTATTTCTGGTACTTTATTTTCATTCTTTTATTGTAAAAGAACAATAATACTATATGTATATATGTAATAATAAATATTATCCTTTTCCATTATTAAGTCTTATATATTATTCATTGTAATATTTATATAACATTAATGAATTCAATAACTCATTTCTTTATTTATAATCTAATTCAAATTTCTTTTGAATTAAAATTTAATCATTTGTATTTTCAAATATGAAATGATTCCCCTCAAACACAAAGATACAGTAGAGGTCATGCCGAAATCTTTCGCACTTGCTCAGAAGCTTTCATCAAAACAAGAGAGATCCCGATCCCTCACTAGCTTCCTTAGTTTGGGCAAAAATTATCCAGATTTTCTATGCATGAATGCAATGCACACACCTCATCTCAGCTTATTTCTAAGCTCTAATGCTGGGATGTTACACCAATCCCTCGTCTTCCAGCTCCGCAATCAGGGAGCACATCTCCTCCACGGCCATCTTCTGCTCCCCGGGGAGCTCCTTCGCCAACAACCTCCATGGCTCGCTTTGCTCTGCGATGTATGTCGGGAGTGCCACCTTGCTGGCTGGGGTGGACTCCTTCACGTAAAACCAGAACTTCTTCCATTCATTCACCGCCTTCTTCGGCAGCATCAACTTCAGAAATTTGGCATTGGGATTTAGTTGGAATGTGACACTGCCCACGGCCAAGATGGGGCCGTCCTTCCCCCTCGCGGCTGACACATCCATGGAATAATTCTAGCCAAAGGGGGAAGTATGGCTGACACCCCAAGTACCACTCGCAGAGCGTGGCGAAAATGGCGAGTTGCTCGATGCTATGGGGCCCCAGACCAGAGGGCTTGATCTTGTAGTACGTGCAGAACCGTCGGAAGAATATCCAGGTGGGAAGCCCCAGACCTCGCTCCAGGTGGCTGAGGAAATAGATGAATTACCCCGACCACGGCTTGGGCTTGGTCTAACTAGCCACAGGGATTCAATAGTTCCCCTTGACGAGGATCCCACCGTCCTGGAACAACTGCAGCACGGCTGTGGTGCATTTGGACTTCCCCTAGAGATCCTTGGTGGGCACCATCCGAAAGGGGGTCACTTGATCTGGAAATCTAGGTCGGGCATGGTTCAAGAAGAAGAAGAAATAGTGGAGGAATGCGCATGAGTATCCGTACTGAGTATGTCCATTCCCCCTTTATAGGGAGAGTTAAGTAAAATGGCCCGAGATAGCCATTTCCTTGCAGTAATTCCACCGAGGTTACCGTTAGGAATTACCTAACGGCTAGTTTGAATAAAACTGACGGTCCAACTTCGATCAAATTGATCACTCAACTCGCTTACTTCACCCACTTAAGCGAAGCGACTCGAGCACTTGCCGACTCGCCTAGCTGCGAATGAGAACATACTGATACGTGTCCCTTCATTGGAGGAGTTCGTCACCGTTTCAACTAGGCGTCCACTCGGGCTCACCTACTCTGACTGCCAAGTTGAAACTTCCACCGAACCCCTGATGCTTTCGGGGACTACTGATGGCCCAAAATATATCGAGCTCGTTGGGGAACCCCAAGAGGAAGGTATGATGAGCACATCAACAAGTTTTCCCTTAGTATGAAACAAAGGTTATCAGTCCAGTAGGAGCAAGGACACACCCCAAAGGTGTAGCTAGCTGAACGTTGGCAGGGCGCACTACCGGTGCCAGCAGCAACGTGGAGACCTACACAACATAACCACAGAACTTTGCCCCCAACTTGCGATGAGGTTGTCAATCTCACCGGTTTTGCTGAAAACAAAGGATTAAACGTATCGAATGGAAGGAAGTAATAGTTTGCAGAAAGTAAACACAAAGCAGTAAACAGTTTGTAGATTATATGTAAAAGAAAGGACCGGGGTCCATAGTTAACTAAAGGTGGCTCTCCTTAAAATAGATAACATGCTGCATGAACAAATTACAGCGGGGCAATGGACAAACATCGAGAAAGCATACAAGCATATGCTAATCATCTTGACTCCTTTGAGACTTGATTGGGCATTACAATATTATACATAGACCACCATCCAACTGCATCTATGACTAATAATCCACCTTCAGGTTATCATCCGAACCCCCTCCAGTATTAAGTTGCAAGCAACAGATTATTGCTTTAAGAATTGCATGTAAAGTAAACAATACAATTGTTCTATGAACAAAGGATTGTTGTTTTCTCCCTAGTAGCAACAGCACATCTAGTACCTTAGAGATTTCTGTCACTTCTCCAGATTACCAGAGGCATGAACCTACTATCAAGCATAAATACTAACTCTTGGAGTTGCTAGCATCTACTTGGCCAAGATAGCTACTAACAATGGAAAGCATGCAAGATCACAAATAACAAAGACATGATAGAATCAATAATCAATCTGAAATAGCATCTCAATATCCATCGGATCCCCACAAACACAACATGCAGAATTACAAATAGATGATCTTAATCATGAACGGAGCTCACAAGATCTAAACATGAAAGCACAAAGGAGGAGAACCAGCTATCTAGCTACTACATGGACCCGTAGTCCAGAGATGAACTACTCACGCATCACACCGGAGGCTTGCATGATGATGAAGAAGGCCTCCAGGGTGAATTCCCCTCTCCGGCAGGGTGCCGGGAAGAGCTTCAGATCCCTCCTGATCTAGGGATGGAGATGACGGTGGCTATAGACTCTTTCCTGGATTTTTTGATCGGGTTCTTAGGGTTTTGGTATCGAAGGCATCTTATAGGCGGAAGGAGAGGCCGAGGGGGTGCCTGGGCTGGCCACACCACCCCCTGGTGCGGGCCAAGCCTGGTTGCACGGCCAGGAGGTGTGGCTGCCCTCTGTCCCTTCTCCGTCTCGTATTCTGGCTCCGTGTGTCCGTCGGTAAAATAGCGACTTTGGCTTTTGTCCCGTCCAATCCCGAGAATATTCATTTTCTGACTTCCTGGAACCAAAAACAGCAGAAAACAGGCAGCTGGCATTGTGGCTCTTTGTTAATAAGTTAGTCTAAGAAATCATATGAAAAGTACTCCAAAGTGTGGACAAAACACATGAAACTAGATAAAACCAATCATGGAACATCAAAAATTATAGATACATTTGCAATGTATCAACATCCACAAGCTTAACTCCTACTTGTCCTCGAGTAGGTAACTGATAAAAAAAGAATAATTTTTGAGGTGACATGCACCATCATAAACTTGATCAAAGTATTTGTAAAACATTCAAAGCTAGGATCATAGTACTTCCATCATAACATGAAAGACAAAGTTCTAACAATAAGACAAAGAAACTATTTTGCAACATGAAAAGGCACAAACAAAAGATTCATGAATAACAATGTTTTGCAAGACGTTTCTTTGTTTCACATAAAGAAAACATAGCATAAAAGGATTCAGCTTGTCCCTCATAGAGTAGCAAATATAAATGCATAGGACACCTTCAAAGTTCATAAGAGTGACTAGATACAAATAGTTTAAAACAATTAATATCAAGTTATGCATCAATAAACTAGTCTTGGGACAATGCACATATAACTAAGAATGTCCACTATGCTCTCAAAGTAGGTGCATAAAGGTAGAAGGTGGAGACTCAACATAAAAGTATAAGAAAGTCCTTCATAGAAGGAAGTAGGGATTCAAGTTTTATAAAGAGCTTCCAAAAATTATGGTAGTTATAGCTTTCAGCCCTCATTGCCCCTATCATAAGAATCTTGAAGTGATTAAGGTTAAAGTGAACAAACTATGGTGTACATGCTTGACGAAGTATAAGTTAGAAATCTCATGTCCCTTGAATACGAGGGCCGCTCCTCATGCTACTCAAGTTTAGTCATCGGTAAGTCCTTGTCATCGTAAGTACATGTGTATCATAGAGAACCGCCAACGGGGTACCCCTTGCCCGATGATACGGAAGAATCCCCATATCAAAATGACAAGGCAAGCAGACAACGAGCATCTCAGCAATCTTCTTATTTACCATGGGAATATGGTGCTTTTTTAATCTCTTTCCTCTTTTCATAATCTCTTTTTTTTCTCTTTTTCTCTTTTTCTCAATATAGGACTCTTTTTTTTCTAAGAAGAATGCTTCATAGACAACTCATTATGGTTACGCTGCAGGTTTCCACCATGTCAGCATGGATTAGACCAGCGGCCCAGGCGTTTCTCTAACACATATACATAACTCCATGGACTTACAAGCTCCCCTTTCATTTCACACCGACGACATCCATAGACAAAAGAGCATGATATCAACTATGTACAAAGTACCCGTGTAATGTTGAAAGCATTCCCCATGACAGCATGGTTCTGCTAATCCCCAACAAATAAGTGCAAGCATATACAACATAGACGACACAATGGTTCAAGTTTATTAAGGGCAAGAAAAGTAAAGTGTGCCATCAAGTTCGTGAGAGCTTTAATCACTAGTTTTCTCATAACAAGTTTAATTCGGAAGGTAAACAAAAGCATGAATATACTTGGAATAGCATAAGCTAGTAGGTAGGTATGGTGGACTCTTTGGAATAACTTGGTTTAGGGAGTTGGATGCATGAGTGGAACTCATACTTGGTTGTGGAGGCTAGTAAAAGACTGGGAGCGACAAACTAAAAGAGCAGTAATGGCCATAATCATGCAGAGCGACAAAACATCATTGATCCAAACATAAAGTGATACTACAAGTTGAAACCTAAAGGATCATAAAGGCTATGGTGACTTTGGATAGTCATAACATGGTGTGAGCATGCGCCAAGTCAACCCAAATAAAACATCAAAGGAGAATACCACAATACTATGCTTTAATATGCTAAAACAACGCATGATTCATCCAAGGCACATTAAGAAATCTCAATTGTTTATAACAAGTCATGCTACAGCAAAGAATAGTATGCATAAAGCCAATATCAAGCATGGCATGACAAAGCATAGGCCACAGTCAAAAACAAGCTCGCTTTACCACTTAAGCATGAGCTTTCCTACTCTTTTCCAAACCAAACCAAAATATTTCAAAACCAATGTATGAAAGAGGGGGTCCAACCAATTTATTCAGAAAACTAAGCAAACGAAAAACCAAAACGAAAAAGAAAAAGAAGACGCTCCAAGAACAACACAACTGTGCATGAAACAATAAAAATGAAGCGTTTGGAAGAAACCTGGGATTTTTATTGATGAAGAGGGGGATGCCTTGGGCATCCCCAAGCTTTCACGCTTGTACTTCTTGGATACTTCTTGGGGTGACACGCGTGGAATCCCCAAGCTTGAGCTTTAGTCCATCTTTCATCTCATTACTCATTCCTTCCATACACCTAAATTATTTTCCTTCATACAAAACTTCACACAATCTTTATTAGCAACATTAGTGCATTCAAGGTAATAAGTCTTTAGGTTCAGTTATAACACCAATAAAACTTCCACTAAAACAAAAACTACTGTAGCACTTCCCTCAAAAAGCTCAATTCCCCAAAAGAACTCAAAAAGGAACCAACAAAAAGCAAATGCAGAAAATGGCAGAAATCTGTCAAAACAGACCAGCAGGTAAAGACGAATTTTTTCTAAGACCTTCTGTTGCTCAAATCAAAAAGTGTTGAACTAACGAAAGTTAGATAACAAACTGGGGCCGAAGCACAAACATTCACGCCTCAAAAAGACGTTCAGAGATTTTACACGAATGTTTACGGTGAAGCACATAAATCTGTTTCGGGACAACAACTTTCCCAATCATTACTTCTCTCTCATTAGAGGTTACTCTTGGCACAAAAAGCAAATAAAAAGGATAAGGAGTGGTTATTACTAGAGTAATAACTTCCAAGACTCATCTAAAACTTTTGGGTTATCTCCCAATAAGTACTTTTCTTTAACGCCTTTAAGTTAGGCATAAGAAGCAAGAAAAAGGATCAAGTGTTCTCAAATGAAGAAGCATTAAAACCAAATTTTGTTTTCATAGGAGAGGCAAAAGAAATCTTCTCTCTCTTCTTAGGGAAGTGTTCTACACCTTTCTTGAGTGGGAGTTGATATTTAATGGTGCCTTCTTTCATATCAATAATGGCACCAACAGTTCTAAGAAAAGGTCTTCCCAAAGTAATAGGACAAGAAGCATTGCATTCAACATCCAAAACATAGAAATCAACGGGGACATAGGCATTGTTAACCATAATAAGAACATCATTAATACTCCCCATGAGTTTATTTTTTGCATTATCATCAAGTGGGACATTCAAATAACAATCTTCAAGTGGAGGCAAATCAAGCATATCATAAATCCTTCTAGGCATAATAGAAACACTACTATCAAGATCACATAAAGCTTTAAAATCAAAATCATCCACTTTCATATTAATGATGGGTTCCCAACCATATTCTTGTTTTATAGGAATAGAAGCTTTATGTTTCATCTTCTCTTCTTTAATCTTTATAAGAGCGTCAGTAATGTGTTTTGTAAAGGCCATGTTCATAGCACTAGCATTAGGACTTTTAGCAAGCTTTTGTAGGAACTTAATAACTTCAGAGATATTGCAACCATCAAGATCAAAATCAAATTTATCATCTAAAATAGTAGAACTATTACTAGCCTCAACACTAGTGGTGGTGATAGTAGAAACACTAATGTTTCTAGCAATTTCATCTTCTCTTTACCACTTAGCATGTAATTCAGCTAATAGTCTAACATTTTCATCAATTCTTACTTGTATGGCATTAGTAGCTGCAAAGGGATTATCATTAATTTCAGGTTTAGCAGCCATTTTATTCAAAGAAGATTGAGCTTCAGCCAAAGATGCTATATTTCTTTCAGGATTAGAGAGTTTTTCCTCAATAGTTTTATTGAAAGCAGTTTTTTTACTAATAAAGTCTTTAAGCATAACTTCAAGTTCAGAGGGAGCACTCCTATTATTGTTTTTGGAATTTTTGTAAGCATTACCATTGTTGAGAGGATATAGCTTATAATTGTTGTTACCAAAATTATTCCTGTAGGCATTGTTGCTAAAATTGTTATTTCTTATGAAGTTCACATCAACTTGCTCTTCTTGAGCAACCAAAGAGGCTAAGGGAACATTATTTGGATCAATATGAGCTTTCCCATTAACAAGCATAGACATAATAACATTAATCTTGCTCACAACAGTTTATCAGTAGCAATAGTTTTGTAGTAGGAATTGCAAAGTAACAGCAGTAGCAAAGCAAAGACAGTAGTAACGAAAGAAGTAAACAGTGGGATTCGAGTGCTGTAGGCATAGGGATGGATGGACGGGCGTTGCATGGATAAGACAATTCACATAGCAATCAGAACATAGGGCAATTGCAGATAAATAAGATAAAGCATCCAAGTACTAGACAATCCTAGGCATGTGTTCCATATATAGTCATACGTGCTCGCAATGAGAACTTGCACAACATCTTTTGTCCTGCCAGCCTGTTTGCAGCGGGGCCTCTAGGGAACTACTGGGAATTAAGGTGCTCCTTTTAATAGAGCACCGGAGCAAAGCATTAACACTCCGTGAACACATGTGATCCTCACATCAAAGCCTTTCCCTTCCGGTTATCCCGATTTCTATCACTTCGGGGCCATAGGTTCCGGGCAACAACGTGTGTATACAACTTGTAGATAAGACCAGAAACAATACTATCATAATGAATCAATAATAAGTTCAGATCTGAAATCATGGCACTCGAGCCCTAGTGACAAGCATTAAGCACAACAAGTCGCAAGAAAGTCATAAAGCACTAATAAAAGATACTAGGCACCATGCCCTAACAATCTGATGCCATTACATGAAAGATCTCATCAAATCCCTACCATCCCCATAGCCTACAGCGGGGGATTACTCACTCATAGATGGGGGAAACATGGATGGTCGATGGAGAAGCGATGGTGATGATGATGGCGATGATCTCCTCCAATTCCCTGTCCCGTCAAGGTGCCAGAACGGAGTTTCTGGTGCTGTTTCGTGGAATCTGGTGGTGACGGCAGAGCGGAACTCCTTCTGGAAAAAACGTCGAACCCCTTGAGGTTTCTAGGTCAGAAGGCTTCTTATAGGCGAAGAGGGAGACCGAGGGGGTGCCTGGGGCCACCACACCATGCCCTGGCGCGGCCAGGCCCAGCCCATGACTGGGGGTGTGGCCAGCCCCTGGCCCTCCTCCGTCTCGTATTCTGGCTCCGTGAGTCTTCTGGAAAAATAGGCACTCTGGCTTTTGTCCCGTCCAATTCCGAGAATATTCATTTTTTGACTTTCCTGGAACCAAAAACAGCAGAAAACATGCAGCTGGCACTGTGGCTCTTGTTAATAGGTTAGTCCAAGAAATCATATGAAAAGTACTCCAAAGTGTGGACAAAACACAATAAAGTTGATAAAACCAAGCATGGAGCATCAAAAATTATAGATACATTTGCAATGTATCAACATCCCCAAGCTTAACTCTTGCTCGTCCTCGAGTAGGTAAGTGATAAAAAGAAAGAATATTTTTTGAGGTGACATGCACCATCAAAGACTTGATCAAAGTATTTGTAAAACACTCAAAGTTGGGATCATAGTACTTCAATCATAACATGAAAGACAAAGTTCTAGCAATAAGACAAAGAAACTATGATGCAACATGAAAAGCCACAAACAAAAGATTCATGAATAACAATGCTTTGCAAGACGTTTGTTTGTTTCACATAAAGAAAACATAGCATAGTGGCATTCAGCTTGTCCCTCAAAGAGTAGCAAACATAAATGCATAGGACACCTTCAAAGTTCACAAGAGTGACTAGATACAAATAGTTTAAAACAAGCAATATCAAGGTATGCATCAATCAACAAGTCTTGGGACAATGCACATAGAACTAAGAATGGCCACTATGCTCTCAAGAAAGTGCTCAAAGAATAAGTGGAGACTCAACAAGGAAATGAAAAGGTTTTGAATAGTTTGAAAGGATTCCAAATGCTGAAAGTATGGTACTCATTAGCTTTGAGCTCTCATTGCCCCTATCATAACCATCTTTAATGTGGCTAAGGTATAAGTGAGGTCCAATCTGAGTTATATGCTTGACAGACTATAAACTGAAAATCCCAAGTCCCTTGAGTACGAGGGCCGCTCCTCATGCTACTCAACTTTAGTTACCGGTAAGTTCTTGTCATCGTAAGTATGTGTGTATCATTGAGAACCGCCAACGGGGTACCCCTTGCCCGATGATATGGAAGAATCACCATATCAAAATGACAAGGCAAGCAGACAATGAGTATCTCAGCAATCTTCTTATTTACCATGGGAAAATGGTGTTTTTTTCTCTCTTTCCTCTTTTCATAAAACTCTTTTTCTTTTCTTTTTCTCAATAGCTATCTCTCTCTTTTTTTATAAGAAGAATGCTTCATAGATATCATTATGGTTACGCTGCAGGTTTCCACCATGTTAGCATGGATTAGACCAGCGGCCCAGGCGTTTCTCTAACACACATACATAACTCCATGGACTTACAAGCTCCCCTTTTATTTCACACCGACGACATCCGCAAACAAAAGAGCAAGGTATCAACTGGGTATATATTTACAAGTGTTGAAAGCGTTCCCCGTGACATCACGGTTCTGCTAATCCCCAGCCTATAATTAGAAAGCATATAACTTTCATGGAGAGTTCATAATGGTTCAGGTTTATTAAGTGCAGGAAATAAAGTGTGCCATCAAGTTCGTGAGAGCTTTACTAACTAACTTTCTCAAAACAAGCAAACATTTTATTCGGAAGAAAACAAGGCATATTGAATATGCACGGAAGTAGAAAATGATGCTAATAGGTAGGTATGGTGGACACTTTGGCAATATTTGGTTTAAGGGAGTTGGAAACATGAGTAAAACACTCAATGTAAGTGAAGGCTGGCAATAGTAAGGGAGCGACAAACGAGAGAGCAATAATGGCCATAATCATGCAGAGCGACAAAACATCATTGATCAAAGCATAAAGTGATACTACAAGTTGAAAACTAAAGGATCATAAAGGCTTATGGTGACTTGATATAGTCATAACATGGTGTGAGCATGTGCCAAGTCAACCCAAATAAAGTATCAAAGGACAATACCACTATACTATGCTTTAATATCCTAAAACAACGCATGATTCATCCAAGGCACATTAAACAATCTCAATTGTTTATAACAAGTCATGCTATAGCAAAGAATACTAAGCATAAAGCCAAAACAATATCAAGCATGACATGACAAAGCATAGGCCACAGTCAAAAACAAGCTCTCTTTACCACTTAAGCATGAACTTTCCTATTCTTTTCCAAGCCAAACCAAACTATTTAAAAGCCAATGTATGAAAGAGGGGGGTCCAACCAATTTATTCAGAAAACTAAGAAAACCACGCAAACTAAAAACCAAAACGAAAAACGAAAAAGAAGACTCTGCAAGAACAACACAACTGTGCATGAAACAAATAAAAAAGAAGTGGTTGGAAGAAACCTGAGATTTTTATTGATGAAGAAGGGGATGCCTTGGGCATCCCCAAGCTTTGACACTTGTACTTCTTGGATATTTCTTGGGGTGACACGCGTGGCATCCCCAAGCTTGAGCTTTTGTCCATCCTTCATCTCATTACTTATTCCTTCCATACACCTGAAATTTTTCCTTCATACAAAACTTCACACAATCTCATTAGCAACATTAGTGCACTTAAGATAAATAAGTCTTAAGGTTCGGTTCTAACACCAAATAAACTTCCATTAGAACACTATCTACTGTAGCACTTCCCTCAAAAATCTCAATTCCCCAAAAGAACTCAAGAAGGAACTAACAAGAAGCAAATGCAGAAAATGACAGAAATCTGTCAAAACAGACCAGCAGGTAAAGACGAATTTTCTCGAAGATCTTCTGTTACTCAAATCAAAAAGTGTTGAACTAACAAAAGTTAGAGAACAACCTGGTACAGAAGAAAAAAAATTACATCTCAATCCGACATACAGAGCTCTCTCACGATTTTTTACGATGAAGCACAAAAATCTGTTTCGGGACAACAACTTTCCCAATCATCACTTCACTCTCATTAGAGGTTACTTTTGGCACAAAAAGCAAATAAAAAGGATAAGGAGCGGTTATTACTGAGTTAATAACATCCAAGACTCATCTAAAACTTTTGGGTTATCTCTCAATAAGTACTTTTCTTTGATGCCTTTAAGTTAGGCATAAGCAAAAACTAGAATGGATAGAATAGAAGTAAACAGAAATAATCATAGTGAAAACATTGTTTTGTTCAATGAAATCCTTTTGTTAACAAGGTTGATCAGGTCTTACTACCAAAAAAATTTCATATGAGACAAAACTTTGTATTCCACTAATGATTATGTTACCTCAACCTTGATAGCAATGGTCCCAATCATAATAGTTTCAATTTTTTCTCTTGGTATGGGACAATATATTTCTCTAACTTGAATGCCCTCAACATGTTCAATTGAATTCCAATCATAAGTCCTTTCAATCTTCTTGGGGAAATAGACAGTATGTTCCTTGTCATTAACATTGAATGTCTCCTTTCCTTGATTACAATTAATAACAGATCCTGCAGCATTTAAGAAAAGGTCTCCCAAGAATAATAGACATATTATCATCTTCAGGCATAATAGTTTGAGAGGATGCTCTCATAAGAAATATGAGTTGAAGCAAAAGAGAGCATCAAGAAGCAAATTCAAAACACATTTAAGTCTAACCCACTTCCTATGCATAGGAATCGTGTATGCAAATAAATTCACAAAGAACAAAGTGACAGGCATAGGAAGATAAAACAAGAGTAACTTCAAAACTTTCAGCACATAGAGAGGTGTTTCAATACCATGAAAACTTCTACAACCATATTTTCCTCTCTCATAATAATTTTCAGTAGCCTCATGAATAAACTCAACAATATAACTATCACATAAAGCATGCTTTTCATGATCTACAAGAACTAGAGCTTTATCATAAACATCTGCAAAAGAATCCTCAGGAACATAACATTCATCCTTCTTTAGTAAGCATGGGAGACAATCAAATAATGTAAGGGATAAAGAGTTACTCTCATTAGAAGGTAGGCATGGGTAGCTAATCCATTCTTCCTCCTTTTCTTCATCACTCTCCTTCTCTTTCTCATCTAATGAGATTTCAGGTTCATCAATTTCTTCTTCCATAGGATCCTGCAAGGCATTAGTCCCTTCCATTTGTGGAAAGCATCTATTAAAATATTCAAGAATATAGCCATTTTCATCCTTGTAATTATCAAAGCAAAATTTAAGTATACCATAAACCTCATACTTATAAGGTGAATCATCAATATTTTCAAGCAAACTAGCAAGTTCAAAAGCACCCCTCCAAGCAATAAATTCTTCAATTTGTTCCGCATCATAAAAGTCATAAATTCCTTTAGCATAGGAAGATATGGTATCATCATCATTATACTCACATTGAAAAGGGAGGTGTTTATACCTCTTTCTGCAACGAGATTCAACACAGCAATAAGTAACATTATAAGTAGAGCACACATTTCTAGCAATGGTATACAATCTATGAATTTGTTCCCATAAGTGTTTCCCTTTTTGTGACAAACGGTGTTCCCTATAATAATCCTTTTGATCTTCCGTGAACCCACCTTGCCAATAAGATTCAGTTTCAAAGAAACCAACCGTTGACATCAATCATGATAAAACAATACAATAACAGACCAACGAAAATAACAACTAGAGTAGGAACTAATTTTTTTGTATTTTTGATAAAGAAACAAGCAAACAAGGAGAAAGATAAACTTAGCTTGAACAATAGTGAATCCAAGTGAACTTGATAAATAAAGCTATGCTCCCCGGCAACGGTGCCAGAAAATAGTCTTGATGACCCACAATTATAGGGGGTGTATCGTAGTATTTTCGAGGGAAGTGAAACCCAATTTATTGATTCGACACAAGGGGAGCCAAAGAATATTTATCAGCCTTAACAACTGAGTTGTCAATTCAGCTGCACCTGGAAACAATCTTGCTCACAGCAGTTTATCAGTAGCAACAGTTTTGTAGTAGGAATAGCAAAGTAACAACAGTAGCAAAGCAAAGACAGTAGTAACAAAAGCAGTAAACAGTGGGATTCGAGTGCGGTAGGCATAGGGATGGATGGACGGGCGTTGCATGGACAAGACAATTCACATAGCAATCAGAACATAGGGCAATTGCAGATAAATAAGATAAAGCACCCAAGTACTAGATAATCCTAGGCATGTGTTCCATATATAGTCATATGTGCTCGCAACGAGAACTTGCACAACATCTTTTGTCCTGTCAGCCCGTTTGCAGCGGGGCCTCTAGGGAACTACTGGGAATTAAGGTGCTCCTTTTAATAGAGCACCGGAGCAAAGCATTAACACTCCGTGAACACATGTAATCCTCACATCAAAGCCTTTCCCTTCCGGTTATCCCGATTTCTTTCACTTCGAGGCCATAGGTTCCGGACAACAACGTGTGTATACAACTTGTAGATAAGACCAGAAACAATACTATCATAATGAATCAATAATAAGTTTAGATCTGAAATCATGGCACTCGGGCCCTAGTGACAAGCATTAAGCACAACAAGTCGCAACAAAGTCATAAAGCACTAATAAAAGATACTAGGCACCATGCCCTAACAATCTGATGACATTACATGAACGATCTCATCCAATCCCTACCATCCCCATAGCCTACAGCGGGGGATTACTCACTCATAGATGGGGGAAACATGGATGGTCGATGGAGAAGCGATGGTGATGATGATGGCGATGATCTCCTCCAATTCCCCGTCTCGGCAGGGTGCCAGAACGGAGTTTCTGGTGCTGTTTCGTGGAATCTGGTGGTGGCGGCGGAGCGGAACTCCTTCTGGAAAAACGTCGAACCCCCTGAGATTTTTAGGTCAGAAGGCTTCTTATAGGCGAAGAGGGAGACCGAGGGGGTGCCTGGAGCCACCACACCATGCCCTGGCGCGTCCAGGCCCAGCCCGCGCCTGGGGGTGTGGCCAGCCCCTGGCCCTCCTCCGTCTCGTATTCTGGCTCCGTGAGTCTTCTAGAAAAATAGGCACTTTGACTTTTGTCCCGTCCAATTCCGAGAATATTCATTTTCTGACTTTCCTGGAACCAAAAACAGCAGAAAACAGGTAGCTGGCACTGTGGCTCTTGTTAATATGTTAGTCCAAGAAATCATATGAAAAGTACTCCAAAGTGTGGACAAAACACAAGAAAGTGGATAAAACCAAGCATGGCCCCCTGGCCGCGTGGCCAGGTGGTGTGGCCGCCCTCTGGCCCTTCTCCGTCTCGTATTCTGAATCCGTGTGTTCCTCGGTAAAGTAGCGACTTTGGCTTTTGTCCCGTCCAATTCTGAGAATATTCATTTTCTAACTTCCTGAAACCAAAAACAGCAGAAAACAGGCAGCTGGCACTGTGGCTCTTTGTTAATAGGTTAGTCAAAGAAATCATATGAAAAGTACTCCAAAGTGTGGACAAAACACAAGAAAGTGGATAAAACCAAGCATGGAACATAAAAAATTATAGATACATTTGCAATGTATCAACTACTGACGGGGATATGCCAATCGGGGTATCCCAGGAGGGAGACTCGACTAGCCCAGGTCCATGGCGAGTGGGCCTACTGGTACGGCGACTGGAAGGAGACTTCGAATGAAGCCTGTCGACTGGAAGCTGAAGGCCCAAGACCCTAGCTAGTCCCAGTCGGATTAGGTCAAACCCTCCGAAACCTAAACTGATTCGGTTATAATCTTGTAAACTCTAGCGAGGTGACCCTATATAAGCCTCCCTAGGGTACTTGTTATACTTACGTGCTATTAGCTGTCCCATCCATCCAAGCGACTCGCTGCCTAGCGGCCAAATTCGCCACGCCGTCAATACAATCTAGCAGAAAATAGTCTTTTACCCTATGGAAGACCGAACCTAGGTAGACCCTTGTGTCTTCTCTCAATCTCGACATCTCGACCCACGGATGACGACTAGCGCCTCCAATCGATTCAATCGCTAGCCTGATAGGACTCCCACAACGTAAGGTGAAGGGCTCTCGGTTGATCTTGAATTATTATGTTGTCCCACTCCCATCCAAGATGTCAATCAAAATGAGCTGGGAAGCTGGTACGTTTGGCATGTATCCTTTGAATTCCCATACGCATTCAGCAAAGTACACCTGACATGCACTGCTTGTAGGAGTAGTGTGATCATGCATGCATATGCGTGGATCCATGGATGGATCAAGAGTCTTCTGCCTAGTCCCTACGTGCGTGCATATATAGGCTGAAACTTCCTACGAGCATGCATGCATGAGTAGCCGACCTAGCTAGCTAGCTGGCTATACGTACATGTACTATGTACTAGTAGTACTATAATATTATTGTCACTTAAGAGAAGAGCCAGAGATGTGCCAGAGTGACCAGACATGGAGCTGAGCAAATGGCACACCGCTACCTACACGCACAACACGGCGATCGATCGATCGACCTGCGACCTCTCTCTCTCTTCCATGTATTCAGAGCGTGTGTGAGAGAGAAAGCAATACGATTGGTTGCACGGGCGGTGCATATACAGCAGCTAGAATCGCAAAAGTCTACTCCCTAGCTAGGTACGTACGCTGCTGGAATCTAGATCGGGGCTTACACTACTACTCATGGAAGAAGAGGGAGAGAGAGAGAGTATGTAGGGCTAGCTTCGTGTACGTACAGCATGATGTATATCCGGAAAGATGCATTTACGACGACGTACACGCATGCATGCACGGTGGGGTGGTGGCTGAAGCCTGAAGGTTGCAATTAATTCTCGCCGCCGATCACCGTACGTCGCAGTCGCGTCCGGTGGCGTACGTGCCGGCCGGTCGCGCCAATAATAGTCCTGGTCATCCAGGGGGGCACGCCTCCCCCTCCTTCCCTACCTAGCTAGCTAGCTCCGTGTCAATGGCAGGCGGGAACGATGACCGGAGCCGCGCGTTGAGGAGAAATTGGGCACGAACAGGGGGGAGAAGCGGCTTGAGGAACAGGGTCGCATGGAGGTGACAGCGTCAGTAGCGTGTGGGCGACTTGGTTGCCACCACGTAAGCAAGATCTAGTACTAGAACGGTGGCTTTACAGCCGTTGGGTTGGAAAACATAAACCGAATCTACAGCTAGCCATTTCGTGTTCTACCGGAGTACGTACTGAGCAGGAAATCAAGCAAGCAGAGTACATATATTTTGCTGCGACACCACGCAGGGCAATGAATTGATTTAATTTTCTTGCAGCGATGGACGTAACACCCTATGTTAGCTAGCTTCAGACGAAGCATCTCTGCACATCCTACCTACCTACCTAGTGTTCCTACATCATGCATGCATGTTGCTAGCAGCTACCTAGGCTCTCTCTCTCCTGCGTACGTATTGTACTCACCTAGGTTTGTTACCTCAGCCGCAAGATTCCAAACTAAATCAATCGGACTCGGTTTCAACATCAGCTACTACACTTTGGAACCTCTCACATGCTGCATTTTTCTTTATGAACACATAAAAGTACACAGAGTTACTTGGCTAATTTTTTTAAATAATACATTTTTATTCAATTCTTAAAATAATATACGAAATTTGAAATTTCGGAATATAACGTGGTTGCGGCACACAGTATGTCAACAGAGGCACCTATCGGCGTACGGAGAGCCGACTGGACCTATGGTCAAACAGTGGGATGATTGGTCACATCATGCACGGTGGGTAATGGAGCATGCACAAGCAAACGATGTCACTAATCGTCCCATTATATGATGATAGGTCCAGTCGGCTCACCGTATGCCGACATGTCGTCGTTTTGGCATTGTGTCGCCTCCGGGGCACGACTCGCGAGAGAGCTAGAGATAAACGCGATGTTGATTGGAGAAAGTTTCCATGGGCTCAGTGTCGATTGTTTTTTTTCCACGTGGAAGGGAGGGTATTTGAGCGGATTAGGCCGGGTTGGAATCCCCAAAGGGGATAACCGAACATGCAAAATTTGCTGGGCGGGGTTGAATACCGGTTGGGCCGATCCACAGAGGTTGACGGGTATTGTGTCGGCATACCGTGTGCCGCAGCCGCGTTATATTCCGAAATTCTAAATTTCGTCTATTATTTTAAAAATTGATTAAAAAATTATTTTTTAAAAAATAGCGAGTTAGTCGTGTCAAAGAATACAACTATTGTTGTGTCTGGACCATGGTAAAAAATAGCATCGCTAATAGCACACTATAGCGTTCTGAGCCATGACTCGCTAAATAAATCAGTGTGTAATGCCTCGTTATTGTTAAGGCCGACACTATTTGCTACTCCGCGCTATTTTTTGGAAATCAAATTAATTAACCCATTGTGTGAAAATACATTTTAAATATCAAAAAATTCTGAATAAAAAGATTTGCATGTATGTCCGAATATTATATGTTCGTACAAAAGTTTGCAGGTGAAAATAATATTTTAGGTGTCCCATGTAAAAAGACAAATTCCAATGTTCCAGCGTGTCTTTTCACATAAAATGTTATTTTTTTCTAAAAACTTCTATACGGACATAATGTCAGGATATACATGCGAAATTTTCGTTTAGATTTTTTTGAAGATTTAAATTTTACTTTTAATGTATTTTTCATAATGGATTCATTTGTACCTGCGAGCCAAAACACCATCTCAGCTTTTTTTTTTCCCTTGGTCTGAACTCAAAATAAGAAACAAAAGGAACAAGCAAATTAGGTTTCCTAGTTTTTTTTTCATTATAGGAGAACGAAAAATACCAATCGATCTTTGATTTTTGATCAAGCTTTGAGGCCATTTGTCATACATGGAGTTCCATGCATAACCGTGATGCGAGTTCCTCTTCGTACTACCGGTACTTGGTTGCATCGCTAACTGGTTAGTAGAATGGTGGCCATCTTATAGTTTTCCAGTGCTGTGGTTGGACATTGAGTATTAAGTGTACACACGGTGGAAGACCATAGTGCTAGTACCGTCGGATTCACATCGTGGGTGTTGGATAGCTGGAAACTAAGTGAGTAGCCAAAGTACATATTAATGCATAAATCATCTTTAAAGAAGATACATGGATACCATGCAGTTACAGAACATGCAGCGAAGTGGAGCAGACTATAGGCTTGTGATGTTTTCGAATTGTTTAGTACTACCTCTGTTTCATAATATAAAATATCTTATATTATGAAACGGAGGGAGTATTCAAGACTAGGTACAACGCATTGACGAATTGATTTCGAATTCAAACAACGGATGTCAGAACCTTGTGATTCTGTTGGTACGGTGCTAGACTCAATTCCTGTTAAGGTGACAGCAGAGATGAATACTAAATTATGCAAACTTTACACTGATATTGAGATCGAAACAATACTGTTCCAAATGGGGCCAACTAAGGCGTCCGGACCGGATGGTTTTCCGGCACTATTTTATCAAACTCACTGGGAGTTTTTCAAAGTTGAAATTTGTAATGCAGTGAGAAGTTTCTTAAATGGAGGTGAGATCCCGAGGGGCTCTGTGACTCGCTTGTGGTCCTCATCCCTAAGGTTGCAAAGCCAAAGCATCTAAAGAATTTCCTCCCTATTAGCTTGTGCAACGTCCTATACAAGATCACCTCCAAAGTTTTGGCAAATAGGCTGAAAGTGTTTTTACCTGCTGTGATTTCAGAGCAACAAAGTGCATTTGTTTCAGGCAGGTTGATCACTGATAATGCTTTGATTGCCTATGATTTCTTGCATACAATCCGTAACCAACGATCCAAGATACCGTTTTTCGCCCTCAAGATTAATACGATGAAGGCGTATGACAGGGTGGAGTGGGATTATCTCCATTGATGTTTATGCATCTTGGTTTTGATCCCAGTTGGATTCAGTCAGTGATGAGATGCTTCACTTGTGTATGCTACGTTGTTCGTGTTAATGGTGAGCTAACAACACCGGTTGTTCCTTCGAGGGGTATACGGCAAGGGGATCCTATTAGTCCATATTTATTTCTCCAGAAGGTCTGTCATATACTCCAAGGTATACGCAATGGTCGACTCGGTCCGACTATCTCCCATTTATTATTTGCAGATGACAACATCTTCTTTGCGAGGAGTGATGATAGAGTGTGGATGCTCTAAAAGAGACATTCAAGATTTATTGTGATGGCTCGAGCCAAAATATTATTCTTGAGAAATCATCAGTGTTCTTCGGTAATCATTGTGATGTTGAACTGAAGAGTAATGTGAAAGCTAGGCTGGGGGTACAAAGTGAAGTGCTTGAGGATTTTTATTTGGGCATGCCTACCCACGTGAAGCCATCCTTGGCATCCACTTTCAACTTTTTATATAACAAGATTTGGGAATATATAGTGGATTATCTGATCGCCATTTGTCTTGAGCAGGTTATGAGGGCCTACTCAAAGCAGTGATACATGCTATTCCAACTTACTTGATGAGTTGCTTTCAACTTCCTCTTGCGAAGTACGACAAAATGAAATCAATCATCGCCAATAGGTTGTGGGGCTTGGAGGATGGAAAGCGAAAGATGCACTAGAGATCGTGTGATTGGTTGTCTACTCCTAAAGCTCTCGGGGTATGGGTTTTCGTGATCTAGCCCTCTTCAACCAGGCCATGCTTGCTAAGCAAGGGTAGCGACTTATTACTGATCCAGATTCTTTATGTGCTCGGGTGCTTAAAGGCAGATACTACCCTGACAAGGACTTTTGGAATGCTATTCGACCTCGATCCTCACCATTCACTTGGCGGAGCATTCTGTTTGGTCGGTGTTAGAATTGAATTCAGACTAACCCCACCTGTCGTGTATCACGTATATGTGTTGTATACGTACGTAACCTGTATGTGGTCATATCAATATAAGTGGAGCACATGCAGGGCTTTAGACCCACGCAAAAAACCCTAAATCCTCTTTTCTACTCCCTCCGTTCGGAAATATAAGATGTTTTAGCTTTGTGAAAGAAGTGTATCTAGACGAACCTACACACTAGAAGGGATCTAGATACACTTCTTTCACAAAGCTAAAACGTCTTATATTTCTGAACGGAGGGAGTATCTTGGTATCGGAGCCCGCAGCCGCCACGAGTCTCGTCCGCTGCCGCTGTGAGATCCATCTGCCGCCGTCACCGAGAGACCTCCCCTCCGCGACCGCGATGACGTTGATTGCCCCATCTCTCCACGACCGTCGGGGCCATTCCTTCCTCCTTGACCGCTACCGTCTCCACTGGCACTGTTCCCACGATCTCGGTTTGCTTGGAGGCAGGCAACTTCAACCTCTGAAAGGGCATCCTTCTCCCCAACCTCTCTGGCACCGGTCTCCATCTTCACCTCGACAAAGCCGTCACGGCCCCTGAGAAGACCATCACTGAGGGAGAGGGCGAGAATGCCATTACTATGGCCAACCCTGAGTACGCTCGCTAGTGGTCTCAGGAGCAGCGGCTTGTCAGACTCCTCCTTGGCTCCATGGAGCCCGATATTGCCAATCAGCTCATCGGTTGCAAAACTGCTGCTGCTGCGGGGAACGGTGTTCATATCCTGTACGACGCTCAGAGTCGTGCCAATGGCCGCCACATTCGCTGTCAGTTGACGTCTACGCGCAAGGAGGATTTCTCCACCGCCGTGTACATGCACAAGATGAAGTCCTTCACAGATGCCATGGCCGCCGCCCTATCTCCCGTATCCGATGATAAACTCATCGACTATATCATCACCAGGCTCGACTCTGCGTACAACTCCATTGTCGCATCGCTCACTATCAGCAACCAGTCGATCTCCTACTCCAACTTCTACTCGAATATCCTCTCCTTTGAGGATATCCAAGCACAGCAGGCGCATGCCGAGGTGTCATCATCCTTGGTAAATGCAACAACGCGTCCTAACCCCGCCTATCAAGGTGGCGGATCATCCTACCACCCCTACGGAGATGATGGCCACCAAGGGCAGGCCCGTAATGACAGAAACAATGGCTACAGACATAATGATGGTGGTCGATAGGATGACGGCGGCTACGATCAGAACGATGACGGATATGGCCGCAATAATGGAGGCCGCTCTGGTAGTGGAAACGGCGGCTATGGTAGCAATGATGGAGGCTGCAATGGTGGCTGGAACTACGGCCGCAATGACGATGGTCGCAACAACAATAGCCGCAATAGCGACGGGAACGGCGAGCAGCGCTACTAGAGACCACGTTGCCAGCTTTGCGTTAACTAGGGCCATGAAGCCAAAGACTACCGCAACCGCTACGACCCCAACTACCAGCCTCCACAGCAGCGTGTTGGCAATGCTGCTACGACAATCCAGAACTACAACCCCTGGATCATGGATTTAGGGACGACATATCACCTGACAAGTGAGCTAGCACGTCTTCAGGCTTACGGGCGCTACGGTGGAAAGGATCAGGTGCAAGTGGTCAATGGTGCATTGTCAATTTCGCATACTGGTCATTCACTTTTAGCTGGTTCATCGCTTCACCTCAAAAATATTCTTCATGTGCCTATGCTCGTCTAAGTTTCTTTTCCGTTTACCATCTTGTTTGTGACAATGACGTGTTTGTTGAATTTCACCGTCACTTTTTCTATATAAAGGACAAAACCACGAGGAGGGTCCTTCTCGGTAGGAGTCAACATGGTATATATCCCATCCCATTCATATCCTCATACGTCGGCCGGTGCCACTTCCCAGTAGTGGCATCAACGCTTGGTCATCCATCTAATAATGTAGTTCAAAATATTGTTACACATTCCCAACAAACCTGCACATGCAGTCCCACATGGCGCGGCCCTGATACATTGCAAATGTATCTATAATTTTTGATGTTCCATGCTTGGTTTTATCCACTTTCTTGTGTTTTGTCCACACTTTGGAGTACTTTTCATATGATTTCTTGGACTAACCTATTAACAAGAACCACAGCGCCAGCTGCCTGTTTTCTGCTGTTTTTGGTTCCAGGAAAGTCAGAAAATGAATATTCTCGGAATTGGATGGGACAAAAGCCAAAGTTTCTATTTTTCCGGAAGTCATCAGATGCCAGAGTACGAGACGGAGAGGGGCCAGGGGGCCACCACACCACCTGGCCGCGCGGGCCAAGCCTGGCCGCGCCAGGGGGTGGTGTGGCCAGCCCAGGCTCCCTCGGCCTCTCCTTCCGCCTATATATTGCCCTCGGGACGAAAACCCTAAGTGCCCTATCAAAAATCCACGAAAGAGTCTGTAGCCGCCGTCATCTCCATTCCTAGATCGGGAGGGATCTGAAGCTCTTCTCGGCACCCTGCAGGAGAGGGGAATTCACCCTAGAGGCCTTCTTCATCACCATGCAAGCCTCCGGTGTGATGCGTGAGTAGTTCATCCTTGGACTACGGATCCATGTAGTAGCTAGATGGCTGGTTCTCCTCCTTTGTGCTTTCATGTCTAGATCTTGTGAGCTCCGTTCATGATCAAGATTATCTGTTTGTAATTCTGCATGTTGTGTTTGCAGGGATCCGATGGATATTGAGATGCTATTTTAGATTGATTAATTATTCTATCATGTCTTTGGTGATCTTGCATGCTTTCCGTTGTTAGTAGCTACCTTGGCCAAGTAGATGCTAGCAACTCCAAGAGTTAGTATTTATGCTCGATAGTGGGTTCATGCCTCTCGTAATCTGGAGAAGTGACAGAAATCTCTAAGGTACTAGATGTGTTGTTGCTACTAGGGAGAAAACAACAATCCTTTGTTCATAGAACAATCGTATTGTTTACTTTACACGCAGTTCGTAAAGCAATAATCTGTTGCTTGCAACTTAATACTGGAGGGGGTTCAGATGATAACCTGAAGGTGGGTTATTAGTAATAGATGCAGTTGGATGGTGGTCTATGTATAATATTGTAATGCCCAATCAAGTCTCAAAGGAGTCAAGATGATTAGTATATGCATGTATTTCTTTCTCGATGTTTGTCAATTTCCCCGCTGTAATTTGTTCACCCAGCATGTTATCTATCTTAAGGAGAGCCACCTCTAGTGAACTATGGATCCCGGTCCTTCTCTTTTACATTCAATCTATAAACTGTTTACTGCTTTGTGTCTACTTTCTACAAATTTTTACTTCTTTCCATTCGATACATTTAATCCTTTGTTTTTCCACAAAACACGGTGAGATTGACAACCTCATTGCAGGTTGGGGACGAAGTTCTGTGGTTGTGTCGTGCAGGTCTCCACGTTGCTACTAGTACTAGTAGTGTGCCTTGCCAAGGCTTAGCTAGCAACACCTTTGGGGTGTTTCCTTGCTCCTATTGGATTGATAACCTTGGTTTCATAACTGAGGGAAACTTGCTGCTGTGCTCATCATACCTTCCTCTTGGGGTTCCCAACGAGCTCTACATCAACACGAGCCATCAAGCATTTTTCTGGCGCTGTTGCCGGGGAGTCAAGGACATCTTAACAAGGGGAGTCCCTCATAACCAATCTCTTTACTTTGTTATTTTTGTTTTTCTTAGTTTTCTTTTTGCTTTGTTTGCTTGTTTCTTATTCAAAAACACACACAAAATTAGTTCTACTAGTTTGCTTTCTTATTTGAAAACACAAAAATGACTACTCTTGAAAACACTAAGTTGTGTGACTTCACTAGCACCAACAACAATGATTTTATGAGCACACCTATTGCTCCACCTGTGCCTGAAGATACTTTCTTTGAGATAAAACCTGTTTTACTCAATCTTGTTATGAGAGAACAATTTTCTGGTATTAGTAATGAAGATGCTGCTTTCCATCTAAATGACTTTGTGGAACTTTGTGAGATGCAAAAGCATAGGGATGTAGATGGTGATATTATTAAGCTGAAGTTGTTTCCTTTCTCTTTGAGAGGAAAAGCTAAAGAATGGTTTAATTCCTTAACTAGGAATAGTATTGATTCTTGGACTAAGTGCAAAGATGCTTTCATTGGAAAATAATATCCTCCTTCTAAGATTATATCTATGAGAAGTGAAATAATGAAGTTTAAACAATCTGATAATGAGCATGTTGCTCAAGCTTGGGAAAGAATGAAATCTTTGGTTAAGAATTGTCCCACGCATGGACTCACTGCTAATATGATCATCCAAACTTTTTATGCAGGATTGAACTATTCTTCAAGGAATCTATTGGATTCTACTGCTGAAGGTACCTTTATGATCATTACTTTGGGTGCTGCAACAAAACTTCTGGACAATATGATGGTTAATTATTCTGAATGGCATACTGAGAGAGCTCCACGAGGTAGGAAGGTAAATTATGTTGAGGAAACTTCCTCCTTGAGTGATAAGATTGATATTATTATGTCTATGCTTGTTAATGGGAAAGCCCATATTGATCCAAATAATGTTCCTTTAGCCTCTTTGGTTGCTCAAGAAGAGCAAGTTGATGTGAACTTCATAAGAAATAACAATTTTGGCAATAATGCTTATAAGAGTAATTTTGGTAACAACAATTATAAGCCATATCCTCCCAACAATGGTAATGCTTATGAAAATTCTTACAACAATAATAGGAGTGTACCCTCTGAACTTGAAGTTATGCTCAAAGACTTTATTAGTAAACAAACTGTTTTCGATAAAACTATTGAGGAAAAACTCTCTAATGTTGAAAGAAATATAGCATCTTTGGCTGAAGCTCAATCTTCTTTGAATAAAATGGCTGCTAAACCTGAAACTAATGATAATCCCTTTGTAGCTATTAATGCTATACAAGTAAGAATTGATGAAAATGTTAGACTATTAGCTGAATTACATGGTAAGTGGGAAAGAGAAGATGAAATTGCTAGAAACATTAGTGTTTCTACTATTACCACCACTAGTGTTGATTGTAGTAATAGTTCTACTACTTTAGATGATAAGTATGGTTTTGATCTTGATGGTTGCAATATCTCTGATGTTATTAAGTTCCTACAAAAGCTTGCTAAAAGTCCTAATGCTAGTGCTATGAACATGGCCTTTCCAAAACACATTACTGATGCTCTCATAAAGATTAAAGAAGAAAAGATGAAACATAAAGCTTCTATTTCTATAAAACAAGAAGATGGTTGGGAACCCTTCATTAATATGAAAGTGAATGACTTTGATTTCAAAGCTTTATGTGATCTTGATAGTAGTGTTTCTATTATGTCTAGAAGGATTTATGATATGCTTGATCAGGGCCGGCTCTATGTTTTGCGGGCCCTAGGCGAAGTCAATGCCATGGGCCCCTAAGGCTAATGTATATTTAGCCATATCTAGAAATATAGACATATAATATGTATCCATTTTCATTTGTAAAATATTAAGTGTTACATCTAACAACATATTGTTAGTCTAAAAATATAAGTAGTACTGCATGCTAGTTGATTACCTCAAATAAGAAATAGTTCCAATGATTCCACTCACAATGATACTCCCTTCGATCCAAATTAGTTGACTCAAATTTATCAAGATACGGATAAATCTAATACTAAATCATGTCTAGATATAATTGAATCTAGAAAAATCTAAGTCAACTAATTTGGGTCGGAGGGAGTACTTCATTTTAAAAAAAGCTTATTCAAGCATTCTATATGCAAAATCATTGAGTACAATCTCAAGATCAATAGAACCCTAATACTCTCCACAATTGGCTCATCGTTTACATCATATGCAATTAGTGAAATATCTGCATTATCAAATCAGGAAACTACCTATGAAACAACCATTGATTCCGGAAGATTGAATATACCCAGGGGCAGCAGCGGGCGCAGGCGAACAAGGCCAACTGATTTAATTCGAAGAAGCAGCCCTTGAGGGACTTGGGGCTAATTTTCCTTAGAGGTGATCGATTAGCAGGGTAGATCGATCGGGATTGCAAAGAGCACACAAAGTAGCGGTTGCGGCTATCAAAGACAAAGAGGTACATGAGGAGATGGATCGCTAGAGCCCTGCCTAGGTAGGTGTCGTGCGGTTTCTTCTCCCAGTGGGCTTACTGGGCCTTTCATTGCATACTTTTTCAGGCAAATATATAGAGTATAGAGGAGTACGTAGTTTTGGGGCCCCCTGCTGGCAATGGGCCCTTGGTCGTCGCCATGGTCGCGATAGGCGAGAGCCGGGCCTGGCTTGATTTGCCTCCTCTTGAAGATTATTATTTGAATGTCCCACTTGATGATAATGCTAAAAGAAACTCATGGGGAGTCTTAATGATGTTCTTATTATGGTTAACAATGCCTATGTCCCCATTGATTTCTATGTTTTAGATGTTGAATACAATACTTCTTGTCCTATTACTTTGGGAAGACCTTTTCTTAGAACTGTTGGTGCCATTATTGATATAAAAGAAGGCACCATTAAATATCAACTCCCACTCAAGAAAAGTATAGAGCACTTTCCTAATAAGAGAGAGAAGATTTCTTTTGCTTCTCCTATGAAAACAAAATTTGGTCTTAATGCTTCTTCATTTGATAACACTTGATCCTTTTTCTTGCTTCTTATGCCTAACTTAAAGGCGTTAAAAAAAGTACTTATTGGAAGATAACCCAAAAGTTTTAGAGAAGTTTTGGAAGTTATTACCTCTGTAATAACCTCTCCTTATCTTTTTTATTTGCTTTTTGTGCCAAGAGTAACCTCTAATGAGACAGAATTAATGATTCGGAAAGTTGTTGCCCCGAAACAGATTTTTGTGCTTCACCGTAAAAATTCGTGTAAAATCTCTGAACGTCTTTTTGAGGCGTAAAGTTTTGTGCTTCTGCCCCAGGTTGTTATCTAACTTTCGTTAGTTTAACACTTTTTGATTTGAGCAAGAGAAGGTCTTAGAAAAAATTCATCTTTACCTGCTGGTCTCTTTTGACAGATTTCTGCCATTTTCTACATTTGCTTCTTGTTAGTTTGTTTTTGAGTTCTTTTGGGGAAATGAGCTTTTTGAGGGAAGTGCTACAGTATCTAGTGTTCTAATGAAAGTTTATTTGGTATTAGAACTGAACCTTAAGACTTATTTATCTTGAGTACACTAATGTTGCTAATAAAGATTGTGTGAAGTTTTGTATGAAGGAAACATTTCAGGTGTATGGAAGGAATGAGTAATGAGATTAAGGATGGACTAAAGCTCAAGCTTGGGGATACCACGCGTGTCACCCCAAGAAATATCCAAGAAGTATAAGCGTGAAAGCTTGGGGATGCCCAAGGCATCCCCCTCTTCATCAATAAAAATTTCAGGTTTCTTCCAAACGCTTCATTTTTTATTGTTTCATGCACAGTTGTGTTGTTCTTGGAGCGTCTTCTTTTTCATTTTCGTTTTGGTTTTTCATTTACTTTTGTTTGCTTAGTTTGCTGAATAAATTGGTTGGACCCCCTCTTTCATACATTGGTTTGCAAATAGTTTGGTTTGGTTTGAAAAAGAGTAGGAAAGTTCATACTTATGTGGTAAAAAGAGCTTGTTTTTGACTGTGGCCTATGCTTTGTCATGCCATGCCTGATATTGTTTTGGGTTTATGCTTATTATTCTTTGTTGTAGCATGACTTGTTATAAACAATTGAGATTGCTTAATGTGCCTTGGATGAATCATGCGTTGTTTTAGCATATTAAAGCATAGTATAGTGGTATTCTCCTTTGATGCTTTATTTGGGTTGACTTGACGCATGCTCACACCATGTTATTGATGGGTTCGTAGCATGGAAAACAAAAATTTTCTACCGCAAGAACGAACAAAACCCAGATCTAATCTAGATAAAAGCCAAGATCTAATCTATTAGACATGAGCAACGAGATAGATAGGAACTAACCCTCGTAGATCCGAAAGCGTTAACGAGGTTAGATCTCGTGGTTGATGTAGTCGATCACTTGCCGATCTCAAGATCGTGTGGACGATCCTTCCGGCGTCGCGTTCCGGCAACGCTCCCGTAGTCGGTCAAGTTGACGATCCTTCCGGCGCCGCGTTTCGGCAGCGCTTCCGCAGTCGGTCACACGTGCGGAGTCGAAGCAGACCTTCCTCTCCCCGTTCCAGCGAGCAGCGGAGGTAGTAGATCTTCTCCACGGAATCCCAGCAGCACGACGGCATGGTGGTGGTGGTGGTGGTGGAGTAGAGAATTCTGCAGGGCTTCGCCTATGCCTGTGCAGAAGAAAGGTGGAGGAGAGAGGCGGCAGAGATTGGGAGTTGTGAGAGAGAGCTAGGAGGGGGCGCCCCTGCCCTTCTATTTATGGGGGGGAGGGCGCGCCTGGGGAGGGGGAGTCCTTGTAGGACTCCCCTCCTATGGCCAGCGGTGGGAAGGGGGAGGAGTCCTCCTCCCCCACGAATCCGTGTCTTGCCCCACCAGGACTCCTTTGATCCTTTCTTGGTTTTCAAGCAAACTCCAAGAAATCCTCTAGAACCTTCCAGAACATTCCGAAACCTTCTAGAATCTCCATACAAACACTCCGGAATATTTCCTAACTTAGAAAATGATCCCCAATATATGAATCTTATTCTCCGGACAATTCCGGATCTCCTCGTGATGTCCCGGATCCATTCCGAGACTCCGAACAACATTCGGTCTTCAACGCACATTCCATATCTACTTAAAACAACTTCGAACCTTAAGTGTGTCACCCTACGGTTCGTGAATATGTAGACATGATAGAGACACATCTCCTATCAATAACCATCAGCGGGACCTGGAGATCCATAATGGCTCCCACATACTCAACGATGACTTCGTGATCGATTGAACCATTTACATATGAAACCGATTCCCTTTGTCATGCAATACTATACTTATCCGAGGTTTGATCGTCGGTATCTCCATACCTAGTTCTACCTCGTTACTGATAAGTACTCTTTACTCGTTCCGTGATATGTCATCCCTTGTGACCCAGTCACATGCTTGCAAGCTAATTAGATGACATTCCACCGAGAGGGCCCAGAGCATATCTATCCGTCATATGGATGGACAAATCCCAATCTTGGTCCATGCGCTTCAACACATACTTTCAGAATGCCCAATGACACCTTTATGACCACCCAGTTACGAAGCGGTGTTTGATGTCATCAAAGTACCCATTCGGTGATGGTGATTAACATAACCTCATGGTCGAAGGATTAGGTTACTATGTATTTTAAAGCTTATAGCAATACGAACTTAATGACTTGATCTTATGCTACGCTTACTATGGGTGTGTGTCCATCACATCATTCTCTTAATGATATAACCTTGTTATTAACGACATCCAATATCCATGATCAGGAAACCATGATCATCCATTAATCAACAAGCTAGTTTAACAAGAGGCTTACTAGGGACTCTTTTATGTTTACAAAACACACATGTATTAGTGTTTCCTAATAATACAATTATAGCATGGGATGTAAACATTTATCATAAACATAAAGATATAATAATAACCACTTTATTATTGCCTCTTGGGCATATCTCCAACAGTTATGACTATCTCAAGTCAACATAGACTTTATGATCCTTTAGTTTTCAACTTGTAGCATCACTTTATGCTTTGATCAATGATGTTTTGTCGCTCTGCATGATTATGGACATTATTGCTCTCTTAGTTTGTCGCTCCCAGTCTTTTGCTAGCCTCCACAACCAAGTATGAGTTCCACTCATGCATCCAACTCCCTAAACCAAATTATTCCAAAGAGTCCACCATACCTACCTACTAGCTTATGCTATTCCAAGTATATTCATGCTTTTGTTTACCTTCCAAATTAAACTTGTTATGAGAAAACTAGTGATTAAAGCTCTCACGAACTTGATGGCACACTTTACTTTTTTTGCCCTTAATAAACTTGAATCATTGTGTTGTCTATGTTGTATATGCTTGCACTTATTTGTTGAGAATTAGCAGAACCATGCTTTCATGGGGAACGCCTTCAACATTGCACTTGGTACTTGTACCTAGTTGATATCATGCTCTTTTGTATATGGATGTCGTCGGTGTGAAATGAAAGGGGAGCTTGTAAGTCCATGGAGTTATTTACATGTGTTAGAGAAATGCCTGGACCACTGGTCTAATCCATGCTGACATGGTGGAAACCTGCAGCGTAACCATAATGAGATGTCTATGAAGCATTCTTCTCATAAAAAAAGAGAGGTCCTATATTGAGAAAAACGAAAAAAAAGAGATTATGAAAAGAGGAAAGAGAGAAAAAAGCACCATATTCCCATGGTAAATAAGAAGATTGCTGAGATGCTCGTTGTCTGCTTGCCTTGTCATTTTGATATGGGGATTCTTCCGTATCATCGGGCAAGGGGTACCCAGTTGGCGGTTCTCTATGATACACATGTACTTACGATGACAAGAACTTACCGGTGACTAAACTTGAGTAGCATGAGGAGCGGCCCTCGTATACAAGGGACATGAGATTCCTAACTTATACTTCGTCAAGCATGTACACCATAGTTTGTTCACTTTAACCTTAATCATTTAAGATGCTTATGATAGGGGAAATGAGAGCTGAAAACTATAAGTACCATAATTTTTGGAAGCTCTTTATGAGACTCGAATCCCTACTTCCTTCTACGAAGGCCTTTCTTCCACCATTATATTGAGTCTCCACCTTCTACCTTTATGCACCTACTTTGAGAGCATAGTGGCCATTCTTAGTTCTATGTGCATTGTCCCAAGACTAGTTGATTGATGCATACTTTGATATTGCTCGTTTTAAATTATTTGTATCTAGTCACTCTTATGAACTTTGAAGGTGTCCTATGCATTTATATTTTCTACTCTATTGAGGGACAAGCTGAATACTATTATGCTATGTTTTCTTTATGTGAAACAAACTAATGTCTTGCAAAGTATTGTTATTCATGAATCTTTTGTTTGTGCCTTTTCATGTTGCATCATTGTTTGTTTATCTTATTGCTAGAACCTTGTCTTTCATGTTATGACTAAAGTACTATGATCCCAGCTTTGAATGTTTTACAAATACTTTGATCAAGTCTTTGATGGTGCATGTCACCTCAAAAATTATTCTTTCTTTTTATCACTTACCTACTCGAGGACGAGCAGGAGTTAAGCTTGGGGATGTTGATACATTGCAAATGTATCTATAATTTTTTATGTTCCATGCTTGGTTTTATCCACTTTCTTGTGTTTTGTCCACACTTTGGAGTACTTTTCACATGATTTCTTAGACTAACCTATTAACAAGAGCCACAGTGCCAGCTGCATGTTTTCTGCTGTTTTTGGTTCTAGGAAAGTCAGAAAATGAATATTCTCAGAATTGGACAGGACAAAAGCCAAAGTGCCTATTTTTTCGGAAGTCATTAGATGCCAGAGTACGAGACGGAGAGGGGCCAGGGGGCCACCACACAACCTGGCCGCGCGGGCCAAGCCTAGCCGTGCCAGGGGGTGGTGTGGCCAGCCCAGGCACCTCCTCGGCCTCTCCTTCTGCCTATATATTGCCCTCGGGACGAAAACCCTAAGTGCCCGATCAAAAATCCACGAAAGAGTCTATAGCCGCCATCATCTCCATCCCTAGATCGGGAGGGATCTGAAGCTCTTCCCGACACCCTGCCGGAGAGGGGAATTCACCCAGGAGGCCTTCTTCATCACCATGCAAGCCTCCGGTGTGATGCGTGAGTAGTTCATCCTTGGACTACGGATCCATGTAGTAGCTAGATGGCTGGTTCTCCTCCTTTGTGCTTTCATGTCTAGATCGTGTGAGCTCCATTCATGATCAAGATCATCTATTTATAATTCTGCATGTTGTGTTTGCGGGGATCCGATGGATATTTAGATGCTATTTCAGATTGATTATTGATTCTATCATGTCTTTGTTATTTGTGATCTTGCATGCTTTCCGTTGTTAGTAGCTATCTTGGCCAAGTAGATGCTAGAAACTCCAAGAGTTAGTATTTATGCTCGATAGTGGGTTCATGCCTCTGGTAATCTGGGGAAGTGACAGAAATCTCTAAGGTACTAGATGTGTTGTTGCTACTAGGGAGAAAACAACAATCCTTTCTTTATAGAACAATCGTATTGTTTACTTTACACGCAGTTCGTAAAGCAATAATCTGTTGCTTGCAACTTAATACTAGAGAGGGTTCAGATGATAACCTGAAGGTGGGTTATTAGTCATAGATGCAGTTGGATGGTGGTCTATGTGTAATGTTGTAATGCCCAATCAAGTCTCAGAGGAGTCAAGATTATTAGTATATGCATGTATTGCTTTCTCGATGTTTGTCAATTGCCCCGCTGTAATTTGTTCACCCAGCATGTTATCTATCTTAAGGAGAGCCACCTCTAGTGAACTATGGATCCCGGTCCTTGTCTTTTACATTCAATCTATAAACTGTTTACTACTTTGTGTTTACTTTCTGCAAACTTTTACTTCTTTCCATTCGATACGTTTAATCCTTTGTTTTCCGCAAAACACGGTGAGATTGACAACCTCATCGCAAGTTGGGGACGAAGTTCTGTGGTTGTGTTGTGCAGGTCTCCACGTTGCTACTAGCACCGGTAGTGCGCCCTGCCAAGGCTTAGCTAGCAACACCTTTGGGGTGTTTCCTTGCTCCTACTGGATTGATAACCTTGGTTTCATAACTGAGTTAAACTTGCTGCTGTTCTCATCATACCTTCCTCTTGGGGTTCCCAACGAGGTCTACATCAACATGAGCCATCAGGCCCCACATGTTAGCATAATGCGTTCCTGACCAAACGACCCCACGTGGTCCCACACCGCGGCGCGCGGCCCCACACGTAAGCCAATGGTCAAACTGACGGAAGCTGCCGTTCGAGCTCTTTGATGGGTTTCCGAGAAGGAGAGGAACAAAAGTGAGGAAAAGTTAAGCGGCTGGTGAAAATTGAGTATATCTAACGAACTAGGGGAACGAAAATAGAAATCGCTTTAAATTTGTTTGGGGTGTAACCCCGGATACCCCTGAGTAGATGAATGAGTGATTCTAATAAAAGGACATTTGTGAATAAAAATACAAAGGATGAAGAGAATAGAATAAAGAAAAGAGAGGGGAAATAGACCTGGGCCGAATTATTACAAATTTGGCCTATTCTGTGAATTACCAAGACGAATCTGTCCTTGTTAGGCCGAATAAGGCTCAAACCCGACTGTGCTAGGAAATACCTCGACCGACCCAGCGCAGGCCAGATACCTTGCCTGTAGCCTCCCCCGGGTGGGCTGAAGTAAGCCAAGGACAACCCACCGCGGGTCTTCCCGCCAGGAGCTTCCACGCCGCGTCTCCCGCTAACATCGCCTCGCCAGCTCCCGCTTCGCCTCCTCAACCGAACCCTCGCCGAGTTTGCCACGCTCCATCACCGGCTTCCCTCCGCGGGGAACATCCCGCCAGCACCAGGTCCACTCCCCTAGCAATCAATGCAATCTCCCGGGTGGGCTGGCATAGGTGACTCAGCCCACCCCGGGTCTTCCTCTACGTCGGCATGGGAACGCCTCGCCGCCAACGGAGAATCCCGGGTGGGCCGATAGAGCCGGACCTCGGCCCACCGTGGGATTAGCTCTTCACCTTGCTGGGCCAACGTACTTCTTTGCCACGGGCCAAATGACGCAAGACCTGGCTAGGCCTTGCACTTTGACCCGGTTGGGCTGCTTTCAAGTCCTGGCTGGGCCACCTAGTGACTTGGTTGGGCCCCTTAGTGACTCGGCTGGGCCTAGTTTCTCCCAGGCCAATTCAGCTATAGTAAAGGCCGAGATTCCTCTTCCCCTGGGGCACTTGGGCCGAGTTTATTCATCCCATATGCCCTAATATTTACTCCCAGATGATCTCCAAACCTCTACATTGATACCATTTCAAGACCGATCAAGCTCCTACGGCATGTGCCATTCTTGGGACGCCCCTGGCTCAGACTAGCACCATTGGTCCAAGATGCTAAGGAATATGCTTGGCATCTTGGGAGATGCTAGGGAATATGCTGGGAATCTCCTAAGATGCTAAGGACCCACTAGAGAACCTAGAGAGAGTACTTGTGATTGCATACCTTGTCCCCTAGGCTCCCCTTTATAAGGAGCACCAGGGGTTGTTCTCGAGAGTCCCCTGAAGGGCTCCTCTCCCCTCTGCTCCCTAGGGGCATGGGTTCTTCCTCTTCTCCCTCCATTAGAGGCATAAGAGTACATGTCAAGGAGCACCATTGTAGCCACAAGCATGGCAAGATATATGAGATTAGATGCAGGAGTAGAGGTGTTATCTCACTAGGAGAGCCTCGAACCTGGGTATATCGTGTCTCCCTGAGTTCTTCCGTATGAGGTCTTCACTTCATCATCCCTCCCTGAATTCCTCCAGAGTCCATTGGCCCCAACTTTGGCCTACCCATGGCATATGCCGTGATACCACCACGACATTTGGCGCCTACCATGGGGCTGATCAAAGGCGTTGGTTGGGTTCCCATCCAAACGGGACCGTCTTCATCAAGCTCTGCTTCACCATCGATCGAAATCTCATGTGTCCTCTTCCTCAACGTAGAAAGATAAGGGGAGTTGGCATATAGGCCTCCCTTGTTGAGATGACTCAACCTCACCTATTCACAAACGTTACTGTAAGTACTAGTTGACTCAACAAGTGTGACTCACTAGGATAACTCAACCTCCTTACCAATGATACAGTGAGTATCAAGTAACTCAACCAACATGCACATGAGATAACCCCGAATGTCACTTAGGGGCTATCACCTTCAATCACTTGGTTGTTCACCTCGGTAAAGAGACAACTCAACCTGGGGACTCGGTGTCCCCTTGCATTGAATTGAAACTTAGAGTAGACTTAAGATATTCCATGATCTTGTATATGTCAACTGCTTTATGTCTTTAGGCTACATCTGTTGATAAGACAACTCACCAAGTCGTTGCAACTCATAATAACTCGGATTTGCTTTAGCTTGCCTAGCTACATGGTAAGTCAGATTTACTTCAGCTTGCCTAGTTACATGGTAACTCGGATTTGCTTCAGCTTGCCTAGTTACATGGTAACTCGGATTTGCTTCAGCTTGCCTAGTTACATGGTAACTCAGATTTACTTCAGATAGCCTAGTTACCCTGTAACTCGGATTTACTTCAGATAGCCTAGTTATCTTGTAACTCGGATTTACTTCAGATAGCCTAGTTACCTTGTAAGTCTGATTTAACTCAGTTTGGTATATACTTCAGCTTGCTAGGTTATCCTTAACTGGGATTGGTATTTACTTCAGCTTTCCAGGTTATCCTTAACTCGGATTGGTATTTACTTTAGCTTGCCAAGTTATCCTTAACTTGGATTGGTATTTACTTCAGCTTGCCAGGTTATCTCGGATTGGTATTTACTTCATCTTGCCAGGTTACCCTTAACTTGGATTTAACTCAGGTTGCCTAGTTACCTTGTAACTCGGATTTAACTCAGGTTGCCTAGTTACCATGTAACTCGGGCTTAACTCAGCTTGCCAGGTTATCTTATACCTCGGATTACTATTTGAATCCGGTTACTCTATATCTCGAATGGCATTTTACCAGCGTATCTTGAACTCATCATATTCAATCTTGGATCTATATCTCGGATTTGTATCTGTGGCAGTTTGCCACCATATCATAAAGTCCTATCACAACTCAAAATCATATCTCAGATCTATATTTTAGATCCAAATCTATGGTAGTTTGCCAGCATATCATAAGGTCATATCGTATCTCATCAATAGTAACTCAGATTTGAGTCAAGTAAGTCAAATTTGAGTCAAGTAACTCATATTTTGAGTCAAGTAACTCAAATTCGAGCCAAGTAACTCATATTTTGAGTCAGGTAACTCGGATTTTGAGTCAAGTAACTCGGATCTGAGACATATGTCAGACTTGAGTCATATAAATCAGCAATTATATCTCGGATGAGATAACTCAGATTGAAATTTATAAGACCAGAGCCAAAAAAGGCCAAAAGTCACAAACTTACCCAAAAGGGTTAAGACCAGAGCCAAAACATGCTAGAAGTCACAAACTTACCCAAAAGGGTTAAGACCAGAGCCAAAGTAGGCCAGAAGTCAAAAACTTGCCGAAAAGGGTTAAGACCAGAGCCAAAGCAGGCCATAAGTCACAAACTTACCCAAAAGGGTTAAGACCAGAGCCAAAGCAGGCCAGAAGTCAAAAACTTGCCAGAAGGGTTAAGACCAGAGCCAAAGCAGGATAGTGGTTAAAAACTTGCCCAAATGGGTTAAGACCAGAGCCAAAGCAGGCCAGAAGTCACAAACTTACCTAAAAGGGTTAAGACCAGAGCCAAAGCAGGCCAGAAGTCAAAAACTTGCCCAAAAGGGTTAAGACTAGAGCCAAGACAGGCCAGAAGTCAAAAACTTACCCAAAAGGGTCAAGACCAGAGCCAAAGCAGGCCATAAGTCACAAACTTACCCAAAAGGGTTAAGACTAGAGCCAAAGCAGGACAGAAGTCAAAAACTTGCCCAAAAGGGTTAAGGCCAGATCCAAAGAAGACCAGAAGTCAAAAACTTACCCAAAAGGGTTAACACCAGAGCCGAAGAAGGCCAGAAGTCAAAAACTTACCCAAAAGGGTTAAGACCAGAGCAAAAGAAGGCCAGAAGTCAAAAACTTGCCCAAAAGGGTTAGGACCAGAGCCAAAGAAAGCTAGAAGTCACCGACATACCCAAAAGGGTTATGACCAATGCCCTAGAAGGCTAGAAGTCGAGGATATATGAAAAGGACTATACGTCGGTGAATAACTCTGGAGATATTTATTAAGAATCCTATGCACGATTCTACGAATCCCACATAGCCTCGGGGACTAATGTTGGGTACCCCAGAGTAGATGAACGAGTAATTCTAATAAAAGGATATATGTGAATAAAAATACGAAGGATAAATAGAATAGAATAAATAAGAGAGAGGAGAAATTGATCTGGGCTGAATTATTACAAATTCGACATGTTTTATGAATTACCAAGCTGAATCTAGCCTTGTTAGGCTGAAAAAGGCTCGAACCTGGCTAGGCCGGGAAATACCTCGACCGGCCCAGCATGGGCGAGATACCTCGCCTGCAGCCTCCCCCGGGTGGGATGAAGTAAGCCAAGGCTGGCCGACCGCGGGTCTTCCCGCCAGGAGCTCCCACACCGCGTCTCCCGCTAACGTCGCCTCGCCAGCTCCTGCTACGCCTCCTCGACCGAACCCTCGCCGAGTTCACCACGCTCCCTCACTAGCTTCCCTCGGGTGGGCCATATTCGGCCCACCGCGAGAACATCCCGCTAGCACCAGGTCCACTCCCCTGGCGATCAATGCAATCTCCTGGCTGTGCTGACACAGGTGACTCGACCCACCCCGTGTCTTCCTCTACCTTAGCGTGGGAACACCTCGCCGCCAACGGAGAATCCCAGGTGGGCCGACAGAGCCGGATCTTGGCCCACCGCGGGATTAGCTGTTCACCTCGCCGGGACGACGTACTTCTCCGACACGGGCCAAATGAGGCAAGACCCGGCGGGGCCTTGCACTTTGACCCGACTGGGCTGCTTTCAAGTCCTGGCTGGGCCACCTAGTGACTCGGCTAGGCCCCTTAGTGACTCAGCTGGGCCTAGTTTCTCCCAGGCCAAGTCAGCTATAGTAAAGTCCGAGATTCCTCTTCCCCTGGGGCACTTGCGCTGAGTATATTCATCCCATCTTCCCTAATATTTACTCCCACATGATCTCCAAACCTCTACATCGATACCACTTCAAGACCGGTCAAGCTCCTACGTCATGTGCCAGCCTTGGGACGCCTCTGGCTCAGACTGACACCATTGGTTCAAGATGCTAAGGAATATGCTGGGCATCTTGGGAGATGCTAGGGAATATGTTGGGAATCTCCTAAGATGCTAAGGAATATGCCAAATGGATAAGACCGGTGACTCACTAAAGGACAAGATGATTGGGCAAGGACCCACTAGATAGCCTAGAGAGAGTACTTGTGATGACATACCTTGTCCCCTGGGCTCCCCTTTATAAGGAGCACCAGGGGATCTTTCTCAAGAGGCCCCTGAAGGGGCTCCTCTCCCCTCTGCTCCCTAGGAGCATGGGTTCTTCCTCTGCTCCCTCCATTAGAGGGATAAGGGTACAACTCAAGGAGCACCATAGTAGCCATAAGCATGGCAAGATATATGAGATTAGATGCAGGAGTAGAGGTGTTATCTCACTAGGAGAGCCTCAAACCTGGATATAGAGTTCTTCCGTATGAGGTCTTCACTTCATCATCCCTCCCTAGATTCATCCAGAGTCTATCGGCGCTAACTTTAGCCTACCCATGACATATGCCGTGATACCACCATGAAAAAATTAATGCAAGCAAGAAGAATATGGCCTTGAATACCACAAGCCTAACTCCTAGACAAAGATTGGACCATGTTTCATTTACGATTACCAAGTTTTATGAGTTCTTAAGCTTCATTGCTAACTTCGGCCGTTTAAAAGAATTTAAGTTGATTTGTCAATGTTAGGTAAATTTTGAATCTAAACTTAAGTGGTAGATTGCTCACAAAGTTCTCTACAAATATCTGCATCCCGACAAAACACATGTGTGCTCAAAAATTTGAGTTCTTGCTATGTATCTACATCCCGACAAAATTAGCGCCATTTTGGAAACATTCAAATAAAGAATAAAAATTATAATATTTTTTCCGTGGCATCCTATTACGTGTATAGAGAAACATGTGTTTGGACAACTTATGGGAAAAACTTATTGGATGCCTCCCAATATTGGCTGCCTTGCACGAATATTATTAATTATTCTTTCGCTTCAACGCAAACGATGAAAGTCATGCCCATATGAACATTATATGTTTATTTATGATACAGTTCCCGGTAGATTCAGGAAAAAGTTTATGATAATATTCCGTGTGATATGAGTGTTATTTCTATAAAGAATATACAAAGAGTAAAGGAGGTATGAAGAATGAACCAGAAATAATACTAATAATAAAATAATCTGCACCTCATCCCCTTACTTGTACTACTTTCCGTAAAGAAATAAACATGAGTTCTGACAACTTTTAAAATAGGGTTAATTAGTGGTTTGTCACTAGAGGCCGCCATATGCTCAGTTTTACCACTAGCGCGAAATGGTGCTTAGTTTTACCACTATTTTGGGCGCAGCTGCTATGATGTCGCCAGCCAGTTTAAATGAGCATAAAAAATTCAAAAAAATCAAAAAAAATAAAAAACTTGCGCACATAGTCTTCTTATGTCTTATACTAACGATTCAAGTTGATAAAAATGGTCTACATACATTCAAATGGAAAATTCATGAATACGTGATAAATAAGGTTTACATACATGAATACATGATTTTTATTAAACGTATGTAGACCTTGTTTATCAACTTTAATTCTTAGTATAAGACATAAGAAGACTATGTGCGCAGGTTTTTAATTTTTTTTTTTTTTTAATTTGTTATACTCATTGAAACTGGTCGGTTGGCATCGCCATAACAGCTGCACACGATCTAATGGAAAAACTGAGCACCATTCCATGCTAGTGGCAAAACTAAGCATATGGCGGCCTCTAGTGGCAAACCAATAATTAACCCTTTGAAATAACCATGGTTTTAATGTTGCCACTCGGAGTTTCCAACCATTTAGAAAATAAAAGTAATTCCAAGTGATAGGAGTGTATTTTCTAGAAAAAAAACAAAGAGCGAGAAGAGACTATATGAGCACAGAGAAGGCAGCGCGAGAGAGGAGCGAATAGGAGGATTTTAAAGCGGTGCGATGTTAGAGCAAAGTTGTGATGGCTTCCTGACATAAAGTACATGGTACAGTTAACTAGTAGTACTAGTAGGTAGTAAATTTCAGGACCTTTACTATGTATGAACGCAACACAAATTGGTTTTTCTCTCTCCTTCGATGTCTCATCACTATCCACACACCCTAACCGGCTGATATCTCCCTTAGCTACAACGTTGCGCTGCACACATGTACATGTCAACCTGCACACTATTATGAGCTAGCTAACTTTCCTAGTACTCCATACTAATCCATTCTAATTCCATTTCACACCCTGTGAAGAGGTGAAGAGGAAGCACCAAGCACGCCTGCAGCATGCTGGTTCGAAAGTGAGGAGTGTTTTTTCTTTTCTTTGTGAAGCAAGTATAGTAGTACTAAGAGTATGGCTCGGCTGCTCGCTAGAGAAAGATCTGAAAAATCTTGCTTAATTTTACGGTCCTTTGTGCTAAATGTATGGACCTCTATGTAATTTTTTTTTTGAGGTCTTCGATATAAACTATACTCCCACCGACCGTGTCAAATTTTAAAAGGTAAGCATGATAGATTATTCGTAAAATTTTCCAAAAATCTTTTGAAGCTAACAAGAAATTCATTAAAATAAAAAACACTGAAAGTTATGAAAAATTCAAGTTCTTGCTATGTATACGCATCCCGAATAAATTTGCGCTGTTTTGGAAACATTCAAATAAATAATAAATAGTATAATAATTTTTTGAGTGGTATCCTGTTACATGCACAGTTCAAAAAAAGCCGTTAGGCCAATTTATCTCTAGTTTCAGGCCGACCAAGAAGTTAACGATAAATGATATCCTCAACATTGGTTACGTATACCTAGAAACATGTGTTTTGACATTTTTAAAAAGAAAAACCCTTATTGGACGCTTATCAATATTGACTACTAAGTACTATGCATGAGCATTATTAATTATTCTTTGGTTTCAACCCAAACGACAAAGATCGTGTCCTTATTGACATCACATGTTTATTTATGATACAATTTTCCCTTCTAGTGGATGGATGCATCTTGTGATACTAATTCTTTTTGCTAGGGGGACTTTCTAACTATCAGGAAAAAGTTTATGATAATTTTTTGTGTGACATGAGTGTTTTTTTATAAAGAATGTATGTAGCGTATGACTCGAAATGCCACGACCCTAATGTTTTAGACTGAGTGGACCATGTTATACTTGGTTACTTACGATTCCCAAGTTCTGTGAGTTCTCAAGCTTCTTAGCCGAACTCCGCCCACTAAAATTACTTTATGTCGATTTATCAAGATTATGTCAGATTTTCTAAGTGGCAAGATTTTTTCGTTAATTTACAGGAACAGGAAAAGCATTTTAAATTTTCTAAGTGATGAGAATGTTTTTTATTTAAAGCATGCACGAAGAGTATGGCCCAGAATGTCACATAGCTCAGTTTTCAAACATATTGTGGACCATGTTTCACTTAAGATTACCAAGTTTAATTACAAGTTTTCAAGCTTATCCAACCATTCCATCGAAACTAATCCAAACTTGAACTACAAGTAAGCATGATAGATTACTCTCAAAAAATTACAGACATCCTTTGAGCCTTTATGGTACCGAGGCGATTAATACACATCAAAAACCAACACGTGTTTTGTAGTATTCAAGTTCTTGTTATTAATATGCATATTGACAATTTGATCCTCACTAGTTGTTAAAACAAAATTAACGAAAACCCTAAAGAAATGAAGCCTTATGCATAGCGTCCTCTTACGTGTACTGTTTGCAATGAAAACTAATTGATAACCGTGAGTCATCATAACTTATGAAAAAAACTTCTCCACGGTATGGCCTACCGTGTATGAATATTCTTGGGTTTCAAGTCGAACAACAAATGTAATAGCCATATGTACATCGTGCTTTATGGTAATACTCCCGTATTTGGTAGATGTGGGTGCATCTTGGCATTGTGAAAAATAGTATCAACCAGAGTTTCCAACTTATAGGAACAAAAAAACCTTTTCAATTTTCAAAGTGACAAGATTGTTTTCCTCTAAAGTAAGCATGAAGATAAATGGCTCGGTGTGCCATAATAACCCCAGTTTTCACACAAAGTGTGTACCATGATTCACTTGCGATTAATTACCTAGTTTTATGATTTTTCGGAAACTTCCTAGCTAACTTCGCCCACTTAAAAAAAATTAAGTCGATTTGTCAATATTAGGTAAAATTTTAACCACAAGTAAGTGGTAGCAAGATTGCTCTTAAATTTATACAAGTATATTTTGAAGGTACCCACCATATTTTCAATATATCGAAGACCAAATTTTTTTTGAAAGATTCAGCATCTTGCGCTAAGAATTTTTCATGTCATAGACAATTTTTACCTTGATTTGAAAACAATAAAAGATCGCATCATTCGTCCTCTGACTTGTATTACTTGCCATGAAAAATGATAATCACGAGTGACGAGGGGTAACCTCAACAATGCCCATGGTTATGGACTTAGGGTTTCACGAAAAAGAGAATGTTGGGGATTTCATCTGCTGATCAGATAAACAAAGGAGTGAAAGTCGTCCGATTACTTATGGACAATATGGTTATTGATTGCTCAAGGCTTTCGGTACCTCTCCGTTGAATCCTCCCAGTCTTTATATAATAGGCTGGGTCTCGAGGTTATATACGGATAGGTTATAAAATTATAACACTAATACAATATCGGTTTTTATTTTTTCCTTGATCACCAAGACACACTTTCTATCCGTCGGATGCTTCCTGGACCTTCCTTTATTCTTTATGGGCTTCATGGTTCGTAAGCCTTTATACAACCAGGGTAACTAATCATAGGAACCTGATTAGTCATACCCATGTTAGTAGCCCCCGTGATTCCACCCTAATCATAGATTCGGGTTGAATCTCAAAGACAATTTCTGCTACTTAGCCGAAGATTTTCATAATAAATAATTTTAATATTATTCTACTTGATTGTCGTAGGGAGTTGGTATAACGGGTCTGATGCATTCAACGGATCGAGAATCAGTTAATTTCTCCTGGGAAAAACATCATGAGCCTACATCAAATTCAAGTCCCTAGGCTTGAACTTGGTATTTGCTGGCGTAATTTAGTTCGAGTCATTGAGGTCTTATTGAATACTAAATTCTAGTACTATTATTTTGGATACCCAACACTTCCGTCGGGATTTTTCATCATATCCTAGATACGGATAATTTACTGGCAGAGCGTATTCTCGTGCCGTTACCAGGCCACATAGGACGGATCCTAGGGTCTTACCTTCATGTCATGGACATGACATTCAGACGTATTATCGTGGCGGATGCGATCTGAGGATTTATTTGAATATTTATCGACTGTCTTTTTTGGCTGTTGGAATAGCTGAAGTCGTTAGTTTTTTCGGGTAACATATAGGCGCTCCCGATGGGAGTAACCATGTGAGGATACAAAGATGTTACTCATAGGTTTTTATGTTTTTCAACTCTGTTGAAGCTTTACATTTTATTCGGTGCACTTTCAACGCACGAGGATAATATTTGTTTAGGTCTTGCTTGACTCTGTTTATAGTACTTTTCTATTGGTGCGTGATAGCTCTCTCGATGGGAGTAGCCCTCGAGGCTATGTTCGGATGCTTGCGTCAGGACATAAGCTCAGAATAATATTTTTGATTGAAAATATTCCCAAGCTCAAAAAATTATCGGTGTGCGGTCAGCGCTCCAAATGGGAGTAGCCCCTGAGGCTATGTTCGGATACTCACAACTGAATAACCCGAATATTTTTCCATCCTTGGCCATCCATGATGTCAGTGCTGATGAACATGGCGTGTCGTAGTTTCCGAGAAACAAGACCCAATGGGACGTTACAATGATGAGCCCGTGCTGCAGCAATGATGATGCTTCAGTGGCGCGTCAACGGTGATTTTTGACTACACGACCCCCTTTATGCGCGAGAATCGAGGCACCACGCAGATTTCTTCGTGTTTACCGTGGTAATAACTGCCCATGATTTTTATCCTTTTAACAAACCTTGCCACGTGTCTTCATCCTTTGCGTCCTGATGTTCCACTGCCCTTATCTAATGGCTGAGCTTCGCGCTCCTCTCCCTGATAACCCAAGGAGAATACATTTACTGTTTACTATTCCCCTTTGCTGCATACTTCTTCTTCCTCCTTGTGTCGCGCCTATGCTTCATGTGTTCTTGCTTGTGCTTCCTTCCTTACACGCCCTTCTTCTCCCGTCGAGAACCTCGATAGGCAAGTCTAAGGTTGGGTCTTCCGCTGCCACCACTAAGGCGATGAAGAAGAGGGCCATTGGATGGTCTCCCATGAAGTGTAGTCAACAAGATCTATGCAATGCTCGCAAGTACTGCCTTCTGGATGAAGGTTCCTTCAAGATTCCAGGGGATGAAGCAACTCCCCTGCCCAAACCTAGACGGCGGGTAATGTTTCTTTCCTTACTCTATCGTGGCCTTTCTCTTCCTATTCATGAATTTTTTTCGTGGCTTTCTCTTTGTTTACGGCATGCAGCTTGACCAGCTCATGCCAAATTACATTCTTCATGTCGCCTATTTCATCACTCTTTGCGAGTGTTTCCTTGGGATTCATCCCCATTGGGGCCTATGAACCACTTTTTCTATGTTCATCACAACTCCTCCGACACCCTTGTCCATGATGTTGGGGGTGCCATCATCAAAACCTTTTCCCTAACACGGTACACCCAAGGTCCAGCTCAGGTTATAGGCCACGAGATTACCGCTAGACGCGCAGATGCGGAAGTTGTTGCAGCGCGTCGAAGCAGTGCCGAACGATCCCCCGGACAGCCCTCCGAATCCCGCGGATAGCTTCTTCGGATCCCACGAACTCCTTTGCCAGATCCCCACGAGCTTTCCCGTCTCCAGCGCCGCATGTGCAACGCCTCTACTGGTATCCACACATACAGGAAGGAGCTTCAGACAGAGGATTGCTAGATCCTGTCTAGCTCGAAATGGAAGTGGAGAAAGTGACGGCTAGGTCAGGGACTATCCCTTGTCACTCCACTTATATACACTTCTAGTTGGGCTCGACACTTGAGGCCCATCTAGGTCGTACTCCAATCTCGACATGGATCTAATCCACATGGGCTCCTTACCCTTAAGTGTGTGACCTTGTAGGTTCACGTACACCTAGACACGACATGAGCTACTCCTCCAAGTATCCCATCATGGCTTTGAGTCCAACTCACTCCCATGAACACTCGGTCTCAAGTAGATAGATGGTAGCGGCCTCTAGCAAGACATGCCAACTCCCAAGTGCCTTAAAGTCAAAAGACGAACCTTTAATGTGACTTTCGTCCAAGTCCCTTTGCCTCACGATATATCTGTTAAACTATAGGTGAGTAGTTTCCATCTCTTAAATAGCTTAAATCTCTTCTTGTACCATGATATGTGATTCACAGGATTAACTCTTAGTTCGACTCCTTAGTTAACACTTAACTGAGTAGCGCATGGCCAAGCTTCCGAATCATATCACACGAGGGAGCCTAGAGAATATCTCTCCATTACAGAGGGGAAAATCCCATCTTGGAAATCCACGTCACGCAGCTTGCTTCACAACCAACCCGAACTCTACCTTTATAACTGCCCATTTACGAAACAACGTTTGATAGAACCTAAGTTGGCGATCCACAACTCGGATCATGCAATCACCTTAGGTCAAAGGATTCCATTGCTTGAGACTGCAAATGACAACATGCTCGTTGCATATCAACTATGGGTCAGTCAGACTCGCTAAACTTTTTAGCTGAATCAGTGTAAATCGGAATAGCATCACCATGCCCATGACAAGTGGAACCATGTCATCGGCCGACTTGCACATTGGTCTAAGTTGTGTGTCCAGCACAACCTCAACGACCAAGGACAATCTAATATGAACAATCATGAATACATAGTTCCACAACTGAATCACGTATTCAGTGATACATATCTGATGTTCATATAAGGACAACTTTACTTGATGAATACTTTGGGAAATATCATCAACCATGATTGCCTCTAGGGCATATTCCCAACAGTCTCCCACTTGCACTAGAGTCAATCATCCCGACATCACATGTCTAGGCATCTAATGCCCATGGCTCTTACGTGCGCCTCATGCTTAGGCTGTGGAAGTGGCTTCGTCAATGGATCTGCAACGTTTGCATCCGTATGTGCCTTGCATAGCTTGATATCACCTTGATCCACGAACTGGCGAATCAGGTGGTATCGCATGAGTATATGTTTGTTCTTCTGGTGTTGTCTAGGTTCCTTGGCTTATTCAATAGCACCATTGTTATCACAATACACGTCTAACGGATTGGATGATCCCTGAACCACACCAAGATCAATCAGGAAATTCCTGATCCAAACAGCTTCCTTTGCCGCCTCCGAGGCAGCAATATACTCAGCCTCTATTGTAGATGTAGACACAGTCTCTTGCTTGGAACTCTTCCTGCTCACAACCCCTCTGTTCATAATGAACACACACCCAGATTGCGAATGAGAATCATCAGAGTCAATAAGGTAACTCGCATCCGTGTAACCCCTTACACTGAGTTCAGCCTCACCTCCATAAACTAGGAACACATCCTTAGTCCTTCTCAAGTACTTAAGAATGTTCTTAACTGCTGCCACGTGGATTTCTCTAGGGTCAGCTTGGTATCTGCTCACAACACTTAGAGCATAGGAAACATCCGGCCTAGTACAAATCATGGCATACATGATGGACCCGATTGCCGAAGCATACGGAATCACACTCATATTACTTCGCTCATCAGTTGTCGAAGGACACTGAGTCTTGCTAAGTCTTATGCCATGGGACATCGGTAAGAACCCCTTCTTAGGCGATTCCATGTTGAATTTCTTCAACACTTTGTCCAAATATGTACTTTGGCTCAATCCAGTGAGCCACCTGGATCTATCTCTATAGATCCCGATTCCTAGTATATAAGTTGCCTCACCCAAGTCCTTCATTGAGAAACTCCTTTCCAGTGACTCCTTGGTTTCTTGCAACATCTGGACATCATTTCTAATCAATAATATGTCATCCACATATAAGATCAGAAAGTTTACTTTGCTCCCACTAAACTTCTTGTATAAACAAGAATCATGATCACTCTTGATGAAGCCAAATGATTTGACTACCTCATCAAAGCGAATGTTTCAACTCCAAGATGCTTTCTTCAACCCATAAATTAATTTCTGAAGTTTGCATACCTTGTCAACATTAGCCGGATCGGCAAAACCCTCGGGCTGTATCATATACACGTCCTCGGTTAATTTTCCATTAAGGAAAGCCGTTTTGACATCCATCTGCCATATTTCATAGTCGGAATAGGCTGCTATAGCTACGGGTGATTTAAGCATCACTACGGGTGAGAAAGTCTCATCATAGTCAACTCCTTGAATCTGCCGGAACCCTTTCGCGACAAGCCGTGCTTTATAGATAGAAAAGTTTCCATCCATATCAGTTTTCTTCTTAAAGACCCATTTCCACTCGACGGGTCTTGCACCGTTTGGCAGATCAACCAAGTTCCAAACTTGATTTTCATCCATGGACTTTAACTCGGATCTCATGGCTCCAAGCCATGACTTAGAATTAGAACCCACCATCGCTTCCAAATAAGTTGTCGGCTCATCACTGTCTAACAGTAATACATCACGAACACTTCGTAATCTTGCCGATCTTTGCAGTGTAGGTGCAGCTGCCGGCTCAGCTACCACGACTAGCTCAACATCCAAGGCTTTCGCCAAATCGCTACTGATTGGTTCCTCTCAAACTTCTTCGAGCCGCATCGTACTCCCACTAACTTCCCGACTAAGAAACTCTTTCTCAAGGAAGACACCGTTCCGAGCAACAAACACTTTGCCCTCTTCTCGGTTGTAGAAGTAGTAACCCAAGGTTTCCCTTGGATACCCAACGAAAATACACTTATCCGACTTAGCTGCAAGCTTGTTCGACTGAAGTCGCTTGACAAATGCTTAACAACCCCAAATCTTAAGAAAAGACAAACTTGGCTTCTTGCCTGTCCACATCTCATGTGGTGTCTTCTCAACTGATTTTGATGGTACTTTGTTTAGTGTGAACGCCGCCGTTTCTAGAGAATAACCCCAAAATGATAAAGGTAGATCTGTCCGACTCATCATTGATCGTACCATGTCCAACAAGGTCCGATTCCGCCATTCCGACACACCATTTCTTTGCGGTGTACCCGGCGGAGTGAGCTGAGGAACTATTCCACAACTCTTCAGATGGTCATCAAACTCGTGGCTCATGTACTCGCCTCCTCGGTCTGGCCGAAGAAACTTTATTTTCTTGCTGAGTTGATTATGTACTTCATTCTGGGATTCTTTGAACTTTTCAAAGGCTTCCGGCTTATGTTTCATTAAGTAGACATATACATATCTACTCAAATCATCAATGAAGGTAATGAAGTACTCATAACCACCCCTGGCTGTCGTGCTCATTGGACCACATACATCACTATGTACTAGTCCCAATAAGTCAGACGCCCTTTCACAACTCCTTGCAAAAGGTGTTTTGGTCATCTTGCCTAGAAGGAAGGATTCACATGTCTCGAACAACTCCAAGTTGAACGAAGTTAAGATTCCATCACCATGGAGCTTCTTCATGTGTTTCCAACTTATATGACCAAGTCGAAAACGCCAAAAGTAAGTCATATTCAGATCATTTGGTTTTAACCTTTTCACATTTACGTTATAGACCGACCCACCATCAAGATTCAAAATAAATAGCCTGTTCTGAACGGGTGCAAAGCCGTGAAACATATCATTCAAATATAAAGAACAACCATTGTTCTTAATATTAGACTCATAGCCTTGTCTCATCAAGCATGAGGCAGAAATGATGTTTCGACTTAGCACTAGAACATAATAACAATTATTTAGCTCCATTAAGAATCCTGAAGTTAAATGAAGTTGCATCGTGCCGACTTCCAACGCAACAGCTCTTGCTTTATTGCCGACCCGAATGTCAACCTCGCCTCTTGCTATGCCCCTAGTTCTTACCAGTCCCTGCAACGAGTTGCAGATATGAATGACTGATCCGGTATCATATACCCAAGAATTACCGGGTGCATCGGCAAGATAAAGGTCTATAACATTGCAAACAAGTGTACCTGAGTTGGAAGTCACACCTCCACTCTTGGCTTTATCTACCAAATACTTGCTGCAATTCCTCTTCCAATGGCCACCCGCCTTGCAATTGAAGCAAGCGGAACCAGCTGAAGGAGATGACTTAGTCCCTGAGGAAATGCTTGGAATCTCATCATGAGCATTACCTCCTGACTTAGCCTTCTTCTTCCTAGTCCAAGAACTCTTCTTAAACTTAGCCTTATTCTGTACCACCAACACTTGGCTAGTACCTTTCTTGAGATCAACCTCTGCCTGCTTAAGCATCCCATGTAATTCAGTGAGATTCTTATCCGTACCATGCATGTGGTAGTTCAATATGAACTGACCATACACACTAGGAAGAGAGTTCAGAATTATATTCATAGAGAACTCTTCACTGATGGGGTAGCCAAGCCTTTCCAGAGACTGCACGTAACCAACCATCTTGATCACACGCGGACTCAATGGATCACCATCCTTAAGCTTACAACTCAACAAAGCTTGAGAGACTTGATACCTCTTGGTCTTTGCCTGAGCCTGGAACATACTTTTGAGGCTTTCGATCATATCGTATGCGTCAACATTCTCGAACTGCTGTTGCAAGTCCGGTTCTAAGTGAGCAAGCATAAGACAGCTAATTTCTGTAGACTCATCACATGTTCTATGATAGGCATTGGTTGCTATGACACTCGCATTCTCATCCGGCACATCTGGAAGTAGGTTGTCTAGAACATGGTCCCTCTTTTTCTTATTTGAGAACAATTCTCAGATTACGATACTAGTTGGTGAAATTTGTCCCATTAAGTTTATCTTTATTTAGAATGGTCCTCAAAGCAAAACTGGATAACTGAGGGAGACTGCTACTAGGTGCTATTATCTACAACAGAACTATGCAAAACACTTAAGACAAGTATTTATAAAAGAGTTGGCGTATTAAACATTTTAATACTTATGCTCCCACTAGAACCAACATCCCTCCGATGGTTACTTAGTGATTCAGGACCCTAAATAAGCAAGCCGACTAGTGAGCTTTAGCATCACCGCTAGCCGTCAAGTGATCTAGGTAGGCAACTCCTTGCCAATAGCATCTCATGCGACTCATGTTGGTCGTGTGGCATCACATGCCCTAGCTCCCGACCCCTTTCTCCCTGAGCCCCACAACCGTTGTGATAGACCCGTCTAGCTTACCAAGTGCTTCCGCTATAAGAGTCCGACTCGAACCCACCTAGTCGAAAAGAATTGGCAGCACCTCAATTTTATGAGCCCACTACCAAGAATGTCCGACTTGTAATGGTGCAGCACCCGCGGGGAGACCGAGTAGACCTTCTTTGAGGGATTAAAGTTTAACCACTATCTCATAGAGGTAAAACTAGAGACATAACAATAACACAAAATAATCCAATTATGATGTGAAATGGTATGGCTCCCTTCATGGTGATCTCCATCTCCATGAACCTGTTCGTCATGCCTTTGGCTGTCGTGTCCTTCAAGTCCTCCAAACATGCTACACTAGCACTAAGGAATATACAAGAAGATGGCATCTCATGCCGACACACAGGTCGTTATACAATAACAGTCACAGCACTTTGGCTCCAGCCGGCTGACAAACCCATGATACACAAATCATGTATGGATTACACACATCACATGCACATAAGCCATACCATTCACAGCTTCCTGCAAAGACAAGTTATGCATAGATACAATATCTACCAGCGTTGTGAAACTCGCATTGACATCTAATGCGCCACGACAGGGCGAAGCCGGCGGTTTTTCCGAAATCGCAGATCTAATCTGCATTTTGAACCATGGATTCCTTCATTGGATAAAACACTTTTACCCAAATATGATCCCTGTGCAGACCTGTCCAATCTCATTGATCATCCGCACCGGATCTTCCATGCACCCCCGAGTGCGATTGATCCAATCAATCTTGCACAAAACCGATCTATCTCATACATCGACCACCAAAACCCTAAGTGGAAATCCTATCCACTAGCTCGTGCATATCACATACGCATAGATCTAGAGCCAAAAACCAGAAGCTTTCGCTTTGATACCACTGTTGGGCCACATATAGATAAACAAAACTTTTTCCCTAATGCGGTACACCCAAGATCCAGCTCAGGTTATAGGCCATGAGATTACCGCTAGATGCGCATATGCGGAAGTTGATGCAGCACGTCGAAGCAGTGCCGAACGATCCCCTGGAAAGCCCTCTGAATCCCGCAGACAGTTTCTTCGGATCCCACGAACTCCTTCGCCAGATCCCCACGAGCTTCCCCGTCTCTAGCGCCGCACGTGCAACGCCTCTATCGGTATCCACACATACAGGAAGGAGCTTCGGACAGAGGATTGTTAGATCTTGTCTAGCCCAAAATGGAAGTGGAGAAAGTGATGGCTAGGTCAAGGACTATCCCTTGTCACTCCACTTATATACACTCCTAGTTGGGCTCAACACTTGAGGCCCATCTAGGTCGTACTCCAATCTCCACATGGGCTCCTTACCCTTAAGTGTGTGACCCTGTAGGTTCACGTACACCTGGACACGATATGAGCTACTCGTCGAAGTATCCCGTCATGGCTTTGAGTCCAACTCACTCCCATGAACACCCGGTCTCAAGTCGATAGATGGTAGTGGCCTCTAGCAAGGTGTGCCAACTCCCAAGTGTCGTAAAGTCAGAAGAGGAACCTTCAATGCGACTTTCGTCCAAGTCCCTTTGCCTCACGATATATCTGTTAAGCTATAGGCAAGTAGTTGCCATCCCTTAAATATCTTAACTCTCTTTCTCGTACCATGATATGTGATTCACTGGCTAACTCTTAGTCAAACTCCTTAGTTAACACTTAACTGAGTAGCGCATGGCCATTCTTACGAATAAAATCACACGAGGGGTTCCAGAGAATATCTCTCTATTACAGAGGGGAAAATGCCATCTTGGCAATCCACATCACGCAGCTTGCTTCACAACCAACCCGAACTCTACCTTTATAACTGCCCATTTATAGAACATCGTTTAATAGAACCTAAGTTGGCGATCCACAACTCGGATCATGCAATCACCTCAGGTTAAAGGATTCCATTGCTTGAGACTGCAAATGACAACATGCTTGTTGCATCTCAACTGTGGGTCAGTACGACTCGCTAAACTCTTTTAGCCGAATCAGTGTAAGTCGGAATAGCATCACCATGCCCATGACAAGTGGAACCGTGTCATGAGCCGACTTGCACATTGGTCTAAGTTGTGTGTCTAGCACAACCTGAACGACCAAGGACAATCTAATATAAACAATCATGAATACATAGTTCCACAACTGAATCACGCATTGAGTGATACATATCTGATGTTCATATGAGGACAACTTTACTTTATGAATACTTTGGGAAATATCATCAACCATGATTGCCTTTAGGGCATATTCCCAACACTGTTCGCCCCGAGGATGATTATTTTGACTTCAAAATTTTGCATTCTGTCCAATGATGGAAAGCCAAGTGGTTTTACATCAAGGACTAGAAAAACGAGGGTCAGAACTTCGGGTTGGCACCTTTTGACCCTAAGAAAACCCGCTGAAGACTTGACTCATGGGACCAACATCCTACAACCAAAGAGATGAAGGAGATCAAGCCTTTGTGAAACAACTCGAGAAACTGCACACCGAAGTTGGTTAAGAGCTATCAGGTTTGAAAGTTTTGACCTACTTCCTTCGGGTGCGCATCCAACATATCTAGGCTAGATTATCTAGTATGTGGTCCTATACTGGTAAGAGGGACCCTATGAGGATTTCACCAGAGAATCTTCCTCTCAATATTCTTGAGAAAAGGGTTCGCTTGTTCACCACACTTGCTAAGAAAAGCTCCATTCCTTAAAGTTGTCATGTGGAACCCTTCGGAAAGAAGAATCTTCTCCCTGATGTAAGTTTTCCTGCTTTCCTTACATGTTGTATTTTTTGTCGACTTATTCTATTTCCTTGCGGTGTAGGATTATGATCATCTTTCTGCTCTTCCTCCCCTTCCGGAAAGTGGTAAACTATTGGATAGCGCCACTTTATCCAAAGAATTCATTGGAGCTGGGGCTGCACCCGATGAAGAAGAGGAGGCATTGATTGATGAATCTTCTTAGGATACTCATTCTGTTTCTTCACCTCGATCCTAGGATTTTCAAAGGGTGCCTGCTACTGAAAAGATAAAGTGCTCTAAAGCCGTCGAAACGGTCGAGGATTCCGACGATTCGAAGCCAAAAAATTGTTCCCGTCTCTTTTGCTCCTCCAAGGATGAGTACCTTTCTTATGACCCAAAACATTTCTTCATGATTACCAAATTCCTTTACTTCTATTTTCATGGCTGGTGAAATATTACTGACTACTCCTGATTATTTGTTTTACTAATCTAGAGACGATGATGAAGAAGGTCCTCCCGTATCACCCCATGGTGCCTCTAGTGCGTCTCCTACTGCCATATTTCCCATCCCATCGACGGACCCGCAGAAGTTACCTACGGAGAAAACGAGCCCGAAAGATGCTGGCATTTTGCTGAATCCTCCGCTGGAAAAAGGAGGAAACTTGCGGGTAAAGAGTGCCCATATTCAAAAAACCCCACAGAGGTCGACATGCAAGATGTGAGTGATGTTCTCCCTTTTTTGTTTCATGACTTGCTATCGTTTATCGTCAACATCCGAGTATTTTATCTTTGTGTTTTAGCCGCTCATGAGTGAGATGGTTGATATGGGTTCTTGCCTCATCAAAATCCGCAATGAAGACGAAGAATCTAAAGGTCTATCTTGTGAACCGAATACTATTCTTCCCTGTAAAATTTGATTTCTTCTAACTCGGTGTAATTTTAATTGTTTAGCTTCTGCCAAGGAATCCAGAGTTATTCGGGACGAGGCATTGAAGCGTGCTAAGGATCTGGAGGCCAAGTTATGGGTCACTGATGGCTCCAAAAATAGCCATCTTCCACCGCGTTCAAATATTGTTTTTAGTCAAGCAATTGACAAGAAACTCTCTATCCTTGCTACTAATGACTAATAATTGCAAACATATGCAAACCATTGGTTTGGTTTGTGTTGTGCAGGAAATCACACTTTTTAATGCGAAAGCTAGAGTCATAATGAAGGTTTTTTAGGAAGTCCACATGACCAAGTAATTGTGGAGCAAATTCCAGGTGACATCAACCGTAATGACTGCTAGTATGGGTAGGTCCCACCCGTAATGTCCACCCATACCATGTAGCGACGACTCTTTCTTGTCAAACCCTACATATTTTGTGAAGACGCCTATATATTTTGAGGTCTCAGTCGCCACGCAGAAGGCCGCTATTATCAGATTGCATCACAACACCACCAAAGGAGATCCATACCATTGTTCATCCCTTCCATCTTCCATCCCCTCCATTATCCATAGCCATTACCTTGTACTTTAGATCCCCTTGTGATTCGATGACCATTGTAAGAATATTTGATTTCAATCTAAGTATTTTGCACAATGTTTTCCATCCTTGATCTTATTCTTATGAGTGAGTAGTCCTCACGGGCTACGGGTTGGGGAGAAACCTCGCAGTGATGTGCATCTAACTATGGGAGGATTGTGTATTGTTTGAAATAGAGATTTGTATCTTTTGTTTCTTTGTATCTTGTATTGATGTTTAGACTTGTAGGTACCCAAGAGCACCAAGATTGATAAAGGATTTAGGTGGTATACTTGGCTAGTGGCGATCTCATAGGAACCATAGTGACAGAAAGGGTAGTATGTTCTTCTCTTAGCGATCCATTCAGGATCACAACCACATCACCACTTAATGCTTTGATTTGTGTTTTACACTTAATAATCGTTTGTAGCCTGTTGCTTCGTGGTGCACTCGGTTGGACTAAAAGACTATTCCTCTGCCTGCTGCATCACAGGGGCTCTAGTATATTAGGATGTGTTGACCACAAGATATTATCCCTATTAAAACATTACACATGACTATGCTTATTATTCTATTTTATCCCATATGATGTGCAACTGTAGGTGGATTTTCAACCCTGGACTATCTACATCTATTGAATCAACTCACTATAAAAGTAAACTAGATTGGTCCGGTAAACAAAGAAGCAAAGTCTTATAGACGTGTCCTTTTTATTTTCTTTTAGCATTGCTTTCCAAGGTTCGATTAAACCTTGGTCTACCAAGGAAAAAGCAATTATACTACATCCATGAATCTAGATCGAAGGTATCAACCCTTTTTCTAGTGCTGTTGTCGGGGAAGCAATTTTTCTATCCTGGTGAGGTCACTAGAGACCTTGTTTTTAGTTTTATGATTTGTTTGTAGTTTATTTCTTTTTATTAGTTTACTTTCTTGTTATCTATTTGAAAACCCAAAAGGAATAGTTACTTGTTATTTGTTTTCTTTACTTAAAAAAATACAAAAAATATAAGACCCATGGCTCAAAAGAGACTTGGGGAGTATGCTACTCCCACTGATGATTTTATTCGTGCACCTATTACTCAGCATGTTGTTGATGCAGAAGCACATGAAATTAAGCCTAACCTTTTAAGTTCGGTTCAGAAAGCCAATTTGGAGGCTCATCTTCTGAGGATTCAGGTTTGCACTTAAATACTTTTACTAAAATTGGCGACATGATGCGTATTAAGGATATAGATCCAAATGTTGTTAAATTACGATTATTTCCTTTCTCTCTTAGATGAAAAGCTAAGGACTGGTTGCTAGCTCTATCTAAGGGCACTATGAAATCTTGGGAGGAATGCACTAATATGTTTATGACTAAATCACCCCCCCTAGCTAAAACTATGCAACTAAGATCCAACATTACATGTTTTAGACAAGAAGATCACGAGCCACTAGCACTTGCATGGGAAAAGAAGAAATAAGCCGTAATGAACTATCCTAGTCATGGGATGGAAGAATGACTTATATGATATGTAATTTATAATGGCCTTAACCCAATGTCTATGTCTATGCTAGATACTGCAGCAGGAGGAACAATCATGGGAAAGCAAGTGATTGTTGCAAACGAATTACTTGATGATATGCAAAACAACCATGCCCAATGGCATGTGGAAAGAACCTCGAAAAGAGTGAGTTCAATTACCGAGGTAAACAATGAAGAGCTTAGATCTAAGGTAGACACGTTACTCAACTTAGTAAAGGGTAAGGAAGATACCCAAGTTAATGCTATCGCTACCGATGTTAATGATGTTAATTTTATAGCTCGCACCCCTTATAGTCCTTCTTGGAAGAACAAAAAAATTGCTTCTAATATTCAAAAACATTATTCTAATCATGTAGGAGATCCTTACAATAATTATGATAACCATAATAGAGCAAATCATGGCAATCTCTCGTTTGAGCAAACTGTTAGAACCTTTATGCATGATCAAACCGAGCAAAATAATATGTTTATTAAAATTACGAAGAACCATGAAAGTAGTATAGGAAAATTATCTAACCAAGACGTTGTAATTCGAAATGATGTGCAGGCTCCACAGGAAAGGACAAAGACCGCGGAGGCTCAATTGGGAAAGGTTGCCGAGATCCAAGCTCTCATACTAGCAAAGTTTACTAGGAAGCCTAAGCCAAATCCGGTAGAAGACCTCAAGATGATGAGGATGGAAACAAATGAAGATAAGCCTGAAGAGCTAGATTATAGGAACACGACAACACCTGAATATACCATGGAAGATCTACTAAATATGATCACCATGAAGAATCCTGGTATAGAACAAGGTAATGATGCTATGTATCAACAATTTATTAAACAAGTAGCATCTAAAGTTCAAGATTTAGAGATGGAGAATAAGAGACTAGCTGATAAGCTTACTGCTAAGCTAGATGATTTATTTGAGCCCACTATTAAAATTAAGATTGGGTTTAATGAGATATCTGCACTTTGTGATCTTGGTGCAAGCATCTCAATGATTTCCAAAAGTCTATTTGACAAGTTAAACTTGGGGCCATTTGCAACTACTGAACTAAGACTCCATCTAGCGGATTCAACTTATAAATAAGTTGTTGGGATAAAAGAAAATATAGTTGTTGAAATTAAAGGTAGTCCCGCTCTTATTGATCTTGTTATTGTGGACATGCCTGAAGATCCCATAACACCTATAATTCTAGGTAAGCCCTTCCTAAGAACTATTAAAGCTTTAATCCGTTTACATGAAGGGAATGTGAGAATAAGACCACTATCTAGAGATCCTTTTATAGTCCACTTCCCTAGAAAGAAGAAGGTCAAACCTAATGATGATGATGGTACAATTACATTGAAGGCCAATTACTTTGGAGTGGGTGGTCCACTCAAACCTAAATGAACACCATTTGGGTCAAGCTAATTGACCTTAACTAGAAGCGCTTAATGGGAGGCAACCCATGTGAAATAAAAGTTTTTTCTCTTGTGTTAGTTTAGTTTATTTTTTTATTTTTAATAATGAGTGTTCAAGGAGACCTTTGGAGAGAGGAGAAGAAATAAGGTAATCCTTGATATTTTATTTTATTAACACATGGCCTAAGAAGTATTGCTGAATTTTTGTGAAGTTTATTTTCTGTAATTTTGTCCTTTGATAAGATGTGTAAAGAAGCACAAAGCTACTAACCAAATTCTATGAGTTTTTAAGCTCACTGGCCGAATAAGGACCGGTGGTACGATTGGAAGGACCCGTACCGTGCACCCATACCACATCAAAGCATTGGAAAATAGAAACTTTGATTTTTTTCTCGCAGGACCTAGGAATCATAATGACCACTGGTACGGTCAGATGCACCTGTACCGTACCCTCGAGCAAAACATCATATTTCAAGAAAATATACTGCCCACATAAAGACCAATAGTACGGGCACGCGTGACCATACCACGCTCCCATACCGAGTGCATCACCAGAAGGGATTCGTCACCCCAAGGTTTGTTACTCAATACGGGTGGGCTCCAGCCATACCTCCCACCCATACCATGTATGCGGCCGCCATATCACCCAGGAGGAGGTAATATAAGATCCCCAAACACAAATTTTTCTCTTTGTTCTTCCTCCAAACTTTAAACCACCTCCATTCGGTCTTCAAATTTACTCAATCTTTCTTCGATTCCCTGAACCCAATCAATCTAAGGTATGATTCTCCTCCGATCCCCAACTTACTTACAACAAAAATCCACTCAATATTTCACCACTATCAATCTAGACTTAGGTCTTGTTCTTGAGTTAATCTTGATATTGAGCATGCTTAGTATTGTTTTTGGAGAAGTTTCTTTTGTAACAAGTGTATAGGATCATTTATGCTATGTTTCTATTGGACTAAAACAAATAATTCCCAATTTTTATTTATTTTGTTTTAGATGAACACAAGGAGCCATACATGTGTGATGGCTGCGGAACCTGCCGCACCACCCATTGATACGTTGACCCCTGAGTCACTTGGTATAGAGTTCACCGAGGAGTTTCAGCTGAACCGTTTTGACCGTCTCAAGCTCCGAGAAATCAAGTCTACCAAGTGGGCGTGTCCCTATATCCTGAACCAACTTGGAATTCATGCTGATTTTGATTTACTTTGCGACAATATTGGTTTGTATGACTTTGTCTTCTAGGATGTCGCCACGTACCGCAACTTGACGCTTGAGTTCCTCAACACCTTGACGCATACAGTGTGCTCTCACTATTATTCTGAGGAGCAAATTCCTAGAGTCAATCACATCAACTTCCGTCTTATGAACTGTGAGTACTCCTTAACACTCGACCAATGGGCTCAATGTTTTGAATTTGCCAACAACACCACCAACATACGTTCCACCACCGTTGTTTTAAATCATGCACCTTGGGAGTACTTTAATAGAATGAGAATTTGTGGAAACACACCCAAGATGAACCAAATTTATAATCCTACTATTCGCTATTTATTTTATTTCATTGCTAAAACCTTGTAGGCACGTGGTTACTTTACTAGAGTCAATGAGGAGGACATGATGGTCCTCACAAAAGCTGCTATTATTAATTGTAACTTAACGCCAAATTTGGGCGCCATTCTTATTTTTTACCTTAATAATAAAGCTTTGCAATCTCGAGGACCCATATGCGGAGGAGGAGTTATAACCGGTCTTGCACGCGCACTTCACGTCAACCTAGGTAACATCCAACTGTTGACAGGAAGTCACCGTCTTGGTTTTTCTACTCTGAGAGCTTGTGGTATGATTTCTAGAAGTGATGGTAGATACTCCCTTGATATACCTAGAGCGGATCACTTGATCCCAGCTCCTTTGGCTAATGATCTATTCTCTATCGAGGATGGACGTTTGCGTTTTGACACGCAGGTTGAGGCAAGTCTACCCCATCAAGAAATACCCATGGGATAGGAAGGAGAAGATGAAGAAGTAGAACAAGAGGGACCCAAACAAGATGTACATCCACCAAATTACTACACCACCTATGAAGATATCTATGCCCTCGAAGGAAATATCCAAAACATGAACAACCTCTCCATCAACCTTTGAGATGCTTCTGCCAACCTTGCCACCCAGTTCCACGATTGGAGCAGCCAATGGAATGTGTGAGATTATCCACCACCACCACAATGAGCAACAAAAGGGCGTTCAAAAGCCTGATCTTGGGGATGTGTTCCCCCGACAATTTTATTTGTGTAATAATGAGGTTGTACTCTAGCTCCTTGAGAGCTTTGAAACACTTGTGTTGGTTTGTTCCAACAATTTGCTTTTTTTTCCTTTGCTTACATTTTTAGTTTGCTTTTTTTCGTTTGTTTTTGTTTTCTTAGTTCCTTGCTTGGTCGCAAATTATTTTCTACTCTTTAATCCTATCCTCAAAAATACAAAAAGATTTTTCCATTTTTCCTTTTTTCGTGAATGTAGATTCGTACTTTTCCTTTTTTGCTTTAATATTATTATGGGAATAATCGTACTTGAGTTTTGAAGGAACACATCCCAATAAGTAAGAGGATTATGAAGTCACTCATGAGAGGTATGTCCTATGTCTCCCACTTTTTAAGTTTGAGTTGTTTATTTTAGTTGGTTGATTTGATAAGATGCCATGCTAGTTGGAGTAATTGAAAATAGTTAGAGTAAAGCTTTTTATTGGTATGGATGATTAGTTGTGTAAGATTTTGCTCTAGTTCTTTTAGCTAACCGAGTCTTTCCTTGGAAATAATATTGCCAAAAAAGTACAACAAGAAAAAGTCTGAAATATGACTTGTTTGATGAATGATTGTCTTGAGAGTATACCCTTGAAGATATTTAACCCCATAGATGTTTTGATAGACTTGACGACACTGTTGAAAGGAGTTGTTTGATTGAAATGAAGTCTAGTGTTAATTGTGATGCATGCCAAGGATAACCTTGTGGATCAAACTGTGGTACTAGTAAAAAAGAAAGGTTCTATGTTTCGCATGCACACCTTTGGATGCCAACAACTCCGTTAGACTTTGAACGATCTATGGTATAACCCCGGATTTCGGTGATGAGTTGACGACATGAGTGGCATACATGTACCCATGGGATAGGAAGGAGAAGATGAAGAAGTAGAACAAGAGGGACCCAAACAAGATGTACATCCGCCAAATTACTACACCATCTATGAAGATATCTATGCCCTCGAAGGAAAATATCCAAAACATGAACAACCTCTCCATCAACCTTTGAGATGCTTCTGCCAACCTTGCCACCCAGTTCCACGATTGGAGCAGCCAATGGAATGTGTGAGATTATCCACCACCACCACAATGAGCAACAAAAGGGCGTTCAAAAGCCCGATCTTGGGGATGTTTTCCCCCGACAATTTTATTTGTGTAATAATGAGGTTGTACTCTAGCTCCTTGAGAGCTTTGAAATACTTGTGTTGGTTTGTTCCAACAATTTGCTTTTTTTCCTTTGCTCACATTTTTAGTTTGCTTTTTTTTCGTTTGTTTTTGTTTTCTTAGTTCCTTGCTTGGTCGCAAGTTATTTTCTACTCTTTAATCCTATCCTCAAAAATACAAAAAGATTTTTCCTTTTTTCGTGAATGTGGATTCGTACTTTTCCTTTTTTGCTTTAATATTATTATGGGAATAATCGTACTTGAGTTTTGAAGGAACACATCCCAATAAGTAAGAGGATTATGAAGTCACTCATGAGAGGTATGTCCTATGTCTCCCACTTTTTAAGTTTGAGTTGTTTATTTTAGTTGGTTGATTTTATAAGATGCCATGCTAGTTGGAGTAATTGAAAATAGTTAGAGTAAAGCTTTTTATTGGTATGGATGATTAGTTGTGTAAGATTTTGCTCTAGTTCTTTTAGCTAACCGAGTCTTTCCTTGGAAATAATATTGCCAAAAATGTACAACAAGAAAAAGTCTGAAATATGACTTGTTTGATGAATGATTTTCTTGAGAGTATACCCTTGAAGATACTTAACCCCATAGATGTTTTGATAGACTTGACGACACTGTTGAAAGGAGTTGTTTGATTGAAATGAAGTCTAGTGTTAATTGTGATGCATGCCAAGGATAACCTTGTGGATCAAACTGTGGTACTAGTAAAAAAAGAAAGGTTCTATGTTTCTCATGCACACCTTTGGATGCCAACAACTCCGTTAGACTTTGAACGATCTATGCTATAACCCTGAATTTCGGTGATGAGTTGATGACATGAGTGGCATACATGCACCCATGGGATAGGAAGGAGAAGATGAAGAAGTAGAACAAGAGGGACCCAAACAAGATGTACATCCACCAAATTACTACACCACCTATGAAGATATCTATGCCCTCGAAGGAAATATCCAAAACATGAACAACCTCTCCATCAACCTTTGAGATGCTTCTGCCAACCTTGCCACCTAGTTCTATGATTGGAGCAGCCAATGGAATGTGTGAGATTATCCACCACCACCACCACAATGAGCAACAAAAGGGCATTCAAAATCCCGATCTTGGGGATGTGTTCCCCCGACAATTTTATTTGTGTAATAATAAGGTTGTACTCTAGCTCCTTGAGAGCTTTGAAACACTTGTGTTGGTTTGTTCCAACAATTTGCTTTTTTTTCCTTTGCTTACATTTTTAGTTTGCTTTTTTTCGTTTGTTTTTGTTTTCTTAGTTCCTTGCTTGGTCGCAAGTTATTTTCTACTCTTTAATCCTATCCTCAAAATACAAAAAGATTTTTCCATTTTCCTTTTTTCGTGAATGTGGATTCGTACTTTTCCTTTTTTGCTTTAATATTATTATGGGAATAATCGTACTTGAGTTTTGAAGGAACACATCCCAATAAGTAAGATGATTATGAAGTCACTCATGAGAGGTATGTCCTATGTCTCCCACTTTTTAAGTTTGAGTTGTTTATTTTAGTTGGTTGATTTGATAAGATGCCATGCTAGTTGGAGTAATTGAAAATAGTTAGAGTAAAGCTTTTTATTGGTATGGATGATTAGTTGTGTAAGATTTTGCTCTAGTTCTTTTAGCTAACCGAGGCCTTCCTTGGAAATAATATTGCCAAAAAAGTACAACAAGAAAAAGTTTGAAATATGACTTGTTTGATGAATGATTGTCTTGAGAGTATACCCTTGAAGATACTTAACCCCATAGATGTTTTGATAGACTTGACGACACTGTTGAAAGGAGTTGTTTGATTGAAATGAAGTCTAGGGTTAATTGTGATGCATGCCAAGGATAACCTTGTGGATCAAACTGTGGTACTAGTAAAAAAGAAAGGTTCTATGTTTCTCATGCACACCTTTGGATGCTAACAACTCCGTTAGACTTTGAACGATCTATGGTATAACCCCGGATTTCGGTGATGAGTTGACGACATGAGTGGCATACATGTCAATATATGGGCAAAAATATTGGTACTCTCAAAGGTTGTGCAAGCACTTGTACAAGAAACATCCAATGATCCTTGAAGAAGGAAGAACATATATATATATATATAGAAACCCTATTCAGCACCCAGGGTGCAAAATAGTTATTTTGCATTCCACATATTTTTATGTTCTCACATATAGAAATTTATGTTTTGTATACTAATAATTATGTTCATGTTCATCAGAAACGTAAAAAAATCGATATAAAAATATGATTTATAACTCATTATAGTGTAAAAACATAGAAAATACGCATTTTACATCGTATTTTTATACGGCATGTAAATGATTTTTTCTACGACATGTCTAAATTTTCTTATGTTCTTCTCGACTTCCGAAGTAAGAGAAAATTTGCGTGACGTAAAAATAATATATGGTTTGAAAGATAGAGGGTGGGTGTAGAATAACTATTCTACACCCTGGGGGTCAAATAGCGCCACTATATATATATATATATATATATATATATATATATATGAAGATCCACATAACAAGTCCTTGACATGGTCTCATTACTACTTTATGAATTTTCTTGAAAGACAATGATTGGATTAGAAGTGTTTTGATAGCCTTGATTTACTGATGTGGGCTTCAATAAGAAACTTCACTATTATGCTACTTAGGACATGAACTCTCTTACTCAATTATGCTACTAAAACATCCTAGTGTTCCTTGGCAAGATGAGAGTTAACTAGAAGAACTGGATTGATTGTTACACTTCTAGTTATTTATGCTTATATTAAACTTTATTTTGATTGTCTTGACTTACAAAAGCTTGTATGGTATTCTTGTAATTTCTCTAACTTTGATAAGCCTTTCAAATGGATGAAGTGCTGGACGCATACGACTACCAACCGTAAGTGAATTCTTATTCTCGCTGTTTCTTTCAAGTTTAAACGCTGAATTCCTTATAGTTCTTTTGTTCCTTCTTGGTCGAGGGCGATCAAGGTTTGAGCTTTGGGGAGGTTGATGGCTCCCAAACTAGCCATCTTCTACCGCGTTTAAACATTATTTTTAGTCAAGCAATTGACAAGACACTCTCTATCCTCGGCACCAGTGACTAATAATTGCAAAGATATGCAAACCATTGCTTTGATTTGTGTTGTGCAGGAAATCATGCTTTTTAATGAGAAATTTGGAGTCATAATAAAGGGTTTTGAGGAAGTCCACACTACCAAGTAATTATGGAGCAAATTCTAGGTGACAGCTGCCGTAACGACCACTAGTACGGGAAGGGCCCACCCGTACCATGTGGCGGCGGCTCCGTCTCATCAAACCCTACAACTTACGTGAAGATGCCTATATATTTTGAGGTCTCAGCCTCCGCGCAGAAGGCCACCATTCTCAGATTGCATCACAACACCACCAAAGGAGATCCAAACTATTGTTCATCCCTTCCATCTTCCATCCCCTCCATTAGCCATAGCCATTACCTTGTACTTTACATCTCCTTGTGATTTGGCGACCATTGTAAGAATATTTGATTTCAATCTAAGTATTTTGCACAATTTTTTTAATCCTTTGATCTGATTGTTTTGAGTGTATAGTCCTCACGGGCTGCGGGTTGAGGAGAAACCTCACAGCGAGTATGTGCACCTAACCTGTGGGAGCATTGTGTATTGTTTGAAACACAGATTTGTATCTTTTGTTTCTTTGTCTCTTGTCTCGATCTTTGGACTTGTACGTACCCAAGATCCCCGAGATTGATAAAGGCTTGAGGTGATATACTTGGCTAGCGGCGATCTCATAGGAACCCTAGTGACAGAAAGGGTAGTACGGTCTTCGCTTAGCGACCCATACGGGATCACAACAACATCACCACTTAATGCTTTGGTCTGTATTTTACACTTAATAATCGTTTTTAGCTCGTTGCTTTGTGGTGCACTCGGTTGGATTAAAATACTATTTCTATGCCTACTGCATCACAGGAGCTCTAGTATAATAGGATGTGTTTCCCACAAGAGATTATCCCTATTTAAACATTACGCATGACTATGCTTATTATTATCTTTTATCACATATGATGTGCAGCTGCAAGATCTTCAACCCTAGCCTATCTCCATCCATTGAATCAACCCACTATAAAAGTAAACTAGATTGGTCCGGTAAACAAAGGTAAAACGAAAAAACAAAGTCTTGTAGACATTTCCTTTTTATTTCCTTTTAGCATTGATTTCCAAGGTTCGATTAAACCTAGGTCTACTAGGGAACTACATCCGTGAATCTAGATCGAAGGTATTAGTCGCACAGGATGCGCTAGAATAGGCCAAGCAGAATGCTGAATCTGATGTTGAAAAAAGGAGAGACAAATTGCCACTCTCGCTGAAAGGGATGAAAATCTCCAAAGCGACTGGAATCCCTCAATACTTCCTTGACATGTAAGTTGTCTTCTATCGCGCCATCGCTTTGGAATTTTCTCTTGATTTTTCTGTCCTGGCTTTTTATTTCTTTTTGTCATAGAAATTACTTGCCAGTCCTTGACTTTGGATGAAGATAAAAAGACCAATCCATTGTCGGATGATGTGGGTACCTTGGAGGAATATCCCGATCCGTTCACGACACGCTTTCAAGAGCCTTCATGCTGAAGTGTTTGCGCACAAGGAAGTTCCCACTGATGTTAACTATCTTGTTGCTATCTTCAATGCCGACCCGAATCCTATGATGAGCTACATCATGACCCAGTAGAAGTGTGGTGCTGAGACTTCAATGGCCCTGGTGATGGCGCATGACAAGAAGGTCGACTGGAAGAAGGTTAGCTCCTTCGTGCCAGTCACCCATGATGGCAAGGAAATTGACTTGACCCCCTTTATTAAGAGGGCCAATAAATATTCGTGGCTTATTCTAGCAATAGGTGCGGGTCAGGAGATGCCTACTGCCAATCCGTCGGCCAGAGCTCCCTCTGGTAGTACTTCTCCCATTATTAATCCTTCAGCTGACGCTCCGTCAGCTAGCGCCACAATTTCTGCCGAGAAATCGGCCTTGTAGTTTATCTTTGTGTCTCTAGATGTTTTTATTTTGCTGTAATGAACTTGGTGACCTGTGCTGAATTATTCCTTGGGTTGAGGGACAACCTTTTGTCTATATATATAAGGTTTATGTCGCACCTATTGTCTTGTGTGTAATCTGTATAGTCTGCTGAAATTCCTGTATTTTCGTATGTCCTGCCAGGTAACCCTTGACTTGGTTGTTTCCCCTGGGTCCGCCCAGGTTTCTGATGTGCACCCATCTTCTTCCGGAATAGGCGCATCTGAGACTGCTATTGTTCGCATTGTGGACTCACCGCTATATGTGGAAACAATTGAACATGTGAGATGGCTAGAGAGAAACCTTTGATGTGTGTAGGCAATGGTAGATGTGTCACAGTCGAAGACACGCAAAACTTTAGACTGTGAAGCATATATCTTAGAAGAAATCTCCAAGGCGAGCGAAATAGTGCTCTGTAAGTTTTTTGCAGAGCCCCCGAGTCTTGTTTATTCAGTCACAAAAAATGATCCTCTACTTTTTCCTTAGGTATTCGGTTGTGTGAGAGGGAAGAAACTCAGCGCCTGCGAACCCGAATGAATGCTCTGATGGCGGATTCCCAAGGTACCAGTAGTGATTTTTGGACTGATCACCATTGTTCATATACATTGGCCCTGCTTCAGGGTCGCGTTTCCGAGGTGGGAGAATTTGTCGAGTGCTTACAAGAAATCTCCAAGGCGAGCGAAAAAATGATCTGTAAGTTTTTTGCAGAGCCCCCGAGACTTGTTTATTCAGTCATGGAAAATGATCCGCTGCTTTTTCCTTAGGTATTCGGTTGTGCGAGAGGGAAGAAACTCAGCACATGCGAACCGGAATGAATGCTCTAATGGCAGATTCCCAAGGTACTAGTGGTGATTTTTGGACTCATCACCATCATTCATATACATTGGCCCTGCTTCAGGGTCGTAGGTCTGAGGTGGGAGAAATTGTCGAGTGGTGTCGCCGATCACTGGCCATTATATATATTCCATGTTTTCTCGGGATCCTCAGCCACAAAGCCTTGCAAATTTGATTGCAGAATTTTGGCAAGGCTAGAGTATTTATGAATTCGTGAAACTGCAACTTGTAGCGGGTGCCAAGCTTGCTCTTTCTTGGGTGCACGTGCATCACCCTATCTTGGACTTAGATGTTGTGTCGTTGGGGTTGCCTCCTTCTCCTGGAAGTGGGATGGTCAACATGGAGCCTCATTATGCAGCTGCCCGTAGGCCCGCCATCAGGATCGTTCGAAGGTGTTTGGAGGAAGACGAAGAGTTTTTCCTTAATTTTGTGTTGTAACCGAATATTCTCCTACAAAATGAATATGTAAATTTCTGCTCCATAATTGGTAAATATATACTATCTTGTTTCTTTTTTTCTGATGATGGCTGATGCGACATTGTTTTTACACGAGACCCTTTCATTTGCCTAATGCCCTAGGGCCAAGTCAGCTATTCGGGTCAAAAGCGTGTTGTGTTTTTGGTCGACGAAGCCAAAGGTTTTGGCATGCTCTATTTGGGGAAGCCCCCAATTATCGGGTGGATGCCTTTATTTAGATGAATATTGATATAGGCCTGAATATTGGGTTGATGAATAAAACAGATGGAAAAAGACTGACACTTAGTTTCGGGAACTTATCTATTATTTATCGTTGAATGCAGGAAGTACATATTTTGGTGTACTCGCATGGCCATTGGACTTATTGAATGTAAATTGAAGAAAAAGTAAAATCCTAAGTGCAGAAAGCACCACAGCTGCGCAACGTTTCCTGGGTTTGGGACACGTGTTGTCGTCTTCGAGTGCTTCCGAGAAGTTATACTTGTTGAGTGGAAAGGGCCCATGAATTGCTTTGATTGGAGGGCGGCTTTAGCGTCATGGACTAGAGGGAATAGTTGCATCTTGCATTTGATTGCTTGGGGTGGTGAAGTCGATGCATATGCGTAGTTCTGTGTTTCTCTTTAGGGCGGATACTGGGTTGGCAATCCATGTTGCCTTTGTTATTTGTGTGATCTACTACGAGTTAGTGAGGCGATGGATCTTCTGTCCAATGGCCCTGCGTTTTGGTTCCGTGATTCGTCGGGGTGACCGTACCTTCAGTTTGGCATCTGAATGTGATCTGAGTGCGTGCTTGTCAAGTTCCTTCGGGATTCCTGGCATGTTAGTTGGTGCCCATGCAGAAATTTCCTAGTTCTCACGGGGGAACCCAACGAGCATGCTTTCCTATGCAAGACAAATATTGGAGGCAAGATAGGTCGTCTTCTTTAGGTCTGTAGGGCAGGCCTGATTTTCTCTTGCAGTGTTTAGAGTTTGGACGGTCGAGACCTGTCCTTCGGGTAGGGGCTCTATATCTGCTATTTTCAACCGAGCGAACTCCATTTCCATCCTGAAAGATTCGGATATTTTGTTGAATTTTCAGTCGCATTTATTGAAGCGACTGAAGTTGCCTTTCATGCTTATGATTCCATTAGGTGTTGGCATTTTCAATACCAAATATACATAGCGAGGTACTGCCATGAACCTCACAAAAGCTGGGCATCCCAAGATTGCATGGTACTGTGATGGCCAATCCATGACTTCAAACTTGAGCTTTTCACGCCTGAAATTACTCCTTGATCCCAAGACGACATCGCAATAAACTTTGCCTAAAGGAATCTCGGCTTTTCTGGGGACTATGCCATTGAAGGTCGTGCCCGTTGGTGCCAGGTTTGCCAAGGACCAATTCATTGCCCGCAGGGTTTTGGCGTAGATTAGGTTGATGATGCTTCCTGCATCGAAGAAAATATTCCTCATGTCGAACCCACCAATTTGGGCTTCCACTATCAGATCTGAATGACCTGGTCATGGGACTCGAAGTGGGTGATCAGCCCTGCTGAATGTAATTTCTTGCCCTGACCAGTGAAAGATATTTGGGTGTGGGTGGTGGTGTTGTTTCCGCCATGTTGACTTGTCGTTTGATCAGCTTCTAGATCCTATTGGACGGGCGCCCTTTTTGGATCATTGACATCGTGCCCCTTGACCTTGGATACTCATCCTCCTAGTTTTGTTTATTGCGGGTTGTGACTACCGTGTTGGCAGTTTTACTAGAGGTGGTGGTGCACCAAGCTAGTGTTCCAGGTGCGGTGGCGTATCCTTGGTTTGCTGCTTCGGGTGCCTTTGCATTACATACCTCCTATATTTTTAGGAACATGCGGCAATCCTTCATGAGATGGTTCGATCGCCTCCTTCCTAATGAGTCGACATAGAAGTACATATTACAGGGTCCTTCCAGCATCTGCATTGGAGACATTGGGGGCTCCTGAGCGCTTGGCTGGTATCGTTGTGTTGATTGGCTTCCACCAGCGTCATCTCTGTTGTTGTGGTACCCGCCATTACGATTGTTGTTTCTTTGGCTATCCTCTCCTAAAAAACCAATTACAACATAGCTTGGCCCGCCGTATCCATCGTAGTTGTGGCTTCTCCTGTCATTGTTGCGCCTATCCCGATCATCTTTAGGTGAGTGATGGCTCAGTGTTGGCGCCAGGAAAATGCTGGTGCGATGTTGATGTAGAGCTCGTTGGGAACCCCAAGAGGAAGGTATGATGAGCACAACAGCAAGTTTCCCTCAATTAAGAAATCAAGGTTTAATCGAACCAGTAGGAGCAAGGAAACACCCCAAAGGTGTTGATAGATGAGCCTTGGCAGGACGCACTACCGGTGCTAGTAGCAACATGGAGACCTGCACAACACAACCACAGAACTTTGTCCCCAACTTGTGATGAGGTTGTCAATCTCACCGTGTTTTGCAGAAAACAAAGGATTAAACGTATTGAATGGAAAGAAGTAATAGTTTGCAGAAAGTAACCACAAAGCAGTAAACAGTTTGTAGATTGAATGTAAAAGAAAGGACCAGGATACATAGTTCACTAGAGGTGGCTCTCCTTAAGATAGATAACATGCTGGGTGAACAAATTACGGTGGAGCAATTGACAAACATCGAGAAAGCAATACATGCATATACTAATCATCTTGACTCCTTTGAGACTTGATTGGGCATTACAACATTATACATAGACCGCCATCCAACTGCATCTATGACTAATAATCCACCTTCAGGTTATCGTCCAAACCCCCTCTAGTATTAAGTTGCAAGCAATAGATTATTGCTTTACGAACTGCGTGTAAAGTAAACAATACGATTGTTCTATGAACAAAGGATTGTTGTTTTCTCCTTAGTAGAAATAGCACATCTAGTACCTTAGAGATTTCTGTCACTTCCCTAGATTACCAGAGGCATGAACCCACTGTTGAGCATAAATACTAACTCTTGGAGTTGCTAGCATCTACTTGGCCAAGATAGCTACTAACAATGGAAAGCATGCAAGATCACAAATAACAAAGACATGATAGAATCAATAATCAATCTGAAATAGCATCTCAATATCCATCGGATCCCTGCAAGCACAACATGTAGAATTACAAATAGATTATCTTGATCATGAACGGAGCTCACAAGATCTAGACATGAAAGCAGAAAGGAGGAGAACCAGCCATCTAGCTACTACATGGATCCGTAGTCCAAGCATGAACAACTCACGCATCACACCGGAGGCTTGCATGGTGATGAAGAAGGCCTCTAGGGTGAATTCCTCTCTCCGGCAGGGTGCCGAGAAGAGCTTCAGATCCCCCCCGATCTAGGGATGGACATGACGGCGGCTACAGACTCTTTCGTGGATTTTTGATCGGGTACTTATGGTTTTCGTCTCGAGGGCATCTTATAGGCGAAAGAAGGCCGAGGGGGTGCCTGGGCTGGCCACACCACCCCCTGGCGCGGGCCAAGCCTGGCCGCCTGGCCAGGTGGTGTGGCCACCCTCTGGCCCTTCTCCGTATCGTATTCTGGCATCTGATGACTTCTGGAAAAATAGGCACTTTGGCTTTTGTCCCGTCCAATTCTGAGAATATTCATTTTCTGACTTCCTGGAACCAAAAATAGCAGAAAACAGGCAGCTCGCACTATGGCTCTTGTTAATAGCTTAGTCCAAGAAATCATATGAAAAGTACTCCAAAGTGTGGACAAAACACAAGAAAGTGGATAAAACCAAGCATGGAACATCAAAAATTATAGATACATTTGCAATGTATCAACATCCCCAAGCTTAACTCCTGCTCGTCCTCGAGTAGGTATGTGATAAAAACAAAAAATAATTTTTGAGGTGACATGCACCATTAAAGACTTGATCAAAGTATTTGTAAAACATTCAAAGCTGGGATCATAGTACTTCAATCATAACATGAAAGACAAAGTTCTAGCAATAAGACAAAGAAACTATGATGCAACATGAAAAGGCACAAACAAAAGATTCATGAATAACAATGCTTTGCAAGACATTTGTTTGTTTCACATAAATAAAACATAGCATAATAGTATTCAGCTTGTCCCTCATATTGTAGCAAATATTAATGCATAGGACACCTTCAAAGTTCATAAGAGTGACTAGATACAAATTTTTTAAAACAAGCAATATCAAGGTATACATCAATCAACTAGTCTTGGGACAATGCACATAGAACTAAGAATGGAAACTATGCTCTCAAAGTAGGTGCATAAAGGTAGAAGGTGGAGACTCAATATAATGGTGGAAGAACGGCCTTCATAGAAGGAAGTAGGGATTCAAGTCTCATAAAGAGCTTCCAAAAATTATGGTACTTAATAGCTTTCAACTCTCATTGCCCCTATCATAAGCATCTTTAAGGTGATTAAGGTTGAAGTGACACAACTAAGAGGATATGCTTGACAAGTTATAAACCGAAATGTCAAGCCCCTTACTTACGAAGACCATACCTCATGCTACTCAACTTTAGTCACAAGTAAGCTCTTGTCATTGTAAGGACATATGTATCATAAAGAACCGCCAACGGGGTACCCCTGGCACATGATATGGGAGCTTTCCCATAATCAAAATGACAAGGCAAGGAGACAATGAGCATCTCAGCGATCTTTTTATTTGCTATTTGCATTGGTTTTTATTGATGATGCTTCATAGAGTGCTCATTATGGTGATGCTGCAAGTTTCCACCATGATTAGGCATGGCTTAGGCTAGCGGCCTACGCGTTTCTCTAACACACATACAAGCTCCATTATCTTACAAGTTCCACTTTTATTTCACACCCTCGGGATCCGTAAGCAAAAGAACATGATATCAACAGGGTACAAAGTACAAGTGCAATGTTGAAAGCGTTCCGTGTAACACCCTCGAATCGGCCCTATGCAAGTTTTAGCCCTTTCCGCCAAACCCGCATAGAAACGATTCAAGGACGCCCACCAGGCACTTTCGTGCGGGTGGAAAAACGAAGTATTACCATTACACAACAGTCCTCGATGGGACCCACAGAACATATATGTACAACAACGACTCCATGAGTCAAGAATACAGATATACATTACAAAGGTCCAAATCACCTCGAAACGATAAAGCGTCCGACTACGGACAAGATGCAAATGGGGCTAAGAGCCCTGAAGAATAACCAATGGTGTCCATAACCCTGCCCAGGCCAAGCTGGAAGGTTAACCCGGCTAACGACGTCGATCTCAAACCTGCTAAAACAAAAGGGGTGCCGACAAAGGGCAAAGGAAAAAAAGGAGCGTCAGTACTGAGGCCAGTACACGGCGAGGCTAGAATTCGGCGGTCCTCGCCTACATAGGTATGGTGGGCTGAAGCGGCAGCGCAACGGCACTAAACAACCTATAGAGACTCGATTAATTGTCGGCAATTACAGAGGGGTAAGAAAGACCTATTCGGTTCCAACCTGATACTAACACCAAACATACCCATCCTGGTATTACCCCCTCGAGACCAAACGAGGAAGTCGGACCAAGGAACTCACACCGTTGGCAAGTTTACTCATTCCATTATAGTTGCAGCATTTACTAGTCAGATATATAGCAAGAGTCATCCTGATAGCATAAGTAGTGGGCAGTTTTAATCACCATTCAGTTGTAGTTGCAATACTTACTAGTCAGATACAATTAGCATGTGACATCCCAAAACCAGTAGTTGTTGGCACTTTTATTTCATTCCATTGGAGTTGCAATACTTACTAGGCAGGTATAGTATGACACAGATCACCACAGATCCACCAATTGTTGGCATTTTTATTATCCATTCCATTGTAGTAAAGCTGATTACTAGTCACATATTAAGTCAAATTCATAGTACTACTTTAGTTATGCTTGTCTATGATCGAGATACTGTGCTCCAAGTTGTCCATAACCATGGACACGGCTTTCAGAAAGTTTTACCCTGCAGGGGTGCACAAATAGCAACACACACTTGATCAACCTTGGAAAAACCAACTCAAAACCCAACAAGGCTTTCACGACAAAGCAATCACAGGATTCATAAAATATTTCAGGGGGCCACCCCACTAAGCTACCCGCAATGAAGTTGGCCGGCTCCGGAACGGACCCAGGGTTTGCGTCAATGGCTGTAAACGACTGGGAACCTGAAAGTGTGACTGGGCTTGTCGATACCGCGAAAGCACTCCGCATCCAAAACAGTACAGGTGCTCCGCGCACAATCTTAAATAAAGCAGTAAAGCATGGCATAGGTACAGGATAGTAATAAAGCCCCAAACTACTTTGTAGCCCCAAGAAATAGAAATGAATCAAGCTCTGGCTCAGGGGGGTCCATAAGGCCTCCCGGATGTGGATAGTGCGAAAAATCAAGGAACAGGTATCAAGTACTCGGGGTCCTACGGGACACAAGTGAGTGTGGAAGAACCAAATAACATCTATTGCCCACCAATGCCTCTACATTAGTTATATCTAGCAATTTAATAGTTGTATTTAAAGTCATGATCATCTCCACCATAAACATCTGCCAGCATTCCAACAACTATGGTACTTGACAACACGAGATTGCACCTGAGCAAGCAACTACGACTCGCAAGGCCAGCTATCTACCAAACACGGGTAATAGGAGGTGTCCAAGGCAATATAGAGGCTGCACAGGGTATAACTGGTGTACAGAACTAAAGCATCGCGACACGGATAGCAATAGATCAACAGGAGGAAATAAATTCTATAAATGCAAAATAGGTAGAAGGGGGAGAGATGCTCTCCTAGGAAACACTGCCGAAGGATCATATCCTGAGAACTTGTCGAATCTCACAACATCTCATCGTCCTATCCGGGAAGAAGCAAACACTAGAGGAAACACCGGATACAATATTTAATACTACGGCAGAAGATCCGGCATGATCATGATATGATGCAGATGCGGTGCAATTAGGCAGTATTAAGCGGAACCGGGGTCCCGATAATTAATTAGATGGTTCGAGTTGTTTAACTACCCCGCAATTTAAATGTTGTATTAACAGGGCGAAACATGGCATCGGTTCGCTACACAAATTTAAATGGAGTCCGGAATAAGACAAAGGTATCCCGCATAAACACTCCATATTTAATTATGAGGTGAATCGGCATAATGCCCCAAACCACAGACAGATATGCATGAATGAACAATTTAATATGCGACAGTTGGTAATGTCATATTATAAAATTAGAGGCTTGGGGCGCACATCTGGGTTCGGAAGATCTTGGGTTCCGGGGGTTCAGGGTTGGACAGGGATCAAGTTTGGACTTGGCGGGATCGATTTTCAGACAACAAGAGGTAGATCTTGTCGCATCCGCGGTCTTCGGGTCATGTCGACGGTCATGGCGTCCGGGATGAAGAACTTGGCGTGCCAGGGTTCGGTCTTCGGGTCTATGTCGGAGCACTCGACGTCCCGTGTTGGAGATCATGGTGTTCCGGCTTCGGTTGTCGACGATGTACTTGGGTTGGCGTCGATGCGTCTTCGGGTTCCGCGGGTCCTCGGTGTTCCATGAATAAGAGCATGGCGTGCTGAGGCTCAGTCTTTGGACCCGGGGAAGTCGATCATGGCAGTCCATGTAGAAGACCACGGGGTGCGGCATCGGACCAGTCTTGGACTTTGGCGCCGATGGTCGTGGTCCAACTTGTTGTACTTGTTCATTGGAAGGCCTTGGTCTCAAACATCACCAGAAATCTCCCAGAATAGCCAGGCTCCAGCTTCACTTGACTGTCACCGTTGCAGCAACATACCACATCACATCTCATCGGTAACCAAACAAACTCACACATCCACCAGGGCCGCAGATGGTCCACTCCGGCTAGAACGTGCAGCTCGGCGGACTTGGTCCGTAGCAGGAGCAACACGGCGGTAGGGAGAGGCATCACTGGCGGCACTGGCCTGCATCGGAAGGAGGGCAGCGAGGCGAGGTCGAGCTCGCTGGAGCGGCGCGTGGCCCGGGTTGCCGAGGCTAGTAGTGGCACGCGGCGACCGAGGAGACGAGCGCAGCTCGAGGCTGCAGGGCGGAGACGGGTCAGAGGTGCACGGTACCGGGTTCGACGACGGAAGGGAAGCTACAGAGGCGGTCGTGGTGCGAGCCTAGCGGAGGACGGCGGCGAGGAAGCGGGGGAGGCGGCGACGCAGAGGCCTGCCGGCCGGGCTCGGACGGGGATGAGGCCGACGGTGACCTTGGTGAGAACAGCGACGCGCGGCCCCTGGCAGGGCTCGCCGGCCAGGTACTGGGGAGCCAGCGACTCCGACGACGGAACCAGCCGAGGGGGCTGGGGCGAGAAGTGGGGCCGGAGGAAGTCGGGCAGCGGGGGCGGCGCTCTGCGGGCGACGGACTCGAGGGAAGCCATGGCGGCGGTGGTTGGCCGAGGAGGCGAAGCCACGGTTGAGGAAGACGACGCCAGGGACACGTCGAGACCGGGGCTTGCGGAGGACGGCTAGGAGGCAGGCGCGCCCCTGGCAGCGGCGGCGCTCACGAGCCAGGCGAAGGGGAACACGGGAGGGCGCTGCTCGTCCTGGTGGCGGAGCTCGTATTGAGGGAGGTGCTGCAGGGGAAAAACGATGGCTGCAGGGATACGGGGATGAGGGAGAGAGGGAGACGACGACGCGGGGTGGGTCGCATGCGGTCTGCGAGAGAGAGAGCGGGGCGTGGCAACCAGGTGGGTGGGCCACGCGGGGGGTGCGGCAGGAGCGATTTGGGGGAGGAAGTTGGATCAGGATGGACGCCTGTGTGCGTTGCACGCGAGGAAGTGCGGCGCGGGTCAGGGTGGCTTTGCGGTGGCATTGCGTGCGTGCAAGGTGGGGCCGAGGGAGCGTGTCGAGCGGGAGATGGGGTAGGGTCGGCTGGCGATCGCTGGGCATGTTGGGGAACGCGCCCAGGTGGGGTGAGGAATGGGCAGGTGGTGTGGAGGGAGTGAGGTGGAGGGGTTGGTGAGGTGGAGGCCTAGGATTGGCCAGGGTGAGGTGGCGGCTGGGGTAGAGATTAGGTGGGGGTGTGCGTGCTGTGTTGGGTGCAGGGAGTGTGGCTGCGCGCGTGTTGTGTGTTGCGTGTGTTTAGGTTAGGTGGTAGTTGGGTCAGGGTTAGGGTTAGACTGGTTAGTCTAGGGTTAGTTCTAGATCTTTAGGGATAAGACTGTCGGGTAGTAGGTGGCCTGGCCTACGGGCCGGCTGCCTCCCCGGGGATTTTAAACATGTTTTTATTATTTATTTATTTTTATTTGTTTAAAACAAAACATTTGCAAATAGGTTTTTAGACAATTAAACTATCCGGAAAAGACCAGTGTTTTAATTTTGAATAAAGATGGGGGATATTTAGAAAAGCAAAATAGGCTTTTAGAAAATAGTTTTAGGCAAAATTATGCATGATGACATGACGATGCTCAAATGCAATGTGGCATGATGACATGAGCATGCGGTCATGATGATGCACAAAATAAAAACAACACGCGATTTTCTAGTAGTGGTTTTAGCGGGATGCCACAATTCGACACCACTAAGAATGGATCTCGCCCTCGAGATCCGCCTCATGGTACCAGGAAGAAGGTCGGCGATCTGAATCTTCTCACTTCATGTAGATCCTCGCGACACCACTAACAAGAGGTCGTTGTCCGTGATCATCGAGAGAACACTCCAGGAACAAAGGCCGAAGGTAGAGGTATCAACAAATAAAGCCACCTCTAGCTTCTGTGGACGGAGTAAATTGCTGGATCCACCGATTCAATGTACAAGAGCGAATGATAAGAGTAGTCGGATGGTGATCAGTCCATCGCGCACCCAAACCATAACTCTGCACACGAATAGGTGAATTATGCAACCAACTCTCGGAATTAGACTGAAGATCTAGACAAACGAGGTTTGGAACAAAGGAGTGATGCAGGCTCTGCATCAGATCTGGCGTAGATGATATCGTCACGGAAACACCGGAAGGCACAACAAGGAACAAAGAGAATCCAATAGATGAATGATTCCTCAGATAGCACGAAGACCGGATGTAGAAGCACCGTTACCAAAGGAAGGAGCGAAACCCTGAAGGTACGACGGAAAACCCAACCACGAGAAATCCTGAACTAGAGGAAGGGAAGAGAATAGATCCAAAACACACAGAGGTAAGAGGAGAACAGAAGAGGGGTAAGGAGTAAAAGAAGACCTAATCAGATCTATCCAACCGTTTTTGCAAAATAGTTTTGACACTCTAGATCGTCTGTTAGCTAGGTTATCCTACAGGCTGGACAAGTGGGGTATCGCAACTGCTGAGCTCTGATACCACTCTGTAACACCCTCGAATTGGTCCTATGCAAGTTTTAGCCCTTTCCGCCAAACCCGCATAGAAACGATTCAAGGACGCCCACCAGGCACTTTCGTGCGGGTGGAAAAACGAAGTATTACCATTACACAACAGTCCTCGATGGGACCCACAGAACATATATGTACAACAACGACTCCATGAGTCAAGAATACAGATATACAATACAAAGGTCCAAATCACCTCGAAACGATAAAGCGTCCAACTACGGACAAGATGCAAATGGGGCTAAGAGCCCTAAAGAATAACCAATGGCGTCCATAACCCTGCCAAGGCCAAGCCGGAAGGGTAACCCATCTAACTACGTCAATCTCAAACCTGCTAAAACCAAAGGGGTGCCGACAAAGGGCAAAGGAAAAAGAGGAGCGTCAGTACTAAGGCCAGTACACGGCAAGGCTAGAATTCGGCGGTCCTCGCATACACAGGTATGGTAGGCTGAAGCGGCAGCGCAGCGGCACTAAACAACCTATAGAGACTCGATTAACTGTCGGCTATTAGAGAGGGGTAAGAAAGACCTATTCGGTTCCAACCTGATACTAACACCAAACATACCCATCCTGGTATTTCCCCCTCGAGACCAAACGAGGAAGTCGGACCAAGGAACTCACACCGTTGGCAAGTTTACTCATTCCATTATAGTTGCAGCATTTACGAGTCAGATATATAGCAAGAGTCATCCTGATAGCATAAGTAGTGGGCAGTTTTAATCACCATTCAGTTGTAGTTGCAATACTTACTAGTCAGATACAATTAGCATGTGACATCCTAAACACAGTAGTTGTTGGCACTTTTATTTCATTCCATTGGAGTTGCAATACTTACTAGGCAGGTATAGTATGACACAGATCACCACAGATCCACAAGTTGTTGGCATTTTTATTATCCATTCCATTGTAGTAAAGCTGATTACTAGTCACATATTAAGTCAAATTCATAGTACTACTTTAGTTATGCTTTTCTATGATCGAGATACTGTGCTCCAAGTCGTCCATCACCGCGGACACGGCTTTCAGAAAGTTTTACCCTGTAGGGGTGCACAAATAGCAACACACACTCGATCAACCTCGGAAAAACCAACTCAAAACCCAACGAGGCTTTCACGACAAAGCAATCGCAGGATTCATAAAATATTTAGGGGGCCACCCCACTAAGCTACCCGCAACGAAGTTGGCCGGCTCTGGAACGGACCCAGGGTTTGCGTCAATGGCTGTAAATGACTAGGAACCCGAAAGTGTGACTGGGCTTGTCAATACCACGAAAACACTTCGCATCCAAAACAGTACAGGTGCTCCGTGCACAATCTTAAATAAAGCAGTAAAGCATGGCATAGGTACAGGATAGTAATAAAGCCCCAAACTACTTTGTGTCCCCAAGAAATAGAAATGAATCAAGCTCTGGCTCAGGGGGGTCCATAAGGCCTCCCGGATGTGGATAGTGCGAAAAATCAAGGAACAGGTATCAAGTACTCGGGGTCCTACAGGACACAAGTGAGCGTGGAAGAACCAAATAACATCTATTGCCCACTGATGCCTCTGCATTAGTTATACCTAGCAATTTAATAGTTGTATTTAAAGTCATGATCATCTCCACCATAAACATCTGCCAGCATTCCAACAACTGTGGTACTTGACAACATGAGATCGCACCTGAGCAAGCAACTATGACTCGCAAGGCCAGCTATCTACCAAACATAGGTAATAGGAGGTGTCCAAGGCAATATAGAGGCTACACAGGGTATAACTGGTGTACGGAACTAAAGCATCGCGACACGGATGGCAGTAGGTCAACAGGAGGAAATAAAGACTATAAATGCAAAATAGGTAGAAGGGGGAGAGATGCTCGCCTGGGAAACACTACCGAAGGATCATATCCGGAGAACTTGTCGAATATCACAACATCTCATCGTACTATCCGGGAAGAAGCAAACACTAGAGGAAACACCGGATACAATATTTAATACTACGGCAGAAGATCCGGCATGATCATGATATGATGCAGATGCGGTGCAATTAGGCAGTATTAAGCGGAACCGGGGTCCCGATAATTAATTAGATGGTTCGAGTTGTTTAACTACCCCGCAATTTAAATGTTGTATTAACAGGGCGAAACATGGCATCGGTTCGCTACACAAATTTAAATGGAGTCCGGAATAAGACAAAGGTATCCCGCATAAACACTCCATATTTAATTATGAGGTGAATCGGCATAATGCCCCCAAATCACAGACAGATATGCATGAATGAACAATTTAATATGCGACAGTTGGTAATGTCATATTATAAAAATAGAGGCTTAGGGTCGCACATCTGGGTTTGGAAGATCTTGGGTTCAGGGGGTTTGGGGTTCGACAGGGATCGAGTTTGGACTTGGCGGGATTGATCTTCAGACAACGAGAGGTAGATCTTGTCGCATCTGTGGTCTTCGGTCATGTCGACGGTAATGGCTTCCGGGATGAAGAACTTGGCGCGCCAGGGTTCGGTCTTCGGGTCTATGTCGGAGCACTCGGCGTCCCGTGTTGGAGATCATGGTGTTTCGGCTTCGGTTGTTGACGATGTACTTGGGTTGGCGTCGATGCTTCTTTGGGTTCCGCGGGTCCTCGGTGTTCCATGAAGAAGACCATGGCGTGCCGAGGCTCGGTCTTTGGACCCGGGGAAGTCGATCATGACGGTCCATGTAGAAGACCACGAGGTGCGGCATCAGACCAGTCTTGGACTTTGGCGCCGATGGTCGTGGTCCAACTTGTCGTACTTGTTCATCGGAAGGCCTTGGTCTCAAACATCACCACAAATCTCCCACAATAGCCAGGCTCCAGCTTCACTTGACCGTCACCTTTGCAGCAACATACCACATCACCTCATCGGTAACCGAACAGACTCACACATCCACCAGGGCCGCAGATGGTCCACTTCGTCTAGAACGTGCGGCTCGGCGGACTTGGTCGGTAGCAGGGGCAACACGGCGGTAGGGAGAGGCATCACTGGCGGCACTGGCCTGCATCGGAAGGAGGGCAGCGAGGCGAGGTCGAGCTCGCTGCAGCGGCGCGTGGCCCTGCCGAGGCTGGTAGTGGTGCGCGGCGACCGAGGCGACGAGCGCAGCTTGAGGCTGCAGGGCAGAGACGGGTCAGAGGTGCGCGGTACCGGGTTCTACGACGAAAGGGAAGCTACAGAGGCGGTCGCAGTGCGAGCCTAGCGGAGGACGGCAGCGAGGAAGCGGGGGAGGCGGCGACACGGAGGCTTGCCAGCCGGGCTCGGACGGGGATGAGGCCGACGGTGACCTTGGTGAGAACGGCGACGCGCGGCCCCTGGCAGGGCTCACCGGCCAGGTACTAGGGAGCCAGTGACTCCGGCGACGGAAACGGCCGAGGGGGCTGGGGCGAGAAGTGGGGCCAAAGGAAGCCGGGGAGCGGCGGCGGCGCTCTGCGGGCGACGGACTCGGGGGAAGCCGTGGCGGCGGTGGTTGGCCGAGGAGGCGAAGCCGCGGTTGAGGAAGACGACGTTGGGGACACGTCGAGACCGGGGCTTGCGGAGGACGGCTAGGAGGCAGGCGCGCCCCTGGCAGCGGCGACGCTCACAGGCCAGGCGAAGGGGAACACGGGAAGGCGCTGCTCGTCCTGGTGGCGGAGCTCGCATCGAGGGAGGTGCTGCATGGGAAAAACGATGGCTGCAGGGATACAGGGATGAGGGAGAGAGGGAGACGACGAAGCGGGGTGGGTCGCATGCGGTCTGCGAGAGAGAGAGCGGGGCATGGCGACCAGGTGGGTGGGCCACGCGGGGGGTGCGGCAGGTGCGACGTGGGGGAGGGAGTTGGATCGGGATGGACGCCTGTGTGCGTTGCACGCGAGGAAGTGCGGCGCGGGTCAGGGTGGCTTTGCGGTGGCGTTGTGTGCATGCAAAGTTGGGCCGGGGGAGCGTGTCGAGCGGGATATGGGGTAGGGTCGGCTGGCAATCGCTGGGCATGTTGGGGAACGCGCCCAGGTGGGGTGAGGAATGGGCAGGTGGTGTGGAGGGAGTGAGGTGGAGGGGTTGGTGAGGTGGAGGCCTGGGATTGGCCAGGGTGAGGTGGCGGCTGGGGTAGAGATTAGGTGGGGGTGTGCGTGCTGTGTTGGGTGCAGGGAGTGTGGCTGCGCGCGTGTTGTGTGTTGCGTGTGTTTAGGTTAGGTGGTAGTTGGGTCAGGGTTAGGGTTAGACTGGTCAGTCTAGGGTTAGTTCTAGATCTTTAGGGATAAGACTGTCGGGTAGTAGGTGGCCTGGCCTAGGGGCCGGCTGCCTCCCCGGGGATTTTAAACATGTTTTTATTATTTATTTATTTTTATTTGTTTAAAACAAAACATTTGCAAATAGGTTTTTAGACAATTAAACTATCCGGAAAAAGACCAGTGTTTTAGTTTTGAATAAAGACGGGGGATATTTAGAAAAGCAAAATAGGCTTTTAGAAAATAGTTTTAGGCAAAATTATGCATGATGACATGACGATGTTAAAATGCAATGTGGCATGATGACATGAGCATGCGGTCATGATGATGCACAAAATAAAAACAACACGCGATTTTCTAGTAGTGGTTTTAGCAGGATGCCACATTCCCCATGAAACATGGTTCTGCTAATTTCAACTTATAAAGCGCAAGCATATACACAACAAAGAAGGACCCAATGGTTCAAGTTTATTAGATTCAAAAAAGTAAAGTGTGCCATCAAGTTCATGAGAGCTTTAATCACTAGTTTTCTCGTAATAAGTTTAATTTGGAAGGTAAACAAAAGCATGAATATACTTGGAATATCATAATCTAGTAGTTAGGTATGGTGAACTCTTTAGAATAACTTGGTTTAGGGAGTTGGATGCATGATTGGAACTCATACTTGATTGTGGAGGCTAGCAAAGAACTGGGAGTGACAAACTAAGAGAGCAATAATGGCCATAATAATGCAGAGCGACAAAACATCATTGATCAAAGCATAAAGTGATACTACAAGTTGAAAACTAAAGGATCATAAAGGCTATGGTGACTTGAGATAGTCATAACATGGTGTGACAATGTGCCAAGTCAACCCAAATAAAGCATCAAAGGAGAATACCACTATACTATACTTTAATATGCTAAAACAACGCATGATTCATCCAAGGCACATTAAGAAATCTCAATTGTTTATAACAAGTCATCCTACAACAAATAATACTAAGCATAAATCCAAAACAATATCAAGCATGGCATGACAAAGCATAGGCCACAGTAAAAAACGAGCTCTTTTTACCACATAAGCATGAACTTTCCTACTCTTTTCCAAACCAAACCAAACTATTTGCAAACCAATGTATGAAAGAGGGGGTCCAACCAATTTATTCAGCAAACTAATAAAACCAAATCAAACGAAAAACCAAAAGGAAAACGAAAAAGAAGACGATCCAAGAACAACACAACTGTGCATGAAACAATAAAAATGGAGCGTTTGAAAGAAACCTGGGATTTTTATTGATGAAGAGGGGGATGCCTTGGGCATCCCCAAGCTTTGACGCTTGTACTTCTTGGATATTTCTTGGGGTGACACACGTGGCATCCCCAAGCTTGAGCTTTAGTCCATCCTTCATCTCATTACTCATTCCTTCCATACACCTGAAAATTTTCCTTCATACAAAACTTCACATAATCTTTATTAGCAACATTAGTTCACTCAAGATAAAAGGTCTTAAGATTCAGTTCTAACACCAAATAAACTTCCATTAGAACACTAGCTACTGTAGCTCTTCCCTCAAAAATCTCAATTCCCCAAAAGAACTCAAAAAGGAACCAACAAGAAGCAAATGCAGAAAATGGCAGAAATCTGTCAAAACAGACCAGCAGGTAAAGACGAATTTTTTCGAAGACCTTCTGTTGCTCAAATCAAAAAGTTTTTAACTAACGAAAGTTAGATAACAACCTGGGGCAGAAGCACAAAAATTCACGCCTCAAAAAGACGTTCAGAGATTTTCCACAAATATTTACAGTGAAGCAAAGAAATCTGTTTTCGGACAGCAACTTTCCCAATGATTACTTCTCTCTCATTAGAGGTTACTCTTGACACAAAAAGCAAATAAAAAGGATAAGGAGAGGTTATTACTGAAGTAATAACTTCCAAGACTCATCTAAAACTTTTGGGTTATCTCCCAATAAGTACTTTTCTTTAATGCCTTTAAGTTAGGCATAAGAAGCAAGAAAGAAACAAGTGTTCTCATATGAAGAAGCATTAAGACCAAATTTTGTTTTCATAGGAGAAGCAAAAGAAATCTTCTCTCTATTTTTAGGGAAGTGTTCTATACCTTTCTTGAGTGGGAGTTGATATTTAATGGTGCCTTCTTTCATATCAATAATGGCACCAACCGTTCTAAGAAAAGGTCTTCCCAAAGTAATAGGACAAGAAGCATTGCATTCAACATCCAAAACATAGAAATCAACGGGGACATAGGCATTGTTAACCATAATAAGAACATCATTAAGACTCCCCATGATTTTCTTTTTAGCATTATCATCAAGTGGGACATTCAAATAACAATCTTCAAGTGGAGGCAAATCAAGAATATCATAAATCCTTCTAGGCATAATAGAAACACTACTATCAAGATCACATAAAGCTTTGAAATCAAAGTCATTCACTTTCATATTAATGATGGGTTCCCAACCATCTTCTTCTTTTATAGGAATAGAAGCTTTATGTTTCATCTTTTCTTCTTTAATCTTTATGAGAGCATCAGTAATGTGTTTTGGAAAGGCCATGTTCATAGCACTAGCATTAGGACTTTTAGCAAGCTTTTGTAGGAACTTAATAACATCAGAGATATTGCAACCATCAAGATCAAAACCATACTTATCATCTAAAGTAGTAGAACTATTACTACAATCAACACTAGTGGTGGTAATAGTAGAAACACTAATGTTTCTAGCAATTTCATCTTCTCTTTCCCACTTACCATGTAATTCAGCTAATAGTCTAACATTTTCATCAATTCTTACTTGTATAGCATTAATAGCTACAAAGGGATTATCATTAGTTTCAGGTTTAGCAGCCATTTTATTCAAAGAAGATTGAGCTTCAGCCAAAGATGCTATATTTCTTTCAACATTAGAGAGTTTTTCCTCAATAGTTTTATCGAAAACAGTTTGTTTACTAATAAAGTCTTTGAGCATAACTTCAAGTTCAGAGGGTACACTCCTATTATTGTTGTAAGAATTTTCATAAGCATTACCATTGTTGGGAGGATATGGCTTATAATTGTTGTTACCAAAATTACTCTTATAAGCATTATTGCCAAAATTGTTATTTCTTATGAAGTTCACATCAACTTGCTCTTCTTGAGCAACCAAAGAGGCTAAAGGAACATTATTTGGATCAATATGGGCTTTCCCATTAACAAGCATAGACATAATAATATCAATCTTATCACTCAAGGAGGAAGTTTCCTCAACATAATTTACCTTCCTACCTCGTGGAGCTCTCTCAGTATGCCATTCAGAATAATTAACCATCATATTGTCCAGAAGTTTTGTTGCAGCACCCAAAGTAATGATCATAAAGGTACCTTCAGCAGTAGAATCCAATAGATTCCTTGAAGAATAGTTCAATCCTGCATAAAAAGTTTGGATGATCATATTAGCAGTGAGTCCATGCGTGGGACAATTCTTAACCAAAGATTTCATTCTTTCCCAAGCTTGAGCAACATGCTCATTATCAGATTGTTTAAACTTCATTATTTCACTTCTCATAGATATAATCTTAGAAGGAGGATATTATTTTCCAATGAAAGCATCTTTGCACTTAGTCCAAGAATCAATACTATTCCTAGTTAAGGAATTAAACCATTCTTTAGCTTTTCCTCTCAAAGAGAAAGGAAACAACTTCAGCTTAATAATATCACCATCTACATCCCTATGCTTTTGCATCTCACAAAGTTCCACAAAGTCATTTAGATGGAAAGCAGCATCTTCATTACTAATACCAGAAAATTGTTCTCTCATAACAAGATTGAGTAAAGCAGGTTTTATCTCAAACAAAGTATCTTCAGGCACATGTGGAGCAATAGGTGTGCTCATAAAATCATTGTTGTTGGTGCTAGTGAAGTCACACAACTTAGTGTTTTCAAGGGTAGTCATTTTTTTGTGTTTTTGAATAAGAAAGCAAACTAGTAAAACTATTTTTGTGTGTTTTTGATAAAGAAACAAGCAAACAAAGTAAAGAGAAACTAAGAAAAACAAAAATAACAAAGTAAAGAGATTGGTTATGAGGGACTCCCCTTGTGAAGATGTCCTCGACTCCCCGGCAACGGCACCAGAAAAATGTTTGATGGCTCAGTGTCGGCGCCAGGAAAATGCTGCTACAATGTTGATGTAGAGCTCTGATGTCTACGCACTTCTATTCTTGTAGACAGTTGTTGGGCCTCCAAGTGTAGAGGTTTGTAGAACAACAACAAGTTTTCCCTTAAGTGGATTACCCAAGGTTTATTGAACTCAGGGAGGAAGTGGTCAAAGGTATCCCCTCTCAAGCAACCCTACAATCAAGATATAAGAAGTCTCTTGTGTCCCCAACACACCCAATACACTTGTCAGGTGTATAGGTGCACTAGTTCGGCGAAGAGATAGTGAAATACAAGTGGTATGGATAATTATAAGTGGTAACGGTGCTAGAAAATAGCTTGATGGCATGGAAAAAGACTAAAGGCAAACTAAAATAAAGATGGAAGCAAGCAAACTTGTAACAGATCCATTTGCAAACGGTGTTTCAATACTTAGAAACAAGGCCTAGGGGATCATACTTTCACTAGTGAACACTCTCATATAAATATATTCTCTTCATGATACTACTCTGAACTACTCTCCGGTTGGACACTCTAATCCATGGTAGGGCTATAACAGCACACCTCAAAGTTTGCTTTTCCCATCTAGATAACCCCACACTGTCACCTTGAGTATTAGATGGTTCCAACAAACACCACAATTTCATAGAGACATCCAAATCCAAATATAACTCATAACAAGTATTTGTAAACTCTAGCCTAAGTGCCACCATGGTGTGCACGCTGTCACTTTCAAACACATGGGGAGAGCAGAGATCTATTAAAGCATTTGAGTAGCAAGGTAGATCTATTTGATTACAAAGCTCATGATCATAATATGATCATGCATAGAGAGAGATGAACACATACCTACTAGTAAAACCCTTAGCCTCGAGAGAGAACTACTCCCTCCTCATCATGGAAATCAGCAACGGCGATGGAGATGGTGGTGGAGATCGATGGAGATGACTCCGGGGGCACTTCCCCGTCCTGGCAGGGTGCCGGAATAGAGACTTTCTGTCCCCCAAATCTCCCCTTCGGTGGCGGCGGTGCTGCAGAACTTTTCATGGCTGGAGGCTTGATTATTTTGGGTTTTCGTATCGGGGGCTTCTTATAGGCGAAAGGGCAAGGTCGGCGGAGGCCAAAGGGGCCCACACCACCTAGTGGCGCGACCAAGTGGGACCCGCGCCACCCTATGGTGTGGCTGGCCCCTGCACCCTCTTCGTCTCGTCTTCTGTCTCCATGTTTCCCTCGGTGAAATATTGACTTTGGCTTTTGTCCCGTCCAATTCCGAGAATATTCATTTTCTGACTTTCTGGAACCAAAAACAGCAGAAAACATGCAACTGGCACTGTGGCATGTTGTTAATAGGTTACTCCAAGAAATCATATGAAAAGTACTCCAAAGTGTGGACAAAACATAAGAAAGTAGATAAAACCAAGCATGGAACATCAAAAATTACAGATACATTTGCAATGTATCAACATCCCCAAGCTTAACTCCTGCTCGTCCTCGAGTAGGTAAGTGATAAAAAGAAAGAATAATTTTTGAGGTGACATGCACCATTGTAAACTTGATCAAAGTATTTGTAAAACATTCAAAGCTGGGATCATAGTACTTCAATCATAACATGAAAGACAAAGTTCTAGCAATAGACAAAGAAACTATGTTGCAACATGAAAAGGCACAAACAAAAGATTCATGAATAACAATGCTTTGCAAGACGTTTGTTTGTTTCACATAAAGAAAACATAGCATAATGGCATTCAGCTTGTCCCTCATAGAGTAGCAAACATAAATGCATAGGACACCTTCAAAGTTCATAAGAGTGACTAGATACAAATAGTTTAAAACAAGCAATATCAAGTTATGCATCAACCAACTAGTCTTGGCACAATGCACATAGAACTAAGAATGGCCACTATGCTCTCAAAGTAGGTGCATAAAGGTAGAAGGTGGAGACTCAATATAATGGTGGAAGAAAGGCCTTCATAAAAGGAAGTAGGGATTCAAGTTTCATAAAGAGCTTCCAAAAATTATGGTACTTAATAGCTTTCAGCTCTCATTGCCCCTATCATAAGCATCTTGAAGGTGATTAAGGTTAAAGTGAACAAACTATGGTGTATATGCTTGATGAAGTATAAGTTAGAAATCTCATGTCCCTTGAATACGAGGGCCGCTCCTCATGCTACTCAAGTTTAGTCACCGGTAAGTTCTTGTCATCGTAAGTACATGTGTATCATAGAGAACCGCCAACGGGGTACCCCTTGCCCGATGATATGGAAGAATCCCCATATCAAAATGACAAGGCAAGCAGACAACAAGCATCTCAGGAATCTTCTTATTTACCATGGGAATATGGTGTTTTTTCTCTCTTTCCTCTTTTCATAATCTCTTTTTTTCTTTTTCTCTTTTTTCTCAATATCGGACTCTTTTTTTATAAGAAGAATGCTTCATAGACAGCTCATTATGGTTACGCTGCAGTTTTCCACCATGTCAACATGGATTAGACCAGCGTCCCAGGCATTTCTCTAACACATATACATAACTCCATGGACTTACAAGCTCCCCTTTCATTTCACACCACTGACATCCATATACAAAAGAGCATGATATCAACTAGGTACAAGTACCAAGTGCAATGTTGAAAGCGTTCCCCATGACAGCATGGTTCTGCTAATTCCCAACAAATAAGTGCAAGCATATACAACATAGACGACACAATGGTTCAAGTTTATTAAGGGCAAGAAAAGTAAGGTGTGCCATCGAGTTCGTGAGAGCTTTAATCACTAGTTTTCTCATAACAAGTTTAATTCGGAAGGTAGACAAAACATGAATATACTTGGAATAGCATAAGCTAGTAGGTAGGTATGGTGGACTCTTTGGAATAACTTGGTTTAGGGAGTTGGATGCATGAGTGGAACTCATACTTGGTTATGGAGGCTAGCAAAAGACTGGGAGCGACAAACTAAGAGAACAATAATGGCCATAATCATGCAGAGCGACAAAACATCATTGCTCAAGGCATAAAGTGATACTACAAGTTGAAAACTAAAGGATCATAAAGGCTTATGGTGACTTGAGATAGTCATAACATGGTGTGAGAATGCGCCAAGTCAACCCAAATAAAGCATCAAAGGAGAATACCACAATACTATGCTTTAATATGCTAAAACAATGCATGATTCATCCAAAGCACATTAAGCAATCTCAATTGTTTATAACAAGTCATGCTACAGAAAAGAATACAAAGCATCAAGCCAAAACAATATCAAGCATGGCATGACAAAGCATAGGCCACAGTAAAAAACAAGCTCTCTTTACCACTTAAGCATGAACTTTCCTACTCTTTTCCAATCCAAACCAAACTATTTGAACACCAATATATGAAATAGGGGGTCCAACCAATTTATTCAGCAAACAAAGCAAACAAAAAACCAAAATAAAAATGAAAAATAAGACGCTCCAAGAACAACACAGCTGTGCATGAAACAATAAAAATGAAGCGTTTGGAGAAACCTAGGATTTTTATTGATGAAGAAGGGGATGCCTTGGGCATCCCCAAGTTTTGACGCTTGTACTTCTTGGATATTTCTTGGGGTTACACGCGTGGCATCCCCAAGCTTGAGCTTTAGTCCATCCTTCATCTCATTACTCATTCCTTCCATACACCTGAAATTTTTCCTTCATACAAAACTTAACACAATCTTTATTAGCAACATTAGTGCACTCAAGATAATAGATCTTTAGGTTCAGTTCCAACATCAATAAAATTTCCGTTAAAACACAAGCTACTGTATCACTTCCCTCAAAAATCTCAATTCCCCAAAAGAACTCAAAAAGGAACCAACAAGAAGCAAATACAGAAAATGGAAGAAATCTGTCAAAACAGACCAGCAGGTAAAGACGAATTGTTTCGAAGACCTTCTATTGCTCAAATCAAAAAGTGTTGAACTAACGAAAGTTAGTTAACGACCTGGGGCAGAAGCACAAAAAATCACGTCTCAAAAATACGTTCAGGGATGTTACACGAATTTTTACGGTGAAGCATGGAAATCTGTTTCGGGACAACAACTTTCCCAATCATTACTTCTCTCTCATTAGAGGTTACTCTTGGCACAAAAAGCAAAATAAAAAGGATAAGGAGCGACTATTACAGAGGTAATAACTTCCAAGACTCATCTAAAACTTTTGGGTTATCTCCCAATAAGTACTTTTCTTTAACGCCTTTAAGTTAGGCATGATAGTTTGAGAAGATGCTCACATAAGAAATATGAATTGAAGTAACAGAGAGCATCAAGAAGCAAATTCAAAACACATTTAAGTCTAACGCACTTCCTATGCATAGCAATCTTGTAAATAAACAAGTCATGAAAGAACAAAGCAACAAGCATAGGAAAACAAAACAAGTGCAACTTCAAAATTTTCAACATAAAGAGGGGAAACTTAATGTTGTTGAGATACATAAAACCATGTTTCCCTCTCTCATAATAACTTTCAGTAGCATCATGAATAAAATTAACAATATAAAAATCACATGAAACATTCTTATCATGAGCCACATGCATAAAACAATTATTACTCTCCCTATAAGAATAGTCATTCTTATTAATCATGGTGGGAGCAAATTCAACAAAATAGCTATCATTATTATTCTCATCACCATAATCATCAAATATAGGAGGCATATTGTAATCATAATTAATTTTCTCCTCAATAGTAGGTGGACTAAAAATATCATACTCATCATTGTAATCATCATATATCAGAGGCATAATATCATCAAAGTAAATTTCTCCTCCATGCTTGGGGGACTAAAAATATCATCCTCATCAAAACTAGCTTCCCCAAGCTTAGACTTTTCCATATCATTAGCAATAAGTGTGGCCAAAGAATTCATACTAACAACATTGCTATTAGCATGCAAATAAAGTTCCATAGGTTTTTTAATTTTCTCTTCAAACACTTCATGTCCTAGCTCAAGATAAATACTATAAAGCTCTCTAATTTTGTTGTTGTTTTCCATTAAGCCTAACTAATGAAAACAAGAAACAAAAAGTCAAAATTGCAGAATCTAAAGGAAATAACTTTGAGCACTCACACCGGAGGATGTGAGTACCTTTTACCTTACCTCCCCGGTAACGGCGCCAGAAAATAGCATGATGTCTATGCACTTCTATTCTTGTAGACAGTTGTTGGGCCTCCAAGTGCAGAGGTTTGTAGAACAGCAACAAGTTTTCCCTTAAGTGGATTACCCAAGGATGATCGAACTCAGGGAGGAAGTGGTCAAAGGTATCCCCTCTCAAGCAACCCTGCAATCAAGATACAAGAAGTCTCTTGTGTCCCCAACACACCCAATACACTTGTCAGGTGTATAGGCGCACTAGTTCAGCGAAGAGATAGTGAAATACAAGTGGTATGGATAATTATAAGTGGTAACGGTGCTAGAAAATAGCTTGATGGCGTGGAAAAGACTAAAGGCAAACTGAAATAAAGATGGAAGCAAGCAAACATGTAACAGATCTAGTTGCAAACGGTGTTTCAATGCTTAGAAACAAGGCCTAGGGATCATACTTTCACTAGTGAACACTCTCATATAAATATATTCTCTTCATGATACTACTCTGAACTACTCTCTGGTTGGACACTCTAATCCACGGTAGGGCTATAACAGCACACCTCAAAGTTCGCTTTTCCCATCTAGATAACCCCACACTGTCACCTTGAGTATTAGATGGTTCCAACAAACACCGCAATTTCATAGAGACATCCAACTCCAAATATAACTCATAACAAGTATTTGTAAACTCTAGCCTAAGTGCCACCATGCTGTGCACGCTGTCACTTTCACACACATGGGGAGAGCAGAGATCTATTAAAACACTTGAGTAGCAAGGTTGATCTACTTGATTACAAAGCTCATGATCACAATATGATCATGCATAGAGAGAGATGAACACATAGCTACTGGTAAAACCCTTAGCCTCGAGAGAGAGCTACTCCCTCCTCATCATGGGAATCAGCAACGGCGATGGAGATGGTGGTGGAGATCGATGGAGATGGCTCCGGGGGCACTTCCCCGTCTCGGTAGGGTGCCGAAACAGAGACTTTCTGTCCCCGAAATCTCCCCTTCGGTGGCGGCGGCGCTGCGGAACTTTTCGTGGCTGGAGGCTTGATTATTTAGGGCTTTTCGCATCGGGGGCTTCTTATGGTGTGGAGGCCAGAGGGGCCCACACCACGTGGTGGCGCGGCCAAGGGGGACCCGCACCACCCTATGGTGTGGCTGGCCCTTGGCCCCTCTCCGTCTCGTCTTCTGGCTCCATGTTCCCCTCGGTGAAATATTGAATTTGGCTTTTTTCCCGTCCAATTACGAGAATATTCATTTTCTGACTTTCTGGAACCAAAAACAGCAGAAAACAGGCAACTTGCACTGTGGCATGTTGTTAATAGGTTAGTCCAAGAAATCATATGAAAAGTACTCCAAAGTGTGGACACAACATAAGAAAGTAGATAAAACCAAGCATGGAACATCAAAAATTAAAGATACATTTGCAATGTATCAAACTCGTTGGAAACCCCAAAAGGAAGGTATGATGAGCACAACAGCAAGTTTCCCTCAGTTAAGAAACCAAGGTTTAATTGAACCAGTAGGAGCAAGGAAACACCCCAATGGTGTTGCTAGCTGAGCCTTGGCAGGGCGCACTACCGGTGCTAGTAGCAATGTGGAGACCTGCACAACATAACCACAGAACTTTGTCCCCAACTTGCGATGAGGTTGTCAATCTCACCGTGTTTTGCGGAAAACAAAGGATTAAACGTATCGAATGGTAACAAGTAATAGTTTGCAGAAAGTAAACACAAAGCAGTAAACAGTTTGTAGATTGAATGTAAAAGAAAGGACCGGGATCCATAGTTCATTAGAGGTGGCTCTCCTTAAGATAGATAACATGCTAGGTGAACAAATTACAGCGGGGCAATTGACAAACATCGAGAAAGCAATACATGCATATACTAATCATCTTGACTCCTTTGAGACTTGATTGGGCATTACAACATTATACATAGACCGCCATCCAACTGCATCTATGACTAATAATCCACCTTCAGGTTATCGTCCGAACCCCCTCCAATATTAAGTTGCAAGCAACAGATTATTGCTTTACAAACTGCATGTAAAGTAAACAATACGATTGTTCTATGAACAAAGGATTATTTTTTTCTCCCTAGTAGCAACAACACATCTAGTACCTTAGAGATTTCTGTCACTTCTCCAGATTACCAGAGGCATGAACCCACTATCGAGCATAAGTACTATCTTGGAGTTGCTGGCATCTACTTGGCCAAGATAGCTACTAACAACGGAAAGCATGCAAGATCACAAATAAAAAATACATGATAGAATCAATAATCAATTTGAAATAGAATCTCAATATCCATCGGATCCCCGCAAACACAACATGCATAATTACAAATAGATGATCTTGATCATGAACGGAGCTCACACGATCTAGACATGAAAGCACAAAGGAGGAGAACCAGCCATCTAGCTACTACATGGATCCGCAGTCCAAGGATGAACTACTCACGCATCACACCGGAGGCTTGCATGGTGATGAAGAAGGCCTCCAGGGTGAATTCCCCTCTCCGGCAGGGTGCCGGGAAGAGCTTCAGATCCCCCCGATCTAGGGATGGAGATGACGATGGCTACAGACTCTTTTGTGGATTTTTGATTGGGTACTTAAGTTTTCGTCCCGAGGGCATCTTATAGGCGGAAGGAGAGGCCAAGGGGGTGCCTGGGCTGTCCACACCACCCCCTGGCGTGGGCCAAGCCTGGTCACACGACCAGGTGGTGTGGCCGCCCTCTGGCCCTTCTCCGTCTCGTATTATGGCATCTAATGACTTTCGGAAAAATAGGCACTTTGGCTTTTGTCCCGTCCAATTTTGAGAATATTCATTTTCTAACTTCCTGGAACCAAAAACAACAGAAAATATGCAGCTATCACTGTGGCTTTTGTTAATAGGTTAGTCCAAGAAATCATATGAAAAGTACTCCAAAGTGTGGACAAAACACAAGAAAGTGGATAAAACCAAGCATGGAACATCGAAAATTATAGATGCATTTGCAATGTATCAGTGAGCGCCCTCGCTTATTTTTTTACTACGTATTCGCCACCAACCCAGCGATTTTCCATGTCCATCAGCTGTGAAATTGTATTGGGTTTGACCCATCCCAGCTCCTCAATGAATTCTCTTTGGTGGAGGTCGTTGTTGAACGTGGCAATTGCCCTTTCATCAGATAGAGCTTTGGCTAAATTCTTGATGACGTTCCACCACTGGATAAATGGTCGTATTGGTTCTCCAGATTTCTGTTTACATGCCCGTTACTGCTCCAAGGATGCGGTTGCTTGAACGTGGATGTAAAGCTTCGGATGAACTTATCTTCGAGGTTGTTCCAGCTGCTGATGGATTCTTTGGGTAGCTTCCTGAGCCATGACCAGGCGGCGCCGCTTAGGTGTAACTGCAAGCTCTATATTGCGGTAGGCTTGGAGCCACCCTGAAGTTTGATGGTTGCCAGGTAATCTGCCAGCTAGGCTTCGCGTTCTTGGAGACCGTCAAATTTTTGGCGGTCGTGAGGAAGTTTGAAGTCCTTGGGTACTTGGGTTTTGCGAACCCGCCGGGTAAAGCAACTAGCCCCGTATAATTCGTACTCATCCTCGCTTTCGCCATCGTAGTATCTTTGGTTGCTACGTTCTTCCCTTGATCTATCGACTTTGCACTATGTAATGTCGTTTCTTGCGTCGTCTCGTGGTTCAGAGTTCAGAAAGTGTACCCGATGTGGCGGTCATGATCGTCGGGTGTGTCCCACATACCGAGGGATGTTGCAACGGCGTGGTGATTTGTCGAGTTGCCTTGTAATTCCTTGCTCTACCTGTGCGAGGGATGCTCCCACCTTACCAATGTTCATGAGAGCAGAGCGATGGAGAGCCGCCCAGGGATCGTTGGGTGTGGGTTGAGTTGTGAGTAGGTAGGTCTGGGCGGCGAAAATCGTGTCTTGCATTGTTTTTTCTTTGATGTGCCCTTCTGGATCTACTGACATGAAGGACATGTCCATATCTCGAGTCATCTTGTTTCTCTTGGCTTTCGGAACATTCTACAGCCGTGAGGTTCCTCTCCATGGTGCACCTCCGGGTACACTGCCGGATCCATGGGTGGAGCTTACTTGCGCCCGCCCCATGCTAGATTGATGGGGATATACTTTCCGGGTATCCTCACAGTTCCTCACTGACCAGGGTGGCCCACTTCGGGTTAGGGCTTTGCTTCACGGATGGCCCAGTCAGGGAGAGAAGACAGAGTCCAATCCGGCTACGAGAAGGCCCAGAAGACTTACCGACTTAGGCCCATAATGTTACTTGTAGTTCAATATGTACTTTGTAACCAACTCTTAGTCGTAGCCGGATTGATCTCTCCTGTAAACCCTAGGCCGGATATCTATATAAGCCGGCCTAGGGAGAGCCTTTAGGGCAACACCTTACAACACAATAGTCTACAATCTCACCTCACACAGGCGATACCCTTGTAACCCATATTCCGGCTCTTCCGTATTACTGGATTGCTCACAGGAGTAGGATCCGTCCAAAGCCAGCGGATTCGAACCTAGGTAAACTTTGTGCTCACCGTCCCGGAATACCGTACGTCTCACACCCCTCTCTTCTGCACGCCTCGAGGACCCCCTCATGGTGTACTTGTCCTCAATCCGATGACAGTTGGCGCCCACCGTGGGGCAAGTGAGCTTCGGATCTGCGTTCCGAGCGGAATCTGCAAGAATTGGAATCGGCGAGACCATCGCCGTCGGTCGCATCCTCTACGCCGGCGACGTCCCTCTTATCGTTCTCGACGAGACTTGGATTCCGGCTAGGGAGGCCGTGACTGCCTATACAATCATGTCTTTTGGCGAGATCGATGTTTACATCGGTTTCGCTGAACCTGCCCAACCCACCCCAGCGGTGATGATAGAGGCAGAAGAATCTTCTGGGTCCCCTTTGTCCGCGGAGGCGGCAGAGTTCTGGATCTCAGAAAACCCTAATCCCACCTAGCCCGCACCAGTTGTGGAGATAGTGGAGAAATCTGAGCCTGATGAAGACCTCACAGTCCAAGTCGAATCTAGAGTGGATCTCCCTGGATAAGCCGGATCCCAGATCGACCCACCCGTGGAGGTCGAAATCCAGGAGGAGCATATCAACGACACTGATTCCGGCTCTGACGATGCTAGGACAGACAGGCCTTTTCTCAGGTACACACTAAGATGTATGATACTGCAAGGCGCAAGCGCAGACGCAATCCTCGAGACCATTAAAAGTTTCGACATGGATGATCGCGAAAGCCGCAGGTACCTCAGGAAGCACGCGTCGCACTTCGTCGGATATGTTGGATCCGGATCCGGCTCTGCTGATGCTGGAGAAAACACCGATTCGGTGCTGGAGGAAATTGGAACAAACGCCGACATTCCCGCATCCTCGGATGAATCTATGACATCGGCAAATTTCCGAAAGTTCTCCGCGGAATATGAAGAGGAGTACAACTCCAAAGCTGCAGAAGAAGGAGAAGCCATGGATGAAGGATCCGGGGAACACTCTCCCAAAGCGCAGGATGACATGGACGTCAGAGATAATCCCGAGGTCCAGATGTCCGAAAGTACCGATCAGAGCTTGACTCCGGGAAATGGACCCAAAGCCGTCTTTGCTACCGGCGCTGCCAAGAAGGCAAAGAAGAAGAACAAGACCCCGGCAAAAGACCCTCTCACAGAGGAGGTGATTGCCGAGGAATACGAGGAAGACTCGAATGAAGCATTTATCCTAGACGAGCCGAAAAAGGAAGCATCAGTGGATGGATACGTGATCACAGAAGGTGCGTGTAAACTCATCGATGCCGCATCAACCACACCTATCCCTACAGCTGCAGAACTTACTGCAGATGAGCTGGACGAAAGGGCACAAGCCCTAGAAGCGCGTCATCAACAACTCCTCGATGAAGCCAAAAGCATCGAGGTGGAGAAGAAACGCATGTCAACCAAGGAATACATGTCTCGGTTGCATCAAAAGACACGGAAACGTCACACCAATGATGACCAATTCCCACATGTCTGTGCCATCCTTTTTGGGGACGAGATGGGGAAGCCACGGAAAGACAGCAAAGGAGATTGGATATACCCAACCCCAGTACAGAATACCGTGGCAGCCCGAGAAATTCTATCGGCTAATCCAGGACTAGAGGAGATCCGTTTGGGTATCAAGCTACTCAACAAGGGACTGGAGCAGCAAAAGGTCGCCCTATCCGGAAGTCAAAAACTGGTCTCGGATTCTGACCAATGTCACACAGATCTGGCATGGGCTAACGTAAGATCCCATTACGTTCGTGCGCAGTACCATCACCCCGAACGCAGGGAAGACTATTATTCAAGAACCGGATCATTGGGACAGCATCGCAGAGCTACACAGAACTGGAGCAATGTCGCCCCAGCGGCCGAGAAAGACGCGATCGCTGCACTGAATCCGAGGTATCCTCGCCGACGAGAGGTCAAAGATCGAAAGGGAGAAGATAAGGAGAAACATCGGGAGGAGGATCGTCAGAGAATGCCACCTCCTAGACATGAGAGTCGTCCGACTAAGCCCCACCATGGTGGGAATGACGGAAGAAGGAACGACAGAAACCATGCTGGAACAAGCCGGCAGGGGGCTCGTCGTAGTCAAGAACCTCCCCGGAGCCGGAATAATGACGCTCCGGACGGAGACCGGCGATCAGTCGGAAACAATTCAGCGGCCCCACCCCCTCCACCAGGAAGTTATCACAACAGCCCCCAAGGAGGGCAAGGAGGACGACATGGCGGAGGAGGTGGTGGCAGAAGCCAAAGTCCGGCTCCAAGGCACCGCAGCCACAGCTGACATTCGGGACGATCTCTATCCCCGAACGACGCAAGGCACATGATCAACTCCAACATAGAGGCTCAGCGCTATGAAAACAATGATGTGTACATGGGCCCAAAGTGCTTCGGACCACGCATCAGAGCTACAAAATTTCCAGAAGGATTTGCTATCTCAAGACATATCCAAGCCTACGACGGCATTGCTCGGCCAGACACCTGGTTACAAGACTTCTTCCAAGCTTGCTGCATCGCTAATGGCAGAAACAGCCTGGTCGCAACCCGATATCTCCCACTTATGCTGCGGAAGATGGCACGATCATGGCTCAACGAACTTCCGGCAAACACCATCCATAACTGGTATGACTTGCAAAGTGCGTTCTTTCGGAATTTCAAAGGCACATATCGGAGGCCCTGTTCGGTCGGAGACCTACAGCGTTGCACCCAAAAAGCCAGAGAAACTTGCTGGGATTACCTCGGACGATGGATCGACACCAAGAACTCCTGTGAGGGAGTAAACGATCAAACTGCGATTGAAGCTTTCATCGCAAGACTCCCAATTGGTCTACTGCGTCACCACTTGAAGTGTGACAAGGTCACCGATTTGGGAGAGATGATAGAAACAATGAGCAAGTATGCAAATGCTGACGACGACGTAGAAGGATTACTCAACGTCCTGGCTGTACCTCAGTCAGCAAAGACAAAGCAACAAGCTCAGAAGCGCAAAAATATCTCGGAAGAAAAACCCAACGCGAAGACAGCGGTGGTCACTACTATTTCTGGGTCTGGAGGACGAGGAGGACGTGGCGGAGGCCGCGGGCATGGCCGTTGGACATCAAGGGTCCAAGGTAGAGGAGAGCAACAACCAGGCAAAACCTACACTTGGGCCAACATTGCCAATAACCCATGTGTGCATCACTTAGATGCCAATGGGGGCTCGTCCCACACCAATGCTGAATGTCATTTTAATGACGACATCAAGAGAGATGATACCGCAGGCTACAAAGCTAAGCGGAAGAAGGGAAAGAAAAATCCCGAAAAAGACAAGGAGACCAAGGAAGATTCCGACATGGAGGAAACTGATGCTTCAAATCCCAAGTCGAAAGGGAAGAAGACTTTCCCACCAAGAAGGACACTTACGTCACCTTCCTCGGATCTCAACCATCAAAGGTCAAGAAAGTAGTTCTCCACGAGCTCAATGCAATAGTTCCAGCTGTCCCTCAATATCTGGACTGGTCGGAGGTGGCAATCACATTTGACCGCACTGATCATCCGCCTAAGCTACATAGGCGAGGAAAATACGCCTTAATCGTCAGTCCACTTATTGATGGTTATGGTTTCTCCAAGACCCTCATGGACGGTGGTAGCAGCATCAATATTCTCTATGTCGAAACGCTACGCCGGATGAAGATCTCGGAAACACAGCTGAACCATAGCTCTGTGATCTTTCACGGAGTTGTCCCAGGAAGACAAGCTAATTCCCTGGGAGAGATCACTTTGGATGTTACTTTTGGAACTCCAAAGAATTATCGGATGGAGGCGCTTTACTTCGAAGTGGTCCCGTTCAAGAGCACATACCACGCTATATTCGGACGCCCGGCTTACTAGGCTTTTATGGCTCGTCCATGTTACATTTACAATATGATGAAAATTCCAGGTCCCAACGGCGTGCTCACCATTAGGGGAGACCCGAAGAAAGTGCGAGAGTGCGAGGATGGAAATGCCACCTTTGCAAAAGCCGCGCTGCATGCCCAGGAGTACCAGGAGATCAAGAAAAGCATAGATCCGTCCGAGATGCCCGCAACGAAGAAGGAGGTGACAAAGCCAAATCCGGAGTCCAAGGCATCAGAAGAGACGAAGACGACGCCGTTGAAGGATGATGACCCCTCCAAGGTGACCCAGATAGGTGTAGGCCTAAGTAGCGCATAGGTAAGCGCGCTCGTCAAGTTCCTCCAAGCAAATCAAGATATTTTCGCATGGCAGCCATCTGACATGACCGGAGTACCTAGGGAACTTGCCGGGCACTCACTAAATGTAAACCCGAACGCTAAACCCGTCAAACAGTCCTGACGACGATTTGGCGATGAAAAGCGTAAGGCAATAGCTAAGGAACTAGCACGGCTCGAGTCAGCCGGATTCATAGAAGAGGTCATCCACACTGAGTGGTCGGCCAATCATGTAATGGTCCCTAAAAAGGACACCACTGATTTAAAGATGTGTGTTCATTATACTGCCTTGAACAAGGCTTGTCCAAAAGATCCATTCGCTCTGCCTAGAATTGATCAAGTTACCGATTCTACGGCAGGCTCGGAACTCCTCTGTTTTCTCGACGCATAGTCCAGTTATCACCAAATCCGGATGAAGGAATCTGACAAAGTCAAAACTTCATTCATAACCCCCTTCGGAACCTTCTGTTTTGTTACAATGCCCTTTGGGCTGAAGAATGCAGGAGCTATGTACCAGCGCATGATGCAGCGTTGCCTCCATGACCAACTCGGACGCAATGTACATGCATACGTGGATGATATCACGGTAATGTCCAAAAAGAAGGAAACACTGATTTCCGACTTGGAGGAGACATTCGCCAATCTACGAAAATACAACATCATGCTTAACCCGAAGAAATGCTTCTTTGGAATACCAGCCGGAAAATTGTTAGGTTTCATCGTGTCTCAAAGAGGCATAGAGGTGAACCGAGACAAAATACAGGCTATACTCAATATTTCCAGGCCAACTCGCCGGAAGGACGTACAAAGACGAACTGGTTGCATTACTGCAGTCAGTCAATTCGTAAGCCGGCTAGGTGAAAGAGACGCACCATTGTATAAACTCCTGAAAAAAAACCAAGGATTTTGTCTAGACCGACGAAGCTAAAGCTGCACTACAAGATTTGAAAAGAGTACTCTCATCTGCTCCTATCCTTGCAGCGCCGGAACCTCAGGAACCGATGTTGCTTTACATTGCTACGACAAACAAAGTTGTCAGTATCGTCATGGTGGTGGAGAGACCAGAGGAAAATCAGGAACATCTGGTGCAGCGTCCGACATACTTTGTTAGTGAGGTCCTGACAGAATCAAAGCAGCGGTATCCGCACTATCAAAAATTGGCTTACGGTGTTTTTCTAGCATCTCGTAAGTTACGACATTATTTTCAGGAGCATCCAATTACCGTGGTCAGTAAAGCTCCCATGAGAGACATAATCAATAATAGTGACGCCACAGGACGCGTCGCCAAGTGGGGAATAGAGCTTTCAGCTTTTGACATTGAGTATAAACCTCAGACAGCAATCAAATCCCAGATCCTTGCTGACTTTGTCGCTGATTGGACAGAGACGAAGGAGAACATGATCCTCCCTGAGTCGGAATATTGGACCCTATTTTTCGATGGGTCTAAGGCTCGAGAGGGCTCGGGGCCTAGCGTGGTGCTCAAATCACCCAAAGGAGATAAACTTTTATACGTGTTGCATATCCACTTCACAGCGACAAACAACATTGCCGAGTATGAAGCACTGCTGCATGGAATCCGGATTGCTAAGGATATTGGCATCCGACGTTTGATGTGTTACGGAGATTTGGATCTTGTTGCTTAGCAAGTCTCGGATATTTGTAATGCAAATAAACACATGGCAACATATAAAGCTGTCGTGGATGATCTATCTAAATCGTTCGAAGGGTTCGAAGTTCAACACATCCCTCGAGCAGAAAATGAGGAAGCAGATGCACTATCTTGCATAGGCTCTGCGCGGAAAGAGGTCCCGGATGGCGCTTTTTTAGAGCAGCTCAAAGTCCCCTCGATAAAGGGAGTAGATGAGGAATATCCGACCAAATCCGACTCACCTTTGATAGCAGTTCTTGCTGTAATTCCCAGCTGGACTCAACCCTACCTCGATTATTTGGTAGATGGCCAAATTACCCGAAGACGAGGTGCTGAGCCGGCAGATCATCCGACGAGCAAAATCCTATACTATTGTTAAAGGTGAGCTCCATAAACGGAGTGTTTCTGGGGTCTTTCAGCGCTGTGTATCTCCGAAAGAAGGAGTGGAAATCTTAAGGGAAATCCACGAAGGCGAGTGTGGTCACCACGCTGCAGCCAAATCTTTAGTGGCAAAAGCTTTTAGACACGGATTTTTCTGGCTTACAGCTCAGGCAGATGTCGAACGATTAGTCAAGACGTGCAAAGGCTGCCAAAAGTATGCCAAGCAAGCTCATGTTCCGGCTGATCAGCTGCGAACAATACCTATAACATGGCCCTTAGCGGTCTGGGGGCTTGATATGGTAGGACCATTTAAACGAGCTCCAAGTGGATTTACTCACCTCTTAGTGATGGTGGATAAATTCACCAAATGGATTGAGGCTAAACCTGTCACTAGTTGTGATGGAGCAACAGCCAAAAGATTTGTCGAGGATGTTATAATCCGGTATGGTTATCCACATAGCATTATCACGGACAACGGGAGTAACTTCTCTATGGGAGAACTGGCTAAATTCTGCGATGAGCAAAATATCCGGCTTGACATTGCGTCAGTTGCACATCCACAGGCTAACAGACAAGTGGAAAGAGCTAATGGTTTAATCCTACAAGGCCTGAAACCGAGACTCGAAGCACCACTACGACGTGCTGCGAGGCGCTTGGGCTGAGGAATTATCCTCTGTAATTTGGAGTTTACGAACAACTCCGAACAGGTCAACAGGATACACACCTTTCTTCTTGGTCTATGGTGCAGAAGTAGTTCTTCCTAGTGATTTAATTCATACTTCTCCTAGAGTGGCCGCGTATATCAAAGAGGATGTCGAGATTTCTCGACAAAATGATCTCGACTTATTCGAAGAAGTTCACGTCGTTGCTGAAATGAGATCTATAGCCTATCAGCAGAAGTTACGCAAGTATCATAGCCAGAGAGTCCGAAACAGATCTTTCAATAAAGGTGATTTGGTTCTCCGGCTTGTGCAACAAAGAAAGCACAAACTTTTCCCAGTATGGGAAGGGCCCTTTTTAGTTAGTAGAGTAGTGCACAATGGATCGTACTACTTAACTCACATGAGGCCAGTCAAAGAAAGACCTGCTACTAAGAAGAGAAATAGAGCTGGAGGCAGTACAAATCCGGATGAGTTAGACAGACCGTGGAATATTGCTCAGCTATGTCCCTTTTATTCTTAGTTTATCCTTTTTGTAATCATATATATGTACATGTTCTTTGAGAAATAAAAGTTTTGGTTGCCTCAAGTTTTTCGGAGAAGTTTTTACCATCTTATTTCCAAATGATCATGTTATAGTCGAAAATCCTAGAACGCTTGAAAGTACTTTATGCTCATGTTCGTTCTGGTCTAGATTTCCGATTCTAAAAATGCTACCTTCGGGTATAAGTCTAAAATTTCTAGTCTTTACTTTGGTTATTTGTCTGATTGCTGGATGCGGGTATTTTCCGAGTAGTGAATTGTTGGTACTGGAAGCCGGCTTTGATTCTGAGTTTAAACTGGTTTAGCAAGTGAGCTCCGTTGCTCGGCAAAGTTTCCGGCTGAAGGTTTAGCCGGCTCACGAAAGGGACGAGGCGGAAAGTCAGATAAACGATAAGTAGAGACAAAAAACTTCAAGTGCTTATGAAAATATTTCAGGCACACAAAAAAAACAAAGCCAAAAGTGCTGAATAGATAAAAAGCTTAGCACTAGCAAAAGTCAATAGTACTTAATATTTACAAACGCATCATGTTCTTTCCGGAATAATACATAATCTTCTAGTTTATGATGCAGGAGGACATGAAGGAGCTGCCGGCTCGCTGGTTACTCCGCCTTGATATTGTTCCGAGATGTCCGGATCTAAGGTAGTCCGTTCATCGTTGGAAACTTCTTCGGCTTCTTCTGGAGGAGGTGGCGGAGTAGCTACGCGGTTGAAGAAGGGGATCTCGTAGCTGGTCAGATCAGCTACGTGACACCCGTATCCGGCGCAGGAGTGCATGATGGCTTAAAGGTCTTGCTCCTGCCGTCTTCGTCTACCTTGCAGTACCCTCTTGTCACTTGCCATATCTCCATGTTTCCATGGTGGCTCATGACCATGGTGAGAGCATTCTGCGCAGCAGTGCGCGCGTAGGACATATTCTAGTCCCGAACAAGCTGCGGCATCTCTTTGGCCTTGTCCCGCACCTGAAAATCCGACATGCTTGGCATGTCCGGAATCCTGAGAGACTCGCCAATGTCCTCAAGGGATTGGCAGAAGTCATGAAGAAGATCACCGACTTGGGTAAGCCGGTGGGTGCGGGGCTCGGAGGAGGAAGAGTCCGTCAAGTTCAGAGGACCTATACACAAAAAAAGTCAAGAAAAATCCGACATTGATGAAAGTCGAAGAAATGATAAGTCAGACAGATGGAACGTACCAAGAATGACGTCGTCAATCTTGGTCTTCTCCTCCCGGAGACTCTGGAGTTCAGCCCGGAGCACCTCGGAGATGTCCTTCTCTCTGCCAAGCTCACTTTTGAGGTCCGAGATTATTTTATCTTGAGCGGCAATCTTGCGATCGCGCTCTTCGGTGGCCATGGAGGAGGATTCAAGGACTTGAGCTATGCTCCTTTCATGATCCGCCTTGAGCTTATCCACCTCTTGGCGAAGTCCCTTGTTCTCCACTACCAGGGTCTTGAGGTTCTCGGACTCTTCAATCATAGAAATGGATTGTTTCACCAGCGCTGTAAGTCAAAAAGGAACAACAATTCAGAAAAAATTCGACATTGAAAAAACAAAAGACAAGGTTTGAATCTCGGAATGTTTACCTTCGGCTTCATCCTTGGCCACTTTAAGTTCGGCATTTTTAAGCCGGAGAGCCTTGATCTCTCTTTGCTTATTGCAGACATTGGTCAGTAATTCCTGGTTATAGGAACATACTTTCTGTAAGTCAGAATACCCAAAGTCAGAAAGCTACTTAAGACTCGGGCTAATATTTTTTGCTAAATATCAGCACGAGCCTTGGGGGCTACACTAGTTCATTCTTTGGCATCCTAATGAAAGCATAAACCCGGATTCTATATCCTACTTCATGCTTGGGAGCTAGAGGATATGATATAACATAATGTAAAAACGAGAGTTGGAATTCCGACTTACATGTTGCTCGCGGGTGAGTTTATGTAAACCCGCGTTCACTTCAACTGCCACCTTCTCGGCAAGAGTAAGAGGGATCACTGGGGCTGTTGGAAGCTCGCCAACCCTAATCCTCTCGTCGCGAAGGCGGACTTGAGCGAGAAGGTCGGAGAACTTGACGTCCTCTGCTTCTTGCGCTTCCTCTTCGGGGGATAAATGGCTTTTGCCAGGACTTGTCTGGCCAGCCGCTGGATTTCCTCTGCAGATTTCTGGGACAGGCCAAACTTGGCAAGTCCTAGATTGCTGATGAGGTTGTGGACGAAGACTTCAGCCGAGGGATCATTAACCGAAGAGGGTTCACCCTTATCTTGACCTGACGCACCCACGGTGACGTCAGTTTGCGACCCAAGGATCGCAGGCTCTGTTGGAGGAGCCCGATCTTCTGCAACCACCGAAGAAGGAATGATCGCCGGAGTTGCAGAAGGTTGAGGGGGAGGAGTTGGAGGAGCCACGGCAGGGGAAGCTATGGTGAGCTTCGTCTGTTGCAGGGGCTTTGAAGGAATCCCTTTCCCCTTACCCTTGATTGGAGGTTTTGCTCTAAGAATGTAGTAAAGTCGGAAATATTACATCTCAGAAAGAAATTCGAGAAAGGTACAAAGGCGGAAATTGTGAATGAAAGTTACCTCTTCACAACAGGCACTTCCTTTGTGCCAACAGCCACTGTCGGAGCTTTGCGCTTCTTGAGCGCAAGTTCCGACAATGGGACCACTTCTGTCTCCTGAGAAAACTTAGGAGGATATCCTTCGAGCGGAGCAAGCTCCGACTCAGGGAGGTCAGCAAGCTGAAAACAAGAAAGCATATCAGTATTGCATTATAACTTGAAGATTGAAACACATAAAAGGTGTATTGATGGAGGCTTACCGGCACCACGGGGTTTTCCACCGTGTACATATCCAGAGAAATCTCCGGAATTCTCCTCTCGATCCGCTCCTTGATCAACCACTTGATCTGGCTGATGTAGCCTTGAGTGGTGTAGGATTTGGGGCTGATGTGGAGGGAGTCTTTTTTGGATGATGTGATGGAGTGCATCAGTCTATCCCCGTGTGTCGGGGGATTATCCCTGGGTACCCCAAAGAAGCACTCAAGATGGATAAAAAAGGCAAAAATAGATAAAGAGTAAAAGAAAAGGCAGTAGAAGACGTCCTGGGCCGGCTGGAGCCTCCTAGCCGGCCTACCACTGCGCCACCACCTATTTCCGGCTGGGCCACCCCAGCCGGCCTGTCAGCCTCGCTGGGAGCTTCTCCCCCACCGGCTCCACCACCCCTGGGCGGCCCGCTCCGGCTCCACCTCTCCCGCGCCCCCGGCTCCCTCTGGCTGGGCTGGCTCCGTTCGGCCCACTCAGCTCCGCCCGGCTGGGCCTCCCCTGCCTTGCCCCGCCCGGTTGGGCTGCCTGGTCCCCGTCCGGCTGGGCCGCCAGGCGCCAGGGGTGGCTGGATCGGTCGTACGTCCCCAGGCCGGCTCGACCGTGTGCAGGGGTATCGATCGCTGCATGCAGCCGCTCCCTCTGCACCGTTTCCCTAGCTTGTTGTTGCTACTACCCACTACCCCATGCAACACACGTACAGCAGGAAGGATGGCAGCAAGACAAGCAGACAAGAATGAGAAGACACAGACAAGACCAAACCCATGCTACTTTATCATATGATGTAATGACTAGTGTGCCACTATGCACTACATCATGCATGACTCCATGTATAGTAGTTGTTAGGCTGAGTAGGTCCCACCATGTCCCCTTGGACACCTTTATAAGGCAAGGGAGGGACTCACTCACAGGGTCTCCACTCATTCTCACATCCATCGATCACACACAGAGAGCTAGCTCTCTGCTAGTTAGCTCACTCCCAGATGCACACACGCATATACACATAGACAGATACACGGTTGGTCTCTTAGCATTTAAGGCAGTAGCTAGCACATACAGCTCGAGGAGCACTTGTAGTTGGTGTATCCCACATAGTCAGATCCGGCAGGAGTAGGGGCTTTACCTCGCCACGAGGGCCCCGAACCTGGGTACTTCTTGTGTCCCGCTACGCTCGCTTGTATCCAATCTCGCCTGCGGACGCCGTCGACAGCTTTCCTGTTAGTCCCCACACCTCTATCTAACCTCCTCAGGTACTGCCGTTCCCAATACAACGACAGTTGGTGCCCACCGTGGGGCAAAACATAGCTTCGGCCGGAGTTTCGTTCCGCACGGGACCGATTTTCTTCATCGTCGTCGTCGGCATCGACACCGTTTCAAGTTGCCCGGGGGCTCGCCGCCTCCGCGCCGTCGTCACCGACTCCGCTTCGTCAAGTTTCTCGGGGGCTCGTCCGCGGCCGTGGTCGCCGTCTCGCCGAGAGGCTCGGGGGCCCGCCGCCGCCACCGCGCCGTCGTCTCGCCGAGGAGCCCGGGGGCTCGCCATCGCCTCCGCGACGTCATCACCTCCACCTCGCCGAGAGGCTTGGTGGTTTGTCGCCGCCGCGCCGTCTTCGCCCTTGCCTCGTCGAGCCTCGCGGGGGCTTGCCGCTGTCGCCGCGCCATCTTCGTCCGCGTGTGCCTGCGGCCCCGGTCTCTCCGTGCCGCCGTCCACATCGTCCTCGTGAGCGTCGTTGTGCGTGCGGCACCGCTGCCGTCCCCCCCTGTCCCTCTCTGAAGCAAGTTCGTGAGCGTGCGCTCGCGTGCACCGGTGGCTCACTGTCTCCTCGCGTCCACCTCCGTCCGCGCGAGCTAGCAATGGCAGAGCAGTAAGTGACCTGGGCAGTGCAGCAAGACCATGCGCGTGCATGTGCATGAGCAAAGCAGCAGCATCTCCCGCCGCTCATGTACGCGCATGCGGGCAAGGCGGCAGCATGCACGCGCTGCGGCAAGCGCTTGCGTCCTCTCCGACTGGGCCTCCGCAGCTACCTCTGCCTCCCGTCGCCGTCGTGGCCGCCACCGGCTGCGCGCCCGGCTGCGTTCGCCGCATCTTCTCCGCCTGCGACCGCCGCCGTGCCTCCGTCGACCTCCCGCGCGAGCACAACTCGTCCGGTTCCTCTCTACAGCAAGCTCGACGAGCCCGCGTCCGCGCGTGTCGGCCTCGACCGCGGCCGCCGACCGCCGCGTTCGGCTGTGCCTCCTCGCGCGTCCATGTCGTCCATGTCCGCGGCCGCACCGTGCCATCGCTCGCCCGTCCCCGCACGCGCACACCTTCACCCTGGTCGCTTCGCCGCTGCGGCAACCGGCGCTCGCACGCTCCTCCTCGACGCCTCCGCGGCGAGCTCCGCCGGCCCTGCGTGACCGTGCGTGTCGTGTCCCTCCCGCCTGCGCTAGGACGGGCCCGCCCTCCCCCCTCCGGCGAGCTCCCCTGCAAGCCGTGGCGCCACCGCCGCTTCGCAGCCAGGACGCGCGCCCCTGCAGTTTCTCCCGGCGCGAGCCGCACCGCCGCACGCCCGCATCCGCCCATCGCTGCACGTTCACCGCCGCCGCTCGCCGCAGCACCGCCGCTTGCTCCAGCTCGCAGCACGTCCTCGCGTGCGGGCGTCCTGTCCGGCTCGCAGCGCTTCCTCGCGTGCGGGTGTCCCGTCCGGTTGGGGAAGTAAGGTCCCAGGAAGAAGTCATAACCGACTAGGATAAGCAAAGAAAAGTCAATCAGTTAGAAAGAATAAAGAGAGAAAAAATGCAAAAAGGAAGTAGGACCGGCTGGGGAAGGTAGTGCATAGCCGGTTGGAAAAAGAAGAAAAACGTGAGAAGAGGAGAGTCAACCGGCTGGCTGTTAGTCGGTCAGAAGAAAACATGGAAAGAAAAAAGAAAGGAGGAGAGAGGCAGAGATGAGACCGGTTGATTGTTGCTCGGCTGGGCAGATCCGGCTGAGAGAGAAGATCCGGCCAGAAAAAAGAAAGGGAAAAAGAAAAGGAAGATGAGATAAAAAAGAAGAGAAATCCGGCTGTTTGCGGCTGGCTAAAGAAAAAAGAGCCATGTCCGGTTAGGCTAGCCGGTGGAGAGAAAATCCGGCTATGGTAGTCCTGTTGAAAAAAAACAAAAAACAAAAATCCGGCTAAGCCTAATTCGGCCAGAAAAAGAAACAGAGAAAAATTTCAGATCCGGCTACATCCGTCCGACTACCCGTTTTGTCTGTCTGATTCGGCCGGTTCAGACCCGTTCTGGCTGAGTCGGACCGACTCCGCACGATTTCATCCCGTTTGGTTGCCGGTTCGGCCGGCTGGACCTGTTCCGGCTCGGCGCATCCTGGCACGTTTGGTTGCCAGGCCGGCTGGGGAACGAATCCGGCTACGTCTCGTTTGGTTGCCTGTCCAGCTGGAGCCAGGCTATCCGGCTGGAACGCCAGTTGGACCGTTTTAGCAGCCGCAACGCCTGCGGAATCGCGCCTTCGAACCTGCTACACCGATAGCTACAATGTGAGTGTTTTTCCGACCTCGAGCAACCCTCGAGGTCTCGCCAGATGTTGTTTCCCTTCCTGCTTTCAGTTTTCCGGCGCCGACAATCCCTACCCGGGGGCTCGCTGGTTGGCCCAGCCTGCTAAACCCGTAAACCGATTGAGTTGTGTGCGATGGTGTCAGAGGCCCACTCTTCATCTCAGCTACAGACCGCAACCCGGCTGTCCGGCTAGCAAGAGAAAAAGCCCGAGGCATCCCACATGAAAAATGGCGAAGGGTGCGACAGATCGGACATTCTGGCCTTGTGCCTAGTTGGTTTTTTCCGGTTGCTCAGCCCCTAGTACTGTGTGCAATGTACTATCAGCTCCCCCTTCGGTTCCGGCTCCAGACCGCAACCCGGCTGGCCGGCAAGGACACAGCGTAAACAGTAGAGCACACGAGAAAGTGACTAAGTGTTCAAAAAAGCACGAGCTAGTTTTTGAAAAATAAAACCGTTATCCGGTTGATAGCATGTGTACTATGTGTTGGTGTACTGACAATCAATTCTGTTTGTTTGTTTTGGCATGACTGCACCGAGTCGGATTTCAAGGGCATTTGAAGATTCAAAGCACCTGTCGTCGCCAGCTACTTCGAATCTCGGGGGTTACACCCACCGAGTGCGCTCGCGCGCCCCCGGTGTAATCAAGTTCTCCGGTCCGGCTGAAGGCGTTCAGCCGGATAGCAAGTTTGAGGTGTCGAAAATGGCAAGATATAGAAGATTCGAAGCACCTATCTTCGTCAGCTACTCCGAATCTCGGGGGCTACACCCCGCGGGTGCGCTCATGCGCCCCCGCGGTGGTTGTGTTGCCTTCGGGCCGAAGGTGTCCATCCGAACGCCATTCAAGTACTTCATCTACAGCGACAACGGCAAGTTTTTGTGGAGCTCGTGCGAATTTCCCCCTCCAGGTGAAATCAGCGCGCGCTCGGGGGCTAGTGTTGGGGGGATCATCCCCGGGTACCCCAAAGAAGCACTCAAGATGGATAAAAAAGGCAAAAACAGATAAAGAGTAAAAGAAAAGGCAGCAGAAGACATCATGGGCCGGCTGGAGCCTTCCAGTCGGCCCACCACCGCGCCACCACCTATTTCCGGCTGGGCCACCCCCGCCGGCCCGTTAGCCTCGCTGGGAGCTTCTCCCCACCGGCTCCACTGCCCCTAGGCGGCCCGCTCCAGCTCCACCTCTCCCGCGCCCCCGGCTCTATCTGGCTGGGCTGGCTCCGTTCGGCCCACCCAGCTCCGCCCGGCTGGGCCTCCCCTGCCTTGCCCCGCCTGGTTGGGCTGCCTGGTCCCTGTCCGGCTGGGCCGCCAGGCGCCAGGGGTGGCTGGATCGGTTGTACGTCCCCAGACCGGCTCGACCGTGTGCAGGGGTATCGATCGCTGCATGCAGCCGCTCCCTCTGCACCGTTTCCCTAGCTCGTTGTTGCTACTCCCGACTACCCCATGCAACGTACGTACAGCAGGAAGGATGGTAGCAAGACAAGCGGACAAGAACGAGAAGACAAAGACAAGACCAAACCCATGCTAGTTTATCAGATGATGTAATGACTAGTGTACCACTATGCGCTACATCATGCATGACACCATGTATATTTTTAGTTAGGCTGAGTGGGTCCCACCATGTCCCCTTGGCCACCTTTATAAGGAAAGGGAGGGACTCACTCACAGGGTCTCCACTCATTCTCACATCCATCGATCACACACAGAGAGCTAGCTCTCTGCTAGTTAGCTCACTCCCAGATGCACACACGCATATACACATAGACAGATACACGGTTGGTCTCTTAGCATTTAAGGCAGTAGCTAGCACATACAACTCGAGGAGCACTTGTAGTTGGTGTATCCCACATAGTCAGATCCGGCAGGAGTAGGGGCTTTACCTCGCCACGAGGGCCCCGAACCTGGGTACTTCTTGCGTCCCGCTACGCTCGCTTGTATCCAATCTCGCCTGCGGACACCGTCGACAGCTTCCCTGCTAGTCCCCACACCTCTATCTAACCTCCTCAGGTACTGCCATTCCCAATACAACGACACCGTGGTACTGAAGTGGCTGGATCCGACGTGAGACCCAGCACTGGACCAAGTCGGATCCCTTTAGACCCTTGTGCTTGATCAAATATTTGATCCGCCTCTTAGTGAGGATCAGATCGTCGGTGAGAGCCGGAGCAGCCTCGTCCCAGGAAGGCTAGGCCGTGGCGGCTCCGTCTACAAAAGCCGGCAAAGCAGTAGCTTTGCCGGGAGCCGTAATATCCCTATGGTAGAAAAAGGTGGCTGGCCATTGTTTGACCGAGTCACTGGCAGAAATTTTGGGATATGCCCGGTCACGTCTAAGTGAAAAGCTAATAGTGCCGGTGATGTAAGGAACATCGACAGTAATGGAATTTCTCCGGACATGAAAGTAGTATCGGAAGAGAAGCAAACTCGGCCTAATGCCGAGAAAGCCCTCGCAAAGCGATGCATACGCACTCATCTCTAAGAGAGAGTTGGGAGGAAGATTGTGGAGTTGAACTCCGTAATGATCTATCACCTCAGAGAAGAACTCCGAGGGAGGAAAAGACAGACCTCGGTCAAGATGGGTGCCGAAGTGGACCCGCTCGCCGTCGTGCGGGTTGGGGACGGTTTCGCCGGAGCCGCTCCGCCAGTCGCCGGCGGCGAGAAGCCCCTCCTTCTCCACGTTCTTGAGGCCGTCCTCGTCGAGGGCGCAGGGGATCCTGATTCCCCGGAAGCTTTCTTTCTCCGCTGCTGCTTCCGCCGTCATCGCCGCCGCTGCTGCCGCCAAACCGGAGGAAGAAGATGATGAAGCCATTTCTCCGGTGAGACGATGACCTGAAAGTGGCGGCGTTAGGAGTTCTGTGGGGAAAGGACGAGGGAGCTCTGTGCACACAGGAGGATTGGGAAGAAAGGAAACGGCAAAGGACTGGTGGAAAGGAGAAGGAGAAATCCAAACCCCTTATATCCACCTAACTGTGCCAAGATTCGTGCAAATGCTACAGTATAACCGCCACGCGTCGTGGAAAGAACTGGGAAGGACCCACGCGATGATTGCGTCTCCTCGATCTCCACGCACGCATTGAAACGGCGCCTCGGTTCCGCGAACCGCGGACCCACCAACGGTCGTGCTGACAGCACGCCTGTCAGATGACGTGACTTGACCATGCTTGTGTCAGGTGGTGTAGAAACCAAGTTCCGGTTTAGTTTAAAATCGAGCTGGAAAATCCGAGTAACTAGTTGATAGGTCCGACTTATTTTTAAGACCCGGATCGTATTTTTTGTTGTGAAGTTTCAGGAACCCTTCAAGATTCTGCAAGCCGAAGATCAATCTAGACGATGATAAATCCGACTTTGGATCTTGGAGGCCTCCGGGGGCTGCTGTTGGGGATATACTTTCCGGGTATCCTCACAGTTCCTCACTGACCAGGGTGTCCCACTTCGGGTTAGAGCTTTGCTTCACGGGCAGCCCAGACAAGGAGAGAAGACGGAGTCCAATCCGGCTACGGGAAGGCCCAGAAGACTTACCGACTTAGGCCCATAATGTTACTTGTAGTTCAAGATGTACTTTGTAACCAACTCTTAGTCGTAGCCGGATTGATCTCTCCTGTAAACCCTAGGCCGGATATCTATATAAGCCAGCCTAGGGAGAGCCTTTAGGGCAACACCTTACAACACAATAGTCTACAATCTCAACTCGCACAGCCGATACCCTTGTAACCCATATTTCGGCTCTGCCGTATTACTGGATTGCTAGCAGGAGTAGGATCTGTCCAAAGCTGGCGGATTCGAACCTGGGTAAAGTTGTGTGCTCACCGTCCCGGAATACCGTACGTCTCACATCCCTCTCTTCCGCACGCCTTGAGGACCCCCTCATGGCATACTTGTCCTCAATCCGACGACATAGATTAATTGGCTAAACCTTTTTATTTTGTCGAGTTGCCTCTGCATTCTGAGCAAATCCCTCTTCTTGTGGTGGAGAAATTACTAGTATGCCATCACATCCTCGCGCGTGGCTTCCGCAATCATGGGGAGTGCGCCTGATACTGCATCCCTCGCTCTTTGCCATGTTTCCTCTAACAGTCGAAGAGTTAGTCATTCAACATCGCACATTCCTTCTCTTCCTTCTATGACGCGATTCTTGGGTGGATCTCCTTCGTTCCCACAGTTTGTTGCATCATCACCCGATAAAATATCATTGGGATCAGGGGTCTGGTAACCATTGGAGTCGCGTGGTGTTGATGGTCCACCGATAATCATGCACAATTGATGATGTGTCATGTACGAGTTAATGTTGTCGTCAATTGATCTGCAAGAGACACTGTTTGGGAAGTCAGTGAAATCCCGTGGGTTCTATTCTAGGTAGATTTCAGCCATCCTGATTCTGAAGTCGATGCTTTCATCACTTTCGTCAGTGTTTGCTGGACTTGAGCCACGTGGTGGTGTTAGCTAGGAGTCTAACCCGAAGGAGAGACCGTCATATAGATCAGCCAGATCCCCTAGATCTGTGGAGTTTTCAGAACTTTATTTGTTGTTTACCAGCTGGGGTGCGGCTCCTTCATATGAGCCGACAGAGGATGCAGGAACCGTCACAAGAGTTGTTGTTACAACCGACAAATCCGAATAAATCGGGGCCAATAGTCAAAGATTGCCGGGTCCTTCCACGCAGAAGTGGAAGCTTACGATTATGAGATCGGATCCCCCATTGAAGTCTAAGGGAATCGAAACAGGGGTGGGCGGGCGTGGACCCGCTGTTGTCGAGCTTTTTCTTGGTGACTTCGCCCATTTAAATGAATTTAAGCTCGTTTGTCAATGTTCGGTAAAATTTGAATCTAAAAGTAAATGGTAGATTTCTATCAAAGTTCTACAGATATCTTTTAAAGGTAATCTACGGGGCAGTCAATGTATCGAAAACCACCGAGTTCTTTCTGTTGAAAGATTCAACTTCTTTCAAATAAACTACATGTAGAAAAATTTGACCTTGTTTTGAAAAGAATCAAACAAAAATAACACTAGTAATAAAAGAATCCGCACGGTATCCTCTTATGTGTACTACTTTGCATGAAGAAATAAACATGGGTTTCCATAACTTTTGAAGAAAAATACATGAGTGAACATTCTTGGTTTTTAAGCCGAACGACCAAAGTCATGGCAATATCTACATCATACTTTATGTTGACGTTCCCTATCCAAAAATTTGCATGCCGACAAATTTGGCCATATTTTGAAAACAAATAATAATGAAGAAAAAAGGAGAGTTGCATGTGGCGTCATTTTGCGTGTATTACTTGCCATGAAAAATGATAAACATAAGTTCTAACAACTTTTGAACATTTTTGGGTTTTAAGCTGGACGACTAAGGTCATGTACATATCCACATCATGGGTGAATCTTGGCATGGTAAACAATGTTTCCACTAGGAGTTTCCAACCATTAGAAAAAGAAAAATATTAATACTTTTTAAGAGATAGGTGTGTATTTTCTGTAAAGTAAGTAGGAAAAATATGTATTTTCTAGAAAAAAACGAAGAGAGAGAAGAGACTATATGAGCACATAGGAGGCAGAGAGAGCAGTGAAGAGGATGAGTTGAAGACGGTATGATGCTAGAGAAAAGTTATGATGGCTTCCTGACATGACGCACATGGTACAGTTAACTAGTAGGTATAAAAATTTGGGACCTTTACTATATATGCACGCAAAACAAAAAAATTTCCTCTCTCCTTCGTTGCCTCATCACCATCCACACCATGGTTGGCCAATCTCTCCCTCGTCCACAACGTGGCGCTATGCATGTGTGTCCACCTACCTTGATTGTGTCAGCGGCTCCATGTCAGTATCTAGCATGTTTGTCAGCTGCATTGGTGTGCATAAGAAGGAAGCATTTTGGCTCTTGGTGGCAAAAGCATGTAGAGTAGCAATTCAAACTTTCTCGGTTTTGAAATTTTCATTTCCTTCCCAAACAACCGGAAGGAAGGATATTCAAAAGATCGCCATTCGTAGGAGTACTTAAGTGGTGGATGAGGGATTATTGGTATACGTCCCATTGCATTGGATGCACACAATTTATGATCTTGCCAGCTTTCCTACTCCATACTACTCCTACTCCATTCTTTTGAAACATGTATTTTGACAACTTTTGGAAAAAATCCTTATTGGACGCTTCCCAATATTGGCTACTAAGTACCATGCATGAACATTATTAATTATTCTTTGGTTTCAACACAAATGATGAAGGTCATGCCCTTATCAACATCATATGTTTATTTATGATATAGTTCCCGCTGCTGGTAGATGGGTGCATCTTGTTGTGCTAATCCATTTTGCTAGGGGCAGTTTCCAACTATCAGGAAAAAGTTTATGATAATTTTTCGTATGACATGAGTGTTTTTTCTATAAAGAATGTACGAAGAGTATGACTCGAAATGCGACAACCATAGTGTTTCAGGAGGAGTGGACCATGATATACTTACGATTCCCAAGTTCTATGAGTTTTCAAGCTTCTTATCCAAACTCCGCCCACTAAAATTACTTTATCTTGATTTAATTATCAATATTAGGTCAAATTTGATATACAATCAACTAGTAGTGCTTTTAAAGTTTACCAAAAACTTTTGGAGGTACCCACTAGACCACCAAAATATCAAAAACCATCGACAGTTCAGGGAGACCCAACTTCTTGCTAAGATTTGACAAACGAATTTGACAATGTTTTAATAAATTCATATGAAAAAATATAAAAGCAGAAATACAAAAGTTTTAAGTAAGAAGTCCTTTCATGTGTTATACTTGCAATACTAGTGAGTTGCACTTGCCTTACATGTGATACTCAGATAAAATAGACGTATGTCATATCATCACTATATAAAATTATAATAAGTAAACTAAAAAAATTATAAATTTGTTCGATATCTATAAAGAAGGGGTGTATATTTAGTCATTGTACTTTGTCTCATGTAGAAGTCAATATTTATTAGCTCTCTAACACTTAATTTTTTTGGTAACATTGTCTAGAGAAATGACAGAGAAGATTCTAGAATGATGGAGAAGTGTGTTTTGAGGTTTGTGCATATATAGCATTCCTTGTGATAAATACTATCAATATAATCTTCTAGATGCTAGAATGGAAAAGAACATCCAATGATTGTAAATCTCGGGATTCGCGAGTCTTGATCCAACGGTCAATATTCAAAGTTATTCATACATTACATAGTGGTAAGAAAATGATAAACACACTAGTAGGAAATGGCTTATATCAGTCATTTTTCTAGTGGCGTATAAAACAAAATGGACTCCACTACTACTAAGAAAAATAGTCGCGGCGTTCATAAAAAGTCGAACGCCACCACTATACCTTAGTCCTAGTGTTCAGGAGACAGTTAACGCCGGGACCAATGTAGTCCAAGCGTTCAGAAAATTTGAACACCGCAACTATGTTGTAGTGGTGGCGTCCCAAGAGTTGTAGATGCCACCACTATTACATCCAAAATTTTGCTAACTTATTAACAGGTGCCACTCACGCCCTTTCTATCTCTCTCTCTCTCTCTCTCTCTCTCTCTCTCTCTCTCTCATTCCAGCCCCCGTGCGCTCATTCCGCATACCCAAAACGCCACGCCTGCGTCGCCCTGCCCTGCACCGCCCCGACCTCGCGCCCCCGCCCCGCGACGCATCACCCCGTCCCGCCCTGACCTAGCGCCGCCCCGCCCCAACCGACCCTGCACCTTCCCAACCTGACCTCACGCTGCCGCGCCTCTCCTACCCTCGCCGTCGCGCCTCCCCCGACCCGCTCCTCCACTGACCCACGCCTCCCCTGACCTCTCCGACTTTGCACCGTCGCGCCTCCCTCGCCGTAGGTAGACTCCCCTGCCCTCTCTTAATTACTGTATTTAGTTTAGTGTAGAAAATGTAGATGATTTTAGGGATTGTTTAGTGTAGCAAATTTACATGATTTTAGGGGTAGATGTAGCAAATGTACATGATTTTAGGTGTAGAAAATCTAGATAATTTTTGGTATAGATGTAGCAAATGTACATGATTTTAGGGTTAGAAAATCTAGATAATTTTAGGGATAGATGTAGAAAATGTACATGATTTTAGGGGTAGAAAATCTTGATAATTTTAGGGATATATGTAGCAAGTTTACATGATTTTAGGGGTAATCTAGATAATTTTAGGGATAGATGTATCAAATGTACATGATTTTAGGGGGTAGAAAATCGAGATAATTTTAAGGATAGATGTAGCAAATGTACATGATATTAGCGGTAGAAAATCTAGATAATTTTAGGGATAGATGTAACAAATGTACATGATTTAGGGGTAGAAAATCTAGATAATTTTAGGGACAGATGTAGCAAATGCACATAAATATTCATTTCTTATATGTTGACTAACATTTGTATGAAATGTTGTTATTTAACTACTTAATTAGTATCATGTCGGAGCCGGAGCTGAAGTTTCGTGGTGTTCACTGGAAACCCACGAGGACCCCAACTTGGGTTGCTTAGATCACAGTGCATAACAGGAAGATCCAACTAGGTACTTTCAGGTGCCCGTGGCAGGCAGCCTGCGCCTACGATGGTGCCGTGGTCCAGCACTTTGGGACGAGAGCGGTCCTCAACTTCGAGGATGAGCATCGCGTGGCGCATTTGTTAGTGCTAGATGGCATGAGGATCGCCAAGAGGGCCGAGGATAGGGAGCACCAGTAGGCAGAGATGTAGTTAGTGCGCCACCGTCGCGAGGAGGATGACCCCTTGGTCAGGGATCTCCTATTTGATCCCCAGGGGATGGTTGTCCAGTACGAGGTCCTTAGCGAGACTCGGCAGTAGCACGAGAAGGGTGAGGCCGGCCCCTCCGGCACGCAGTAGCAGGGTTAGCCTGGCCCCTCTGGTATACAGCAGGACGACTCTTGCAGGCTATCATCCTCTTTCTGGGACCGCTCGGATGATGAAGACATCACTGACACTGGGTCTACTCGAATTCAGGATGTTCTCATGTGACTATCGTATGGTACCTATCGTACTACTTATATAGACTTATCATGCTACTATTGTACTACTTATATATGATGCTAGATAATCTTACTTATGTGTTATGTTGATATATTGTGCTACTTAGGATGCAAATTAAGTTAAAATGGTCTATATAACTAAGTTTGCATGATCATATATAGGTATAATGAATGATGATCGTTGTGAGCATTGTGGTTACCAACAGTGCAAGGATAAGAAGGTTCTCATAATGCTCCCTTATGACTGCGAAGATAGTATGGTATGTCCATTAACAAGCAATTAAACTATATATACCCTGCAACTGAATTATAGGCTAATTGTTGCTTTCTTATGATTCTGTATGTAGAACATACCCTGCAAGTTTATACTTGATTTCCTGGACCATTTTGATTGGTCGTTGTGGAAGTAGGGACAGTTTCAGGTCGATCACTTCCTCTGATGCAACCTGCACCGACCTACACAGTCCAAGTCACAAACGAGGCGAACCGCACCTTTTTCGGTGGTCCGAGGTGAACTGGGATGGACGATGCCTATGAGATGGATGCCCAGGAGAAGTTGGTCTTCCATCTCTATAAATATCGCATGACCTACTTTAACTACTGAGGCCCTAAAGCATCGATAGACTCTGCCGCTTCTTCAGATGACGAGATTCCTGCTGTTGCCATTAGGGATGGCATGGACGTTCCCGGTAATCCTTCTGAGGACTAGTAGTTAGTGCTATGTAGCTAGCTAGCTCAATTATATGTAGTTGACTGTAATCCTTTTCAGGACTATTAGTTAGTGCTACCATTTCTATGAATATATCTTGTTGTGTTGTGAATAATATATTGGATGCACTAGATTGTTTTTTAATTTTCGAAAACTCACTTGTGGTGTTCATAATAAAAAGAACACCACAAACAGGATATGTAATGGTGGCGCTTATAGTAAATGCCACCACTAGAAATCCTACTGGTGGCGTTCGATGGAGACACCACCACTAGGACCTACCAGTGGCACGAGCTTTATGGCGTGCGGCCTAAACGCCAAGAACCGCCTTTTCCAAACACCGCCACTAGGCCTTTTCCTATTAGTGACATGACATTTTTCCAAATTATGAAAAAAAATTCACATTATGGCTTTCCATTTATGGATAAACTTCGATTTCAAGTCCATCGACCAAGGTCATGGGCATATTCACATCATAGTTTAAGATAAATTCTACATATTTGGTAGATGATCGCATCTCTTGGCTTGGTAAACAACGTTTACAGTGGGAGTTTCTAACTTACGGCAACAAAAACCATTTTCAATTTTCAAAGTGACATGATTTTTTTCGTGGAAAGCAATTACGAATTATGTGGATTGGAACGCCATCACCCCATTTAATAGACATAACCATGTTTTTGATTTAGAAGTTTATGAGTTTAATTTTCAAACTTCCTAGCTAATTTCACCCACTCAAGTAAGTGGTAATTTGCTCTTAGGAAATTATAAAATGATTTTGGTGGTACCCAATAGGTAGCCAATATATCAAGAATGGCCGAGAGTTCTTAGAGATTCAACTTCGTTCTTAGAATTTTCACACCGACAAAGTTGACCCTGTATTAGAAACAACCGAAGAAATAAAGAAAAATTAAAAAAACATAGTTGAACTTACACATGGCATCCTTTTGCGTGTATGACCTACCATGCAAATTTATGTACCTATTTCATAAATGCATGCAAATCAAACTTGGGTTTTCTCTCTCCTTTGATGCCTCTCTCCATTTATCCTCCGTATGTACTCCGCAACCCCATCTTAAATGACTTTATGTTGATTTCCCAGAATTAGGTCAAAATTGAACCACAAGTAAGTGTTGGATTTTTCTAAAATTATGCTCAAAATCTTTTAAGGTACCAAGTAGTCATAAATCTAAAACCATAGAGAGTTCTAGAAGGTTCAACTTCTAGCTATGAATTAATGGCCATGCCAGATCTTGTATTGACACAGGTAAATAATTTCATTAAAATTAGATTTCGATGAAAGGCTTGGGCAAAACCAGAATATTAGGCATCAATGTCTATATGGATAGATTGAGGCGCTAATATGGTTATGCCAAATTTACATAGATGGGATATTGAATGATTTTAATATGTAATCAACAAGAAAGGTTCTTGCCGCATGGAAAAGGTTGAATCACGATTCAAGTGTATTGGCACTTTGTCCATGAAATCACATGATTATTTTGATCAATAATGTATATCATGATATGTATATTTCCAGATATGTCCTATGCTCTAAATAATATGAGCATATACCAGAATGATTCATAAGATGATCATTGGACAGTAGTAAGGATATTCTTATGAGATTTGGAAGAATTAAGAATATGTTATGTATATGTGACAAATAATTACAAATAGTTCACTATAAAGTGTTACATTGATACTAGCTTTGTCACATGATACAAGTTAAGTTTATCTCAATTTGACTATGGGTGGCACAATGTAATGGAAAGGAAGTTTCATGATGGATTTGGATGAGTTCCAAAGTTCAGACATTGTGATGGATACTACAACAAAAGGCTGAGTATATGACTGCTATAGTAGCATAAAAGGAGGGCATTTGTGTTAAGTACTTTTTTTTATCAAACTAGGTGTGGTTCACAGTGGGCCAGTACTATGAAGGTATATTGTACGAAAATAATACCAACATGTTTTAACCCAACGGAACTAAAGGTATCACCAAAGGACTAAATTTATACAATGCCATCTCATTTGATAATGAGTGATGCGTAGAGACGCAAAGACATGAAAATACACACGGACCTGAAAGTGTCTGATCCAGACATTATGTTTACCACTATCATATGCGTCTATACAACATCAGAAAGCCATAGGTGTTGAATTTCCAAGTCTTTCAAACTAGATTATTGACTCTAGTGCAAGTGGGAGACTAAAGGGAATATGCCCGAGAGGCAATAATAAAGTGGTTATTATCTTATTCCATGTTTATGATAAAAGTTTATGTCTCATGCTATAATTGTTTTAATTGGAAACATTAATGAATGTGTGTTTAATAAACAAATAAAGAGTTCCTAGTTATGCCTCTCATATAAACTAGATCACTGATTAACAAGATGATTATAACACCCCAGTTTTAGTTAATCAGTAATTAGGGTTTGTTTGTGCATCATGAGCATCATTATTTCTCTAAGAGTAAAATTGCATGCAAAGAAAAATAAAGAAAAACCCTAAACCCTAGTTCCCTCCCTCTCTTGAAAACCCTCTCAAATGGTTTTGATATTTTGAAAACCAAAAGTGTGGAGCCCAAACAGTATAGATGGCCCCTATGTGTTCCAAAACTATTTATACACCCTCTTGTATTTTTGGAATATTCAAAACATAAAGAAATTTGAAACACAAAGAGAAAACAGATTTTAGAAAAAGAAAAAGGTTTTGTAATAAAAAACTAACCAGCAGAGCAGCCATGCTGGCCCATAACTTCTCCCCTTCTCCTTTCTGCTCGCGTGCAGCAGCTCGCGGCCCACCTGCAGCCTACCTAAGGCCAGGCCCGCATACCCCTTCGCCGCTTTTGTTCGTCGTCTTCCCCGACGCTGGCAAGCAGCTACCTGGAGTGCCGCCGACCGTTGATCCACGCCGCCCGCTCACCGTTGTCTGTTTCAGTCCGGAGAAGGATAAGGTTGAGCCGCGACGTGCTCCTCTTCCCTTATGCCTCCCTCTCTCCCTCTTGTGCCGGATCTCTCCTGTTCCTCATCAGAGCCCGAAACCCTAGCCCATCGCCATTCCGGATCGCCACCATTCCCAGCCACCTCATGTCCCGCCGACAGTGCCACAAGTTCTGCCTTGTCGTGTGGTTCAACCTCATCAAAGGAATTGGCCGGGGGTGCACCTGATCGTCTCCATTGACGTCGTCTTCCCCGCGGCCGACCAAGCTCCACTGAGACCGTGCCGTCGAGCTTAACCCCCTCTGGCTTAAATGATAACCGCATTGTGCCAAGGGTGAGCTCGCGGTCCTCGTGGACCATCGCCCTGCCTCCCTCTCGCTTTGTACCTCGTTGTCGCCGTGTGCCGCCACAGTAGCTAGTTATCATCGTCGCTGCGTTGACCCAAACCAAGCGGCACTGCCATAGTTAGGCTCCCCGCGTCGTGCTCATTCGAACCCGCCCCTTCGTGCTAGCCCGCTTGTCCCCTAGCACCGCCAACTACCATCGGCCGACGTGCCCTCCGGCGAGCCCATGTGGCACCGAGGTGGCACTGAGGTGGTGGTGGTGACGTCAGCCTCTGTCCTGGTGAGAAAAGTTTAGGGTTAGGTCATGGTGACGTCAACCTCTGTCACGTTGATGCAATAAATTGTTTTAATAATTTCATAAATTGGTTTAATCTTATAAATTCAATAACTTATTATTTATAAGTCAAAAATATGTATAATATATCAAAATGTTCAGAAAAATGAGATCTGTCTCATACCATCAAAATCATGCATTGTTCAACAAATTAAACTGCAAGTTTAGTTAGAAGAACAATTGAACCCCCGCAGGTGAATCTGAGGTTCCCCCTGTTTTAGGGTTTGCACCCCTCGGACCCCTCTTAAATTTTCAAGCCTGTTTTAGGGTAACATTTCTACCAAATTTAACTTGTCAAATCATCATCCTTGCTTGAGCATTGCATCGATGCCATGTGTTGATTGTTTCCCTTTCTTTCCGGTGTTTGGTTCTTCCCGATAGAATACGATATCGAGATCGAGATCAAAGACCGAGATCAACACCATTGAAGACCAATGAACAATACTTGACCAACTGTAATCAAGTCAAGTACAAGATATTTAAATATCTATATATGGGTATCAACAAACAAGGCAAACATAGCCCCACCATTATAGAATCCTATGGTTTTGAAAGCATTTCAATTCTTACCATGATGCATACGATTCTACCGTGGTCTTTGATCGATAGATAGAGTATCCTTTTGAGCTTATATTGCCTGATCCACTGCTCCTAGCATAACTAGGTCTGGCTTGTGTGCACTGCTAGAGCTTATATCTATGTCCTGCGTAGCCATGATTAGTTGTTAGTTCTAGTTCATCCAGATGATGTGCCAAATGTAGAGAATCTAGTATGATAGGAGAACGAGGTATACTAATGAGGTAAGATCAGTGGTAAAGGATAAACATGCTAAGGCTTGTATGGGAGGCCATGGTGGGATGTGGTTTTATAGTCCCATGCTCGCCACCATTAGGAACTAAGTTCTTTCCTTTGGAACCAAGATGAGCATACATCCACATGGGATTGGGAACCCCCTCCGCTGATTAACTTGCCTAGTATATTCCATGAGTCACATAGTTTGGGCATTCCATTCGACATATGCTTATTGGGTTGTTCTCAAAGGTGGTGTAGGAGGTGCATCATAACAGGTAGGTAAGCATGGCTGGGATTGCTTGAGGCGGTTCCTCTGTGAAAGGGCATTTATGCCCTTCATATTGTTTTGATGTTTGTTGACAACACTTGGATAGATTTAATCTGTTGTTAAATGTTTCAGGAGATATCAGGTGCATTTAGTGTAATTTGTACCTAAGGAAAAAGTGCTCCCCGGGATCAAATCAGTGCAGAGACAAAGTCCTGTCAGACTGTCCGGCTAATGTGCGCCCGAGTGTCTAGCTCCGCCGGACTATCCGGACGGTTTCTGCCGGACTGTCCGGCCCTGAGGATTCGCAAGATTTTCTTTGCCCGGTGCAGACAGTCTGTTTGCCACATCGGACACCACCCGGATACTGGCCGGACTCTGGCCGGAAACTCTGCCAGACCGGAGTGTCCGGCTGGGCCGGACTGTCTGGGGTAAGTGGCTCCCAACGGCTCTAATTCCAGGGACCCTATATAAAGGCCCCTTCTTCTACCCTGGGAGCTGCTCGATTAGCTCAAGACATCATCACCATTTGAGCCACCAAATCCTCAAGATCTCTTCACTCAACCATCCAAATTCATTGACCTTTGGAGAATAGAAGGGGGAGGCCTTGATCTATAGCTTCAGCAAGAGAGATCTTCATTTCCCCCTCATTCACTTGAGGGCCCCTTGCTCTAGTGTTTCTTTGGAAACCCTAGCTTTTGATTTAGTTCTTACAAGCTTGTCTTTGATTGTTTGACAGCTTGCTTGTATTCAGTAGCCTCCAATCAGGTTGTGGATGTGTGCCTCGAACTTGTTGTAAAGGTGTCGGCTTCCACCTCGAAGGTTGCCGATATAGTGGAAGAGGTGAATCGAACCTGTTGGGGTGAGGTTCATCGGAGAACAAGGGAGGCCTCTCGTGGCGTTGGTGGTTTGAAAACACCCCCTCTCCAAACGTAGATGTACTTCCCCTCATAAGGAAGGAACTACGGGAAACAAACCCTTGTGTCTCCGTGTGCTCCACTTTGGTTACTTCTATCCTTTACCGCACTTTACTTATCTTGTTGTTGCTTAGTGATTTATATATAGGTAAATTCACCATAGTTGCATAATCTAGAGAATTTACCTTTTGTGTCAAACCCTAATTTGAAAAACAGTAAAAGTTGAAGTAGCACCTATTCACCCCCCTCTAGGTGCCCATATGATCCTTTCAATTGGTATCAGAGCCTCGACTCTTTATTCGGGCTTAACCGCCTAAGAGACTATGGGCAACCCATGAGATAAGGGAGAGGGTGAGGCTAGCACCTCGGTGACCATGGTAGATCTCAAGACTTTGGAAACAAGCTTGAGCTCTACCTTGGGCAACAAAATCCAACAATTGCGACAACTTGTTATGGAAAAGTCAGCCTCACCACCTCCCTCTCAACAGGAATCACCACCTAACCCTAAGGCAAATGCTCCGGCTAAGCCAATAGGCGAAGTGGTGGGGGATGAACATAATTCCACTGACTCCACCACCAAAAAGGGTGATAGGAAGAAAGAGAACCATGTGGTTCCCAGATGGTACTCTCCCGACCCTCCAATCCCTCAGCCCCATATAAATAATAGAGGTGACCCACCTAAGTTAGCTGCACATACTTTTGCTCAATGGAAAGTTTTAATGAAATCTCATGTGCGCAGCTCTTGCATTGACTTGTGGATAATTATTGAAGAAGGATTCAAAATTCAGGATCCAACCAACTTGACTAGAAGAGAAGTGGTCAATAGCCAACTCAATGCTATAGCCTTGCACATGATACAACTTGGAGTGGGGCCAAAGTATTTTCCCCACATTGAGCACTACAATACCGCTAAGGAAGCTTGGGATGCTCTCATTGACTTGTTTGTTGGCAATGAGAGCATGATAATAAATAGGTATGATGCCTTAGGCAATGAGGCTAAAGGTTTCTTTCTAAAGGATGGTGAGGATCATGAAGACATGTATCAAAGACTCAAATCCACAGCCACCACCTTCAGGAATGTTGGTGCCTCTCACATTGATGATGCTTGGATCAAGAGGAATTATGTGAGTGCACTGATGCCTTTCGAGCCCACTGACTTGAAGAGTCTCCAAGGAAGACACAACTACCATCTCATGACCTCGAATGAAGTTATGCAAGAGATGGACGCTTTCAAGGTTGCTGCCAAGAATGCAAAAGACACCCGTGCTCATGCTATTGAAATGTGTGGTGGTGTCAATCTTGCCTTGAAGGCCAAGGTTGTGGAGTATGATGAAGAAGAAGGGAGCGATGATGCACTTTCAATGAGCCACCACGAAGATGTCAAGGTTGCTCATGGTGAATACATGGCCTTCTATGCAAGAAAATTTTGGAAAGACCCCGCCAAGGCCAAGATGGAGATGCAACAAAGAAGCAATCCTAATGGGAGAAGAGACAATGGGTCTAAGTTGAGAACTTGCTTCAATTGTGGTGACCTCTATCACTTTGTTGCCGGTTGTCCCTATGAGAAAAGAGAAGATCATGGGGGTAAACTTGTGTTGCAAAAACCTCCAAAGCTCCTTTCAAGAAACCCTTCATCAAGAAGAATCCCACCAACAAGAAGTCAGGTGAAATTGTCTTGATAACACATGAAGAATTCTCCTCCAACAATGATGATGATGAAGATGGAGAAGAGGAAACATCAAGTGGTGTGCATGCTCTTGCCACTACTTCTACACCTACCTTCTCACTCTTCGACTCTCCAAATGAGAATATCTCCAACAAGAACGTCACTTGCCTTATGGCAAGAGGAACGGAGCTATTATCATCGTCACACCCCACCTCCTTAGTTGATGATGAATTTGATGATGATATATCTCCTAAGGTCAAAAAGGAATTAGTTGCTTTTGATGTGTTTATGACTAACTTGCAAGGGGATCACAAGAGATATTTTGTGGACCACTTAAATCCACTTCCACACACATAAGAGCTTCTTTATGAGAGATGTAAATTAGGAAGAGAGCACATGATTGGGGTAGAAGCTCTGAATAATGCCCGAGAAGATGAACAAGAGACTAGGATGTCTCTTGAAACTAAACTTGAAGGGCTTGATGAAGCAAATGACCTAATTATTAATAAACTCATCAAGCAACGTGACCATTCTATTGCTAAATATAAAAAGGCTAAAATGACGAGATTGAGTTTGGGGTTCTTCATGAAAAACTTGCCGAGGACTTTAGGATGCTTGACAAGGCTCACAAGGCCTTGGAGAGTGAACTCTTGTTACTCACAAAGTCTCGTGAAAAGATTCAAACTCAATTGATCAATATTTCTTCACCTAGTACTTTCATTCCTTCTAGTTGTACAAATATACTTGAAGAAAAATCTAGGTTGAAGGGGGAGCTAGCTAAGGCCACCTTTCCCAAAGGAAACAAGTCAATTGATGACCTCTTGAGTAAGCAGAGGCCAAATGGTGAGAAAGTGGGCATTGGCTTTGTCCCCAAAGACAATAATAAGAACAACAAGAAGAAGAAGTCCAAGCCCGCACAATAAAAATACAAGGCCATTATGGGTAGCAAGACCACAAGTGCCAAAACTATGTCTCATGATGACTTTGCGGGAAGTGTTAAACCTCACTATGTCTTAATGCGTGATTATTATGGTGATGTGTATGCACAATATGTTGGCCCATTTGATGGTTATATTGCTTGGTCTATTTGGGTTCCCAACACCCTTGTTGCTAATAAAAGATTACCCATTGAAAAATGGGTACCAAAAAACTAGTTGGATCTTTTATAGACCTATGCTTCCGGAGGGTCAAAATGGGTGCTCGATAGTGGATGCACAAGTCATATGACCGAAAGCGCATCTAGTGTCAAGGAGTTGAGACCAAATGTTGATAAAATATCCGTGACATATGTAGACAAGTCAAAGTCTAAGGTAATGGGTTTCGGCAAGGTTGTGGTTTCCCACGATATTACTCTCGTGGACGTCATGCTTGTTGAGACCCTTGGCTATAATTTACTTTTAGTCCGTGCTCTTGGAAATATGGGCTTTGCTGTCTTTATTGATAATGATATTGTGGTCCTCATGTGGAGCAAGTCTCTAAAGGTCGCTTTCATTGGGTACGTCAAAAATGACTTGTATGTGGTGGACTTTTCGGGGAAAACCACTACAAGTGCGATGTGCTTATTCGGAAAGGTCGATGTGGGTTGGTTATGGCATCGCCGTCTAACCCATGTGAACATGAGAACTTTGCAAAGTCTTCACAAGGATGGCCATATTGTTGGACTAAAAGAATATATTTGTTTTGCCAAAGATCGTGTTTGTAGTGCTCGTGTTGAAGGAAAGATGCATGATTCTCCCTACAAGCCAAAGAACTACATCAAGTCCAAGAGGATTTTGGAGCTCCTTCATGTGGATCTCTTTGGTCCTCCGTCTCATGCAAGTCTTGGTGGGAAGAAATATTGTATGGTGATTGTTGATGACTACTCAAGATACACATGGGTATATTTCTTCAAGCTGAAAAGTGAGACCCAATAAAACTTCATTGACTTCATCAACATGGCTCAACGTCAACACAATGTCCCCGTGTTGACAATAAGGAGTGACAACGGCACTGAGTTCAAGAACTACACCTTGAATGGATTTCTTAGTGATGAGGGGATAAAATACCAATATTCCGCTACATATAACCCTCAACAAAATGGTGTAGCTTGGAGGAAGAACTAGACTCTTATTGATATGGCAAGGACCATGTTGGCGGAGTTTAAATCTCCATACAATTTTTGGGCTGAATCAATCTCCACCGCATGCCATGCATCAAACTGGCTCTACATCCGCAAAGAATTGATCAAGACTCCATATGAAATTCTTACTAGTAACAAGCCCAACATTTCATACTTCTAGGTGTTCGGTTGTAACTGTTTCTATCGCATAAAGGGTGTTCGTTTGTCCAAATTTGATTCCAAAGCATTAGAGGGTATTTTTGTTGGTTATGGTCTCGAATCCCACACTTATAGAATCGATGAAAAGCTCTCTGGAACTATCCTAGAATCTTGTAGTGTGGTTTTTGAAGAATATGATGGTCCCCAAGGGGGGCGTGTTGATGTTTGTGATGTAAATGATGAAATGTCCTAGGATGCCATAGGAAGAATGGGTGCAGGATTCATCCGTACCGTTGAGGAACCCCTTATGGCGGATCGAGAAGAACTATGATCTACTCAAGTGGAGCCCTCATATTCACAACATCAATAAGCTCCTATAGAGGAGGACAATGACCCAAGCCAAAGACAAGATATGGACCCTCAACAAGCTGATCAGGGAGAAACCTCTAGCCAGGAGGAGCTTGAGTCTCCATTTTCCAGAATGTCTAGCGCTGCTAAGTCTATTACACAAGGAATATTTGTACAATCTGCCATAAGATCAGCTCAACGCCTGTCTAGAAGTGTGCCTGATCATGACCAAGGTCAATATTTTCCTCTTGAAGAAGAGAATGATTCTGATGATGATCAAGGTCAAGTTAATGGTTAAGACGAGGACCAAAATGATGAAGAGAACCCCACAAGAAACAACAACGAGATCGAAACTCGTCGCCAAGCTAGAATGGATAGAATGTTGGAATCAAGAGACCACACTCTAGAGAATGTGGTAGGGGACCTAAGAAGAGGGATATCCACTAGAGCTCAATTCAAGAGTTTTGGTGAACACCAAGCACACATTTCCATGGTGGAACCAAAGAAAGTATGGGAAGCTCTTGAATATTTGGATTGGTTGGAAGCAATGCACAAAGAGCTTAACAACTTTGAGAGAAACAAAGTTTGGAAGTTAGTTAAAAATCTAAAATATTGCTGCAATGTTATAGGAACCAAGTGGATATTCAATAACAAGCAAGATGAGCATGGAATTGTTGTGAGGAACAAGTCAAGATTTGTTGCACAAGGGTTCTCTCAAATTGAAGTCATTGATTATAGAGAGACATATGCACCTGTGGCTCTCCTTGAGTCCATCTATATCCTTCTTGCTTATGCGGCACATCATAACTTTAAATGACAACAAATGGATGTAGAAAGTGCATTTCTTAATGGTCCATTGCATGAGTTGGTATATGTAAAGCAACCCCCAGGGTTTGAGGATCCCAACTTCCCAAACCATGTCTACAAACTTGATAAGGCGCTCTATGGGCTCAAACAAGCCCCACACATGTGGTATGAGCACCTTAGAGAGTTGTTGTTAGACCATGAGTTTGAGGTTGGGAAAATCGATCCCACTCTTTTTACTAAGAAGGTCAATGGGGAGCTTTTTGTATGCCAAATATATGTTGATGATATTATCTTTGGCTCATCTAACAAAGCTTTTAATGATGAATTCTCAAAGCTTATGACTAATAGGTTTCGGATGTCTATGATGGGGGAATTCAGAGTATTTCTTGGTTTTGAGATCAAGCAAGTAAGAGGAGGAACATTCTTCAACCAAGCTAAGTATACTCAAGATATGCTCAAAAGATTCAACATGAAAGATCTAAATGGAGCTCCTACTCCCATGGCAACAAAGCCTCATCTTGAACTAAACCCAAATGGTAAAGATGTGGATTAAAAGGTATACCGGTCCATGATTGGTTCTTTGCTTTACCTTTGTGCATCTAGACCTGATATTGTGTTGAGTGTAGGAGTGTGTGCAAGATATCAAGCGGCTCCTAAAGAATGCCATTTGATGGTGGTCAAGAGAATCTTTTGATATTTGGTTCATCCCCCAAACTATGGTATTTGGTATCCTAGGGGCTTAACTTTCTCTCTTTGTGGATACACGGATTCGGATTGGGCTGGTGATAAGGATGATAGAAAATCAACCTCCGGGGCTTGCCAATTCCTTGGAAGGTCCTTGGTGTATTGGTTTTCTAAGAAGCAAAATTGTATATCTCTCTCCACCACCAAAGCCAAGTATGTGGCAGCTGCTAGTGCTTGTACTCAATTGATATGGATGAGGCAAACTTTAAAGGAATACGGTGTACATTGTGACAAAGTTCCTCTTCTATGTGACAATGAAAGTGCTATCAAGATTGCCTACAACCCAGTGGATCATGCAAGGACAAAGCATATTGAGATTTGTCATCACTTCATTAGAGACCATGTTGCTCAAGGTGATATTGAGCTATCTTATGTGTCAACCAAAGAACAACTTGCCTACATTTTCACGAAGCCACTTGATGAAGCAAGGTTTTGCTATTTGAGGAATGAACTAAATATCATAGATTCAAGGAGCTTGACTTGATCACCTTGCATACTCACCTATGTATTGACTCTTATTTGGTTTAGGTGCATGCATGGAGATAGGGGAGTGCGGTCCTAATACATTGGACTATCTCTCCCCCATAATGCTAACATTAAGAAATTCAATTCTCTTAATATCATTTTGTGATATGTGAGCTTCATTGATGAGTAGTGGCTATGAACCCAAAGATAATTCTTCACGGTTTCATGCCACAAACTCTTACAAGGTGGCCTCGGCCACCGCCCTCTTCTTACTGAAGAGTTGGTTCTTGGATTGTTGGATTTGGAACTTAATTTATCATCTTCTTGAATATCTATGTTTTCTTGGTTCTTCAAAGTACATCTTCTGAATCCTAGGCCTATTCTCACCTCTAAACATGCTCCTCTTGCCACAGATTTGTCCACTACTTGAAACTAGGCTTTCTGGTCGCAAGGGGCCGGACTATCCGCCCTGAACCAACCGGAGTGTCCGGCTAAACCAGACTCACCGCTTGATTCACTCTGGACATTCCGGTCGGGCCAGACACTCCGGTGAATTTCACTCAGACACTCCGGCCCCAGCAGTTTCCAACTCGCAAAAGGGGTCAAGGAGAAGTGGACGATGCAGTCCTCCTTCTCCTCCCCGACTCCCTCTTCCACACAACCTGCTTCCCCCAACCAAGAGCTCCACCGGGAGGGCTCCTCCACCCCGGATCCTGCCGTTGCCGCTGGCCATTGCCTTCCCTTTGTTGTTGGGATCCTTTCCCCTCCAGTGAAAGCCTCCATGGATGCTGGTATAGTGCCCCTCCCCTTCTCCATCTCTAGGGTTTGCTCTAGATGAATTTTTGGGGGTAATGTCTTACCTAGATCCATGTGTACATCATATTTATGTGCAATACTCGTCCTTGTAGTGGTTCTAGCGATCCCGATCTGCTCTAGTTGAACACTCACAAACTGAAAAATCATCCAGGCTCCAGCCAGAATGTCCGGCTCGTACGCACCGGAATGTCCGGGCGCGACGGAGTCTCCGGGGTGGTTTTTCGAGACAGTCCGGGTGTTTTCAGCCAGATTAGCTCCTATATTATTTTGACTACTGCTATGCGTTTGTATTTCTAGGACAAATGTGCTTACCCCATATGCTATCCTTCTACTCTAATCTCACAGGTGTCTCTCGCCCTCGTCGGTCTCAGGCTTCTAAAAAGCCATGTCCTCGCAGGTTTCATTATGATGATGAGAGAGACATTCATGTAGATCCTTCTATGGTCAGATAGGTTGCTCGTGACCGTGCTACATCAAAGCAAGAAAAGATCAGAAAACTAAAAAAGGATGAAGCCATGCGCGTGGAGTTTGAAGCATTGACCACTCTGGCAGATTTGGGTACCGAGGAGTTTGTGGAGATGAGAATCCAACAGTTCTATTCTCTGTCTCACACCTCAGATGATGATCGCTTCTGGAGAAATGAACAAGCCCTACTCTTTTCTGAGGTATTTTGTGGGTCTAGGACTCCTGTGTGCCCCATGCAGTGGTTGGATCTTGAGAAGCTCCGAGCTCACAGCTACTTTGAGGACGCTCTTTGGATGTCTGATGGGGTTGCACACCATCTTTCAAGTAATAAAAGACTACAATGTTGAGCTGGTCCAGCAATTCTATGCCACAGTGGTCTTTTGGGACACTATGGATATTCCCCTTGAGTGGATGTCTGGCACTACTAGGTGTCATTCCAGCATGGTTCAGTTTGCACACATTCTTGGATTGCCTTTCAATCCCGATGCTCCAGTGGTCTCCAAATTCATGTACATGGTCACGCATATGACAGGCAGAGGTTGGCCCAAATTTACTCTCAGTATGGTGCGGTTGGCCAAACCACCAACATCAAGCTCACGTATAAGATTCTGCTTCGCATGTTTCACCACACACTAACTCCCAAGGTGGGCAACAAGGATGAGATGAGAGGTGCAGAAATCAATCTTATGGCCCATGCTCACTCAGTGTATACTCATGGTCCAGACCATCCAAGTGGCGCTATAGAGTCATGGATTTCATCTATTAGGACTTGTGCAAGAGCATCACAGACAAGAAGTGTCCTCCGTTTTCTCCTTATGTGATGAAGCTCATTGCGGCTCAGGCTCCAGAAACTCCATTGCTCTACAATGATCTTGTTCCACACCTTGCTGCCAAGCTTCAGAGGAAGGGTGCCCCTACCACCAAGGCTCCTCGAGGCTACCCCCTGCTTAGGATATATTTGAGGATGATGTGATGGATGTAGATGCTTCTGATAGTGATGATGGGTCTGAGGAGGGGCAGGAGGTTGTGACCCGTGGCCTTTGCATGAAGCATGCCAGCAACGCATATCGCTTCAACACCTCTAAGGAGGAAATGCACAAGAAGGTGAAGAAGGCCTCTTGGTGGAAGAAGCTTCTCCTATGCCAGAACATTGACATTCGCGATGGACAGTATGATGCATACAAGGCTAACCGGAATGTCATGAAGGAACTCAAGCGGATCAACCAACCCATGGATGTTGATCCTTCTCAGCAGCAGGCATCATATGGCACTCTTTCCTATGGTCACTGGAGTTAGGGACATGTTGACTGGTCCATGTTTGAGGACGTGACTTCTTCTTCTCGCCCTCACAGCCAGAGCTTGACTCAGGATGATTATGATGATGAGGATGGCAATGAGGATGAGGACGAGGACGAGGACGAGGATGAACATGTCGATGACGACGACTTCCGGGGCAAGAGTTGGCTTGGGGACACTTTCGTTGTGCTCTTTTCCCTTTTTGGCATCTCGATGCCAAAGGGGGACAAGTAGCCCTTTTATTAGGTTACTACCGGGGATTTGCATGGGTACACGAGCTTCGTGTTAATTCTATTTGCCTCTTTGAAGCTTCATGTTTTTATCTTATTTGTTTGAGTACTATGTTGTGTTCAACTCCACTATCTGTGTTAAGACATGCTTACCTAGTTACGTTAAAGACTATGTTATGCCTAGCTTATTGATCTAGTCTTTATTATATCATGTCATAACCTGTTACCTACAAAATCTAGTGAGGATGTGATCCTAGGGTGTGTGGTCTTGTATTAAAATGCAAAGCTAAATTGGTCACACATCTAGGGGAAGCCTTCCTATATTTTGTAAATCTCCTATTGTGAAATTTATTACCTATCCTATATGCAAATCTTTGGGTTGTCATCAAACACCAAAAAGGGAGAGATTGAAAGGGCATTTATGCCCTTCATATTATTTTGATGTTTGTTGACAACACTTGGATAGGTTTAATATATTGTTAAATGTTTTAGGAGATATCAACTACATTTAGTGTAATTTGTACCTAAGGAAAAAGTGCTCCCCAGGATCAAATCAGTGTAGAGACAAAGTCCTGCCGGACTGTCCGGCTGATGTGCGCTGGAGTATCCGACTCCGCCGGACTATCCGCTTGGTTTCTGCTGGACTGTCCAGCCCTGAGGATTCGCAAGATTTTCTTCGCCTGGTGCGGACAGTTGTTTGCCACATCGGACACCACCCGGATACTAGCCGGACTCTGGCCGGAAACTCTGCCACACCAGAGTGTCCGGTGGTTGCCTCCCGGAGTGTCCGGCTAGGCCAGACTGTCTAGCTGCCTTTTGTAAAGGGACCCTACATAAAGGCCCCTTCTTCTACCTTGGGAGCTGCTCGACTAGCTCAAGAATATCATCACCATTTGAGCCACCAAATCCTCAAGGTCTCTTCACTCAACCATCCAAAGTCATTGATCTTTGGAGAATCGAAGGAGGAGGCCTTGATCTATAGCTTCACCAAGAGAGATCTTTATTTCTCCCTCATTCACTTGAGGGCCCCTTGCTCTAGTGTTTCTTTGGAAACCCTAGCTATTGATTTGGTTCTTACACACTTGTCTTTGATTGTCTGACAGCTTGCTTGTATTCAGGAGCCTCCAATTAGGTTCTGGATGTGTACCTCGAACTTGTTGTAAAGGTGCCGGCTTCCACCTCGAAGGTTGTCGATATAGTGGAAGAGGTGAATCGAACCCGTTGGGGTGAGGTTCATCGGAGAACAAGGGAGGCCTCTCGTGGCGTTGGTGGTTTGAAACCACACCCTCTAAATACGTAGATGTACTTCCCCTCAAAAGGAAGGAACTATGGGAAACAAACCCATGTGTCTCCATGTGCTCCACTTTGGTTACTTCTATCCTTTACAACACTTTACTTATCTTGTTCTTGCTTAGTGTTTGTGCTAGATTGACATATATGTAAATTCACCATAGTTGCATAATCTAGAGAATTTAACTTTTGTGTCAAACCCTAATTTGAAATAGAGTAAAATTTGAAGTAGCACATATTCACCCCCCCTCTAGGTTCCCATACGATCCTTTCACTCTGCTAAACCAACCTCGCCTCACATCTCTAGGGATCGGCTTAGGGATTTGACCCGTTATGGAGGAACCCTCCTTAGGGCATGACTCATGGTCTCAGCAAAAGAAAGGTAAAGGTCGTGGCCAACCACCCTCTGTCGGCCTTCCAAGGAAGTGGGCTAAAACATTAGCATTAAGAGTCAGTTGGTACATGTGGGTAAAGTTGTACACCCCTGCTGGGATTAATCTTTTTGAAAAGCCATGTCAATGGTTATAGACGACTTGGTAATGAACATGAGATCATAGAGAACATTAACCTAATCATAAAACATAGCAACTAAGGTTTGTTAAGGGTGCTTTCTCATGGATACAAGGGGGTGATCATAGTTGTGAGATGAGTATGACTTTGGTGGATATAAACAGATGATGATCAATTATTTGGAGATGACACTCTCTTATCCCCTTTTAAAATGTTCTGATTAGATGAGCTTCTTGTCTCTCTTGTTTTATAAACAAAAATGGCTTTATGCAAAATAACCCCACTAGCCATAAGTCTTGTGGAGTACACCCTGTACTCAGCCTTGCTTTGTTGATACTTTTGTAGCAAAGTAAGAATTCCTTGAAGACAAGTTGGGTACAATGTCGACACCGACGAGTAGCTTGGTGTCGTGGTGGTGTCACGGCAGATGCCATGGATAGGCTAAAGGTGGGGCCAATATGCACTAGAGGAATCTAGGGAGGGATAGTGTGGTGATTCCACACACAGATGCTCTGTATTTACTAGGTTCACAAGGTTTACAATGCTCCTTGAGCTATATTGGGGAGAGGAGGAAGAAGGAGCTCTCTTACTCTCACCACTACCTATCTCCAAGGAACCAACTACTCAAATCCCAACCCACCAAAAATCAAACCCTTCTACAGATGCCCTAGCCCTCCTTATAAAGGGGTGGCTAGGTCTCCAATTAGGGCATACGTGGAGGCATATTCCAAGGAATATGCCTCTTCCCAAAATAGCAAACCGACCGGGTCACTTTTCGCCATCATAAGCCATGTAGAGGCTACGTGAGCTTCTGCGGCGCCAGCGTCATCCGAGACAGGCCGCGTCACCCTTGTCGGCCACGCCTCGGTGGTCCTCCCCTCTATCCGCTTTGCTCATGCTCTAGCGTACAGTGACCACCTTTTGACCAGCGAGATACCTTCCTTCTCTTGCAAGCCTGATATAACCCGGATCATGCCTGGTTAATCCGGCCACGCGGGTACCTGCATACAAGTTATAGAAATCCTTCCGGCATACGACATACATCGGCCGGGACTCAGTTAGGTGGACATCCTTCGGTCCGGGTTACTCCGTGATTCGGCCTGCCTTGAGGTGACCCGGCCAGCATTCGCTTTGACCTTGCCGTACCTCGGCTAACTCGGCCTTTATACCCCAGCGTGACCCTACCCGGGGTATCCCCCCAACATTAGTCCCCGAAGCTGGTGCGGTCATAGAAGCTCTAGCTGCTAAGGCCACGGCAGGTTCAATTTACTAAGCCTTTTGCTCCCTTTTCCGAGTTACCTCATATCCCGGATTTCATTAGCTAGCTTATCTCTTGGCACATTCCGAGTTTTCACTCGCTGGCCAGGTCACCCTTTAGTTTTCCGGGTTATCCTTCCTTCTATCGTACGCTTCCCCACGTGGAGGGTAATCATTATCTTGCCTCATTTTAAGGGTCTGCGTCAGTTACTGCACTTAATGTCAGGTGTTACTGTTGCATACGTCACGTCGCGTCTATCTCCTCGTTAACTGTATAATCACGTCGCGCCGTGGGATCCCCTGCGCCCTGTGGTCTGTCTCTGATTGGCTGACCCGGTAGATAAACGGCCACACCATGTGGCCTAGACGCACCGCTCGATCCCACTACCCTGCTAGGGCGTGGTTAAATAGGGGAGGGGCGCGCCCCTTGGTCTTTTCCCCTGCTCGCGCCCCTCTGCCTCTTCTTCTTCTTCCGCCTCGCGACAGTGCCGCCACCGCCGCATCTGCTCAGCCGGGTCGCCGCCGCACCGTACCTTTTCGCACCTGCATCGCTGCCGCTCCTGCACAGCTCCACCGCCACGGGTCCGCGCCAGTCCAAGGCTCTGGCCCCACCTCCGATAGGGCCGGTGAGGACAGCGATCTAGACATGACTGAAGAGGAGCTCACCGTCGCGGAAGAGGAGATGGAGGAGGGGGCGGAAAACGCAGAGCGCGGCGCCTGGGCTGGTTCTTGGGTGTGCTAGGACGACCTGGACTGGCTCTACCGCACCCACCGCATCCCGGAGGGCGTGATTGCCCGCCTCGCCTCCGAGGAGCTCGCTCCCTCACCCAATCCAGGTGAGTTCGTCGTGTTCCTCTCCCATTTTCAGCACGGCTTCGGCCTTCCCGTTAGCGATTTCTTCCATGATTTCCTCAATATTTACGAACTCCAACCACACCATCTCCCGGAAAACGCCATCACATCCCTTTCTTCCTTTGCCTCCACCATCGAAGGATATGTCTGTTTGTGGCCCACCAAAGAGCTTTGGATCCGGTTCTTCGGTCTGCGAAGAAACGTGATTCCGAATAAACTGCTTGGCCTGGAGGACAAACATCTGACACAGTTCGGTGCTGCCTCCATTTCACCTTGGAAACAGTCCGTCTTCCCCTGGGTCATGGGGCTCGGTTCCTCCAAGGGCTGGGCCCGAACTTTCTTCTATGTCAGAACCAGCACGGATGAGGATCTGATTCGGCTGCACCCCTATGCTCCGGGTCCTCCTAATCCAGATTTGTGGGACCGGGTTTCCAAGAAACCCATTGTCCTGGCGAATCAGGTCAACAAGCGCTTCCAGGAGTTGAAGGATGCGGGGCAGCGCAACGAGGACACGATGATCACTTTCGTCCGCAGCCAGATCTCTCCTCTCCATAAGCGCACACACAAACTTTGCCACAACCAGACTTCTTCCTTTTAACTGAACAACACCGAAATATTCCGCCGGGTCAAGGCCCTTTTTACGACCGACAAGGACTTCTCCGCTGATTGGGAGTGGGGATTGGAGCATTATTGCCGGGACAGGCCTCCTCCCACGATAAATCTCGTGATTCAATGTTTTTCCGAGTTATATTCTATGTCAAAGTATGTTGCTTATCTGATCCTTCTATATTTCCTTCTTAGTTGTTTCTTCAGCAGACCCTCGAAGATGGCACCAAGCCTTCGCTCAAATGGGCGAAGGATCGACTTGTCTCGGACGAGGAGGAGCCGAATCAGGAGATGTTCCTATCGTTCCCTGATGCAACCAAGCGACCCACTGGTAACTTCTCTTCCTTAAGAGATTGGCTTGATGATGAAGATGATTCCGATGTTGAGGTGATTGAAGCATTTGACGGTGTACCCCTTTCTTACGCCTTTCCGGCTTCAGCTAACCCGGCTGGGAAGATCCACGAAGATCCTCCTCTCGCCACGGGTGAGCCTATCCCAGTCCCGTCAAAGAAACGGGCAGTTGCTTCTACTGCTTCTTCCGGACCTTCTAAACCAACCAAGAGGCGAAAGAAGTCCACAGACAAAGTCACCACCAAGCCTCCGACTAAGGTCACGACTCGGAGAGCTTGGAAGCCCAAGGAGCCATTGACTTCTGATGAGTAAGTCACCTTGTTCTTCGTCCAATTCTCTCCTTCGTGCTTTGCTATTCACATGCTTTTCCTTTGTTATAACTTATTATTCATCGTTTGATTTGGTAGGGCTGCAGTGGAGGTTCCTCAGAGCAGCTAGAGCATCTCCTCCTCCTTTCGGCATAGCCCATCTCCCCCTCGCGGCGACGATACACGCCCGCTGAGCCCCATTCAGGAGGGTTCAGCGGCTGCTCCGGGTTCTAGCCCACCTCGTCCTGAGGAGGGTGACCTTGGAGCAAGGGGAAATGGCTCCGCCGAGGCAGCGGATGCTCCCAGCTCCTCTTCGTCTCAGCCACAACCTGCTACCTCCGAGGTACCAACAGCACCCCCGCCAAGACCAGCACCAGCACAAGCACCAACGCCAGCACCAACAGCAGTAGCACAAGTACCAGCAACATCACCAACTCTTTCTGCCTCGTCCGGTCTTCCAAGACTCGGCGAGAAGGCCCAGTTAGCACTAAGGCTGCACCCAAGACTAAATCCGCAGCTCAAACCTCAACCTCTCAGCAGCAGCCTAAGGCCAAGAAAACTTCTGACGCCGCCAGGGTAGCATCCATCGAGGCTGGACAACGCACGCTCGCATCCATGCTTCCGAAGAAAACTCCACCGAAGAAAGATGTCCCCTCCGAGTCAGCTGGCACGCAACTTACATTGCACACCAGCCCTGCTACTACCCAAATTGAAAGGAGGGAGGCCCACGCCAAGGGTTTGATTGCACCCCATATGCTTAGTGGAGAGCGCTATCCCCTGGCGAATATGTCAATAACTGGAACAACGCGGAGTTTGTCAATCCCACCGACGATCTTCCGGAGAAATTTGGGCCCGCGGAGTTTAGCGCGCAAATGAACACAGCAGCTAAGGCTATTAACCTCGCCGGCCGGATGATGGAGGTATGCTACTTTGTCTTTTCTTTAGCATGCACAAATGCTTAGAGATATATCCATTAGTCCCCGAGCCACCGGGGGAGTAACCTGTTACTCGGCCGGATGCTCCTTAGAGAACTAGTGTAGCTCCTTAGTAACTTCGGGTATGCACACACCTAGAGCCGGGTTAAGTTCCACTTGGCCCGGATCTTGTACACTTTGAATATGCACACACCTAGAGCCGGGTTAAGTTCTACTTGGCCCGAATTTTGTATACTTCGAATATGCACACACCTAGAGCCGAGTTAAGTTCCACTTGGCCCAGATTTTGTACACTTTGAATATGCACACACCTAGAGCCGAGTTAAGTTCCACTTGGCCCGAATTTTGTACACTTCGAATATGCACACACCTAGAGCCGGGTTCAGTTCCACTTGGCCCGGATTTTGTACACTTCGAATATGCACACACCTAGAGCCGGGTTAAGTTCCACTTGGCCCGGATTTTGTACACTTCGAATATGCACACAACTAGAGCCGGGTTAAGTTCCACTTGGCCCGGATTTTGTACACTTTGAATATGCACACAACTAGAGCCGGGTTAAGTTCCACTTGGCCCGGATTTTGTACACTTCGAATATGCACACAATTAAGTCAACTTTGCTTTTCTTAGGTTACCACCAATCGTCGGAGTGCTGAGTTTCAGCGCCTCTTGGGCACACATAAGGGGCTGCGCTCGAAATATTATGTACTTCTTGCTGAGTTCGACAAAAGGGGTAAGTTTTCTCTTTGCCTTTTTTCCCCATCTTTCTTTGTCTTTCCCTGCCGGATTAATTTGTCATTCGGATTGCGCAGCCGGAGTGGAGGCCGAAAACACCATCATGAGGAAGAACTTGGAGCAGATAAAAGGTAAGTCAGTTTTGATTAATCTTCTTCTGCGCTCTCTCTCCTTTTCTTCTTGGCTCGGCAGATATCTATGCCTCGGCTCTGCCGGGTTAACACACCGTTGCAGCATCCCTTGAAGATAGTGTGCCCGTGCCTGATATGATGCTGCATTTTCTTGAACAAGCAGGGCAACATCAGGCCAAGCTCAAGAGGAAGGATGATGAACTTGCCATTCTCCGGGCCAAGGATGATGAAATTGCTAAGCTCAAAGCTGAAATGAAAAAGCTCAAGGCGCTCCACCAGACTGAAATGGAGAAAGCTGGCCAATACTTCACCGAGGAATGAGAACGTCTCAATCTTCAACTTGCCAAAGACCAAGAGCTGCTGAAGGAGGCTGACATCAAGCTTGAGTCGGCAAATGTTGAACTTGAGAAACTTTGGAAGAGGCGTGCTGATCGCACCACAGAGCTGACCCGGATCCACAGTCATATCTCTCGTAAGTTCTTTTCCTTCAGCCGACATGAATCTCTCCGGGTCAACCTCCTTTACTTATTTCACTTGTCTTGTTTTCAAGCAAATTTCCAGAGGGCGATGCTATTGCGGTTGCTGCCGTTACCAAGTTCCGCCAGCAGAGGGGTACCCCAACTGTCCCTGGCGCTGAAAACATTCCCTATGACATGGAGGACTTGCTGGTCAGCCTATCCTCTCGCATCGAGATCGTGAAGAACTACGGTTCGGGTCTCCTAGATGCAGCAGTCCGGATCTTCCGTGCCCTTTGGCTTGGTGAAGATGCTCCGGAGGGGTCCACTACTCTGATTACCAAGTTAATGGAGTGCGAGACCCAGCTTGACCTCTAGAGGGAATCCGCCGCACGTGCCGGAGCTGAAACTGTCCTCCACTTTGTTCTCACATGGTACGAAAAGTTAGACCTAAAGCTTCTCGAGCGCCTGCGCACCGGATCAAAGTGGTGATCCGGATTGGGTAGCTCGGCGCAAGGCTTGCGCCCACAACCTCATCCAGTTTGCCCCCGTCCATCAATGGAATGAAGGACCAAGTTTCCTTGGTGCCGTTGACGATGAATACGCCGAAGATGGTTCGGGAGACGAGGAAGAGGATGAAGCTTCAGATATTGAAGAAGATGAAGACGATGGTGAGGCTGAAGCCGGAGTTCTGATAAATCCATTTTGCATCACTATTCTATGTCTTAATTCACTATTATTCATTGATATATTTCGTATTGAGAGGTGATCCTTATGTTATTTCATCTGTTTTTGCATGGTTGATGACTTTTGGAGCATGGACCGCTGCAGTCAAGATTCTGATGGAAAAGGTGTTGTTTGGAGGCAAAATTCGCGAAGATCAGAAAATTCAGGAAAATATACGGAAAATCCTATTTTTCCATAAGACTAAGGATGCCAGAAGATGGAGTGGAGATGGGCCACAGGGGACCCACACCACCCCCTGGCGTGGGCAGCCCTAGGCCGCGTCAGGAGGTGGTGTGGCCACCCTATCCAGCCTCTCCCCTCTAGCGTATATCGTCCTGCCGAAACCCTAAGACTCGGGGAGCGACCACAGAAAGATTTCGCCGCCTCTGCGGGGCGGAAAACACCGAGAGAGATAGATTTCTCCAGCAGACAGATTTCTGTCGGGGGAATTCCTTCCCGGAGAGGGGAGATCGTCGCCATCAACACCACCATCAAGCTAGACTTCATCGGGATCATCATCATCACCACCACCATCATCGCCATCAACACCCTCATCACCATCTCCATATTGCTGTAACAATTGTGTTGAATCTTGCATAGTTCATAGGGGAAACTTTCCCGGTGTTGACTACTCTTTGTAGTTGATGCTATTGAGTGAACCATTAAATTATTGTTTATGTTCAGATTGTTATACATCATTATTCCATCTTTGATCATGATCCATATGATGTCTTGTGAGTAGTTCGTTTTGTTCTTGAGGACATGGGAGAAGTCTTGTTGTTAGTAGTGGAGTTATGTTGAGAAAGATTCAATAGATTGTTATTTAAGTTGTGGTGTACTTCTTCTAGTGGTGTCATATGAACGTCGACTACATGTCACTTCACCTATATGGGCCTAGGGGAATGCATTGTGTATTTGGCTACTAATCGTAGGGGTTGCCGGAGTGACAGAAACCTTAACCCCCGTTAGGAAACCATTGCACAAGGGACGTAAGGGTCTTAGAGTTTAAAGCTGTGGTTAGGTTTCTACCTTAATTACTTTCTTGTACTTACGGATGTTTGCAAGGGGTATAATGACAAGTATGTATTAGTCTTGGATGGGGCGGTACATTAGCACAGGTTCACCCACACAACACTTAGCAAGCTAGAGAAGATTAATCAACTATATGAAGCGAAAGCACTTGACATTCTTCCCATGTTTCCTCGAGAACGTTTCGTCATCTTAAGTAATACAACCGGCTTGTCATTTGCTGCATAAAGGATTGGGCCACTTGCTGCATTTATTCCTACTGTCTTTTATTTACTTGTACTTTGTTTACTTGCTTTATCAAAAAGCCCTAAAAATCCGTTTGCTAAGTATTTGCAGAGAATTCCTGATCCATACCACTAGCCAGCACCTTCTGCTCCTCGTTGGGTTCGACACTCTTAGTTATCGAAAATACTGCGATACACCCCCTATACTTGTGGGTCATCAAGACTATTTTCTGGCGCCGTTGCCAGGGAGTGAAGTGCTATTGGAGAGTGGAACTTGTAAAGGAAACTTATACTGTGAGTATTGTTTACTTCTGGTAGTTGCTTTATTTTCGTTATGGATAATTCGTTGAGTTTCTTATTTGGTAATGCTACTACCACTACTAAGGTAGTAGATAAGCCACCACCTGCTGAGAATGATGTTTTTAAAATACCTACAAGAATTATTGATCGTGTTATGGATAACTACTATGTTGGGGATGGAACTGTCCATCCCGGTGATCATTTGCTCTTTATACATGAATTATGCGGGTTGTTCAAGTGTGCAGGTATTACTACAGATCAAGTTAAGAAGAAGTTATTCTCATTATCACTAAAAAGAAGAGCTAAGGAATGGTATAAGCTGCTGAAGAATGGTCAAGCTCTAGAATGGGAGGAAATAGTGCCTCTTTTCTATTCAAAGTTTTATCTTCGTAGTGAGATTCATAAAGATCGGAATCAAATATACAAATTTTGGGCTCTTGATGGAGAGAGTACATGTCAAGCTTGGGGGAGATTCAAGTTACTAATGCTCAAATGTCCCATTCATGAGCTCCCCAACAATATTATTATCAACAACTTTTATGCAAGGCTCCCTCTACATGATAAGGATTTATTGGATGCTTCTTGTGCTGGATCATTCACTCGCATGGAAGAAGAAGCTAAATGGATCTTCTGGAACGTATTCAAGATAATGCTGAAGCTTGGGAGAATGAGAAAGGTAGAAAGTCAGGTATAAATTATGATTATGAATGCATTGAATCTTTTATGGGAACTGATGACTTTCAAAATATTAAAAATGCTTATGGTCTAGATTCTCAAGCTATTGCTTCTTATTTTAAGGCTTTTGCTTCTTACATTGAAGTGTTCTTATGTATCTCAATAATATCAAGTTTCCTCGTTTTATACTGATTTTTTTTATGTTGCACATCTTTTGCCTTCTTATGCAAGTTGCCTCTGGTTTCAACAACTTGTTTGTTTACAAAATTTCCTTGCATAGGAAGTGGGTTAGACTTAAATGTGTGTGTTTTTGCTTCTTAATGCTCTCTTTCACTTCAATTCATATCCCTATGAGAGCTTCTTCAAAATTATCATGCCCATCTTAATAGCTATAAAGAAAGAGCTTTCTGGGAGACAACCCAATTTGTTTTTTCTTTTAGTTTGTTTTTGTTTATTTGAGTCTTGGAAGTTATTACTTCGGTAATAACCGCTCCTTATCCGTTTTGTTTGGTTTTTGTGTCAAGATCAACCTCTAATGAGAGAGAAGTAAGATTTGGGGAAGTTGCTGTCCTGAAACAGATTTTTGTGCTTCACCATAAAAAATCATGAGAGATCTCTGTATCTCGGTTTGACCTGTAATTGTTTGTGCTTCTGCCCCAGGTTGTTATTTAACTTTCGTTAGTTTTCCACTTTTTGAGTTGAGCAACAGAAGATTTTCAAAAAAATTGATCTTTACCTGCTGGTCTGTTTTGACAGATTTTGCCACTCTTGCATTTGCTTCTTTATTCGATTTCTTTTTTGAATTCCTTTTGGGTTTTCGGAAGGAGTTGCTACAGTAGCTTATGTTTTGATGGTTTTTAGTTGAAGTTGGATTCAAAAGGTTTTATCACTTCACTTATACTAATGTTGCTAATAAGAACCGTGTGAAGTTTTGTGTGAAAGAATTTCCAGGAAGTGGAGATAATGGTGTAATAAGGAAGAGAAGGGTTTTATGACTCAAGTAATGAGTGTATGAAGATGAAGATATTGATGTTATTCAAGTGGTGACTCCGGAAGAATCTACTAAATATCAAATTCAATGACCTGCAGAGTCTGTTTTCAAATAGGTAACAGTTCTGGTAAGAAAAGTTCTGTAAAAATACAATCCAACTATATTTTTGCAGTTTTCAGTCAATAAGGAAAGCTACGAAGCGAAAAAGGGATGGAAACGGAGCCAGGGTGGCTCACACCACCCTGTGGCACGGGCCCACCCCTGTCCACGCCAGCAGGTGGTGAGTCCACCCCGGACTCTGCCTCCGACTCATTTTCTCCTAGTACCTTCCTTTTTGATATGAAACTTCGTAATATATAACCCCCTGGATCCCCCGAGGTTCATATATTGTGTTTTCGTCGTGTTTTCGTTTTGATCTGTTTCTGCCAGGACATACTCTTTGAAGGTTTAGAAGCACAATGGTGTCTTCCAAGGATAAAGGGAAGGAGCCTATGGAGGAAGACCTCCAAGATCCCGGGAAGGAGAAGGAGATCAAGAGTGAAGGTGAAGAGGAGCAAGGCCAACACCCGCACACCGGCACTACCATTGCAAGCATTGGAGTGATGGCAAACCCAGCCATTGGAGGGAAGCCTCCTCACCACCGTTCAGATCCTTGGTCACTTCCTCCACGCACCAAGAATCCTTTCCATACCCTTATCCATGAGCATCAATACCAGAATATGCCCAAGGGGAAATTACCCTCCAATTGGGATTTGCCTCGTTCTAGCCATGCAGGAAAAGAAGACTTCAAGGAGGACGAGTGGGGTAAGAATAGCAAGAACTGGAATTCTCAACACGACATGATCATGAGCCGCATTGAGCAAAACTCACAGCTGATTCGTAATCTCACCTTCGAGATTGAGGACTTGGGGAAATTAATCAGAGAGCTCATCGAGAGGATACCACCACCACCGAAGGAGTAATTCGTCATCAGGTTTGGCATCCCCTTGGTTTGTTCCAATCTTGGGGGAGTGCCGCGGTATCACATCACTATATTCTATCTTTTTACCTTATTAGTAGAGTCATATCATGAATAGAGGAGTTATTATGTAGGATGGTTTTCATTAGGGAAGTGTTCCCTCTCTCGTTAGATATGTATCCCTTGGTGTTAGTTGCCGTTATGGATTATTAATGAGAAGTTCTATCATTTACTCTTTTGTATAGCTTATATTAGTTTTCAATTCATGGTTATATGATTGATCTTGTTGTTAGTATTGGTATCACTTTGGGATCATTGAGTTAATTTAGTTGGTTTTGGCAAACCTGGCTCGGTCAGTAGCACACTATTTTTGAGAGTTGAAAGAAAAGATAGAAGTACTCTAGATAAAAATAATTTCATCATCTTTCTTTCTTGATTTGCTCATAAGTTTAGTATTCTCTAGTTAAGATATTTTGTGCTTTCGAGGAAGATTACATGTTTGTTTTTATCACTTGTATGTTTGGTTGTTTCCTTCAACTCTTATACTTGCTACCCAGCCTTGCTAGCCAAAAACCTATACTGAGAGGGTATTCTTCTCGTGCATCCACCTCCTTTAAACCAAAACCTTTGCCATTTGTGTCCACCATACCTACCTAGTAGCATTATTGCTATTCCAAGTAAATTCTTGTTTTATCTACCTCCCAAATTAAATGTGTTATGTGAAAATTAGTGATTAAAGGTCTCACGAACTTGATGGCACACTTTACTTCCTTGCACTTAATAAACTTGAACTATTGTGCTCACCTATGTTGCGTATATGCTTGCACTTTGTAAGTTGTGGATTAGCAGAACCATGCTGTCATGGGGAAGGCTTTCAACATTGCACTGGTACTTCGTACCTAGTTGATATCATGTTATTTTGTCTATGGATGTCATCTGTGTGAAATGAAAAGGGAACTTGTAAGTCCATGGAGTTATGCATGTGTGTTAGAGAAACGCCTGGGCCGCTGGTCTAATCCATGCTGACATGGTGGAAACCTGCAGCGTAAACATATATCTATGAAGCATTCTTCTTATAAAAAAAGAGATAGAGATTGAGAAAAAGAGAAAAGAAAAAAAAGAGATATTATGAAAAGAGGAAAGAGAGAAAAAAGCACCATATTCCCATGGTAAATAAGAAGATTGCTGAGATACTTGTTGTCTGCTTGCCTTGTCATTTTGATATGGGAATTCTTCCGTATCATTGGGCAAGGGGTACCCCGTTGGCGGTTCTCAATGATACACATATGCTTACGATGACAAGAACTTACCGGTGACTAAACCTGAGTAGCATGAGGACCGGCCCTCGTATTCAAGGGACATGAGATTCTCAACTTACAATTTGTTAATGCATATCCTCATATTTGATCACTTTAACCTTAATCACCTAAAGATGCCTATGATAGGGGAAATGAGAGCTGAAAGCTAGTAAGTATCATAATTTTTGGGAGCTCTTTATGAGACTTGTAATCCCTGCTTCCCTCTTTGAAGGGCCTTTCTTTTACTGTGTAGTTGAGTCAGTAAACCTACTCCCTTCTACCTTAGCAAGTATTTTGAGTTGATGTGTTTCATTCATTCATATGATGATTTATGCAATCATGTCTTATGTTCCTTGTTTTGCACATTGCTCTTATCTTGATGTTTACTACTTTGAAAGCTATCATTGAAAACCAGCTATTTGTGAACTCCAGCAAATTATCAACTATTCTTCGACCAAGAGCTAAGTTTGCCATTACCAATTTTGATTCACTTTATGTATCTTTATTGTGTTTCCTTTACTTATTACAAGTTGAGTTATATAATAGTGAGTTGTCTTCTATTATGATCTATGCTTTTGATGAATGTGATGCTTCTTGTCTGTATTCTTTTATCGACTCTTCACTCCATAAACCTGAGGCCATGTTTATTGAGCTCAGTTTCGCTTGAGGAAAAGCAAAGTCTAAGCTTGGGGGGAGTTGATACGTCCATTTTGCATCACTATTCTATGTCTTAATTCACTATTATTCATTGATATATTTCATATTGAGAGGTGATACTTATGTTATTTCATTTGTTTTTGCATGGTTGATGACTTTTGGAGCATGGACCACTGCAGTCAGGATTCTGATGAAAAAGGTGTTGTTTGGAGGCAAAATTCGCGAAGATCAGAAAATCCGGGAAAATATACGGAAAATCCTATTTTTCCATAAGACTAAGGATGCCAGAAGACGGAGTGGAGATGGGCCACAGGGGGCCCACACCACTTCCTGGCACGGGCAGCCCTAGGTCACGCTAGGAGGTGGTGTGGCCACCCTGGCCCACTCCAGCCTCTCCCCTCTGGCGTATATCGTCCTCCTGAAACCCTAAGACTCGGGGAGCAACCACAGAATTTCGCCGCCTCTGCGGGGCGGAAAACACCGAGAGAGAAAGATCCCTCCGGCAGACAGATTTCTGCCGGGGGAATTCCTTCCCGGAGAGGGGAGATCGTCGCCATCAACACCACCATCAAGCTGGACTTCATCGGAATCATCATCATCATCATTACCACCATCATCACCATCAGCACCCTCATCACCATCTCCATATTGCTAAAACAATTGTGTTGAATCTTGCATAGTTCATAGGGGAAACTTTCCCGGTGTTGATTACTCTTTGTAGTTGATGCTATTGAGTGAACCATAGAATTATTGTTTATGTTCAGATTGTTATACATCATTATTCCATCTCTGATCATGATCCATATGATGTCTTGTGAGTAGTTCGTTTTGTTCTAGAGGACATGGGAGAAGTCTTGTTGTTAGTAGTGGAGTTATGTTGAGAAAGATTCAATAGATTGTTATTTAAGTTGTGGTGTACTTCTTCTAGTGGTGTCATGTGAACGTCGACTACATGAAACTTCACCTATATGGGCCTAGGAGAATGCACTGTGTATTTGGCTACTAATCGTAGGGGTTTCCGGAGTGACAGAAACCTGAACCCCCGTTAGGAAACCATTGCACAAGGGACGTAAGGGTCTTAGAGTTTAAAGCTGTGGTTAGGTTTCTACCTTAATTACTTTTTTGTACTTACGGATGTTTGCAAGGGGTATAATCACAAGTATGTATTAGTCTTGGATGGGGCGGTACATTAGCACAGGTTCACCCACACAACACTTAGCAAGCTAGAGAAGATTAATCAACTATATGAAGCGAAAGCACTTGACAGTCTTCCCATGTGTCCTCGAGAACGTTTGGTCATCTATAGAAATACAATCGGCTTGTCCTTTGCTACATAAAGGATTGGGTCACTTGCTGCATTTATTCCTACTATCTTTTATTTACTCGTACTTTGTTTACTTGCTTTATCGAAAACCCCTAAAAATCCGTTTGCTAAGTATTTACAGAGAATTCCTGATCCATACCACTAGCCAGCACCTTCTGCTCCTCGTTGGGTTTGATACTCTTACTTATTGAAAATACTGCGATACACCCCCTATACTTGTGGGTCATCAAGTTCCACCTGCTAGCACCGAGTTTCCTCCTTCTGCTACTGCTCCTTGAGCATGAAAAAACACTTTGAAATTTATCAGATCCCCGATATGCCGGGTGCAGATGTATTAAGCACACATATCATATTTTGCTACTAAGTTTCTCATGCCGGATTAACTTGGGCGTAGTCCCCGAGTTTCACTTTCTTGTTTCTTCAATTTCCTGGCTCGGCTCTTGTCTACCTTGATTCGGTTTTGTGACTTACGAGTCCGAGTTTCAAAAATTGAATTAACAATACTTGGAAACTTTAGGACTTGCTTTAAATAATCCAACATAGTAAAAACAAGGTAAACATAAAGTTAGTCCAAATAACAAATGTTGGCTCGATTATGTTCTTTTCCTTAGTCGTTTTTCGTGTGCTACGCAATTCCAAACTTGTTCTCTTGCTTGCCATGAAGCCAATTCTTATTGGACAGCAGCAAGTCGAAGAGTTGAGTTTTTGGTGCTCACACACTACTAATCCGGCTTAGGTAGAAGCAACTTAAGCCAGCCGACATAAAAATAAATAACTAACACAAAGGATTAATAATATTACTAAGGCAGTCCCCGAGTTACTGCTCGGGGTGCCAAGATTTCATTGATAAACTCATTTACGGCATACATACCGACATATGAGAAACTCGGATACATACACTTCTTTGTTAAGTGTAGAATGGACGAAGTAGAGCTACATTTCATGGACGCTTAGATTCCTCGCCGGACCTATCTGCCTTATTCTTCTCCTGTGGTTTTGCATCGATGAGATAATAAGAATCATTGTGCAATGCTTTGCTTACAATGAATGGCCCTTCCCATGGGGGGATAACTTATGCATGCCAGCAGTATGTTGTACCAGCCGGAGTACCAGATCACCTTCCCGGAAAAATCGGGGGTTTAATTTCCGGCTATGATAGCGTCGGAGATTTTGCTGATATATGGCGGATCTAGACAATGCCAATTCTCTCGCTTCTTCCAGCAGATCAACATCATTTTGCCGGGCTTCTCGCACTTCGGCATTTGTGTATAGGGTGACCCTAGGCGAATCATGCTCTATGTCGACTGGTAATACAGCTTCTGCCCCATATACCAGAAAAAATGGCGTATAGCCTGTTGATCGATTAGGATTTGTTCTTAAACTCCATAGTACCGCTGGTAGTTCTTCTATCCAGCACCCCGTTGATCTTTGCAGCGGCTCAATGAGCCGGGGTTTTATCCCGGATAACACTAATCCATTGGATCTTTCCACTTGTCCGTTCGATGCGGGGTGGGCTACTGAAGCAATGTCTAGCCGGATCTTTTTATCTTGACAGAATCATGCAAATGCTCCTTCAGCAAAATTGGTGCCATTATCTGTTATGATACTGTGAGGGTAGCCATATCTCAGGATTATATCCTTGAGGAATGTCACGGCTGTAGCTCCATCATATTTTCTTATCGGCTTTACTTCAATCCATTTTGTAAACTTGTCAACCATAACCAAAATATGGGTCATATTTCCTCTTGCCGGCTTAAATGGGCCAACCATGTCCAAACACCATACAACAAATGGCCAGGTAATTGGTATGGTCTTGAGCTCCGACATTGGCATGTGCGTCTTGGTGGCATACCTCTGACAACCCCATTGCATTTTCTTACCAGATTATTTGCTTGTTCCAAGGCACTTGGCCAGTAAAACCCATGCCGGAAAGATTTTGCTACCAAGGCTCTGGACGAAGCGCGATGCCCACATTCCCCTTGATGTATATCTCGGAGGATGTCAAGCCCTTCCTCCGGGTCAACGCATCTTTGGAGGACATTTGTGACACTTCTCTTGTATAGCTCAGAATAGATAATCGTGTATGCCTTTGCCCTCCTCTGAGTTTGCTTGAAAGCACTTCTTCGCTGGGCAAAGTTCCATCTTTCAGGAATTGGAATATGGGCAGTGCCCAAGCTGGTACGGCTCGCACCGGGAACACTTCCTCGTTAATTTCCATGTGATCCACCGGCATAACCTCCGTCGGATCATGCTGCGCAGTCCCCGGGTCTTGCGAAGCAGTCCCCGGGTTTGCCGAAGCAGTCCCCGGGTTTTGTGAACCACTTCCCACATAAATGTCCATGGGCACAGCTTCCGATTCCGGATTTGCCGGGATATAGACTGACTCAGACTCTGGGGATGGCCTGATAGATGGTTTTCTGAGGTGCTCTAGTGCTACCCTGGTGGGATTGCTTGTTGGGTTGATCTGAGTTTCGACAGTACGTCGGTAACCTCATTTTCCAGCCAGGGTACGTGGTGAAATTCGCATTCCTCAAAGTATCCTGATATCTTCTGCACATGAAATCTGTACAATGCCATATTTGCATCCAACGCATCCCAATGCTCTGAGACTTGCTGGACTACCAGATCAGAGTCACCAAAGCATTGGATCTGGCGTATTCCAATTTGTTTTGCCACTTTGAGCCCATGCACAAGCGCTTCATATTCTGCAACACTGTTTGATGATGCAAAGTGGATCTGCAGCACGTACTTCAGCTGGTCCTTCTTGGGCGAGGTAAGCACAACTCCGGCGCCTAACCCGGTTTTCGTTTTTGATCCGTCAAAGTGCATTCTCCAGTAGTTCGGATCTGGCAATGGTGGCTCATATTGCATCTCGGCCCAATCCACGATAAAGTCGGCCACAGCTAAGACTTGATCTCATCTCTCCTGTCGTACTGCGGAGCGTAAGGGGCTAGCTCAATTGCCCATTTTGTGATCCGGCCACTCGCGTCCTTGTTTCTCATTATTTTAGAGATGGGGGCTTCACATATCACTTTGATGGGGTGCTATTCAAAATAGTGCTTTAGCTTCTTAGCCGCCATATACACACCATATGCCATCTTCTGATAGTAAGGATAGTTTTGCTCTGAAGCTGATAATACCTCGCTCAGATAATATATTGTCCTTTGCACTGACTTACCCTCCTTGTCGCGTTCTACCACAATTACTGCACTTACAACTCGGTTGGTTGTGGCTATGTAGAGCAACATTGGCTCTTTTGATAGTGGAGAGGCTAACACTGGTGCAGTGGCTAACATTTTCTTTAATTGGATGAAGGCTTCATTGGCCTGCGGCATCCATATGAACTTGTCCGACTTTTTCATTAGTTGATAGAGAGGCAGCGCCTTTTCTCCCAACCGACATACAAACCGACTTAAGGATGCCAGGCAACCAGTAAACTTTTGGACATCGTTAAGACACTTCGGAAATTCTATTCGCTCAATGGCCCAGATTTTAGTTGGGTTAACTTTGATACCTCGGCTGGAGATAAGAAATCCGAGTAATTTTCCCGCCAGGACACCGAAGGTACATTTCTCCAGGTTAAGCTTCATTCGGAACCTCCTTAACTTCACGAACATTTGCCGCATATCACCAAGGAGCGTTTTGCTTTCCTTGGTTTTTATTACCACATCATCTACATACACTTGCACATTCCGACCAATTTGATCATGTAAACATTTTTGCATACATCTTTGGTATGTTGCCCCTGCATTACGTAAACCAAAAGGCATGGTGCGATAGCAATAAGCCCCGTACGGGGTAATAAACACAATCTTTATTTGATCATTTGGGTTCAGAGGTATCTGGTGGAAACCAGAATATGCGTCTATGAATGACAACAGTTCACACCCAGAAGTCGAATCTATGACCTGATCTGTCCTTGGCAGTGGGAATGGATCTTTTGGGCATGCCTTATTCAGGTTCGTGTAATCGATGCACATATGCCAAACCACTGCCACATTCGGATCATCTTTATTCTTTTCCACCAGCACCAGATTAGATAACCAATCCGAGTAAAGCACTTCCATGATAAACCCAGCTACTAGGAGCCGAGCTATCTCATCTCTAATAACTTTTATCCTATCTTCGGCGAAGCTGAGGAGAGGTTGCTTCACCGGCTTTGCTCCGGGTCTCACATTCAAAGAGTGCTCGGCCAACTCCCTTGGAACACCTTGCAAGTCCTGCGTGGACCAAGCAAAGATATCCCGATTCTCACGGAGGAAGTTGACGAGCTCGCTTTCCTATTTCTCAATTAATCCGGCACCAATTGTTACGGTGCACTCTAGGAACAGATCATCTACTGACACTTTCTTTGTATCCTTCATTGCTTGAAATGAGACACTTCCATGCGGATTACTCAGCGCCGGCATATACTGCTGCGCGGACTGAGCCAACGCTGCTACCTCCTGGATCTTTCTTTTTTCTTGCGCAATCACGAGTGATTTGGCCAAGTTAAACCCGGCTGACGCACACTCAATGGAACGTCGGAAGTCTCTACCTATGGTAATTACCCCATTTGGCCGAGGCAGTTTCATCTTCAAGTAACTGATGTGAGTACTTGCCATGAATTTGTTCAGGGCTGGCCTGCCGAGTAACGCGTGATATGCGCTTTCTAAGTTCACAACCTCGAACTCCAGATTCTCAGTCTGGCAGTTATCTCTCATGCCGAACAATACATCAACCCGCACTTTGCCAATGGGCTCAGAGGAAATGCCTGGCACAATGCCATGGAAAGTTGTCCTTGTAGCTTGGAGCATGTTCTCCGAGATACCCAACTTACGCATTGTGTCCACATACATGATATTAATGATGCTGCCATTATCGATCAGTTCCTTTGAGAATGTCACATTGATATTTGGCCTAATGAACGTTGGGTCCAGCACTAGCACATACTCTAGGTAATTTCCTGATCCGACCAAGGCATATACCCCGTCACCGCTGGCATAACTGCATTCACCTCCATATGTCGGCGTTGCAAGCTCTTTCTATCCATTTCCTCCGTGGTAAACACGCAGTAACTTTGGTGATGCTCTCTGTATTCATTTCTCCCCTCATTGCCGGGATATCTTTGATCTGGCTGATGCTGGTTTTCCACCTGATGCACTACATCCCTTCTCTCTTGATTTTCATACCTCGGCGGAGGTGGTGGCAACATTAACTGTTGCGTGTTCGCTCTGGAGAGTAATTGATGCTGGGGTAACTCCTGCCGAGGTTGATCGCTCCGAGGTGCCTGAGCATTCCCCGAACCACTTTGTTCTATCTTCCTCATCCACTCACATTGCCAAGTTGTGTGACCCGCCGGGTTACCCGGATTAGGCATGTGAAATTTGCACGGCAGATCCAGCATTGCCTCATACGTATATCTCAGCCGGTCCTTCTTTTCTTGCCACTGTCTCTTTTGCTCGGGGTCCAAGTTTTCTTGCCATCATTTCTTGGGGTCAATTGTTGACCTCCAGTTTTCTGACGCTGATTACACCCTGCTCCGGGTTGATCTTGGTTTACCGCAGCAACTTATTGCAAACTGTAACGGTAATCCGGTCTATCATCTCTTCTCTTACCCTGGTAATCATTTCGCCGGGATGATCCGGCTCCATCTCGCTGGTAGTACTCCTCACTTTACTCGTTTGCCATAAGCCGGGGTTGAGTCAGATCACCCAAAGCATACGAATCAGCAATCCGGACCGTCTCCACCAGTGTAGTTGGCATATCCCTTTGCAACCTTTGCCACAGCATGCTTGCATATCTGCACCCTTGTGCAAACCATGCTATGGCCTGAGACTCAATCACACCTTCACACGAGTTTCTCACGGTGCACCAGCGGGTTAGGAACTCCCGGTCTGTTTCATTTGGCCTTTGCTTGCACATTGCTAGGGTCTGTAGCCTATTCGGCCTCTGATATGTGCTCGAGAAGTTATTGACAAACATTTCCTCAAAATCAATCCAACAGGTGATACTTCCGGGTGGTAAATTGTTTAACCATACCTTCACTGGCCCCTCCAGCATCTGGGGTACATATCTCACTGGCCATCTCAGATTGCATGTGGCAATTTTCACTGTTGTTGCGTAACTGATCAACCAATCCTCCGGCTTGGTGCTGCCGTCATATGTCTTCATGCCTCTGGGTAACTGGAAGTTAGGTACAGGGGGTTCTTTCATTATCCAGGGCCCAAAGCACGCTGGACCCGGAGGACCTTGACATTCAATTTGCTCTGACCTATAAAGCCGATCCAGCTTTAACCTGGCGTCATCAGGCATCAAGTTCCTGCTTCCCAACCTTGACCCTATCACATGATAGTCCGGCCTAGGGTATCCTGCGTTCACCATTTCCGAATCACCATCATTGTATCTGTCTTGCCCTTGTTGAGCACAATTTTGCCGCATACCTTGGCCGGCATTTTGCTCTTGCCGAGGTGCACTCCGCTGCTGCTGTTGTAGAGGTAAGTTTTGCCCTGCACCCGCAGAGTTATGCTGTCCGGCATTGCCATTGACGTTTCTCTGACCGGCATTGCCTTGGTCGCGGTTACCTCGACCAGCTTCACCTCGGCTGACACTTTGTCGACCCTCATTTCCTTGCAATGCCTTTCCTCTCCCTGCCCTTGCCGGGTCATACGAGACTATCTGCTTGTTTCTCCTTGCCGAGGTTACCACCTTCTCTCTCCTAGGGCCATCATATGGGGATGACGCAGCTCCAACAGATTTCTCCAGGTTTCCCACTGCCGAATAAACGACCTTGGAAGCCCCAGCTCTTTCCGGGTTAGCCCTGAGCAACTCCTCATTCTGTCTGTTAGCGATCCGAACTAACTCGTTGACCCTCTCCTGTTGTCTCTGCCGGGCTTCACCCGTCAAACCCTCCAACTCGGATGCAGTTGCATCTGCTACTCTGAGGTTCTTTGCCGGGTGCTATACTTCAGCAGCCCTATGGACACAATGTTCTCTGATTCTTCAATCCTAGTGTCACCCTCTTTGTTCATTTCACTGATGAGGTTTCTCCCTTTCACCTTTATAGCATCTACCTTATTTGCTTTCGCGTACTCGCGCAACATCATGTTCAACGACTACTGAGCCGCAGCTATCTTTTTCGCACCTTCTAGGATTTTCTGCCTAGTTTTCTCTAACTCGACCTAGGCCTGAGCCGGATCTACCACAGGTGCTATGGGGCTTGCCAAGTTATCTATCGCTTGCTGCAGCACATTTTCTGGCCTCTCTAGTGGAGGACCTCTACATTTCCTTGGTGCCTTGGGTGTTACCTCTGGATCTGGTGCCAGATCCTTGCTCGTGCCAGCGCCAGGCGCCGTCATCATCACCTCGTCGCGGTCAGGGGAGCGAGTGATACGCGCCCCGTAAGCCGCGCTAAGGGGTGGCTCGCCTCCTTTGACGACGTGTCGCGGGTGAACACATGACATATCGACGCCGAAGTAGATCTTGTGGGCTCCAAGCTTGACGAAGAGGCCATTGCACGGAAGAGGTCACGTGCCAAAGCAACCCGCATTGTCGCTGACATAGTCCAGCGCTCCGAAGCACTGCACGAGCCCGGAGACGATGTGCTCGCTGTTGCCGATGATGTTTCCCATCCGGATCTTCACTCCTTCTAGCGCCGATAGCCCCACGGTAGGCGCCAACTGTCGTGGTGGTGTCACGGCAAATGCCATGGATAGGCTAAAGGTGGGGCCAATATGCACTAGAGGAATCCAGGGAGGGATAGTGTGGTGATTCCACACATAGATGCTCTGTATTCACTAGGTTCACAAGGTTTACAATACTCCTTGAGCTGTATTGGGGAGAGGAGGAAGAAGGAGCTCTCTTACTCTCACCACTACCTATCTCCAAGGAACCAACTACTCAAATGCCAACCCACCAAAAATCAACCCCTTCTACAGATGCCCTAGACCTCCTTATAAAGGGTGGCTAGGTCTCCAATTAGGGCATACGTGGAGGCATATTACAAGACGGGTCACTTTTCGCCATCGTAAGCCATGCAGAGGCTATGTGAGCCTCTACGGCACCATCGTCATTCGACACAGGCCGCGTCACCCTTGTCGGCCACACCTCGGTGGTCCTTCCCTCTATCCGCTTCGCTCATGCTCCAGCGTATAGTGACCACCTTTTGACTAGCGAGATACCTTTCTTCTTTTGCAAGCCTGATATAACCCGAATCATGCCTGGTTAATCCGGCCACGCGGGTACCTGCATACAAGTTACAGAAATCCTGCCGGCATACGACATACGTCGGTCGGGACTCGGTTAGGTGGACATCCTCCAGTCCGGGTTACTCCGTGATTCGGCCTGCCTTGAGGTGACCCGGCCAACATTCACTTTGACCTTGCCGTACCTCGGCTAACTCGGCCTTTATACCCCGGCGCGACCCTACCCGGGGGTATCCCCCCAACACTTGGTGTTCCCGGCCGATAGCCGAGAATCTATTGGCTGGGACGTCATTGTTATGCTTCAAGCCTCTTAGGCCATTTGTTAAGTTTGATATACTTAATAGCGTAATTTTCCTTTCGTTGTTTGATGTTTGTATTCAGTGACCTCTGCTTGTAATATTTTGGTTCTTTCGCTCAATTATGAGGTTGTGGTAATAATTTTTGTGTCGCAGGGTTACTGTTGTGTTACTGATTTCTCACTGGATATCCTCGAGCTCTAGGCTAAGATTATATCACGCTAAGGTCTGAGATTTGCCATATTTTATTATCTCATAAATATGAGTTAGAAATAACAAAAATAAAAAGATCCAAAGATATGTGTTTCTGGGTGGGATTTGTTTAACCCTGATCTCGAGGGTATCACAATGATCAAGGTTTCCTGATCATGGACATTAGATGTTGTTAATAACAAGGTCACACCATTGGTGGAATGATGTGATGAACATTCATCCGAAGTATAGTAATACAATCAAGGTCATTATGTTTACATTGCTATAACATGATGCGATGTAACTCTAATCCTTAGACCATGAGATCATGTTAATTGCTGACACCGGAAGAGTACTTTGATAGAATCAAACATCACACCATAATAGGGTGACTATAAAGGTGGGTTTGGGTACTCTAAAAGTTTTATGTTGAGGGTCATCGATCAAGAGTGGGATTTGTCCATCCTGATGACAAACATATATACTCTAGGCCCTCTCAATTATATCACATTGACATAGCTTGCAAGCAAGTGATACGAACACTAAGAATGCTATATCACAGGAACGAGAAAAGAGTACTTGTCAATAACAAGATCAAACTAGGTATGGGGATACCGATGATCGAATCTTGGACATGTAATATATCGTGAGACAAAGGGATTTAGTTACAATGTTAATGGTTAGCACGACCACTAGAGTCATCATTGAATGTGTGGGAGTCAGTATAGATCTCCAGGTCCCGCTGTTGATTATTGATCGGAGAGGGGTCTTGATCATGTCTGCATTATTTGCTAACCACAGGGTTACACACTTAAGGGATATAGACACCATTTGGAGCAAATATGATACCAGAGAAATATTATGAAAGCATAGGAATTATTTCGATGGACACCGGAATTGTTTTGGGTCAAATTGCTAATTGGTTTTGCATGTGATATCAAAATGTTGCAAGGGTTTTATGTGAATGTTTGTTAATTAAAGTAATTAACAAAATTATGAATAAAAATAAATAAAAATGGTTTTTATTTAATGAGAGCTTGCATTAAATTTGGTGGACAATTAATTCAAAGTGAGGGGGAAGTAGTACTAGAGACGGTGCTAATTCACAACCGCTTGATGTTACAGTTAGAGGCGGTCACAATATTACAACCAGCTGAGGTTGATGAACACAACCGGTTGTTTGTATTTTAGGGGTAAACTGCCTCTATGGACCGTCTCTAAGTAACGAGTTTGTGTTGGGTTCATAGCATAGAAAACAAAAAATTCCTACGATGTGAACTACTAAGCACCAAGATCTATCTACTCAGATATAATCAACGGGTGGAGATACATCCATAGGGAACATACCCTTGAAGAGCAACAAAACGTAACAAGGTTGGACTCATGGATGATGTAGTCATTCTCTTGCTGATCTCAAGATCGTGAGGAAGTTTAGAACCACAACTCAGTGGTGCATCCGTGATCGCACACATCTCCGGTCATCCGACAACCTCCATGTCCTTGCTCCCATGATGCAGCGGAAGTAGCAACTCCTTTCATATAAAGCCACCGGGAACATGTATCTCGCTAATCCGAGACCATGGGGGGATAAAATAGAGAGGAAAATAGATCCTTCACGAGGAGGTGTGAAGTGAGAGGAGGAGTGGGAATTTTTATAGGGAGGGGGGGTAGCCCCCTCCCATGGCCGGTGGCCATGGAGGTGCTTCCACCACTTCCTTCATTCATGTGGGTGGATGCTCCAGTCACATAAATATGCATCCACTCACACTTCCACTCACATGCACTAATTTTCCACCAAAATTAATGCAACTCTCATTTAATAAAACTCTTTCATTTATTTTATTCAGAATTTTGTAGATTATTTTAATTAACAAACATTCACATAAAACCCCCTGCAACATTTCAATATCACATGCAGAACCAGTTTCTGTAATTTCACCCGAAACAATTCCGGTGTCCATCAAAATGATTCTAGAGCTTTATTAATCTTTATCTGAAACATATTTGCTCCAAATGGAGTCAGTATCCCTTAAGTGTGTCACCCTACGGTTCGCGAATAATGCAGACATGATCGACACCCCTCTCTGATCAATAATCAACAGCGGGACCTGGAGATCCGTACTGACTCCCACACATTCAATGATGAATCCAGTGATCATGTGAACCTTTAACATCTAACTAAATCCCTTTATCTTGCGATATATTACAGGTCTGAGATTGGATCATCAGTATCCCCATGCCTAGTTTGATCTCGTTACCAACAAGTACTCTTTTCTCGTTCTCGTGATATAACATTCTAGTGATCTTATCACTTTCTTGCAAGCTACATCGATATGATATCACTAAGAGGGCCTAGAGTATATCTATCTATCATCGGGATGGAAAAATCCCACTCTTGATCTATGAGACTCTACATAACACCTTCGGAGTATCTGAACCCACCTTTATTGTCACCCTGTTATGGTATGACGTTTGATGTTATCAAGTTACTCTTTCAGTGTTAGTGATTGACATGATCTCATGGTCTAAGGACTAAAGTTACTTCGTATGATGTTATAGCAATTTAAACACAATGACGTTGATCGTATTGCTATACTTCGGATGAATCTTCATCACACCATTCAACCAATGTTGTGACCTCATTATTAACAACATCCAATGTCCATGATTAGGAAACCTTCATCATCTTGTTAATCAATGACCTAGTTTATAAGAGAGGCATAACTAGGAACTCTTTATTTTGTTTATTAAACACACATGTATTAATGTTTCCAATTAATACAATTATAGCTTGCAAAATAAACATCTATCATATACTTGGAATACAATAATAACAACTTTATTATTGCCTCTCAGGGCATAGTCCCTTTAGTCTCCCACTTGCACTAGAGACAATAATCTACTTTGCATAGTGATAAATCTAGCACCCATGGAGTTCTGGTATTGATCATGTTTTTCCCTAGGGAGATTTTTAGTCAATGGATCTTCTACATTCAGATCCGTATGCACTTTACAAATATTTATATCTCCATCCTTGACATGCTCGCGGATGGAGTGCAACCGGAACTTGATATGTTTGGAATTCTTTTGAGACCTTGGTTCCTTGGCATTGGATATGGCTCCATTGTTGTCACAATAGATCACCATTGGGTCCAACGCACTAGGAACCACACCCAGTTCAGTTATGAACTCCTTCATCCAAACCGCTTCCTGTGCCACTTCTCAAGCAACAACATATTCCGCCTCTGTTGTGGATCCCGCTACCACGGGTTGTTTGGAGCTCGTCCAACTAACTGCTGCTCCATTCATGAGGAATACGTATCCGGATTGGGACTTAGAGTCATCTGGATCAGTGTCAAAGCTAGCATGAGAAACATATCCTTAGTCCTTCGTACATGAGAAACACTTAGCGATTAGATCTTCTTCACCTTCGTACATGAGAAACATATCCTTAGTCCTTCTTAAGTACCTAAGAATATTCTTGACTGAGGCATGTGGGATCTTATCCATTATCTCTCTTTCTTCTTCCATATCCGTACTTTGAGTCTTACTTAATGTCTTGCCTTGCAACTTAGGTAAGAACCCTTTCTTACTTCCGTCCATTTTAAACTTCTTTAAAATCTTATCAAGGTATGTACTTTGTGATAGCCCAATTAGGCATCTTGATGTATCTCTATAGATCTTGATTCCTATTATGTATCATGCTTCACCAAGGTCCTTCGTCAAAAATTTCTTTTTTAGATAACTTTTAACACTATTTAAAAGATCTATATCATTTCCAATCAATAATATGTCATCCACATATAATATTAGAAATTTCATAGAGCTCCCACTCACTTTCTTGTAAATACAAGCTTCTCCGTAAGTTGGGAAAAACCAAAGTCTTTGATCACCTCATCAAAGCGAAGATTCCAACTCCGGGATGCTTGCTTTAGCCTAGTTGAAGTTTGCGTACCTTGTTAGCATCCTTAGGATCGACAAAACCCTTTGGTGGTATCATATACAACTCTTCTTCAATATTACCATTGAGGAACATAGTTTTGGCATCCATCTACTAAATTTCATAATCGAAATATGCAGCAATTGCTAACATAATCCTAACTGACTTTAGCATCGCTATGGCAAAGAAAGTCTCATCGTAGGAAACTCCTTGAATAGGTCGAAACCCCTTTGTGACAAGTAGATCTTTATAGATGGTCACATTACCATCAGCGTCAGTATTCTTCTTGAAAATCCATTTATTCTCAATGGCCTTTCGGTCATGAGGTAAGTCCACCAAGGTCCAAACCTGGTTTTCGTACATGGATCCCATCTCGGATTGCATGGCTTCTAGCCATTTGTTGGAATCTGGGCTCATCATCGCTTCTTCATATGTCGTATGGTCATCGATTCCATCTACCATGAAATTCGCGACAAGATTTTCGTATAGTTCAGAAGCTGCACGTGTCCTACTTGACCTACGAGGTTTAGTAGTGTACTCTTTTGGAGTTTCATGATCTTTACCATTAGTTCCTTCTTCATTCGGTGTAGTTATCTGTGGAACAGTTTCCGGCGATGCGGCACTCGCCATTTCATGAAGAGAAGGTTTAATAACCTCTTTGATTTCTACTTTCCGACTAGTCACTCCTTTTGCGAGAAACTCTTTCTCTAGAAAGGATCCATTCTTGGCAACGAAAACCTTCCCCTCGAATCTGTGATAGAAGGAATACCCAATTGTTTCTTTAGGGTATCCTATGAAGACGCATTTTTCCGCTTTGGGTTCGAGTTTATCAGGCTGAAGTTTCTTCACATAAACATCGCATCCCCAAACTTTTAGAAATGACAACTTAGGTTTGTTTCCAAACCATAATTCATACGGTGTCTTTTCAATGGATTTAGACGGTGCCCTATTTAAAGTGAATGCGTCGGTTTCCAGTGCATGACCCCAAAATGAAAGTGGCAAGTCAGCCAGAGACATCATAGATCGAACCATATCCAGTAAGGTACAATTACTCACAGCGAGTATTTGGGCATGCGATCTAACTCACAGCGGGTTGTGTCTACTCCAAGCTATGGTGGTTTCTCCGTTGGCTCCTCCCAGCCCTTATATGAGAGGATGGGTCTCAGAGTCTAATACAGATCGGTAACAAGTTTGACTACAACTACCCATATATGTCCGTATTATCTTGTTTAAATCGTCAGGTTCCTGGTCTTCGGATGCTTCCAGGACTCTTTATTTCTTTGTGGGCCTTGGGCCGTAGTCTAAGTATGTACCAAGTATACTAATTATGGGAACCCGATAAGTCATACCCATGTCAGTAGCCCCCGAGACTCCATCCTAATTGTAGATTCGGGTTGACTCTTAAAAGACATTTTCGGTGTATGTACCCAAAGATTTATTCAAGTAGAACTTTTTATTTATAGATATTTATGTCATGGGGCTTTTGGTAACACAAATCGGGTGCATCCGATGGATCGGGAACCAGTTTTTTCTCTTGGGAAAAAACATCGTGAACCTACTTCAAACTCAAGTCCCCGATATTGAATTCGGTATATACTAGCATAATTCAGCTCAGGCCGCAAAGGTCTTATTGAGTACTAAATTTCAGGCTCATATTTTGTAGGTACCCAACACGTCTGTCGAGATTTTTCATCGTATCATGGATACAAATAATAACTAGCAGAGCGCATTCGGGTGTGATTACTAAGCCTAGAAGAACAGATCCTGGGGTCTTACAGTTATGTCGAGAGACATGACAGTCAAACATATTATCATGGCGGACGCAGTTCGAGATTTTTTAATATTTTGTCGACTGCCTTGTTTGGCTGTTGGAATTGCTGGAGTTGTCAGTTTATTTATTTATCTTTTATTTAATGCTCTCGATGGGAGTAACCGTCCGAGGATACACTTGTGTAATGCTCATAGGTTTTTCTTTTATCGTCTCTGTTTGGAGGATCTTTGCTGTTTATTTCATTGGGTGCATGACTTGAGCTCCTGTTAGGAGTAGCCCCGAGGCTACAATCAAATATTTGTATTTGAGTGTAGGCTCAAAGAATCCTCATCCGATGAGGTACTCAACTCAGATTATGTTTCTTATAGGCTCCATATATATTTTTCATCGTGTGCATGGTCGGTGGATGGAAGTAGCCCCTAAGGCTATGTTTGGATGTTTGTGTTCGAGCATAGGCTCAAAGTCTTTATTACCTTAGGAAATCTTTCGACTTAAGTCTTTCTTTCTGAATAATATTGGGTGCGCAGCCAGCGCTCCCGATGGGAGTAGCCCCCGAGGCTATGTTCAAATGCTTGTATTCGAGCATAGGCTCAAGTCTTGATCATCTGAGGAATTCACTCAACTCAGGTCTTGAAGTTTCTTTCTCGGATTCTTTTGTTGAATGCATTTGAGGTTTTTCCATTGCTTTCCATCACATCATTGTTGCCGATGATGGTGTGCCTTAGTTATGTTCCAGTGCTCCCGATAGGACGTTTCGGTGGTGGTAGAATATTGATCTTTGATACTCCCTCCATCCCAAAATATATGTTGAAGATTTGTCAAAAATTGGATGAATCTATATACTAAACAGTGTCTAGATTCATCCAATTTTTGACAAAACTGTGACATCTAACTTGGGACGGAGGGAGTATAATTTTTTTCAATGGCTGTTGCGGTTGCATCTTTTGCGAGACCTTTTCGCCAAACTAATGCCCATTGGGCTGAATCAACTACTCGGGTCAAAGCGTATTTTGTGGAGGAGCCGAAGAATTTTTAATATTTTTGTGCTAAGTAGCGAATCCCCCGAGTGTGAGTCATGAAAATAGATTGCTTCAACTAAGCCCCCCAGTATGGGTGTGGCGTAAAGTGAAGTAATGAAATTTGAGACTCAGTTAACATAACTTAGCTTTATATAGTACGTAGGTACATGTTTTTGGCGTGATTGACTAGTCGTTGGCCTTATTGCCTAGCAACGTAGGTTGTTTGGCTGAATATCCTAGACATCGGCCTTATTATAAGTAAATTGCGGGAAATAAATGTCCTAGGCGTAGAAGCGTCGCAGTTGTGCAACGGTCCACGAGTTGGATGACTTGAATCCGATCTTATTGTCTTGGAGGCGATATGCTCCGCCAGAGATTACTTCTGTGACGATGTAGGGTCCTTCCCATGGCGACTCGAGTTTGCGGTGTCCATCTTGTTTGAGGCGAAGGACCATGTCCCCCACAGCGAAGGACTTGGGATGCAGCCGGCGGCTATGATAATTGCTTAGGTTTTGCTGGGAAGTGGTTGCTCTTGCAAGGGCGATGTATCGATCTTCATCGAGTGCATCCACGTCATCTTCGAGTGCCTCTATAGAGGTTTCTTCATTGTATGTTGTTACTCGCGGAGCATCCTGAGTTATTTCTACTGGAAGCACAATGTCGGCTCCGTGGACTAGGAAAAAGAAGTCTCTTGTGTAGCTGTATTTGAGGTTGTTCATAGACTCCATAGGACGGAGGGTAATTCATTGAACCAGGCGCATTTTGCTCTTTCGAGTGGCATCAATAGCCTTTTCTTGATCCCATTAGCCACAAGACCATTGGATTTTTCCAACTAGCCATTCGTTTGTGGGTGGGTGACCGATGCGTAGCTCACTTGTATGCCCATCTCCTTACAATACTCCTTGAATTCTCCAGAAGTGAAGTTTGACCCATTTTTGGTAATGATGCTGTGAGGTACCACCCCGAAACAAAAACTATTGGCTTCATGAAATTAACAGCTAAAGTGGCATCTTGGCTGGTGAAAGACATTGCTTCGATCTATTTGGAGAATTTGTTGATTGCGACGAGCAGAAAGACGTGTCCTCTAGGTGATAATTTGTGGAGTTTACCTACCATGTCAAGTCCCCATTGGGAAAACAACCATGCCTGGGGTATGGGGCCGATTCCACTGCGGGTGTGTTGGGTTTTGTAGAAAATCTCTAGCAAGCTTCACATGTTTGTACTATATCCTTTGTGTCCTAGACCATTGTCAGCTAGTAGAATCCCGCGTGAAAATCCTTTGCTGCTATTGACTGGTTGCTGGCGTGATGGACGCATATTCCTTTATGGATGTATTTGAAGATAAGGTTCCCTTCTTCGGGTGTAACACATCACTAGAGCACACCCGAGATGCTTCTTTTGTAGAGTTCTCCCTTTATTACCCGGAAGGATCTGGACCAGCGGGTGATGCATCGTGATTCAAATGTTTCTTATGGGTGTTCTTCGTTTATCATATATGCCAAAAATGACTGCATTCACATGGTTTCTATCATCATGACATTTTTGGGTTCTTCCTCGTCTTCGGGAGCAAGTGTGTGTTTGGGTGATGGTGCAGCCCCCAAGTCAATCTGCGGCTTTGCCCCCTTATGTGCCTTAGATTATGCGGCTTCAGTGGCCTTTTTTACCTTAATGGAGTTCTCACTGATCTCTTCCTAGAAAACCATGGGTGGTACCGATAAGCAAAGGTACCCAATATTTGCAAGATTGTCGGCTTCCTCATTTCTTGCTATGCTGATATAGGAGACCTCACATTCGTCAAAGTAACCCTCCATAATGATGTACATGTCGTGATATGTGATCTTGTTGTCGCTGATGGCATCTCATTTATTCATTACTTGCTGTGCGACGAGGTTTGAATCTCCGAAGATTTTGAGACGAGTTGCACTGCAGGCTTTTGCCATCCGCATACCGTGCAACATGGCCTCGTACTCAACTTCATTGTTTGAAGCATTTTGGAAACTCATCTGAAGTATGTAGCGCATCTTGTCTACTTGGGGAGATATTAGTATGATGCCAGCTCCCTCTCCTTCAGTTCTTTTAGACCCATCAAAATACATTGTCCATGCACTTAACAAATCCTAGGGACATGCGCTTTGGAGCTCCATCCACTATGTGATGAAGTCAGGAAGAACCTCAGATTTTATTATTTTTCGTTTCTCATATGTGATATCTCGAGGGGATAGCTTGATGCCCCAAAGAGAGACACACCTCGTTGCTTCGGGGTTGTTGAGGATGTTGGAGAGGGGAGCCTCGTTGACCACCACTACCGGATGCTGGGAGAAATAATGGCGCGACATTCGCGCCATCATAAAGACACCATATGCAAGCTTCTGGTAGTGTGGGTACCTTTGTTTGGATGGAGATAATACCTCGCTGAGGTAGTAGACTGGATGTTGGACACCGTGGGTTTTTCCTTCTTCGGGTCTTTCGACGACCAGTACTATGTTGACCACCTGGTCGGTGGCAGCGATGTATAGCAGTAGTGGTTCCTTTTCCTTGGGTGACACCAAGACAGGTGATGTCGAGAGTGTTTTCTTGAGGTTTTCAAACGCTCGTTGGGCTTCGTCGGTCCACTCGGAGGTGTCTAATTTCTTCAATAGTGCATAGAATGGCACTGCTTTTTATCCCAACCGAGCATTGAGATGGCTTAGTGCTGCCACGCGTCCAGCTAGCTGCTAGCTTCCTGTATTTTCTTCGGGTTTTCTTCTATTCCCCTAGCCGGTACGAGGTATCCGAGGAGTTTCCCAACAGGGAATCTAATGGAGCTCTTCGTCAGGTTGAGTTTGATACAAGATTTAGCGAGATTATCGAATGTTTCATGTAGATCATCGATAAAGGTCAACTCTTGCCTCGTTGTAATTACGACATCGTCGATGTAGACCTAGACGTTTCTCCCAATTTGATTTCCCAGGAAGTTTTGCATCATTCACTGCTAGGTGGCACCGCGTTTTTTAGCCTGAAGGGCATTATAGTGTAGCAGAATACACCATATGGTGTGATAAATGATGTCTTGTCTTGGTCTTCTTATTTCATCCGAATCTGGTGGTATCCATAGTATGCATACAAGAAAGAAAGACGTTCGCACCCAGTTGTATTGATGATTTGATCGATCAATAGGAGTCGAAAGTGATCCTTTGGACAATGCTTGTGTAGTGTGGTGAATTCGATGCACATGCTTAGTTCAACCATATTTTTCTTCGGCACACTATCGGAAACTTGCGTCCCGCGAAGGAATAAGGGATCCGACGAGCCCTGAGTTCGTGAGGGGTCTGAACACACGCTCAGGTCTTGCGGCCAACGACGGCGATGGTGGAGCACGCACACGATAGAGAGTGGCACAGGTTTTTTACCCAGGTTCGGCACCCTCGTGAGGAGGTAAAGCCCCTACTCCTGCTTCGTAGTATTGCTCACGTTGCTTCGCGATGGTACAATGGAAGGTGAATGTCTAGGGTTTTAGATCCCAAGGATCGACCCCCATGTGCAATGGGAATATCACTCCTTTCATAGCGGCGCCTAGCCTCTTCCCCAAAATATTGGGAAGGAATGGTCACCACATTCCGGCCAAAGGGATTCTGGTGCACACTCGCACCTTTCGTAGACTAGGTCCTAGTCCTACGCCGATCTTCGGTCCACCACGGCAGTCGCCCATGATCTCTCCCCCTGTGGCACGGCGTCAAGCTTCAGTTGTTTTGCACCAAAGCGACTATGTCGGGGACTGCGGGGTTCAGCTGTCGTCACCCTGCCTTTGGCACCGAAGTGGCCAGGCAACATCTTCCTTTATCAAGGAGGGCAATGCGCAGCGGGACTTCCTGTTAGGTTCTCGTCTTGTGGCGGAACCAGGGTTACAGCCGTGTCTCTCCATGGTGCCTTGTCAAGGAGTTACCTATCTGTTTAGATCTGATCCTAACGCTCGTACCGGTGCGGAGGCCATGTTATGCCTCTAGAGGGACTGGCACCTCTCGAGCCACCAAGGATAAAATGATGTGGGCCTAGCACTAGGTAGGATGGGGTACCCCTTACCAATAGTGCGATTGTAGCCCCCGGGCACTTGACTTGCACGGGTCCGCTAGGGGAGAGAGGAAGTCAAGGGAGAAGCTGATGCTGGGCCCATGTCTGGTCGTGTCTACGCACGATCTCTAGTGGGATTCATTTATGCCTTCCGCACGCGGTTTAGAGTGGAGAGGTGTCCGTTGGATGCAGGAACCGTCACCACTGTTATTTGTCCTCGAAAACCGCTCCTTCAATAAAATCTCGAGCCCGGGCTATTCACTTTGTCTTCTCCCTCTACCGCCTCCTTCTATCCTCCACTGATTCGACCATGGTGCTCAATAAGGTGTGTGATGCTCCGACTGCTGCGGGTCCTCCACCGCCTGGTCAAAGCTCCTTGCCACTGCCGAAGATCGTCAACAAGGAGGGTCTAGAGAAGGTATGGCAGATGGCAGCATCGATCGCGAATGAGTGGGGAGCCACGCGGGCGTGGTGCAGATCGACTAGCAGAGGAGGGCGCCCAGCCACCGTGTTCCATGTCTTCATGCACTCTATTGTCGCTGGGCTAGTGCCCCCATTCTTCCCCTTCTTCATCGTCATCTTGGAGAATTACCGCATTCAGCTACTCCACCTCCACCCATGAAGTGTGATCATCCTGGCCTCTTTCGGCTACTAGTGTGAGGCCTTCGTGGGTGTGACTCCTTTAGTGGTGTTGTTCCAGCATTTCTTCAGCCTCCGAGTCCTGAGGTCGGAGGAGTGCCTTGGCGGTGTAGGAGTTTCCGCCGATGATAGTGAGCGTTTTCTCCTCATCTCCATTCAGGGGGAAACGACCGAGTTCCACCGAGATTGGGTCCTCGTGGACGCCATCGGGGCACTCCCGCAATTCCGCGTTCTTGCTGGGCCAGCGGTGGAAAACCATGTATGTGCCTGGGAGGATGCCACATGTATGTGACATGGTCCCCTAAAAAGACATGTGTCATCCTTGAGGGACTATGGTTGGTGGTCCGGGAATTCCTCTGGTGATAGTTTGCTCCTCTACAGAACCACAACAAAGGCATCTGGGCCATGTATGATGGCTAGGACATGATCAAACTGTCCGGGGGCGTTCTTCGGGACGACACCGTGGTCGCCCTATTGCACCTGCTCCTTGGCGAGGGTGTCATGCTTGATATTCTGTTGGAGGCTCGTCCCCTGTATCTGGTCGGTGATGCAGACATCGCGCGCTAAGGGCTTCCCTCCTTTGATCAGTGGGGGAGAGTGCTCGAATTCCGGAGGTGCAGGAAGTCCCTCGCGCCCCGAGTCTATCCTAGAGTTCCGTGGGAGAGCTGGACGACGAAGTTGTGTCGCCGACCGGAGGCGCCGAGGCATCCCGGTCTGTCCGTCAGGGAAGAGTGATCCATAGCGTGTCTTCCTCGGAAGAGGATGTCGATGACTCTGTGAGTACTACGCTTTGCGCCGCCCGTGGCGGTGGGAGTAGCCTACTTTGTCCCACCCCGGGATCAACGACATGACTTCTAGCGGTCCCTTCGTGGGAAAGAAACTCGCAACTGACGAGGGTGGTGCTTCCATCCCCTAGGCTGAAGAAAGGGCATTGGTCTTGCACCGGCTCCGCAAGCGGAAGGTGAGCTTTTCCCATAGGGGTTGCTTTTGCCCTTACCATCTCTCCAGCCCTCACTCCCATTTTTCCCTATTTGCGCCTCAGCTCCAAGAAAAATAGGAAGAGAGCAAGGATCTCATTGTTTGGGAAGACTGTGGGGGAGTCTGGTCCGGCACGTGCTGCGTGTCTCTCGCCGGGGTCCGTGAGAGGGGGTGGCCCACGAGTTGAAGATTTGGTCGCGCACCCGCCGAAGCGCGGCACGATTGACGCCGAGGCTGACGCTGATGGGGGAATGCCAATCAGGGTATACCCACGGAGCAGAGTCACCCATGGCGAGTGGGCTCGCGAGAACCGGCGACCAGGCCCAGCCTTCCCAGGAAGAAGGAGAGCATCCCAATCGACCCAAATGGCGACTCCACGACTCGCCAAATACGGCGACTGGCGCATATTGGACCCAGGCAACTCACTGACTGGAAGTCCAATATAGAGACTCCAATACAAAGCTCATTAGCACACTTGTAAACCCTAATTGGCTGCATATATAAAGCCACCAGGGCACCCAACAGGGTACGTCATATTAGATATAGTCTCTCCCTCTGCCTACGGAAGCTCCCATGTAACCAATATATGATCATATACTGGATTGACAGCAGGATGTCCTCCACCGAGGGGACGTGAACCTGGGTACATCGTGCGCCAATCTCGCTCCCGGATTCTCATACGTCGACGTGGGGCAAGCGGTGCTTGGAGGCGATGATTCGTGCAGGATCCTCAAATTCATCATCAACATATGTGTGTGATTAAGAAAACTGTATGTTCTCGTAGGCGCAAGGTCCAATCGGATCGGTGGCGCCGTCGTCGCGCCACGACGTCGCGCTCCAGGGCAGCCTCGAATCCGGCCATGCTATTTTATTTGCACTTGGCCATGGCATTTGTCGCATTACCAGCTGCAGCGCATAGAACCGCACCCCAGACCGGGATCTCGCCTACGCGTGCAACTAAGCCGAATCGATCAGCTATGTATTAAGGACGAGCTGGTTTGTTCAGCGTACATCATCGATCACCACCACATGGCCTTGTCCTCGGCGAGGAAAAAAGCTGCATGGAAATTACAAGCTCTAGGAGCCATGACTAATGGGGTTTTCTGATTCAATCTCTCTCGTTAATACCAATTAATTAATTATTTTAAACCTCTGGTGCGATGATTTTTCTGCATGTATGCAGTGTCTGGACAATCTGCACCGTGATCCAGGGCAATCCTGCTAATTTGGATCAAAGAACAAGAGGCACATAGCCATGCGATACATTCACGGAATTAGCATGGAATTATCTCTCCACTCAAGCCTTTTTCTAATTGCTACGTTATATTCTGCTAATTAATTGTTTTGCATGTGCAAGTGCTTGTCATGGCAGGCCGTCTCCGGTCTCCGGCCTTCTCATTGTCGCAACCAACTACGGCAGTGCGACTCCGTCGTCGTACCGGTTTAGTCTGTGATGCCGACTCCGTTGTGCTGACTCCATCCAGCCGCTGCGCTGACCATCTTCATATTCACCAAGTACGGGCTCGGAGACTCACCCGCCGCGGACTCGCCATCGTGGACTCGCCATTATCGCGGACTCACTGTTGGGTACTCGCCGCCATCGCGGAATCGCAGTCGTGGACTTCCTGCCGCGTACTCGCAATCATCCCGAACTCGCCGTCATGTACACGCCATCACGTTCTCACCGCCGTGGACTCGCCGCCGTGGATTCGCCATTCGCCACCTCTCGCAGACTTGACTGCTCGGGACTCCCCCACCGTGGACATGCCACGGTTGCGGAGTCACCACGTCTGGCGACTTGCCCATCACGAACTCGCCAAGCTATCGGCTACACGCTGCACAACTTCGCTATAGCGCGACCTCCGTTCGCCGCATTGACCCCATGTCCGCCACATCGATATCGCCATAGCGCGACCTACATCCGTCGTGTCGACCGTGTCCGTCGCGTCGACTTTGCCATAGCTCGACCTCCGTCTGCCGTGTCGACCCCGTGTCCACCGCGTCGACTTCACCATAGCGTGACCTCCATCCGCCGCGTCGACCACGTGTCCGCTGCATTGACTTCGCCAAAGCACGACCTCCGTCCTCCGCGTCGACCCCGTGTCCGGCGCGTCGACTTTGCCATAGCACGACCTCCGTCCGCCGCGCCGATCCCGTGTCCGCCACATCAACTCCACCAAAACTCTCATATACTTCCGCTACGTCGAATGTTTACGCCGCGCCTGCTAAAGGCCCCTCATCGTATGAGTCACCAGAGAGGGTCGCATGCCACGCTGCATAGACTCACCACTGGGTTTTCAAAGTGCGACTCGCAATGGCCAAGTAGTGCGGACGAGGACTCGCAAACCGAGTCTCAGATCATCCACAAAAAACGCTAATCAAGAGCCATCATTGGGGTCGCCTTGCTCGACTGGCCTTCCGGGCCAAGACAAATGGCAGTGCTACATAAAGAGCAACATGACCTCCTCAACCTTAGACAGTGCGACTTGAACGGCTAAGTACTACGGACGAGGACTCGCAAACCGAGCCTTGGATCGTCCAGGAAGAACTCCAAGGCGAGAGCCATCTTTAGAGTCGCCAAGCGACTGGCCTCCCGGGCTAAGAAGAGAGACTCACTAACAAAAAAAGCGCAATCAATCCCTCCCAACCTCGGATGAGTGACTCGCCACACTCGAGGACTCTCGCCTTACGGATTCAGCCTTTGTGGACTCGCCACACTCGGTGATTTATGAATCGCCAGTCTCCGAAACTTGTCAAGCTCTCCAATCGCAATACTTGAGAACTCGTCGCCCTCGCGGACTCATTGCTCGGGGACTCGCCACACTCGGGGACTCGCCGCCCTCGCCCTCGTGGACTCGCCACACTCAGGGACTCGCCCTCATGGACTCGCCACGCTCAGGGACTCTCCCATCGGGTATTCACCCGCGCCGGCTCGCCGATGTCTTCATCAATGACTTGGTGGCATCCACACGTCTGCTACTCGTTGGCCCCTACTTCTACAATAACGCGACGATATCTTCACCACGACTGGGAAGCCTCTACGAAAACAAGATAATAAGGCGTTGGTCAAACTTCTCTGAGGGGCGACTCCGCCCAATGGTGACTCGCCTGGTACGTCGACTCGCCTTGTTGAGTGAACTACTTCGTGAGCTATTTCTCTGTTTCAGGAGCTCGCCAACGACTCCACCCTGGAACCGCCTACGCTGATTCAGTGGCTTGAAGTCATTGTGGAGTCCCTGACACGCTCAGGGACTACTGATGGGGGAATGCTAATCGGTATATACCCATGGAGCGGAGTCACCCATGGCGAGTGGGCTCACGAGAACCGGAGACTGGGCCCAGCCTTCCCAGGAAGAAGCAGAGCGTCCCAATCGGCCCGAACGGTGACTCCATGACTCGCCAAATACAGGCGACTGGCGCATACTAGACCCGGACGACTCGCCGACTGGAGGCCCAATATAGCGACTCCAATACAAAGCTCATTAGCACACTTGTAAACCCTAACTGGCTACATATATAAAGCCACCAGGGTACCCCAACGGGGTACGTCATATTAGATTTAGTCTCTCCCTCCGCCTATGGCGGCTCCGATGTAACCAATCTATGATCATATACTGGATTGATAGCAGGATGTAGCGATCCTCCATCGAGGGGACGTGAACCTGGGTACATAGTGTGCCAATCTCGCTCCTGGATTATCCTACATCGTCTCGCCCTTTCCTCTATGTAAGCTACCCCGTAGCATCTACCGTGGTCAATACCACGACAGACGCATTTGTCCAGACCGCAGCGAGGGAATAAAACAACTCCTCGGATGCCTTGTGGCTCTTGACACGGTCGTGCTCGGCGGAGGTGGGTGACGCGGACGCGAGGCTCAGACAGGGTGACTCGCTTGCTACCTCTAGAGGCGCACATCAAGGTGGGGACACTCACGTGTGAGAGGATCCAGTGGGGGCTCAATAAGCGACCCCGTCTCCGGAGCCCATCAACGACAAGGGCACCGATAGAGCTAGTCCTAGAGACCCTGCGACTGCGGGGCCAGATGCTCGTGCCGCGGGATAGCTCGTGCTCGAGTTGTCCGGGAGGAAGGGTCAACTCCATGTCTTCGTGGAGGTTACGACCAGTTCCTTACGGATGTGGCCGTAGAGGAGCATCGACTCGCGGAGGCGTGGCATCGCCTTCACGAGGGATGGGAAGTCCTCAACACAGTTGTCGGGCTATGTGAGCGACGTCGGGAAGCGAGGATCCCCCGGGCCCTGGAGACCCTTGACGGGACCAGGTGCGGGGCTACAAGGGTCCCGGCCCTGGCTCGAGGCCTGATCTAGACCGCTGGGATGGGAAACCTTGGAGGTGAAGATCTTGCTTGACAGGCACAGGAGTTGTTGATTTGCGAGTGCGCGGTTGACTTCTCAGAGAAGGATGTCGAGGACGATCATCAGAGGATCCAGCAGAGGGATCTAGAAGTGGCGCAGTGCAAGGAAGCCGTTCGGCTCCGGGAAGATGACCTTCTATTGGAGCACGGTCGGCTGGAGTCACTAGAGGTTCATTTGGAGGTGACCCCCAAGAAACTTGATAAGCGCGGGCGCGACCTGGAGAACATCAGCGCCAGGACTATGGAGCAGATTCATTGCTCCCATGAGAAGCTCATCAGCGAGCGGAGGCATATGAAGGTGGACAACGCCAAGGCTCTTACCTCAGGCCATAAGGTCCTCTGAGAAGAATATGCGAGGAAGCCTAAAGTCCTCCAATAGGACTATGCGAATAAGGTCACTATCCAGGGGCAACGCTTCCAAGCCAAGAAAACCAAGATGGTGGTGACTCAAAAGCAGGTGGAAGAGCGCCTGACTCACGCCCTCGCTGAAATGGAGAAGTGATGGCCCAAAATATATGGAGCTCATTGGGGAACCCCAAGAGGAAGGTATGATGAGCACAGCAGCAAGTTTTCCCTCAGTACGAAACCAAGGTTATCAATCCAGTAGGAGCAAGGAAACACCCCAAAGGTGTTGCCAGCTGAGCCTTGGCAGGGCGCACTACCGGTGCTAGTAGCAACGTGGAGACCTGCACAACACAACCACAGAATTTGTCCCCAACTTGCGTTGAGGTTGTCAATCTCACCGGGTTTGCTAAAAACAAAGGATTAAACGTATCGAATGGAAGGAAGTAATAGTTTGCAGAAAGTAACACAAAGCAGTAAACAGTTTGTAGATTGATTATAAAAGAAAGGACCGGGGTCCGTAGTTCACTAGAGGTGGCTCTCCTTAAGATAGATAACATGCTGGGTGAACAAATTAACGCGGGGCAATTGACAAACATCGAGAAAGTATACAAGCATATACTAATCATCTTGACTCCTTTGAGATTTGATTGGGCATTACAACATTATACATAGACCGCCATCCAACTGCATCTATGACTAATAATCCACCTTCAGGTTATCATCCGAACCCCTTCCAGTATTAAGTTGCAAGCAACAGATAATTGCATTATGAATTGCGTGTAAAGTAAACAATATGATTGTTCTATGAACAAAGGAATGTTGTTTTCTCCCAAGTAGCAACTGCACATCTAGTACCTTAGAGATTTCTATCACTTTCCCAGATTACCAGAGGCATGAACCCACTATCGAGCATAAATACTAACTCTTGGAGTTGCTAGCATCTACTTGGCCAAGATAGCTACTAACAACGGAAAGCATGCAAGATCACAAATAACAAAGACATGATAGAATCAATAATCAATCTGAAATAACATCTCAATATCCATCGGATCCCCGCAAACACAATGTGCAGAATTACAAATAGATGATCTTGATCATGAACGGAGCTCACAAGATCTAAACATGATATCACAAAGGAGGAGAAACAGCCATCTAGCTACTACATGAACCCGTAGTCCAGAGATGAACTACTCACGCATCACACCGGAGGCTTGCATGATGATGAAGAAAGCCTCTAGGATGAATTCTATCTCCGGCAGGGCGCCGGGAAGAGCTTCAGATCCCTCCCGATCTAGGGACAGAGACGACGGTGGCTACAGACTCTTTCGTGGATTTTTGATCGGGTACTTAGGGTTTCCGTATTAGAGGCAATATATAGGCGGAAGGAGAGGCCGAGGGGGTGCCTAGGCTGGCTACACCACCCCCTGGCGTGGGCCAAGCCTGACCGTGCGGCCAGGTGGTGTGGCCGCCCTCTGGCCCTTCTCCGTCTCGTATTCTGGCTCCAAGTGTCCCCGGGTAAAATAATAACTTTGGCTTTTGTCCCGTCCAATTCCGAGAATATTCATTTTCTGACTTTCCTGGAACCAAAAACAGCAGAAAACAGGCAGCTGGCACTACGGATCTTGTTAATAGGTTAGTCCAAGAAATCATATGAAAAGTACTCCAAAGTGTGGACAAAGCATAAGAAAGTAGATAAAACCAAGCATGGAACATCAGATATTATAGATACATTTGCAATGTATCAACATCCCCAAGCTTAACTCCTGCTTGTCCTCGAGTAGGTAAGTGATAAAAAGAAAGAATGATTTTTGAGGTGACATGCACCATCATAAACTTGATCAAAGTATTTGTAAAACATTCAAAGGTGGGATCATAGTACTTCAATCATAACATGAAAGACAAAGTTCTAGCAATAAGACATAGAAACTATGTTGCAACATGAAAAGGCACAAGCAAAAGATTCATGAATAACAATGCTTTGCAAGACGTTTGTTTGTTTCACATAAAGAAAACATAGCATAGTAGTATTCAGCTTGTCCCTCATAGAGTAGCAAATATAATGCATAGGACACCTTCAAAGTTTATAAGAGTGACTAGATACAAATAGTTTAAAACAAGCAGTATCAAGGTATGCATCAATCAACAAGTCTTGGGACAATGCACATAGAACTAAGAATGGCCACTATGCTCTCAAAGTAAGTGCATAAAGATAGAATGTGGACACTCAATATATAAGTGGAAGAAAGGCCTTCATAGAAGGAAGTAGGGATTCAAGTCTCATAAAGAACTTCCAAAAATTATGGTACTTAATAGCTTTCAGCTCTCATTGCCCCTATCATAAGCATCTTGAAGTGACTAAGGTTAAAGTGAACAAACTATGGTGTACATGCTTTACGAAGTATAAGTTAGAAATATCATGTCCCTTGAATATTAGGGCCGCTCCTCATGCTACTCAAGTTTATTCACCGGTAAGTTCTTGTCATCGTAAGTACATGTGTATCATAGAGAACCGCCAACGGGGTACCCCTTGCCCGATGATACGGAAGAATCCCCATATCAAAATGACAAGGCAAGAAGACAACGAGCATCTCAGCAATCTTCTTATTTACCATGGGAATATGGTGCTTTTTTCTCTCTTTCCCCGTTTCATAATCTCTTTTTCTTTTTATTTTTTTTCTCAATATTGGACTCTTTTTTCATAAGAAGAATGCTTCATAGACAGCTCATTATGGTTACGCTGCAGGTTTCCACCATGTCAGCATGGATTATACCAGCGGCCCAGGCATTTCTCTAACACATATACATAACTCCATGGACTTACAAGCTCCCCTTTCATTTCACACCGACGACATCCATAGACAAAAGAGCATGATATCAACTAGGTACAAAGTACCAGTGCAATGTTGAAAGCGTTCCCCATGACATCATGGTTCTGCTAATCCCCAACAAATAAGTGCAAGCATATACAACATAGACGACACAATGGTTCAAGTTTATTAAGGGCAAGAAAAGTAAAGTGTGCCATCAAGTTCGTGAGAGCTTTAATCACTAGTTTTCTCATAACAAGTTTAATTTGGAAGGTAAACAAAAACATGACAATACTTGGAATAGCATATGCTAGTAGGTAGGTATGGTGGACTCTTTGGAATATCTTGGTTTAAGGAGTTGGATGCATGAGTGGAACTCATACTTGGTTGTGGAGGCTTGCAAAAGACTGGGAGCGACAAACTACAAGAGCAATAATGGCCATAATCATGCAGAGCGACAAAACATCATTGAACAAAGCATAAAGTGATACTACAAGTTGAAAACTAAAGGATAATAAAGGCTATGGTGACTTTGGATAGTCATAACATGGTCTGAGGATGCGCCAAGTCAACCCAAATAAAGCATCAAAGGAGAATACCACAATACTATGCTTTAATATGCTAAAACAACGCATGATTCATCCAAGGCACATTAAGCAATCTCAATTTTTTATAACAAGTCATGCTACAGCAAATAATACTAAGCATAAAGCCAAAACAATATCAAGCATGGCATGAAAAAGCATAGGCCACATTCAAAAACAAGCTCTCTTTAACACTTAAGCATGAACTTTCCTACTCTTTTCCAAACCAAACCAAACTATTTGAAAACCAATGTATGAAAGAGGGGGTCCAACCAATTTATTCAGAAAACTACGCAAACCAAGAAAACGAAAAACCAAAACAAAAACGAAAAAGAAGACGCTCCAAAAACAACACAACTGTGCATCAAACAATAAAAATGAAGCGTTTGGAAGAAACCTGGGATTTTTATTGATGAAGAGGGGGATGCCTTGGGCATCCCCAAGCTTTGACGCTTTTATTTCTTGGATATTTATTGGGGTGACACGCATGGCATCCCCAAGCTTGAGCTTGAGTCCATCCTTCATCTCATTACTCATTTCTTCCATACACCTGAAAATTTTCCTTCATACAAAACTTCACATAATCTTTATTAGCAACATTCGTGCACTCAAGATAGTAAGTCTTTAGGTTCAGTTCCAACACCAAATAAAGTTCTATTAAAACACAAACTACTGTAGCACTTCCATCAAAAAGCTCAATTCCCTAAAAGAACTCAAAAAGGAACCAACAAGAAGCAAATGCAGAAAATGGCAGAAATCTGTCAAAACAGACCAGCAGGTAAAGACGAATTTTTTCGAAGACTTTCTGTTGCTCAAATCCAAAAGTGTTGAACTAACGAAAGTTAGATAACAACCTTGGGAAGAAGAACAAAAATGTACGCCTCAAAAGGACGTACAGAGATTTTACACGAATTTTTATGGTGAAGCACAGAAATTTGTTTCGGGACAGCAACTTTCCCAATCATTACTTCTCTCTCATTAGAGGTTACTCTTGGCATAAAAAGAAAATAGAAATGATAAGGAGCGGTTATTACTGAAGTAATAACTTCCAAGACTCATCTAAAACTTTTGGGTTATCTCCCAATAAGTACTTTTCTTTAACGCCTTTAAGTTAGGCATAAGAAGTAAGAAAGAATCAAGTGTTCTCAAATGAAGTATCATTAAGAGCAAATTTTATTTTCATAGGAGAGGCAAAATAAGTCTTCTCTCTCTTCTTAGGGAATTGTTCTATACCTTTCTTGAGTGGGAGTTGATATTTAATGGTGCCTTCCTTCATATCAATAATGGCACCAACAGTTCTAAGAAAAGGTCTTCCCAAAGTAATAGGACAAGAAGCATTGCATTCAACATACAAAACATAGAAATCAACGGGGACATAGGCATTGTTAACCATAATAAGAACATCATTAATACTCCCCATGAGTTTCTTTTTAGCATTATCATCAAGTGGGACATTTAAATAACAATCTTCAAGTGGAGGCAAATCAAGCATATCATAAATCCTTCTAGGCATAATAGAAACACTACTATCAAGATCACATAAAGCTTTGAAATCAAAATCATTCACTTTCATATTAATGATGGGTTCCAAACTATCTTCTTTTTTATAGGAATAGAAGCTTTATGTTTCATCTTTTCTTCTTTAATCTTTATGAGAGCATCAGTAATGTGTTTTGTAAAGGCCATGTTCATAGCACTAGCATTAGGACTTTTAGCAAGCTTTTGTAGGAACTTAATAACTTCGTAGATATTTCAACCATCAAGATCAAAATCAAAATTATCATCTAAGGTAGTAGAACTATTACTAGCCTTAACACTAGTGGTAGTGATAGTAGAAACACCAATGTTACTAGCAATTTCATCTTCTCTTTCCCACTTAGCATGTAATTCAGCTAATAGTCTAACATTTTCATCAATTCTTACTTGTATGGCATTAGTATCCGCAAAGGGATTATCATTAGTTTCAAGTTTAGCAGCCATTTTATTTAAAAAAGATTGAGTTTCAGCCAATGATGCTATATTTCTTTCAGCATTAGAGAGTTTTTCCTCAATAGTTTTATTGAAAGAAGTTTGTTTACTAATAAAGTCTTTAAGCATAGCTTCAAGTTCAGAGGGAGCACTCCTATTGTTGTTGTAGGAATTTCCATAAGCGTTACCATTGTTTGGAGGATATGGCTTATAATTGTTGTTACCAAAATTATTCCTGTAGGCATTGTTGCTAAAATTGTTATTTCTTATAAAGTTCACATCAACTTGCTCTTCTTGAGCAACCAAAGTGGCTAAAGGAACATTATTGGGATCAATATGGGCTTTCCCATTAACAAGCATAGACATAATAATATCAATCTTATCACTCAAGGAGGAGGTTTCCTCAACAGAATTTACCTTCTTACCTTGTGGAGCTCTAATAGTCTAACATATAATTGCATTACGAATTGCGTGTAAAGTAAACAACACGATTGTTCTATGAACAAAGGATTGTTGTTTTCTCCCTAGTAGCAACAACACATCTAGTACCTTAGAGATTTCTGTCACTTCCCCAGATTACCAGAGGCATGAACCCACTATCGAGCATAAATACTAACTCTTGGAGTTGCTAGCATCTACTTGGCCAAGATAGCTACTAACAACAGAAAGCATGCAAGATCACAAATAACAAAGACATGATAGAATCAATAATCAATCTGAAATAGCATCTCAATATCCATCGGATCCCCACAAACACAACATGCAGAATTACAAATAGATGATCTTGATCATGAACGGAGCTCACAAGATCTAAACATGATAGCACAATGGAGGTGAAACAGCCATCTAGCTACTACATGGACCTGTAGTCCAGATATGAACTACTCACGCATCACACCGGAGGCTTGCATGATGATGAAGAAAGCCTCTAGGGTGAATTCCCCTCTCCGGCAGGGCGTCTGGAAGAGCTTCAGATCCCTCCCGATCTAGGGACAAAGACGAAGGCAGCTACAGACTCTTTCGTGAATTTTTGATCGGGTACTTAGGGTTTCCGTATCAGAGGCAATATATAGGCGGAAGGAGAGGCCGAGGGGGTGCCTAGGCTGGCCACACCACCCCTTGGCGCAGGCCAAGCCTGGCCGCGCGGCCAGGTGGTGTGGCCGCCCTCTGGCCCTTCTCTGTCTCGTATTCTGGCTCCAAGTGTCCCCTGGTAAAATAATAACTTTGGCTTTTGTCCCGTCCAATTCCGAGAATATTCATTTTCTGACTTTCCTGGAACCAAAAACAGCAGAAAATAGGCAGCTGGCACTGTGGCTCTTGTTAATAAGTTAGTCCAAGAAATCATATGAAAAGTACTCGAAAGTGTGGACAAAACATAAGAAAGTGGATAAAACCAAGCATGGAACATCAAACATTATAGATACATTTGCAATGTATCAAGAAGCTCAGGAAGGACATGGCCCTTTGTGACCAGAGGGACACCCATGACCAGGTGCTTGAGAGGGCACGGTGCAAGATGTACCAGGAGATCGGCATGTGCTCCACTGCCACCCTTACCGATTTCAGGGTGGTCAATTTCTACAACAGGGCCCTTGCGGACTTTGGTGAGAGTGGCTCCTACTTGTAGCTTTTTTGCTGGATCACTGTCGAGCTGGAGAGGAGGGTCGGGCTGTAACGAGGCTTCCACATTGGGGTTGCCATGTTGCAGGTTGCCATGACTCAGGTCGTCATGACTTAGGTCTGTAGGGGTTCCGCGCATGAAAACAATAAATTTTACTCTATGCCCCTGAACCCCTGAAGCTGCCAGGACCTATCTATTAGTAATACAGTAATGGGAGGGGCTTTTTGCGAACTTACCCTCAAAGACCGAAAAGCCTTGTCAACGCTCAGGAGAGCGTGGTTGATGTAGACGAGCCGAAGCCGACCTCAAGGTCGTGATGAAGTCCTTGCGCTCCTTCTGGCTCCAACGACTTGAGTGCCTCAAGTGTGACATCTCGTGGGAGTTACACACGTCCGGTGCCTGACGATGACTCCCGCTTCCCCGATCCAGCAGCAGTTGCGGAAGTAGAGCTCCCGGATCCAAATCCCGCAGCGCGACGGTGCTCCGCGGTGAAGATGTCTCTCGCTCGCGCAGTCCAGACTTGGGACCACGGTCACAAGAGAGAGAGAGGGGGAGAGAGAAAATATCAATTGGAGGTCCTCCCAAAAGTGGGGAGACCTTTATTGATTATTGGGTTGTATTTTCTAGGCCAAATACCCCACCTTATATAGGGGGAGGGGAGGTACTACCTCCCCTCAAGTCCCGGGGTGGGACTAAAGGAGAGGAGGGGGTGGGGAGGCCGCCGGCCACCCCTAGTGGGCCCCGCGGGGGGGGGGGGGGGCAAGGCCCAGCCGGCCATCCCCCTTTGGTCCACCTCCCTCTCTCGTTTCCCTAATGGGCCTTCTCCCTCTAGAAATTGGCCCATTAAGCCTTTTGACCTTTTAATTTATTTTCTCTTTATTAAATAATTATGAATAAATGATTAAATCAATATTTAACATTCATTCACACATTATCTAATCTCCGTGGCCATGGAACACCTTCCACCTCCAATCCGGACATCCTCCAGACTTACCGAAACCCTTCCGGTTTGCTCCCTTCTTTTCTTTAGTGATTCTATCGATCCTATAAACACTCTCTAAGCATCATCAAGCCCTTAAGCGTGATACCCTACGGTTCGGGAACACTCCAGACATGGTCGGGACACTCCCGCACCAATGATCAACAGAGGGACCTGGATGGCCATGTGACCCCTGTGCGCTCCACGAAGATCTTTTGTCGTTTGAACCGGGATAGTCGTGTCTTATTCCCTTTGTCATTCGATACTTGCATTGCCCGAGATCTGATCATTGACATCACCATGTCGGGTTCAATCTTGTTACTGAACAATGCTACTTAACTCGTCCCGACAAGTGATATCCCCGTGATCCAATCACACGCTGCGCAGCTATTGGATATAACTTCTCCGAGTGGGCTCTTGAGTATCTTCCCGTCACATGGACGGACAAATCCCGCTCTCGACATATATTGCCTCTACGGTTTCCTCCGAATACCTGAACACACCTTTATAACCACCATTTTACCAGATGGCATTTGATGTATCTAAGCACCCTCGGGAGACAGTGATTGATATAGCCTCACGGTCTAAGGAATAGTCTACGAGGATCCATTTCTAATCATGGTAACTTGAACTTCGTGACATGATCGGGTCATGATGTTTAGGTTGGGTATTGGTTCATCATCTCATTCTCCGAATGAGATGACCTCATTTTCAACTAGCATAAATGCCACATGATCAGGAAACATGATCATCTGTTGACCAATGAACCAGTGACTAGAGTTTCACTGGGAACCCCTGGTTGTTTGCATATCACATGTGTATTGATGTTTCCACTCAATACAGTTATAGCATGATATAAAACTTAATCATAAACTATATGAAATATGATAATAGTCCTTACTACTATTTGTCTCTAGGGCATATTTCCAGCAAGGTCTTCTTCAACCTTCATCGGCCCGACCCTGACTTTGCTTGGGAGGAGCTTCTGAAGGAGGTGAGGTACCCCAAGGCGACTCCCGCAGGGGACATCCTTCGCACATAGGAGATCATAGAGGAGCGTATGGCGGCCTTTGTTCTTCTGTTCGTTTGGAGCGAAAAGGGCGATGCTGGTCAAGCCTTAGGCACGGCTGCTAGTGCCACGGGTGACCAGCAGCAGGCCAGATGCCGAGGATTTTGCTAAGGATCGCTCTTCGACTTTGCAACCCTGATGGGATATCTTCGGCCTTAAGATTCTTTCTATTTTGCTGTAAACCATGATTTCTGGTAGTGAGGCCACTTTTTGGGTGTTCGTGCGTGGTGCACTTTCTTGGCCTTGCTAGAGCGGGCCTTTAATTTGTGTACACCACCTTTAAGCTTCGGCTATACCGCTTTAGCTAAGTCCCTTTTGAAGCATGTTATGGTCCTCTATTATGTATTGCTTTGCGGGATGGTTCTTCCCTATTGACCTCATTAGGAGGCGATCGTAGTTGTAAGATGTACGAATCCACTTAAGGAGGTGGACTCTCTTGTAGGCTTCCCCACACTTCCCTCATGAGTTAGAAGTGCGGGAATGGTGCTTTCCTCTGGGCCTCTCAAGGATATGACCATAGGTTTTGCATGTTCCGCCCCATAGATCCCTGAGAGGACCGTAGGACCCGCACACATCCTGTTGGTTTCTCGGGGAGACAACCGTAGGTGTAGCACGTATGATACTCTCCTAGGGTGCGGTGACCCTAGAGAGTTGACCCTATGGGTTACCTATTGAGGAAACCATAGGGCTGGTGTATTTCCTGCTGGTCCCTCGGGGAGCAGACTGCAGGTATTACATGAGTTGGGCCACTAGAGGGGGATACCCTCATGAGCCGCCCCGTAAGTCCCTCGTGAAGGAGACCATAGGGAAAATGCTTATCATGTTGGCCCCTCGAGGAGGAGACCATAGGTCTAGCATGAATTTTGTCCGCTGGAGGGGGTTACCCTCACGAGCTGCTCCATAAGTCTCTCGTGAAGGAGACCATAGGGCAAATTCTTATCATGTTGGCCCATCGAGGAGGAGACCGTAGGTAACTTTGGCTAATGGAGGGGGTTACCCTCATGAGCCACATGTAAGTCCCTCATGAAGGATACCGTAGGGCAAATGCTTATCATGTTGGCCCCTCGAGGATGAGACCGTAGATCTAGCAAGAATTATGGCCGTTGGAGGGGGTTACCCACACGAGCCACCCCATAGGGCCCGCACCTGACCAATTGGTTTCTCAAGGAGCTAACTATAGGTGTCGGGTGTTCTAGCGCCCTGTAACATCTGAAAAATATTGAAATGAGGATATCAATTTCCAAGCAACCAAAATTAGGGTTAACAAAAACTTTTAATTTAAAAAAACTATGAATGCAAGTGTGTGTTTGTTAATGATGTGTGAATGCATGATATGCCATGTTTTGTATGTTATCAATGATGAGAATTGGTTTAAAGAACAAAACAATATCACCTAGGTCAAATCAAAACCAAACCAAAGCAAAAGAAAATCAAAATATAAAGCATATATGCTAATGGTCACTTTTGCAAATTTTAACACTTAGCTCACTTTGAGCATCTCTATCAAATAATTTCAAATATAAACAATTCCATTTCTTTTCTCATCTTGCTAGACCAAGTGACAATAAACACAAGTGAGCTTTCAAAACTTACAAGAACAAATTCAAATTCATTTGGAGGACTTTTAAAAATTGAATCTTTCTACTGCATCAAGATAGCAACTTTTCAAAAACCATCAAAACCATCTTCACTTGGCCAACCCTTGCAACCAGAGACTCTCAAGCTTATGATCAACAAACCCACGAAATAGAATTTGAAAATTTAAATCTTTTCTCTTGCGGCCATTTGATCAAACACTTGCTAAGCACAGTACAGAACTACCTACTCCCCACTGTTTAGATCATTATTGTGATCATATTTTTTACCTCACTCGGCCTCCACAACTCGCCCACAGTCGCCCTAGTACCAGCCCATGCTGCTAAGCCTCGCTCACTCGACCATTTGACTAGTGCCAACCATACATGAGCTCACCATGCCACCCCGACATGGACTCAACGCTACACGTCTCACCGCACTCACCCACGACCGCTAGGAGCTAGCCGTGACCTCCCCGCACCAGCTCGTGTATGCCTTAACCAACACCAGCCCATAGAAACACTAGCGTAGCCGCGCCCATTTCTCTGTCTGCCATGACAAGACGCGCGCCAGTACACCGAGCAATCCAGCGCGACCACACCGTGCCTCGCCCTCCCCTCCCATCAATGCACTCGCCACGATGCCAGCAATCTCCTAGACATGCTCGTTTGACCCCACGCCACTTGTACACGCCGTACGCCGTGACGAACACCCGCGGTACCCGAAGATGACATTGATGTTCCCAACCGATTGAGACCGTGCCTCGCCACGCCACTGTGCTCATGACGATCGCCAAGAAGCACTGCGTCGGCATACCCCCTCAGCCATGCCCATAGCTCACTATAACACCGCCTCGACGAACCCGAGCCAGGCCCCGATGCTCCCCTCGCTGGGGTATAAATAGACCCCTCACCTTGCCTCAAAACGCACCCCACTCGACTCCCCTCTCACCTAGAAACCTCTCTAACCCATCCCCGGAGCAAGGCGAAGCAAGCAGCGCCGGAATTTCACCGAAGTTCACCATAGCAGTGGCGGAACGGAGCCAGCACTAGGAGCCACCGCGACAACCGTTCGAACCACCGCCACCATCCAGATCATCTGCCTGCATCGTTGTACCTAGATAGAGCCCCGGTAAGCCCTCGATGACCCTCGTCGTAGAATTAGGGTTGAATCTCACGCGCGCTGTGCGATGGAGACGATGAGGCAGAGCCGTCGATCGGGCTCTAATTGTGCGGCTTGGAATAGAGCATACTGCTTCGAGTTGGATCAGCCGTTGACGCGTGGGGCCAGCGCAAGTGAAGTCCGCGCACTGTGTAGTTGGGCCGGCCCAGCAGCTTTCTCGCGTGCGCCCACTAATTCAAATATAGGTTTTTCTTTTATTTCAAAATCCTATTATGTAGGTGACTTTGAAATTGAATTCAAGAAGATTCACATAACCAAATTGTATGATTCCAATTTTGTTAGAAAGGAAATGAAAATATCTAAACACTCGCATTGGATTAAAGCATTTTGGAATTTGTAGATCACCCATAGTAAAAATAACAAGGCAGTGACTTTTCAACTTCAAACATTTTTCTAAAATCAACCATAAATGCTTTTGAGTTGATTCCAATTGTCAAAAATCACATTTTCCATGATCTATCTAAATATGTAAAAATATATAGTTTTACATGCAGTAGTCATGGGCTAGGATTAAAAGAATGGCTATATAGTCATTTCTAGTTATTTTAATTATATTAAATGGTAGTATCAAACTTTGTAATACATGCCATCTACTTTAAATCACATTCCAAAAGTATTAGAATATGTGGTGATGACATGTGTCAACATGATCCCATATTTTACAATTGGAGAATATTAAATCCTAAGTATTTTTTCAATGAGTAGAAACTGCATTTCCAAAATAAGATAAATAAGACCATGTCACTAATTCATGTGGTGATTGAGATGATGCTAGATCATCTAGTGTGAGCCTTTGTGTGCTGAATAGAAGTAGCTAAGTATTGTTTGGTGATTGTTTACCTCGTATATTTATAGACGCTAGTACCAACCCGGGCTACAAGGAGGAAGAATTCTACAAAGAAGAAGAGGAGAACTTCGACCACTATACCAACCAAGGCAAGATAAACTATGCATGCTATTGTGATGCAACCTTGATTATACCAAGCCCAAGTTTTACCTTCAAGCATTATTTTTTTCCATTTACCAAAGTTTCTTAAATAGTTAATTATTGGTGATTAGTGGAAAGATAGGACAGATGCCATCAAGAGCATAGAACTAGGCTTAGGTAGTTACACTTGATTCGCACCCCTCAATAGTGACACCCTCATTCATAGGTGCTAGTGCTAAACTGATATTGATCACTTTAGATGGGAACACTTGGAGAAAATAATTATGAAAACCTTAGAATGATGAGTCATTTTATTGAAATGTTTTGACATGGGTTATGAAACAAAATGACTTGAAGATGATGATGAATGAGGGATGTGACCTGACTTTGAATAAAAACTGATGGTTGGGTTCGGATGTGATACCATTCCAGCTTTACCGTACAACCACAGTACCTGAATTGGGTAGGGCTTAACTGGAAGTTTATGTGTCTTAGTATGGGTTCCCTCGCGGAAAAAGGGGTTAAGATGAGGCAACCTCATGGCTGTGAGTGAATGAGGTGACCACCTATGTAGTTCCCGGGATGGCAGATTGCGATGGCTGGGAGGCCAAGCTCATAGGGGAGGTGCCTATACTATGGTGTGTAATTGAAAGGTTATGTTTGATTATCCGCATACCATGTATGATGATTCAGGGATATCCCTAATGGATGTATCGAATGTTGTGGTGAAAGTGTACCACCTCTGCAGAGTGTCAAACTATTCGAATAGCCGCGTCCGCGGTCATGGAAAGTTGGATGGCCATACTGTTCCGTTGTCAGATGTTTTAAAAATGACTTGCGACTAGAAATATGATTTTGACTTGACCACAACAGGGTTGTGGAAATGAAAACTATGTTTCCACTTGAGTAATCTAGACAACTAAAATAGGTATTTACTACTAAGTACTTCTAAAATAAAACTGGCTTATTGCAAACAAGCCTAGAGCTTAGGATTCCTACTAGAATTGTCTTACTTGCATTAGTGATAGTTTGCGAGTACTTTAAAAGTACTCATGGCTTTGTCCCTGGCTATTCCCATGGCCAGACTATTAAGAGGAGTATCCTGAGGACAAATAGCAGGACGTCTATGATAACTAGGATCATCTCCCATCGTCAGCATCTCCTGTGACAATAAAGATGGAGTCGCTACTACGTTTATTTCCGCTGCTTTGATGTGTATCAAGAGTTGATCATGAGATCAACTATTTGTAAGACTATTATGGTTTGTAATGTATGAGGTACTATGTTATCAATTCTGTTATGTCTCACAAAAATGGTATTCCTGGGATTGCGATGTATGGCATAATAGGCATCTGGACTTAAAAGAATGGATTTTTACAAGTTGGTATCAGAGCCATCCTGACCATAGGAGACCCTAGTTAGAATGGACGCCTGAAAAACTTAGTTTCAAAACAAAGGAAGTGAGTATTTATGAAAACCTATTCTCACTCTTACACTTGAGATTCTTTCAAAAAAAGAGTTCACGTGTCCCTCAAAATTCTTGCAATCCTACATAAAATTTGACACACTTGATCACCCACTAACTTACTCATCCTAATTGCTTATAGATGGAAGTCAAGTACAGCAAGTTCTATCAGCTTGGCAACGGAGGAGAACTCGTCTTCGAGAGGGACTTGAGTTAGCTAGCGGAGTTTCTCAGACGCCCGTATCCTGAGTTCTATGGAGTGCAACTCAATGATCAGCCAGGAGGAGAACCGCAGTGGTTAGCCGCTGCAGATCTAAGAGGAAAGATGGAGCCACCCACCTCGGAGAAGATATATTTCACTATGAGGGAGAACAACTGGCTGGATGGACTAGCTAGAGCGATGCAGGAAGCACTTGCCCATCTGTGTGGGCAGAATGTAAACCAGATCAATGGCACTCGCTTCACTCACTACGCAAGACGTGACTCCATGGGAGAACCCTTGGCCATGCTAGGACACCCAGAGCTAAGCCATCATGTGGATCACCTCGACTTCATGCTGCACGAGACCCGCAAGGAGCTGGACAACGCCCGTGCCTATGCCAACCATAAGCACATTGTCCAGGCAGAGAAGAGCCACACCCTCCCCATCCTAGCTAAATAGCGTAAGACACTTCGTCGCCAGCATGACAAGAAGGACCGCATCATTGCTCGCCTCCGCCAGAAGGTGGCAACCGTTGAAGAAACCATCCATGACCAAGAAATTCAGCATGAGGAGAGGGAAGACGAAGGTGAAGATCTTCGTAGAGATAACACCTCTTTCCTAAGTGATGATCATGACTATCTGGAGGACACAAACATGGAGTTCCACACCGACGAGGAGGATGACGAGTTCCTGGATGACAAAGAACCCATCAGTTCCGATGATGAGTAGTATCACTAGATCACTATCGTAGGTGTGAGTTTGTATCCGGTTCCAATGTATCGTAGAATGACAGAATGGTTCTTAAAACCATCTGCTTGGTAGTTGTGGTGTGTTGCTTGGAATGAATGAAAAGGAGTTGTTGGTTTTCAAACCTTAGCAATACTCAAGTTTTAAGCTTTTGAACCATACCCATAAGCGATAGAAATTTCCCTCTTGTCTTATGATCTATCTCAATCTTCAGATGACTCGCGGCAACCCCAGTGGGAGCAACTCATCCCATGATCCGATGGTTCAGATTCTGCAAATGCTAGTAGCAGAGCCGAGCGTCAAGCCAATCTCGCCACTCCTCAGCAGATCACCTAAATGGCGCACAACAACCAAGGCCATGGAAATCAGGATCACCATGGATCTAAGCTAAAGAACTTTCAAAACGCTAATCCTCCTATGTTTAGCAAAACTGAAGAGCCCTTAGATGCTGATGACTGGCTGCAGTCAATGGAGAACAACATAGAAGATGCATGAGTAGATGATGCGGAGCAAGTGTTGTTTGCCACCCACTATCTGGCAGGTTATGCAAGACCCTGGTGGAACAACATTCGTACAATGAACGGAGGACAAATGATGACCTGGGAGGAATTTAAGATCAAGTTCAGCAGGACTCATGTGCCTCTTGGTTTGATCAAGAGGATGAGGGATGAATTCAGGGAGTTGAAGCAAGGGAGAATGACTGTGGTGGAATACCGTGATAGATTTCTGTCTCTGTCTAGGTATGCCCCTGATGAGATTGACACGAAGGCAAAGAAGAAGGAAAGATTCCTGAATGGCCTGCATGATGAGATGTAGACAGTGTTAGTCAACATTCCTTTTGCCGATCTAGAAGCTATAGTGGATTCTGCTATCTAGATGGAAGGAAAACTCAATCAAGCCAATGAGAACTGTAAGCGTCATATGATGCACCAGCCTGGACCCCACAATACCCCGAAGTACCGCCCCAGCTTATCTGCAGGATTTGCACCAAGACCCAACATGCCACCTATGTCCCGTCCAAACTTTCCCAATCGTGGCGGAGGAAACCCGAGGCTCGGAGGCCACAACAACAACACCGGCAACCCCCATAACTTCAACCGTGCACCGCCAAGGCCCACCAACCACAATAACAACAATACTTCCCCAAGGACTGGAAGCAATGATGTGCCCATTGCTGGGAAGGACAAGTCAATAGTAACCTGCTTTGAATGTGGAGTTACAAGTCACTACTCCAATGAGTGCCCCAAGAAGCTTGCTGCAGCCCCCAATGTCACTGCACCTGCCCAGCTACAGCGCCGTGTCCAGCCTGGAAAGAGGTTTTCCCTAGGCAACCCGCACAACCGTACTGACAGTCTGTTCCACATGAATGCGGAAGAAGCCCAGGAAGCGCCAGATGTCGTGTTGGGTATGTTTTCTGTTAACTTAGTACTTGCAAGAGTGTTGTTTGATTCTAGAGCATCGCACTCGTTTGTTAGAGAAGAACTTGCATGCACTAGTAAGATTCAACCAACAAATTTGAAGCATGTTATGATAGTTCAAATACCTGGGTCAACCACCAAAGCTAGAAAATTTGTAAGGCCATGCCTATCAGAATACATGGAATAGATTTTTATGCCAATTTAATAGTACTTGGAACAAAAGGTTTGGAAGTAGTACTAGGAATGGATTGGATGTCGAAACATCAGGGATTAATAGACTGTGCCAAGAAAGCCATAACCATGACCAGTAGCACCAGAGTATCAATAGATCATGTGTCTGAGACGCTGCCCCGTCAATTCAAATGCAACAAGAGTTTACTCCAGGCAACCCTAGACCAAGTCAGAGTAGTCTGTGAATACCCTGAGGTGTTTCTAGATGAATTACCCAGTATGCCCCCAGCTCGGGATATCGAGTTTCTCATTGAATTAGTTCCTGGAACTTGACCCATAGATCAGAGACCCTATAGTATGAACCCAGCCAAATTAGTGGAGCTGACGAAGCAACTTGATGACATGTTGAGAAAAGGTCTGATACAACCAAGTGCCTCACTGTGGAGATCACCTGTTTTGTTTGTGGATAAGAAAGACGGTGCTAACCGATTGTGTACGGATTACTAGAAGCTGAATGACGTCACCATCAAGAACAAGTACCCACTGCCGAAGATAGAAGATATGTTTGACCAGCTAACTGGTGCCAGAGTGTTTTCTAAGATTGATCTTAGAACTGGTTATCATCAACTGAAGATCCGCACAACTGATATCCCAAAGAATGCTTTCACTACCAGATATGGAATGTATGAGTACAATGTCATGTCATTTGGATTGAAAAATGCCCCCGTTTATTTCATGAATCTCATGAATAAGATTTTTAAGAACTTCTTGGATAAGTTTGTCATTGTTTTTATCGACGACATTCTAATCTACTCCAAGTCGGAAGAGGACCATGAGCAGCACCTAAGAACCATCCTTGAAACCCTTAGAGAGCATTAGTTGTATGCCAAGTTTAGCAAACGTGAGTTCTGGTTAAAGGAAGTAGGATCCCTAGGACATACCTTATCGGCAGGAGGAGTTGTCGTCGATCCTTCCAAGATTAAGGATGTTGAAGAATGGAAAGCCCCAACCACTCAAACTGAAGTCCGCTCATTTCTTGGATTAGCGGGATATTACCGCAAGTTCATTGAAGGATTTTCAAGCATCGCAAGGCCAATGCCCAGCTATCGAAGAAACACAAGAAGTTTGAATGGACGGACAAATGTGAAGCAGGTTTTCAAGAGCTCAAGAAGAGATTGATTTCAGCCCAATTTTAATCATGCCTGATATCATGAAGCCTTTTGATGTATTTTGTGATGCATCCAAGATTGGTCTCGGATGTCTGTCGATGCAGGAAGGCAAAGTAATATCATATATGTCCAGGCAACTGAAGCAACATGAGCAGAATTATCCCACCCATGACTTAGAATTAGCAGCAGTAGTTTTAGCCTTGAATACATGGCGTCATTCCCTCATGGGTAACCACTGTGAGATTTACTCGGATCACAAGAGTCTCAAGTATATTTTCACCTAAAAGGAGCTGAATATGAGTCAATGGAGATGGATAGAGTTAATCTAGGATTATGACCTTGACATTCACTACCACCCTGGCAAGGCCAATGTGGTAGCAGATGCTCTTAGTAGACTGCCGTGTAGGTTAAACACCATGATTAAGGAAGATCAGCCAAGTCTGCATGAGGAGTTGGAGAATTTTAGAATGGAGCTAGTTAGCGAAGGATTCCTAGCCACTATTGAACTTCAACCCACTTTGATCAGTTAGATAAAGGAAGCTCGGAAAGGAAATGCCAGTATCAACGGAATTAAGCGTCGTATCGGTCCAAGGAAGCTTGCACCTAGATATGTCAGACCCTTCAAGATTTTAAGTCGCCAAGGAGAAGTATCATATCAGCTAGAACTGCCTGAAGAGATGTCAGTTGTACATGATGTGTTTCATATCTCGTTACTTCAGAAATGCTTAGAAGTTCCGGAGAAGACCGAAGTTTTCAAGAACATCGATCACAGAGCCGTGGATATCAACAAGGATTTAACTTATAATGAAGTACCCATTCGTATTTTGGAAGAAGCCTTCAGAACCACCTGGACTAGAAGTATCAAGTTTCTAAAAATTTAGTGGAACAACCATACTGAAGAAGAAGCCACCTAGGAGCGAGAAGATTATATTAGGACTGAGTTTCCAAATATCTTTAGTTCCTAGTTTTTTCTTGAATCTCGGGACAAGATTCTGTTTAAGGGGGAAGATTTGTAACACCTCAAAAATATTGAAATGAGGATATCAATTTCCGAGCAACCAAAATTAGGGTTAACAAAAACTTTTAATTTAAAAAAACTATGAATGCAAGTGTGTGTTTGTTAATGATGTGTGAATGCATGATATGCTATGTTTTGTTTGTTATAAATGATGAGAATTGGTTTAAAGATCAAAACAATATCACCTAGGTCAAATCAAAACCAAACCAAAGAAAAAGAAAATCAAAATATAAAGCATATATGCTAATGGTCACTTTTGCAAATTTTAACACTTAGCTCACTTTGAGCATCTCTATCAAATAATTTCAAACGGAAACAATTCCATTTCTTTTCTCACCTTGCTAGACCAAGTGTCAATGAACACAAGTGAGCTTTCAAAACATACAAGAAGAAATTCAAATTCATTTGGAGGACTCTTAAAAATTGAATCTGTCTACTGCATAAAGAAAACAACTTTTCAAAAACCTTCTTCACTTGGCCAACGCTTGCAACCAGAAACTCTCAAGCTTATGATCAACAAACCCACGAAATATAATTTGAAAATTTAAATCTTTTCTCTTGCGGCCATTTGATCAAACACTTGCTGAGCACAGTACAGAACTACCTACTCCCTACTGTTTAGATCATTGTTGTGATCATCTTTTTTACCTCACTCGGCCTCCACAACTCGCCCACACTCGCCCTAGTACCAGCCCGTGTTGCTAAGCCTCGCTCACTCGACCATTTGACTAGTGCTAACCATACCCGAGCTCACCATGCCACCCCGACATGGACTCAACGCTACACGCCTCACTGCACTCACCCACAACCGCTAGGAGCTATCCGTGACCTCACCGCACCCGCTCGTGTACGCCTTGACCAACGCTAGCCCGTGGAAACGCCAGCGTAGCCGCGCCCATTTCTCTATCTGCCATGCTGAGACGCGTGCCAGTACGCCGAGCAATCCCGCGAGACCACGACGTGCCTCGCCCTCACCTTGCATCAATGCACTCTCTGCGATGCTAGCAATCTCCCAGACATGCATGTTTGACCCTGCGCGACTTGTACACTCCGTACGCCATGACGAACACCCGCGGTACCCCAGGATGGCATTGGCTCGACTGATTGAGACTGCGCCTCGCCGCACCACTGTGCTCATGGCAATCGCCAAGAAGCACTGCGTCGGCCTAGCCCCTCAGCCATGCCCATAGCTCACTGTAACGTCATCCCTGACGAGCCCGAGCCCTGCCCCGATGCTCCCCTCGCTGGGGTATAAATAGACCCCTCCGATTGCCTCAAATCACACCCCACTCAACTCCCCTCTCTGAACCATCCCCCGAGCAAGGCGAAGCAAGCAGCGCCAGAATTTCACCGGAGTTCACCATAGAAGTGGCGGAATGGAGCCAGCACTAGGAACCACCCCAGGAGCCACCGTGACCACTGTTCGAACCACCTTCGCCATCCAGTTCATTTGCCCGCATCTCTGTACCTAGCTAGAGCCCTGGTAAGCCCCGACGACCCTTGCCATAGAATTAGGGTTGAATCCCGCGCGCGCTGTGTGATGGAGATGACGACGCGGAGCCATCGATCGGGCTATAATCATGCAGCTAGGAATAGAGCATACCGCTTCGAGTTGGATTAGCCGCTGACGCCTGGGACCAGTGCAAGTGAAGCCTGCTGCGCGCGCACTGTGTAGTTGGGCCGGCCTAGTATCTTTCCCGCGCGCACCCACTAATTCAAATATAGGTTTTTCTTTTATTTCATAATCCTATTCTGTAGGTGGCTTTGAAATTGAATTCAAGAAGATTCACAGAACCAAATTGCATGATTCCAATTTTGTTAGAAAGGAAATGAAAATCTCTAAACACTCCCATTGGATTCAAACATTTTGGAATTTGTAGATCACCCACAGTAAAAATAATAAGGCAGTGACTTTTCCAACTTCAAACATTTTTCTAAAATCAACCATAAATGCTTTTGAGTTGATTCCAATTGTCAAAAATCACATTTGCCATGATCTATCTGAATATGTACAAATATATAGTTTTACATGCAGTAGTCATGGGCTAGGATTAAAGAATGGATATATAGTCATTTCTAGTCATTTTAATTATATTAAATGGCAGTATTAAACTTTGTAATATATGCCATCTACTATAAATCACATTTCCAAAGTATTGGAATATGTGGTGATGACATGTGTCAACATTATCCCATATTTTATAATTGGAGAATATTAAATAATAAGTATTTTTCAATGAGTGGAAATTGCATTTCCAAAATAAGATAAATAAGACCATGTCACTAATTCATGTGGTGACTGAGATTATGCTAGATCATCTAGTGTGAGACTTTGTGTACTGAATAGAAGTAGCTAAGTATTGTTTGGTGATTGTGTACCTCGTATTTATTTATAGACGCTAGTACCAACCCGGGCTACGAGGAGAAAGAATTCTACGACGAATAAGAGGAGAACTTCGACCACTATACCAACCAAGGCAAGATAAACTATGCATGCTATTGTGATGCAACCTTGATTATACCAAGCCCAAGTTTTACCTGCAAGCTTTATTTTTTTCCATTTACCAAAGTTTCTTAAATAGTTAATTACTGGTGATTAGTGGAAAGATAGGACATATGCCGTCAAGAGCATAGAACTAGGCTTAGCTAGTTACACTTGGTTCGCACCCCTCAATAGTGACACCCTCATTGATAGGTGCTAGTGCTAATCTAATATTGATCACTTTAGATGGGAACACTTGGAGCAAAAATTATGAAAACCTTAGAATGATGAGTCATTTTATTGAAATGTTTTGACATGGGTTATGAAACAAAATGATTTGAAGATGATGATGAATGAGGGATGTGACCTGACTTTGAATAAAAACTGAAGGTTGGGTTCGGATGCGATACCATTCCAGCTTTACCGTACAACCACAATACCTGAATTGGGTAGGGCTTCACTGGAAGTTTATGTGTCTTAGTATGGGTTCCCTCACGGAAAAGGGGGATAAGATGAGGCTACCTCGTGGCTATGAGTGAAAGAAGTGACCACCTATGTAGTTCCTGGGATGGCGGATTGCCATGGCTGGGAGGCCAAGCTCATAGGGGAGGTGCCTATACTAGGGTGTGTAATTGAAAGGTTATGATTGATTATTCGCACACCACGTATGATGATTCAGGGCTATCCCTGATGGATGTATCGAATGTTGTGGTGAAAGTGTACCACCTCTACAGAGTGTCAAACTATTCGAAGAGCAGCATCCGCGGTCATGGATAGTTGGATGGCCATACTCTTCTGTTGTTAGATGTTTTCAAAATGACTTGTGACTAGAAATATGATTTTGACTTGACCACACCAGGGTTGTGGAAATGAAAACTATGTTTCCACTTGAGTAATCTAGACAACTAAAATAGGTCTTTACTACTAAGTACTTCTGAAATAAAACTGGCTTATTGCAAACAAGCCTAGAGCTTAGGATTCCTACTAGAATTGGCTTACTTGCATTAGGAATAGTTTGCGAGTACTTTAAAAGTACTCATGGCTTTGTCCCTGGCTATTCCCATGGCCAGACTATGAAGAGGAGTATCCGTAGGACGGACATCGGGACATCTACGATAACTAGGATCATCTCCCATCGTCAGCATTGCCTGTGACAATGAAGATGGAGTCTCTACTACGTTTATTTCTGCTGCTTTGATGTGTATTAAGAGTTGATCATGAGATCAACTATTTGTAAGACTATTATGGTTTGTAATGGATGAGGTATTGTGCTATCAATTCTATTATGTCTCGCAAAAATGGTATTCCTAGGATTGCAATGTACGGCATAACAGGCATCTAGACTTAAAAATCTGGGTGTTTACACGCCCCTGCCAGGCGGTGAGTGTGCTCCAGCAGGTTGCGCCGCATTTTCTCGTTGGTTTCGTTATGTATTATACGAGGATTTCAAGCACCAGGAACCGTGGGTGAGGTGACTTATCACTGGAGCTAGTCCGCAAGTTTAGAGCTCGACACTTTAGGCCCTGGTGTTGATAGGAGTGGTTCAGCGGTAGGCACTTTCCTAGCCGCCGCTTGTATGATAGATGAACGAGAACGTGACGAGCACATGGGTGGAGTGAAATTTCCATGAAAACGGGTACATCTTATGAAGAGACAAAAAACCAACAAAGTTTTTTCTGGTTGTTTGGCTCGGCGCCATCGTGTCTGCACAGGGCTCCAAAAAACATCTTTTGAAGAGAAAGAGAAAAGGTTGAATGTCACCTTGGGGAGTTCACTCAAAGCACTTGGTTTGGGATGCATGACGTGGCCGCCTTGCCGGCATGAAGGCAGCATTAGCTTGCCCACTTTCGTGTTGGTGAATGATCAGGGTCTTTTGTGTCCCTTGGTTGGGCTACTCAGATCCCCCAGCACCTTCCTATCCAGGGTGCCCTGCTCCATCCACGGGCGACCTGTTTGTTGCCACAATGAGCGTTGTTCTCGTGCCTTCTCCGGTCATCGTATTCCTTCCCGATCTCCTTGAGTTTGAGTCATTCATTGGTGTATTGACCCCGCCATTGGTGGAAGATGCAATACAGATGAGGGTTGGCGGCGGTTCATGTTGCTTCCCTCGAGAGGCGCTTCCATTTGACTCATTCCGCACGGCCGCGAGGGTTTCACTTGCGACCCCGCATGGGGACGGTGCCATCCTGTCCTTGTCGCGGGCAAACAGGCTTCCCGCTTCCACCCTTGCACACAGGTCGGCTGTCACAAAGAGCTCAGCTACAGTGGAGATATTCTCTCCATGGTAACCGATTTTGTTGAGCACTGCGCCATCCAAGACGCCTTCAGCGAAAGCGGATATGACTTTGGTGTCGGTGACTCTGGGCGCCCTGACGAGGCATTGGTCGAACCTTTGCAGGTACTTGTAGAGGGTCTCGCTAGGCTCTTGATGTAGTTACTAGAGGTCTTCATACGTGAGTGACTGTTCGTCCGCTTCCACGAACCTGGTGATGAGGAGGCCACAAAGCATGAAACATGATCCTACAGATACCTCAGGGAGGTTCAGTAGCTAGGAGCATGTTGTGGCCCCGAGCCCCATGGGGAGACAATTAGCCAAGAAGTTGTCATCTCTGCCCGCAGCCTCCATTCCTGTGGTGTAGAGTTACAAGAATTCCGTGGGGCTGGTGGTGTCATCGTAGCGTGGAAGCATCTCCATCTTAAAGTTGTGCGGCCACACCACACCACACACCTGAGGTGCTCGGTCAGCATGGGACGGCTGGTTTATCGGGTCTCGGTCCCGCCAGCAAGGGCTGCGTGGTTATGCCGACCTGCCACCACAACATCACGTGCGATGCAGGCCTCTCATCCATGACGCCGAGCCAGGATCATGCAAGCGTCTTCGTGCAAACGGGTGATTCGCGTCGTGTCATGGGCTCGAGAAGGTCGCACCTTGGGTAAGGGTTGCCTGCTCATGGAGCCTCCGAACCGGGTGATGATGGGGGGCAGAGGGGGCACCCCGTGGGCGACCTCCCCAGCCCCTGCTTCTAGAGTATTTGGGTTTGAGCCATCCCAGGCGACTTCCACCATCACCATGAGGCGTGCTTGCCACTCCTCTAGCGTAGCCTCGGCGGGGGCATACAGGAGGAGCTCATTCACCATGAGCCACGTGGCCTCCGGGGTGAGCATGGTGCTCCGCCTTCGGGGAAGCGAAACGATCAAGGAGGAGGCCTCCGCACGATGCCCGGGTGTAGGGTATGCGGGGGAGCCCCGGTGGCCTTAGGCGGCATTGATGCCGAGGAGGTAATGCATCTCGAGCTCTGGACCTCCCACGGTCCCCTCTCTCAAGAGCGGTCCTCCTGAGTGTCAACGCGTGTAGTCATGGCGTCGTGGCTATAGAAGTTCCCAGAAGTGTGCCTTAGCCCCCTACATGGCGCGCCAAATGTCAGAGACTTGCGTCCCGCGAAGAAACAAGGGATCCCACGAGCCCCGAGTTCGTGAGGGGTCTGAACACGCGTTCGTGTGTTGCTAGCGATGACGGCGATGGTGGAGCACGCGCATGATAGAGAGTGGCACATGTTTTTTACCCAGGTTTGGGACCCTCATCGGGAGGTAGAGCCTCTACTCCTGCTTTGTCTTATTACTTGTGTTGCTTTGTGAGGGTACAATGGAAGGTGAATGTCTAGGGTTTTAGATCCCAAGGATCTATCCCCTTTTGCAATGGGAGTAGCACTCCTTTTATAGCAACGTCGAGCCTCTTCCCCCAATATTGGGTGGAAAGGGTCACCAAATTCCTGCTAAAGGGATTCTGGTGCACACTCGCACCTTCCGTAGACCAGGCCCTAGTCCTACACCGGTCTTCGGTCCACCGCGGCGGTCACCCATGACGTCTCCCTAGTGGCGCGGCGTCAGTCTTCATTCTTCTTGCACCAAAGCGGCTATATCGGGGGGCTGTGGGGTTCAGTTGTCTTCACCCTGCCTTTGTCATCGAAGTAGCCAGGAAGCATCTTCCTTTATCGAGGAGCGTAGTACGTACTAGGACTTCCTGTTGGGTAGTCGTCTTGTGGTGGAACCATGGTTATAGTCGTGTCTCTCCACGGTGCCTCGTCAAGGAGTTGCATGTCTGTTTGGAGTTGATCCTGACGCATGTACAGGTGTGGAGGCCGTGTTTGGCCTCTAGAGGGACTCGCGCCTCTCGAGGCCCCAAGGAGCAAATGATGTGGGCCCAACACTAGGTAGGATGGGGTACCCCCTGTACCAATAGTCCAACACACACATATTGGGTTAGCCACCCATGTTACTCTTTGATTTCCTTGATGAATTTTGCGTCGACTAGGTGATAGAGTTCTTTTGTGTATAGGCTCCGCAAAGAAGTGGAGCAATTGTTTCATGGGCGATGCAGGCCTCTCATCCATGACGCCAAGCCAGGATCATGCGAGCGTCTTTGTGCAAACGGGTGATTCGCGCTGTGTCATGGGCTCGAGAAGGTTGCACCTTGTGTAAGGGTTTCCTGCTCATGGAGCCTCCGAACCGGGCGGTGATGGGGGCAGAGGGGGCACTCCGTGGGCGACCTCCCCAGCCCCCGTTTCTAGAGTAGTTGGGTTTGAGCCATCCTAGGCGACTTCCACCAGCACCGTGAGGCGTGCTTGCCACTCCTCTCGCGTAGCCTCGGCGGGGGCGTAGAGGAGGATCTCATTCACCATGAGCAAGGTGGCCTCCAGGGTGAGCATGGTGTTGCACCTTCGGGGCAGCGAAACGGTCATGGAGGATGCCTCCGTGCGATGCCCGGGTGTAGGGTATGCGGGGGAGCCCCGGTGGCCTTGGGCGGCGTTGATGCCGAGGAGGTGATGAATCTCGAGCTCTGGACCTCCCACGGTCCCCTCTCTTGGGAGCGGTCCTCCTGAGTGCCAACGCGTGTAGTCATGGCGTTGTGGCTATGGAAGTTCCCATAAGCGCACCTTAGCCCCCTACATGGCGCGCCAAATGTCAGAGACTTGCGTCCTGTGAAGGAACAAGGGATCCACGAGCCCTGAGTTCGTGAGGGGTCTGAACACGCGTACGTGTCTTGCTAGCAATGACGGCGATGGTGGAGCACATGCATGACAGAGAGTGGCACATGTTTTTACCCAGGTTCGGGACCCTCGTCGGGAGGTAGAGCCTCTACTCCTGCTTTGTAGTATTTGTTGTGTTGCTTCTTGAGGGTACAATGGAAGGTGAATGTCTAGGGTTTTAGATCCCAAGGATCTATCCCCTTTTGCAATGGGAGTAGCACTCCTTTTATAGCAACGTCGGGCCTCTTCCCCCAAATATTGGGCGGAAAGGGTCACCACATTCCTTCTAAAGGGATTCTAGTGCACACTCGCACCTTCCGTAGACCATGCCCTAGTCCTACACTGGTCTTCGGTCCACCGCGGCGGTCACCCATGACGTCTCCCCTAGTGGCGCGGCGTCAGTCTTCAGTATTCTTGCACCAAAGCGGCTATATCAGGGGGCTACGGGGTTCAGTTGTCGTCACCCTACCTTTGTCACCGAAGCGGCCATGAAGCATCTTCCTTTATCGAGGAGGGTAGTACGTACCGGGACTTCCCGTTGGGTAGTCGTCTTGTGGTGGAACCAGGGTTATAGTCGTGTCTCTCCACGGTGCCTCGTCAAGGAGTTGCATGTCTGTTTGGAGCTGATCCTGACGCCCGTACTGGTGTGGAGGCCGTGTTTGGCCTCTAGAGGGACTCGCGCCTCTCAAGGCCCCAAGGAGCAAATGATGCGGGCCTGACACTAGGTAGGATGGGGTACCCCCTGTACCAATAGTCCAACACACACATATTGGGTTAGCAACCCATGTTGCTCTTTGATTTCCTTGATGAATTTTGCGTCGAGTAGGTGATAGAGTTCTTTTCCAATGGCCTTGCGTATAGGCTCCGCAAAGCAGTGGAGCGATTGTTTTACTAGTCATGCATTTGGATAGACGTTTAGTGCATGCTCGGCGAGTTCCCTGGGGATTCCTGGCATGTCAGATGGAGCCCATACAAATATCTACCAGCACTCATGGAGGAACCCAACGAGCGCGCTTTCCTATGCGGGATTGAGGTTAGAAGCCACGTAAGCTGTTTTCTTCGGGTTCATCGGATGGATCTATACTTCCTTTGTGTATTTGGCTGCATCGAAAGATTGGTCGGGTATCGAGCTTGTTGCTCCTGTCATAACATCATCTTCGTCGGTGATCTTGAGCTGGGCACACTCTGTCTCCATGCCAATGGATTCATATATCTTGTTGAACTCTCAGACGCAGTTGTCCGAGCGAGCGAAACTTCCTCTGGCAAATATGATTCCATTGGGTGTTGGCATCTTCATCATGAAATACACGTAATATTGTACTGCCACGAATCTTGCAAATGTTGGGTGTCCCGGGATTGTGTGGTATTGTGATGGCCAGGCCATGACCTCGAACACGGTTTTTCTCGCCTGAAATTTTCTCGGGTACCGAAGACAACATCGAGGTAGATCTTGCCTAGAGGAACCTCGACTTTGTCGGGGACAATGTCGTGGAAAGAGGTGTTAATTGGAGCTAGGTTAGTAAGAGAGCATTTCATCGCTCGTAGTATCTTGGCGTAGGTGAGGTTGATACTGTTTTCCGCGTCCATGAAGACTTTGCTCATGTCGAACCCACCAATTTGTGTCTCAACTCTTAATGCTGAATGGCCCGGTCAGGGAACCCAAAGGGGTGATTAGCTCTGCTGAAGGTGATCTCCTGCTCAGACTAGTGAAGGTACTCGATTGTTTGTGGTGGTGTCCTTACTGCCATGTTAACTTGTCAGGTGATCAGTTTTTGTATTTTTTTTGTATGGGTGCCCTTTCTGTATCATGTTCATTTCTCCCCTAGATCTCGTCTACTCATTGTTTTTCCCTCTATTGTCCTTGGGTTGCTGCTGGATCGCTGCGGTTGCTGGAGGTGGCCCCGGTGGTGGTGCATTTAGTGATAATGCCCTAGGGGCGGTGTTGTACCCCTGGTTTGCTGCCTCGGCCACCTTAATGTAGAATGCTTGATTGAGCCCTAGGAAAGTGCGATAATCTTTCATGAGGTCATTTGATCACCTCCTTCCCTCGGATTCGATGTAGTTGTGCATGTGGCACGGGCCATCCAACATTTGCATAGCTGGCATTAGGGCTTCTCTCGGCTTCCTCGGCCGGTACTACTGTGTTGTCTCGCATTGTCCTCCTTATTTTTGATTGCTTTGATATCCTCTGTTGCGGTTATCACTCCTCCGATTGTCCTCGTTGACGTAGCTAGCCGCAACATGGCTTGGCCCTCCGTAGCCGACATAGTTATATCGTCTCCCATTGTCATTGTTTCGCCTATCACGATCTTCTTCGGGTGACTGCCCCTGCTTGCTATTAACTTTTTCCTCGTCATCGGCCCATCGATTCTGTATATCCATCCGTTGGGAAATTGTTTTCAGCTTGACTCGACCCATATCCTCTATGAATTCTTTTTGGCACAAAGCATGAATCGCCCTCTCGTAAGAGATGTTATCGTCTGAGTTCTTATGATGTTCCATCACTATATGAATAAGCGTATTGATTCTCTTGATCTTTTCTTGCACGCCCACGGCTCCTCATTGATGTGGGTCGCTTAAATGTGGAGTTGAAGTTTTCGATGAAATTTTCCTCCAGGTCACCCCAACTGTTGATTGATTCTTCAGGTAACTGCTCCAGCCAGGACCGTGCAGCACTAGTTAAGTGTAACTGCAATCTCTTTATAGCCGTGGCCTTTGATCCCCCCCCAGAAGTTTCACTGTTTGCAGATAATCGGTCAGCCACGCTTATGTCTCTTGGAGGCCATCGTACTTTTGGCGATCATGTGGAAACTTGAAATCCTTGGGTACTAGCATTTTGCGAACCTGATGGTTAAAGAAACTCATGACACATGCTTCGAGGTCATCCTTGCTTTCCTCGTCTGAGTATCTTCTGTTCCTTTCCCTAGCTTTATCGATTTTGCTTTGTGTGATGTCGTCCCTTGCGTCGTGGCTGCGCGGAGAGCATGTGTGGTATGGTGACCTAGATATTTGGGTGTTTTCTGATGGTTATGATAATACAACACATTTTAGCAATATAAATTGTGTCATTTTCCTATCATATCATGATCCATCTAACTATTGCTATCCCTGATATGCATGATTACTTGTTTTTATTAAATTCAATATGAGCTTTGCACATTTAATAGTATAGATAGAATTTTATCCCTCTTCCTAGTCTTTGACATGTGTGTAGGTGTTGATGATGATTATGGGTAAAACAAAGGAAAACGGAACAAAGAGAGCATAGTATAGAGGAGCTGCAGGGACCAAACAGCCATTTGAGGTGTTGGAAAAGTGATTTTTTCAACTTCTCAAAATAAAGATCCAAGACAACAGGGTTGTAGCCCTCGACGATACGAATTCAACGAGCCCAAGAACACCCAAAAGGGAGTTTGTATGAAGAAATGGCGACCAAAATACTAAAGAGTACTAACGGTTTGACGACCAACTATACGGCGGGAGCAATAATTCTAGCCGTATAGCTCCCACCGTATAGTTGCCAAAAAGGTCGCAAAAGACGGGATTTCGCCCTCTGGAAGCTTCAGAACCTTCCCTAAGTCATATGATAGTATTGGGGGAACCCTAGGACACCCCTAAGGCCTATATAAATGAGGTTGGAGAGGAGGAAGCCACCATACACCATATACAAGATCTAGATCCCATCTACCGCTTCCACGGTGGTGCCCTGTCGTCGTGCCGCCTCCATAGCCTCTACAGATCCACCAAGATCCAGATCTCCATCAACACCATTAAGCCATCCAAGCAATAAGAGGAGGAGAAGGAGGACGCCGCCATCACCGTGTCGTCATCACCATCTCCATCGCCGCTATTCCTTCATCCTTCCCCATCATGATCTCTGTGATGGGTTGTAACATGGCTTGAACCCCCTTTTATTAATATTATGATGATTTGAGTAATTTAAGTGTGGTGTGTTCTTGTTAATTAATATGTTTGTGCTTTCTCTTTACATTGTTCTATTCATGATATTATTCTAGTGATTGGAGATGTCCAATCCATTGTTGAGGAATTTACTATGGATTTACGGAGTGTCACAAAACTTATCATCAGTCTCTAGTCTTCCATGGGTACCTGACAAGTCCATGGGTAGAACTAATAGGCTATTTGCTATAACTGATTTGCGGAGGCAATAGCATCTTAGGATGCACCGCCTAGAGTTCCTTCAAGATCACTCATGATATAGATAGGTATAGTGTTGCGAATTGCTTGAACCCTAAAGTGATAGACGAGATATCTTGTGACTACCACACTTGCTTAGGAGTACGGTTGTCCATATAACTTAATGCCTTTGCTCTGGTTTACCTTGATTGGTCTCGTTACCTTAATACACTATTCTCTTACGAGATGACCCATGTCCAAAGAGGGTGTGGACAATTGAGTTGTCTAGTTGCCACTTACCAACGCTGGGAGACAACGGTATGTGAGGGACTGCCACAATTATAGTTAACAGCTATTCCATAATCACTTATCATGCACACCGGTATACACAACATTACTTGAGGAATTATCATTAATATTTCATCACATTGCATTCACCTCTTTCCAGTTTTATTTTTGTTCTAGTCCTAGTAGTAGTTATTACAAAACATCTTAAATTCATTTATCCTAGCAACTTATAGAATAGGCTATTTCTAAACCATGGTTTGGATGCGAACGTAGTTGCATTGACAATGTGGTCGTGGGGTCGTGTTCGCCGAGCTCCCACCGGAACAAACTCTTTAAATATTTGCTTCTACAAGTACTACAATAACCCTGTTATTGGTGCAGGAACCCAGTTCATCAAATTGGCACTGTTGCGGGGCGCAAAGCGTTCGGATATCTACTCGCACATAGTTTATTTTAGTTTGTTGATATTATCTTACTGCTTTCTTTTATATTGAAAATAATAAAAAATACAAAACCAAAAATTTATAAAAACTATTGCTACTAATCATGTCTTCCGAGATAAATTTTGTTCAAGAGACAATACAAGCATTGGAGGAGATAAAGGATTCAAGTTCATCAAGCCTGGTTGCTAAACATGAGCTGATAAATAAATTGGTGTACCAATTGGAAATGCATTCATTATGGTTGCGTGCTAATGATGGATCTTATTGCATAATTTGTATAATAGATGACCACCTTAATTTTCAATGTGAGTGTTCCAACAATCCTACTCTAGCAAATTATACTAGAGATAAATCCTATGCTAGTTTGGAAGTACTAGAATACTTTGTTTTCAAAGGTGCATCTGAAATGGTATTTAGACTAGGAATTATTGATGTTGAAAGTGAAGCACTTGATGGAGTTTTTAATTTAGTATATCTCATATTCCTCTTTTGCAACTATAATTTAAGTTATAATGCATTGGTATTATATTATTCGAAGCGGTCTAAAACCACCATGGAGAAAGATAACCTTTTCCAGGACTCACTAAAGAGCGAAGAGGAAAAGGAGCACAAGGAGGAAGAATGGATTGATCACCCCTCACACCTTCGACTCCTACTTTTGATTCTATCATTGCTATTAAAACACTAGTCAATGAAAAGGAGGAAAAAAAGGTGTGGTTGACAAAGAGAGTCACACTACAACTTTTGTTTGTGATGCCTCTCAATCTAGTAGTGATTTTTATGATGCTAAAACTGTTGATAATTGTTCTGCGGAGGCCTTGTGCCTAGACACTCATGTGGAGAGAATTAATAATAATGAACTACAGATAAAACCTTGCTATACTAACATGCATGGTCCTGAACTCCCTGCTATGAAGGAAGAATACTATGAAGTGTTCCGCCACACAGGTAACCAAGGTAAAGATTTAAGAATTTTATATGAATCTCAAATCCTCTCATTGCAGCTATACACGGAGGCATGTTCACCAAGCTTAGTGCATCAACATTCGCTTGAAAGCGAGAACTTGTTCATCTACTTGATGCCGATGCACCATAAACGGGTACGACTCTGACCAAACTCTACTTCAAGATGCTCCAAGCTGGTATGTACAACCTCACCTCGAGTCGATATCCCTTGGGATCCAGGTTGGAAATATATGGAGCATCCTAGCCTGGCCTTATGCCTTTAAAGAGAGCGCTTCCCGGGAGGCAACTCGGAAGTCATTAGGCGTCTTTCTTAGTTTTATGTCTTGAATCTAGTTGCATTCATGTTGCACTGGCACTTTTATTCTTCGCATGTCTTGCTATTAGAGTAATCTTGTTGAAGTTTTCAAAAAGTAGAATTCATTGTTACTATGTGTTGCATAAACTCGGTTGTACTTAAATCCCGTTTTATACATGCTAATATTGGTCGAAAATTTAATCTATCATTTTTCTATCAAAACATGATGTTTCGCTAAGTTTCAGGTTAAGAAAGAATTTGCGAAGAAGCAGGTAAATTGTGGCAACTCCAGAAGGTTTAACGACCAACTATAAGGCAGGAATAAAAATTTCGGCTGTATAGTTGAAGCCGTATAGATATCAACGCCATCTACCCTTCGATGTTGAAGGTACTGTAAGTTTAATGACCAACTATACGGCAGGACCTTTTTGGTCCGGTCGTATAGTTGCACCCGTATAGTTGGGAAAACCCCTCAAATGCCAACTGAAGGGACTTGAATCTTGTGTGACGATGTGTACGGTAGTGCCAACCGTGCAAACACTCGTATGAGCCACTTGGTTGCTTCAATTCAACATTTCAATAATCAGTGTCTGGTAAAACCTTCCAACTTGAACTTCTTTTAAATAAGCACATAGGGGATGCACACTCGTGTTTCATATTTTGGCTCACTTACACTTCATCACAATCTAGGAGAAGCGCACTGAAAGAACATTTCATGTTTTCCTATGTTTTGCGTGTTAGGTAACAATACTGTGGAGATTATTCATGTGCGCTAAGTGTGCAGGAAGCTTTGAGGGGGGCCGGATTATCCGCCCCACCAAGGGCCGGATAATCCGGACTACCTCATTGCTCAAAGGGAGCCAAGGCGCGTCGCTCGGTATCCAGTCAGATTTTCTCCCGGAAAATCCGAACTAGGGTGGTTTTTCCTCCCCAGGCCAGATAATCCGGCTGTCGCATGGGCCGGATAATCCGGCCCCCAGTTTTTGAGCAAAGAGAGCCAAGGCGCGTCGCTCAGTATCCGGTCGGATTTTCTCCCAGAAAATCTGAACTAGGGCAGTTTTTCCTCCCCAGGCCGGATAATCTAGCCTTCACATAGGACCGGATAATCCGGCCCCCAGAAGTTGATCAAGGGCAAGGTCGGCGCGATGCTCTGATAGGGGCGGATTATCTGCCGGATATTCCGAGTCTGGGGCGGTGTTTTCCCCAGGCCAGATAATACGGCCCTCACTTGGGCCGGATAATCTATCCCCCAAAGTGTCCAACGGCTGGTTTCGGAAGGGGGTATAAATACCCCTTCTTCCCCAACATTCAGAATTCAAAATTTTCCAGACATTGTGCAAGAGCTCTCATTCTCGATCTCCCACTTCAACCACCCGATGGTCTTGATCTTTGGGGGAATTGAAGGAGGAGAAGTTCACAATCATCATCACGAATCAAGCGCTTCAACTCCTCTTCATTCACTTGGAGAAATCCCTGATCTAGTATTCTTGTCAATACCTAGATCTTGTTTATTGTATTTGATAACTTTGTTCTAGTGGCAGCTTGTTGTCATTTCGGGAGCCTCCAAGTTGTTGTGGAGTTGTTTCCCCGCTAGTTGTGTAAAGGCGCCGGTGCCCGCCTCGAAGGGTACCTATAGTGGAAAGGTGGATCACGCCTTTGGTGGCGAGATCCATCGGAGAACAGGATGAGGCCTATTGTGGCGTGGTGGTCTTAGTACCGCCCACCCCTCCAACGCAGACGTACTTCCCTTAACAAGGAAGGAATTGTGGTCAAACAAATCATGTGTCTCCGCGTGCTTCACTTCGGTTTACCTGTTCCTCTTCCACTCGCTCTTTACTCGCTAGTAGATAGGTTTGCATATAGGGAAATTCCACCTAATAGTTTATCTAGAGAATTTACCCTTTGTGCTAAGCCTAAAATTGAAAAAGTATTAAAAATTGGTGTAGCACCTATTCACCCCCCCCCCTTCTAGGTGCCCATACGATCCATTTGAATTGGTATCAGAGCCCCGGCTCTTAATTCGGGCTTAACCGCCTAAGATTAGTATGGGTACCAAGGATGATGGAAATGAGGCTGTGGATAAGGTCACAATGGATGATCTCAAGTCATTGGAAACAAACTTGTTGAAATCCTTTGAGGCCAAGATGGAGGAGATGAATCAAATGATTGCTCGCCTTACATCATCCATAGCCCCATCTCCATCCTCCTCTGAGGCTGCCACACCATCATCTAAGGAAAAGGGTAACACCGGATCCAAGGATGATGATGTGGAAGGTGAAAAACTTAATGGTTCCACCTCCAAGAAGGGAAGTGCTAAGGAGGAATATAGTGAGGTTCGCCACGTATATTCCCCCAACCCACCTATCCCTCATCCTCAGATAAACAATAGGGGTGATCCACCCAAGCTCACTGCATCCTCTTTCAATCAATGGCAATTCTTAATGAAATCTCATGTTTGCAGCTCCTCTATTGAACTTTGGAGGATTATTGAATAGGGTCTTAATATTGGAGATCAAACCAACCTAACAAGAAGAGAAGTTGTGGACAGCCAGTTGAATGCCACCGCTCTCCACATGATACAGCTGGGTGTGGGTCCCAAGGACATGCCACACATTGAACATCTCAACACAGCTAAAGAAGCTTGTGATGCTCTTACAGATCTCTTTGTTGGGAATGAAAGCATGAGAAGGAACATGTATGATGCCCTTACTAATGAAGCTGAGGTATTCTACATGTTGGATGGTGAAAACCATGAGGACATGTACATAAGACTCAAGGGCATCACAACAACATTTAGAAAGCATGGGGCCACTCATATTGATGATGCATGGATAAAAAGGAAATATGTGAGTGCCTTAATGCCTTTCGAGCCAATGGACTTGAAGAGCTTGCAAGGTAGACATAACTACCATCAAATGACATCCAATGAATTCATGCAAGAAATGGCCTCATTCAAATTGGCAGCAAAGAATGCTGAAGATGCCCGTGCTCGGGCCATTGGAATGCAAAAGGGTGTCAATGTGGCTCTCAAAGCCAATGTTGTTGATCAAGAGGAAGATGAAAGAGCTTTTGAGGGGGCATCCATGGACTGCCCCGATGAAGTCAAACGTGCTCATGGTGAGTACATGGCGTTTTATGCAAGGAACTTTTGGAAGGACCCTGCCAAAGCCAAGTCGGAACTTGAGCGCAAGAACGGGTCAAATGGAAGAAGAGAAAGTGGCCCAAGATTGAGAACTTGCTACAACTGTGGAGATAGAATGCACTTTGTAGCCGAGTGTCCGTATCAAAATAGAGAAGACAATGGTGGCAGGCTCATTCTAAAAGAGAAATCTAAAGCACCTAAGAAGAATCCATTTATTAAGAAGAATGGCCCCTTCAAGAAGTAACCCAAGATCGTCTTAGTTGCACAAGAAGAATACTCTTCTGCAAGTGAAGATGAAGAGGAGGATGATAGTTCCCACGAGATGGCTATTATAGCCACCACATCGACTCCTTCATTTCACTTCGACTCGCCAAACGAGAACGTCATCAACAACAACGCCACTTGCCTAATGGCAAGAGGGTCCGAGGTATCAACTTCTAGCTCTTCATTTCCTAAGACTAACATAATTTTGGATATGGATGATCATTACAGTCTTAAAATGAAAGAAGAAGTTATTGCTTTGGATACTTTTTTCACTAACCTACAAGGTGAGCACAAACTCCATTTTGATGCTCTTATGAGTCAACTTGCTCAAGACGAAGATCTTCTTGAAGAAAAGGGCAGAATTGAAAGAGAAAATGCGTTGGAGATATCTTCTTTGAAGAATGCCTTGGAAGAGGAAGAGGAAGCTCGAGTATCTTTGGAAGAGAGACTCGAATCCATTGAGGAGTCACAGGAAGAAGTTGTAGCTCAGCTCATCAAAGAACGTGACCATGCTCTTGCTAAGGTAAAGAAACTAAAGAAAGAAAAGATTGACTTTGGGGCTGTTCATGCTAGACTTTTGGAGAAGTTTGATAATTTTGAAAGTGCTCACAAGGCATTGAAGAGTGATCATTCTACTTTAAATGAGTCTCATGACCAGCTCGAAACTCAACTGAAACGGTATGATGTGCCAAGTACCTCCACTTCATCCTCTGGAAAATAAGACCTTGCGAGAAGTTCTCAACACAAAGGTAAATGAGTTATTGATGAGATACTGAGCAGGCAAAGGACAAACAATATTAAAGAAGGTCTTGGTTACATACCCAAGACAAAGAATAAGAAAAACAAGAAGAAGAATAAGAAGAAGAAGAAGAAGAAGAAGAAGAAGAAGAAGAAGAAGAAGAAGAAGAGCAAGACTGCTCAATCAAAGACTAGCAACATTACCAATGACAAGACTAATTATGATGGTTTTGCAGGGGCCAACAATCCTAACTTTGAACTATATTGCGATTATTATGGTGATGTTTATGCTAGCTATGTAGGCCCGTATGATTGTTACATTCCTTGGTCTATTTGGGTTCCCAAGACCCTTGTTACTAACATGAGAGGACCTATTGAAAAATGGGTACCTAAAACCAAGAAGTAATTTTCTTGCAGGGGTATGCTTCCGGTGTTTCTAAATGGGTACTCGATAGCGGTTGCACGAGTCATATGACCGGAAGCAAGGAGATCATCACGGAGATGCGGCCAAACCTTGATCACATAACCGTCTCCTATGGTGAGAAGTCAAAATCTGAGGTATTGGGTCTCGGCAAAGTTGTGGTGGCTCACGATATCTCTCTCGTGGACGTCATGCTTGTTGAGACCCTCGGTTACAACTTACTTTCAGTTCACGCCCTTGGTAAGATGGGATTTGCAGTTTATATTGATGCTGATTTTTGGTGGTACTCTTGTGGAGCAAGTCTCTAAAAGTCGCTTTCGTGGGATATGTCGAAAATGACCTATACGTGGTGGACTTTTTGGGGAAAACCACTACAGGCCCGATATGTCTTTTCGGAAAGGCTGACGCGGGTTGGCTATGGCATCGCCGACTAGCCCACGTCAATATGAGAACTTTGCAAAGTCTCCACAAGGGTGGACACATCCTTGGACTAAAAGAAAATGACTCCTTTGCAAAGACCGTGTTTGCAGGGCGTGTGTTGAAGGGAAAATGCATGACTCACCTCATCGAAGGAAAACTATTATCTCATCAAAAAGGATTTTGGAGCTCCTTCATGTGGACCTATTCGGACCTCCATCTCATGCAAGCCTCGGTGGGAAGAAGTATTGCCTAGTGATTGTTGATGATTACTCAAGATACACTTGGGTTTATTTCTTCAAGTTGAAGAGTGAAACTCAACAAACAGTCATCGACTTCGCCAACGAGGTTCAACGTCAACACAACGTCCCCATTCTGGCTATAAGAAGTGATAACGGCTCTGAGTTCAAGAACTACACCTTAAATGAGTTCCTAAGTGAAGAGGGGATAAGACATCAATATTCCGCAGCGTACACCCCTCAACAAAATGGTGGCCGAGAGGAAGAATCGAACTCTAATGGATATGGCAAGATCAATGTTAGCCGAATTTAAATCTCCATATAACTTCTGGGTTGAAGCAATCTCTACTGCTTGTCATTCATCCAACCGATTATACCTCCGCAAGATCTTGGACAAGACTCTGTATGAAATACTTACCGATAACAAGCCAAACATCTCATACTTTTGGGTATTCGGGTGTAAGTGTTTCTTTCTTATCAAAGGAGTTCTTTTATCTAAGTTTGAATCTAAGGCTTTAGAAGGTATTTTTGTTGGTTATGGTGCCGAATCCCACACTTATAGAGTCCACAATAAGCTCTCTGGAACTGTTGTAGAATCTTGTAGTGTGGTGTTCGAGGAAAATGACGGTTCCCATGCGGAGCAAGTTGGTGTTTGTGATGCAGATGTTGAAATACCCCAAGATGCCATAACAAGAATGGTTGTGGGATTTTTCTGCCCCATTGAGGAACCCCTTGTGGCGGATCGGGAAGGACAATGCTCTTCCCATGAAGAGCCCTCATCTACAAATGCCCAACAAGTTCCCACCACAGGAGCAAATTCTGCACCATCTCCATCAACTGCTGAAGGTCAAGCTGTTCCAGAAAACTCTAGGCCAGTTTATCCGGTGGACACCGGATTATCCGGCCACCCCGCTCCAGCTGACAATATTGCTCCTGGTGGTGAACATATCAACGCAAGCTCCAGGCCGGATTTTCTGGCAAGCCCCAAATTATCCGGCCCCTTGCCAGTTCAAGCAAGCCCTAGGCTTCCTGATGAAGCTGCTACAAATACTCCTAGGCCAGATTATCCGGCCTCTCAATCGGCCGGATTATCCGGCCCTGACTCTCCAGTTTAGTAGCCTCCTGTTACGGCTACTGACTCACCTCAAGGGCACGTGTCACCACCACCTGCTACTGATATTCAAGTTCCTGATCAAGGTCGAGTAAATGCTTCCAATGAAGATTCAAGTGATGAATCTACTCCTCCAAGAGACAATAAACTTATTGAACTTCGTCGCAAGGCTCGAGCTGATCGAAACCTTGAGTTGAGGGGTCACACTCTCGACAAGGTTGTTGGTGATCTTCAACGAAGGGTTTCTACAAGAAGAGAATTGGCCAGTTTTGGTGAGCATCAAGCTCATATCTCTATGGTGGAACCTAAGAAGGTCTTTGAAGCTCTTGAAGACCCAGACTGGGTTGCTGCTATGCATGAAGAATTGAATAATTTCGAGCGCAACAAAGTCTGGAAACTCGTGGAGAAACCCAAAGAGTGCCGCAATGTTATCGGCACCAAGTGGATATTCAAAAACAAGCAAGACGAGAATGGCATTGTTGTGAGGAACAAGGCAAGACTTGTGGCACAAGGTTACTCCCAAGTTGAGGGCATTGACTACAGCGAGACCTATGCTCCAGTGGCTCGCCTTGAGTCCATCGGTATCCTTCTTGCTTATGCTGCCCATAACAATTTTAAGTTGCAGCAAATGGACGTCAAGAGTTCCTTCCTTAACGGTCCTCTACATGAGTTGGTATACGTAAAGCAACCCCCGGGGTTTGATGATCCTAACTTTCCGTAACCATGTCTATAAACTCAATAAGGCACTATATGGCCTTAAACAAGCCCCCACATGCGTGGTATGAGCACCTTAAAGAGCTTTTGTTAGATCGTGGCTTCGAAGTTGGGCAAACCGATCCCACTCTTTTTACTAAGAAGGTTAAGGGGGAGCTCTTTGTATTCCAACTATATGTAGACGATATCATCTTTGGTTCTACTAATAAAGCTTTTAATGATGAATTTTCAAAGCTTATGACTGACAGGTTTGAGATGTCCATGATGGGGGAATTACAGTTCTTTCTTGGATTCGAGATCAAGCAGCTTAGAGAAGGAACCTTTATTAATCAAGCAAAGTACATCCAAGACATGCTCAAGAGATTCAAGATGACGGATCTAAATGGCGTCGCCACTCTGATGCAAAAAAAATGTCATCTTGAACTTAACCCACATGGTAAAGATGTGGACCAAAAGGTATACCAGTCCATGATCGGTTCTCTTCTTTACCTCTGCGCATCTAGACCCGATATAGTGTTGAGTGTGGGGGTGTATCAAGGTATCAAGAAGCTCCTAAAGAAAGCCAATTAGTGGCGGTCAAGAGGATCTTTCGATATTTGGTTCATTCCCCTAACTTTGGTCTCTGGTATCCCAAGGGCTCTAATTTCTCTTTATGTGGTTATACTGACTCAGATTGGGCTGGTGATAAGGATGATCGGAAATCCACTTATGGAGCTTGTCAATTCTTGGGAAGATCTCTCGTATGTTGGTCATCTAAAAAGAAGAATTGTATATCTCTCTCCACCGCCGAAGCTGAATATGTTGCTGCTGCCAGCGCTTGCACTCAACTATTGTGGATGAGGCAAACTTTAAAGGAATACGGTGTCCATTGTGACAAAGTGCCTCTTTTATGTGATAATGAAAGTGCAATCAAAATTGCGTACAATCTTGTTCAGCACACAAGGATGAAGCATATTGAGATTTAGAATCATTTTATTCAAGACCATGTTGCTCGTGGCGATATTGATCTTTACTTTGTGAGCACGAAGAACCAACTTGCGGATATTTTTACAAAGCCACTTGATGAAGCAAGATTCTGCTATTTGAGGAATGAGCTAAATATCATTGATTCCAGGAGCTTATCTTGATTACCCATGCACTCACTTGTACATCTCAATCCTTCTTTGGTCTAGGTGTGGGCATGGATATAGAGGGAGCGTGGTCCTAACTCATTGGGCTAACCCTCCCCCCATAATGCCAAAAGCAAGATAAATCATTTCTCTTAATATCATTTTGTGATATGCGAGCTTATTGATGAGTATTGGTCGTGAACCCAAGATATATCTTCGCGGTGTCACACCATACACTCCAACAAGGTGGCCTTGGCCACCGCCCTCTCCCTTGAGGAGAATTGGCTCTTTTTGGATGTTCTTTTCTATCTCATGTTCTTATGGGAATGACACTCAATCTTGGCTTTTATTTGATTTGGATTTTGCAATTTTGAGTGTCTAGTACCATCTCAGTTTGGCTCTCTTAATCCTAAGCCTTTCCCTACCCCTAAGCCATCTATTCTAGCACACAAGTCCCTTGTACACCTTGTGGGGGTGTTGTTTGGGGACGCGCGGGCCTGGTTCTGTGTACAACAGAATTCCAGATTTGAGGCCGGATAATCCGGCCCAAGTGTAGGCCGAATAATCCGGCCCTGGCGGATTTCATCTTAAAGGGCAGGGATCGGGGGGAGGGCTCATAACAAGCAGCACTTCTCCCCCAACCCTCTCCTCCTCCTCAGCCGCTATCTGCTGTCCCCCACCCTCCCTGGAGCCTCTCTGGCCACCAGATTTTTCGGGCCTCCCCGGATCTTCTTCTCCGCGCCTCCGGGTACCTTATCCTCCGCGTTCTTCCTCCAATGAGTGAGGGTAACTCCCTCTCTCCCCATCTTTGGCTAGATGTGTTACTTGTTGGGTGGAACGTTGTCTAGAAGGATGTGTTTTCGCATAGAAATCGTAGTCTTGCAGTTCTAGGCCCGATCTACTTTTTTGCATTCAATCTAGGTGAAATCAAAATTTTCTGCCAGGGCCGGATTATCCGTCGGCCAGGCCGGATAATCCGGCCTGACAGATTCAATTATGGTTCAATTTCACTATGGAGTATGCATTGTGTAGATTTGTCCTATGAACTTTTTGACTACTTTTTCCATGCTCTCTCCTGGACTTGTGTGTATGCTTATCCCCTTGCTATCGCCCGTATTCTCCTCACAGGTGGTTCTAGTGTTCCCAGGACCTACAAGCGCCGCCCTCGCACCAAAAACTTTCGGGACGACGGACATGGTAACTTAGTGGACGAAGTTGAGTTGAGGAGAATAAAGAACGAAGAGAAGCGCATGGTTGAACAAGCAAAGAGGACTAGGAAGGGGTGTCCAAGAGGAAGGACAAGGAGCCCAACATCAACTACAGGACTTTGGATGCGGTCTCCTATTCCTCCATCCGTCACCGTGACTTGTTTGCTGAGCTGCCTCGTGATGATGAGCTGGGGGATACTCGCTTTTGGTGTGCAGAACAGAAGGGCATCTATGAAGATGTGTATGCCAGGCTGAACATTGGGCCTATGCACCCACTGGTACTTGCTGATGCTTTGGAGAAGGCTCATCTTGTGGATGCGATGTATGTGGCTGAGAGGATGGGGCTGCACCATCTCATGTCTCTCCAGTACTCCTTTGACTCTGAGGTGGTGAAGCAGTTCTTCTCAACTTTGGTTATTTGTGGGGCTAAGCGTCGCACTATGAAGTGGATGACTCATGACATGCCTATGACTGCTGATTTTCACGTGTTTGCTGAGGTTCTTGGATACTCTTTCCGCAGCAGGGATAGAGCCAGTGGCCACCGCATCATCACCCAGCTGAAGCCCAACAAAGATGTAGCTCTCTCTCCTTGCACTGTGGACAATGGCATTGTGGGCACTCTGGCTGGCCTTGCTCCCATCTATGCTGCCTTAGTGGGTCTCTTCCGTGACTCCATTACTCCGAGTGGGGGCAAAAATGACAACATCCGTGGTCACCTTGTTCAGCTACTTCAATTTTCTCATGAGGTTGCCTCTTGCGAGGACGAGTTAGTGCAGTACAGGCTGGATGTCATGGACTTCATTTACCATGAGCTATGTGATGCTATGTTCAACCTTCTGTCCATTCCCTGTGCACCCTACATTATGATGCTCATCCGGCACCTGCTTCGTGCTGAGGAGTTCCACATCGACTCGGTGCACAAGGCCAAGAAGATCTACACCAAGGTTCGGAAGACCTCTCACCCCTCCTCTGCTCCTGAGGGCCTCATGAGGGATGCTCGCCGGCCCCCTGTGCCTCCCGTTGCCCGTGAGATCAAGCAGCTGAACTGGTTCTAGCGTAACATACTCTGCATGGGCGTGGACACGCGCAAGGGTCAGTATGAGGTATACAAGCAGCGCCATGAGTTGGCTCACTCCCAGCAGCTCATTCTCCACCATGTGTCTGGTGCTTCGGGTGATCCTCCGGCTCCTACTCCTCCCACTCCGTATGCTCGGTGGAACTCTTCCTCTGGGTTGAACAATGGTGAGCTGGAGCGTCACTTGTTCCCCTCTGTGCCTGCTGCTGATGATGAGGATGAGGAAGGTGACAATGAGGAGCTTGTAGTTCTATTAGGATGTCCGTGGATTTGCATGGGTCGGGCATAAGCACTTGCATTATTCTATTCTTCATTTTCTTGCTTATGCCCATTTAGCGTTGAACTTTAAATTTGTGGTTTGTGGTTGTTTGAGACTCTATGTGGTTGTCTGGATTATTATGCCTATGGATTTCATCTCATGGATTATGCTTATGGAGCTATCTTTTCATATCCTATTGCTAGATGTTTTATCATGGAAGGCGCTTATATTGGTTATCGGGTTTTTATCACGGAAGGCGCTTATATTAGTTATCCGGTAATGATTGTGGCTTATGTCAAGGATGCCTTCCCACTACCTCGGTGGTATGTTTATGTTGCTCATCTGTCTATGGAATTGATTCACCTATTTGTGTGCATTTGCATTCCAATGCAAAATTCTATTATACACACATTGAGGGGGAGTCTCTTTCATAGTTATTACTGTTTGTATTGTGACTTTCTCCTGCAAATCCTGGTATTGTCATCTAACACCAAAAAGGGGGAGATTGAAAGAACATTTCATGTTTTCCTATGTTTTGTGTGTTAGATAACAATACTATGGAGATTATTCATGTGCGCTAAGTGTGCAGGAAGCTTTGAGGGGGGGCGGATTATCCGTCCCACCAAGGGCCGGATAATCCGGCCTACCTCATTGCTCAAAGGGAGCCAAGGCGCGTCGCTCGGTATCCGGTCGGATTTTCTCCCGAAAAATCCGAACTGGGCGGTTTTTCCTCCCCAGGCCGGATAATCCGGCTGTCGCATGGGCCGGATAATCCAGACCCCACTTTTTGTGCAAAGATAGCCAAGGCGTGTCGCTCGGTATCCGGTCGGATTTTCTATAGCATCCCATCTGTCTAACATATGTAATGCTACATGGTCTAATCATAAAATTCTACTTCCTACATATAATTGTTGCATCATCATTATATCATGCTCATGTCATCATGCCACATTGCATTTGAGCATCATATAAAACCCTTCTTCATTTAGCTCTTATCTCATATGCACTATTAATTGTATTTGCCTCTTGATATATTGTATTTGGTTCTTGATAAATGCTTGATGCCCAACTTGAGTTGGTGGGCATGTCTCTTACAACTTCACCACCTTTTCTTTGTCACCACCTTATAATTCCACCATCCCAAAATACTTGTGGGCTTTTGCATCTTCTCCTTTCAGTCTTGTCTAGCTCACATATATAAAGATGGATCCCGTTCTATACCACATGCCCCAATGGTGTTTACTATTGTTTTCACAATATAAATGATGTGGGTCTACATGTGGGGATACTTCTACATCTTCATATGGTTTGTTTAAATGTATGGGCATGTTTACTTATCAATGAACTAAATATACCCCTAGTGGACTACACACACTAGAAAATTTCATTATTATTCAAATATGCCTTGCTTTCATATTTCCATGTGAGCTTAAGCCTAAATTCCTTGGTAGGGCCATATCTCAAATATTTTGATGCATGTATGAATAAATGGCCATGAATATTTATCATTGTTTTCACAAGTCTAAATGGGGCCATCTGTTGATCATGCATGGTCCATGCAAGCTCCCTTCCATCCGCTCCTTATTTGATTCTTTTTGGGATATTTGAAGGAAGCTTGGTTGATGTCAATTCAAGCAAGAAGAGTCAAATAAATTCCTTGGCCATTTTCTTTTCCCTCCTTCTTAGCCTCTTTTTGTTTGCCACAACCTTCTTTTAAAAACACCTAGATACTTGCAAAGTAACCAGAGTTAGAGGTGGTTTGAATTGAAAGAACTCAGAACTAAGCAAGTCAACGAAAAAACAGTTTTAAAACAAAGAACAGAAGAGAGACTCGCCTGGTAATCCAACGCAGCAGCAGAACCCAGCCACCTGGAGTTCCTGCATCTCCCCTTCCAGGCCCAGCCAGCCCCTCTCTATTTCTCTTCCCTTGCGTTTGACGCTGTGCCACCTGCTGTCTCTGACTGGAACGGAAAGCAGCCACAGCAGCGAGCAGGTCACCGTCTCTGTCAGGCCTGTCACCTCAGCCTTCTTAACCCCGAGCTGTGCCTCGAACCCTAGCATCATCCCTCTTCTTTCGCCGCCGCAAGGTCGGGCTCCCCTCCATCCTTCCCTTCCCGTGAGGCCACCATGTCAGTAGCTTGAGCAGCTTGTCCGTGTCAAGGCCATGGTTGCCGTCGAGCGCCGCCGAGGTCGGGGATCGTCTCGCCGCGCCTCCGCTGATCGTTTTGCGCCGTAGGAGGAGCCGGAGCAGACACGCCCTGCGTCCCCGGCGACGACACCTGCAGGTCCGAGCCAAGCGCCATCATCGTCTCTGTCTCCGTCGCCTCCTTCCGTCCCCGACTCCGAGTCCTAGGGGAATTGGACGAGGTGAGCTCCCTTGACCTTTTCCCCCACCTAGCTGCATCTCTCTTGGCCTGGTTGCTCGCCCCCGTAGCGGATGGCGCTCGTCGGTGCACGCCTGAACCTGTCCAGAAGCCAAGCCAACCCGCTAATCTCTGTATTTATTCAGAATGAAATAGCGCAGCTCGTCCGTCAGTTCGTGTTGGCCTTGCGCAGGCACTCCATTCTCGATGATCTCCAAGCCATGACAGTACATCTATATCAAGTTTTCTTCATGCCTATTCCAACTCGGTACATCCATCTTCGTAGAACACAAATTTTTTCCCAGAACAAAGCTTTTGATCTCTCGGAAATCACTTCCAAAGATCGGTTGATCTCACTATTTTTCAGCTGCAGTCAATTGACAGTTAGACAGTTTAAAATGCCTCTGTTCATCACAAGATCTCCGCCAACCTAGTCCACCTCTAACGAAACGTCCTAAACGAAAGATGTAGAACGTTGAACCCTCTACAGCTTTCGTTTTCGTGGAATCGCGAGATTTGTAGCGGTTTCGTCGTCATCGTCTCGGGAAGATGGGTTCAGCTAGCTATTTTTTCGATTGTTGGCTTGATCTGTCAATCATCTTCCAGGAGCTTTTCCACAAAAGCCCCTTGGTTTTCTTGGTTCTAGACCCGAGGTCCCTGGCTGCCCCACGTGTCATCAACCGGCTGGTCAACGTGCGAGCTAGGCCCCTCACCCCGTGGTCCCACTTGCCTGCGACTGCGGGTAGATTCAGATCAAGTACCAAAAGTTTCTGTGAGCCTTTTCCAAATAAAAATAATTTCAGAAAATGCAAATATGTTTTTAATATCCAGAAATTAATAACTTATTATTAATAAATCCAAATAATACAACTAATATATGTTTTTGAATCAGAAAAATGTGAGGATTTCAAATATGCCACCCAAAAAAATGTTTGACTAATTTAAATTTTCGAAAATGTTGAATTGCAATAAAAATACCTTTTCTTAAATAATTAATAACTTTAATTCTATAACTCCAAATTCGATAAATAATATGTCTAAATCGATCAGCGCGACGAGCCCGTTCTGTTTATGCATTCCATGTTCTGAATTGCAGCATGCATCATATCAATATTAAAAATCAGAACTGTTTATGGTAATAAAACTTGACCAAATAATTAATAAAATGAGTTATTCTTGTCCCCACACCTCACCCTTGCCATGCTACATTATTGCCATGTAAATTGTGCATCATTCATCATGGCATGCTTGTTTGCTTGTCGCATTTTATTCATATGCGTGTGCACTTTATTTATGTTGGCCCTTGTTTGTTTGGCTCTTCTTTCGAATAGACGCCGAGCAGGAGAATTATCAAGAATCCCAGGAGTACTACCCAGATCCATCTCTCGCTTCAACTGAGCTGCCAGGCAAGCACTACCACATGCTTGCATACATATAGTACCTATTGCTTCTATCTTATTCTTGCATCATGGAGTCGCGATTGCATTAAATTGAATCCCAAGTACTGCATAGCCTTTACTTTAAACCCCACCGAGCTTGTTCCTCCATCCTATGAGCCGTTACTACAGGAGTTGCCTAAGCCTTGCGAGTCGTAGAATTGAATGTGTAGGGTTTGTGAGTGTCTGATGGATAACGAGGTATCTAAGCAACTTAACCTGAGTAGTAATGGGATAACTAATGAAAGAGGCACCGGTGAGCAATATCTGTTATTTGGTTCTTCATGCTCACTTGTGTCCCGTAGGACCCCGAGTACTTGATACTTGTTCCTTGAAATTCACACTATCCACATACGGGAGACTCTATGAATCCCCATTTGCCAGAGCTTGATTTGTACTTTATTTCTTGGGGCCACAAAGTAGTTTGGGGCTTTATTACTATTCTGTACTTATGCCATGCTTTACCGCTTTATTTACGATTGTGCGTGGAGCACCTGTACTGTTTAGGGATCGCGACACGATTTCGCGGTATCGACAAGCCCAGTCACACTTTCGGGTTCCCAGTCGTTTACAGCCGTTCTCGCAAACCCTAGGTCCGTCTCGGAGCCGGCCAACTTCATTGCGGGTAGCTTATTGGGGTGGCCCTCTGAAATGAATTATGAATCCTATGATTGCTTTTTCGTGAAAGCCTCGTTGGGTTTTATTTGGTTTTTCCGAGGTCGATCGGGTGTGTGTTGCTATTGTGCACCCCTGTAGGGTAAATATTTCTAAAAGTCGTGTCCGCGGTTATGGACGACTTGGAGCACAGTTTCTCGATCATAGACAAGTATAACTAAAGTACCGCTTTTAATTTGACTAAATATCTGACTAGTAACTAGTCCAATATTCATGGAATGATTATTAAAACTGCCAACGGATGGATTGTTCGTCCGCTTTCTCGTTGGTAAGCGATAAGGAGGATGGATCTGTGTCTTGATACTGCTATAACTGTTGTTTCTCATTCACGGCAATCCGTCTATCTTTGGTTGGGCGGATGGTTAGCGAGTATCTATAGACTTGTTAGTTATTATCTTTTGCTGCAATTGCGTCACCCCAGGTATATGTCCCCTTTAGAGGCATAAAGACTTGCTGAGTACCCCTAGGGTCTCACATGATAAATTGTTTGATTCAGATGAATAGGTGTATTCGCAAGATGGATACTGGGTGGAGGAGAGTGTTGGCATCGATCACTCGGTGTAGAGATTCCGGGGATGGGGATCCGTGAGATCTGTGGGCGGCATGTGCTTATTTATGTGGCATCTTATGCCGATTTGCTTCTTGTCCGTACTCGGATATTGTTTCCGGCTTCCGCTTGATACTCTGTTATTTGGTGTATGAGGAGCTATCCTACACTATTATCTCTATCTAGGATATTTGGATCTTGTCGTATGGCATTGCAATATTTCTTTTTCTTTTAGATGGTATGGCTCTGAGAACTGTTGTAAGGTAATTTGCATACATACTCACTTGTGTATGTATTTGAACTGTTCGCCTATTGCCTACGCCGCTCGCTCTTGTCCCGATGTTCTTGGAAGTGGTTAGGGCGGCCGACGGGCCTACATGTGGGTGGCCCTGAGCCCCCGATGTACTTCTTTAACCACTTTTGGTTCATCCAGGCTTGAACTTAGAGCGTAGGGTCCGAGGTTGTTACAATTGGTATCAGAGTCATCCCGCCCTTCAGGGTCTCAGCCTAATGGTCGCTGTCGGTCTAGCAAATATTTTGGTAGCTTTGTATACTAGGGAAAAACAAAACGTGAGAGTAGGACTGCTTCCACTTTTCTTCTTACCCACCCACCCACCCTTTTCTGGTAAGGAAGTGTAACGTTGTCAATACTCTTCTAAAATTCAAACTAGGATTCACGTGTTCTGGGTTCCGTAGTACCTAGGTTGTGTGAGTGTGTGTGTGTGTGTGTAATTCCTTGTCTATCTGTTGCATCCAACTTGTTATCGCTATTTGCCTTTTGGTTATCAATTGTTGGTACATTCCATACCGACAGGCTTTTGTAAACCAACGCGATCTATCTGATTCGTTGTATACCGACGCGATCTGTCTTACTCTTTGTTATCCGACGCTATCTTGTTAGGGGTGTTTGTTTTCCGTAGTTGCTAATCTTAGGTTCATCTTAAGAAGGAAGGGAGTTGGGATATGTGTTTTACTTATTCATGTGCGGAGTAATGATTTGAGTGCGGGATGGAGTCGCGACCATACCACTACTTTTATCATTCGCTCTTGTTTATTGAATCGGTAGAGTTACTAATCTTGATTCGTTAAGTGGTTTTGCGCATATAGTGGTATTTTAATGCCGAAATTGCGAAAAAAAAATATTTGATAGCTTTGTGTACCACACTCCTTGTTCAGTCGTGTGCGATATGCTTACTATCTTCTAGGTGCTTTGTACTTTGTTGATATTTTAATATCATCTTAGTGATTTGTATCCTTTAATCTTGGTTAATTCCATTTTGGTACTATTTTGAATTCTTATTATTCTCCATTATGGTACTAACTTGAGTTTTATATCAATCACAGGATGGCACCACCACGCCGTACTGAGGAGGACATACCACCTGAACTGGGGGTTGCGTTGGCAAGTATTGCTAATGCCTTGGGAACAATGCAGCAGAACCAGCAGCGTTTTGAAGAAACTGTCAGGAGGAATGAGTTTGTTCTGCTACCGCCACCTCCCAAGCGAGGAGACATTAAGGGCTTTCTGAAGTTTAACCCGTGCCACTTTGAGGTGTCTGATCAGCCACTGGATGCTGATGATTGGCTTCATGAGATGTCAAGGTTGCTGATGACTGTTGATGTTCCAGAGCAAGAATGGGTAAAATGTGCCACTCACCTTCTGAAGGGAGACACAGCTCTATGGTGGGAGAATTACCTGAAGGCAAACCACTCAGGTTTTCAGCCTACTTGGGAGCAGTTCACTAGGGCTTTCAAAGAGCAATACCTGTCAGAAATTGTCATGGAAAGGATGAAGGAAGTGTTTCTCAACCTCAAGTAGGGCAATGACAATGTCAACACTTATATCAGAAACTTCATGAATCTTTCTCGGTATGGTGGCGATGAGATCTCTAATGACAAGAAGAAGCAAAAGAGGTTCAGGCAAGGGCTCAATGCATCTATCAAATATGCAATCACTCATGCAAGGCCGGGGTCTTTTCTGGAACTCCAACATACAACTCTACAGGAAGAAGCCAGTAGGCAAGTGTTCGAGGAGTCCAAGAAACACAGTCGTGATGCAGCAAGCTCTTCAGCTATGACAGCTCCTTCTAAGCGCCGCGTGTGGGTTCCTAATACCGCACCGTCGCTCCCGGCTCCACCAAGAACTCTAAGCTACGCAACAAGGCCACCAAACTCCTTCACCGCTGCTCCTAGGGGCTACAACCACAACTACCCTAGAGCGCCTGGCGGAGTCCCTGGCTACGCTGCTCCACGTCCACCTAGTGCTTGTTACACTTGTGGGAACACTGGGCATCAACACTAGAGTTGTCCCATGAACAACAAAGCTCTTCCACCACCACCTCCAAGACCTGCAGCAAGTTCTTCTATGGTTCGTGCACCTCCACCTCGGGCTCTCAACATCAACACGAAGCCCGGGTCCACTGTTGCTCGTGCCAACTGTGTCAACGTCGCTCAAGCTGAACATGCACCTTGAGTTGTGCTAGGTATGCTTTCTATTAACTCAGTTTCTGCATGAGTGTTATTCGATACTGGTGCATCGCATTCTTTTGTGTCTCAAAGGTTCTCTCAGCAACAAGGTCTTCCGCTTCAATCCTTGTCCAAGGTTCTTAGGGTGCAATCACCGGGGACAACTATGAAGGCTTCTCAAATAAGCCATGGGAACCAAATTGAAATTGGAAACAAAATTTTCCCGGCATCCTTCATTGAATTGGGCAATTCAGATATCGATGTCATTTTGGGCATGGATTGGTTAACAGCAAATGCAGTTGTGATTAATTGTGTTGAACGCTCGGTTTCTCTGAAAATTCCTAAAGGCCATATAGTCTATTCTCCAAGTCTGACTCCTTCAATTCAGCTTTTCTCTTTGGCGGCTCTGAATGATGATGCTATGGATGCTATTTAGAGTGTTCCGGTGGTCCGTGAGTTCCCAGATGTTTTTCCTGAAGAGTTACCAGGTATGCCTCCTGACCGAGAGGTCGAGTTTGTGATTGAGCTTGAACCTGGTACCACTCCTATCTCCAAGCGGCCTTATAAAATGGGTCCTGCTGAGTTGGCTGAACTCAAACGTCAGCTTGATGAACAAGAGAAGTTGGGTTTCATTCAGCACAGCACTTCTTCTTGGGGTAGCCCAACCATCTTTGTGAAGAAGCGAGACCGCACTGATAGACTTTGTGTTGACTATCGAGCTCTCAATGCTAAAACCATCAAGAATAAATATCCCCTTCCGCGGATAAATGATCTCTTCGATCAGCTTGCAGGAGCAGTGGTATTCTCCAAGCTTGACTTGAGAAGTGGATATCACTAAATCAAGATCTGCAAGGAAGACGTTCCCAAAACAGCTTTCACCACCCGCTATGGCCTGTACGAGTACACGGTCATGTCCTTCGGTCTCACCAACGCACCAGCCACTTTCTCGAGGCTTATGAACTCGGTTTTCATGGAGTATCTTGATAAGTTCGTCGTGGTCTATCTGGATGACATTCTAGTCTATTCTAAGTCAAAGGAAGAACATGAAGAACACCTTCGGTGTTTCCTAAACAAGCTTCGTGAGAACCTCCTGTATGCAAAGTTCTCCAAGTGTGAGTTCTGGCTGCCTGAAGTCACCTATCTTGGTCACGTCATCTCTGCCAAGGGCATTGCCGTCAACCCAGAAACTGTTCGGACAATTGTCGAGTGGCTTCCACCCAAAAATGTCAAAGATGTCCGGAGTTTCCTTGGTTTGGCTAGTTACTACTGTTGCTTCGTTCAGAACTTCTCGAAGATTACGAAGCCTCTTACCGATCTCCTCAAGAAAGGCAAGAAATACCTTTGGTCTCCTGCATGTCAAGCAAGCTTTGAAACCCTCAAAGAGAAGCTCACTTCCACTCCAGTCTTGATTCCTCCAGATACATCAAAGCCTTTCCAGATATCCTGTGACGCCTCCTTGCAAGGATTGGGTGCGGTCCTCATGCAAGAAAAGCAAGTTGTTGCTTATGCCTCTCGACAGTTGAAGACGCATGAGATCAACTATCCTACACATGACCTCGAACTCGCAGCAGTTGTCTTTGCTTTGAAAGTATGGAGGCACTACTTGCTTGGCAACCATTGTGAGATGTTTTCTGATCACAAGAGTCTGAAGTATATCTTCACACAACCAGATCTCAACCTTCGTCAGAGGAGGTGGATTGAAGCAATTAATGATTTCGATCTGACAATCAACTACACTCCGGGCAAAGCTAATGTGATGGCCGATGCTCTCAGCCGAAAAGCTTATGTCAACAACCTCATCGTGGAAGAACAACAGCCTCTCTTGTGCGAAGAATTCCGCCAGCTCAACCTTGAAATTGTAGATCAAGGGTATCTTCTGAATCTTCTAGCAACCCCTCTCTTGGAAGAAAAAGTTCGCTCCATTCAACTTGGTGATCCTTACACTAAAATCATCATCTCCAAGATTCAGCTTCCGAAGTATGAACCTTTCCACCTTGACAACCAAGGCACTCTATTCTTTAAGCACCGGATGTTCGTTCCGAAGTATCCGGGTTTGAGAGAGCAAGTTCTTAAAGAAGCTCATGATTCTGTTCTTTCTATCCACCCTGGCAGCACTAAGATGTACATGGACTTGAAAACACAGTATTGGTGGCCTAGATTGAAACGATATTGTGCCAAGTATGTTTCCGAGTGTGATGTCTGCCGTAGAGTTAAAGCGGTCCATCAGAAACCTTCCGGTCTTCTACAGCCATTGAAGCCTCCGGAATGGAAATGGGAGAAAGTTGAGATGGACTTCATAACTGGTTTTCCAAGGTCGTAGAAGGGCAACAATGCAATCTTTGTTGTCATCGACAAGCTTTCTAAAGTGGCTCACTTCTTTCCCGTCAACGAAACAATTTCTGCAATTTAGTTGGCTGAGCTCTATATCAACAGAATTGTCTCTCTGTATGGGGTTCCTCTTGAGATCAGCTCAGACCGTGGAAGCATCTTCACTTCCAAGTTCTGGGGAAGTTTCCAAAATGCTTTGGGAACAAAGTTGAACTTCAGCACTGCCTATCACCCTCAGTCGCAAGGACAAGTTGAAAGGATCAATCAGATTCTGGAAGATATGCTCCGTGCTTGCGTTATCTCTTTCGGCATGAAGTGGGAAGAATGTCTTCCTTATGCTGAATTCTCTTACAACAACAGCTTCCAGAAAAGTCTAAAGATGGCACCATTTGAGGCTCTCTATGGTCGCAAATGCAGAACTCCGATTGGTTGGTCGGGCGCAGGTGAAAGAATATTGTTTGGCCCCAACATTGTAACTCAAGTGGAGGAGAAAGTTCACATCATTCTTGAAAATCTGAAGATTGCTCAAAGTCGCCAAAAAGAGCAATTATGATAGGAAGCACACGGACATGGAGTATGTCCCTGGTGATCTCGTTTACCTTCGTGTCACTCCCATGAGAGGTACGCACCGCTTTGGTATCAACGGAAAGCTGGCTCCTAGATACATCGGTCCTTTCAAAATTCGTGGAAGAAGAGGAGAAGTTGCTTATGCTCTTGAGCTCCCTGAACAACTTGAGTTGGTGGGCATGTCTCTTACAACTTCACCACCTTTTCTTTGTCACCACCTTATAATTCCACCATCCCAAAATACTTGTGGGCTTTTGCATCTTCTCCTTTCAGTCTTGTCTAGCTCACATATATAAAGATGGATCCCCTTCTGTACCACATGCCCCAATGGTGTTTACTATTGTTTTCACAATATAAATGATGTGGGTCTACATGTGGGGATACTTCTACATCTTCATATGGTTTGTTTAAATGTATGGGCATGTTTACTTATCAATAAACTAAATATACCCCTAGTGGACTACACACACTAGAAAATTTCATTCTTATTCAAATATGCCTTGCTTTCATATTTCATGTGAGCTTAAGCCTAAATTCCTTAGTAGGGCCATATCTCAAATATTTTGATGCATGTATGAATAAATGGCCATGAATATTTATCATTGTTTTCACAAGTCTAAATGGGGCCATCTATTGATCATGCATGGTCCATGCAAGCTCCCTTCCATCCGCTCCTTATTTGATTCTTTTTGGGATATTTGAGGGAAACTTGGTTGATGTCAATTCAAGCAAGAAGAGTCAAATAAATTCCTTGGCCCATTTCTTTTCCCTCCTTCTTAGCCTCTTTTTGTTTGCCTCAACCTTCTTTTAAAAACACCTGCATACTTGCAAAGTAACCAGAGTGAGGTGGTTTGAATTGAAAGAACTCAAAACTAAGCAAGTCAACTAAAAAACAGTTTTAAAACAAAGAACAGAAGAGAGCCTCACCTGGTAATCCAACGCAGCAGCAGAACCCAGCCACCTGGAGTTCCTGCATCTCCCCTTCCAGGCCCAGCCAGCCCCTCTCTATTTCTCTTCCCTTGCGTCTGACGCCGTGCCACCTGCTGTCTCTGACTGGAACGGAAAGCAGCCACAGCAGCGAGCAGGTCGCCGTCTCTGTCAGGCCTGTCACCTCAGCCTTCTTAACCCCGAGCTGTGCCTCGAACCCTAGCATCGTCCCTCTTCTTTCGCCGCCGCAAGGTCGGGCTCCCCTCCATCCTTCCCTTCCCGTGAGGCCACCATGTCAGTAGCTTGAGCAGCTTGTCCGTGTCAAGGCCATGGTTGCCGTCGAGCGCCGCCGAGGTCGGGGATCGTCTCGCCGCGCCTCCGCTGATCGTTTTGCGCCGCAGGAGGAGACGGAGCAGACACGCCCTGCGTCCCCGGCGACGACACCTGCAGGTCCGAGCCAAGCGCCATCATCATCTCTGTCTCCGTCGCCTCCTTCCGTCCCCGACTCCGAGTCCTAGGGGAATTGGACGAGGTGAGCTCCCTTGACCTTTTCCCCCACCTAGCTGCATCTCTCTTGGCCTGGTTGCTCGCCCCCGCAGCGGATGGCGCTCATCGGTGCACGCCTGAACCTGTCCAGAAGCCGAGCCAACCCGCCAATCTCTGTATTTATTCAGAATGAAATAGCGTAGCTCGTCCGTCAGTTCGTGTTGGCCTTGCGCAGGCACTCCATTCTCGATGATCTCCCAGCCATGACAGTACATCTATATCAAGTTTTCTTCATGCCTATTCCAACTCGGTACATCCATCTTCATAGAACACACATTTTTTCCCAGAACGGAGCTTTAGATCTCTAGGAAATCTCTTCCAAAGATCGGTAGATCTCACTGTTTTTCAGCTGTAGTCAATTGACAGTTAGACAGTTTAAAATGCCTCTGTTCATCACAAGATCTCGGCCAACCTAGTCCACCTCTAACGAAACCTCCTAAACGAAAGATGTAGAACGTTGAACCCTCTACAACTTTTGTTTTCATGGAATCGCGAGATTTGTAGCGGTTTCGTCGTCATCGTCTCGGGAAGATGGGTTCAGCTAGCTATTTTTTCGATTGTTGGCTTGATCTGTCAATCATCTTCCAAGAGCTTTTCCACAAAAGCCCCTTGGTTTTCTTGGTTCTGGACCCGAGGTCCCTGGCTGCCCCACGTGTCATCAACCGGCTGGTCTACGCGCGAGCTAGGCCCCTCACCCCGTGGTCCCACTTGTCTGCGACTGCGGGTAGATTCAGATCAAGTACCAAAATTTCTGTGAGCCTTTTCCAAATAAAAATAATTCCAGAAAATGCAAATATGTTTTTAATATCCAGAAATTAATAACTTATTATTAATAAATCAAAATAATACAACTAATATATGTTTTTGAATCAGAAAAATGTGAGGATTTCAAATATGCCACCCAAAATAATGTTTGACTAATTTAAATTTTCGAAAATGTTTAATTGCAATAAAATACCTTTTCTTAAATAATTAATAACTTTAATTCTATAACTCCAAATTCGACAAATAATATGTCTAAATCGATCAGCGCGATGAGCCCGTTCTATTTATGCATTCCTTGTTCTGAATTGCATCATGCATCATATCAATATTAAAAATCAGAACTGTTTATGGTGATAAAACTTGACCAAATAATTAATAAAATGAGTTATTCTTGTCCCCACACCTCACCCTTGCCATGCTACATTATTGCCATGTAAATTGTGCATCATTCATCATGGCATGCTTGTTTGCTTGTCGCATTTTATTCATATGCGTGTGCACTTTATTTATGTTGGCCCTTGTTTGTTTGGCTCTTCTTTCGAATAGACGCCGAGCAGGGGAATTATCAAGAATCCTAGGAGTACTACCCAGATCCATCTCTCGCTTCAACTGAGCTGCCAGGCAAGCACTACCACATGCTTGCATACATATAGTACCTATTTCTTCTATATTATTCTTGCATCATGGAGTCGCGATTGCATTAAATTGAATCCCAAGTACTGCATAGCCTTTACTTTAATCCCCACCGAGCTTGTTCCTCCATCCTATGAGCCGTTACTACAGGAGTTGCTTGAGCCTTGCGAGTCGTAGAATTGCATGTGTAGGGTTTGTGAGTGTCTGATGGATAACGAGGTACCTAAACAACTTAACCTGAGTAGTAATGGGATAACTAATGAAAGAGGCACCGGTGAGCAATATCTGTTATTTGGTTCTTCATGCTCACTTGTGTCCCGTACGACCCCGAGTACTTGATACCTGTTCCTTGAAATTCGCACTATCCACATACGGGAGACTCTATGAATCCCCCTTTGCCAGAGCTTGATTTGTACTTTATTTCTTGGGGCCATAAAGTAGTTTGGGGCTTTATTACTATCCTGTACTTATGCCATGCTTTACCGCTTTATTTACGATTATGCGTGGAGCACCTGTACTGTTTAGGGATCGCGGCACGATTTCGCGGTATCGACAAGCCCAGTCACACTTTCGGGTTCCCAGTCATTTACAGCCATTCTCGCAAACCCTAGGTCCGTCTCGGAGCCGGCCAACTTCATTGCGGGTAGCTTATTGGGGTGGCCCTCTGAAATGAATTATGAATCCTGTGATTGCTTTGTCGTGAAAGCCTCGTTGGGTTTTGATTTGGTTTTTCCGAGGTCGATCAGGTGTGTGTTGCTATTGTGCACCCCTGCAGGGTAAATCTTTCTAAAAGCCGTGTCCGCGGTTATGGACGACTTGGAGCACAGTTTCTCGATCATAGACAAGTATAACTAAAGTACCGCTTTTAATTTGACTAAATATCTGATTAGTAACTAGTGCAATATTCACGGAATGATTATTAAAACTGCCAACGGATGGGTTGTTCGTCCGCTTTCTCGTTGGTACGCGAGAAGGAGGATGGATATGTGTCTTGATACTACTATAACTATTGTTTCTCATTCATGGCCATCCGTCTATCTTTGGTTGGGCGGATGGTTAGCGAGTATCTATAGACTTGTTAGTTATTATCTTTTGCTGCAATTGCGTCACCCCAGGTATATGTCCCCTTTAGAGGCATAAAGACTTGCTGAGTACCCCTAGGGTCTCACACGATAAATTGTTTGATTCAGATGATAGGTGTATTCGCAAGATGGATACTGGGTGGAGGAGACAGATGATGTTGGCATCGATCACTCGGTGTAGAGATTCCGGGGATGGGGATCCGTGAGATCTGTGGGCGGGATGTGCTTATTTATGTGGCATCTTATGCCGATTTGCTTCTTGTCCGTACTTGGATCTTGTTTCCCGCTTCCGCTCAATACTATGTTGTTTGATGTATGAGGAGCTATCCTACACTATTATCTCTATCTAGGATATTTGGATCTTTCCGTATGGCGTTGCAATATTTCTATTTCTTTTAGATGGTATGGCTCTGAGAATTGTTGTAAGGTAGCTTGCCTACATACTCACTTGTGTATGTATTTGAACTCTTCACATGTTGCCTACGCCGCTCGCTCTTGTCCCGATGTTCTTGGAAGTTGTTAGGGCGGCCGACGGGCCTACACGTGGGTGGCCCTGAGCCCCCGCTGTACTTCTTTAACCACTTTTGGTTCATCCAGGCTTGAACTTAGAGCGTACGGTCCGAGGTTGTTACATTTTCTCCCGGAAAATCCGAACTGGGCGGTTTTTCCTCCCTAGGCTGGATAATCCGGCCTTCACATAGGACCGGATAATCCGGCCCCCATAAGTTGATCAAAGGCAAGCTCGGCGCGATGCTCTGATAAGGGGCAGATTATCTGTCGGATATTCCGAGTCAGGGGCGGTGTTTTCCCCAGGCCGGATAATCCAGCCCTCACTTGGGCCGGATAATCCAGCCCCCAAAGTTTCCAACGGCTGGTTTCGGAAGGGGTATAAATACCCCTTCTTCCCCAACATTCAGAACTCTTGATTCATTCGAAATTGTCCAGACATTGTACAAGAGCTCTCATTCTAGATCTCCCACTGCAACCACCTGAAGGTGTTGATCTTTGGGGGAATTGAAGGAGGAGAAATTCATCATCATCATCACGAATCAAGCGCTTCAACTCCTCTCCATTCACTTGGAGAAATCCATGATCTTGTATTCTTGTCAATACCTAGATCTTGTTTATTGTATTTGATAACTTTGTTCTTGTGGCAGCTTGTTGTCATATCGGGAGCCTCCAAGTTGTTATGGAGTTGTTACCCCGCTAGTTGTGTAAAGGCGTCGGTGCCCGCCTCGAAGGGTACCTATAGTGGAAAGGTGGATTAGGACTTTGGTGGCGAGATCCATCGGAGAACAGGGTGAGGCCTATTGTGGCGTGGTGGTCTTAGTACCGCACACCCCTCCAACGCAGACATACTTCCCTTAACAAGGAAGGAACTGCGGTCAAACAAATCATGTGTCTCCGCGTGCTTCACTTAGGTTTACCCGTTCCTCTTCCACTTGCTCGTTACTCGCTAGTAGATAGGTTTGCATATAGGGAAATTCCACCTAATAGTTTATCTAGAGAATTTACCCTTTGTGCTAAGCCTAAAATTGAAAAAGTATTAAAAATTGGTGTAGCACCTATTCACCCCCCCCCCCCCTCTAGGTGCCCATACGATCCATTTCACGCACTTCTAGAATTAGTTTGTTAACTTAAGCGTGGTGCTTAGGTTGATGAACCGAATCAGTGGGAATTGTATTTTTATCACTTGTGAGCTAAACCCGTGTCTTCAAAAACACAAAAATATTTTTTTGTCCTTCTAGTCTTGTTCCTACTAGGTTCTTAAGGAAGGCATACACCGGATCATGAAGCATTCATTGAAGCAAAGGTTCTTTATCCATCAAAGTAGAGGTTAAAAGCGCCTCAACGGTAAAGTGTGTCAACCTTGCTTTAACTTAAGCTTGGGGAGCTAACCACTTCTTATACTCTCTTTTGATAACTGCATTTTCTCTTTTGTTTTCATGATCTTCTCAAGATTAGCTTGGGGAGATTATTTTGCATGCGTAGAGTCTTGTGCAAAGTTCTTTATCTTAAAAAGTTGTCATGCTATTGTGTATCCCTCTGTTTTTGAATGCTGGCTTAGGTGAGTTTTTGTTCATATTTATATAAGGGATATACTTTCTCATGTGAGGCCACATCGGAGACAAGCCGTATCTTTGATGCACCTTGTTCAACTTTTATCTAACTTGTGAAAAATATTGTGATCCTCTAAATATACATTGCCATGATCTCTACATTTTGAAAAGAAAAAATATAATAAAGAAGTTCTTCGAAACTTGCTAGTTGTCACTGTTCAGAATTGTCTTAAGTGAATGGTTATGGAGTAGCACGACCCCATAGTGTTGGAAATGATGGTCTTAATAGATGCTTACTAAGTGAGTTGTCAAATAAGAAATGATGTTTCAAAGTTTCGAGATTACATATGCCAAAATTTTGTCTTGGAAATCAAAGTGAGATATTGCTTTATGCGTGTATTGTGCCACTGTCGCACAACATGGGATGCTAACAACTCCGCTGGCCTTTGGACAATCCAAAAAGAGGAAACTCTTGGAGTTTGGCTATGAGTTGCCCAACATATGTAGCAAAAATGCTATATTTGGGTATGCATTGGTATTCTCATGGGCCTGCGTTAAAAGCAAAAGTCGGAATACTCCTCTGACCATTATGAGAAATCATTATACCGAAAAGGGAAACCTTGGTAATGGTCACAAGTGTCCTTCCTAGCCTACACAGTCTCGATTGAACATATACCACTCTTTTGGCATTGTCTCGTTACTAAGAAATATATTTTCTATGAGATCAACAATCGAAGTTTGCACTTGAGAGACTTTAATAGATGGCATGAGTGGGCAGCATTGGAAAACTCTATTTCTATTTATGATTGACAACTAACTGTGTTCAGCTTTGCCTTATACAAATAAAAATACAAAAATACAATAAAATGCTTATAGAAGGATCACAAGTTTACTTGCAAGCTAGATTTAACTTTGACATGGGGCATAGAAGTTTTTGATTAATCTCTAGTGGTTTGGAATAATATAACTGAGCTTATATTGCCTTGTATGATTATGTGCTCTCTTGCTTTGAGCTTGCAGGAAAAACAAGGATACGGTGCATTGATTTCCAATGATAAGCAAGATCACATCCATTAAGTTACCGATCCCTTTTGCTTGAGGACGAGCAAGATCTAGCTCTCTAGAAGCTCCAAAACCTTTCCTAAGTCATATGACTGTATTGGGGAAACCCTAGGACACCCCCAAGGCCTATATAAAGGAGGGAGGAGAGGAGGAAGCCACCATACACCATATACAAGATCTAGATCCCATCTACCGCCTCCACGGCGATGCCCTGCCGCCTCCATAGCCTATACAGCTCCACCAAGATCCAGATCTCCATCAACACCATTAAGCCATCCAAGCAAGAAGAGTAGGAGAAGGAGGACGCCGCCATCACCATGCCGTCATCACCATCTCCATCGCCGCTACTCCTTCATCCTTCCCCCATCATGATCTCTATGATGGGTTGTAGCATGGCTTGAACCCCCTTTTATTAATGTTATGATGATTTGAGTAATTGAAGTGTGGTGTGTTCTTGTTAATTAATATGTTTGTGCTTTCTCTTTACATTGTTCTATTCATGATATTATTCTGGTGATTGGAGATGTCCAATCCATTGTTGAGGAATTTACTAGGGATTCACGGAGTGTCACAAAACTTATCATTAGTCTCTACTCTTCCATGGGTACCTGACAAGTGCATGGGTAGAACTAAAAGGGCATTTGCTATAAGTGATTTGCGGAGGCAATAGCAGCTTAGGATGCACCGCCCAGAGTTCCTTCAAGATCACTCATGATATAGATAGGTATAGTGTTGCGAATTGCTTCACCCTAAAGTGATAGACGGGATATCTTGTGACTAGCACACTTGCTTAGGAGTATGGTTGTCCATAGAACTTAATGCCTTTGATCTGGTTTACCTTGATTGGTCTTGTTACCTTAATACATTATTCTCTTACGAGATGACCCATGTCTGAAGAGGGTGTGGACAATTGAGTTGTCTAGTTGCCACTTACCAACGGTGGGAGACAACGGTATATGAGGGACTGCCACAATTATAGTTAATAGCTATTCCATAAGAACTTGTCATGCACACCGGTATACACAACATTACTTGAGGAATCATAGCATTAATATTTCATCTCATTGCACTCACCTCTTTTCAATTTACTTTTGTTCTAGTTTTCTTCCAGTCCTAGTAGTAGTTATTACAAAACATCTTAAATTCATTTATCCTAGCAACTTATAGAATAGGCTATTTCCAAACCACAGTTTGGGTGCGAACGTGGTTGCATTTACAAGGTGGCCGCGTGGTCGTGTTCGCCGAGCTCCCATCGGGATGAACTCTTTAAATATTTGCTGCTACAAGTACTGCAATAACCCTATTATTGCTGCAGGAACCCAGTCCATCATTTGCCACCTACCGAGGGTTGCTGCAATGGCGTGGTGATATATTGGATTACGGGATAAACTACTGGTCTCCTTTTGTGAGTGTTGCCCCGACCATGCCGAGGTTCATCAGGAAGAAATGATGGATGGCTGCCCGCGGATCATCGGCTACTGGTTGGGTCGTGATTAACTGTGGCATCCCGCAAAAACCACTACTAGAAATCGCGGTGTTTTTGTGCATTGCATCATCATGACCGCATGCTCATGTCATCATGCCACCTTGCATTTGAGCATCCTCATGTCATCATGCATTTGTTTGCCTAAAACTATTTTCTAAAAGCCTAGTTTTGTTTTCTAAATATTCCCCGTCTTAATTTCAAATCAAAACTCCGGTCTTTTCCGGGTCTTTTATTTGTCTAAAAACTATTTACAAAAGTCTATTTTAAATCAAAATAAAAGTTTATATTATTTTTGGGTGGCAGCCAGCCAGGCCCGAAAGCCCGGCCGGCCCCCTCCAAACCCTAGCCTAAAATATCTAATCCCTAATCTATGCAACCCTATTCTACCCAGCCACTTCCTCCACCCTTCCACCTCACCCCAACCAACCCCGGTCTGCCACCTCAGCCGCCTGGCCCCACTTCTCCCGCCCACGCACCAACTCCCACGCCACCCCCGCTCGACAAATCCCACCTCGGGATCCTGCCCATCCCCTGGCTGGCCCACCCCTGGCCCCACCTGCAGGCGTGCAGCGCAGCAGCACCCGTGCCGACAAACACCCCGCCTCGGAATCCCGCCCCGCCCTGTCGTTTCCTGCCCGTGCGTCGCCACCCTGGGACCAAATCCCAACTCCCGCACGCCTCCTGGCCCCTGCCCTGTCCACACACGCGCTAACACCACACGCGACCCACGTCGCCCGGTCCCACCCAGGCCCTGTCCCCGCGTCGCTTTCCCCACCCATCCCCGCATGCGTCTCTCACCTGTCGCCTACCTCCTCTCTCCCCAACCCCCGCTTCGAGGTCGCCCTCCTCACCTGGCGCCGCCGCCGGGGCTCTTCCTTCCTCTTCCCCGAGCCCCGCCTCCCATGCGACCGGCCTTCTCCGCCCGACCCAGCGTCGCCGGTGAGCGCCCTCACCGTGTGGCATCCCGCGCTCTGCCGCCTCGAGCACCGCGCATCCCTGCCGCCGTGGACGGGCCCTGGAGCCCCTGTCTCCGCCCCCCTCTCAACCGCCACGACCTCCGTCCGGTCGCCGCCCGTGCTTGTCCCCGCGGGCTCCCTCCTCGACCCCGCAGTACCGCCATGGCAGCCACGGGCGCGGCCCCGTCTCCCCGAGCCTCTACCCGGCCGCAGAGCCCGCCCCTCCGCCCTCGACCAGCACGCGCCACCGCCGGGCCCACGACGCCGACGCTCGACCCGGCGCCATCCGGAGCTCCTCCCCGCTGCCCTCTTCTCCGAACGCGAGCAGCTCGACCCTGCAGGCTCCACCCCTGGCCGCCCCGCATCAACTCGCTCCGGCCGCCGCCGTGCCTCTTCTTTGCTCCTCCCGGCGTGATCCCGAGCTTCGCGACGGTCGCCTTCTCCGCCGACCTGCGCGTCCTGTCCGCTTCCCTCGGCCGCCGACGCCACCCACGACCCTGGCCGCGCCTGCCTCACCCTGGTGCGGCCCCCGCAACCCGCCTCCGCACAGCTCCTCTCCTCCGCGGCCCCTCCGTCCCATGTCCGTCGGCTGAAGGAGCCCGCCGACGTGTCTCTCCTCCGTGGCCCTGCTTCAAGCCCGCCCGCCACGGAACCTGTCCGCGTGTGCAGCCACCACCGCGGGCCCGTCTCCCACAACTTGCCTGACACCGTGTATCCGCCATGGTGCCGCCGCCCTGGTCGGTCCCCTCTTCCTCCTTTGCGTGTTGCACGATGCCAAGTTGATCTCCAGCGTCCTTCCTCGCCTCGCCGTTTCATCGTGTTGCTTGGGTGTCTCCAGCGACCTATGTTTGTCTCTGTTTGGCACTAATATGGTTGCGTGCCTTGCTCGAGTGACCTTGCTGCTTCAGTGCCACAGTGTCAGTATAAGCACCATCGACGAGAACTTCTACTCGGACGCCGCATCATCTGAAGATCTCTGGTGACTCGTGGAACACCAAGTCCAGCATCTGGCGCCGACATGAAGAACTACTCCAAGAACCGCCGACCCCGAACGCTATGAGCTGCTTCACGTATCAGATGACCAAAGGCCGACCCCGTTATGCCAAGATCTTCATCCCGGGGCGCCAAGTTCTCCCCCTCGAACATCAAGACCCGAACCCGATGACCGCCAAGCTCGCCACAAAAACGACAAGCACTTCACCGCGGAACACCGAGTTTGCCGACATGGACGCCGAGAACGCCGACATGGAACCTGGGACCGACAAGTTCTTCTTTCCAAATTCGGTGACCGAGACCCCTGACGACGAGCTCTTCTACCTGGACGCGAAGACCGATCTCGTCGATCCGAACCCCCAAATCCGGACCCTGAGACCGAACCCCGGACCCCCGGAACCCAAGATCGCCGAACCCAGATGTGAGACCCTAAGCCCCTATTTTTATAATATGACATTACCATCTGTCGCATATTAAATTGATCATGCATGCATAACTGTCTGTGGGTTGGGGACATTATGCCGATTCACCGCATGATTAAGTATGGAGTCTATATGCGGGATACTTTTGTCTTATTCCGGACTCCATTTAAATTGGAGTAGCGAACCGATAACATGTTTCACCCTGTTAAGACAACATTTAAATTGCGGGGGTTCTAAATAACTTGAACCATTTAATTAATTGTCGGGACCCCCGGTTCCGCTTAATATTGACTAATCGCACCGCATCGGTGCCATGTCATGCATCATATCATAAGCATGCCGGATCTTCTGCCGTAGTATTAAATATTGCATCCGGTGTTTCTTCTAGTGTTTGATTCTCCACGGATTAGACCGATGAGTGGATGCGAGTGTCGACAAGTTCTCCGGATATGATCCGTTGGCAGTGTTTCCCAGGCGAGCATCTCTCCCCCTTCTACCTATTTTGCATTTATAGTCTTTATTTCCTCCTGTTGATCTATTGCTATCCGTGTCGCGATGCTTTAGTTTCCGTACCCCAGTTATATCCCGTGCAGCCTCTATATTGCCTTGGACACCCAACAGAGATTCGGGTGGCCTGCTGGAGTTCAACTTATTTCCTCCTGAGCAAGCAACTACGAGATCGCACCTGAGCAAGCAACTACGACTCGCAAGGCCAGCTATCTACCAAACTACGACTCGCAAGGCCAGCTATCCCGTGCAGCCTCTATATTACCCATGTTTGGTAGATAGCTGGCCTTGCGAGTCGTAGTTGCTTGCTCAGGTGTGATCTCGTGTTGTCAAGTACCACAGTTGTTGGAATGCTGGCAGGTGGTTATTGGTGGAGATGATCATGACTTTAATTACAACTATTAAATTGCTAGATATAACTAATGCAGAGGCATCGGTGGGCAATAGATGTTATTTGGTTCTTCCACGCCCACTTGTGTCCCGTAGGACCCCGAGTACTTGATACCTTTTCCTTGATTTTTTGCACTATCCACATTCGGGAGGCCTTATGGATCCCCCTGAGCTAGAGCTTGATTCATTTATATTTCTTGGGGCCACAAACTAGTTTGGGGTTTTATTACTATCCTGTACTTATGCCATGTTACTGCTTTATTTAAGATTGTGCGTGGAGCACCTGTACTATTTTGGATCGCGCCACATTTTCGCGGTATCGACAAGCCCAGTCACACTTTCGGGTTCCCAGTCGTTTACAGCCGTCGTTGCAAACCCTGGGTCCGATCTGGAGCCGGCCAACTTTGTTGCGGGTAGCTTAGTGGGGTGGCCCCCTGAAATATTTCTAAATCCTGTGATCGCTTTGTCGTGAATTCCTTGTTCGGTTTTGAGTTGGTTTTTCCGAGGTTGATCGAGTATGTGTTGCTATTTGTGCACCCCTACAGGGTAAAACTTTCTGAAAGCCGTGTTCGCGGTTATGGACGACTTGGAGCACAGTATCTCGATCATAGACAAGCATAACTAAAGTAGTGCTATAAATTTGACTAAATATGTGACTAGTAATCAGATTCAAATACAATGGAATGGATATTAAAAATGCCAACAACTGGTGAAGCTGAGGTTCCTTGTGTCTTGTTATATCTGCCTAGTAAGTATTACAACTCCAATGGAATGTGATAAAAGTGCCAACAATTGCTGGGTTTTGGGATTCCTCGGGACAATTATATCTGACTAGTAAATGCCCCAACTACAATGGAATGGTGATTAAAACTGCCCACTACTTATGCTATCAGGACGGCCCACGCTATCTATATCTGATTAGTAATTGCTGCAACTATAATGGAATGAATAAAACTACCAACTGTGTGAGTTCCTTGGTCCGACTTCCTCGTTTGGTCTCAAGGGGGAAATACCAGGATGGGTTTGTTTGGTGTTAGCTTCAGGTTGGATCCGAATAGATCTTTCTTACCCCTCTCTAATAGCCGCTAGTGATACCGAGTCTCTATAGGTTGTTTAGTGCCGCTGCGCTGCCGCTTCAGCCCACCATACCTATGTAGGCGAGAGCCACCGAATTCTTGCCTCGCCGTGTACTGGCCTCAGTACTGACGCTCCTCTTTTTCCTTTGCCCTTTGTCGGCACCCCCTTTTGTTTTAGCAGGTTTGAGATCGACGTCGTTAGCAGGGTTACCCTTACGGCTTGGCCTGGGCAGGGTTATGGACGCCATTGGTTATTCTTCAGGGCTCTTAGCCCCATTTGCATCTTGTCCATAGTCGGACGATATATATCGTTTTCAAGGTGATTTGGATCTTTGTATTGTATATCTGTATTCTTGACTCGTTGAGTCGCTGTTGTATATATATCTGTTATGTGGGTCCCATCGAGGACTGGTGTGTAATGGTATTACTTCATTTTCCACCCGCACGAAAGTGCCTGGTGGGCGTCCTTGAATCGTTTCTATGCGGGTTTGGCGGAAAGGGCTAAAACATGCATAGGGCCGATTTGAGGGTGTTACATTAACTAGGTCTGAGCTGCAAAGAGGGTGGCTTGCACCGTTTTAGCTCTGATATGGCCTGCCAAATCTACGAACATGAATGATAGGTCCAAATATCGAGTGATGTCGCGTCTGTCGGCTTCAGGTATATTGTTCAATCGAGAACCACCCATTCCTGGTTTTAGTCGTCCTGCGATGCTTCTGGGGTTGTGGGTGGAGCTGAGTTGCGCATGTCGCATGCTTGATTCATCGGCTCTTCTTTTTTGCTCTTCTAGGTCCCTTTGCATCTTGATCAATTGCCTCATTTTCTTGTGAAGGAGGTACTGGTATGCCATTAAGTCATCACGGGTGACGTCCGTCGTCATGGGTACTACACCCAAGATAGTGTTTCTTGCCTTCTCCCAAAAAGTTGGTGGCAGCCGAATAACTATGTGACATGGGTATATCTTACAGGTACCTAAAATTAGCCTATCGGTTTAGCCCAAGAAGGAGTCCACGGTGCAATCGAAGCCCAACAGAGATTCGGGTGGCCTGCTGGAGTTCAACTTATTAGAGGACACGGCGAAGTATAGATAGAAACTTAAAGGAAAACCCTAACTTGTAACCGACTAGATGTGCTACATCGAGACCTGGCCTCCCTATATAAAGGCCAGGAGGGGGCGGCGAGGAGCACCTACACATACACCCCGCATACACACCGCCAGATTACACCTGCGCACCATTGTAATCTTTGACTCCATAATCAAGAGCAGACAAGCAGGAGTAGTGTCCTCTACGAGGCATGAACCTGGGTAAACCTCATGTCACATGTGTGCTTGTTTGCTAGCCGATCGATGCCTCCAGTGCTCCCCACTTCCTCGAAACTAAGTCCATCAGCAATGGGCATTGAGGAGTTAACCCCTCGTCAATTGGCGCCGTTTGTGGGAAGCGGGAGTGCTGATGTTGCGGCTTCCTCGGCCCCATCAACCGTGATCTACAACTCCACAGCAGCGGAGACTAGCCTCCTTTTCGGTGCCCTCGACTTCACCGTCCACGCACCGGCAACTCGCCCAGATTTCGAGTCTATGGGCGACGGGATCAGCTTGGCGATCGGGAGCTTACACTTCCAAGTTGGTCAGTTGGGCACACTTTGCCTACCTGATTAGCCGAAGGTTCCTGCGATTGCCCCTGGATCGTGGTTTCCACCACCGATTGGCACCCTGAGCGAACTCAATGCCTCGACATCAGTCGAGAATACGGACAGCAACAGCAGTTGCGAGTCTGATTTGGGTGATCTGGCAACAGAAGACGGAGCCTACGGCTCTGGATCTAAAAGTTGTGGGAGCAACAGCTTCCCCAGCCACTACATGTGCGCCGTCATCAATACATGCGGCACTTGGGGAAACACCGGTACTGACAGTGGTATCCCAGTCGCAAACGGTGGCCCCTCCAACGGCGCCCCCACCAACAATGGGCCAACAGGCCACCCCTTGGCAAAGGTCCCATCCCAGAAGATTAGCCGCACCCCCCTACGAATGAACATACCCATGAACGACAACTGATCAAGCTCAACGATGCTGAGGGGCCCGCTGCAGGGAGGCCCTAAGGGGCAACCCCTACCACCAAACTCATTGCAACAAATGCTGATGGGTTATCCTGGCTGCTCATGGAGGAGTTAAAGCACCAACAACAAGTGATCCCCAACTCGATGAGCGCAGAAGGGCGGTGGATGAGTCGAGCCTCCGATGAGCTGCGCTCTCTTCCATTAGAGGATCCTCCTCTAGAGGCAATGATCATGCAGGCGCCAGAAGACGCTCTCGACTGGCTCACCTCACTGATAGGGAGCGAGAAGAGGCCACTCGAGACCTCGACTTCTCGTCCATGACGGTGGATTCAAGGGGTAACGTACTCCCCAAGACGCCACACGCAGTGGTGACGGCACCCACCATGTACCTACTCAACAACCAGCCGCCAGCTGGAGATCCATGATCTCCCATGCACCGATCTTTGATCGTGGGTCTGGGATTGGTCGAAGCTGCCTCACCAAGGATCCAGCACCAAAGCCAAAGAAAAGTAAGGCTCTGGTCAAATATTACTCTCCCTCCTCCTCCAGCGATGACAAACATGACTTGTCGCGGCGACGCCGTTCACGTTGACATGACCACAACTACGACGTGTGTGATGACATCACACAACTCAAGGTCGACAAGATGCGTGCGAGGCGCGCTCGCTCGATGGACTTAGAGGATGACAGAACAGAGCTCTGTGGCGCCAGCAGCTTCAGCAGAGCCATATGGAAAAAATGAATGTTGAAGGGGTTGAAACTCCCATCAGAGAACCCAAAGTTTGACGGCCTCCAGGATCCAAAGATCTGGCTGGAGGATCACATCTCCTCCGTCAGGATACACGGCGGAACCACGAGCATGGCTATGCAATGCCTCCAGCTGCAGCTACAGGGCATTGCCCATGCGTGGCTCAACAACCTCCCCCGCGGGTCATTTCGTAGCTGGGATGAGCTGGTATATAGCTTCGTGAGAAACTTCAAGGGCACTTACAAAAGGCCTACATCAATCGAAGAGCTAAGGGGCTACTACCAAAAGCCTGGCGAGTCACTGTGCTCCTATATCGAGAGGTGGTCCATCATTAAAAACTCTACGGAGGACATCTCCAAAGATCACGCAATCGACGCATTCAATGGCGGCGTACGCCGCTGAGAGCTCAGGGAGGAGCTAAGCCGCTCGAAGCCTAAAACAATTGACCACCTGATGGAGATCGTGAATTGGTGGTCTGATGGAGAGGACTCGGTGAAAAACAACCATGTCCACTCAGACGATGATGATTGACGACGACCTCGGCCACAGACACGACCGTCGAGGCAAACGTCGAATGTGCGGTTATGAAGATCGCGAAGAGGTCGATATGGTCGTGGCTTGCTACGCTGATAGACGCGACGACAGCAACCGCAACAGCGGATATAGTAGCAATGGATACCGCGACAGCGGAAAGACCACGCAAGTATGGCAACACCACACCCGCGATGAAGCACCTGGAACGTCTATCCAGGACAAGCTATCTGGACCTTGCAACATCCACTTCTACATCGATAAACATGACGGCAAGAAAAAGTCCAGCCACCTCCTAAAGTATTGCCACAAGTTCCTCAAGCTCCACGAAGGCCTCGCCCAAATAAATCACGACGTGATAAACCAGGGCTACAGAGCTGCGCCGAGCACTGTGGCTCATGGAGCGCCACCACCACCACGCAAGCCGCCACCACCTACGGCTGCAACAACACAAAACAATGGAGGCGAGCAGTACCCACGAGCGCTAGGGAATATGGGCACGATCCAAAAAGGATGCCCATCAAATTGGGTGCAAAATCAATCACTCGCCAAGTTAATTTGGTGATCAACTTTCCACCCTCAACCACTGAGTACCTTAGTGTGTGCGAGTCCTGCATCACCTTCGACAAGCGTGATCATCCGCGTCAAGTATCTCGCCCAGGCCACTCTCCCCTGGTGCTTGAGGCATAAATTGGAGGCTTTGAGATGAGTCGTGTCTTCATGGACGGCGGCAGCGGCATAAACCTGATGTTCGCCAGTACCTTACACGCCATGCGGATCCTTCCCTTTTGTCTAGAGGCCTCGGACACAACGTTTCACAGCATCGTCCTAGGGAAAGGCGTATACCCCTTAGGCAAAATTAACATGGATGTCATCTTTGGCACGCCAGCCAACTTCAGGCGAGAACGCATGGAATTTGAAGCTGTCGACTGGCCCTCGAAGTACCATTACATCCTCGGGCGTGTCGCGCTCGCGAGGTTCATGGCAGTACCACACTACGCCTACATGCAGATGAAAATGCCAGGACCAAACGACATCATCACCATCAGCGAAAACTTCGCCAAGTTGGATATCTACGACAGGAAGTTCAACAGAATCTCCCAATCCTTCGGAATGTAGGAGGAGCTGGCAAGGTTGAAAGAGTCGACAGACAACAGTCGTCCTCCTCCTAGTAAGCCAAATGCACCTGATCAATCCTTCGACTCGTCGGTGCACACCAAGGCGGTCCGGTCCACCCAACAGACCCGACCAAGACAACCCTCATCGCCAACAACTTGTGTTCCGCATAGGAACTCGCGCTCGTCGAATTCCTCCATGAGCACTGGGATATCTTCGCTTGGTGTCCAGTGGACATGCCAGGAGTCCCCAGGGAATTCGCCAAGCACTCCCTCAACGTGAATCCTGAAGCTAGACTAGTAAAGCAAACAATATGTCAACTGTCGGAGCCAAGGGCAAAAGCGGTCGGTATGGAAGTCAACAGACTCATCGACACTAACTTCATACGAGAGATCAAGGAGAGCACCTAGGTAGCTAACCCGTGCTTGTTCCTAAAAAGGACACAGATATCCTGCGGATGTGCGTGGACTTTACTTCCCTGAATAAACATTGCCTCAAGGATCACTTCCCATTACTGCGGATCAATCAGATAATTGATTCCACCGCAGGATGTGAGCATCTATGTTTCCTTGACGCCTACTCAAGCTATCACCAGATTCGAATGAAGGAAGAGGACCAGGAGAAAACAGCCTTCATCACGGCTTTCAGCGTCTTCTACTACACAACAATGCCCTTCGGGCTGAAGAACGCAGGAGCCACTTATCAACGGTGTATGCAGTCCTGCCTTAAGACCCAACTTGGCCGAAACATCTAGGTCTATGTCGACAATATCGTCATCAAAACTAAGGAGGAGGCCTCATTACTCGACGATCTCTGCGAGACCTTCGACAACCTCGACCGATACCGGATCAAGATGAATCCAGAAAAATGTGCCTTCGGCATACCATCCGAGCAACTTCTCAGGTACCTCGTCTCTGTGAGGGGAATAGAGTCAAACCCAAAGAAGATAAAGGCGATACTGGCCATGGAGAAGCCGAAGAACGTAAAAGGCATCCAACAGCTAGCTAGGTGAATCACGGCGCTCAGTCGGTTTATCAGTCGAATGGGTGAGAAGGCGATGCCGTTTGACCAACTCCTCCACAAAGCCGAGAAGTTCGAGTGTATAGAAGAAGTGCAAGAAGCATTTGAAGACCTCAAGCGTCTACTCTCCACCTCGCCAGTACTAGTGACACCCAGAGAAAAAGAGCCCATGTTGCTATACATCTCTGCCACCAACCAGGTGGTCGGAACTGTACTGGTTGTGGAACGATCCGAGGAGAACAAAGTCCATGGGGTGCAATGCCCAGTCTACTACCTTAGCGAGGTGCTCACGCCGACGAAGCAGCGGTACCCGCACTATCAGAAGCTAGCATACGGTATCTTCATGACGGCCTGGTAACTGTGCCACTACTTCCAGGAGAACCCCATCATTGTGGTGAACAATACACCACTGGGGCATATCCTCAACAACCCCGACGCCACCGGGCAAATCACACTTTGGGGGATAGAGTTGTCTCCACGAGACATCACATACAAGAAGCGAGACACGATTAAATCGCAACTGATCCCAGATTTCTTAGTCCACTGGATGGAAAACCAGCTCCCTGATACACCAGACATGTCCTGCCTATGGACAATGCACTTCGACGGATCAAAACATTGAGAAGGAGCCGGTGCCGGTGTCATCCTGACGTCACCACATGGTGACAAGATGAGGTATGATCTACGAATGCAGTTCCACACCTCCAACAATGAAACTGAATATGAGGCCCTGCTCCATAGGATGCGGATGGACAAGGCCTAAGGCGCCACACGACTTGTCATCTACGGCGACTCCAAACTCGTGGTGGATCAAACCATGAACCAATGCGACGCTCTGAGCGACAACATGATCACCTACCGCAACCTCTACAATGCACTCGAAGGAGATTTCGATGGCTATGAGTTGCGGTATGTGGGCCGCGAAAACAACGAGGAGGCTGATACACTCGCCAACATAGGCTCCACCTGTGCTCCGATACCGCCCGGAATCTTCCTGGAGAAAATTTGTGAGTGCTCCATCAAGCCAAAGGCTCCAGAGCAACTAGCTGGCACATCGAAGGACTGAAGGAAATATGCCCTGAGAGGCAATAATAAAGTTGTTATTATGTATTCCTTGTATATGATAGATGTGTATTTTGCGTGCTATAATTGTATTGATAGGAAACGTCAATACATGTGTGTTTAATAAACAAAAAGGTTCCTAGTTATGCCTCTCTTATAGACTAGCTCGTTGATTAACAAGATGATCAAAGTTTCCTGATCATGGACATTGGATGTTGTTAATAACGAGGTCACAGCATTTGTGAAATGATGTGATGAACATTCATCCGAAGTATAGCATTACAATCAAAGTCATTATGTTTATATTGCTATAATATCATACGAAGTAATCTTAGTCCTTAGACCATGAGATCATGTTAATTGCTAACACCGGAAGAGTATCTTGATAACATCAAACGTCACACCGTAACAGGGTGACTATAAAGGTGGGTTCAGTGCTAGGAAGGTGTTATGTTGAGGCTCATGGATCAAGAGTGGAATTTGTCAATCCCAATGATAGATAGATATACTCTAGGCCCTCTCGATGATATCACATTAAGATAGCTTGCAAGCAAGTGATGTGATCACTAGAATGTTATATCACGGGAACGAGAAAAGAGTGCATGTCGGTAACGAGATCAAACTAGGTATTTGGATACCTATGATCGAATCTCAGAAATGTATTACATCAAGAGACAAAGGTATTAAGTTACTAGCGTTAAAGGTTCTCACGATCACAGAAGTCATCGTTGAATGTGCAGGAGTCAATATGGATCTCCAAGTCCCGCTTCTGATTATTGATTTGAGAGGGGTCTCAATCATGTATACATTATTCGCGAACCATAGGGTGACACACTTAAGGGTTGCCAAACACCATTTTGGAGCACATATGTTTCAGACGAAAGAATTGCAAAGCACTGGAATTATTTCGATGGAAACCGGAATTGTTTCGGGTGAAATTGCAGAAACTGGTTATGCATGTGATATTGAAATGTTGCAAGGGGTTTTATGTGAATGTTTGTTAATTAAAGTAATTAACAAAATTCTGAATAAAATAAATAAAAGAGTTTTATTAAATGAGAGTTGCATTAAATTTGGTGGAAATTTAATGCATGTGAGTGGAACTTTGGGTGGAGGCTAAATTGATGTGAGTGGAGCTTCCACCACATGAATGAGGAAGAGGTGGGGCACCCCCCTTGGCCGCCAGCCATGGGAGGGTAGGAGCCCCCCTCTCCTCCCTCACAAAGCACACCTCCTCATGAAGGATCTCTCTCCCCCTCTAGATATATTCCCCCATGGTCTCGGATTAGCGAGATACATGTTCCCGGTGGCCTTGCGTCTGGAAGGAGTTGCTACTTCCGCTAATTCGCTGGAGCGTGGAGGTGGAGGTTGTTCGGTGGCTTGAACGTGTGTGCGAGGACGGATGCGCTGCTGATTTGCGGCGCTAGGACTTCCACATGATCTTGAGATCGGCAAGCGTATGACTACATCATCCACGAGTTCCAACTCGTTAACAAAACTCGGTTATCTTCGAGGGTAAGTTCTCTATGTATGTATATCCACCCGTTGCTTTGTATCTAGTAGATACATCTTGGCGTATAGTTCTCATCATAGGAAATTTTTTGTTTTCTATGCTGCGAACCCAATAGTGGTATGAGAGCCTGATCTATACGTAGGTGCTTTGCACGGGTAGTACACATATGTTTATATGTGGGCGATGATGATCATGTTATTGCATCTTCTATGTATTTTGGATATTGGTGGCATAGTGGGGTGAAGCGGCCCGGACCAACCTTACATGTCATCACGCATGAGACCGGTTCCATGACTGACATGCAACTAGTTTTGCATAAGTAGCTGGCGGGTGTCTGTCTCTCCTACTATAGTCAATATCTGATTTACAACGAGTTGCTAATAACTGTGTTATCCTCGTTGTGGTTCCATGTTCGTAGGTAAGACCGGTCTATCTCCGAAAGCCATAAGCCACGTAAAACTTGCAATGGATAAATTAGAGGCGTCTAGTTTAGATCGTTGTTGGGCTAGTGTCTTGATATGGTATTGTTGTAAGTAGATGTATGATAGATACTCTTACAACATAATTAACATGTATGTTCCATAGACCTTGGTCTTACACACAAAGGAATGATAGAGATCATGCCACGATGCATATGATAGAGATCCAATGCACGGACCATATCATCTCACTTAACACATTAGATGTGTGCATCTTATATTGCTAGTTTGGCGCTTTTAGTAGCATTGTAAGATGATCCCTCATTTAAATATCAAGATAAAATGTGTTCTTCCTTAAGTATGCACCGTCATATGGATCATGTTTCGAGACATCACGTGATGATCGGGTGTACTCGACTCTACGCTTTCATACAACGGGTGTAAGACAGTTTTACACACGCGAATACTAAGGTTCTTACTTGGCGATCCTAGCATGTATCGACATGGCCTCGGAACACGGACTGAAAGGTTAAGCATGAGTCATATAGTTGATATGATGCCCATATAGATGCTCGCCTTTGAAGCTACACTGACTCACGTGATGATCGGACTTGGTGTTGTGGATTTGGTTCATGTAATCACCAAAAAGACACAAGGGGTGTCGTTTTTGAGTGGGAGTTCATTAGTAATTTGGATTAGTTGAACTCAATCTATCATAAACTTAGTCTAAATAAACTTTACAAATTCTGTTGTAGATGGCACCACCTGCTTTTAATTTCAATGTGTTCATGGAGAAAGAGAAACTTGCTGCGAATGGTAGCAACTTCACCAACTGGGCTATGAATTTGATGATTCTCCTCACTACTACACAAAAGCAATATGTGCTAGAGGCGCCGCTAGGCCCCCCACCAGCTCCTGATACCCCTGCCGAGGAAAAGAATGTCTATATAACTTGTCAGGAGGACCACAACTTAGTTCATTGCGGCATACTGTATGGCTAGAGCCAGAACTTCGAAAGCGTTTCGAAAATGGCAATGCCTTTGATACCATGGGAGAATTGAAAATGATTTTTGATACCCATGTTGCCGTAGAGAGTTATAATGCTTATAAAAAGTTCTTTAGCTGCATGATGGAGGAGAACAGCTCCGTTAGTGAGCACGTACTCAAACTGTCTGGGTACGCCGATAAGCTTGTGTCCTTGGGAATATCGATTCCCATTGACCTAGGCATACATCATGTTCTCCAATCTCTGCCACCTAGCTACAAGAGATTCGTGATGAACTATCACATGCAGGGCATGAAGAAGTCTCTTCCCGAGCTTCTGTCAATGCTTAAGACTGCAGAAGTGGAGATTAGGAAAGGACATCAAGTGTTGATGATCAATAAGACCACCGGTTTCAAGAAATACAAGAAAGGCAAGCATAAGGGAAAGAAGGGCGACAAATCTGTTGCCGCACCTGAAAAGAAATCCTGAGCTGGCCCTAAGTCTGATACCGAGTGCTACTATTGCAAGGGGACTGACCCATGGAAGTGCAACTGCCCCAAGTATTTGGCGGACAAGAAGGCTGGCAAGGCAAACAAAGGTATATGTGATATACATGTTATTGATGTGTACTTGACTAGTACTCGCAGTAGCACCTGGGTATTTGATACGGGATCGGTTGCTAATATATGTAACTCGATTCAGGGGCTGCGGAACGAGCGACAACTAGCAAGGGATGAGGTCACGATGCGGGTCGGCAATGGATCAAGAGTTGATGTGATCGCCGTCAGAATGCTGCCTCTCCATATGCCGTCGGGATTAGCGATAAATCTAAATAATTGTTATTTGGTGCCTGCACTGAGCATGAACATTGTATCCAGATCGTGTTTGATGCAAAGTGGTTATTCCTTTAAATCTGAAAACAATGGTTGTTCTATTTATATGAATGATATCTTTTATGGTCATGCACCTGTGATGAATGGTTAATTTCTGTTGGATCTCGATAGTAGTATTACGCATATTCATAATGTTGATGTAAAAGGATTAAACTTGATAATGATATATCTACATATATGTGGCACTGCCGTCTAGGTCATATTGGCATTGAACGCATGAAGAAACTCCATTCTGATGGACTTTTAGAATCACTTGATTTTGAATCATTTGATACATGTGAGCCATGCCTTATGGGCAAGATGACTAGAACGCCGTTTTCTGGTTCAATGGAACGGGCGACAGATTTATTGGAAATCATACATACTGATGTGTGTGGACCAATGAGTGTGTCGGCGCGAGGTGGATATCGTTATTTTGTTACTTTCACGGATGATTTGAGTAGATACGGGTATATCTATTTGATGAAACATAAGTCTGAAACCTTTGAAAAGTTCAAGGAATTTCAGAATGAAGTGGAAAATCGTCGTAACAAAAGGATCAAATTTCTTCGGTCTGACCGTGGACGAGAGTATCTTAGTTACGAGTTTAGCACACATATGAAAGACTGTGGAATAGTTTCACAACTCACGCCTGCCGGAACACCACAACTTAAGGGTGTGTCGAAACGTCGTAATCGTACTTTATTGGATATGGTTCGATCTATGATGTCTCTGACTGACTTACCACTGTCATTTTGGGGTTATGCACTGGAAACCGCTGCATTCACTTTAAATCGGGCACCATATAAATCTGTTGAAATGACACTGTATGAATTATGGTTTGGAAACAAACCTAAGCTATCATTTCTTAAAGTTTGGGGATGCGATGTTTATGTGAAGAAACTTCAGCCGGATAAACTCGAACCCAAAGCGGAAAAATGCATCTTCATAGGATACCCTAAGGAAATGATTGGGTATACCTTCTATCACAGATCCGAGGGCAAGGTTTTTGTTGCCAAGAATGGATCCTTTCTTGAGAAGGAGTTTCTCGCGAAAGGTGTCAGTAGTCAGAAGGTAGAACTCGAAGAGGTTATTGAACCTTTTCTTCATGAAATGGCGAGTAGCGCAGCACCGGAAATTGTTTCGGAGTTGACTTCACCTGATGAAGAGAGAGCTAATGATAATGATCATGAAACTCCGAAAGAGGACACTACCGGACCTCGCAGGTCAAGCAGGACATGTGTAGCTCCTGAACTGTATGGCAATCCTGTCATGAATTTCATGATTGATGAAATAGATGACCCTGCGATGTATGAAGAAGCAATGATGAGCCCGGATTCCAACAAATGGCTAGAAGCCATGAAATCCGAGATGGAATCCATGTACGAAAACCAGGTTTGGACCTTGGTAGACTTACCTCACGATCGAAAGGCCGTTGTACACCTGTGCTCCGATACCGCCCGGAGTCTTCCTGGAGCAAATCTGCGAGTGCTCCCTCAAGCCAAAGGCTCCAGAGCAACCAGCTGGCACATCGAAGGACTGAAGGAAATATGCCCTGAGAGGCAATAATAAAGTTGTTATTATGTATTCCATGTATATGATAGATGTTTATTTTGCATGCTATAATTGTATTGATAGGAAACGTCAATACATGTGTGTTTAATAAACAAAAAGGTTCCTAGTTATGCCTCTCTTATAGACTATCTCATTGATTCACAAGATGATCAAAGTTTCCTGATCATGGACATTGGATGTTGTTAATAACGAGGTCACAGCATTTGTGAAATGATGTGATGAACATTCATCTGAAGTATAGCATTACGATCAAAGTCATTACGTTTATATTGCTATAACATCATACGAAGTAATATTAGTCCTTAGACCATGAGATCATGTTAATTGCTAACACCGAAAAAGTATCTTGATAACATCAAACGTCACACTGTAACAGGGTGACTATAAAGGTGGGTTTAGTGCTACGAAGGTGTTATGTTGAGGCTCATGGATCAAGAGTGGAATTTGTCAATCCCGATGACGGATAGATATACTCTGGGCCTTCTCGATGATATCACATTAAGATAGCTTGCAAGCAAGTGATGTGATCACTAGAATGTTATATCACGGGAACGAGAAAAGAGTGGATGTCGGTAACGAGATCAAACTAGGTATTTGGATACCGATGATCGAATCTCGGACATGTATTATATCATGAGACAAGGGATTAAGTTACTAGCGTTGAAGGTTCTCACGATCATAGAAGTCATCGTTGAATGTGCAGGGGTTAGTATGGAACTCCAGGTCTCGCTTCTGATTATTGATTTGAGAGGGGTCTCAATCATGTCTGCATTATTCGCGAACCATAGGGTGACACACTTAAGGGTTGCCGAACACCATTTTGGAGCACATATGTTTCAGACGAAAGAATTGCAAAGCGCTGGAATTATTTCGATGGAAACCGAAATTGTTTCGGGTGAAATTGCAGAAACTGGTTCTGCATGTGATATTGAAATGTTGCAAGGGTTTTATGTGAATGTTTTTTAATTAAAGTAATTAACAAAATTCTGAATAAAATAAATAAAAGAGTTTTATTAAATGAGAGTTGCATTAAATTTGGTGGAAATTTAATGCATGTGAGTGGAACTTTGGGTGGAGGCTAAATTGATGTGAGTGGAGCTTCCACCACATGAATGAGGAAGAGGTGGGGGCACCCCCCTTGGCCGTCGGCCATGGGAGGGGAGGATCCCCCTCTCCTATAAAAGGCCCCCCTCTCGTCCCTCACAAAGCACACCTCCTCGTGAAGGATCTCTCTCCCCCTCTAGATATAATCCCCCATGGTCTCAGATTAGCGAGATACATGTTCCCGGTGGCCTTGCATCTGGAAGGAGTGGCTGCTTCCGCTGATTTGCTAGAGCGAGGAGGTGGAGGTTGTTCGGTGGCTTGAATGTGTGTGCGAGGACGGATGCGCTGCTGATTTGCGGCGCTAGGACTTCCACATGATCTTGAGATTAGCAAGCATACGACTACATCATCCAGGAGTTCCAACTTGTTAACAAAACTCTGTTGTCTTCAAGGGTAAGTTCTCTATGGATGTATATCCACCCATTGCTTTTTATCTAGTAGATAGATCTTGGCATATAGTTCTCATCGTAGGAAAATTTTTGTTTTCTATGATGCGAACCCAACAAGAACTTGGGGGCTACGCCACCTGGAGGACTCGAAAAACTAGACGACAAAGAACAAGAACCTGAAGGACTCGAAGGCCCCATGGAGGTCATGCTCATTGAGCCATCCTGGACATAGCCGTACATCACATACTTGCTCAGCAAAAGGCTGCCAGATGACCCAACAGATGCGCGACACATAGCACGACACTCAAAAGTATTCACTGCCATCAACGACGAGTTGTACAAGCGCAGCATCATATGAGTCCTTCGATGATTCGTCTCCAATGGCGATGGTAGAGCCGTCCTCCTCGAGATACATGAAGGTACCTGTGGCCATCACGTCGGGCATCGTGCCCTCGTCGCCAAAGCTCTACGAGCTGGTTTATACTGGCCAATGGCAATGCGTGATGCCTAGGACATCGTCCAAAAGTGCAATGCCTGCCAAAGGTTTGTGGACAAGCCGCACGCACCTGGTGCGGAGCTTAGGCTAATACCTGTGGCCTGGCCCTTCGCGTAATGGGGACTCGACATGGTCGGAAAGCTGTAAAAGTCATCACCAGGAGGTTACACTTTCCTCCTCATCGCAATCGACAAATTCACCAAGTTGATCGAGGCCATGCCGGTGACAAATTAGACAGGCGCCACCGCAATCAAATTCTTCGAGTCCATCGTCTACAGGTTCGGGGTGCCACACAGTATCATCACCGACAACGGGACGAAATTCACTTCGCCTGAGTTCCAGGATTTCAACGAAAACCTGGGAATCAACATCAGCTATGCTTTGGTAGCACACCCCCAGACCAACGGTTAAGTCAAGAAGGCCAATGGCCTCATCTGCAATGGCATCAAGAAAAGGCTCCTCAGGCCACTCGAACGAGCAGCTGGGTGCTGGCCCGAGGAGCTACCATCAGTACTATGGAGTCTACGCACAACTCCAAACAGCGCTACAGGCTACACTCCATTCTTCATGGTGCATGGTGCCAAGGTAGTGCTTCATGCAGAAGTACACTATAAAGCCCCAAGGGTCGTGGCATACAGCGAGGCCGAGTAAACAACCGCACTCGAAGACTCTATTGACCTCCTCGATGAAGCACGTGAGATCGCGGCAGAACGATCCACGATCTATCAGCAAATCCTCCACAACTACCACAGCAGCCGGCTGCGTCGAAGGAGACCTCGTCCTGTGACTAAAGCAGAAAGGACACCTCAAGCTCGAGTCCCCCTGGGAGGGACCCTATGTTATTACCGAAGTAATCCCAGGTAGCGCCTATCGCTTGAAAGACATAGAGAGCGGAGTCGTATACTCCCCTAGAACGCCACACAGCTGTGTTGTTTCTACCCTTAGATGTTTCCTTCCCCTTTTTTCAATAAGGCTACTCAGCCAGGCTACTTATTAGCCAAACATTGTACCTTCTGATATTCTACAAATAAATAAAGCTAAGTGCCTCCAACCTTGTGTTTTTGTTTTATTTACATTGCTATTTTTACACTCAGGGGTTGCGCACCCTGTCTACCTCGTCACACGAGAAATAAACAATAACCTGAGTAGCTGGCGTACTATTAATCGAACCCTTGAGAAAACACAACCTAGATGCAACGCATTTGATAGTTTGGAAAGGTGTTGAGATAAAGACACGTTAGGCTAATGAAAATGCACTACATAATACAAATCACTCGAAGAACATATAAGCTACCAAGATTTACATACAATACGGGTAGCAAAACACCCAATCAAACTATGCGAACTTTACAACACTTATACATCTCTATGTAGGTCCAAGACTACTCTACTGGCGTAAAAGAAGAACGTTGGTACGCTGGTCGAACAACTCAATGATGTCTTCGGCTGGCTGATCAACCGCCCGATAGTGGGGTACCATGTTCCACGCCATCCCCTCTAGAGGTGGTGGTGGCCCTGCAGCAACAGCTCTCAAGTCCAGGTCAGGCTGATGCAGGCGCACAAGCGCCAGTGTAGCCTTAGCACCTGTGACCAATTGCTCGTGCACACACTCGCGAACAACGTTAGCATCCTGAAACTTCTTCAGCAGTGCCAAGAGGCTCAAGGGCACAGCACCCAAGGGAAACATTGTCTGAAACATGTGCTTCAAGCATGACTGTGCTTTCTTCAAATAATGCAACACCTGTGACATGCAGTCCTGCAACGTCGCCAACACGACTGCGCGATCTCAATCAACCTAAAAATACCCACTCGCTTCTATCTGCTCTTGTGTCAGGCAATTCAGCCAAATACTCACGTGATCTCTCTCTTCCTGCGGAAGACAAAGGCTCACAACTGAAAAGGGAACAAAGCGTAAGAACGATTCGCCACTACAGGTGGTAAGAAAAAGGAAAGGAAGAAAGAGAAACTAACACTTCGGCTGCTCATTAAGATGAGCCACCTCGCTAAGAAGATACTTCTCACGCTTGCTGGCTTTTTTGGCTTTCGACTTCCATACATCAGCACTACCAAGGATCATGGGAATTTCTCGCTCCCAGTGTTTTATGTGATCGCGCGATCGAGATAGCAGCGACAGCTTCTCCACCTTTAAACGTGGTTGCGCCACAGTTTCATCAGTGGGAGGTGTTCCAGATGGATCACTCGAGGGATCCTAACCAGCAAGAAGAATAGACGAATAAGAACAACCATTCGAAGAACAGCAAATTCAAGCACCAAGTCTAGTAAGTTTCGCTCGGGGCACCCCCACAAACATAATTTAGGACAAAACCCTGGATGAGATAGAAAATTACAAAAGAACTAAAAAGGGCTGGCTTGCAGCTACGTATTGGCACTTGGGGGCTTCATAGAGTCCGTGGCAGCCTCTTACGTCGTGGCTCTCTCAGTTACAGCCCCTAACACCGTGACCTTCGTCGTCTTTGACCGTTTCCACTCCTCCGAGTACTTTGCGAGTGTCTCTATGAGCCTAGGCCCATATTTATGACAACTAGTGGCCAAGGGAGTGATAACTACCGGTTGGCCATCCGTAGTCACTAGCATTCTCGACGAGACTTTGCTAGGGTTAAGATGGACACCATGAGCCTGCGCCATAGCCAGCCCCATAGTGGCACCAACCCCCTTCTGGGCATTCTTGAAGTCTGTTGGGACACCTTCAGCAAAGGACTCGACTAGGTCATCAAGATCCTCAATAAGCTTGGCCTTGGGAAACATCTCCTCTCAAAGACGCCCTAGAGCAGTCTTGGCCTTCTTGAGTGAGTCCTAAACACCGACGCTGCGGTCTTCAACTACAGCCATGGCGTCGGCCAGCACATCATCGCGAGCAAGCGCTTGGGGGTTAAAACTCACCCCAGTAGCGTCTGCACAAATTCCAAGATTAAAGTCATGAAAGGCCAAACAAAAGAGGAAAAGGAAATTCTTCACGGAGCAAACAACTACTGAATAAGAACACCTGAAAGCACTTTCGCGATCAAGTGAAGTTGTTCTGCAAACACCTTCTCCCGCACAGCCGCGACAGTCGCGAGGTCATCTTCGTGCCTCTTCGACTCCTGCTCAGAGCACTCGAGGGACGTGAGTGCCTCATCTTTTTTCTTCTCTGCAACATCCAGGCCCTTCTCGAGGGTAGTAACGCGACAAAGGAGATCATTGTTCTCAGCTGCAAGAATGATACATAAAAATCAAGACACAACCAAATTTCTGTAATAACCATGAAAATGCATAAACACTCACCTTCGAGCTGGCGAGTGCGGTTATCTAGCCAGGCATGTTGTCGGCCCAAGTTGGCAATCTATTCACCGAGGCGAATAGACTCTTTCAAGATAGGTTGTAGAAGATAGCTCCACGTCAGCACTCAAAACAACTTTGAATGACAACAATACAGACACTAACATGATCATCTAGGAACTCCGAAGTTTCCTTCTGGGTGGACATTTGGGCAACCATCTGATGACCCCCCGCGTGGAGGAGCTTGATGATTTGGCGCCGGAGTTGGTCGCTCCCTGGGAGAGCACGGATGCTCCTCCACATCCTTGCCTTTGGAGTCTATGACTCCGGTCTCTTTCAGAAAGCGACAATCATCGGAGGATGATGACGCAGTTTTACTGGAGCAAATTATACAACTAATTTCAGAAAAGAAAAAGATCTCTAAGACATGGACTTACAATAGCAGCATCGAAAATCTTACCAGTCGAAGTCATCAAGGTGGAAGGAGTCCTCTTACTCATCCTTCTGCTCCTTCAGCTTCTTTTGTCCAGGGGAGCTACAGCACGCATGGGCACTGCAAGGATTGGGGCATCCACCTCAGTCGAGGGGCCTTTCAGTGTCTTCAGCGACGAAGCATCCGAGTCCTTGCTCCGGGAGCGTTTGCAAGTATCGTCCCCACTGCACTCGGGGGCTCCTTGCTCCTCAATGACAGGGACAGTGGAGACGGATTCGTCTTCCTCCTCTGCCTCGGGAGGAATTATCCCCTCCGGCTGGGGAGGGTGGACAGTCACCACTTTCCATTCCTATAACAAACATACAAAATGGCATCATAAGAAGCCTTGCAGGCAATCGAAGAACTAAAGACGAGGCAATACTAAACTTACCTTAGGTGGAGGTTGACTCGCCCAGAACAGGAGCACGACTGAGTCACCTGGGAGCTTCTCCTTGGTGGTCCACTTGGTTACTTGGCAGAACCTCTTGTCCACCTCAACCGAAGAATTATTCTCCTGGGAGACGCGGATGATGTCACCAACGCCAGTCTAGCAGAACATTGGGTGTGCCCTAGCTTGCAGCGGTTGCACCCGACGATGCATCCAAGTGCAAATGAGGTCAGGGCTATCAATCTCCTTCCCTCGAATGAGTTGGAGGTTGTAGACGCGCTTGTACAAGACTTCGACTTCCTCAGCCTTGCACAATTTCGCTTTTGGATGAGTAAGAGGACCTCATCACCACATTCTTCCAGGACCTCATCTTCTTCAATTCTGCTTTTGGATTGAAAGGGGCAAGCCCGTAGTGCTCGCCCTCAACCTTCTAGTCGCGGATGTAAAACCACTTCTCCCTCCACCCCTGGATGGAGTCGGAGCTCTTGAGGGAGAAGTATTGGATAGACATGTCCACATGGATACCACAGCCTCCAATGTCATAGACCACACACCTAGAACCCGACTGCCGTTTCAGTTTGAAGAGCTTCTTGAAGAGGCCGAAGTGCGGCTCAATTCTGAGCTAGCACTCGCAAAGTGTGATATAACACGCAAGGTGCAGAATGGAATTTGGGATCAGCTAGTGCAGTTGGAGCCCGTAAAAATAGATTAACCCTCGCACAAACTTGTGGAGGGGGGGAGAGAGGCCCCGAAGGACAAAGGCAAGAAACATCACCCGAAATCTAGCAGGGGGATTGGGGATTACCTCTGGGCCAAGCACCTTGCAATATTTTGCATCAGCGGGAAGAATACCATCCTGGCGGTACTGCTCGAGCTCATGCGGCTTGATGGCAGAGCACCGCCACGAACCGTTGGTGATGTACATCCCCATGCCTTTCTTCTTTCCGGCCGCAGTCGTGGCTCCGGAACCGGTGGCGGCATTGCCCTTCTTTTTGGTCGCAGTAGAGACGGCGGTAGATCCAGATGCGGTCGCACCTTTCTTCTTCCCCATATTTCATTGATGGTGGGAGCGAAGGAAGTAACTGGGCAAGGTGTTGAGCGTGTCCAGTGCAGCAGCGTGCGCAGAAGCAGCAGAGCAGTAGCGAGCAATGAGAGAGGTGCGCAAGGAGGAAGACGATGAACTATGGGGAATTTACCGCACTAGAATCCCTACTTAACCACAAAGGAAGATGCAATCCAACGGCCATAAGCGCACCAGCCAGATGCATGGTGCAAATCAAGCCAAACGCGTGGCAAAGGAAACGCTGAACCGTCACCGCACATTCCCCACTACGAGCGAAAATCGAGGAGACGCAGTTAAAACGAAGATTACACACGCCTAGTCAAATATCAGTCAGAGATGGGGCCCCACTTTCGTCAAGTCCCGTCAATACCGCTTGGGTGGGCAAATTAAATCATCTCATTGTCAGCACTGAAGTCATCTGCTTCAGCGGAGTAAGCAGTTGACTACTACAGTCCTTGCTTGACTCTGCGAGTCGACCAAGCACTCGGGGGCTACTCCTAACAGGAGCGCTGGCCGCAAACCCGATTAATTTCATGGGCACAGAACTGGCTTCATTAAAGCACTACTCCTCTTCGACTCAACACTTAAATTATTTTAAATCAAAGGTTACTCTCATAGGGAGCGCTGGAAACATTTCTAGCTAAAACAAGAAATGACAGCGGTCGAAAGCATATTCAAAGTCCCCACCCGAGTCTACAACTCGAATAGGCACTCGGAGGCTACTCCCATAGGGAGCGCTGGTCACACACCCTATGAAATTTTTTAATCGTCGAACATGTGTAGGTTACATCCACACTCGAAACAGCGACTCCGCCTCACATTATCCCTACAAAGATTTTACGTCTACTGGGTTACCTGAATCACCTCCGCGGTGAACAATACTTCGGATGCCGCATTTACAACATGAAGGTAAGACATGAGAAAGGCCTAGCAACGCACCTGCTGCGCTCTACCAGATATGAACCATGCCTACAGGCATGATGAAATAAGCCTTTATGGACGCGTCGAGTGCCCACACATAAACACTAGAATTCGACCTCTATAAGACCTCAGCGGCCTGAGTCGAATTACGCCAGCATTATTACAAATTCAAGTTCGAGGACTCGAATTTGAGTAGATAGCGTTGTTTTGCCCCAAGGCAGTCCTTAGGGTGAATCGGGCACACTTATCAACAATCCCTATGACATGAACTACAACACCTGAGATAACTTTGGATGAGCTTATATCCCACGCACTCGAAAAACTTATAGTCTCCACCCGAATCTGCGATTCGGCTGGACACTCGGGGGCTACTAACGTGGGTATACCTTACAGGTACCTAATATTAGCCTATACGGTTCAGCTCAATAAGGTGTCCACGGTGCAATCGAAGCCCAACAGAGATTCGGGTGGCTTGCTAGAGTTCGACTTCTTGGAGGACATAGCAAAGTATAGATAGAAACTTAAAGGAAAACCCTAACTTATAACCGACTCGATCTGCTACCCCGAGACCTGGCCTCCCTATATAAAGGCCAGGAGGGGGCAGCAAGGAGGACCTACGCATACACCCCGCATACACACCGCCAGATTGCATCTACGCACGATTGTAATATTCAACTCCCTCATAATCAAGAGAAGACAAACAGGAGTAGGGTCATCTACGAGGCTTGGACCTGGGTAAACCTCGTGTCACATGTGTGCTTGTTTGCTAGCCGATCGATGCCTCCAGCGCTCCCCACTTCCTCGAACCTAAGTCCATAAGCGATGGGCATTGATGAGTTAAACCCTCATCACTATGCATTCACCATCACGTGTTTCGCCTCCTCCTTGGGACGACGCAATTTTCTAGTGGTGGTTCTGATCGATTCCTGTGTGGACTTGCATCGTTTTCTGAAAGAATATTGTTAGGCTGGATAATTAGGTTCTCTTTTTCTTCGCATGGTGTTGAGGTTCCTTTGTCTACTCCTATCGCTCCTATGATCACAACACCTGGTGGCGCTCCATTTATGATTTGCTACTGGGACTGTCAGAGCTGGAGGAGACACTTTCCTAGGGACAAGTGAGATCCTACAGGTTTTGCTCTAGGTATGAATCTGGTTTTTAATTCCAAAGTCAATTCTTTTCTCAGATTCGCTGTTTTTCGGTCCACCGTGACTTTTGATGGAGTTTTAGAATCAGATCCGAAGGAGAGGCCATCATAGTGATCGTTCAAGTACCCCAGATTTGCTGTGTGGCCGTTGTTGTCTTCGATGCTTGTTGGATGCGAGGTGGCCCTTTCAGCAGAGCCTATAGAAGATGCTGGTGTTGCCTCAGGTGCTATGATTGGAGTCGATGGACTCGAAAAGATTGAATCCAAAAGACAAAGAACTTCTTATGTTCCGATGCGAAAGTGGAGATTTCCGATCATGAGATCCGTCTCCTCATCGAAATTTCTGGCAGAGGGGTGGGCGGGCGGGAATCAAGATTGACGGTATCATGATGGACCTCACCAACTTTAATCATTGGGTTGTTGCTCTATGAAGTTGAAGCCGCTGAATTCATTTCTCCAATGCTCAAAGTTCCCACAGACAGCGCCAATTGACGCAGGGTAACCTCGACAATGTCATAGTTATGGACTTGGGTTTGATGGAAAAGAGAACACTCGTGATTTCAATCTATCAGACAAACAAGGGAGTCGAATCCTGTCCGAGCTTTATTGCAAGAGATGGTTACCAAGTTGTCGATCCGCTAGATGCGATCTAACTCACGGTGGGTTGTGTCTACTCCAAGCTATGGTGGTCTCTCTGTTGGATCATCCCAGCCCTTATATGAGAGGTTGGGTCTCAAAGTCCAATACGAACCGGTTACAAGTTTGACTATAGCTACCTGACTATGTCAGTTTATATCTCTTGTCTTGATTAACATGTCTGGTTCCTGGTCTGTGGATGCTTCCAGGACTCTTTATTTCTTTGTGGGCCTTGGGACGTAGTATAAGTATGTACCAGGTATACCAATAATGGGAACCCGATATGTCATACCCATGTCAGTTACAAGCAACATCAAGTGGAGCGCAACACTAACTTCCAAGCTCTCGCCAAAGTCAACAAACATCATGGCCGTCACTCAAGCTCATCACGTACACGTCCCTGAAGTCGCCATGACAAGTACTCAAGCTCACACTCCTAACATGGAGAACCCCACCATCACAATGGGGAAGGAAAAGCATGATACCACCATGAGCAAGCGGTCACCCCACGATCTATCCAACCGCAACAAGCAAAGAACCATCGATGCCAAGCTCGTCATGATTGACTTCACGAACAATGCCAAGAACATTACCAACCTCATCAAGAGCATGAGCCACCTACAAATCAACACATCGACAACCTCAATGCAAGATGTGACTTCCAAGGTGCACCGGGGATCCAAACGATGAAGATGAAGAAGAGTCTCATGACTGCCAACACACCCACTTGGCTCAACCACACCACCTCCACCACCTTGATGAGTGGAGAGATCCACATATCCCATGTGAGGTAGAGAGCCACATACACCACTTGAATGAGAGTGAGAGTGAATTTTGTGTGTTCACCACACGCGAGGATGAGTGCATCCATCTTGAGAGCATGAGTGATACACCACATGAGTTGAGTGAGGACATTTTTATTTCTAACAACTTCACCTCTACTCCTCTTGTGTTGTCTTCCTCTTTGATAGGTTGAACGGATGAAGATGCAACAAGAAGAACAGACATGAACATTCCCATGGATGAACAAGATAAGCCTATGAAGGCCACAACTACCACAACACCTACTCCACATGAGCAAGACTACAAAGGTAATGATATAGGTGTTGGTGATGCCATGCTCCCACTAGTGGACATGATGGATTTTGAATGCTTGCATGCTATGCATACACCTATTGCCATGTCACATGCTATTTTGATTTCATCATGTGATACTTTGCCATCAAACGTTGTTGATCATGTAAAATCTTATAGTTGTAATGATCTTGAAATAGATATGTCATGTTATAGTCGCCTCATATTTCCACCAATCACTGCATCAAATATGTTGAACAATTGCTCTTCCCAATGATTTGATTACAATGATGCTAAGTTACTTTCATATGAGAATGCCCCCATATATTTCTCACCTATTGGAAATTATGATACACCGCATATTGAACTTGGCCCATCACCTTGTTTGCACGTAAGCTATCTTTTCATGATATATTTTTTGATGCTAATGGTTTGTAAACAAGAAGATGCATCACAATGGATGATGTGTTCATCTATCATGCACATACGTGTTTCGTTTATCTATGGTGTGTGTAGGTACCCGCATTCCAATGTTAACGTCGATTACATGAGTTGGCAAAACGAGCTCTAGAGAGCATACCACAAGATATAATGGGAACATATCCTTCCTTACAAGATGATGAAGGAACATCGTCGAGGAAGACTCTTTTTCAAGAGGGGGGAGACGATGTATCCCAACACATGGCAATAATCATTGGTATGCATCATCCTACACCAACCACTCCTACTAAGGTGAACTTCTTCCATATCTTTCCTTCCTTTAGTTATCATGTGAATGGGATCCTACTTGAGACAAATGCCTATTGTATGACTAGGTCCATGACCATGACACCAAGTGGAGGACACAAGGATGCCCCAGGAGTCAAGACCCCCAAGCATGAGGCCTAGAAGAGAAGAAGGAAGAAGCAGCTACAACAACACCGGAGTCTCCACCGCAGCAAGACCGGAGTCTCCGCCCACCCGGAGTCTCTGCCCTCCACAGACTGGAGTCTCCGCCCTCGCATCGACCAGCTCGTGCATGCAAGGTTCTGGAATCCACCCGGAGTCTCCGCCACCAAACCGGAGTCTCCGCCCAGCTCCGGAGTCTCCGCCCCTACTACCCCTGAGTCTCTGGCCTAAGTGTTGTCCTGCGCTCCTTGGAGCTAGGCCTCAGCCCATGTACCCCTCTATTATACCTAAAATACCCTTAGCTCATGGCTAGCCTATATATATGCCCCACATCCCCTCCTAGAAACCCTAGAGATGATGAATAATTGAGTTGAACTCACGGCACGTGCCAAACCCTGGATGGGATCCACCCTCTCTATAGTGTATATATGACCTTCATCTTGCGAGTGCGTGAGTGAAGTCGTCAAGACCCTCCTCAAGTAGTTGGTCTCTCCTATTCGAAGATTCTAGTAGTGCTTGGTTTCTCCCTTTGGGATTCTACTTGGTTGCTACTCTCTCCTTGATTTGGATTCTATCAATTGCTTGTCAATCTCTCCTCGGGTGATTCTACCGCAAGGTTTCTCTCCCTATGGTTACATTGGATTGGTTGTTCGAACCCATGGGAGCAAATCGGATCGGGTGTGATTTGGCGTGTGTTTGTATTTTTACCTTGCATTCGATTGAGTTCATTGTGTTCATCGGGTTTCCCCTGACTCGTTGCCTCAAATATGCGAAGATCGGGCCACCCAAGGGTAAATCCACAAGGGAACCCATACCACTACTTCTCAAAACAAAAGTTCAAAAAATTTCACACTTTTTAAATGCATGCAATGTAAATTCACATTTTATAAATCAGTATTATTCCTATTCTTCGTGATGTTACATTAAACCAACTTGAGACACAAGTTACAACCAGGATTAGGTAGTTGGCACGCCAAGTGGCTTCCAAGCTCACTCGAGCTCGTTTTTTGAAAAAGAAAAAGATATTTTATGACTCCAAAAAATATGAAAACAATCATGGAAAAACGTTTATACATCCTTAAGGTATGCACAAAAAATTCAGAAAAAAATACGTTTTATTTTGTGAAATACAAAAAAGACAAATCTCCGGAAGAAATACGTGCTATTTTTTTGACCGAGAAACCATGGGGAAAACCTCTACGGTATAAATTTCTATTTAAAAGTCTACGAGAGTCCAAGTTATAGAGCTATTTACATACTGTACAAAGAGGTCAAATAGAGAAGCTAGGGAAAAAAGAAAGGAAATAACATGTTAGAGTGAACACAGTCAAAAAGATTCGAGCCAAACTGAAAGGGGTCCTCTGTGTATGGCTTTGACCCGATGGACCACAAGTCCAAGGTCATGCTTAAATACTGTCTTCCACGTCTGCAATGATGGTGGCTTGTCGTCAAAAAAATTCCCATTTCTGATCTTCCAAATTCCCCACAGAGCACATGATGCAACGTCTAGAAACTTTGGTCCTAAAAAATTCTGCCGTGCCCTCTCAAACATTACTGTAACATCAGTATCAGAGGTCCATGTTATTCCCAGCTTATGCCAAACTCTAGCAGCAAAAGAGCAGTTGAAAAAAAGATGTGTTCGTGTCTCCCTCTCTTGATCTGCACAAATCGCACAATTAACACCAGATTGAAGGTGCCAATGACGATGATCAACCATGTCTCAAGTATTCAATTCATCAACAAGTAGGAGCCATATAAAAACTTTCTGTTTATGCAATATCTTGCTCTTCCACATTTTTCTAAAAATGGGGGAGGCCTCAACACCAGCAAAAGCAAACTTATAAAATGCCACAGAGGAGTAATGCCCATTCTGAAAAAAAAGTCCCTCTCATCTATCCTTGGTTCAGTTTGGGTGTCGGGTTTAAAATGAGACAGGTATAGCAAAATGGTGAGCCATTTGATCTACATCACCACAGTCCATCATACTTTTAAGAGAGATGTCAGTGTCATTTGCATACGAGTATATCCGAGGATACTCAACCGCCAAGAGGTTATCATGCCAATTATCTTTCCAGAATAAAACTGAAGCTCCATCACCAGGTGAACACTTAGCCACACTTCTGAAAATAGTCATGAGTTTGCATACATCGCGCCACCATAAAGAGCCCACTGCTCCTGTTGCCTGTGGGGCCGAGCATTGATAATAGGCTTGCCATGTCATACTTACCCAAGGAGTATCATGGTGGCTGAAAAAATTGAGCAAATGTTTCATAAGCAAAGAGTCATTCTGAATTTCAAGATTTAACACTCCAAGTCCCCCCTTATCCTTCGGTTTGCAGACCATCTACCAAGCGGCTAGGGAGTTATGTTTTTCTCTATCCTTTTTTCCCATAGACAATGGCGTCTACTTATGTCTACAACTTTCACCATGGTCTTGTTTAACTTCAGCATGCACATATAAAATGTTGGCAATGCAGACAGGACAGAGTTAACAAACGTAAGCCTACCACTATAGTTGAGAAATCTGGAGCATGCGTTCAATCTTCTTTCAACACTATTAGCGAGAGGTGCAAGATCAAGTACGGTTGGCCTTGTAGTCCCCAACGGTAGGCCTAGGTAAGTAAACGGCATCTTGCCTAAAGAGCATCCGAAAAATTCAGCTAGACATATGCCAAATCAAGGATCAATATTAATTGGCACTAAGCAAGATTTCGAAAAGTTTACTTTCAGACCAGTTGCTTGCTGAAAAGTAAGGAGAGTCGACTTGAGAACAGCGAGGTGCTCAAAACTAGCCTCGAAGAATAGCAGGGTATCGTCCGCATACTGCACAATGGGGAAATCCTGACCCTCAAAGTGAACTGGTGCCACTAATTTTTCCCTGAGTGCTGAGGTCATTCGCCATATCTTGTAGCAATTCGAGAACCAAGCGCTGGCTTGGTGGCAAGGCTTGCGAGTGCGCAGCCAGCCCACCCAGGTTCGAGTCTTCATGGGGACCGAATTAAACGGGGTGTTATCCAAGCGCGTATAATCCGCTGCTGGAGAGATCTCATCTATCTAATAATGTACAGCCCGCGAGGGATCATTCCCCGGGGGTCAACGTTTTTATATCTTGTAGCAATTCTACTCCTTCCACAAATAGAAGAGGGGACAAGGGATCACCTTGACGGACTCCTCTTTTACAAAAGAATTTTTTACCCGGAACACCATTGAGTAATACGCTGATGTAGCTGTAGTAAGGATATTTTCTATCCAAGAAACCCATCTGTCAAAGCCTTTCTTTTTTAGCATTTGCAAAATAGCAGAATGCTCAATTAGATCAAAAGCCTTCTCAAAATCGAGTTTCATAATAATAGTGCCTTTCTCTGAATTTTTGCAGTGATACAAGTACTCAAATGACCACCCTAGACAATCTTGGATCGTCCTGGTTTTTATAAAACCATACTGATTGGCATGTACCAGATCCATAATCCTAGCCTGCAGCCTGTTGGCTAGGAGTTTAGTGAGGAGTTTCAAAGCAGAATTCAGGAGCGAAATTGGACGAAAGTCATTGGGGGTTTCGGGGGCAGACTTTTTCGGTATAAGGGTGATTATGGAATCATTTATACTCTGTAAAGAAACATTGTCATCGTGGAATTCCTAGCAGAGAATGTAGAAATCATGTTTAATTATTGACCAACAGCTTTTCATGAATTTTCCATTGAATCCGTCCGGTCCGGGTGCCTTATCAGTTGGAAGATTGGCAACAACCAAATCGATTTCTTGATGAGTAAAAGGATCAGATAGAGCTGCTAAATTGTGGCCTGTTTTCACCAAGTTTAAAATCTCTGATGGGATAGCTGTATTGAGAGAAATGCCAAGTCGTTCCTTAAACGAGTTCCACAAGATGGCAGCTTTCTCGTTATGCTCAGAGATTTCGGTTCCATCCTGGAGTGTGAAACGTGCAATATTATTCTGCCTGTACCGTACTGTTGCCATTGCATGAAAAAAAGAGGTGTTTTCGTCGCCAAGCTTAGCCCAACGAATAGTGCACCTAGATTTCCAATGATCTTGTCTGCATGCGAGGACATGATTTAACTTGTTTTTAATGATATTTCTGAAGTTCCATTCAGTAATGTGCAAAGTTCTTTGCTCTTCCAACTCATCCATCATGAAGATCACTGCATTACAGTTGGCAATAACAGTGTCCATATTTGATATGTTTCCTTTCCAAATCTTTAGAGACTTTCTCAGTAGCTTGAATTTGTGTGTGATTACTTTTGCACTATGACCATGGCAATGCAACGACCATATATTGGCTACTTTCTCAAAGAAACCTGGCCTCCTTATCCAGTAGTTTTCAAACCGAAAAATATCAGCTTTAGGCACTTTTGAGTTAATTTTAACCACACAAGGTATATGATCTGAAACTGGTCGAGCAAGGGGATGAACCTGGGTATTAGGGAAAGACAGTGTCCAGTTTGGGGTTGTAAAGAACCAGTCGAGCTGTTCTAACAGTGGATCAGACTGCATGTTACTCCAAGTAAAAGCACGACCTTTAATAGGTAATTCCACGATTCCCAAATGGCTAATGATCTGGTTGAAAGTGAAGATATCACTCATATTAGCTCCCTCTCTGTTACGATTTTCAACGGATCGATAGAAGTTAAAATCCCCAACAAAAAGCCAGTGCTCCTCGGGAGGTATATCAAGATTAGATAGCGAACTGACAAAGTCAGACCTGTGCGGTTCAACACAAGGCCCATAAACATTTACAAGCGTCCAAGCAAACCCATCAGCAGTGGACACAATATCAATGACCACACCAAATGACTCTTGCAATCTTATAGTACCAGAAAAAAATCTGCTTTTCCACAACACTAACAGGCCACCAGAAGCTCCATTGGAAGGCACACAGATAAAATGATCAAAATGGCGTGGAGCAAACTTACGAATAGAAGAATTATCAAAAGATTGTTTCTTAGTTTCTTGCAAGCAAACGATAGAAGCCCCGCTCTCTTCAAGTTTATTACGGAGTACAGGGCATTTAGTCTCCGCATTAACACCACGAATGTTCCAGTTGGACACATTCCAATAATTATTACTAGCAGCATTAGGCTGCATTTAACCAAGCTAGGAGATGTAGCAGTAACTAAGCTCGAGGACGAAGTAGCTTCTCCTCAGTCAGATCAGAAGGATCCACCTGACACTGCTCCACGCCTATCTTCTGCATCAACTGAATCTGAATTACTGCAGGTTTTGGAGCCAGGGGCACTTGAGATGATTTCCTGCGAGTGGGCTGATTAGGCAATGCCAATTCAACATATCCATCTTTATCACTACGTAAACCTCGGCGTAAACCACGAGTGGTCTTCGGAGTTGGCATAATATTTGATTTACCACGCTTATTAGTATTAGATGTACCAGACGAGGATGTCGCACGGAGAATCATCATGTGAGAGTCAGAGGGCTGAGTGCCGTCAGCAGAGACTAGAAGGTGATCGTGAGCTGATTCCTGATCATGTTCAGAGTACTGCATCTGAGTGATGCCACCAAACTGATCCTCCACTTCCTCCAGGATAACAGAAGAACCTGAACTTGCACCCTGCTGTTCAAAGCAAAGTCCCTCAACATAAGAACCAACACCCAGGTTGATTTCAGAACCTGGCAGCTGAGCTTGTATAATTATAGATTCAGAGAATGTGGTATCAACATTGAATTGCAGCCCATCAGATGTAATAAGCACATCACCTACAGCGGGGACAACCGTATTACCACATTCTGTGGTGATCCTTTTATTACCAAGCACAGAGAGCCAATCTGGGGCTGATAAATCTCTGATCACCATAGAGGTATGCATACTAGTGCAGACAGAGAACAATAAGTGCTGAATTGACACAAACCAGTTGACACATTCATTAGTAACTTCAGTTGCTGCCAATATCTGTCTAGTACTACCTCCGTTCCATAATATAAGCCTTTTCTAAAAACTGTTTTAGCTTGCTAAAAAGTCTTATATTATGGAACGGAGGTAGTATATACCTGGCGAATCATCCAACCAAGGAAAGACAGAAAGTTGCTGAAAAGGGCAACTTCAAACTGTATCACCTCCTCTCCAGCTCTACTAGAGACAAGCGCACCATCAGAAACACCAGAAAGTAGACTTTCAGCAGCCTGCTCAACCTCAAGGACATGTTCATTCAAAGCATCCATGCCATCGTCACTATCATTAGACTGTCCCTCCACTCCATCCAACGACGAGGTGTTTGAGGAACAGGGCGGCTCTATTTCAGGTGCAGAAGGAGTCGAGATGTCTATTAAGACACTTTCCTTTAAAACTGCAGGGTTCCTTTTTTTAATCCACTGTTTACGGATAACACACCTCGAATCAAGATGTCCAAAGTCGCCACATTTTCTGCAACGTATCTTCGGACAATCGCCAGTTTGATGACCCAATAAATAACAGAAACCACAGACGGAACGGACAACACAATTCTTAATTTTGTGTCCAAAATTGAAGCAACCGAGACATTTGATATCTTGTGTGCACGACCGACGAAAATGACCAAGGTCCAAGCAGTGAAAACAGTAAACCAAAGACCCATCCTGCTTGTCATTACGCAAACAATTTGCTGCGTCATGATAGCTTGACGAGCATTTTGTGCAACGGCCCAAGAGAAATAATGCCAGCTTTGACTGCGGTAGACCATGAAAATTAAGAGCATCCGAAACTTCCTCCTCAGAATAATTTGCCTGGCGCAAATCAAGCACGCAACTAAGCCAATAAGGATCAAGAAAATTGAAACCCGGCCTGCAATTACTCCAGAAATTCTTCCCCGCAAATTTTGGGGTGAAATTAGTTGCATGCCGATCTTTACCAATAGGTACCAGAAACTGACCGAAAGTAATCTCCGACGAGGTTGCCGGCGGAGGGTTAACCGGAGAAGATTGAAAAGAGCCAAGCTGCAAACGATCAACACCAACAGGAGGTGGCGCAGAGGGCATTACACTAGGAGAAACATTCTTCTGCAAGCTTTTTTTTGCGAAAACGCAAAAGCTTTGTGTTTCGATTCATTGATAGAAAAGAGAGTAAATTATAACTGTACAGGCTCAAGAGGAGAGCCACACCCGGGATACAACTCAACCCACTAAACATAAGTTAGGGGGGATCAAGGCCTTAAGGCCAATCGCACCGGCCAGAGCCCAAGATCTAGGATTGAATCGTGGTGAGGAGACTAGCATGGTTGGGGCTCCCGTTGTCGAAGATGACCGCGTTGCGGTGCTTCCCGATCCACCAAGTCATCAGCATCACGAGCGACGAGGTCCCCTTGCGCAAAGCGCGATGGGTAGATAGAAGCGCCCGCTTCCACCAATCGATGAAGTCGTCCTTCTCGACTAGGGTTAGCTGTAGATTGTATCCACGACAGCACCTCGTGCCAGATAGTCCGAGAAAACAGACACCCTGTGAGTAAGTGTCGCATGGTCTCTTCCGATTGGTCACACATGGGGCAGCGCGGAGGGTGTTGAAGCCCTCTCCTCACTAGCCTCTCCCCTGTCCAGCACCGGTCTTGACAAGCCAGACAGACAAAGAACTTCACCCTGAGGGGCCCAAGTGTGCTAGTTAATCTTCCATGATCTCGATACCAAGGACCCCAAAAAGAGGAACTCATAGCAAGACTTGGAAGAGTACTGTGCATCTGATGTCCACTTCCAGATGATGGTGTCTGGCTCAGTGGAGAGCTGGGTCTCTCGCACCTCAATCCATAACTGCACGTATTGCCAAAGGGAAAGCGAGCTCAGCGCGTCCCGAATATCGGTAATCCAACGATGCTCGACCAGGGCTTCTCTCACCGTGCGCTGCTTCCGAGCACGCTTCGGGATCAGAGCGAAAAGGTCAGGAGCTGCCTCTTCAATGGCCATCTATCCGTCTAGAAAAGAGTTGTGTTGCCGTCTCCAACACTCATCTTAGTGGAGGCGTCGAACACCTAGAGCTCCATCTTCGAGAAGTGCATGTCTATACCACGCTAGGGACGTAGCGGGTTCGTACACATCCTCCAAAACCATCTTGTTTGCAGACTCGTAGCTAGCCGAGCGAGGTCTGGTATGCCTAGTCCTCCATAGCTCAAAGGTCGGCACAACTTGTCCCAGTTAACGTGACAACTACCACCATTCACATCACGTCTGCCAGCCCACAGGAAACCCCTCACGATCTTCTCTACATGCTTGAGGACCTTTTTGTTGAGTCCAATCATGATAAGTTGATGTAAAGGAATTGCCATGCGCACCGCTTTGGCAAGCGCTAGGCGACCAGCCTTAGTCATCGTGGATGCTTTCCACGTTGGCAGGCGCTCCGCGATGCTGTCTACCAGGGGTTGGAGCGCCGATGCTGGGAGTCGTCCAGTCGTGAGACGGATCCCTAGGTATTTGATGGGGAAGGGTGCTAGATGGCACTCCACCGTCGTCGCCGCATGTAGGGCCTCAACATCCATACATGCGATCGGAGACACATAGCATTTGGCGAAGTTGGTGTGGAGTCCGGAGGCTTCCCCAAAGAGCCCTAGGATAGCGCGCACGGCGCGCAGCTCTGTCTCATCTAGGTGGCAGAAGATGATCACATCATCTGAGTAGAGCGAAACAGACGTACCCAACCCCCTGGGTGCGATAGGCCTCAGCACCTCCAGCTCCTTGGCCTTAGCCAATGTAACATCCCAAAACTTTAATCCAAGTTATCAAGATCCTAATTACCCAATTTAGGGTTAATAAAAATATGAGTGTTGCATTAAATAGGAGTTATTTTGAAATGCCATGATTGTTTGTTCTAATGGTTGTAAAATGAATCTAAGGTGAATTACACATCATCTAGATCATTCCCTAGCAAAATCTAAAGAAAAAGAAATCAAAAAGAATTAATAATGGAAATGGTCACTTTTGCCATTTTAATCAACTAGAACACTTTGGGTGTTCCTAGGACTCAATGTCAAACAGAAACAATTGTGGATCTTTGCACCCCTTGCTAGTACAAGTTAAGGTGTACCAAGGACTACTTTGTGATCTCCCAAAAACATTCAAACTTTAATTTTAAAAGACATTTGAAAATGGAATCTACCTCATATGTCTAGATCGCCCTTTTTCAAAAACCATCCAAATGAACTCCATTTGACAAATCCTAGCAACCAGAGATGCTTAAGCATGTGACAAACCACTCCACCAAATTTCATTTTTGAAAATTCAAAAATTAAATTCTTGCGACCATTGTGTCGAACACCTTGTGAGCAGAATCAAACGTGCCTAACTATTACTGTGTTTGATCAAAATTTGGCGAGCCAATTGAACCCAATTCACTTCCCTTGTCTCCTATAGCCCCAACCAGGTCATCAAAGACCTACCAAATGGCCTAGGGCAGCAGTGCCGCGCCACCCCGACGCCATGCCCGCCGGTCGATCACGAACGGCTCGCAGGAGACCTCCAGCCCCTCTCCGCCGCTCCAGGAAGGCAGGCGTGACCTCACCGCCGTCCACAGTCCACCCCATGGCCACTGCTAGCCCCTGGACCACCCAGGCCAAACCCCGCACTAAGTCTCTGCGCCACGCCAGCGCACGCCAGAGCGCCACACGCCGCGCCTCGACCACAGACCGCGTGCGCCGCTCCGCCTTGACCATGTCAACTCGCCAGACACGCCCGTACCCCGCCGCTCGACTCATAGTCGCCGAGAACCACGTCGAGCACCGCCTCTGTCTCTCAGAGCGCGAGACGCTCCCGACCGCTAGCCACCGCCCCTCACGTCGCCTTTAAGCCCTATCTGACCGCTAGGGAACCGCCCACCGTCCGCCTACCTCGCCCACGCCGATAGCCCCCTGTGCCGTCGTCACCGACGAGCTCCGCCCACACCTCTCTGTCGCCTCGCCAGGCCTATATAAGGGAGCCTCCCCAACACCAATTCCTCACACTCTCACACTTCCCTCTCACCACTAGTCCTTCCCCACCTCTCGCCGGAGCCGCTCGAGCAGCCAGCAGCCGGAATTTCGCCGGAGTCTGCCGCGGAAGGAGGAGAAGGGCGCCGGTGATCCAGGCCATCTCCCGAGACGCCACCGGTACCAGGAGAACCGCCGTCGTTGACTCGTCCATTTGCCCGCCTCGCTGCACTCGCTGGAGCCCCGGTACGCCCCAACTGTACCCTCACCGACCGTGCTAGGGTTCGCCCCTGTCGAGAACTATTCCGGCGAGGACGATAAATGTGAGCCATTGATCCAGGATCTAATCCTGCGGCCACCATCCACCCATACCGATTCGGCAGCCCCTGTCCCACTGACAGCTGGGCCCCCACTTAAAACCAGCCCGGGCGCTGCGTGGAGTAAACTGCGCTGGCCCATTTATTTCCCGTGCGACCCATTGAATTCAAATGAATCTTTTTCTTTTTAGAAGTATACTTAGTTCTGTTCCTTAGTTCAAAAATCAATTCAGAGAGTTTTATAAATCCAAATAGAGTGATTCCAATTTTGTTGAGAAGGTAATGAAAATCTCTATCTAGGCCCGTTGGATTTAAATCAATTAGAGTTATAGATCTCTCATAGCAAAAATAACAAGACAGAAGTTTTTTCACTTTCAAACATTTTTCTAAAATCAACCCTAATAGCTTTTGAGTTGATTCCAACTCTCAAAAATCACCTTTAACCATACCTATCTGAATATGTAATAATATTAAGGTTTGCATGCAGTGACTTTAGAGTAGTACCAAAATAATGCTACATAGGCATTTATAGTCACCTTAAATCATTAAATATTAAACTTATTAAAGTGTGATCCACCATTTAAATCACACTCCCATGTATAGAATATATGGTGATGACATGTGTCCATATGATCCCATATTTTAATTGGAGAATATTAAATCTTAGTTAATTTCAATGAGTAGAAATTACTTTTCTCAAATAAAATAAATGAAACTAGTTATTAAACCTTGTGATGTTTGTGATGATAATAGATCATCTAATGTGTGCCTTAGGGTTCTAAGTAGACTAGTTAAGTATTTTTTGGTGATTGTGTATCCCATATGTATTTATAGACGATAGTACCGACCAAGCTTACGAGGAGGAGGAGTTCTACCAAGAGGAGGAGGAAGAGAATTTCAACCACTGCACTGCCCAAGGCAAGCCTAGCACTTCAAGTAAACTGAGCAAGCTTTTATTAGCAATCCATCAATAGATGCAAGTTAACTTAAGCAATATGCCTTAGGCATGCTTGGTTATAAATGCTGACTTATACCTACCCTAAGTTTTAGTTAAGCTTTACCTTCTTTTACTTTACCAACATTTTTTACTTTGTTTATAGATAGCATAAAGAATATAAAACTTGACCTATCTAGTTAGCTTTAGATGTCATTATATGGCATGAGACTGAGATTAGTATCCCACATTAGTGAACACTCTTAACTTGGTAGTTTAGAGCTAAACCAAAAACTTGATCACTATAGATGGGAGTACTTGGTGAAAATGACTTGTGAAAACCTTGGAATGATGAGTCATTCTATTGAGATGTTTTGACATGTGTTGAGAAACACCATTGGTTTATGATGATGATAAAAATGTTGAGGCATGAGCCTTAGCCCTTTTATAAAAACTGATGGTTGGGTTCGGATGTGATATCATTCCAATTTATCGTCCAACCACAATACCTGAATTGGGTAAGGCTTAGCCGGAAGTTTATATGCATTAGTATTAGTTCCCTCGTGGGAGAGGTTTGAGCTGAGGCTACCTCTCAATGTTGTCCACCTATGCAGTGCCCAGGATGTCAAATGGCCATGGCTAGGAGGCCAAGCTCATAGGAGAGATGCTTATACTAGAGTGTGTAAAGGAAAGGTTATGTTTGATTATCTGCATACTAAGTATGATGATTCAGGGTTATCCCTGACAGATGTATCGAATTTTGTGGTGAAAGTGAACCACCTCTGCAGAGTGTCAAACTATTCGAATAGCCACGTCTGTGGTTATAGACGGTTGAGTGGCCATACTGTTCTGTTGTGAGATGTTTTCAAAATGACTTAGGAAATGAATTGTGACATGACTTGACCACAACAAAGTTGTGACTATGACAACTAAGTTCCCACTTAGGTGATTTTCCACTTTATTTTATCTTTCTTTGTTTCTGAACTCAGCTTAGGTTTCAAACTTAACTTTACAAATAAACTTAGAGTTAGCTTCCTACTAGAACTATCTAACTTGTTAGTGGTAGTTTGCGAGTACTTAAAGAGTACTCATGGCTTTGTCCCTAGCTATTCCTATGGCCAGACTATGAAGAGGACTACCCTGAAGGAGGACAGCAGGACGGCTACGATAACTAGGATCATCTCCCATCGTCAGCATTGCCTGTGATACTGAAGATGGACCCCACTGCTACGCTATTTATGTTGGATATATGCCCAAGAGGCAATAATAAAAGTGGTTATTATTATATCTTTGTGTTTATGATGAATGTTTACATACCATGCTATAATTGTATTATTAGGAAACACTAATACATGTGTGTTTTGTAAACATAAGAGAGTCCCTAGTAAGCCTCTTGTTGAACTAGCTTGTTGATTAATTGATGATCATGGTTTCCTGATCATGGACATTAGGATGTGATTAATAACAAGGTTATATCATTAGGAGAATGATGTAATGGACACACACCCATAGTAAGCGTAGCATAAGATCAAGTCCTTAAGTTCGTATTGCTGTAAGCTTTCAAATACATAGTAACCTAATCCTTCGACCATGAGGTTATGTTAATCACCATCACCGGATGGATACTTTGATGACATCAAACGCCGCTTCGTAACTAGGTGGTTATAAAGTTGTCATTGGGTATTCTGAAAGTATGTGTTGAAGCGCATGAACCAAGATTGGGATTTGTCCATCCATATGACGGATAGATATGCTCTAGGCCCTCTCGGTGGAATGTCATCTAGTTAGCTTGCAAGCATGTGACTAGGTCACAAGGGATGACATATCACGGAACGAGTAAAGAGTACTTATCAGTAACGAGGTAGAACTAGGTATGGAGATGCCGACGATCAAACCTCGGATAAGTATAGTATCGCGAGACAAAGGGAATTGGTTTCGTATGTAAGTGGTTCAATCGATCGCGAAGTCATCATTGAGTATGTGGGAGCAATTATGGATCTCTAGGTCCCGCTGATGGTTATTGATAGGAGATGTGTCTCCATCATGTCTGCATATTCACGAACCATAGGGTGACACACTTAAGGTTCGAAGTTGTTTTAAGTAGATATGGAATATGCGTTGGAGACCGAATGTTGTTCGGAGTCTCGGATTGGATTCGGGACATCACGAGGAGATCCGGAATTGTCCGGAGAATAAGATTCATATATAGGGGATCATTTTCTGAGTTAGGAAATGTTCCGGAGTATTTGCATGAGGATTCTAGAAGGTTTCGGAATGTTCCGGAAGGTTCTGGAAGATTTCTTGGAGTTTGCTTGAAAACCAAGAAAGGGATCAAGGAGTCCTGGTGGGACAAGACAAGGAGTCGTGGGGGAGGAGGACTCCTCCCCCCCTCCCCAATCCACCGGCCATAGGAGGGAGGGGAGTCCTACAAGGACTCCCCCTCCCATGGCGCCTCCCCCCTTTAAAGAGAGGGGTGGGGGCGCCACCTCCAAGCCCTCCTCCACAACTCCAAATCTCCGTCGCCTCTCTCCTCCTTTCTTCTGCACAGGCATAGGCGAAGCCCTGCAGAATTCTCTACTCCACCACCACCACCACGCCGTCGTGCTGCTATGATTCCGTGGAGAAGATCTACTACCTCCGCTGCTCGTTGGAACGAGGAGAGGAAGGTCTGCTTCGACTCCGCACGTGTGACCGACTACGGAAGCGCTGCCGGAACACGGCGCCGGAAGGATCATCCACATGATCTTGAGATCGGCAAGTGATCGACTACATCAACCACGAGATATAATCTCGTAATGCTTTCGGATCGACGAGGGTTAGTACATATCTATCTCGTTGCACATGTCTAATAGATTAGATCTTGGCTTTTATCTAGATTAGATCTGGGTTTTTTTCGTTCTTGCGGTAGAAATTTTTTGTTTTCCATGCTACGAACCCATCAGTGGTATCAGAGCCGTATCTATGCGTAGATCTGTTGCACGAGTAGAACACAATGTTTTTGTGGGCGTTGATGCTTTTGTTGTCGGTGTCTTAGCGTGTACTTTGCATCTTGCGGCATGGTGGGATGAAGCGGCTCGGGCTAACATTACATGTCATCGCACATGAGACTTGCTCCACGCTTGACGTGCAACTTGCTTTGCACAAGTGGCTTTGCGGGTGTCTGTCTCTCCCACCATAGTTAAGATTCAATTTACAATGAGCATCTTGACAACACTTGTATCAACGTTGTGGTTCTTGTTCGTAGGTAAGATCGGTCTTATGCGAAAGCCCCAAACCACGTAAAACTTGCAAAGAAAAATTAGAGGCGTCTAACTTGTTTTTGCAGGGGTTTTGTGATGTGATATGGCCATCATGTGATTGTGATTGTATTTGATGTATGCAATGATCCTTGTTGTAATATGGCAACCGGCAGGAGCCTAATGGTTGTCTTTAATTCTGTTAAGACCTGCGTGTCTATTCATCTTGTAATAGCTTTATTCCAAGTAGTTGTAATAGTTGCTGGTGATGATGGACAACCATGAAGCGGCGCCACTGACCTTGACGCAATGCTGGTGATGATGGAGATCATGTTCGTGCTTTGGAGATGGAGATCAAAGGCGCAAGAAGAAAAGGCCATATCATATCACACTAATTATGAATTGCCTGTGATGTTAATCCTTTATGCATCTTGTTTTGCTTAGATCGCGACGGTAGCATTATAAGATGATCCCTCTCACTAAAATATCAAGTAATAAAGTGTTCACCCTTAGTTGGCACCGTTGCTAAGACTCGTCGTTTCGAAGCATCTCGTGATGATCGGATGTGATAGATTCTACGTGTGCATACGACGGGTGCAAGCCAGATTTGCACATGCGGAAACTAAGGTTGTCTTGACGAGCCTAGCATGTACAGACATGGTCTCGGAACACGGAATACCAAAAGGTAGAGCATGAGTCATATAAATGATATGATGAACATGAAGATTGTTCGCCGATGAAACTACATCTTCTCTCGTGAAGATCGGACTTGGTGTAGTGGACTTGGTTCGTGTAATCACTAAGACAATGTGAGGGATGTTGTTTTGAGTGGGAGTTCACCTAGTTAGTTTAAGAATTAAATTAGAACTCAATTTATCATAAACTTAGTCTAAACTACTTGCAAATTGTTGTAGATTATGGCGACCCCCTCCATCAATTTCAATGCGTTATTTCACGGACTGGTTCCGTGGACTGAAGATCGTCCTCAGGGCTGGTCAGTTGACCTATGTGCTCGATGCACCGCTAGGTGACCTACCTGCAGATAATGCCACCGATGACGAAAAGAATGTTTTCGCCACTCGAAAAAATCATTACTCCACAGTTCAGTGTGCCATCCTGTACGGTTTAGAAGCGGAGCTCCAACAGCGTTTTGAGCACCACGACCCGTTCGAGATCATTAAGGAGCTCAGGCTATTTTTTGAGACTCGCACGGCCATGGAGAGCTATGAGGCCTCCGAAAAGTTCTTTAACTGTAAGATGGAAGAAGGAAGCTCCGTTAGCGAGCACGTGCTCACCATGTCTGGGTACGCAAAGAACTTCCAAGAGTTGGGAATATCGATTCCTGATGAATTGGGGATTCGCTGTCTCCTTCAATCACTGCCACCAAGTTACAAGAACTTTGTGATGAACTACAACATGCACTGCATGAACAAGACGTTGTCTGAACTATCGTCCATGCTGAAAACTGCTGAAGTGGAGATCAAGAAGGAGCACCAAGTGTTGATGGTCAATAAGACCACCAATTTCAAGAGACAGGGCAAGCCTAAGAACAAGGGCAACTTCAAGAAGGACGGCAAGAAAGCTGCCGCACCTGCAAAGAAGCCCAAGGCTGGTCCCAAACCTGAAACTGAGTGCTTCTACTGCAAGGGTGCTGGTCATTGGAAGCGTAACTGCCCCAAGTACCTGGAGGATCTGAAGAACGGCAACATCAAGAAGAAAGTTATATTTGATATATATGTTATTGATGTGTATCTTACTAGTAATCGTAGTAGTGCATGGGTATTTGATACTGGTTCGGTTGCTCATATTTGTAACTCGAAACAGGAGCTGCGGAATAAACGAAGACTGGCAAGAGACGAGGTGACGATGCGCGTTGGAAATGGCTCCAAGGTTGATGTGATCGCCGTTGTCACGCTCCCTCTACATCTACCTTCGGGATTAGTTTTAAATTTAAATAATTGTTATTTGGTGCCTGCGTTAAGCATGAACATTATATCTGGATCCTGTTTATTGCGAGACGGTTACTCTTTTAAGTCCGAGAATAAAGGTTGTTCGATTTATATGAGTAATATCTTTTATGGTAATGCACCTGAGATGAATGGTTTATTCTTACTGAATCTCGATAGTAGTGATACACATGTTCACAACATAGATGCTAAACGAATAAAATTGAATGATAATTCCACATACATGTGGCACTGTCGTCTTGGTCACATTGGAGTGAAGTGTATGAAGAAACTCCACTCTGATGGACTTCTTGAATCACTTGATTTTGAATCACTTGAAAGATGCGAAGCATGTCTAATGGGAAAAATGACTAAGAATCCATTCTCTGGAATAATGGAGCGAGCTACAGACTTATTGGAAATAATACATACCGATGTGTGCGGCCCAATGAGTGTAGCATCGTGTGGTGGATATCGTTATGTTCTCACTTTCACGGATGACTTGAGTAGATATGGGTATGTCTACTTTATGAAACATAAATCCAAAACTTTCGAGAAGTTTAAGGAATTTCAAAGTGAAGTGGAAAATCATCGTAACAAGAAGATTAAGATTCTGCGTTCTGACCGCGGAGGTGAATATCTGAGTTATGAGTTTGGCATGCATTTAAAGAAATGTGGAATACTTTCGCAGTTGACACCGCCGGGAACACCACAGCGTAATGGTGTGTCTGAACGTCGTAATCGAACTCTCTTAGATATGGTTCGGTCTATGATGTCTCTTACAGATTTACCGCTATCGTTTTGGGGCTATGCATTAGAGACAGCCGCATTCACTTTAAATAGGGCACCATCTAAATCCGTTGAAACGACATTGTACGAATTGTGGTTTGGTAAGAAACCTAAGTTGTCGTTCCTTAAAGTTTGGGGTTGCGAAGCATATGTAAAGAAGTTACAACCTGATAAGCTAGAACCCAAAGCGGAGAAATGCGTCTTCATAGGATACCCTAAAGAAACAATTGGGTATACCTTCTATCATAGATCCGAAGGCAAAGTTTTCGTTGCCAAGAATGGATCCTTTCTTGAGAAGGAGTTTCTCTCGAAAGAGGTGACTGGAAGGAAAGTAGAACTCGATGAGGTTATTGAACCTTCTCTCGGATTTGAGAGTAGCGCAGCAGCGGAAGATGTTTTTGTGCCGCCTGCACCAATTGGAGAGGAAGCTAATGATAATGATCATGAAACTTCAAACGAAGTTACTGCTGAACCTCGCAGGTCAACAAGGGTTCGTACCACTCCTGATTGGTATGACTCTGCCTTGAACGTCATGTTGGTGGACAACGCTGATGACCCTGCGACGTATGAAGAAGCTATGGTGAGCCCAGATTCCGACAAATGGCTAGAAGCCATGAAATCCGAAATGGGATCCATGTACGAAAACCAAGTGTGGACTTTGGTGGACTTACCGGATGGCCGTAAGGCTGTCGAGAACAAATGGATTTTCAAGAGAAAAACAGATGCTGATGGTAATGTTACCGTCTATAAAGCTCGACTTGTCGCGAAAGGGTTCCGACAAATTCAAGGAGTTGACTATGATGAGACTTTCTCACCAGTAGCGAAGCTAAAGTCTGTGAGGATTTTGTTAGCAATTGCTGCACATTTCGATTATGAGATTTGGCAGATGGATGTCAAAACGGCGTTCCTTAATGGTGACATTGAGGAAGAGTTGTATATGGTACAACCCAAGGGTTTTGTCGATCCTAAAGATGCTGACAAGGTATGCAAACTTCAGCGCTCCATTTATGGACTGAAGCAAGCATCCCGGAGTTGGAATCAACGTTTTGATAAAGTAATCAAAAACTTTGGATTTATACAAACTTATGGAGAAGCTTGTATTTACAAGAAAGTGAGTGGGAGCTCTGTAGCATTCCTAGTACTATATGTAGATGACATATTGTTGATTGGGAATGATATAGAACTTCTTAATAGCGTCAAAACCTATTTGAATAATAGTTTTTCAATGAAGGATCTTGGCGAAGCGGCATACATTCTAGGCATCAAGATTTATAGAGATAGATCAAGACGCCTAATAGCGCTTTCACAAAGTACATACTTGGAAAAAGTTCTAAAGAAGTTTAGAATGGAAGATAGCAAGAAAGGGTTCGTGCCCATGTTGTCAGGTAAGACCTTGAGTAAAACTCAAAGTCCAGCTACGGCAGAAGATAGAGAGAAAATGAATAATATTCCCTATGCCTCGGCCATAGGTTCTATCATGTATGCCATGCTATGTACTAGACCGGATATAGCACATGCTGTTAGTTTGACTAGCAGATATCAAAGTGATCCTGGAGTGGAACACTGGACAGCGGTCAAGAATATCCTAAAGTACCTAAATAGGACTAAGGATATGGTTCTTTCTTATGGAGGTGATGAACGGCTTGTTGTAAACGGTTACACCGATGCTAGTTGGAACACCGATCCGGATGACTCGAAGTCACAGTCGGGATACGTATTTATTTTGAATGGTGCTGCAGTGAGCTGGAGGAGTGCAAAGCAAAGCGTTGTGGCAAAATCTTCAACTGAATCGGAATACATAGCTGCTTCGGAGGCTGCACAAGAAGCCGTATGGATGAAGGAATTCATTACTGAACTTGGCGTGGTTCCCAGTGCGTTGGACCCGATGGCCATCTACTGTGACAACACAGGTGCCATAGCTAATGCACAGGAGCCAAGGTCACATAGCAAGTTGAAGCACATCAAGCTACGTTTCCACGCTATTCGCGAGTATGTCCGAGATGGTGACATAAAGATTTGCAAAGTACACACTGATCTGAATGTGGCAGATCCGTTGACTAAACCTATCCCTAGGGCAAAGCATGACCAACACCAGAACGCCATGGGTGTTCGGTATATTACCATGTAATCTAGATTATTGACTCTAGTGCAAGTGGGAGACTGTTGGAGATATGCCCAAGAGGCAATAATAAAAGTGGTTATTATTATATCTTTGTGTTTATGATGAATGTTTACATCCCATGCTATAATTGTATTATTAGGAAACACTAATACATGTGTGTTTTGCAAACATAAGAAAGTCCCTAGTAAGCCTCTTGTTGAACTAGCTTGTTGATTAATTGATGATCATGGTTTCCTGATCATGGCCATTAGGATGTGATTAATAACAAGGTTATATCATTAGGACAATGATGTAATGGACACACACCCATAGTAAGCGTAGCATAAGATCAAGTCATTAAGTTCGTATTGTTGTAAGCTTTCAAATACATAGTAACCTAATCCTTCGACCATGAGGTTATGTTAATCACCATCACCGGATGGATACTTTGATGAAATCAAACGCCGCTTCGTAACTAGGTGGTTATAAAGTTGTCATTGGGTATTCTGAAAGTATGTGTTGAAGCGCATGAACCAAGATTGGGATTTGTCCATCCATATGACGGATAGATATGCTCTGGGCCCTCTCGGTGGAATGTCATCTAGTTAGCTTGCAAGCATGTGACTAGGTCACAAGGGATGACATATCACGGAACGAGTAAAGAGTACTTATCAGTAACGAGGTAGAACTAGGTATGGAGATGCCGACGATCAAACCTCGGATAAGTATAGTATCGCGAGACAAAGGGAATTGGTTTCGTATGTAAGTGGTTCAATCGATCGCGAAGTCATCGTTGAGTATGTGGGAGCCATTATGGATCTCCAGGTCCCGCTGATGGTTATTGATAGGAGATGTGTCTCCATCATGTCTGCATATTCACGAACCGTAGGGTGACACACTTAAGGTTCGAAGTTGTTTTAAGTAGATATGGAATATGCGTTGGAGACCGAATGTTGTTCGGAGTCTCGGATTGGATTCGGGACATCACGAGGAGATCCGGAATTGTCCGGAGAATAAGATTCATATATAGGGGATCATTTTCTAAGTTAGGAAATGTTCCAGAGTATTTGTATGAGAATTCTAGAAGGTTTCAGAATGTTCCGGAAGGTTCTGGAAGATTTCTTGGAGTTTGCTTGAAAACCAAGAAAGGGATCAAGGAGTCCTGGTGGGACAAGACAAGGAGTCGTGGGGGAGGAGGACTCCTCCCCCCCCTCCCCAATCCGCCGGCCATAGGAGGGAGGGGAGTCCTACAAGGACTCCCCCTCCCATGGCGCCTCCCCCCTTTAAATAGAGGGGTGGGGGCGCCACCTCCAAGCCCTCCTCCACAACTCCAAATCTCCGCCGTCTCTCTCCTCCTCCTTTCTTCTGCACAGGCATAGGCGAAGCCCTGCAGAATTCTCTACTCCACCACCACCACGCCGTCGTGCTGCTGTGATTCCGTGGAGAAGATCTACTACCTCCGCTGCTCGTTGGAACGAGGAGAGGAAGGTCTGCTTCGACTCCGCACGTGTGACCGACTGCGAAAGCGCTGCCGGAACGCGGCGCCAGAAGGATCGTCCACATGATCTTGAGATCGGCAAGTGATCGACTACATCAACCACGAGATCTAATCTCGTAACGCTTTCGGATCTACGAGGGTTAGTACATATCTATCTCGTTGCACATGTCTAATAGATTAGATCTTGGCTTTTATCTAGATTAGATCTGGGTTTTGTTCGTTCTTGCGGTAGAAATTTTTTATTTTCCATGCTACGAACCCATCAATTTATTCTACTACTTGTTTGTACTAAGACTGGATCGTGAGATCCTTTATTTGTGGAAGACCTTATTATGGTTTGTAATGGATGATATACTGTGATATCCAATCTATTATGTCTCGTAAAAATGGTAATCCTGGGATTGCGATGTATGGCATAACAGGCATCTAGGATTAAAAATCCGGGTGTTGACAGCCAACAACTTGATGAACGTGTTGATAAACAACACGAACAACATTGGCGACAAGGGATCTCCCTATCTCAGACCCCGTCGATGCCAAATCGGGGGGCCCGGCTCGCCATTGAGCAACACCCGCGTGCTAGTTGTGGATACCAGGATGGCCACGAGTTCCCTGAACCTGGGTCCAAACCCCATCTTCCGGAGCACCTCAAAGAGCAGGGGCCAGGAAACAGAGTCAAAGGCTTTTGCTATGTCCAACTTAAGCATGACTCGTGGTTCCCTGAGCCGATGCAACATCCGAGCAGTCTGCTGAATCATCATGAAGTTGTCATGAATGCAGCGCTTCTAAATGAAGGCGCACTGGTTCGAATCCACCATGGCCCCTAGCCTAGGGGCCAGCCTCGTAGCCAGAATCTTAGCCGTCAGCTTGGCGAAGATATGGATGAGGCTGACCGGTCGGTAGTCCCTTAGCGAAGCCGCGTCGGGGCGTTTCGGGAGCAGCGTGATAAGTGCCTGATTAAGGCCTTGAAATCCGCGCCCGCTCAACATATGCAGCTTGGTAAAGGCAAGCATAAAGTCCGCCTTGATCGTCTCCCAACAGCTTTGGAGGAATTCCGTCGTGAAACCGTTCGGTCCTGGCGCCTTGCCGTGAGGCAGTCGCTTCACCACGTCCCAGACCTCCTCCTCCATGAACGGGGCATCCAGGTCCAGGGGGTCCTCAGCCTGAGTCCCTAGGAAGTCTAGGTCTAGCCAGAACCCCCTGTCGGTCGCGGTATTCTTCTGCAAGCCGGAGGCACGATCCAAAGACAAAGCTGAATTGGGAGCAACGTATACAGACAGAGGCTCTTTCTGACCAGACGAACTAGACCCAAACGGAGAGTTCTGTTTCAGAAAATTCAAGTTTGTGCGAACCGCGAGAGAACCACTTGAACCAGAAAGACCAGCTGAGAAAGAATTTAACCAAGTAGCTGCAGCTCTATCCACTAAGTTGCTTGTGTCACCACGGTATAGCGTGAAGTAGCAGGAAAACTCTAGCCAAACTCTGTCTTTCAGGTGGTAAATGAAATGCCCAACCGAATTGGAAGCCACAAAAAACCTGAACCACCGATCCAAAAGCTTGAAAACACGAAATCCTTCATGATTACCACCAAGACAGCATTGCAGAGCCAAAGCCACCGATTCTTCTGAGAGAGGAAAAGAGGCATAGGAGAAGGAGACCACTAGGAAAAATTCCTTTGCCAAAGGAGAGGGTGAGAAATGAACCGAGGACCCGAAGCGACGACACACCTGATCCGCAAGCGCAAGACCTAGGGAGAAATCCCAGTGGAGGATCCCCTCCATGGCACCTAGAGAGGAGAACCATGGCCGCCGGTAAGGTTGGAGGTGGGCGGGAGGTGGGTGAAGGTTGGGAGGTGCGTGGAGAGGAGAGCCATAGTAGGAAGAAGACTTGTTATTAAATAAAATACGTGCTATTTTATACTACTATATACAACTCAGAATTTGTTTTTTCTCTATAACCCAAAAAAAGGAGTTTTTTTTACCAAAACTTGCCATGGCCTAAATATGTATTTCCGGAATAAATTTTAGATTTTTTTAGACAAAAAATTTCAAATTTCGAATTTTTCAAATACCGTTCTCACTAGAGCTGGGGAGCCACAAATCCTCTCTGGTTGGCACGGTCCATCCTTATTAGCGGTATCTTTGTCTATCTCACAAGTTTTCACGCGTCTAGGATATTGCCGAGAGCAAAAGGTTGGGGTACACGACAAATGTTACATTCGCCTAGGGGAACAAAACTCTCACTGTTAAGAAAAAGCGCACTGGAAATGTACAGAAAGCGCCAGACCGAGCACAAGCGTGACAACCTTTGACAAAGCACGTCACACGGCAATGAACTATCCCTGGCCCTACTTTCAGGCTTTGCTGAGTGTCTATCTGATGACAATGGCTTTTTTTCACACCTGATTTTCCCTTTTTCCGCACCTGATTTTTCCACTCAATAAATTTTTCCCACTACCTTAAATCTTTGGCGAGAGTCTCTTTGGTGATACATCGCAGACTTTTTTTTTACATTTCTTTGTTCTCTTTTGGAATTAAAAATTATCTTTGTATAGGAAGGACCCTAAACCATGGGTGCCTCTTTTGTATAAACCAAGCAAGTCAGAAAGAGTCAAATAATGTAGCATAGTCAATTCAAAACTGGATTTTTCTTGCGCGGAGTTCAAAACTGAATTAGACGAGCCCCTCGGAGAAGATATCAGTTGGGCCATGAAGCACCTCCCTCTAGGGTCCAAGTAAATCAGTGAACCTCTCTCTATACCACTTTTGATGTTACCACTAATTAGTTAAGACCAGATACGATTTCACTCTCCCGGGATATGTGTGTTCCATCCCCTGGGTATGGTCGCGCGTGCGTGCCTAAGAGGACGTGGGTGGGCCCCCCACGACCTTATCCCCTCAATCCCTTTTGTCTCTCAGGTTCGGACACAGCAGCACCTCCATGCCGCGCCACCGCCGTGCGCCTCCAGGTCGCGCCGCCACCACCTCGACGCACCCCTGTGTGGTCATCCCCGACCTACCTCCCTCGCCTCCTTCACGGCGACCTATGCTGCCTCCTCAGACCTCATGGCCTCCTTCTCGACATGGTCGCCATGGTCACCGCTCCATGGCTCTATGTCCACCTCGACTCTGCCCGTGCCGCCCTGCCGCTTGCGTCGCTGTGCCGCCGCCTGCACCTCCTGTGTTGCACCCTGCTGCTCACCCCGCTGCGTGTCTGCTGCTTTCGTAGGCCGTCCCTACAGCCCACGTCGTCGACGTCGCATGCCTGCACACGCCAGAGCGCCGCCACCCTTGATGCCGCGTTGCTAACTACGCCACCGCCATTGCTACCTATGGCATCGAGGTTTGCTACATGGGGTTGGCGGCACTGCTACGTGCGGCCGGCGGTGGTGCTACAAGCGTGTCTTGGGTTTTGCTACCAGGTCTCCGGCGAGATCTCCGACGAGGTGTCCGACGAGATCGGATTTGCTACAATATGATATTTGTTTTTGCTACATACGTTTTATGGTTTTGCTAAAATATCGTAAACTTTTTGCTACACGGTCTCCGGCGAGGTGTCCGACGAGATCATATTTGCTACAATATGACTTTTTTTCCTACATTCGTTTTGTGGTTTTGCTAAACTAGCGTAAAGTTTTTGCTATACGGTCTCCAGCGAGATCTACCGGCGAAAGTCTCCGGCAAGGTCGGATCTGCTACATTAATACTTTTTTTTGCTATAAAGTCTCCGGCGAATTCTCCGGCGAGATCTAGTCTGTCTATTCTTTCTCTGGACCGAACTGTTTTCTGCTATATGTAGTAAAAGCGGGACTAACTGTAGCAAAAGTAGGATTATTTATAGCAAAAGCGGGATGAATGGGCGAAAAGTATTTCAGACCGTTGATCTGAGCAGATCGGACGGCTGGGACCCGGGATAGAAAGTTTCTATCTCCGTGGGACGCGTAAAGCTGTCCTATGATTTATTTATGATTTATTTTTGAAGGAACATTGTATCTTATAACAACGGAAAAGACAGAAATTTCACAATATTATTAACACCACCTTGCCTGCCCTGGACTGCTAATAATGCTGCAGATTTGACTGTCATAGCTTTGCAAATTCATCCTGAAAACGAGAATACTGGTAGTAGACCAGTGGCATTGGAAAAACTGAACAAATTCATTCTGAAAACGAGAGGGGTGAATCAGACGAGCTTTGAAGACTTAGGGGATGTTTGGCTCAGTGGCTATCCAGTGGACGACAAGGAATATCTACTTTTTTGTGTTTATCCAGTATTTGGTTTAGAGGATGGAGGGGATATGGATAACTACTTTTGACTTAAAATAGTGGTTGAGCATATCCCATAAAAAGAGCTGGATGAGCTCAACCACTTTTGGATAGCTTCTCCGAAGCGTTTTTTGTTCGTTCACCCTTCCACTTTTTGACTGGCTATCTCTAACCACTTTTTATCCCACTTTAGCCAAACAGAAAAAATGGCTACCCCTAACCAGCTGGTTGGTATATCCTCATCCTCTAAACCAAACAACGCCTTAAAACATGGGTAATAGACTTTGGCACCCGTGGTTGCTATTCCTCCAACATGGTATCTGAGCCTAGGTTAGGTTTTTTTTGGACGCGCAACTCGCCCGCTGATCTTCCACCGCCGTGGCTAAATACGTAGGAAAACCCCTAACTATATTCCAACTTTTTTCACGGCTAAATATATAGATACCACGCGGCTAAATATTATATAGATACCACGTAAAAAAACTATCAAAAACTATGATATTATATAGTTCTTGATAGTTTTTTCAACAAGTTTGGTCAAACTTTCCATAGATTGACTTTTTTTTTAGAAAATATAGGCCTTAGGCCTTGGGACGGAGAGAGTACTAAATAGTGTCTAGATTCATAATCTTGACAAATCTACGAATCTATTTTGAGATAGAGAGATTATCTAATACCTTTTAGTGTGTAGGTTCGGAGGAAAATAAGTGAACCTACATATTAAAACATGTCTAGACACATGTGTTTAAAAAAAAAGTAAAACATCTTATATTTTAAAACGGAATACTTTAGAGGTCCCTCCAATTTCAAATTATAAGATGGTTTACACTTTTTGCATGTATCTAATATCTTTTAGTGAACCTTTTAGTAAATGCGTAGGTTCAGAGCAAAATAAATAAACCTACATATACTAAAAGGCTTCTAGGAACATGTGTTTCATAATAAAGCTAAAACATCTTATATTTTAGAATGGAGGGAGTACTTCAAGGGTCGTCTAATTCATCATCAGAGAATACACCAGTGAAACCAACACACAGTAGATACCAATGCTTCTATAACTAAATATGGGTCGGACATATCAGATAGCATCACGATTCACGAGCAATCAAGAATAGGCAAAATGACGATATGATCATCACATTCTAATTTCGACGTATACTCTATATAAACTTCCAGAATACTCAAGTCTTACCTGATACTAATAATACTAAGGTGAAAAAGAAGTCTAGAAAAGACACCACCGCCATGGATTCTTTCCTCCAGGCCACTTCTATATCAAGACAAGTATGAAAATTTACTCCAGAATTACGATAAGGCAAAACAGTAGAAGAAGCGAAAAACAGATCAACGCTAGGTTATTGACATTGATCTGACTAACTGAATATTGCTAAAGTTGAATTTCCTATTGACAAAAATTGCCTTCAATTTTAGTCAGAAGACTGCTGGTTGCAATGCACTACCAACTATGCTCTTCGACATCTCCGTTAAGTCCAGGACTTCCATCATGCCTCCTCCGATGGAGATAATATCTCCGATTCTTCTGGTGAACTAACATCCTCTGATGCATCTGCAAGTGCCTCAAGCATGTTGAGAACATCATTAGTATCGTCCAAATAATACTTGGCCTTGCTTGGTTTCTGGCCAACTGTGCAGGCATATAAGGAGGTCTGGGGATCAACAATGCTCCTCTTCATAATATCAGCAATTCCTTCAAACATATCCTCATCTGATCGATCATCACCTATGCAGAGGACAAAATCTGCTTGTCTTTTGTTCTCTGTCAGCATTGATAGGATCTTGTCAGCGACAAATCCTTTGTTTACACCCTGTGATTCAACAGAAGCATATTACGAACTCGGGAAGCAAAGCAAGTAAATGGCTGAATCACAACATATAAACATGGAACATTAGATGTTACACTGCTGTGGCCTAACAATCATGGTACATATGATGTTGCTCTTTTAAATCAACATCTACTCACAAATAATGAATTGTTAATCTCCACATTACCAGGTTCGGTATTTTGCACCTTCTGAGGGACTACCAAGTACTCAATGAATGATGTATGGAGAAAAGTAGTACCTGAGGTTTAACTTCTACAATGTGTTGGCCACTCTTCACAGATACTGGCTCATTGGCAAGAACACTCTCCAGATGATCTAACATTTCCTTTGCTTGTGCAGATCCAAAACCAGGGTCAGCATCTTGGTGGTGCCAGACCAAAGCACTCTCTTTGGTTTCGATATATGATCCGTCGGTTGCTTCTGTATACAGGTTCAGTACTGGCTCGGCCATTTGCATCCATCCAAACTCTGAGCACTGGTTATTTATTTGCCATTGCTCATCTTTGGTCCACCTGAAAAGGAAGAGTGATAGTGATGAAACTTGCGGAAGAACCCAATATTTCAGGTCGAATCAACCCCATGAATAATAAGAATAACATAGAACAATCCACAAGTTGCCAGTCAAAGATAGATCTTGATTCAATGGTCAAAAACAAGAATTTACTGCATGAAAGATTAAAAACTGCTTCGCTTGTTGCCTCCAACTGTTTTTTCAAATTTTCACTGTGCTACTACTTGATTGGGCCACGAGACATACACCCAATGGTTGCTGCTGAAATAATTTCTACCAACTGATGTTACTACAAGTCCTTCAGTTTCACTCAGTACGCTGTATAGTAGCATATATGGGCATATGAGGTTGTCACACGATTCATGGCATGGTCAGTACATCCATGGAAAGTAGGGTTCTCCACTACTGTTTCCCGTACAAAAAGGTGCATCCACTGAGGATGCATAACAGCATAAGCGCATAGCTGCAGCCAAATAGATTCAAGGGGGACTTTATGATAGTCACAACTCACAAACATGGATCTATCGTGAGAAGCACACCTTGTTTAAACTTTAATGAATCAATTACATAGTTAAAGCTTGAACTCATGGCTAACATGAGAGCTATTAGGGTAGAACGTCTCATAACGCTACTCTAGATTGCCCCACAGACATATCATCATCCTCATGTAAGTAATGTCAATATATTTTCATATTCTCACCATTTTTAGGTTAACCTACTCATGATCTGGATGATGTCGACGTGGCAATATCTTCCTTGTAATGACAGATCTACTTTCAGGAACCAACATTCAACATGTGTCTAAAAGGAATGACAAAGAGATATGTGCTGTCCCAGAACTTCAATGGACGTGTAGTCCTATACCAGTTAAGATCTGACATTTCAAATAGTTGTTCACAGATCCCTCTATGGTGTCACTATGCCATAATATTGTTATTCATCTAAAACATTTTACCAAGATACTCACAAAAAATTAAACCCTGGTTTCCTTTTCTTTTGTGAGAGCCTGGAATATGGTTGGTTTTGCATTTCTTCACATTGGAAGTTGGAAACAAATACCAGTAGTAGCAGAACGCACAAAGTGGATGTAAGACACACTAAATGATAGTAATGATGATAAAAATATCGACAGAATTAAATGACAGCATACCTCATGAAGTATCCATGTTCAGCCGCAATGCCAAGCTCTGGGCAAGAGTTGAACCACTTCTCAAGGCTATCCTTACCTCTTCCACTTACAATAAAAACAACATTCTTCTTATCAGCACATAGAGCATTCATTATGTTAACAACAGTTTCACTTGGAGTTCGATTGATCGTCGTTTGTGGTACTAGAGTCCCATCATAGTCAAGAAGTATAACCCTGCTGTTCGTCTTCTTGTAATCAGCAACAATAGAATCCACAGTAAGCTTTTTGAAGTTGCGGTCTAGAGCAACCACTCTAAATCCAAATCCTAGTCCAATACCCCAGCACCTCCTCCTAAAATGGTCCCTGCAGCTTCTCTCCAAATCATGAATGTAGCTCTTTGACCAATAGGCAACATCATGTGTGCTGACATATCGAAAATGTTTCTCATGGCGCAATTGCTTTTCATTATCTGACAAAGCAATGGACTCGTTCATTGCCTCTGCAGTTGTATCGATGTTCCAAGGGTTCACGCGGATCGCTCCACTCAGTGATGGCGAGCAACCTATGAATTCTGACACAACTAGCATACTCTTCCTCTTCGCTGCATTACCGCCAGAACCATCCGAATCTGGAATCCCCTGCCTACACACAATGTACTCATATGGTATGAGGTTCATCCCATCCCTTACTGCAGTAACAACGACACACTCCGCCACAGCGTAATATGCCATTCTTTCGACACTCGACAGGGTCCTATTAACAAGCTCAACAGGACTATACCCTGGACGGCCAAACTGTCCATTAATCCTGGTGCAGCTTTCCTCGATCTCAGCCTTTAATCCTTCCAGGTCCTTTCCATTACCACCCCTTGCGTTTGTAATCTGCACTAACACTGCTCGTCCCTGCCATTTTGGGTGTATCTTCAGCATCTGCTCGAACGCATCAATTTTTAAGGTAATCCCCTTGAATATGTCCATATCATCCACACCAAGCAAGACAGTCTTCCCAGCAAACTGCTTCCGGAGCTCTTCAACACGGCACTTCAGATCAGGTAGCCGGAGCTGCGATTTAAGCTGCACCATGTTAATCCCAACAGGCATGATCTTTATCCCCACGGTGCGGCCAAAGTAATCGAGCCCAATGTAGCCCCTCTTGGATTGGTACTCGAGTCCGAGCATGCGACTGCAACAGGAGAGGAAATGGCGGGCGTAATCGAAGGTATGGAAGCCAATCAGATCGCAGTTGAGCAGCGACTTGAGGATCTCGTCGCGGACGGGCAGACTACGGTAGAGCTCTGACGAAGGGAAGGGGCTGTGCAGGAAGAATCCAATGCGGAGGCGGTTGAATCGGCGGCGCAGGAAAGAAGGGAGTGCCAGGAGGTGGTAGTCGTGGATCCAGATGTAGTCGTCCTCGGGGTTGAGGACCTCGATGACGCGCTGCGAGAAGAGTTTGTTGGCGAGGACGTAGGCCTCCCAGTTGGAGCGGTCGAAGCGGCCGCGATGGTCGGATGTGAAGGGGAGCATGTAGTGGAAGAGCGGCCAGAGGGTCTGCTTGCAGAAGCCGTGGTAGAAGCGTTCGAAGACGTCCTTGGGGAGGAAGGCCGGGACGCAGAGGAACCCGTCGAGGAGCGCCTGCGCGACGTCGTCCTGCTCCGCGGCAGGCACATCAGCGCGGAGGGAGCCGACGTAGAGGACCTCCATGTCCTCGGGGAGGCCGTCGCGGAGGTTGAGGAGGAGCGAGTCCACGTCCCAGGAGAAGCTCCAGCCTCGCCCGTCGGGGCGGCGCTCGCAGCGCACGGGGAGTGTGTTGGCGACGACGATGATGCGGTCGCTGGCGAGCGACGACTGCACGTCCGAGGCGACGCTCCCCGCGCGCTCCTCGTCGAGTTCGGCCAGCGTCCCAGGCGTTGTCATCGTCCGCTGCATCCGCCTGGCCCGCGGCGGCCGCCCCCCGCCGCTTCCGCTGGAGCCCCCATAGTCGAGCGCCGAGAGGTTCCCATTGGCGAGATCGAGCAGATTGGTGTACGATCGCGAGAACATTGTGCGAAGACGACCGGTGCCCGCCCGATCGGATTGCTGGATCGATCCAATTCAATCTACCTCGCCTCCGGCCCGATCCCCTGCCCCACCTGAGCCCTAGGAGCGGCGCCGGAAGATGCGGCGTGACGAGGGCGGCTAGGTAGCCCCGGGAGGAGGAGGGCACGGGGGAGGGCGTCGTGCGACACGCAGCTTCTAGAAACGGGGCAGATATTTTATTCGCGGCGAGAGGAAAGCCCGTTCCATCTGGGGTGCCCAGCGACCCATCGGACGGACGAGGTCCACGAGGCGACGTGGAAGGCCTATGCCTGCAGCGGGCTGCGACAAGCACATGCGGGAATGCCACTACCGATAGATGCCCAAGACGGAACGGATGATAAGGCCGGCGCGGCGCTGCGCCCACCGGAGCTACTAGCTCAGACGGCGACGTCTCACTGCCCAGTGGGGCCGACCGGCGGGCTCGAGGTAGTGGGACCGCGAGCAGGTCGCGCTGCGGGAAGCGCGCCTGACGCGGACAAAGCAGAACGGCCGTGCCACGCCCACGAGCCCTTATGTAGGTTGGTGAGAAAGCAGCCGTGGGCTCGTGGGGGCCATCTCGATCCACTCGGACGGTCTGCTGAAATAGGCAAAATGCACAAAATTAATCTAAATATTAAAGAAATTCATGAAATGACTCGAGAAGAAACTATTTTACTTGTCTAATCATTTTGAGTAGCGCCTAACACAAAATAGTTATGCTTAACAGGACAGCGCCTCTCCGAAAGGCGCTACACTCGTTATCAGCATGGCACGTAGATCCCACAGAGACCACTATATTGGTTGAGTTAGAGCATCTCTAGCAGTGTCCGTAAATAGCCTAAAACCGTAAAATAACCGTCGTTTATCGTTGCCCCGGAAAAATCACGCGCCGATTAGTGCACGTAAACACCCCGGCCCGAAAGAATGTTTACGGGGCATGCCAAATATCGCCCGCCCTCACTCCTCTTCGTTCTTGGCGGAATCGACGCCATGGAGCCCGCACAGCTCCCGCGGGTAGCTGTTGAGTTCCCGCATCCGCAGCAGCCGTCCTCTGTCGCTTCGGCAGTCCACGCGGGCTCGCCGGCTGTCGCCGCGTCGGCAATCAAGAGGAGGAAGCACGCGGCCGGGCAGGCCGTCCCGCCGGCCACCGCTCCCGTTACTAGCGGTGCTCACGCCACGCCTTTCTCCGCCCCGACACCGGCACCCAAGAAGGTGCTTGCCAAGCGGAAGAAGCCCACGCGAAAGACGGCAGCGGCGGGTGGCGCCAAGAACCAGTCCCGCCCCGTTCCTCTACAGCATGCCCCGTCGTTGGACGGGATTGCCTCACTGGAAGCCCCCGCTATTGGCGCCCACAACTCATTCGGCCAATTGCCACCAAGGTACGAAGAGGGATCTGCCCCGTTCTCATCATTCGAGCAATTGCTCAACGATAGCGAGGTTTGTACCACCGAGCCACCACTCGCTGCATATGATTTGGACGGCGATGAGGTAGAGGACGGCGAAGAGGATGCATTGGAAGAGGATGGTGGGATGTGATCAAAGCTACTTGTAGCCGATGGAGTGGTGTGCTCGAGCAAATCCTCCAAGTGGTGTGAGCATTGACCAATATGCGAGTGTGCCTATCCTGCATTTCTAGTTGTGATCAAGGCTATATAGACATGATCTAACATGCATTCTATTAACTTGTAGGAAAGCCTAGGAATGGAAAAGTACAAGATGATGGCGGCCTCCTGATACGTCCATTTTGCATCACTATTCTATGTCTTAATTTACTATTATTCATTGATATATTTCATATTGAGAGGTGATACTTATGTTATTTCATCTATTTTTGCATGGTTGATGACTTTTGGAGCATGGACTGCTGCAGTCAGGATTCTGATGAAAAAGGTGTTGTTTGGAGGCAAAATTCGCGAAGATCAGAAAATCCGGAAAAATATACGGAAAATCCTATTTTTCCAGAAGACTCACGGTGCCAGAAGATAGAGTGGAGGTGGGCCACAAGGGGCCCACACCACCCCATGGCGCGGGCAGGCCTAGGTCACGTCTGGAGGTGGTGTGGCCACCCTAGCCCACTCCAGCCTCTCTCCTCTGGCGTATATCATCCCCACGAAACCCTAAGACTCGGGGAGCGACCACAGAAAGATTCCGCCGCCTCTATGGGGCGGAAAACACCGAGAGAGAAAGATCTCTCCGGCAGACAGATTTCTGCCGGGGGAATTCCTTCCCGGAGAGGGGAGATCGTCGCCATCAACACCACCATCAAGATGGACTTCATCGGGATCATCATCACCATCATCACCACCATCATCACCATCAGCACCCTCATCACCGTCTCCATATTGCTGTAACAATTGAGTTCAATCTTGCATAGTTCATAGGGGAAACTTTCCCGGTGTTGATTACTCTTTGTAGTTGATGCTATTGAGTGAACCATTGAATTATTATTTATGTTCAGATTGTTATACATCATTATTCCATCTCTAATCATAATCCATATGATGTCTTATGAGTAGTTTGTTTTGTTCTTGAAGACATGGGAGAAGTCTTGTTGTTAGTAGTGGAGTTGCGTTGAGAAAGATTCAATAGATTGTTATTTAAATTGTGGTGTACTTCTTCTAGTGGTGTCATGTGAACGTCGACTACATGACACTTCACCTATATGGGCCTAGGGGAATGCATTGTGTATTTGGCTACTAATCGTAAGGGTTGTTGGAGTGACAGAAACCTGAACCCCTGTTAGGAAACCATTGCACAAGGGACGTAAGGGTCTTAGAGTTTAAAGCTGTGGTTAGGTTTCTACCTTAATCACTTTCTTGTACTTACGGATGTTTGCAAGGGGTATAATCACAAGTATGTATTAGTCTTGGATGGGGCGGTACATTAGCACAGGTTCACCCACACAACACTTAGCAAGCTAGAGAAGATTAATCGACTATATGAAGTGAAAGCACTTGACAGTCTTCCCATGTGTCCTCGAGAACGTTTGGTCATCTATAGAAATACAGCCGGCTTGTCCTTTGCTGCATAAAGGATTGGGCCACTTGCTGCATTTATTCCTACTGTCTTTTATTTACTCGTACTTTGTTTACTTGCTTTATCGAAAACCCCTAAAAATCTGTTTGCTAAGTATTTGCAGAGAATTCCTGATCCATACCACTAGTCAGCACCTTCTGCTCCTCGTTGGGTTCGACACTCTTACTTATCAAAAATATTGCGATACACCCCCTATACTTGTGGGTCATCAAGACTATTTTCTGGCGCCGTTGTCGGGGAGTGAAGCACTATTGGAGAGTGGAACTGGTAAATGAAACTTCTACTGTGAGTATTGTTTACTTCTGCTAGTTGCTTTATTTTCATTATGGATAATTCGCTGAGTTTCTTATTTGGTAATGCTACTACCACTGCTAAGGTAGTAGATAAGCCACCACCTGCTGAGAAAGTTGTTTTCAAAATACCTATAAGAATTATTGATTGTGTTATGGATAACTACTATGTTGGGGATGGAACTGTCCATCCCGGTGATCATTTACTCTTTATACACGAATTATGCGGGTTGTTCAAGTGTGCAGGTATTACTACAGATCAAGTTAAGAAGTTATTCTCATTATCACTGAAAGGAAGAGCTAAGGAATGGTATAAGCTGTTGAAGAATGGTCAAGCTCTAGAATGGGAGGAAATAGTGCCTCTCTTTTATTCAAAGTTTTATCCTCCTAGTGAGATTCATAAAGATCGGAATCAAATATACAACTTTTGGCCTCTTGATGGAGAGAGTACAGCTCAAGCTTGGGGGAGATTGAAGTTACTAATGCTCAAATGTCCCATTCATGAGCTCCCCAACAATATTATTATCAACAACTTTTATGCAAGGCTCCCTCTACATGATAAAGATTTATTGGATGCTTCTTGTGCTGGATCATTCACTCGTATGGAAGAAGAAGCTAAATGGGACCTTCTAGACCGTATTCAAGATAATGCTGAAGCTTGGGAGAATGAAAAAGGTAGAAAGTCAGGTATAAATTATGATTATGAATGCATTGAATCTTTTATGGGAATTGATGACTTTCAAAATATTAGTAATATTTATGGTCTTGATTTGCAAGTTATTACGCATTGCTTTAGAGATTTTGCTTCCTATATCGAAATTCCAAAAAGGGGATGGAACAAGTACCATGCACCTTACAAAGATATTGTTGACTATGCTCTTATTGGAAGTGATGAGTATTGCATTATTGACCCCATCTTACCCGAACCTTATATCGAGAAGATTCCCTTCCCCGAAAAGGTAAAGGACCATCCTGTGATAACTAATGTAATCACCAAAAGTGAAAAAAGAACTGTAAAACCTGATAAACAAATAAACATTGAACCTGTGGTAGCAATTGTGAAAGACCTTGTCACTAAAAGCGTAGAAGATGGGCACATAGTCTTTTGTGAGGATGCTTCTAATATTGTTTCACATCCCAATAGAACTAAAAAGGCTAGTGTTCCTGTGCTTTCTGTTAGAATTGGTGAACATTGCTATTATGGTTTATGTGATATTGGTGCAAGTTCCAGTGCTATTCCTTATGAGCTTTACAGAGAAATTATGCATGAAATTAGTCCTTGCAAGTTGAAAGAGATTGATGTGGTTATTCACCTTGCTAATAGAGAGACCGTCTCTCCAATTGGTATTGTACGAGACGTGGAAGTTCTTTGTGGTAAGATTAAGTACCCTGCTGATTTTCTAGTACTTGGTTCGGCTGCTAGTAAAACCTACCCTATCATTTTTGGTAGACCTTTCTTGAGTACTTGTGGAGCTATTATTGATTGCAAGAGGGAGAAAATCTTGACTAAGTTTGATGGGGAATCTTATGAGTTTAATTTTTCGAAATTTGCTAAAGAACCTTGCGAAGAGGAAACCCATAACGAGGATTTTAGGGTTGAACAACTTGCTTCTATTTCTCTTGCTCCTAACAATGCTTTGCAGCAATTTATGGAAGATCATGAAAGTGAAATCTTCATGGAAGAAAGGAATGAGATTGACAGGATTCTCCGTGATCAACCTATGATGCTTAAGCACGACTTGCCTGTAGAAGACTTGGGTACCATGATGCCACCTAAAAAGGATCCTGTTTTCGATCTAAAACCTCTCACTGATGATCTTAAATATGCTTATATTGATGATAGAAAGATATATCCTGTTATTGTTAGCGCTAAACTTTCAGGGAAGGAAGAAGAAAGGTTATTGGAAGTTTTGAGGAAACATCGAGGAGCTATGGGCTATACTCTGGATGATTTAAAAGGGATTTCACCTACTATATGTCAGCACTCTATCAACATAGAACCAGATGCTAAGCCGGTAGTGGAGCACCAACGACGTTTAAATCCTAGGATGAAGGAAGTGGTAAGGAATGAGGTATTGAAACTCCTTGATGCTGGTATTATTTACCCTATTGCTGATAGTGAATGGGTTAGTCCTGTTCATTGTGTTCCTAAAAGGGAGGTATTATCGTTGTCCCTAATGATAATGATGAGCTTATTCCTCAAAGAATAGTGGTAGGCTATAGGATGTGCATCGATTTTAGGAAAGTCAATAAAGTTACTAAGAAAGATCACTACCCGCTTCCTTTTATTGATCAAATGTTGGAAAGGTTGTCTAAAAAGACCCATTTTTGTTTTCTTGATGGTTATTCTGGTTTCTCTCAAATTGCTATTAAACAACAAGATCAAGAAAAAACTACTTTTACTTTCCCTTATGGAACTTATGCTTATAGACGTATGCCTTTTGGTTTATGTAATGCTCATGCTACTTTCCAAAGGTGCATGTCTGCTATCTTTCATGGTTTTTGTGAGGAAATTGTAGAAGTGTTCATGGATGACTTTTCTGTCTATGGAACTTCTTTTGATAATTGTCTGCACAACCTTGATAAAGTTTTGCAGAGATGTGAAGAAACTAATCTTGTTCTTAATTGGGAGAAATACCACTTCATGGTTAATGAAGGGATTGTTCTTGGGCATAAAGTTTCTGAAAGAGGCATAGAAGTTGATAGAGCTAAGGTTGAGGCAATTGAGAAGATGCCATGTCTAAGAGACATCAAAGGTATTCGTAGTATCCTTGGTCATGCTGGTTTCTATAGGAGGTTTATTAAAGACTTCTCTAGGATATCAAAACCTCTCACTAATCTTCTTCAAAAAGATGTACCTTTTGTTTTTGATGATGATTGTAGGGAAGCTTTTGAAACTCTTAAGAAGGCTTTAACTACAGCCCCTATTGTTCAACCACATGATTGGAGTTTACCCTTTGAAATAATGTGTGATGCTAGTGATTTTGTTGTAGGGGCTGTCCTTGGGCAACGTATTAATAAAAATTTAAACGTTATCCATTATGCCAGTAAGACTCTAGACGCTGCTCAAAGGAATTATGCCACTACTGAAAAGGAATTTCTAGTTGTTGTTTTTGCCTGTGATAAGTTTAGGCCCTATATTGTGGACTCAAAAGTAACCATTCATATTGATCATGCTGCTATTAAATATCTTATGACGAAGAAGGACGCTAAGCCTAGGCTTATTAGATGGGTACTGCTTTTACAAGAGTTTGATCTACACATAGTAGATAGGAAGGGTGCTGAAAACCCTTTAGCTGATAATTTATCTCGTTTGGAAAACATCTCTTTTGATCCTATGCCTGTTAATGATAGTTTCCCAAATGAGCAGTTAGCCGCAGTAGGGGTGAGCTCGCGAGGAAGCCCTTTGTATGTTGATTATGCTAACTTTATTATCTCCAAGTATTTGCCTCCAACTTTTACAGCTTAGCAAAGAAGGAAGTTTTTTTATGATTTGAGGCATTATTTTTGGGATGACCCACACTTATACAAAGAAGGAGTTGATGGTATTATGCGAAGATGTGTTCCAGAATATGAACAAAAAGAGATATTGCGTAAATGTCATGGTAGCGCCTATGGAGGACATCATGCAGGAGATAGAACTGCACAAAAGGTACTACAATCAGGCTTCTACTGGCCTACCCTTTTTAAAGATGCAAGAAAATTTGTTTTATCTTGTGATGAATGTCAGCGTGTTGGTAATATTTCTAGACGCAATGAAATGCCTATGAACTACTCTCTAGTTATTGAACCTTTTGATTGTTGGGGATTCGACTTTATGGGTCCTTTCCCTCCTTCGAAGGGTTACACTCATATTCTTGTTGCCGTAGATTATGTTACTAAGTGGGTAGAAGCCATTCCTACAAAAAGTGCTGATAGGGAAACCTCTCAAAAAATGCTTAAAGATGTTATCTTTCCTAGGTTTGGAGTGCCTAGGTATCTCATGACTGATGGGGGTTCTCAATTCATTCATGGCGGTTTTAGGAAGACCCTCGCTAAGTATGATGTTAATCATAGAATTGCTTCAGCTTATCACCCCCAAACTAGTGAGCAAGTAGAGTTATCAAATAGAGAAATTAAATCTATCTTGCAAAAGACTGTTAATAGGTCTAGAAAAAACTGGGCTAAGAAGTTGAATGATGCTTTATGGGCTTATAGAACTACTTATAAAAATCCTATGGGAATGTCTCCTTATAAAATGGTTTATGGGAAAGCTTGCCACTTACCCTTAGAGTTAGAACACAAAGCTTACTAGGCAGTGAAAGAACTAAATAGAGATTGTAAGCTCGCTGGTGAGAAAAGATTATTTGACTTAAGTTCTTTAGATGAATGGAGGAGTGAAGCCTATGAGAATGCTAGGATCTTTAAGGAAAAAGTTAAAAGATGGCATGACAAGCGAATACTTAAGAGAGAATTTCATGTTGGTGAGAAAGTTCTATTGTATAGGTCTCGTCTCAGATTTTTTGCAGGTAAGCTACTATCAAAATGGGAAGGACCTTTCATCATTGAAGAAGTATACCGTTCATGAGCAATAACAATTTCTTCTCTAAAAGATAATACTACACAAGTAGTGAATGGACAACGACTCAAACACTATATTGCTGGAGATTCTTACAATGAAGATGTTGATGCCTTTCAAGTTATAACTCCAGATAAATTCATTGAGGACCAAATTCAGAGACCTGCAGAGTCCGTTTCCAACTAGGTAACAGTTCTGGTAAGAAAAGTTCCACGAAAATATAATCCAACTATATTTTTGCAGTGTTCAGTCAATAAGGAAAGCTAGGAAGCGAAAAAGGGACGGAAACGGAGCCAGGGTGGCCCACACCACCCCATGGCGTGGGCCCACCCCTGGCCGCGCCACCAGGTGGTGAGTCCACCCCAGACTCCGCCTCCAACTCGTTTCTCCCAGTACCTTCCTTTTGATATGAAACTTCGTAATATATAACCCCCCGGATCCCCCAAGGGTCGTATATCGTGTTTTTGTTTCGATCTGTTTCTATCAGGACATACTCTTTGAAAGTTTAGAAGCACAATGGTGTCTGCCAAGGATAAAGGGAATGAGCCCATGGAGGAAGACCTCCAAGACCCCGGGAAGGAGATCAAGAGTGAAGGTGAAGAGGAGCAAGGCCAACATCCGCACACCGGCACTACCATTGCAAGCATTGGAGTGGTGGCGAACCCTGCCAGGATCAGAAGGACTGCACGGATGTCAACTGGAGGGAAGCCTCCGCGTCACTGCTTGGCACCACGGACACCTTCTCCGAACACCAAGAATACCTTCCATACCTTTATCCATAACCATGCAGGAAAAGAAGACTCCAAGTGGGAAGAACGGAAAAAGAATCATAAGAGCTGGGATCCACAAACTGGAATGATTATGGGCCGTATCGAGCACAACTCGGAGTTGATTCGTACTCTCACCTTCGAGATTGAGGACTTTGGGAAATTGATCAAAGAGCTCATTGAAAGGATACCACCACCACCAAAGGAGTAATTCGTCATCAGGTTTGGCATCCCCTTGGTTTGTTCCAAGCTTGGGGGAGTGCCGCGGTATCATATCACTCTCTTCTATCTTTTTACCTTATTAGTAGAGTCATATCATGACTAGAGGAGTTATTATGTAGTATGGTTTGCATTATGGAAGTGTCCCCTCTCTCGTTAGATTTGTATCCCTTGGTGTGAGTTTCCGTTATGGAATATTAATGAGAAGTTCTGTCATTTACTCTTTTGCATAGCTTATATTAGTTTTCAATTCGTGGTTATATGATTGATCTTGTTGTTAGTATTGGTAGCACTCTGGGATCATTGAGTTAATTTAGTTGGTTTTGGCAAACCTGGCTCAGTCAGTAGCAACACCTTTTTGAGAGTTGAAAAGAAAAAGATAGAAGTACTATAGAGAAAAAATAATTTCATCATCTTCCTTTCTTGATTTGCTCATAAGTCTAGTATTCTCTAGTTAAGATCTTTTGTTCTTCCAAGGAAGATTGCATGTTTGTCTTTATCACTTGTATGTTTGTTTGTTTCCTTCAACTCTTGTACTTGCTACCCAGCCTTGCTAGCCAAAAACCTGTACTGAGAGAGTATTCTTCTCGTGCTTCCAACTCCTTTAAACCAAAACCCATGCCATTTGTGTCCACCATACCTACCTAGTAGCATTATTGCTATTCCAAGTAAATTCTTGTTTTGTCTACCTCCCAAATTAAACTTGTTATGTGAAAATTAGTTATTAAAGCTCTCACGAACTTGATGGCACACTTTACTTTCTTGCATTTAATGAACCTGAACCATTGTGAACTCTCCATGAAAGTTATATGCTTGCAAATTATAGGCTGGGGATTAGCAGAACCATGCTGTCACGGGGAACACTTTCAACACTGGTAAATATATACCCAGTTGATACCTTGCTCTTTTGTTTGCGGATGTCGTCGGTGTGAAATAAAAGGGGAGCTTGTAAGTCCATGGAGTTATGTATGTGTGTTAGAGAAACGCCTGGGCCGCTGGTCTAATCCATGCTGACATGGTGGAAACCTGCAGCATAACCATAATGATATCTATGAAGAATTCTTCTTATAAAAAAGAGAGAGATAGCTATTGAGAAAAAGAAAAGAAAAAAAGAGATACTATGAAAAGAGGAAAGAGAGAAAAAAGCACCATTTTCCCATGGTAAATAAGAAGATTGCTGAGATACTCATTGTCTTCTTGCCTTGTCATTTTGATATGGGGATTCTTCCGTATCATCGGGCAAGGGGTACCCCATTGGCGGTTCTCAATGATACGCACATACTTACGATGACAAGAACTTACCGGTAACTAAAGTTGAGTAGCATGAGGAGCGGCCCTCGTACTCAAGTTACTTGGGATTTTCAGTTTATAGTCTGTCAAGCATATAACTCAGATTGGACCTCACTTTCACCTTAATCACTTAAAGATGCCTATGATAGGGGCAATGAGAGCTGAAAGCTAGTAAGTATCATAATTTTTGGGAGTTCTTTATGAGACTTGCAATCCCTGCTTCCCTCTGCGAAGGGCCTTTCTTTTTACCTTGTAGTTGAGTCAGTAAACCTATTCCCTTCTATCTCAGCAAGTATTTTGAGTTGATGTGTTTCATTAATTCATATGATGATTTATGCATTCATGTTTCTTATGTTCCTTGTTTTGCACATTGCTCTTATCTTGATGTTTACTACTTTGAAAGCTTTCATTGAAAAACCAGCTATTTGTGAACTTCAGCAAATTATCAACCATTCTTCGACCAAGAGCTAAGTTTGCCATTACCAATTCTGATTCACTTTATGTATCTTTATTGTGTTTACTTTACTCATTACAAGTTGAGTTATATAATAGTGAGTTGTCTTCTATTATGATCTATGTATTTGATGAATGTGATGCTTCTTGTCCGTATTCTTTTATCGACTCTTCACTCCATAAATCTGAGGCCATGTTTATTGAGCTCAGTTTCGCTTGGGGACAAGCGAAGTCTAAGCTTGGGGGGAGTTGATACGTCCATTTTGCATCACTATTGTATGTCTTAATTCACTATTATTCATTGATATATTTCATATTGAAAGGTGATACTTATGTTATTTCATCTATTTTTGCATGGTTGATGACTTTTGGAGCATGGACTGCTGCAGTCAGGATTCTGATGGAAAAGGTGTTGTTTGGAGGCAAAATTCGCGAAGATCAGAAAATCCAGGAAAATATACGGAAAATCCTATTTTTCCAGAAGACTCAGGATGCCAGAAGATGGAGTGGAGGTGGGCCACAGGGGCCCCACACCAGCCCATGGCGCGGGCAGGCCTAGGCCGCGCCTGGAGGTGGTGTGGCCGCCTTGGCCCACTCCAGCCTCTCTCCTCTGGCGTATATCATCCCCACGAAACCCTAAGACTCGGGGAGCAACCACAGAAAGATTCCGCCGCCTCTGCGGGGCGGAAAACACCGAGAGAGAAAGATCTCTCCGGCAGACAGATTTCTGTCGGGGGAATTCCTTCCCGGAGAGGGGAGATCGTCGCCATCAACACCACCATCAAGCTGGACTTCATCGGGATCATCATCACCATCAGCACCCTCATCACCATCTCCATATTGATGTAACAATTGAGTTCAATCTTGCATAGTTCATAGGGGAAACTTTCCCGGTGTTGATTACTCTTTGTAGTTGATGCTATTGAGTGAACCATTGAATTATTGTTTATGTTCAGATTTTTATACATCATTATTCCATCTATGATCATGATCCATATGATGTCTTGTGAGTAGTTCGTTTTGTTCTTGAGGACATGGGAGAAGTCTTGTTGTTAGTAGTGGAGTTGCGTTGAGAAAGATTCAATAGATTGTTATTTAAGTTGTGGTGTACTTCTTCTACTGGTGTCATGTGAACATCGACTACATGACACTCCACCTATATGGGCCTAGGGGAATGCATTGTGTATTTGGCTACTAATCGTAGGGGTTGCCGGAGTGACAGAAACCTAAACCCCCGTTAGAAAACCATTGCACAAGGGGCGTAAGGGTATTAGAGTTTAAAGCTGTGGTTAGGTTTCTACCTTAATTACTTTCTTGTACTTACGGATGTTTGCAAGGGGTATAATCACAAGTATGTATTAGTCTTGGATGGGGCGGTACATTAGCACAGGTTCACCCACACAACACTTAGCAAGCTAGAGAAGATTAATCGACTATATGAAGCGAAAGCACTTGACATTCTTCCCATGTGTCCTCGAGAATATTTGGTCATCTATAGAAATACAACCGGCTTGTCCTTTGCTGCATAAAGGATTGGACCACTTATTGTATTTATTCCTACTGTCTTTTATTTACTCGTACTTTGTTTACTTGCTTTGTCGAAAACCCCTAAAAATCTGTTTGTTAAGTATTTGCAGAGAATTCCTGATCCATACCACTAGCTAGCACATTCCGCTCCTCGTTGGGTTCGACACTCTTACTTATCGAAAATACTGCGATACACCCCCTATACTTGTGGGTCATCACCTCCAAAGGAAAGCCATTTGTGCTCCAACATTGTTGGAAGTTGCTTGAACATATGGAGAAGTGAAAGTTGAGGGATCAAGAAACAAAACCAAAAAAGAGGGTTTTGCTTCAATTGGATGATAGTGACGATGAGGGTGGAAGAAATGGAGGGAGGCGGAGAGGAGCCAAGAAGGCAAAAGAGTGGATCAAGATTGAGGGAGAAGCTATGGACATGGCATCGAATATTGATAAAATGGTGAAGTCGAAGGAAACAATGACGATGAAGACATTAGAAGAAAAGATGATCATGAAGGAGAAGAAGAATGAGATGAAGCAAGCAAGGTGGCAATCGGTTCGTGACTTAGAGGAGAAATGATAGCACTTGAGGAGAAAAAAGCCAATGCCGAGATATTAGCTGAGGAGAATAGGATCATGATGATGGATCCGAGCTTGATGGATGCGATCACAAAAGAGTGGTGGAACATTCGCAGGGCTGAGATCGTAGCAAGGAGGAAGCAAGTCATGGTCGATGCTATCGGAGAGACCATCAACGACGATGCTAGGGCTGCTTCGATGCATGGCTCTTCTTCGGCTAAGGCAAGGGTTGTTGCTACCTGAGAGCCAATCGACGATGACGCTAGGGCATGAGCTTGACCTACGTATGTTGTTTGCCGTGTCTTTTTAGTTTAGATTTTTATGCGATGATTGTTGTCTTTTGCTACTAAAACTATCGAAACTGTCAAAACAATGTTTACTGTTTTGTCAGCAGTTCACGCCACCGAGCAGTCCCCGTAAATCCGAACCGCGGAATAGAACGGTTCCGGTTTACGGGGACTGCTCGGCGCCACCTCCCGCGATGCGATCAATCGCGGATTCAACGCACCGTACTTCGCCGTTTACGGTTTGCTATTTACGGGCACTGCTAGAGATGCTCTGAGTAGAAGCCTTTGTTGGCTACTTCTAGGTCATGAGTTCAACTCCTTGTAGCATCACTTTTTATTTTTATTTTTTAAATCTGCGGTGTTGCTTACGATAATATATTAACTCTAGTCTTCTTATATTTATTTAAAAATAGTTTAACTTAGTGTTAATATAAGAATTCTAGAGTTAATATTTATAAATAGGATAGCAGTATATGTGCGAAACACAGAACCGAAAACACAAAAACTTTTATAAATTTGGATGTTGGATTCACAAGAACACAAAAAATTCTACTATAAGATATTATCATGGCATTTATGATACTGGTCGCGTTCTTCGTACGTAGGACTTTGGAAAAGTAGCTCCAAATGGATTATAAAATTTCTTTGTATCATCCTTCATACTAATATCGAAGAAATTTTTAATTTGTTTCTTTTTTCCTTTGCTCCATTCTTCTAATCCAAATAGGTGAATAGTGAGACACCACCACAAGTTTATATTTTAAATCAACCAGTACAAAGTACGGTGACAACAAGCCTGCATGCAAGGATTGATCCTTTCACATAAAAAACTTTATATTCATAAAAATCAACAACAAACTTCATATTCATGTAAATATAAAAAGACTAGAGTTAATATATTGCCATATAAAAGCAACGCCGCATAATTTAAAAAGTAAATATAATAAATAAAATCAACTAGTACAAAGTACGGTGACAGGAGGCCTGCATGCAAAGATTGATCATGCGGTATGGAAATTCACATAAAAACTTCATATTCATGAAAATCAACAACAAACTTCATATTCATGTAAATATAAAAATACTAGAGTTAATATATTGCCATATGGAACCAACGCCCACGTAATTTTAAAAATAAATATAAAAGGTGATGGTGTTGAACTCGAGAATATCATTTTGCGGCCCGAAAGTTGGGGTGGCCGGGCAACGCGGTACCCGAGTTTCCTGATATCATCCGCGATGACTATAGTTGGCGTGCCAAATACTCAGAGGGTCTTTTTCGGCATGAATTCAACTTTATGTTTCAATACAAAAAATCAGGCTAACGGCCGTCAAGTTGGGTCCCCTCTGTCAGCTTTCTCTGTTATGTCGCTGCCGTCATCGCTGCCATGTAGGCTGCCATGTAGGCTTGCAGCATTGGCGCATGTATTCTTTACGCGTCTGCTTCTTCCTCTGGGGCGGCAATCTGTGGTCGCGGCCATGGCGCGGAGCTAGGACTTGGACAAACCTGCTCGGCCCGTTCTCCTCCCCATCCTAAATCGGAGCTCGCCCTCACCATGACCGCACCATTGGCACGACGCGGGGACGGGAATTCATTCCCGGGTGAGATCTGTCACCATGCCGACCATGCTCGGTCCTGTTGGTCTCCTCCAGAATCTGAGCTCGTCGTCGCCATGGTCGCACACGCAGCACCCCAAAGCCACATCCACCCAGTTCGACACAACGCCAACAAGGTGAAAATGCATCAAGTTTTCTTCTTGTGATTGTAGAAAAACATGTATGTACCGTGGCCGTAGCATACTCTAACAATGTACACACATATTGTTTACTAGATTTTCGTTTGAAATTAGTAGCTCCGTGATGACAAAACATAGAGAACCTAAATGAAATGACGATGACGACCATGTTCTGTACTTTGCATTGCATCAACAAGTGCTCGCTGAAGAAGCAAGTTACCAAGAGAGTGGAGTTCATCAGCCATTGCCAAAAAATATGTGAACAAATCAATGAGCGATTCAATGCAAATAAGCGCAGAAAAGCTAGATCCATGTCATCAATCATCAATAGGTGGCACATTCTAGTGATGTGTTCAAATGCGTACACGATGTATCATTTGCTTGAAGTGGTTGTTATCCTGAGCAAAAATGTCTGGTATGCACATTACATTTGTATGTTCTATGCTGCAATTCTGTTGTTATGGGCGTGGAAAGAAAAGCTGGGCTTCACTGAATATTACGCAATTAGGCCTAACTTAGTCTTACACAAATAAGCACAGCTTAGTATTTATACACATAAGCATAACTAGTGATAAAGATAAAGACAAATGGTTCATCGGATCTGCCAGTATGAGCACTAGGTCCCTGGAGCTGGTGGTATCGTCGGAACGAACCAGAATGATGGGTTTGGCCATCTTTCATTCTCCTTTAAATAGTACGATCCCACTGATGAGCCAATTGTAGGCCCCCTCGCCCCGACGTGGATTCGGCTCCAGGTCGGATCTGGAGTGTGAACATGATAGGCACGTGAGTGTGCAGCAAACACACAGTCTGCTATTAACACTAGAAGTGCTGGCACCTCAGCAACAACACCAACATGTTCTTCCTAGACTCCGGCAGCAGCCTCAGCAAGTATTTCGTCAGCTTCACCAGCAGCAACATCACCAAGTATTTCGTCAGCTCCACCACCACCAACAGCAGCAGCAGCGGCAGCATCAAGGGCCAGGGCTGCCTGAGCAATTACAGGTTCAACAGCTCCAGGGGCTCCGACAAAGAAAGGGTAGTTGATCCCAAGAAACACAGATTATCCCTTTAGATTGTTGACTCTGCTCCAGACTTGCTCTACTGGGTCTTCGGATGGGCATGCGGACCTCGAGAAAACGTGACACCGCAGCGATGGGTATGAAGAAAGTTGTGTCCCCATATGTTCTATTGTATCACCAACGCTGTTTAGTGCTCCCCTGATATGAATCCACAAGAGTTCATCATCATGTTCCGTGTTGTCTCCGAGAGGTGCCAGGAACCAGCGCCGTGTCCCAAGTTCAGCATCTGCTACTGCATCTTCGATGACCGGAGCTAGAATGATGCGCGAGGCTGAAATAAGTTGCTGCTTCGTGGAGTGTAGCGACCAGCTTAAGAAATTGTTTTCCAGCCCAGAAACTTATCATAAGTGTAATGCCAACAACAGAGATTTATTAAGCGCCTATAAATAAATCATTTTTGTGCCACTAACACCAATCGATTTTGGAGAGGATTTAACCGCTCAGCTATCGCAATTGTTCAGATAGTAGTGGCACAGTCATAGTTTTGGATTCAACTAGTGGCCTCGGCCGTATCAAATCCTAAAGTCGTGATACATTTTACTCCGAGTACGGGAGGCAGATTGTTTCGACCGACAAGTTCCACGCACACAGCTCCAGAGTTTAACCGAACTACATATATAGGTTCAAGTTCAATACATCATTAGGCTGCTACACTGCTAGCCCGCTTTCTCTGCTTGGGTGCCAAATTTCTTCCTCTTTCCTTCACGTCCACTGGCTTCTTCATCTCCTGCCTTCTTCCTCTTACTGGGTGCCAATTTTCTTACCTTCACGTACCCTGCATCTCCGGGTCGAGGGAAGTCAGGCCAATCAGCACCAGAATCTTGTCCGGCATCATCACTCCACTCGTTTTGGTTTTCTTCCCGCAGAAAAATCACTGACTCGGCTGTCTTGTTTCTTACCTTGCGCTTCCTGTAAAAAAAATAGTACATGGATTACTACCTTATATCTACAGACTATAAACAATTTTTTTGTGTGAATGTACCATCTCATACCTAGGTTTGGGAGCATTAAGGAGACATCCAGCTGCTCTATGGCCTATAAGATGGCAGGTCTTGCATCTGTTTTTGCCCTTCTTTGTAGCACAGAAAGACGAACCCTTCTTGTCGAGAAAATTCTTAAACCTATTCACCCAGGGTCTTCCTCTGCCCCTTTTTGTAACTGGCTGGCAAAGCTCGAAAGACAGTTGGACTTGAGGCCACTGAGATGGGTCTGTACATGGCTCGACAGATCTAGCGTACGCAGCTCTAAACTTTTCCATAGAGTAGAAGTCTGACAAATACTAATCCAAATGTGGTAGAGTTCTTTTCTTCACCAAGAAGGCCAAGGCGTGGTCGCAAGGTTTCCTGGTATGGTGCCACTCTATGCAGGTGCATTCTCGCAGCTGGATGTTCACAACATCCCTTTTGCCACTCTTGGACATATCGACCACCTCACAGCTTCTGCTGGTTGACGGGAGAACCTTAAGATGAGCAAGTCCTCGGCTTCTCTTGTGCAGTTGCTGTACAACTTGCGGTAGCATATGTCCTCTAAGTCTCCTACTGATCTCTCTCCTTATATTTAATAGCTTCACGATCATACCACGTATGCTATCCATCAAGATATGAACAGGATGCACTTTTATGTCCTTCACCCAGTTATTCAGGCATTCTGCAAGGTTGTTGTTTATGTAATCAACTTTGATATCAGGGTTAAATTGACTCCTCTTCCATAGCTGCGAATGATGGATGGCTAAGTACTCTAGAAGTTCAGGGGCTTCGGCAAAAATCTTGCTCATGAAATAATCGCTGCTACTAGGTTTGTAAACTCTAGCAGCAGGAAACATGTAACGAAATACGCTGCCTGCGTAGTGTGAGTACAAGTTGAGCATCATATGGGCATGGCATTCTCTACCTTCAGCTCGCGGGAACACCTCCTTCACTGCATTCGTCAGCCCTTTGCATGCATCCGTGGATATGGCCAATGGATTCATGTGGCATATTGATCTCCTGAGCTGCCTCATAAACCAGACCTAGTTTTCCTCCGTTTCTGTTTCAAATAGCTCGAATGCCACTAGGAACATCCAGTTATGACCATCAAGTGCTGTGGCAGATGGCAGGCAGCCTTTCCATTTGCCAGTTAGGACAGTGCTGTCTACACTTAGATACGGCCTACAACCGTTCTTGAATCCATCGATGCAAGGTTTAAGCGCCATGAAAAATCTTTTGAAATATATTTTACCACCTTCTTATTCAGTGTCAATCTCCACAACACTCCCCGGACACCTAGCTTGTACCTCCGCCTTGAAGTTGTACAACATCCTGAAGCTATTGGTCCAATCCCCGTGCAAGACACCCAGCGCTTTCTCTTTACCTTTCCAAACCGTGTAATACAGAAGGACAATGTTGTATTTAGAACCGACACTAGTATGAATATTCTTCGTGGTCTCCTTAGGGTTATCCTTTAGTATGGACATAGATTGCATAGCCACCCACTCCGTATCAGCCATTGAGGATTTCAGTTTGCAGCCTGTCGGACACATGTGTGGAGGGCCCATTTTGTTCACCTGCAACACATATTCATTTAAAAGATAAGCGGAGTCGACTAGTTGCCAGAAAGATATCACACATCAATTGTAGTTATAGAGTGAAAAGAGAGAGATAGTTCTAATGGTTTACTGCATTCATTGCCCCAATACCCTAATTGCACTCAACGCAGGTAAGGATCTTGCTGTGATCCTCCATGGACAATGTACCTCGGCCCGTCCATTCACCCACGTTAACTTGCAAACGGCCTCATACCTCTCGGTAGAGTTCTTCAGTCGATAAACGTCGAACTCCCCCTTGATACAAAAATGTCGGAACGACATCCTGAACTCATGCATGCTCCTGAACTCGGTGCCGACCGAAATTATAGGATACTCATGGTCATGTTTCATTTCTTCTACTTCAACACCCAAATCATCGACTGGAATACCAGCCTCATCGTTAAGTTCCTCGTCAATTTCATCATCACCAGATTCTTGATCCTCTATAGTGCCTGCTTCTTCATCTGATTCAGAATCTTCGCCATCGTCTCTAATGCCTAGTACTGCACACATCATATTGACTCCCATGGGTGGGGCTGCACCATCGTCTCCACCTGGATGGACAGGAACATTGCCCTAGTCCACCTCACCGGCAACTCTGTTTTTTCCAAGACACTCGGTTGGTTCTGCTGCAACCACATGGGGTGGTCTTACGTTTGCACGCATCCCAGGTACTTCAGTGGACAAATAGCAGTCAGAATCAATTTCATCTTGAGTGTACAAAACCCTCTTGCTCTTCCTGTGTACATCCTCCTTCCTGATGTAATCTTTCCTGATGGTATCAGTAGGGCTTGACATCCGCGTTCCATTCCCCATCGAACTAGGCCTTTTGCTGCCGCTCTTGGGTGTGATCTCCTTACTGCCTCACCTCACGGGTGTTGGCTCCAGGTTATGGCATTATTGCCTGACCTCTGCGGCGTGTTCTTCTTCGAATTAGCCCTTTTGCTGCTACTATTGGGCGTGTTCTCCTTCGTGCTGGCATTATTGCCTGACCCCAGCAGCGTGTTTCGCTCCAAATTAGCCCTTTTGCTGCTACTATTGGGCGTCTTCTATTTCGTGTTGGCATTATTGCCTAACCTCAGCGGCGTGTTCCGCTCCAAATTAGCCCTTTTGCTGCTACTATTGGGCGTGTTCTCCTTCGTGCTGGCATAATTCCCTGACAGCAGCGTGTTCCGCTCCAAATTAGTGTTTTTTCTGCTCCCACTAGGTGTGGTAGCCTCCGTGCTGGCCATCTTCGCCTCTTTGCTACCACTCCTGGGAGTATTCACCACCGTGCTAGCCCTCTTAGCGTTTTTGCTGCTACCGTTTGGTGTGGAATTTTGACTGGATCTCAGGGGTGTACTCTGCGGCGTGGTGCCTTTTATCGTGCGACTCTTGGGCGTCCTCTTCTCTGGCATGGTCTCCTTGGTGACGTTCTTCTTCGGGGTGCCCTTTCTGGGGATGCTCTTCCTGCTCCTCTTTATGACGCTCCTCTATAAGACTCTCCTCTGTTCGAAGCCACCCTCAGTCGCACCAGCCCCAGTGATGCCATGGATCAGGTCATGCATGCCTTCTAAAAGTCCATCATCTCTATTGTCGAGTTCCAATTCCTCTCCAACCATGAGCACTACCAAGTGGAAGTAAACTTCACCTCTATAATGTTTCCTTGTAAATGGTATGACTAAATCCCTGGTATCTTTCACTTCGATAGCCTTTTTGCTCTTGTAACCATAATATAACAAACGTGCTTCCTGGGAGGACCCCCACAACACCTTCACATGTAACGATGCCATCAGGTCAGATAACTCTACCACTTCAGGGTCGTATCTGCCAAGGATTACATCAAACTCGTCATAGAATTTTTCTGTGCCATCATCTAATTTTGCAGTATAATCCGCGACACCGATACGAACGATTACTTTGCCATCATCAGGTTCTTCAAGATAGAAACCTCCGAGAGGTTTGAGAGATGGAGCGGCACCATCAGACCCAACCCCAATGCCACCACCGCCATCACCAACGTCATCGTTAGCTGGATCAACCTCGGTGGAAGTACTAGGACCAGGAGCAAGGCGAGGGCCCTTAGCAGCGGGAGCTACATTACATGGTGGACAGGCAGGGCCTCTTCTAACGGCAGCCACAATAGGATCAGCTGCTGCCATGCCACCTTGACGATCAGGAGCAGTTCCCACAACAGCAGTGTTTTGAGTGCTAGCAGAGTCCAGACCATGAGCTGGCTTCAGACCAGCAGCTCGCTGAACCCGAGAACGGGTTCGAGGAGGAGAGAAGGCATCAGTCTTTGCAACAACAGTGGGGCAGCCTTCGGAAGCCTTAGTTTGCTCAACAACGGCAGGGATTGGGTCAACAGCGTCGAGATCAACAACAACATGAGGATGACCAGTGCCAGCAGATTTCAGAGCACGGGTTCGCACAACTTGAGGACGGTTTCGAGGAGGAGCAGCACACAAGACGGTGGTCTTGGCAACAACAGCGAGGCAGCCTCCGGACGCCTTAGTTTGCTCAACAGTGGCATGGATTGGGTGAGCAACAGCCGCAACAACACGGGCACGGGGAAGGGGACGACCAGTACCAGCAGATTCCAGAGCAGAGTTTTCGACAATGGAAATACGGGGACTCCTACGAGGAGGTTGCCTAACAGAAGCATGTCGCGGACGAGGAACCACATTTTGCTCAACAACAGCAGGGGTTCAAGTTAGACCTCCCTGTCGAATAATAGCTGGGGGACTCCCAATAGCAGGAGCTTCCTCATCCACTATGTTACACACCATCATAACCACGCGAAGCATAACATGCTGTTTCATCAACCCAATTAGCTGACTGTCACACGCTATAGGAACCTTGAAGCCTCGTTCATCAACGATGCTGAACCGTGTAGTCTGCTCTGGCCTCATTTCAGCAAGTTCACGCACAGCAGCAACCAAACCAGGGACAGTGCATAACTGCATAGGCGCTACTTCCATCTTCAGACTCTAAGCCTATTTCCACATAGTCTTCCCATGTGCTAATTTATTGAGGTAGTCGCAGATGGCCACATGAACCGTGTATTTGGGTCCAACGGAGATCCTAGTTGACAGAAAATTGGAGGCAAAAGATAAGAATTGTTTGTCAGCGTTGTGCTAGCAAACAATTCTATGTTCGATATATCTCTGTAATGCTAATAGCCAGCTAGCAGTTATAGGTAGTGCGAATAGCAAAGAGAAGAGTAGCTCACCCGAAATTAGCCAGAAGTACATCTTCCTCGGCAAATGGATCTGCCATCCTCCGCGCTGCTCAGCTCGTCGGCAGTAGAGGCGGGCTAGATCGTCGCAACGGCTGGCACGACATTCGGCATTAGGGCTCGGTAGCAGCAAGTAGGCGCGGCAACTTGGCACCAGAAGTCAAATGCCCGAAGAGATCATTCTGGTTGGAGAGGATATTTTGACGCCGCCGGTGCTAGGGTTCATGCGAAAGGAGGGAGGGGTGGATTTGTGAATTTGGTCAATGCACGATGCTCCTTTAGTATCTCGTTTTGCCTACATGGTTGTCGCGTTGGCGCTCGCGTCACGGAAATATTACCGACATGTGGGTCCCGACCGTCTACTTCACGGGGCAGTTTCACGGCATGTTTGGATTTGGTAGGGGTGAGATGAGTTTGCCTCGAAATGGCCCCTCTCGGTAGTTGGCGGCCCAACTTTTCGAAACGCGGTAATTTCAGGCAACTTAGGTACCGCCATGCACTGGCCTGCCAACTTTGGTACCGCAGACGAACAACCCCGTTGAACTCATGACCTAGCAGTAGCCAATAAAGGTTTCTACGAATTCAATCACTATAGTGTTTTGTTTACTATATACAAACATTGTATATATAGAGTAGTATAGCGTCTTACACCTAGGCGCTACACTAAGTACGTTAACACCTCACGAAAAGGCGCTACAAGAAACAAGGTAGCGTCTTACACCTAGGCGCTACACTAAGTACGTTAACGCCTCAGGAAAAGGCGCTACAAGAAACAGGGTAGCGTCTTTTGGAGAGGCGGTACCCTGTTTAGCACTCCTTTGTGTTATGCGCTACTCAAAAGGGTTAGATAAGTCAAATAGTCTCGTCGTGAGTTTATTGTGAATTTCTTTAATATTTTGGTTCATTTTGTTCGTTGTGCCGCTGAAATACGGTAGACATACTAGAACTAGCCGAAGGCATCACATGGATTTTTCCAGATAAGAATATGGTATAATAAGAAAATATTGCATATGTTATCTAAAAAATATATAATTGGTGTCTCCTCATGGGACTCTCACAACGATTTGGACTTCTAGGCCGTCGGATGAGGTCCTAGGGAGCATCTCAACCGTTGGTTGCTAGATCAAGGCATGGACCAGCCCTAATGTACATGTTGTATAAAAGGACAACCAAGCCGCTAGTCTCTCCCGCATCCAGCCCCCATCGCGCCTTCCTCCCATCGCGCCCCTCCTCGTCCTGCTCGACCTCGTTTGTGAGACCCTGACACATGGCCTAATAGGATTGATAGGATATCCATATACAACAAGTTGCAACTTCTTTTCCGGAAGCTCATCTGAAAAGAACTCTGAGGTTAAGCATGTGATACCTTCGATCCAGATTACGGATGTAGTATAGCTTATTTTTCCCTAGTAGTCCTAGGTTTATCGAATCCTCGGGAAGTAGATGCGTAGTGAAGTTACTAGAACGGACCTTCGGGAGTTTTAGAATTCCTTTTGTGTTTTTACCGGATCAAGAGTTTGCGTCTTTTTGTTGTTGTCGATGATGGAGAGAGAGATGGCCTAGGGCGTTCGGTTTCACCTATAGCTGCACAAAACATCTGATGAAATAAAAGATAGAAATAAAGTATATATATAATTGTTAGAGCAAGATAAATTATATGTGGGCAGTGTATCCATAATTGATATTGCCTCCGCAACCTCTTATAGCAATAACCTACTAGTCTCATCCATAGAAGAAAGAGAACTAATGATATTCATAGTAATGTCACAATTAATCCCAAGTAAATCCCTCACATACATTCATACTACCTCTTCTGTCACTAGGGTTCCCAGCCTACATATTAATCATTATTCATACTCCCTATACCTAGCTCAATCCTCGGGGTCTTGGGTACCTGACAAGACCTTGGATTGAGGCAAGAGAGGATACAATAATCATCATATTATACAAACTAATACATGATCCCATCTTTGATAAATAACATGAACAAAAACTACATGGGTAGACCGAAGCCCTTAGCCCAAGGAGAGTTACTCATGTATAGAGATGAGATCAACAATCATAAATATTGCAATAGAAATCGTGAGATTGATAGCAAATAGTCTTACAATGTCGCCAATAGAAGATGAGATCTACTATTATAAGTGGTGGAATATGGCTATGGTGGTGGAGAAGGGTTTAGAGATTAGATCTAAGTCTATTTCTCCGGCGGCTCTTTGGTGTTGTGGATGGAGTTCTGGGGGTGGATGGTGATCGAAAAGAGCTCCTGTTTCTCGTCGCTCGAGGCCTCTTTATATAGGGGTCCCTTCACGAAAATTGCTCTGTTTGACCTAGTGGTGTCGATGGCAACTATATGACCAGAACTATACAGCCGGAATTTTATTCCCGCTGTATAGTTGGTCGTTAAAGCATATGTCTCCACTTCTAGACTCCTGGTTTCTTCGGGTTGATGGCTGCTCCTCTTGATGAGGGACTTCTTGCTCCTCTTCATGGTCCTCATCCTCATCCGGAATCTCCTCCTCGGGTTGGTGTTGCTCAACCTGCAAGTCATATAGCAAGCGTTTTTCCTCAATAGAGAAAAGACCATTAGGCATAAGAGTAGGGTAGATACGTAGGCACATCATTGTACACAAAGTTTTGCAGGCCAGCTCTATTATAAAGTAAATTGAAGTCATCAGAAATACCGAGTTGGTTCAATATAATGGGGCAAGCCCACTTGGTGCCTTCACTTCACGGTTCTTAATCTTGTTGAAGCGATCATGTTGGATCTCATTCCTGAACCATATCCCCATGCGTTCTTGAGTGACATCCTAAGAAGCGCTAGCGGCGGCACGAGCACATAACATATTCCTCATCATAGCACACTAAAGAATCCTCTCAAAATAATAATCCAGGCAAGAGAATCATGGCAATTAGTTCATAGTAGGTCTCACCCTAGATTGATAATGATAATAGATCGAAAATAAACTTGCAAAAAGTAATTGGAGGATCGAAGGAGAAACATACCGTAGATCACTTGTGTGCGAGGAAATCTAACGAAATTGAGTAGAGGTGAAGATCTCTTGAGGTTTTGAGAGAGTTTGGAGGTAAAAGAGAGAAAAATGATTAAAGTTTTAGGGTTGGAGGTACCTTCCCGTGCGATTTTGTGGTCGGACGCAACTATATGGGCGGAACTATACGATAGGAACATTGTGTTCCCACCGTATAGTTGGCCTTCTGTCAAAATTTTAGGGTTTTCACCTGGTGACGTTGCTATACGGCCGGAACTATACGACCGGAAAAATATGTTCCCGCCGTATAGTTGATCGTCAAACCGTCTGTACCTGGAAAAGAATTAGTATGAAAGCATCGATATCTATACGACCGAAGCTATACAGCCGGAAGTTTTTATTCCCATCATATAGTTAGTCGTTAAACAGTCAGTACATATAAAAGATAAATTGTCGATGATACAAATATCTATACGACCGGAGCTATACGGCCGGAATTTTCATTCCCGCTATATAGTTGGTTGTAAAACCGTTTGTATGCATAAAAAATCCGTTTCTTCGAAAATTACTTCTTATCCTGTAACTTAGTGAAATACCTTGTTTTTGACAGAAAAATGACAGTAAATATTGTCGACCAACAACAACATGTATAAAGCGGGATTTTTAGTACTACCGAACTTCTTCTTCTCAAATGGAGTTTTCTAGCACTCTTTATTAAACATAAACTTAAACTAAAACTTAAAACTTAACCCAAACCTTTATTTCACATGGGTTGCCTCCCATGGAGCACTCTTTTATGGTCGATAGCTTTACCTCAATGTTGCTCACTTAGGATAGATGAGTGGAACACCCACTCCAAAGTAGTTGGCCTTCAAAGTGATAACTCCTTTTCATCATGCTTGGCTTTCTTCTTCCTGGGGAAATGAATAACAAAAGGATCCCGTGAAGGCAATTGAAGCTTCACGTTCCCTTCATGTAGATTAATCAAACCCTTAATAGTTCTTAAGAAAGGATGGCCTAGTATAATAGGAGCAGTAGCATCTTTAGGTATGTCAACAATAACAAAATCAATAAGAGCAGGACAACCTTTAACGTATACTAAAGTATTCTCCTTAATTCCTACAACTTGTTTGTAGGTAGAATCTGCTAGATGCAATTTTAACTCGGTGATCTCAAAAGATCCAAGATTTAACTTATTAAAAAGACTTTTTGGAATCGTTGAGACGCTTGCACCTAGATCACAAAGTGTAGCTATCTCATTGGTCCCAATCTTAATCTTAATAGTAGGCTCAAATTGTCATCAAGCTTCATAGGTAATTTTTCATCAATTTTCTTATATTCTTCCTCAAGCTCACGTACCTTTATTGCTACCTGATTAACGAAGTGTTGGTACATAGCTTCCTCATTTGCTTCACTTACCGGAATCTTAATGTTGATCCTTTTTACAAGATCTTCAATGGTGTAACTTGGTGAAGGAGCATTACTATAATCAAGCTCTTTAGGCTCCACTCTTTGGATCCTCATCATTTTGAGGTCTTCAATAGGATTGGGCTCACCTTTACCTACAAATTTAGCTAAAATGAGAGTTTGACTCTCGGTTATCTTACCTAGGTGTGCCTCAATAATCCTTGTTCTTTCTTGGAGGGCCTGCAAATTATTCCTCAAACTTACAGCTTGGTTAGATAATTTACCAAGCATAGCATCATGGTTCTCCGTTATTTTAACAAGAATATTGTTTTGTTAATTTTGTGAGTCTATAAAAGACTTAAGTGTTTCTTGGAGACTACCATTACTAGTTCCCATATTATTATTAGAGTCACCTGTAGGATTAGAATAATGTTTCTGAAAATTAGGATTGTAATTCTTCTTCCAAGCAGGGTTATAATCATTACAAGCTATGAAGTCTATTTCTTCAATATTTGATTCTATGATAACTCTTACCTGGGTTTTCTTACCTTTTACGGCTAATATGAGCTCATCCAACTTAGCATTGAGTTCTTCATTTTCTTGTGGTGAGACAGAGTTCACCTTATTCGTGTTTGATCTTTCCACATGCCATTGGGCATGGTTGTATTACATATTGTACAACAGCTGTTTTGCTTCGGTAATATGTTTACCCATAAATGTTCCTCCAGCTGCAATATCAAGCATAGACTTAGACACATAATTAAGAGCATTATAAAATAAATGGAGGATTAACCAATCTTCCATCCCATGGCTGGGACAGTTTCTTAAGCATTCTTTCATCCTCTCCCATGCAACCGCTAATGGCAGATACATTGCTAACGTATCTATAATTTTTTAAGTTCCATGCTTGTTTTATATCTACTTTTTTATGTTTTGTCCACACTTTGGAGTACTTTTACACATTTTCTGGAACTAACCTATTAACAAGATGCCACAGTGCCAGTTGCCTGTTTTCTTCTGTTTTTGGTTCCAGAAAAGCCAGAAAATGAATATTCTCGGAATTGGACCGGACAAAAGCCAAAGTCGATATTTTACTGGAAGACTCATGGAGCCAGAAGACGAGTCGGAGAGGGGCCAGGGGATGGCCACACCATGTGGTGGTGCGGGTCCCCCTGGTCGCGCCACCAGGTGGTGTGGGCCCCTGGTCCACCCTCTGACATCGCCATTTCACCTATAAGAAGCCTCCGATGCAGAAACCCTAAATAATCCAGCCACCAGATCAAAATTCCACGAAAAGTTCTGTTGCACCGCCACCACCGAGAAGGAGATTCGGGGGACAGAAGTCTCTGTTCCGGCACCCTGTCAAGACAGGGAAGTGCCCCCGGATCGATCTCCATCGATCTCCACCACCATCTCCATCGCCGTTGCTGATTCCCATGATGATGATCGAGTAGTTCTTCCTCGAGGCTAAGGGTTCTACCGGTAGCTATGTGTTCATCTCTCTCTCTATGCATGATCATATTGTGATCATGAGCTTTGTAATCAAGTAGATCTACCTTGCTACTCAAGTGCTTTAATAGATCTCTGGCTCTCCCCATGTGTGTGAAAGTGACATCGTGCAGACCATGGTGGCACTTAGGCTAGAGATTACAAATACTTTTTATGAGTTATATTTGGAGTTGGATGTCTCTATGAAATTGTGGTGTTTGTTGGAACCATCTAGCGCTCAAGGTGACAGTGTGGGGTTACCTAGATGGGGACAACGAACTTTGAAGAGTGCTGTTATAGCCCTACCATAGATTAGAGTATCCAACCGGAGAATAGTTCAGAGTAGTATCATAAAGAGAAGATATTTATATGAGAGTGTTCACTAGTGAAAGTATGATCCCTAGGCCTTGTTTCTAAGCATTGAAACACCGTTTGTAACTAGATATGTTACATGTTTGCTTGCTTCCATCTTTAGAGATTGCCTTTAGTCTCGTCCTACCCGTCAAGCTCTTTTGTGGCATCGTTACCACTTATAATTATCCATACCACTTGTATTTCACTATCTCTTCACCAAACTAGTGCACTTATACACCTGACAAGTGTATTGGGTGTGTTGGGGACACAAGAGACTTCTTGTATCTTGATTGCAGGGTTGCTTGAGAGGGATACCTTTGACCACTTCCTCCCTGAGTTCGATAAACCTTGGATAATCCACTTAAGGGAAACTTGCTACTGTTCTACAAACCTCTACACTTCGAGGCCCAAAAACTGTCTACAAGAATAGAAGTATGTAGACATCAAGCTCTTTTCTAGCACCGTTGCCGGGGAGGTAAGGTAAAAGGTACTCACACCTCTGGCTACTAAGCTATCTTCTAGTGCGGTTGCTGGTGTGTGAGTGCTTGAAGTTATTTCCTTTAGATTCTGCAATCATATCTTTTTGTTTCTTGTTTTTATTTTCACTAGTTAGGCTTAATAGAAAACAACAACAAAATTAGAGAGATTTATAGTATTTATCTTAAGTTAGGACATGAAGTGTTTGAACAGAAAATTTAAAAACCTATGGAACTTTATTTGCATGCTAATAGCAATGTTATTAGTATGAATTCTTTGAACACCATTATTGCTAATGCTATGGAAAAGTCTAAGCTTGGGGAAGCTGGTTTTGATGAGGATGATATTTTTAGTCCCCCAAGCATGGAGGAGAAAATTTACTTTGATGATACTATGCCTCCAATAATGATGATTACAATGATGAGTATGATATTTTCAGTCCACGTACTATTGAGGAGAAAATTAATTATGATTACAATGTGCCTCCTATATTTGATGATTATGGTGATGAGAATAATAATGATAGCTATTTTGTTGAATTTGCTCCCACTACAATTAATAAGAATGACTATGCTCATAGGGAGAGTAATAATGATTATATGCAGGTGGCTCATGATAAGAATGTTTTATGTGATAGTTATATTGTTAATTTTATTCATGATGCTACTGAAAGTTATTATGAGTGAGGGTTGTGATCAAGGCTATATAGACATGATCTAACATACATTCTATTAACTTGTAGGAAAGCCTAACAATGGAAAAGTACAAGATTATGGCGGCCTCCAAAGGAAAGCCATTTGTGCTCCAACATTGTTGGAAGTTGCTTGAATATATGGAGAAGTGAAAGTTGAGGGATCAAGAAACAAAACCAAAAAAGAGAGCTTTGCTTCAATTGGATGATAGTGACGATGAGGGTGGAAGAAGTGGAGGGAGGCCGAGAGGAGCCAAGAAGGAAAAAGAGTGGATCAAGATTGAGGGAGAAGCTATGGACATGGCATCGAAGATTGATGAAATGGTGAAGTCGAAGGAAACAATGACGATGAAGACATTAGAAGCAAAGATGATCATGAAGGAGAAGAAGAATGAGATGAAGCAAGCAAGGTGGCAATTGGTTCGTGACTTAGAGGAGAGAACAATAGCACTTGAGGAGAAAAAAGCCAATGCCGAGATATTAGCTGAGGAGAATAGGATCATGATGATGGATCCGAGCTTGATGGATGCTATCACAAAAGAGTGGTGGAACATTCGCAGGGCCGAGATCGTAGCAAGGAGGAAGAAAGTCATGGTCGATGCTATCGGAGAGCCCATCGACGACGACGCTAGGGCTACTTCGATGCATGGCTCTTCTTCGGCTACGGCAAGGGCTGCTGCTACCTGAGAGCCAATCGACGATGACGCTAGGGCATGAGCTCGACCTACGTATGTTGTTTGCCGTGTCCTTTTAGTTTAGATTTTTATGCGATGATTTCTGTCTTTTGCTATCGAAACTGTCGAAACAATGTTTACTGTTTTGTCAGCAGTTCACCCCACCGAGCAGTCCCTGTTAATCCGAACCGCAGAATAGAATGGTTCCGGTTTACGGGGACTGCTCGACGCCACCTCCCGCAAAGCGAGCAATCACGGATTCAGCACACCGTAATCTGCCGTTTACGGTTTGCTATTTACGGGCGCTGCTAGAGATGCTCTTAGTAGAAGCCTTTGTTGGCTACTTCTAGGTCATGAGTTCAACTCCTTGTAGCATCACTTTTTATTTTTATTTTTTAAATCTGCGGCATTGCTTACGATAATATATCTTCTTATATTTATTTCAAAAAATAGTTTCACTTAGTGTTAATATAATAATTCTAGAGTTAATATTTATAAATAGGATAGCAGTATATGTGCGAAACACAGAACTGAAAATACAAAAACTTTTATAAATTTGGATGTTGGATTCACAAGAACACAAAAAATTCTACTATAAGATATTATCATGGCATTTACGATATTGGTCGCATTCTTCATATGTAGGACTTTGGAAAAGTAGTTCCAAATGGATTATAAAATTCCTTTGTATCATCCTTCATACTAATATCAAAGAAATTTTTAATTTGTTTCTTTTTTCCTTTGCTCCATTCTTCTAATCCAAATAGGTGAATAGTGAGACACCACCACAAGTTTATATTTTAAATCAACTAGTACAAAGTACGGTGACAACAAGCCTGCATGCAAGGATTGATCCTTTCACATAAAAAACTTTATATTCATAAAAATCAACAACAAAATTCATATTCATGTAAATATAAAAAGACTAGAGTTAATATATTGCCATATAGAAGCAACGCCACATAATTTAAAAAGTAAATATAATAAATAAAATCAACTAGTACAAAGTACGGTGACAGGAGGCCTGCATGCAAAGATTGAACATGCGGTATGGAAATTCACATAAAAACTTCATATTCATGAAAATCAACAACAAACTTCATATTCATGTAAATATAAAAATACAAGAGTTAATATACGGCCATATGGAACCAACGCCCACGTAATTTAAAAAATAAATATAAAAGGTGATGGTGTTGAACTCATGACCTAGTAGTACCCAATAAAGGTTTCTACCAATTCAACCACTATAGTGTTTTGTTAACTATATACAAACATGTATATATAGAGTAGTGTAGCGCCTTACACCTAGGAGCTACACTAAGTACGTTAACGCCTCAGAAAAAGGCGCTACAAGAAACAGGGTAGCGTCTTACACCTAGGCGCTACACTAAGTACATTAACGCCTCAGGAAAAGGTGCTACAAGAAACAGGGTAGCGTCTTTTGGAGAGGCGGTACCCCGTTGAGCACTCCTTTGTGTTATGCCTACTCAAAAGGGTTAGATAAGTAAAATAGTCTCGTCGTGAGTTTATTGTGAATTTCTTTAATATTTTGGTTAATTTTGTTCGTTGTGCCGCTGAAATACGGTAGACATACTAGAACTAGCCGAAGCATCATATGGATTTTTCCAGATAAGAATATGGTATAATTAGAAAATATTGCATATGTTATCTAAAAAATATATAATTGGTGCCTCCTCATGGGACTCTCACAACGATTTGGACTTCTAGGCCATCGGATGAGGTCCTAGGGAGCATCTCAACCGTTGGTTGCTAGATCAAGGCATGGAACAACCCTAATGTACATGTTGTATAAAAGGACAACCAAGCTGCCAGTCCCTCCCGCATCTAGCCCCCATCGCGCCTTCCTCCCGTCACGCCCCTCCTCATCCTGCTCGACCTCGTCTGTGAGACCCTGACGCATGGCTTAATAGGATTGATAGGATATCCATATACAACAAGTTGCAACTTCTTTTTCAGAAGCTCATTTGAAAAGAACTCTGAGGTTAAGCATGTGATACCTTCGATCCGGATTACGGATGTAGTATAGCTTATTTTTCCCTAGTAGTCCTAGGTTTATCGAATCCTCGGGAAGTAGATGCGTAGTGAAGTTACTATAACGGACCTTCGGGAGTTTTAGAATTCCTTTTGTGTTTTTACCGGATCAAGAGTTTGCGTCTTTTTGTTGTTGTCGATGATGGAGAGAGAGAGAGGACCTAGGGCATTCGGTTTCACCTATAGCTATGCAAAACATCTGATGAAGTAAAAGATTGAAATAAAGTATGCATATAATTGTTAGAGCAAGATAAATTATATGTGGGCAGTGCATCCATAATTGATATTGCGTCTGCAACCTCTTATAGCAATAACCTACTAGTCTCATCCATAGAAGAAAGAGAACTAATGATATGCATAGTAATGTCACCATTAATCCTAAGTAAATCCCTCACATACATCCATACTACCCCTTCTGTCACTGGGGTTCCCAGCCTACATATTAGTCATTACTCATACTCCCTATACCTAGCTCAATCCTCAGGGTCTTGGGTACCTGACAAGTCCTTGGATTGAGGCAAGAGAGGATACAATAATCATCCTATTATACAAACTAATACATGATCCCACCTTTGATAAATAACATGAACAAAAACTACATGGGTAGACTGAAGCCCTTAGCCCAAGGAGAATTACTCACGTATAGAGATGAGATCAACAATCATAAATATTGCAATGGAAATCATGAGACTGATAGCAAATAGTCTTACAATGTCGCCAATCGAAGATGAGATCTACTATTACAAGTGGTAGAATATGGCTATGGTGGTGGAGAAGGGTTTGGAGATTAGATCTAAGTCTATTTCTCCGGCGGCTCTTTGGTGTTGTGGATGGAGTTCTGGGGGCGGCTGGTGATCGAAAATAGCTCCTGTTTCTCATCGCCCGAGGCCTCTTTATATAGGGGTCCCTTCTCGAAAATTGTTTTGTTTGACCTAGCGGTGTCGATGGCAACTATATGACAGGAGCTATACGGCCGGAATTTTATTCCCGCTGTATAGTTGGTCGTTAAAGCGTATGTCTCCACTTCATGACTCCTGGTTTCTTCGGGTTGATGGCTGCTCCTCTTGATGAGGGACTTCTTGCTCCTCTTCTTGGTCCTCATCCTCATCCGGAATCTCCTCCTCGGGTTGGTGTTTCTCGACCTGCAAGTCATATAGCAAGCGTTCTTCCTCGATAGAGAAAAGAACATTAGGCATAATAGTAGGGTAGATATGTCCAGCTCTAGCAATCTGCAGGTAATAAACACCACCTCTCCTAGTGAGCATTCCACAAGCCTTTTAAAGTAGAGAAACCAACACGTCGCTTCCTAGCACAGGTTGCAACTCACCTAGGTTGATGCCTAGGGCAATGGCAAGCACGGTGATGGCACCTCCACCTGTGACCGGTCCTTGGTTTTAGGAGGATTGGTGCTCCAGGTAGCGCACACGGATTGCGGCCAAGTTGAGTGACAAGTTGCAGTTGATGTAAGCAGCCTTTGCAAGGACTAAGATGTCCTCCTCATTGAGTCTTGTGAACTCGTTTTTTTCCTGCAAGGTGTTAGCAATAACACAGAACAAATAGTGAATTGTAGGATGTTGAAAAATCTTCCCCTTGCTTACTCTAGTAGTGAAACTCATTCTATTATAATATTGTTCACAGGAAGGATTTAAGCCAGTAAAGGATGCGCGTAAGGAATTAACATCATTGTTTGGGAAATTTAAACATGTGCACCATTCATCTAGTGTTAAAGTGTAGTTGTTGTTCATAAGTCAGAAAGAAATCGTGTCCTCTCTTTGCCATAGTTTAACAGTGTTTTGCAACGAACTTAGAAATTCAATGGTTAACCGACGATAAGTAGGCACATCATTGTACACAAAGTTTTGTAGGCCAGCTCTATTACAAAGTAAATTGAAGTCATCAGAAATACCGAGTTGGTTCAATATAATGGGGCAAGCCCACTTGGTGCCTTCACTTCACGGATCTTAATCTTGTTGAAGCGATCATGTTGGATCTCATTCCTGAACCGTATCCCCATGCATTCTTGAGTGACAGCCTGAGAAGCGCTAGTGGCGGCACGAGCACATAACATATTCCTCATCATAGCACACTAAAGAATCCTCTCAAAATAATAATCTAGGCAAGAGAATCATGGCAATTAGTTCATAGTAGGTCTCACCCTAGATTGATAATGATAATAGATCGAAAATAAACTTGCAAAAAGTAATTGGAGGATCGGAGGAGAAACATACCGTAGATCACTTGTGTGCGAGGAAATCGAACGAAATTGAGTAGAGGTGAAGATCTCTTGAGGTTTTGAGAGAGTTTGGAGGTAGAAGAGAGAAAAATTATTAAAGTTTTGGGGTTGGAGGTACCTTCCCGTGCGATTTTGTGGTCGGACGCAACTATACGAGCGGAACTATACAACAGGAACATTGTGTTCCCGCCGTATAGTTGGCCTTCTGTCAAAATTTTAGGGTTTCACCTAGCGACGTAGCTATACGGCTGGAACTATACGACCGGAACAATATGTTCCCGCCATATAGTTGATCGTCAAACCTTCTGTACCTAGAAAAGAATTTGTATGAAAGCATCGATATCTATACGACCGGAGCTATACAGCCGGAAGTTTTTATTCCCGTCGTATAGTTGGTCGTTAAACAGACAGTACATATGAAAGAAAAATTGTCGACGACACAAATATCTATATGACCGGAATTTTTATTCCCGCTATATAGTTGATTGTTAAACCGTCTATATGCATAAAAAAATCTGTTTCTTCGCAAATTAGATCTTATCCTGTAACTTAGTGAAATACCTTGTTTTTGATAGAAAAATGACAGTAAATATTGTCGACCAACAACAACATGTATAAAGCGGGATTTTTAGTACTACCGAACTTTTTCTTCTCAAATAGAGTTTTCTAGCACTCTTTATTAAACATAAACTTAAACTAAAACTTAACCCAAACCTTTATTTCAAATGGGTTGCCTCCCATGGAGCGCTCTTTTATGGTCAATAGCTTGTAGCATCCCAATTGTCTAACAATGGTAATGCTACTTGGTCTAGTAGTATAATGGCTACTTCCTATATACAATTGTTGCATCATAATTATATCATGCTCATGTCATCATGCCACCTTGCATTTGAGCATCATATAAATCCGTTTTTCTTTGGTTCTTCTCTCATATGCATTATTAATTTTATTTTCCTCTTGATATTGTATTTGATTATTGATATATTGTTTAATGCCCAAGTTGAGTTGGGGGCATATATTTTATTCAACTTCATCACCTTTCTTTTCACCACCTTATAATTCCACCATCCTATTACCCATGGGCTTGTATTTTTCCTTTGATATTTATTCTAGCTCATGTGGGTGGGATGGATCAAATTATATTTTCTTTAGTTTGGCGCTACTCCATATTTTGGGGATGCCTGTAGATAATGCCATGTTGTATTAGTATAGTTTTCACAAAGTAACACATGGCATTTACTGCACATGCATGGGCCATGCAAGCACCACCACATTCTATTCTTTTTGATTTTACTTGGATCTTTGGGTGCTTTATCTCTTTTGAGCTTCTCTTCTCTCTCAAACTTTTCCACCTTCTTGGTTTGATCTTGCCATGTGCCCATCAAGCCTCTCTCACATGTGGAATGCCATGCATGATCATGTGAGGTATCTTCCTCACCTTTTCTCCTTTACACATGATCTTGCGACATTAAAGAAAACTCTAAACCATTTTTTTCTTTCTTCCACCTTCTCTCTCCTTAACCATCACCCAAACCCCAACCTTTTGCTTGCTCTTTATTTGTTCATGCTCAAACCCTAACCTAGCCTTTACTCTTTTCCTCTCTACTGAGATCCTAACCACACTAGCTCTAACCCCTCTCTAATCCGAGGCCCCTCCCTAGCTAGACCCGAGCTACCCCTCTTTCTATTCTTGGCAAGTACTCCACCAGCCATCGCATGCCCTCTTCCCTGGTCCCCTCCCTTCTTCCCTTAGCAAGACAACAAGAGAGAGGGAAGAGAGAGATCAACCGAGGCCCCTCTACTTTGCCAAAAAGTGCACCACCCCATGTGCCTCTCCCCTCTCTCTCTTATCACCCCAACCTCCCCAGCACATCTCAGGTCGAGACCTGGAGCCCCAAGCACCCCACCTTCCTCCCTCCTCCCCCCACCAGAAGGCCATAGCCACCACCTAGCAAAACCCTAGCCACTTTGGCCTAGTTCGAGATCTGCGCGCCCTGGTGCTCTCCAAGCCCAGCCAGGAGCACCGACGAGGTCATCTGCTTCCCCTTCTTCGCCTCGTACCAGCACGGGACCAAAGCCTCGTCGGAACAAGCCTGGCGCCGCCGTGAACCGAAGAAGACCGAGATCGTCGTCCGCGAGCCGACGCTAGATCCCCACCACCTCCGCGTGTATGACCACGCCGGCGACCCTACGGTGAGCCCCTGCATCCCCTAGACATGGTCCCCCTCTTCCTCCTGCGCCGTAGCTCCACCGCACTCCGTCGAGCGCTCTGCGCGCCGCCGCGTGCCGTGCGCCGGCTGTCAGTAACAGCCCCGACACCTCTGTCCCCTCTGTTCCTCATCGAAGCCCGGCCAGCACAGCCACCCTCCGGAGATGCTCCCTGCAGGAAAGATGTAGCTCGTTGTCCCCTCTACGTTTTTCTTTTTGGGGTCGACGCGTTTCGTCCAACGGATGCGTCGCCACCGTCGACGGAAGACGGCCAGATCCGCCGCCGGCAGAACCTTTTCCGTCAGCGTGCAGCCACAGCCGATGCCCTTTTGCACTTAGCCCCTGGCCTTTTTCCCGCCTGAACCCGCAGCCCCCGCAGCCCCACCTGTCATTCGCCGCCGTTTTATTTTGATGAGGCCCCTCGGATTTCTGGAAAACACCACCGCGCAGCCCTGGACCGCCCACGTGTCACGTCCCTGCTGGGCGACGCGCGTGCGTGGCCCCGCTGAGCCCAACCCCACCAGTCGGCGGTTGCGGCTAAGGAAGGTCCTGGTGAGAAAAGTTTTCGGCGTGTCTTTTCCGCTCGTTCAGCGCTGGCCCACCCGTCAGTGGCTGGGGCTGAACTCGTCTGAGTATAAAAAGTATTTTCCAACTTCTGTTTAAATAAAACATTTCCAGAAATTGTTTAAATTCAAATTCAAATCAGATTTTAAATAACTTTCAAATTATAAATCCAAACAATACATATAATATATGTTTTTGAATCAGAAAAATGTGAGGAATTCAAATATGCCATTTAAAATATTATTTAAGGACTTTAAAATTTTGAGGTGATTAAATTACAAATAAATGCCCTTTTCTTAATAAATTAATAACTTTAAATCTATAACTCCTAATTTGACAAATAATATGTCTAAATTGATCAGCGCGACGAGCCCGTTCTATCTATGCATTCTTTGTTTTGAATCGAAGCATGCATCATGCCATATTTATAAATCAGAATTGTTTATGACAACAAAATTGGACCAAATAAATAATAAAATGCTTTATTTTTGTACCCCACACCTCACCTTGCCATGTTACTTTAATGCCATGTAAATTGTGCATCATTCATCATGGTATGCTTGTTTGCTTGTCGCATTTTAATTCCTATGATTGTGCACTTTATTTATGTTGGCCCTTGTTTGTTTGGTTCTTCTTCGAATAGACGCCCAGCAGGAGAATTACCAGGCATAGGAGTACTACCCAGATCCATCTCTCGCTTCAACCGGGCTGCTAGGCAAGCACTACCACATGCTTGCATACATATAGTACCTATTGCTTCTATCTTATTCTTGCATCATTGAGTCGCGATTGCATTAAATTGAATCCCAAGTACTGCATAGCCTTTCTTTTGAAACCCCACCGAAGCTTGTTCCTCCATCCCATGAGGCATTACTATAGGAGTTGTTTGAGCCATGCGAGTCGTAGAAAAGCATGTGTAGGGTATGTGAGTGTCTGATGAATAATGAGGTACCTAAACAACATAACCTGAGTAGTAATGGGATAACTAATAAAAGAGGCACCGGTGAGCCAATATCTGCTATTTGGTTTTTCATGATCACTTGTGTCCAGTAGGACCCCGAGTACTTGATTCCTGTTCCTTGACTATTCACACTATCCACATCCGGGAGGCCTTATGGATCCTCCTGAGCTAGAGCTTGATTCATTCTTATTTCTTGGGGCCACAATTAGTTTGGGGCTTTATTACTATCCTGTAATTATGCCATGTTACTGCTTTATTTAAGATTGTGCGAGGAGCACCTGTACTGTTTTGGATCGTGACACGGTTTTGCTATATCAACAAGCCCAGTCACATTTTCAGGTTCCCAGTCGTTTACCGCCGTCCACACAAACCTTGAGTCCGCCTCGGAGTCAGCTAGCTTCGTCGCGGGTAGCTTAATGGGGTGGCCCCCTGAAATATTTCTGAATCCTGTGATTTGTCGTTAATGCCTCGTTGGGTTTTGAGTTGGTTTTTCCGAGGTTGATCGAGTGTGTGTTGCTATTCGTGCACCCCTGCAGGGTAAATCTTTCTGAAATCCGTGTCCGCGGTTATGGACGACTTGGAGCACGGTTTCTCGATCATAAACAAGTCTAACTAAAGTACCGCTTCTAAATTGACTAAGTACCCGACTAGTAAATAGTGCAACACTCATGGAATGGTTAATAAAATTGCCAACGGATGGGGGTTGTTCGTCCGCTTCCTCGTTGGTAAGCGAGGAGGAGGATGAATCTGTTAATTATACTGTTATAACTGTTGTTCTTAATTCACGGACATCCGTCTATATTTGGTTAGGCAGATGGTTAGCTAGTATCTATAGACTTGTTAGATATTATCTTTTGCTGCAATTGCGTCACCCCAGGTTGTGTCCCCTTTAGTGGCATAAAGACTTGCTGAGTACCCCTAGGGTCTCACACGATAAATTATTTGATTCAGATGAACAGGTGTACCCGCAAGATGGATACTGGGTTGTTGGAGACATATGATGTTGGCAACGATCACTCGGTGTAGAGATTCCGGGAACGGGGATCCGTGAGATCTGTGGGTGGGATGTGTTTATTTATGTGGCATCTTATGCTGATTTGCTTCTTATCCGTACTCGGATCTTGTTTTCCGCTTCCGCCTGATACTCTGATGTTTGTTGTATGAGGAGCTATCCTAAAATATTATCTCTATCTAGGATATTTGAATCTTGTCGTATGGCGTTGCAATATTTCTATTTCTTTTAGATGGAATGGCTCTGAGGACTGTTGTATGTGGCTTGCATACATACTCACTTGTGTATGTAGTTGATCCCTTCGCCTGCCGATTACGCCGCTCGTTCTTGTCCCGATGTTGTGGAAGTGGTTAGGACGGCCGAAAGGTCTACCGTGATTGGCCCCGGGCCCCACCGTACTATTTTAACCACTTTCGCTCATCCAGGCATGCAACTAAGAGCGTAATTCACCGAGGTAGTTACAATTGGTATCAGAGCCATCCCGCCCTTCAGGGTCTCAGCCAAAATGGTCGTTGTCAGTCTAGCAAATATTTTTGGTAGCTATGTATACTAGGGAAAAACAAACGTGAGAGTAGGACTGCTTCCATTTTTCTTCTTACCCACCCACCCACCCTTTTCTGGTAAGGAAGTGTAACATTTTCAATCCTCTTCCAAAAATTTAAACTAGGATTCTCGTGTTCTGGGTTCCGTAGTACCATAGGTTGTGTGTGTGTGTGTGTGTCTGTGTGAATTCCTTGTCTATCCGTTGCATCCAAATGTTATCTCTATCTGACTTTTGGTTATCAACTGTTGGTACATTCCATACCGACAAGCCTTTGTAAACTGACGCGATCTATCTAATTCGTTGTATACCATTGCGATCTATCTTACTCTTTGTTATCCGATGTTATCTTGTTTGGGGTGTTCGTTTCCGTAGTTACTAATCTTTAGGTTCATCTTAAGAAGAAGGTGTTGGGATATGTGTTTTACTGATTCATGTGCGGAGTAATGATTTGAGTGCGGGATGGAGTCGCGACCATACCACTACTTTTACCATTCGCTCTTGTATATTGAATTAGTAGAGTTACCAATCTTGATTCGTTAAGTGGTTTTGCGCATATAGTGGTATTTTAATGCCGAAAATTGCGGAAAATTTTTCTTTGTTAGTTTGTGTATCACACTCCTTGTTCAGTCGTGTGCGATATGCTTAATATCTTCTAGTTGCCTTGAACTTTGTTGATATTTTAATATCATCTCAATGAATTGCATCCTTTAATCTTGGTTAATTCCATTTTGGTACTATTTTGGATTATTATTATTCTCCATCATAGTACTGACTTGTGTTTTATATCAATCACAGGATGGCACCACCACGCCGTTCTGAGGAGGACATACCACCTGAACTTGGGGCTGCTTTGGCAAGTATTGCAAATGCTTTGGGCACTATGCAGAAGAACCAGTAGCGCTTCGAGGAAAGCGTGAGGAGGAATGAGTTTGTTCCGCTACCTCCACCTCCCAAGCGAGGAGACATCAAGAGTTTTCTCAAGTTCAACCCACGCCAATTTGAGGTATCTGATCAGCCACTTGATGCGGATGATTGGCTTCGTGAAGTGTCAAGGTTGCTGATGACTGCGGATGTTCCCGAGCAAGAATGGGTCAAATGTGCCACTCACCTTCTGAAGGGAGATGCAGCTCTGTGGTGGGAAAATTACCTCAAGGCAGACCTCTCTGGTTTTCAGCCTACTTGGGAGCAATTCACTGGGTTTTCAAAGAGAAATATCTGTCAGAAATTGTCATGGAAAGGATGAAGGAAGTGTTTCTCAACCTCAAGATGGGCACTGACAATGTCAATACCTACATCCGAAACTGCATGAACCTTTCTCGGTATGGTGGCGATGAGATCTCTGATGACAAGAAGAAGCAAAAGAGGTTCCGGCAAGGCCTCAATGCTTCCATCAAATATGCAATCACTCATGCCAGGCCGGCGTCTTTTCTGGAACTCCAACACACAGCTCTGCAGGAAGAAGCCAGTAGGCAAGTGTTTGAGGAGTCAAAGAAACACAGCCGTGATACAACAAGTTCTTCTGCTATGACAGCTCCTTCTAAGCGTCGTGTCTGGGTTCCTAACACCCCATCGTCGCTCCCTGCTCCACCAAGACCGTCAAGCTACGCGTCAAGGCCACCAAACTCCTTCACTGCGGCTCCCAGGGGCTACAACCACAACTACCCTGGAGCGCCTGGCGGAGTCCCTGGCTATGTTGCTCCACGTCCACCTAGTGCTTGCTATACTTGTGGAAACACTGGGCATTAGCACTGGAATTGTCCAATGAACAACAAAGCTCTTCCACCACCACCTCCAAGACCCGCGGCAAGTTCTCCTATGGTTCGTGCACCTCCACCTCGGGCTCTCAACATCAACACTAAGCCTGGGTCTACGGTTGCTCGTGCCAACTGTGTCAACGCCGCTCAAGCTGAGCATGCACCTGGAGTTGTGATGGGTATGCTTCCTGTTAACTCAGTCCCTGCACGAGTTTTGTTTGATTCTGGTGCTTCACATTCTTTTGTTTCTCACAAGTTTGCGCATGAGCAAGATCTGGCTATGGTTCCTTTATTGCATCGTCTTGTGGTACAATCTCCTGGGTCAAACATGAGGGCTGCTCATATCAGCCATGGCAATCAAATTGAGATTGGTGGCTCTTCGTTTCCGGCTTCCTTAATTATTCTGGGCAATTCGGATATTGATGTTATCTTGGGCATGGATTGGTTAACAGCAAATGCAGTTGTGATTGATTGTGCTGAACGTTCGGTTTCTCTGAAAATTCCTGAAGGCCATATAGTCTATTCTCCAAGTCTGACTCCTACAATTCAGCTTTATTCTTTGGCGTCTCTGAATGATGATGCTATGGAAGGTATTCAGAGTGTTCCGGTGGTCTATGAGTTTCCAGATGTCTTTCCTGAAGAGTTACCAGGGATGCCTCCGGATCGTGAGGTTGAGTTTGTGATTGAACTTGAACCTGGTACCGCTCCTATCTCCAAGGGGCCTTATAAAATGGGGCCTGCCGAGTTGGCTGAACTCAAACGCCAGCTGGATGAACAAGAGAAGTTGGGTTTCATTCAGCACAATACTTCTTCTTGGGGTAGCCCAACCATCATTGTGAAGAAGCGAGACAAGACTGATAGACTTTGTGTTGACTATCGGGCACTCAATGCTAAAACCATCAAAAATAAATATCCCCTTCCGCGGATTAATGATCTCTTCGATCAGCTAGCTGGAGCTGTGGTATTCTCTAAGCTTGATTTGAGAAGTGGTTACCATCAAATCAAGATTCGCAAGGAAGATGTTCCCAAAACAGCTTTCACCACTCGCTATATGTATGAGTACACGGTCATGTCTTTCGGTCTCACCAACGCACCTGCCACCTTCTCGAGGCTTATGAACTCGGTTTTCATGGAGTATCTTGATAAGTTCGTTGTGGTCTATCTGGATGACATTCTAGTCTATTCTAAGTCGAAGGAAGAACATGAAGAACACCTTCGGTGTGTCGTAAACAAGCTTCGTGAGAATCGCCTGTATGCAAAGTTCTCCAAGTGTGAGTTTTGGCTGCCTCAAGTCACCTACCTTGGTCACGTCATCTCTGCCAAGGGCATTGCCGTCAACCCAGAAACTATTAAGACAATTATGGACTGGCTTCCACCCATAAATGTCAAAGAAGTCCGGAGTTTCCTTGGTTTGGCCAGTTACTGTCGTCGCTTCGTTCAAAATTTCTCGAAGATTGCGAAGCCTCTTACCGATCTGCTCAAGAAAGGCAAGAAATACCTTTGGACTCTTGCATGTCAAGCAAGCTTTGAAACACTCAAAGAGAAGCTCACTTCCACACTTTCTTAGTTCCTCCAGATACATCAAAGCCTTTCCAGATATTCTGTGATGCCTCATTGCAAGGATTAGGTGCGGTCCTTATGCAAGAAAAGCAAGTTGTTGCTTATGCCTCTCGACAGTTGAAGACGCATGAGATCAACTATCCTACACATGACCTTGAACTCGCAGCAGTTGTCTTTGCTTTGAAAGTATGGAGGCATTACTTGCTTGGCAATCGCTGTGAGATCTTTTCTGATCACAAGAGTCTGAAGTATATCTTCACACAGCCGGATCTCAACCTTCGTCAGAGGAGGTGGATTGAAACAATCAATGATTTCAATTTGACCATCAACTACACTCCGGGCAAAGCTAATGTCATGGCCGATGCTCTCAGCCGAAAAGCTTATGTCAACAATCTCATGGTGGAAGAACAACAGCCTCTCTTGTGCGAGGAATTCCGCAAGCTCAACCTTGAAATTATAGATCAAGGGTACCTCCTGAACCTTCTGGCAACACCGCTCTTGGAAGAAAAAGTTCGATCCATTCAACTTGGTGATCCTTACACTAAAAACATCATCTCCAACATTCAACTTCCAAAGTATGAGTCTTTCCACGTTGACGACCAAGGCACACTTTTCTTTGAACACCGGATGTTTGTTCCGAACTAGCCGAGTTTAAGAGAGCAAGTTCTCAAGGAGGCGCATGATTCCGCTCTTTCTATCCACCCTGGCAGCACTAAGATGTACATGGACTTGAAAACACAATATTGGTGGCCTGGTTTGAAACGATATTGTGCCAAGTATGTCTTAGAGTGTGATGTCTGTCGCAGAGTTAAAGCTGTCCATCAGAAACCTTCCGGTCTTCTACAGCCATTGAAGCCTTCGGAATGGAAATGGGAGAAAGTAGAGATGGACTTCATTACTGGTTTTCCAAGGTCACAAAAGGGCAACAATGCAATCTTTGTTGTCATCGACAAGCTTTCTAAAGTAGCTCACTTCTTTCCAGTCAAGGAAACAATTTCTGCAATTCAGTTGGCTGAGCTCTATATCAACAGAATTGTCTCTCTGTATGGAGTTCCTCTTGAGATCAGTTCAGACCGTGGAAGCTTCTTCACTTCCAACTTCTGGGCAAGTTTCCAAAATGCTTTGGGAACAGAATTGAACTTCTGTACAACTTACCACCCTCAGTCGCAAGGACAAGTTGAAAGGATCAATCAGATTCTGGAAGATATGCTCCGTGCTTGCGTTATCTCTTTCGGCATGAAGTGGGAAGAATGTCTTCCTTATGCTGAATTCTCTTACAACAACAGCTTCCAGAAAAGTCTAAAGATGGCACCATTTGAGGCTCTCTATGGTCGCAAATGCAGAACTCCGATTGGTTGGTCGGGCGCAGGTGAAATAATATTGTTTGGCCCCGACATTATAACTCAAGCGGAGGAGAAAGTTCACATCATTCTTGAAAACCTGAAGATTGCTCAAAGTTGCCAGAAGAGCAATTATGACAGAAAGCACATGGACATGGAGTATGTCCCTGGTGATCTTGTTTACCTTCGTGTCACTCCCATGAGAGGCACGCACCGCTTTGGTATCAAAGGAAAGCTGGCTCCTAGATACATCGGTCCTTTCAAAATTCGTGGAAGAAGAGGAGAAGTTGCTTATGCTCTTGAACTCCCTGAAAAACTCAAGGTCCATGATGTTTTCCATATCTCTCAACTCAAGAAGTGCTTCAAGGATCCCGGCAGGACCGTGGACCACGAACTCATCAATCTCCAAGAAGATCTGTCTTATCAAGGACACCCCATAAAAATTCTAGAAGTCGCAGAAAGAAGGACTCGCAACAAGTCCATCAAGTTCTGCAAGGTGAAGTGGTCGCACCATTCCGTTGACGAAGCCACTTGGGAACGTGAAGATGAGCTCCGTGCCAAGTATCCTACCCTCTTTGAGTCTTCTTCTTCTTCCTAGAATCTCGGGGCGAGATTCCTGTTTAGTGGGGGAGAGTTGTAGCATCCCAATTGTCTAACAATGGTAATGCTACTTGGTCTAGTAATATAATGGCTACTTCCTATATACAATTGTTGCATCATAATTATATCATGTTCATGTCATCATGCCACCTTGCATTTGAGCATCATATAAAACCCTTTTTCTTTGGTTCTTCTCTCATATGCATTATTAATTGTATTTGCCTCTTGATATTGTATTTGGTTATTGATATATTGTTTAATGCCCAAGTTGAGTTGGGGGCATATCTTTTATTCAACTCCATCACCTTTCTTTTCACCACCTTATAATTCCACCATCCTATTACCCATGGGCTTGTATTTTTCCTTTGATATTTATTCTAGCTCATGTGGGTGGGATGGATCAAATTGTATTTTCTTTAGTTTGGCTCTACTCCATATTTTGGGGATGCATGTAGATAATGCCATGTTGTATTAGTATAGTTTTCACAAAGTAACACATGGCATTTACTGCACATGCATGGGCCATGCAAGCACCACCACATTCTATTCTTTTGGATTTTACTTGGATCTTTGGGTGCTTTATCTCTTTTGAGCTTCTCTTCTCTCTCAAACTTTTCCACCTTGTTGGTTTGATCTTGCCATGTGCCCATCAAGCCTCTCTCACATGTGGAATGCCATGCATGATCATGTGAGGTATCTTCCTCACCTTTTCTCCTTTACACATGATCTTGCCACAGTAAAGAAAACTCTAAACCATTATTTTCTCTCTTCCACCTTCTCTCTCCTTAACCATCACCCAAACCCCAACCTTTTGCTTGCTCTTTATTTGTTCATGCTCAAACCCTAACCTAGCCTTTCCTCTTTTCCTCTCTACTCAGACCCTAACCACCCTAGCTCTAACCCTTCTCTAATCCGAGCCCCCTCCCTAGCTAGACCCGAGCTACCCCTCTTTCTATTCTTGGCAAGTACTCCACCAGCCATCGCATGCCCTCTTCCCTGGTCGCCTCCCTTCTTCCCTTAGCAAGACAACAAGAGAGAGGGAAGAGAGAGATCAACCGAGGCCCCTCTACTTTGCCAAAAAGTGCACCACCCCATGTGCCTCTCCCCTCTCTCTCTTATCACCCCAACCTCCCCAGCACATCTCAGGTCGAGACTTGGAGCCCCAAGCACCCCACCTTCCTCCCTCCTTCCCCCACCAGAAGGCCATAGCCACCACCTAGAAAAACCCTAGCCACTTTGGCCTAGTTCGAGATCTGCGCGCCCTGGTGCTCTCCAAGCCCAGCCAGGAGCACCGACGAGGTCATCTGCTTCCCCTTCTTCGCCTCGTACCAGCCCGGGACCAAAGCCTCGCCGGAACAAGCCTGGCGCCGCCATGAACCGGAGAAGACCGAGATCGTCGTCCACGAGCCTGGCGCAAGATCCCCACCACCTGCGCTCGTACGACCACGCCGGCGACCCTGCCTTAAGCCCCTGCATCCCCTAGACATGGTCCCCCTCTTCCTCCTGCGCCGTAGTTCCGCCGCACTCCGTTGGGCGCTCTGCGCGCCGCCGCGTGCCGTGCGCGGGCTGTCAGCAACAGCCCTGACACCTCTGTCCCCTCTGTTCCTCATCGAAGCCCGGCCAGCACAGCCACCCTCCGGAGATGCTCCCTGCATGAAAGATGTAGCTCGTTGTCCCCTCTACGTTTTTCATTTTGGGGTCGACGCGTTTCGTTCAATAGATGCGTCGCCACCGTCGACGGAAGACGGCCAGATCCGCCGCCGGCAGAACCTTTTCCGTCAGCGTGCAGCCACAGCCGATGCCCTTTTGCACTTAGCCCCCTGGCCTTTTTCCCGCCTGAACCCGCAGCCCCCGCAGCCCCACCTGTCATTCGCCGCCGTTTTATTTTGACGAGGCCCCTCGGTTTTCTAGAAAACACCACCGCGCAGCCCTGGACCGCCCACGTGTCACGTCCCTGCTGGGCGACGCGCGTGCGTGGCCCCGCTGACCCGACCTCACCTGTCGGCGGTTGCGGCTAAGGAAGGTCCTGGTGAGAAAAGTTTTCGGCGCGTCTTTTCTGCTCGTTCAGCGCTGGCCCACCCGTCAGTGGATGGGGCTGAACTCGCCTGAGTATAAAAAGTATTTTCCAACTTCTGTTTAAATAAAACATTTCCAGAAATTGTTTAAATTCAAATTCAAATCAGATTTTAAATAACTTTCAAATTATAAATCCAAACAATACATATAATATATGTTTTTAAATCAGAAAAATGTGAGGAATTCAAATATGCCATTTAAAATATTATTTAAGCACTTTAAAATTTCGAGGTGATTAAATTACAAATAAATGCCCTTTTCTTAATAAATTAATAACTTTAAATCTATAACTCCTAATTTGACAAATAATATGTCTAAATTGATCAGCGCGACGAGCCCGTTCTATATATGCATTCCTTGTTCTGAATTGAAGCATGCATCATGCCATATTTATAAATCAGAATTGTTTATGACAACAAAATTGGACCAAATAAATAATAAAATACTTTATTCTTGTATCCCACACCTCACCTTGCCATGTTACTTTAATGCCATGTAAATTGTGCATCATTCATCATGGCATGCTTGTTTGATTGTCGCATTTTAATTCCTATGATTGTGCACTTTATTTATGTTGGCCCTTGTTTGTTTGGTTCTTCTTTGAATAGACGCCCAGCAGGAGAATTACCAGGAATCACAGGAGTACTACCCAGATCCATCTCTCGCTTCAACTGGACTGCCAGGCAAGCACTACCACATGCTTGCATACATATAGTACCTATTGCTTCTATCTTATTCTTGCATCATTGAGTCGCGATTGCATTAAATTCAATCCCAAGTACTGCATAGCCTTTATTTTTAAACCCCACCGAAGCTTGTTCCTCCATCCCATGAGGCATTACTATAGGAGTTGTTTGAGCCATGCGAGTCGTAGAAAAGAATGTGTAGGGTATGTGAGTGTTTGATGAATAATGAGGTACCTAAACAACATAACCTGAGTAGTAATGGGATAACTAATGAAAGAGGCACCGGTGAGCAATATCTGCTATTTGGTTTTTCATGCTCACTTGTGTCCAGTAGGACCCCGAGTACTTGATTCCTGTTCCTTGACTATTCACACTATCCACATCCGGGAGGCCTTATGGACCCTCCTAAGCTAGAGCTTGATTCATTCTTATTTCTTGGGGCCACAATTAGTTTGGGGCTTTATTACTATCCTGTACTTATGCCATGTTACTGCTTTATTTAAGATTGTGCGAGGAGCACCTGTACTGTTTTGGATCGTGACACGTTTTTGCTATATCGACAAGCCCAGTCACATTTTCAGGTTCCCAGTCGTTTACCGCCGTCCACACAAACCTTGAGTCCGCCTCGGAGTCAGCTAGCTTCGTCGCGGGTAGCTTAATGGGGTGGCCCCCTGAAATATTTCTGAATCCTGTGATTTGTCGTTAATGCCTCGTTGGGTTTTGAGTTGGTTTTTTCCGAGGTTGATCGAGTGTGTGTTGCTATTCGTGCACCCCTGCAGGGTAAATCTTTCTGAAATCCGTGTCCGCGGTTATGGACGACTTGGAGCACGGTTTCTCGATCATAAACAAGTCTAACTAAAGTACCGCTTCTAAATTGACTAAGTACCCGACTAGTAAATAGTGCAACACTCATGGAATGGTTAATAAAATTGCCAACGGATGGGGGTTGTTCGTCCGCTTCCTCGTTGGTAAGCGAGGAGGAGGATGAATCTGTTAATTATACTGTTATAACTGTTGTTCTTAATTCACGGACATCCGTCTATATTTGGTTAGGCAGATGGTTAGCTAGTATCTATAGACTTGTTAGATATTATCTTTTGCTGCAATTGCGTCACCCCAGGTTGTGTCCCCTTTAGTGGCATAAAGACTTGCTGAGTACCCCTAGGGTCTCACACGATAAATTATTTGATTCAGATGAACAGGTGTACCCGCAAGATGGATACTGGGTTGTTGGAGACATATGATGTTGGCAACGATCACCCGGTGTAGAGATTCCGGGAACGGGGATCCGTGAGATCTGTGGGTGGGATGTGTTTATTTATGTGGCATCTTATGCTGATTTGCTTCTTATCCGTACTCGGATCTTGTTTTCCGCTTCCGCCTGATACTCTGATGTTTGTTGTATGAGGAGCTATCCTAAAATATTATCTCTACCTAGGATATTTGAATCTTGTCGTATGGCGTTGCAATATTTCTATTTCTTTTAGATGGAATGGCTCTGAGGACTGTTGTATGTGGCTTGCATACATACTCACTTGTGTATGTAGTTGATCCCTTCGCCTGCCGATTATGCCGCTCGTTCTTGTCCCGATGTTCTGAAAGTGGTTAGGACGGCCGAAAGATCTACCGTGAGTGGCCCCGGGCCCCACCGTACTATTTTAACCACTTTCGCTCATCCAGGCATGCAACTAAGAGCGTAATTCACCGAGGTAGTTACATAGCTTGACCTCAATGTTGCTCACTTAGGATAGATGAGTGGAACACCCACTCCAAAGTAGTTGGCCTTCAAAGCTCACGTACCTTTATTGCTACCTGATTAACAAAGTGTTGGTACATAGCTTCCTCATTTCCTTCACTTACCAGAATCTAAATTTTGATCCTTTTTACAAGATCTTCAATGGTGTAACTTGATGAAGGAGCATTACTATAATCAAGCTCTTTAGGCTCCTCTCTTTGGATCCTCATCATTTTGAGGTCTTCAATAGGATTGGGCTCAGCTTTACCTACAAATTTAGCTAGAATGAGAGTTTGACTCTCGGTTATCTTACCTAGCTGTGCCTCAATAATCCTTGTTCTTTCTTGGAGGGCCTGGAAATTATTCCTCAAACTTACAGCTTGGTTAGATAATTTACGAAGCATAGCATCATGGTTCTCCGTTATTTTAACAAGAATATTGGTTTGTTCATTTTGTGAGTCTATAAAAGATTTAAGTGTTTCTTGGAGACTACCATTACTAGTTCCCATATTATTATTAGAGTCACCTACAGGATTAGAATAATGTTTCTAAAAATTAGGATTGTAATTCTTCTTCCAAGCAGGGTTATAATCATTACGAGCTATGAAGTCTATTTCTTCAATATTTGATTCTATGATAGCTCTTACCTGGGTTTTCTTACCTTTTACGGCTAATATGAGCTCATCCAACTTAGCATTGAGTTCTTCATTTTTTTGTGGTGAGACGGAGTTCACCTTATTCATGTTTGATATTTCCACATGCCATTTGGCATGGTTGTATTGCATATTGTATAGCAGCTGCTTTGCTTCGGAAATATGTTTACCCATAAATATTCCTTCGGCCGCAATATCAAGCATAGACTTAGACACAGGATTAAGAGCATTATAAAATAAATGGAGGATTGACCAATCTTCCATCCCATGGCTGGGATAGTTTCTTAAGCATTCTTTCATCCTCTCCCATGCAAGCGCTAATGGCTGATACATTGCTAACGTATCTATAATTTTTGATGTTCCATGCTTGTTTTATATCTACTTTTTTATGTTTTGTCCACACTTTGGAGTACTTTTACACATTTTCTAGAACTAACCTATTAACAAGATGCCATAGTGCTAGTTGCCTGTTTTCTTCTGTTTTTGGTTCCAGAAAAGCCAGAAAATGAATATTCTCAGAATTGGACCGGACAAAAGCCAAAGTCGATATTTTACTAGAAGACTCATGGAGCCAGAAGACGAGACAGAGAGGGGCCAGGGGATGACCACACCATGTGGTGGTGCGGGTCCCCCTGGCCGCGCCACCAGGTGGTGTGGGCCCCTGGTCCACCCTCTGACATCGCCATTTCGCCTATAAGAAGCCTCCGATGCAGAAACCCTAAATAATCCAGCCACCAGATCAAAATTCCACGAAAAGTTCTGTTGCCCCGCCACCACCGAGAAGGAGATTCGGGGGATAGAAGTCTCTGTTCCGGCACCCTGTCAAGACGGGGAAGTGCCCCCGGATCGATCTCCATCGATCTCCACCACCATCTCCATCGCCGTTGCTGATTCCCATGATGATGATCGAGTAGTTCTTCCTCGAGGCTAAGGGTTCTACCGGTAGCTATGTGTTCATCTCTCTCTCTATGCATGATCATATTGTGATCATGAGCTTTGTAATCAAGTAGATCTACCTTGCTACTCAAGTGCTTTAATAGATCTCTGGCTCTCCCCATGTGTGTGAAAGTGACATCGTGCAGACCATGGTGGCACTTAGGCTAGAGATTACAAATACTTTTTATGAGTTATATTTGGAGTTGGATGTCTCTATAAAATTTTGGTGTTTGTTGGAACCATCTAGCACTCAAGGTGACAGTGTGGGGTTACCTAGATGGGGACAACGAACTTTGAGGAGTGCTGTTATAGCCCTACCATGGATTAGAGTGTCCAACCGGAGAATAGTTCAGAGTAGTATCATAAAGAGAAGATATTTATATGAGAGTGTTCACTAGTGAAAGTATGATCCCTAGGCCTTGTTTCTAAGCAGAAACACCGTTTGTAACTAGATCTAGTATATGTTTGCTTGCTTCCATCTTTATTTCAGATTGCCTTTAGTCTCTTCCTACCCGCCAAGCTCTTTTGTGGCACCGTTACCACTTATAATTATCCATACGACTTGTATTTCACTATCTCTTCACCGAACTAGTGCACCTATACACCTGACAAGTGTATTGGGTGTGTTGGGGACACAAGAGATCTTGTATCTTGATTGCAAGGGTGCTTCAGAGGGATACCTTTGACAACTTCCTCCCTGAGTTCGATAAACCTTGAGTAATCCACTTAAGGGAAACTTGCTGCTGTTCTACAAACCTCTGCACTTGGAGGCCCAACAACTGTCTACAGGAATAGAAGTGTGTAGACATGAAGCTATTTTATAGCGCCGTTGCCGAGGAGGTAAGGTAAAAGGTACTCACACCTCTGGCTACTAAGCTATCTTCTAGTGCGGTTGCTGGTGTGTGAGTGCTCGAACTTATTTCCATCAGATTCTGCAATTATATCTTTTTGTTTCTTGTTTTTATTTTCACTAGTTAGGCTTAATGGAAAACAACAACAAAATTAGAGAGATTTATAGTATTTATCTTGAGTTAGGGCATGAAGTGTTTGAAGAGAAAATTAAAAAACCTATGGAACTTCATTTGCATGCTAATAGCAATGTTATTAGTATGAATTCTTTGAACACCATTATTGCTAATGCTATGGAAAAGTCTAATCTTGGGGAAGCTGGTTTTGATGAGGATGATATTTTTAGTCCCCCAAGCATGGAGGAGAAAATTTACTTTGATGATACTATGCCTCCAATAATGATGATTACAATGATGAGTATGATATTTTCAGTCCACCTACTATTGAGGAGAAAATTAATTATGATTACAATGTGCCTCTTATATTTGATGATTATGGTGATGAGAATAATAATGATAGCTATTTTGTTTAATTTGCTCCCACTACAATTAATAAGAATGACTATGCTCATAGGGAGAGTAATAATGATTATATGCAGGTGGCTCATGATAAGAATGTTTTATGTGATAGTTATATTGTTAATTTTATTCATGATGCTACAAAAAGTTATTATGGGTGAGGGAAACATGGTTTTATGCATCTCAATAATATTAGGTTTCCCCTCTTTATGTTGAAAGTCTTGAAGTTGCACTTGTTTTGCTGTCCTATGCTTGTTGCTTTGTGCTTTAGTGACTTGTTTCTTTACAAGATTCCTATGCATAGGAAGTGGGTGATGACCCACAAGTATAGGGGGTGTATCATAGTATTTTCGATAAGTAAGAGTGTCGAACCCAACGAGGAGCAGAAGGTGCTGACGAGTGGCTAGGAGCAGGAATTCTGTGTAAATACTTAGCAAATGGATTTTTAGGGGTTTTTGATAATGCGGGTAAATCAAGTACGAGTAAATAAAAGACAATAAGAATGAATGCAGCAAGTGGCCCAATCCTTTATTCAGCAAAGGACAAGCCGGTTGTATTACTTAAGATGACCAAACATTCTTGAGGACACATGGGAATTCCGTCAAGTGCTTTCGCTTCATATAGTTGATTAATCTTCTTTAGGTTGCTAAGTGTTGTGTGGGTGAACCTGTGCTAATGTACCGACCTTCCTAGGACTAATACATACTTGTGATTATACCCCTTGCAAGCATCCGCAAGTACAAGAAAGTAATTAAGGTAGAAACCTAACCACAAGTTTAAACTCTAAGACCCTGACGTCCCTTGTGCAATGGTTTCCTAACTAGGGTTAAGTTTCTGTCACCCCGGCATCCCCTACGATTAGTAGCCAAATACATAATACATTCCCCTAGGCCCATATAGGTGAAGTGTCATATAGTCGACGTTCACATGACACCACTAGAAGAAGTACACCACAACTTAAATATCAAACTATTAAATCTTTCTCAACACAATTCCACTACTAACAACATGACTTCTCCCATGTCCTCAAGAACAAGATGAACCACTCACAAGACATCATATGAATCATGATCAGAGATGAAATAATGATGTATAAAAATCTAAACATAAACGACAATTCAATGGTTCACTCAATAGCATCAACTACAAGGAGTAATCAACACCGGGAAAGTTTCCCCTAAGAACTATGCAAGATTCAACCCAATTGTTACAGCGATATGAAGGTGGTGATGATGGTGCTGATGGAGATGATGGTGGTGATGATGATGATCCCGATGAAGTCCAGCTTGATGGTGGTTTTGATGGCGACGATCTCCCCTCTCCGGGAAGGAATTCCCGTGGCAGAATTCTGTCTACCGGAGAGATCTTTCTCTCTTGGTGTTTTCCGCCCCGTAGAGGCGGCGGAATCTTTCTGTGGTCGCTCCTTGAGTCTTAGGGTTTTGGGAGGATAATATACGCCAGAGGGGAGAGCCAGGGGTGGACCAGGGCAGCCACACCACCTGGTGGCGCGACCTAGGGTGGCCCGCGCCAGGGGTGGTGTGGGCCCCCTGTGGCCCATCTCCACTCCTCCTTCTGGCTTTATTTGTCTTCTGGAAAAATTGGATTTTCCATGTATTTTCCGGATTTTCTGATCTTCGCAAATTTTGCCTCCAAACAGCACATTTTCCATCAAAATCCTGACTACAGCGGTCGATGCTCCAAAAGTCATCAACCATGCAAAAACAGATGAAATAACATAAGTATCATCTCTTAATATGAAATATATCAATGAATAACAGTAAATTATGATATAGAATTGTGATGCAAAATGGATGTATCAGTGGGTTAGACTTAAATGTGTTTGGAATTTGCTTCTTGATGCTCTCTTTTACTTCAATTCATATTTCCTATGTGAGCATCTTCTCAAACTATCATGCCTAACTTAAAGGCGTTAAAGAAAGTACTTATTGGGAGATAACCCAAAAGTATTAGTTAAGTATTGGAAGTTATTACTTCTCTTATAACCTCTCCTTATCCTTTTTGTGTGGTTTTTGTGCCAAGAATAAACTCTAATGAGAGAGAAGTAAGACTTGGGAAAGCTGTTGTCCCGAAACAGATTTTTGTGCTTCGCTGTAAAAATTCGTGAAAATTCTTGGTACATCGGATTGAGCTGTAATTATTTGTGCTTATGCCCCAGGTTGTTATCGAACTTTCGTTCGTTCAACACTTTTTGATTTGAGCAACAAAAGGTCTTTGAAAAAAATCCGTTTTTACCTGTTGGTCTGTTTTGATAGATTTCTGCCATTATTTGCATTTGCCTCTTTATCGATTTCTTTTTGAGTTGTTTTTGGTGAATTGAGCTTTTTGAGGGAATTGCTACAGTATCTTGTGTTTTTAATGAAAGTTTTGCTGTTTTAAAACTAATCCCCAAAGGTTTATTATCTTTTGAATGCACTGATGTTGCGAATGAAGATTGTGTGAAGTTTTGTATGAAGGAAATTTTCAGGTGTAGGGAAAGAATGATGTAATGAGATGAAGGATGGACAAAATCTCAAGCTTGGGGATGCCACCCGTGTCACCCCAAGAAATATCCAAGAAGTACAAGCGTCAAAGCTTGGGGATGCCCAAGGCATCCCCTTCTTCATCAATAAAAATCTCAAGTTTCTTCTAAACACTTCATTTTTGTTGTTTCATGCACAGTTGTGTTGTTCTTGGAGCGTCTTCGTTTTTGTTTTTGGTTTTAGTTTGCTTAGTTTGCTAGTTTGCTTGAATAAATTGGTTGGACCCCCTCATTCATACATTAGTTTTCAAATAAGTTGGTTTGGATTGGAAAAGAGTAGGAAAAGTTCATGCTTAAGTGGTAAAAAGGAGCTTGTTTTTGTCTGTGGCCTATGCTTTGTCATGTCATGCTTGATATTTTTTTGGCTTTATGCTTAGTGATTTTTGCTGTAGCATGACATGTTATAAGCAATTGAGATTGCTTAATGTTCCTTGAAAGAATCATGCGTTGTTTTAGCATATTAAAAGCATATTATTGTGTTGTTCTCCTTTGATGCTTTATTTGGGTTGACTTGGCTCATGCTCACACCATGTTAAGACTATTCCAAGTCACCATAGCCTCTATGATACTTTAGTTTTAGACTTGTAATATCACTTTATGCTTTAATTAATGATGTTTTGTCGCTTTGCATGATTATGGCCATTATTGCTCTCTTAGTTGGTCGCTCCCAGTCTTTTGCTACCCTCCATACCAAGTATGAGTTCCACTCATGCATCCAACTCCAAATAAAACCAAGTTATTCCAAAGAGTCCACCATACCTACCTATTAGCATTTTCTATTCCAAGTATATTCATGTTTTTATCTACCTTCTGAATTAAACTTGTTATATGAAAATTAGTGATTAAAGCTCTCACGAACTTGATGGCACACTTTACTTTTCTTGCCCCTAATAAACTTGAACTATTGTGTCATCTATGTTGTATATGCTTGCACTTATACGTTGGGGATTAGCAGAACCATGATGTCATGGTGAACGCTTTCAACATTGCACTTGTACATTGTACCCAGTTGATATCATGCTCTTTTGTTTATGGATGTAGTCAGTGTGAAATGAAAGGGGAGCTTGTAGGTCCATAGAGTTATGTATGTGTGTTAGAGAAACGCCTGGGCGGCTGGTCTAATCCATGCCTAATCACGGTGGAAACCTGCAGCGTAACCATAATGAGCAATCTATGAAGCATTCTTCTTATAAAAAAGAGATAAAGATTGAGAAAAAGAAAAAAAAGATGAGAAAAGAGGAAAGAGAGAGAAAAGCACCATTTTCCCATAGTAAATAAGAAGATTGCTGTGATGCTCATTGTATGCTTGCCTTGTCATTTTGATATGGGGATTCTTCCGTATCATCGGGCAAGAGGTACCCCGTTGGCAGTTCTCTATGATACACATGTACTCACTATGACAAGAACTTACCGGTAACTAAACTTGAGTAGCATGAGGAGCGGCCCTCGTATTCAAGGGACATGAGATTGCCAACTTATACTTTGTCAAGCATATACTTCATAGTTTTTTCACTTTAACCTTAATCACTTCAAGATGCTTATGATAGGGGCAATGAGAGCTGAAAGCTAATAAGTACCATAATTTTTGGAAGCTCTTTATGAAACTTGAATCCCTGCTTCCTTCTATGAAGGCCTTTCTTTTAATTTTATGTTGAGTCTCCATCTTCTATCTTTATGCACCTATTAAGAGAGCATAGTGATCATTCTTAGTTTAATGTGCATTGTCCCAAAACTTGTTGATTGATGCATAACTTTGATATTGCTTGTTCTTAAACTATTTGTATCTAGTCACCCTTATGAACTTTGAAGGTGTCCTATGCATTTATGTTTTGCTACTCCATGAGGGACAAGCTGAATGCTATTCTCATTATGTTTTCTATATGTGAAACAAACAAACATCTTTCAAAGCATTGTTATTCATGAATCTTTTTTTTGTACCTTTTCATGTTACAACATAGTTGCTATGTATTATTGTTAGAACTATATCTTGCATGCTATGTTAAAGTACTATGATCCCAGCTATCAATGTTATAAATACCTTGATCAAGATTGTGATGGTGCATGTCACCTCAAAAATTATTCTTTCTTTTTATCACTTACCTACTCGAGGATGAGCAGGAGTTAAGCTTGGGGATATTGATACGTTGCTAATGTATCTATAATTTTTTATGTTCCATGCTTGTTTTATATCTACTTTCTTATGTTTTGTCCACACTTTGGATTTACACATTTTCTGGAACTAACCTATTAACAAGATGCCATAGTGCCAGTTGCCTGTTTTCTTCTGTTTTGGTTCCAGAAAAGCCAGAAAATGAATATTCTCAGAATTGGACCGGACAAAAGCCAAAGTCTACCAGAAGACTCACGGAGCCAAAAGACGAGACGGAGAGGGGCCCGGGGCAGGCCACACCATGTGGTGGCGCGGGTCCCCTGGTCGCGCCACCAGGTGGTGTGGGCCCCTGGTCCACCCTCTGACATCACCCTTTTGCCTATAAGAAGCCTCCGATGCAGAAACCCTAAATAATCCAGCCACCAGATCAGAATTCCATGAAAAGTTCCGCAGTGCTGCCGCCACCGAGAAGGAGATTCGGGGGACAGGAGTCTTTGTTCTGTCACCCTGTCGGGACGGGGAAGTGCCCCCGGATCCATATCCATCGATCTCCACCACCATCTCCATCGCCATTGCTGATTCCCATGATGATGAGGGAGTAGTTCTTCCTCGAGGCTAAGGGTTCTACCTGTAGCTATGTGTTCATCTCTCTCTATGCATGATCATGAGCTTTGTAATAAAGTAGATCTACCTTGCTACTCAAGTGCTTTAATAGATCTCTGGCTCTCCCCATGTGTGTGAAAGTGACAGCGTGCACACCATGGTGGCACTTAGGCTAGAGATTACAAATACTTGTTATGAGTTATATTTGGAGTTGGATGTCTCTATAAAATTCTGGTGTTTGTTGGAACCATCTAGCACTCAAGGTGACAGTGTGGGGTTACCTAGATGGGGACAGCGAACTTTGAGGAGTGCTGTTATAGCCCTACCATGGATTAGAGTGTCCAACCGGAGAGTAGTATCATAAAGAGAAGATATTTATATGAGAGTGTTCACTAGTGAAAGTATGATCCCTAGGCCTTGTTTCTAAGCATTGAAACACCGTTTGCAATTAGATCTGTTACATGTTTGCTTGCTTCCATCTTTATTTCAGATTGCCTTTAGTCTCTTCCTACCCATCAAGCTATTTTCTGGCACCGTTACCACTTATAATTATCCATACCACTTGTAGTTCACTATCTCTTCGCCGAACTAGTGCACCTATACACCTGACTAGTGTATTGGATGTGTTGGGGACACAAGAGACTTCTTGTATCTTGATTGTAGGGTTGCTTGAGAGGGATACCTTTGACCACTTCCTCCTTGAGTTCGATAAACCTTGGGTAATCCACTTAAGGGAAACTTGTTGTTGTTCTACAAACCTCTGCACTTGGAGGCCCAACAACTGTCTGCAAGAATAGAAGTGCGTAGACATCAATGGCTCACGCTCTTCCTGTCTAAAACTAGTAATATTAGATCTTAGTTGCATAGTCTTGGCAGGTGGGAAAAATTTGGTCATAAATAAAGAAGTACATCCCACCCATGATGTAATAGTATTTTTGGCAAAGCTAGCAACCATTATTTTACTCTTCCTCTAAGAGAGAAAGGAAATAAATGCAATTTGACCACATCGGGGTCAACATCTTTTATGTGCATCATATCACATATTTTAGTGAAAGTATTCAAGTGCATACTTGCGTCCTAAACAACAGAGCCTCCAAATTGATTTTGTTCAACCAAACTTAAATAATGGGGCTTAATTTCATAGTCATCAGCAACAATTGCTGGCTGAGTAGTAGGAGTACGTAAATAATCATTATTGGGAGTAGCAAACTCCCCAAGCTTCTTTTCAGCCATAGTTCCTATGTTTTTGGGTTTTCTTAAATAAAGACTTATAATAGTAAAAACAAGAATTTAAAGACTAACTAATTTTTTTGGTTTTTCAAATAAAGACTGAAAGCAAACTAAAAATTAAAAACAAGAATTAAAACTAGCAAGGTTCCTACTAACCTCACCAGGGTAGCTATTTCTTCCCCAGCAACAGCGCCAAAAAAGGGTTGATACCTTCGATCCGGATTACGGATGTAGTATAGCTTCTTCTTCCCTAGTAGACCTAGGTTTGTCGAATCCTCGGGCAGCAAATGCGTAGTGAAGTTACTTTAACGGAGCTTCGAGAGTTTTAGAATTCCTTTTGTGTTTTTAGCGGACCAAGGGTTTGCGTCTTTTTGTTGTTGTCGATGATGGAGAGAGAGGGCCTAGGGCGTTCAGTTTCACCTGTAGCTTTGCAAAACATTTGATGTGAATAAAAGATAGAAATAAAGTATGCATGTAATTGTTAGCGCAAGCTAAATTATATGTGGGCAGTGCATCCATAATTGCTATTGCCTCTGCAACCGCTTATAGCAATAACCTACTAGTCTCATCCATAGAATAAAGAGAACTAATGATATGCATAGTAATGTCACTGTTAATCCCAAGTAAATCCCTCACATATAACCGTACTACCCCTTCTGTCACTCGAGTTCCCAACCTGCAGATTAGTCATTACTCATACTCCCTATACCTGGCTCATCCTCGGGGTCTTGGGTACCTGACAAGTCCTTAGATTGAGGAAAGAGAGGATACAATATTCATCATGTCATACAAACTAATACATGATCCCATCTATGATAAATAAAATGCACAAAAAGCTACATGGCTAGGCCGAAGCCCTTAGCCCAAGGAGAATTACTCACACATAGAGATGAGATCAAAGATCATAAACATGGTAGCGAAAATCATGAGATTGATAGCAAATAGTCTTACAATGTTACCAATCAAAGAAGAGATCTACTATTATAAGTGGTGGAATATGGCTATGGTGGTGGAGAGATTAGTTCTAAGTCTATTGCTCTGGCGGCTCATCGGTGTTGTGGATGGAGATCTGGAGGTGGCTGATGGTTTTCTACAAGCGCCTGTTTCTCGTCGCCCAAGGCTTCTTTATATAGGGGTCCCTTCACGAAAGTTGTTCTATTTGACCTAGCGGCGTTGATGGAAACTATACGTCTGGAACTATATGGCCAGAATTTTGTTCCGGTCGTATAGTTGGTCATTAAAGCGTCTGCCTCCGACCCACGACTCCTGGTTTCTTCTAGTTGTTGGAAATCTCATATCTTTGACTTTAATGTTGTGATTTCCATCATCAAATGTCATTATCTGCGCAAGAAAAAATAGAAAGAAAGGATTGCATACCCCTTTGATTATTAGGCATTAGTGGCAGGGTTTAGAGAGATATTTCATCAAAAATATGAATAATATCTAGTTTAAATATGGACGTGGATGGCTATATTTCAGAGCCATCAGGGTGCTTGTCCTAGAGAAATATGAGGATGGGTGACCGACCAGAAAGTGTGTACCGGGTGTGCACGAGTGAGGACAAAGTGTGCAGAAAAGACTAGTGTTGGTCTATGGGGCTAGTCTAGAGATCCTATTAAGCTGCCATGAGTGACAGCCCGGACACGGAGAGTCCGGGGTATTACAAGTGGTATTAGAGCCAATCCTCACAGTTACATGGGTCAGTGGCGGACATGTGGAGCATGACGCATGTGGCCCAGAGTGGACACGACATGTCACATGTGTCGACACTGGACGCACAGATGTGTGCCAAGAGGAGACGTTCCTAGCTTGTGGTTGATCGACGAGGGCGTCGATCTTCTAAGGGTGGGTGTATATGAGACCCTAACACATGGCTTAATAGGATTGATAGGATCCCCATATCAACAAGTTGCAACTTCTTTCCGAAAGCTCATCTAAAAAGAACTCTGCGGTTAAGCGTGCTTGTCCTAGAGCAATTTGAGGATGGGTGACCAACCGAGAAGTGGGTATCGAGTGCGCACGAGTGAGGACAATGTAACATCCCAATTTCAGCAACCCTGATTAGTTGTCCAGAATGCAAAAATCAGGGGAACAAAAACTTTTTCTTGTTCATTGGTGCAGTGTTTGCTTGTTGTTTGGATATGCTTATGCATATGAATGTGTATTAGATGATATACTCCTTACCTTAACACCAGTTGACAAAAGCTACTTCCCAAAACAGTCTTGGCTTGATTCCCATATTCTCAAATGTTCTGGCATTTCAAAACCTGAGCCAAGAAGCCTTTGCAAACCAACTATTTTAGTAGCTTCTATTGACAAAACTATGGAGAGTTATATAATATAATCTCCTTATGTTTTCAAGACAGTACCTTCAACTACTCTTACCTCTAGGATCTCCCAAAACCTTTTTGTAAGATTTTGAATTCTACTATTGGTAGAGATACCAAGGACCTTACCTTGTTCAAACTCCAACCTATTTCAAAATACCCATCCTTACCTCAAGCTAAGCTTGGTGGTAACCCCAGTAGTAGTTGATTTGTTTGTAAGATGAGTTGCCTAGATCTAATGTTTGAATTGTCTGCTTAGGAGATAGTATGAGGTAATCTAGGAGCTCATAACTAGGATCAAGATGTTTCCAAATCCTCCCACCATAAGCAAGAATACAATCTGGATCTGATCCCTAGCTACTAAGTGATCATCCAAAACTCTTAACCATATCAATTCTGAAGTGATCCCTTCTAGAATCTTCCAAGTCAATGAAGACCAATATCAAGCATGGATCCCTTATAATCAATATACACTTCAAGATCATCCACTTTAGGATGCTTTGGTACCTTGCAACCCACCAAAATCATCGCCACCCACATTCTAGTAAAAAAACCCTAATTCTGCCAAATTTGGCCAAGTCTGGAAAACTATTTCCAACATCACCTTTTTGAATGCCTCCCTTTCTCAATCCTTGTGCATTTTTGAAAATGCATCTGAACCATATTGTTAACCATCCTAAGTAATACCAATTCCCACTATTGCCCTTGGTTAGAGCATCCTCCAACCCACTTGTTCTTGATGGTTTTGTAGGCAAGAAAATAACTATTCCTGCAAATCTAGTCAACATGCCTACTTTGATAGAAGCTCACACCACCATCCAACCTTCTATGGACCAACTCTTGGCATGGTTGCGTTCTACTCATATAGGTATATCAATATATACTTCACTTGTTCCAAGTGGATCTTTGTGCTTCTTAAACCCAAAAGGTTTTGAAGGCTAGTTAATAATCTGCTTTGGCAGACTTATTTTATTCAAAGTTTGAAAGCCTGTCTTGGTGAGCTCGAGCAAGATCAAGCTCAAACCCCTACACCATTTCAATATACATCACTTGGTATATCCATCCATATATCCCATGCCCCAAGGGGAGCCCTGAGCTCCAAGATCCAGCAAGGTTTTGATGGCATGAAAACAATCTTACCCAAGATCCTTAAATCTCTAGTTTTCACCAAAATCAACTTGGATTCTCCATTCCCAAGGTTGCAGCTGCTTGTTACACCTTGTCTACATCCTCTACATTGATCATCAAGATTTATCAAATATTACCCATAATTATTTTGGCTCCAAATCTATTTAATCTCTTTAATAGTCAAAATCTCCAAAACTCCTCTCACAAAGGAAAGTTTGGTTTTTACCAAAACACTTCCCCAACTTCTTGCCCAATTGAGATCCATATATCATACCCTATCTCCCCACTTCAAAAATTAATATTTTTTAAGAGCTTTATTATTTCTTTTAGCCTATTTTCTAAAATAGCTGAAATGGAATAATAAATGTTTTAGATACTTTTTAAGCCCCAATAAATCTTGGGAAAATTCCCCTAAGTGTGCATTCACATTTGGGACCCTCTCACCACAAAAACCAACCTTAAAATCAAATGTAAAAATATCAAATGATCTTCTAGAAACTACTTCTACACTTTCTAAATAAATGATCTAAAGTGGACTTAAAATCCTCTAAAAAAATATCAAATAATTTCTGGAGTTGTATATAGACCATATCCATCTACCAGTACCATATTCCCACCTGTCCCAATGCAAATTATCAAAGCTCCTTCATAAACATAAAATTTACCAAATATGGCAAACTAGGAAACTATTGATCTAGACCAAAATAAAGTCATCACCAAGGCTCTCAATCACTCACCCTAGCACCACCACACCCCTCTGGTCAGCGCCACTATAGCATGGTACTGTAGCCCACCCCCTCCACTTGTCATTTACCCCTTGGAAGAGTAGAGAGATTAGAGATAAGCCACTTGTGGCCAACCAACAGCAGCACCACCTCCCCTCTCTGTCCCTGCCGACCAAATGACTCACACCACCCCTCCACCGCCATCCCTGACCAATTCCAAGCCAGCTCCACCCCTCCTCCATGTCCAAAATGGACATCTCCCCTAATGAGATCCCTACTCATCTTAAATAGGCCAGAGGCCACCTCACAGCCACACTCCTGGCTCATTTGCCCCTATCCCCTCACTCCCCTCCCCTGTACTCTACTCCGTCTCCCCTACTCTGAGCTGCTCTGGCCTTCCCCCATCTACCAAGCAAGCCCCTCTCCTACTACCTCTCCCCCTCTGCATGTTCGCTCCTAGGACCCCCATGTCCCCCTGCATCTAACCCTACCCCCTGTTTTGCCCAGGACCCTCTCTACCGTCACCGCCGTCGAGCTCCGACGAGACCGCTCTCGGGCTCCTCGCACGAGCTAGATCCCGGCGCGGAAACCCATCGTGCCGCCCCTCTCCTAGACCGTCGCGTCGCTCCGCGTCGCCCTGCACTCCCCATGTCGCTGGAGACGGCCCCAGGTGAGATCCCCGAGCTCCTCCGCCGTCCCCTAGGGTTCCATCGGGTGCCTCCTGCTGCAGGAAAGACGACGCCTAGGGGTCGTCGATCTTCACTTGATCGAGTTGCCCCTGTCGCTCTATACCGTTTCGCCGCCCCCGGGCGACTGACTGGCAGGCCCTTCCCGTCAGGTTCGAACCACGTGGCGCACGTGCTCCTGGCGTGGTGCTGGGCCGAGTCGGCGCCTCACGCCCAGTACCCCTCAGATCCGGCCCGATCTGCTCCTCTCTGTTTTTCTTTTTCTTAATATGTTTTCTAGAACTGTTTTTGACCTACTAGATTAATTACCAAACAAAATGACAAACTCCCTTTTCTGCCTGGATAAAAAATTTCCTACATACATAAATGTTCTATCTAACATGTAGAACCAAAATCCTAGACTAATATTATCTCCAATTTGTGTAGAAATTAAAATGCCAGCCCCTATCCATTTCACTAAATAAAATCCTATGTGATCTTCACATATCCTTTTTGAGTAAAACCAACTTCCCTTGGTAGCTATTGAATGTACCCATCTCTGGACCTCTGTCTCATGCCAAGGTGAACAGTACGTTAGCTTGAGTGAAAATAACAAAAACAATTCATTTATGAATTTAGAAAATTCCCTACACCAAACCATGGGTCCAATTGACCCAAGTCCAATTACCCTGGATGTTTTACATCACTACCTATCCAAATCCAGGAGGTCCTGATTTATTGAGCCTTGGATGTTTTTCTGTGAATTAAACTATTCTGTGCATGGTTTATTCACCTCTAAATTCACTACAGTAGTTATACAGCTCCAAAAAGGTTGATTCCAATTTCTACAGAAAGGTATTCAAAGTACCTACCCATTTCCATTGGAATCAAATCAAAATCTTCTATATATTTAATCTGGTTAAAAAGACAAGTTGTCTATAGAATTGCCCTTGGGAATTTCCTGAGGGTATTCTGGTAATTATTTAGACTTGATTCCAACTCTCGCTGAACCAGTACCTCAAGGCCCACATAGCCATCCAAGGAAATAATGTTTGGATATCAAGAACTTTTCTGGTGAATTATTTCCTAAAACTAAAGTCTTATTCACTATAATAATCACTATAAATCTTTGGTAAGTTTCTAGACTATAAATCCTAAGGGATTTTCATCCCCTTCTCCAAGGCCATCTCAACCTCCTAAACCCAATCCCCTCTAAAACTACTGAACCTTAGTTGGAGTTTATTCATTTGCTTGTTTGCTGAATGGTATGGGTGATTGTATGCCTTGTGTTGATTGTCGCCTTGTTTGTTTGCATGTGCTGTCTGGACGACGATAATTGCGGTGGAATCGGAGAGCAGGAGAAGTGGTAATTATTATTGGTACTATTGGGTATTCTAAGAAGAAGTCCAAGGACATATATTGCCATATTGCTGATCATCAGGCAAGCCACCTTCTTGCTCATAAGCCTCGTCCTATTGTTTACTTATGCATGTTTTACTTACTGTTTTATGAAAACTGCATCGTTTACTATATGTTGATGTATATATGGTAGTGGTTTGGCTCCTCCAAACTATTACACTTCTGTACTATTAAGTACAACCCCCTTGGTGATACCTACTTGTCCCTAGTAGAATAGATGGTGCATATCCACCATACCCCTTTGGAGACCCTGTTTTAGCCAAAGAAAAGCTAGAGGATGGGAAGACCCCGACAAAAGTTTACCAAATGTTTTCTGATAAAACCTTGGTGAGGCGGGACCTCCCAAGAGATGTTGAGAAAGAGATAAGGGTTTTGTTTTATAAAATGCTGCAGGAAAACCGGAGGAAAAAGGTTTACGAAAATGCACCCGGTTCATTGCAGTTTAGCTATAACAACTTAACCCGGTGCAACCACATTACTCTGATATGGGACAGGGCTGGATTTGATGGTTGTCTATTCTGGTATAAGCTGCCTCACAACAACTACAGGGGATCGGGGATCACTGGAGGGTGGGCCTTCTCCGATAAAGGTCCATGTGGGACATCGACCTAGAGAAGGAACGAAGGGTCTGCTGGCCTCCACGCGTTACTATGAGCCCCTCATTGAAAGCGCACACTCGAGAAGTGGAAAAAGCGCTCCGGTTGGTCCTCGATACCCGACATCTAGGTTTTGAGGGGATTAACACTCATAGGGTAGGCACTTATATTGGAGTAGGCATCCAGAGAGTCTTGATCGGTTACTCGACCCACGATCGGTGAAGATCAAGGTAGTGTACCCGGATGGTGTGGATAAAGTGTACAACCTCTGCAGAGTGTAAATCTATTCGAATAGCCGTGTCCGCGGTTAAGGACGGGTTGGGCAAACTTCTGTAGAGCGGTGCTGGTTTTGTTTTCAAAAGGATTTTGGAAAAGAAATGGCTTTGGAAATGTTTTGACCATGGGGTGGTCGTAAACGAGAAAGGTTTTGACCATAGGATGGTCGGAAGGAGGAGAAAGGAGTTTGGGTCGTGGGACGACCTGAAGGTGGGAACAAATGGGTGACCAAATCCTAATGTTTTCCAAAACTTTTCAAAAAGGTTTCCAAAATGTTTTACAAAAGTTTTCAACAAAGCTATGTAGAGGCTATATCTACAAGAGAAACTAATTGAGAAAATAACCTCTCCTGGAGCCCTCCTACTACCACAACCATAATTCATATCCTCTTGTTATTACTATTATTTTTAGGTGGTTTGCGAGTACATTCATAGTACTCACTGGCATTGTCCTTGGCTATTAACTTGGTCAGATATCAAGAAGAAGATGATGTTAGCGACTATGCGAGCTAGGACGTTCTCCCAGTCAGCTGCCTGTAGGTTAAGGCATGGCTCGGGCTCTGTGCTTGATCAAGTTCCGCTGATGATTATTGATGTAGCCATAACAACATTTATGTAAGTCTTGTAATTCAGTATATTCTCGGATGTTGTAATTATACTTGTCGGTTATGTGCCACGACTAACTGATCATGGGATCGTGGTTGTAGGCATAACAGGGATTCTCGGAGGAATAATCCGGGGGCCCCATAGACTAAGTGTGTAGAAAAGAGTAGTGTTGGTCTATGGGGTTAGTCTAGAGATCCTATTAAGCTGCCATGAGTGTGGGGTGTTACATCCTCATCACGCATGTCCTCCTCCTCTCTCTCGTCGATGTTGGCCCAGCCACCCCACGTGCATTCTCCTCCACCTCATCGCTTGTCCTTGCCATCGTTGCCCCGCTCAAGACCGGGCGCTGCCCTCGTGAATCCTCTCACGCCTCTCTCTCCCCGCCAATCCCTCCCTCCTCCACTCCATCTCGAGTCGTCACCACCACCGCACGGTTGCGCTTCTATCCCTCGCGTCGGCCGATGGGAGGATCACAGGAGGGCGCTGCCAAGCCTGAGGAGGCAGCTCCTCGACCTCTCCATTCCTACTCCACCTCTCCCCACTCTCCTACACCTTGCCCCTTCTCCTCCTATAGCCGCATGGAGGGAAGTTCCCTGAATTTTTTTAGCATGCCTAATTTTGGTTGTAGGTTAAATTGTGGAGGTTTCGTGGAAGTAAATTAGGTTAATAATTTCAAAATAATCTTTCTATGTGTTTCACATGAAAATCATTCAGACGGGTGGTTTCCAAGATTGCAACCAACAAGAAAATTCACTGACTCGGTATTTTGTGCTCTTTTATGTACCGGTAAGATTTATTTGTAGCCTGGATGTGTTACTACAAAAATGTTACTTACCAAAATGCATTCTTTGAAGAGCAGTGGCAGGTGCATATCTATTTGTTTGTTTACATCAAACCCCATGGAAATCATGTTTAGGCACATGTTTTCCTTTTTGTATATCATATTTTAAGACATGATAGTGGGTACAAACTAGCTACAGTAGATAGTGGCTAAAAACTTCTACGTGCGTAAACTATTATTTTTCTCATTTTTTATATGCATATATTCCCTCGTTTATGCAGGTTGCTTGCTACTATTTTCCATTTATTACTCATATTGATTGAGTCAAATCGACACAAGGATTTGAGGTTATCATGCTGCATTCAGGTGAACATTACAATTTTATAGTATGCTCTAAATCAGTAATGATTGTCTAAATTGAATCTACATATGGTTTGCAGGTCGTTAAAGCCATGGTTTGGTTGCTTGCCTATAAAAGATAACAAGATTGAACAAAAAGTTGTACGTGGTCATCTTTGTTCATTGGTGGAGAGGTATCTGCTCTCTTTTCTCAGCATCGCGACAACATTAGTGTTTTTATAGTTTCTATAAACTGTGTATATGTGCAGATCGGACGCACAATTTCTTGGACCTCAAAGAGTTTCTCTATTTTCCTAGGTAATTTCTGACTTATGAGCTTGCTTGTATTGTGAAACGGTCACAATGAAACATATATCAGTTCGATGTGTGAATTTATGTGGCATCGGCGAAATATTTTTGCTAGCAGTTCATCTTGATATGTTTAAGCTTGGTTTGGAATACTTTGTATTATGAGCTACTGTATGTGTGCTTGTAGCTGGAATGACTACTATTTGGCATGGAGGTATTCCATAGCTAAATTTTATTTACAGCTATTCAGTGTACTGATCCACATTGTTTATAATGCCTACCATGGACTAGCTTACTGGTGTTGGATCTCAAAAGAAGGAGGTTGTTGGAGTGAGGTGTGCAGTTGTTCTTGCTGACTTGCCTTCTCTCTCTTTACCACTACTCTTTTTTGTTAGATGGTCATATGTTTACTTCGGTTTAATTGTTAACATTTTCAGCCAAAGTCTCTTTATGCTTCTCAGGTATGTCGGTTATCCGTGGCCTCTCTTAACTAAAGTCTCTTAATGATTCTCGGGTATGCTGGTGATCCCTGGTCCTTTTACAACCTTGAGAAATGCTTGACTAATGAGACATGATAAAGTTATTGTCTCTTTATGCTTCTCAAGTAGGCTTTGCTAAATTAGTTCATGGATTTTCTGTTTGGAACCTAAATGCTAGAATCTAGAAAGTTAGCATGGTTCATGGGATTGGAAAGTGTAATGTTTTCTCTAACTTTGCACTGTATTGTTGGAGATATGCCTTAGAGGCCAATAATAAAGATGTTTTCATTGTTATATCTCATGTGTTCATAATAGTTTTATGCCATGTTATAACTGTGTTAAGCATAAACATCAATTCATGGAATTTTCCTGATCCGAGCCACCATACTCCAAGGAGAGGTATGGCCCAGATCCTTCCGCGAACGTGTCCTGCTCATAGCCGGTCTGTGCGGGGCTTGACGAGTTTCCGACTTCCTAGGAGCTAGGACCCGAGTCGGTTTCGCCGATGAAGATGTGGATGTCTCCAAAGGGGATGACGGAGTAGCACGTAGGGTTCGTCTTCGCCAGCACCCAGAACTCATCCGGAGGGATGATCGGGATGTTGCTGGAGAAGAGAACGCGTCTAATGTCTACGGTGTCGCCGATTCCTGCGAAGAGATTGGACCTCGCCCAGTGTAGAGCTCGAAGAGCCTGTTGCCCCATGGTGGGCGCCAACTGTCGTGGTATTGCCGACGAGTATGCCATGGAGGGGTCCTCACAGTGCGTGTTTAGAGACGTGGGATAAGGCGGAGAGTTGGCGGGTACGAGGTAACACAACTTACCCAGGTTCAAGTCCGACAACGGTGGCGGAACTCTACTCCTGCTATAAATCACTATAATGGCAATACGCCGAGTTACAGAGATAGGTTCGCTGTGCGAGGTGTTGCATGTTGTACATAGCAATCTAAGAGGTTGTGCCCTAAAGGCTCCCATGGGCTGGCTTATAAAGACGCCAAGACCTAGGGTTTACAGGGAAAGGTCCTTGCCGGACAAGGTAAAGAGTCCTACACTAATACAAACTAGTCTTCCATGTCTTGTACTCCAAGGCTCCGAGTATGTCGGTGACTCCTGCGTAGCCTTCCTTTATCCGGCATGGGCCTCCCTTATGGATCCGTCTAACTGGGCCGCCCATCAGGCCATATGCCTTGCTACCAACTATGGGCCACCCGGGTTAGGAGAATTAGTGACATGCTATGAGGGTACCCATTTGGCATATCCCCAACATATGTGGTATGTAACCAAACCAAGTCCCTAGTAACCTCTAGCCGACTAGCTCGTTGGTCAACTGATGATCAAGGTTTCCCAATCATGGACATTTATGTCAATTGACAACAAGATCATGTCACTGGATGAATGATGTGATGGACACACTGAAGGAAATATGCCCTGAGAGGCAATAATAAAGTTGTTATTATGTATTCCTTATATATGATAGATGTTTATTTTACATGCTAGAATTGTATTGATCGGAAACATCAATACATGTGTGTTTAATAAACAAAAAGGGTTCCTAGTTATGCTTCTCTTATAGACTAGCTTGTTGATTAACAAGATGATCAAGGTTTCCTGATCATGGACATTGGATGTTGTTAATAACAAGGTCACACCATTGGTGGAATGATGTGATGAACATTCATCCGAAGTATAGCATTACGATCAAGTCATTATGTTTATATTGCTATAACATCATACGAAGTAATCTTTATCCTTAGACCATGAGATCATGTTAATTGCTAACACCTGAAGAGTATCTTGATAACATCAAACGTCACACCATAACAGGGTGACTATAAAGATGGGTTCAGTATTACGAAGCTGTTATGTTGAGGCTCATGGATCAAGAGTGGAATTTGTCAACACGATGACGGATAGATATACTCTGGGCCCTCTCGGTGATATCACATTGAGATATCTTGCAAGCAAGTGATGTGATCACTAGAATGTTATATCACGGGAACGAGAAAAGAGTGCATGTCGGTAACGAGATCAAACTAGGTATTTGGATGCCGATGATCGAATCTCGGACATGTAATATATCGTGAGACAAAGGGATTTAGTTACAAGCGTTAAAGGTTCTCACGATCACAGAAGTCATCGTTGAATATGCAGGAGTCAGTATGGATCTCCAGGTCCCGCTTCTGACTATTGATCTGAGAGGAGTCTCAATCATGTCTGCATTATTCGCGAACCGTAGGGTGACACACTTAAGAGTTACCGGACACCATTTTGGATCACATATGTTTCAGACAAAAGAATTGCAAAGCACATGAATTGTTTCGATAGAAACCAGAAATTGTTTCGGGTGAAATTGTAGAAAGTGGTTCTACATGTGATATTGAAATATTGCAAGGGGATATATGTGAATGTTTGTTAATTAAAGTAATTAAAAAAATTCTGAATAAATTTAATAAAAAAGTTTTATTAAATGAGAGAGCATTAAACTTGGAGAATTTTAATGCATTTAAAGTGGAGACTTTAAAAAGGAATGTGAAGAGGCATTTTAATGTGGAGGGGTTACCACCACATGAATGGGGGAGGTGAGGGGTCACCCCCATGCGCCGGCCATGGAGAGGAGGGGCACCTCCCTCCTCCTATAAAAGGCCACCCACTCCCTCCTTCATCCTCACACCTCCTTGTGAAGGACCTCTCTCCTCCTCTAGAATTATTCCCCCATGGTCTCAGATTAGTGAGATACATGTTCCCGGTGGCATTTCGTCTGGAAGGAGTTGCTGCTTCCGCTGGATCGCTGGAGCGAGGAGGTGGAGGTTATCCGATGGCTTGAACGTGTGTGCGAGTACGGATGCGCTGCTGAGTTGCGGCCCTCGTACTTCCTCACGATCTTGAGATCGACAAGTGTATGACTACATCAACCACGAGTTTCTACTCGTTAACAAAACTCGTTGTCTTCGAGGGTAAGTTCTCGTTGGATGTATGTCCACCCGTTGCTTTGTACCTAGTAGATAGATCTTGGCGTGTAGTTCTCATCGTAGGAATTTTTTTGTTTTCTATGCTGCGGACCCAACAGTGGTATCAGAGCCTGATCTATGCGTAGGTGCTTTGCACGGGTAGTACACATATGTTTACATGTGGGCGATGATGATCATGTTATTGCATCTTCTATGTATTTTGGATATTGGTGGCATAGTGGGATGAAGCGGCCCGGACCAACCTTACATGTCATCGTACATGAGACCGGTTCCACGACTGACATGCAACTTGTTTTGCATAAGTGGCTGGTGGGTGTCTGTCTCTCCTACTATAGTTAATATCTGATTTACAACGAGTTGCTAATAACTTAGTTATCCTCATTGTGGTTCATGTTCGTAGGTGAGAACGGTTCTATCTCTGAAAGCCCTAAGCCACGTAAAACTTGCAACTGATAAATTAGAGGCGTCTAGTTTAGATCGTTGCTGGGCTAGTGTATTGATATGGTATTGTTGTAAGTAGATGTATGATAGATACTCTTACAACACACTCAACGTGTAAGTTCCATAGACCTTGGCCTTACACACAAAGGAATGATAGAGATCATACCACGATGCAAGTGATAGAGATCAAATGCATGGACCATATCATCTCACTTTACACATTAGATGTTAGCATATTATACTGCTAGTTTGGCCCTTTCTGTAGCATTGTAAGATGATCCCTCATTTATATATCAAGATAAAAATGTGTTCTTCCTTAAGTATGCACCATTTTGTGGATCGTGTTACGAGACATCACGTGATGATAGGGTGTACTCGAATCTACGCTTTCATAGGAACGGGTGTAAGACAGTTTTACACACGCGAATACTAAGGTTCTTACTTGGCGAGCCTAGCATGTACAGACATGGCTTCGGAACACGGACCGAAAGGTTAAGCATGAGTCATATAGTTGATATGATGCCCATATAGATGCTCGCCTTTGAAGCTACATCAACTCACGTGATGATCGAACTTGGTGTAGTGGATTTGGTTCATGTAATCACCAAAAGGACACGAGGGATGTCGTTTTTGAGTGGGAGTTCATTAGTAATTTGGATTAGTTAAACTCACTCCATCATAAACTTAGTCTAAATAAACTTTACAAATTCTGTTGTAGATGGCACCACCTGCTTTTAATTTCAATGTGTTCATGCTGAAAGAGAAACTTGCTGCGAATGGTAGCAACTTCACCAACTGGGCTATGAATTTGAGGATTCTCCTCACTGCTGCACAAAAGCAATATGTGCTAGATGCGCCGCTAGGCCCCCACCAGCTCCTGATGCCCTTGACGAGGAAAAGAATGTCTATGTGACTCGTTAGGAGGACCACAACTTAGTTCATTGCGCCATACTGTATGGGCTAGAGCCAGAACTTCGAAAGCGTTTCGAAAATGGCAATGCCTTTGATACCATGGGAGAAATTAAAATGATTTTTGATACCCATGCTACCGTAGAGAGTTATAATGCTTTTGAAAAGTTCTTCAGCTACAAAATGGAGGAAAACAGCTCCGTTAGTGAGCACGTACTCAAAATGTCTGGGTACACCGATAAGCTTGTGTCCTTGGGAATAATGATTCCCAATGACTTAGGCATACATCGTGTTCTCCAATGTCTGCCACCTAGCTACAAGAGCTTTGTGATGAACTATAATATGCAGGGCATGAAGAAGACTCTTCCCGAGCATCTGTCAATGCTTAAGACTGCAGAAGTGGAGATTAGGAAAGAACATCAAGTGTTGATGATCAATAGGACCACCGGTTTCAAGAAAGACAAGAAAGGCAAGCACAAGGGAAAGAAGGGTGGCAAATCTGTTGCCGCACCTAAAAAGAAACCCCGAGCTAGCCCTAAGTCTGACACTGAGTCTTACTATTGCAAGGGGACTGGCCATTGGAAGCGCAACTGCCCCAAGTATTTGGCGGACAAGAAGTCCGGCAAGGCAAACAAAGGTATATGCGATATACATTGATGACCCACAAGTATAGGGGGTGTATCGCAGTATTTTCGATAAGTAAGAGTGTCGAACCCAACGAGGAGCAGAAGGTGCTGGTTAGTGGTATGGATCATGAATTCTCTACAAATACTTAGCAAACAGATTTTTAGGGGTTTTCGATAAAGCAAGTAAACAAAGTACGAGTAAACAAAAGATAGTAGGAATAAATGCAGCAAGTGGCCCAATCCTTTATGCAGCAAAGGACAAGCCGGTTGTATTTCTTAAGATGACCAAACGTTCTCGAGGACACATGAGAAGACTGTCAAGTGCTTTCCCTTCATATAGTCGATTAATCTTCTTTAGCTTGCTAAGTGTTGTGTGGGTGAACCTGTGGTAATGTACTGCCCCATCCAAGACTAATTACTTGTGATTATACCCCTTGCAAACATCCGTAAGTACAAGAAAGTAATTAAGGTAGAAACCTAACCACAGCTTTAAAATCTAAGACCTTTATGTCCCTTGTGCAATGGTTTCCTAACGGGGGTTCAGGTTTCTGTCACTCCGGCAACACCTATGATTAGTAGCCAAATACACAATGCATTCCCCTAGGCCCTTATAGGTGAAGTGTCATGTAGTCTACGTTCACATGACACCACTAGAAGAAGTACACCACAACTTAAATAACAATCTATTGAATCTTTCTCAACGCAACTCCACTACTAACAACAAGACTTCTCCCATGTCCTCAAGAACAAAACGAACTACTCACAAGACATCATATGGATCATGATCAGAGATGGAATAATGATGTATAACAATCTGAACATAAACAATAATTCAATGGTTCACTCAATAGCATCAACTACAAAGAGTAATCAATACCGGGAAAGTTTCCCCTATGAACTATGCAAGATTCAACCAATTGTTACAGCAATATGGAGATGGTGATGAGGGTGCTGATGGTGATGATGGTGGTGGTGATGATGATGATAATCCCGATGAAGTCCAGCTTGATGGTGGTGTTGATGGCGACGATCTCCCCTCTCCGGGAAGGAATTCCCCCGGCAGAAATCTGTCTGCCGGAGAGATCTTTCTCTCTCGGTGTTTTCCGCCCCGCAGAGGCGGCGGAATCTTTTTGGGCCTGCCTGCACCATGGGGTGGTGTGGGACCCCTGTGGCCCACCTCCACTCCATCTTCTGGCATCCTGAGTCTTCTGGAAAAATAGGATTTTCCGTATATTTTCCCGGATTTTCTGATCTTCGCGAATTTTGCCTCCAAACAGCACCTTTTCCATCAGAATCCTGACTGCAGCGGTCCATGCTCCAAAAGTCATTAACCATGCAAAAATAGATGAAATAACATAAGTATGACCTCTCAATACAAAATATAACAATGAATAATAGTGAATTAAGACATAGAATAGTGATGCAAAATGGACGTATCAACTCCCCCCAATCTTAGACTTCGCTTGTCCCCAAGCGAAACTGAGCTCAATAAACATGGGCTCAGGTTTATGGAGTGAAGAGTCGATAAAAGAATACGGACAAGAAGCATCACATATATCAAATACATAGATCATAATAGAAGACAACTCACTATTATATAACTCAACTTGTAATGAGTAAAGGAAACACAATAAAGATACATAAAGTGAATCAGAATTGGTAATGGCAAACTTAGCTCTCGGTCGAAGAATAGTTGATAATTTGCTGGAGTTCACAAACAGCTGGTTTTCAATGAAAGCTTTCAAAGTAGTAAACATCAAGATAAGAACAATGTGCAAAACAAGGAACATAAGAAACATGATTGAATAAATCATCATATGAATGAATGAAACACATCAACTCAAAATACTTGCTGAGATAGAAGGGAATAGGTTTACTGACTCAACTACAAAGTAAAAGAAAGGGCCCTTCGTAGAGGGAAGAAGGGATTCCAAGTCTCATAAAGAGCTCCCAAAAATTATGATACTTACTAGCTTTCAGCTCTCATTGCCCCTATCATAGGCATCTTTAGGTGATTAAGGTGAAAGTGAGGTCCAATCTGAGTTATATGCTTGACAGACTATAAACTAAAGATCCCAAGTCCCTTGAGTATGAGGGCCGCTCCTCATGCTACTCAAATTTAGTTACCGGTAAGTTCTTGTCATCGTAAGTATGTGCGTATCATTGAGAACCACCAACGGGGTACCCCTTGCCCGATGATACGGAAGAATCCCCATATCAAAATGACAAGGCAAGCAGACAATGAGTATCTCAGCAATCTTCTTATTTACCATGGGAAAATGGTGCTTTTTCCCTCTTTCCTATTTTCATATTAGCTCTATTTTTCTTTTCTTTTTCTCAATAGCTATCTTTCTCTTTTTTTATAAGAAGAATGCTTCATAGATATCATTATGGTTACGCTGCAGGTTTCCACCATGTCAGCACGGATTAGACCAGCGGCCCAGGCGTTTCTCTAACACACATACATAACTCCATGGACTTACAAGCTCCCCTTTTATTTCACACCGACGACACCCGCAAACAAAAGAGCAAGGTATCAACTGGGTATATATTTACAAGTGTTGAAAGCGTTCCCCGTGACAACATGGTTCTGCTAATCCCCAGCTTATAATTTGCAAGCATATAACTTTCATGGAGAGTTCACAATGGTTCACGTTTATTAAATGCAAGAAAGTAAAGTGTGCCATCAAGTTCATGAGAGCTTTAATCACTAATTTTCACATAACAAGTTTAATTTGGGAGGTAGACAAAAAAGAATTACTTGGAATAGAAATAATGCTACTAGGTAGGTATGGTGGACACAAATGGCATGGGTTTTGGTTTAAAGGAGTTGGAAGCACGAGAAGAATACTCTCTCAGTACAGGTTTTTGGCTAGCAAGGCTGGGTAGCAAGTACAAGAGTTGAAGGAAACAACCAAACATACAAGTGATAAAGACAAACATGCAATCTTCCTTGGAAGCACAAAAGATCTTAACTAGAGAATACTAGACTTATGAGCAAATCAAGAAAGGAAGATGATGAAATTATTTTTCTTTAGAGTACTTCTATCTTTTTCTTTCAACTCTCAAAAAGGTGTTGCTACTGACCGAGCCAGGTTTGCCAAAACCAACTAAATTAACTCAATGATCCCAAAGTGCTAGCAATACTAACAACAAGATCAATCATATAACCACGAATTGAAAACTAATATAAGCTATGCAAAAGAGTAAATGACAGAACTTCTCATTAATATTCCATAACGGAAACTCACACCAAGGGATACATATCTAACGAGAGAGGGGACACTTCCATAATGCAAACCATACTACATAATAACTCCTCTATTCATGATATGACTCTACTAATAAGGTAAAAAGATAGAAGATAGTGATATGATACCACAGCACTCCTCCAAGCTTGGAACAAACCAAGGGGATGCCAAACCTGATGACGAATTACTCCTTCGGTGGTGGTGGTATCCTCTTGATTAGCTCTTTGATCAATTTCCCAAAGTCCTCAATCTCGAAGGTGAGAGTACGAATCAACTCCGAGTTGTGCTCAATATGGCCCATGATCATTTCAGTTTGTGGATCCCAGCTCTTGTGATTCTTCTTCCATTCTTCTTCCTTGAAGTCTTCTTTTCCTGCATGGCTAGAATGAGGCAAATCCCAATTGGAGGGTAATTTCCCCTTGGCCATATTCTGGTATTGATGCTCATGGATAAGAGTGTGGAAAGGATTCTTGGTGCGCAGAGGAAGTGACCAGGGATCTGAACAGTGATGAGGAGGCTTCCCTCCAATGGCTGGGTTTGCCACCACTCCAATTCTTGCAATGGTAGTGTCGGTGTGCTTTGCCTCCTCTTCACCTTCACTCTTGATCTCCTTCTCCTGCCTGGGGTCTTGGAGGTCTTACTCTATAGGTTCCTTCCCTTTATCCTTGGCGGACACCATTGTGCTCCTAAACCTTCAAAGAGTGTGTCCTGACAGAAACAGATCGAAACAAAAACACGACCAAAACACGATATACGAACCTCGGGGGATCCGGGGGGTTATATATTACGAAGTTTCGTATCAAAAGGAAAGTACTGGAAGAAAACAAGTCGGAGGCGGAGTGCGGGGTGGACTCACCACCTGGTGGCGCGGCCAGGGGTGGGCCCGCGCCACAGGGTGGTGTGAGCCACCCTGGCTCCATTTCCGTCCCTTTTTCACTTTGTAGCTTTCCATATTAACTGAAAACTACAAAAATATAGTTGGATTGTATTTTCGCGGAACTTTTCTTACTAGAACTGTTACCTAGTTGGAAACGGACTCTGCAGGTCTCTGAATTTGGTATCTAGTAGATTCTTCCGGAGTCATCACTTGAATAATATCGATATCTTTATCTTCATATACTTATTACTTGAGTCATAAAACCCTTCTCTTCCTTATTACACCATTATCTCCACTTCCCGGAAATTTCTTTCACACAAAACTTCACACAGTTCTCATTAGCAACATTAGTAAAAGTGAAGTGATAAAACCTTTTGAGTCCAACTTCAATTGAAAACCATCAAAACAAAAGCTACTGTAGCAACTTCTTCCGAAGACCCAAAAAGAATTCAAAAAGAAAATCGAATAAAGGAGCAAATGCAAGAGTGGTTAAATCTGTCAAAACAGACCAGCAGGTAAAGATCAACTTTTTCGAAACTCTTCTATTGCTCAAATCAAAAAGTGCAAAACTAACAAAATTTTAATAACAACGTGGGGCAGAAGCACACACAATTACATCTCAATCCGACATACAGAGATCTCTCACGAATTTTTATGGTGAAGCAAAAAAAATCTGTTTCGGGACAACAACTTCCCCAAATCTTACTTCTCTCTCATTAGAGGTTGATCTTGACACAAAAACCAAATAAAACGGATAAGGAGCGGTTATTACCGAAGTAATAAATTCCAAGACTCAAAGAAACAAAAACAAACTAAAAGCAAAAACAAATTGGGTTGTCTCCCATAAAGCTCTTTCTTTATAGCCATTAAGATGGGCATGATAATGTTGAAGAAGCTCTCATAGGGATATGAATTGAAGTGAAAGAGAGCATCAAGAAGCAAAAACACACACACATTTAAGTCTAACCCACTTTATATGCAAGCGGATTTTGTAAACAAACAAGTTATTGAAACCAGAGGCAACTTACATAAGAAGGCAAAAGAAGTGCAACAAAAAAACTTTCAGCATAAAACGATGAAACTTGATATTATTGAGATACATAAGAACACTTTTCCCTCTCTCATAGTAGCTTTCAGTATCATGCATAAACTTAACAATATAGCTATCACAAGGACCATCATAACAATGATCACTTATTCTAACAGAAAACACATGAATACTAGCTCTCATAACACTACTATGTGAAACAATATTAGAGGTATCCTTACAAAGGATAGGGTGTCCCTCTTTTTCATATTTAGCAACAAACTCTTTCACATTTGCTACAATAGGTTCATTAACCATTTGTTTATCAGGTTCAACAGCTTCACTCGTACTTTCATTAACCATACTAGCTATCATAGAATGTTCCTTTACCTTAACTGGAAAAGGCATTTTCTCAATATAGGGTTTAGGTAAAACATGATTAGCAGTATAAACTTCAGTATTTCTTGCAGGAACACTCTTAGCAACATCTTTATAAGGTTCATGATACTTATTCCACTTCTTTTTAGGCACTTCAATATAAGAAGAAAAAGCCTTAAAATAAGAAGCAATAGCTTGAGAGTCTAGACCATAAGCTTTTTTAATATTTTGAAAGTCATCAGTTCCCATAAAAGATTCAATGCATTCATAATCATAATTTATACCTGACTTTCTACCTTTGTCATTCTCCCAAGCTTCAGCATTGTCTTGAATACGATCTAGAAGGTCCCATTTAACTTCTTCTTCCATACGAGTGAATGATCCAGCACAAGGGGCATCCAATAAATCTTTGTCATGTAGAGGGAGCCTTGCATAAAAGTTGTTGATAATAATATTGTTGGGGAGCTCTTGAATGGGACATTTGAGCATTAGTAACTTCAATCTCCCCCAAGCTTGAGTTGTACTCTCTCCATCAAGAGGCCAAAAGTTGTATATTTGATTCCAATCTTTATGAATCTCACTAGGAGGATAAAACTTTGAATAAAAGAGAGGCACTATTTCCTCCCATTCCAGAGATTGACCATTCTTCAGCAGCTTATACCAGTCCTTAGCTCTTCCTTTCAGCAACAATGAGAATAACTTCTTCTTAACTTGATCTGTAGTAATACCTGCACACTTGAACAACCCGCATAATTCGTGTATAAAGAGTAAATGATCACCAGGATGGACAGTTCCATCCCCAACATAGTAATTATCCATAACACGATCAATAATTCTTGTAGGTATTTTGAAAACATCTTTCTTAGCATGTGGTGGCTTATCTACTACCTTAGCAGTGGTAGTAGCATTACCAAATAAGAAACTCAGCGAATTATCCATAACGAAAATAAAACAACTAGCAGGAGTAAACAATACTCACAGTAGAAGTTTCCTTTACCAGTTCCACTCTCCAATAGCGCTTCACTCCCCGGCAACGGCGCCAGAAAATATTCTTGATGACCCACAAGTATAGGGGGTGTATCGCAGTATTTTCGATAAGTAAGAGGGTCGAACCCAACAAGGAGAAGAAGGTGCTGGCTAGTGGTGTGGATTAGGAATTCTCAGCAAATACTTAGCAAACGGATTTCTAGGGGTTTTCGATAAAGCAAGTAAACAAAGTACGAGTAAACAAAAGACAGTAGGAATAAATGCAGCAAGTGGCCCAATCCTTTATGCAGCAAAGGACAAGCCGGTTGTATTTCTTAAGATGACCAAACGTTCTCGAGGACACATGGGAAGACTGTCAAGTGCTTTCGATTCATATAGTCGATTAATCTTCTTTAGATTGCTAATTTTTGTGTGGGTGAACCTGTGCTAATGTACCGCCCCATCCAAGACTAATACATACTTGTGATTATACCCCTTCAAACATCCGTAAGTACAAGAAAGTAATTAAGGTAGAAACCTAACCACAGCTTTGAACTCTAAGACCCTTACGTCCCTTGTGCAATGGTTTCCTAACGGGGGTTCAGGTTTCTGTCACTCCGGCAACCCCTACGATTAGTAGCCAAATACACAATGCATTCCCCTAGGCCCTTATAGGTGAAGTGACATGTAGTCGACGTTCACATGACACCACTAGAAGAAGTACACCACAACTTAAATAACAATCTATTGAATCTTTCTCAACGCAACTCCACTACGAACAACAAGACTTCTCCCATGTCCTCAAGAACAAAACGAACTACTCACAAGACATCATATGGATCATGATCAGAGATGAAATAATGATGTATAACAATCTGAACATAAACAATAATTCAATGGTTCACTCAATAGCATCAACTACAAAGAGTAATCAACACCGGGAAAGTTTCCCTATGAACTATGCAAGATTCAACCAATTGTTACAGCAATATGGAGATGGTGATGACGGTGCTGATGGTGATGATGGTGGTGATGATGATGATTCCAATGAAGTCCAACTTGATGGTGGTGTTGATAGCGACGATCTCCCCTCTCCGGGAAGGAATTCCCTCGGCAGAAATCTGTCTGCCGGAGAGATCTTTCTCTCTTGGTGTTTTCTGCCCCGTAGAGGCGGCAAAATCTTTCTGTGGTTGCTCCCCGAGTCATAGGGTTTCGTGGGGATGATATACGCCAGAGGAGAGAGGCTGGAGTGGGCCAGGGCGGCCACACCACCTCCAGGCGCGACCTGGGCCTGCCCGCGCCATGGGGTGGTGTGGGTCCCTTGTGGCCCACCTCCACTCCATCTTCTGGCATCCCCAGTCTTCTAGAAAAATAGGATTTTCCGTATATTTTCCTGGATTTTCTGATTTTCACGAATTTTGCCTCCAAACAGCACCTTTTCCATCAGAATCCTGACTACAGCGGTCCATGCTCCAAAAGTCATCAACCATGCAAAAATAGATGAAATAACATAAGTATCACCTCTCAATACAAAATATATCAATGAATAATAGTGAATTAAGACATAGAATAGTGATGCAAAATGGACGTATCATACATGTTATTGATGTGTACTTGACTAGTACTCGCAGTAGTACCTGGGTATTTGATATGGGATTGGTTGCTAATATATGTAACTCGGTTCAGGGGCTACGGAACAAGCGACAACTAGCAAGGGATGAGGTCAGGATGCGGGTCGGCAATGGATCAAAAGTTGATGTGATCGCCATCGGGACGCTACCTCTCCATATGCCATCGAGATTAGTTATAAACCTAAATAATTGTTATTTGGTGCCTGCATTGAGCATGAACATTGTATCCAGATCGTGTTTGATGCAAAGTGGTCATTCCTTTAAATCTGAAAACAATGGTTGTTCGATTTATAAGAATGATATATTTTATGGTCATGCACCTATGTTGAATGGTTTATTTCTGATGGATCTCGATAGTAATATTACGCACATTCATAATGTTAATGTTAAAAAGATTAAACTTGATAATGATATATCTGCATATATGTGGCACTACGTCTAGGTCATATTGGTGTTAAACACATGAAGAAACTCCATTCTGATGGACTTTTGGAATCACTTGATTTTGAATTATTTGATACATGTGAGCCATGCCTTATGGGCAAGATGACTAGAACGCCGTTTTCCGGTTCAATGGAACGGACGACAGATTTATTGGAAATCATACATACTGATGTGTGTGTTCCAATGAGTGTGTCGGCGCGAGGTGGATATCGTTATTTTGTTACTTTCACGGATGATTTGAGTAGATACAGGTATATCTATTTGATGAAACACAAGTCTAAAACTTTTGAAAAGTTTAAGGAATTTCAGAATGAAGTGGAAAATCATCGTAATAGAAAGATCAAATTTCTACGGTCTGACCGTGGAGGAGAGTATCTAAGTTACGACTTTAGAACACACATGAAAGAGTGTGGAATAGTTTCACAACTCACGCCTGCCGGAACACCACAATGTAATGGTGTGTCGGAACATCGTAATCGTACCTTATTGGATATGGTTCGATCTATGATGTCTCTGACTGACTTGCCACTGACATTTTGGGGTTATGCATTGGAAACAGCTGCATTCACTTTAAATTGGGCACCATCTAAATCCGTTGAAACGACACCGTATGAATTATGGTTTGGAAACAAACCTAAGGTGTCATTTCTTAAAGTTTGGGGATGCGATGTTTATGTGAAGAAACTTCAGCCAGATAAACTCGAACCCAAAGCGGAAAAATGCGTCTTCATAGGATACCCTAAGGAAACGATTGGGTATACCTTCTACCACAGATCCGAGGGCAAGGTTTTTGTTGCCAAGAATGGATCCTTTCTTGAGAAGGAGTTTCTCGCGAAAGGTGTGAGTAGTCGGAAGGTAGAACTCGAAGAGGTTATTGAACCTTCTCTTCATGAAATGGCGAGTAGCGTAGCACCGGAAGTTGTTTTGGAGTTGACTTCACCTAATGAAGACAGAGCTAATGATATTGATCATGAAACTCCGAAAGAGGACACTACCGAACCTCGCAGGTCAAGCAGGACACGTGCAGCTCTTGAACTGTATGGCATCCTATTGTGAATTTCATGGTTGATGAAATGGATGACCCTGCGATGTATGAAGAAGCAATGATGAGCGCGGATTCCAACAAATAGCTAGAAGCCATGAAATCCAAGATGGAATCCATGTACGAGAACCAAGTTTGGACCTTGGTGGACTTACCTCACAATCGAAAGGCCGTTGAGAATAAATGGATTTTCAAAAGAAAAACTGATGCTGATGGTAATGTGACCATCTATAAGGCTCGACTTGTCGCAAAGGGGTTTCGACAAATTCAAGGAGTTGACTATGATGAGACAGTCTCTCCTGTAGCGATGCTTAAGTCGGTTAGTATTATGTTAGCAATTGCTGCATATTTCGATTATGAAATATGGCAGATGGATGTCAAAACTGCGTTCCTCAATGGTAATATTGAAAAAGAGTTGTATATGATACAACCTAAGGGTTTTGTCGATCCTAAGGATGCTAATAAGGTATGCAAACTTCAGCGATCCATCTATGGACTGAAGCAAGCATCTCGGAGTTGGAATCTCCGCTTTGATGAGGTGATCAAAGAGTTTGGATTTGTCCAAACTTATGGAGAGGCTTGTATTTACAAGAAAGTGAGTGGGAGCAATGTGGCATTTCTGATATTATATGTGGATGACATATTATTGATTGGAAATGATATAGATCTTTTAAACAGTGCTAAAAGTTATCTAAATAGCAAATTTTCGATGAAATACCTTGGTGAAGCGTCATATATATTAGGCATTAAAATCTATAGAGATAGATCAAGGCGCCTAATTGGGCTATCACAGAGTACATACCTTGATAACATATTAAAGAAGTTTAATATGGACGGAAGTAAGAAGGGGTTCTTACCTATGTTGCAAGGAAAGACATTGAGTAAGACTCAAAGTTCGGCTACGACGGAAGAAAGAGAGATGATGGATAAGATGCCCTATGCATCGGCCATAGGCTCTATTATGTATGCCATGCTATGTACAAGACCGGATGTGGCACATGCTATTAGTTTGACTAGTAGGTACCAATCTAATCCAGGTTCGGAACACTGGATAGCGGTCAAGAACATCCTCAAGTACTTGAGAAGAACTAGGGATATGTTTCTTATATACGAAGGTGAAGAAGAGCTATTCGCTAAGTGTTATGTTGATGCTAGCTTTGACACCGATCTGGATGACTCTAAGTCTCAATCCAGATACATATTTCTCTTGAACGGGGCAGCAGTTAGTTGGAGGAGTTCCAAACAACCTGTGGTGGCTGGATCAACGACGGAGGCGGAATATGTTGCTGCTTCAAAAGCGGCGCAGGAAGCGGTTTGGATGAAAGAGTTCATTACGGAACTAGGTGTGGTTCCTAGTGCGTTGGACCCGATGGTGATCTATTGCGACAACAATGGAGCCATAGCCAACGCAAAGGAACCGAGGTCTGATACGTCCATTTTGCATCACTATTCTATGTCTTAATTCACTATTATTCATTGATATATTTCATATTGAGAGGTGATACTTATGTTATTTCATCTATTTTTGCATGGTTGATGAATTTTGGAGCATGGACCGCTGCAGTCAGGATTCTGATGGAAAAGGTGCTGTTTGGAGGCAAAATTCGCGAAGATCAAAAAATCTGGGAAAATATACAGAAAATCCTATTTTTCCAGAAGACTAAGGATGCCAGAAGATGGAGTGGAGGTGGGCCACAGGGGGCCCACACCACCCCATGGCGCGGGCAGCCCTAGGCCGCGCCAGGAGGTGGTGTGGCCACCCTGGCCCACTCCAGCCTCTCCCCTCTGGCGTATATCATCCTCCCGAAACCCTAAGACTCGGGGAGCGACCACAAAAAGATTCGGCCACCTCTGCGGGGCAAAAACACCGAGAGAGAAATATCTCTCCGACAGACAAATTTCTGCCGGGGGAATTCCTTCCCGGAGAGGGGAGATCGTCACCATCAACACCACCATCAAGCTGGACTTCATCGGGATCATCATCATCATCACCACCATCATCACCATCAGCACCCTCGTCATCATCTCCATATTGATGTAACAATTGCGTTCAATCTAGCATAGTTCATAGGGGAAACTTTTCCGGTGTTGATTACTCTTTGTAGTTGATGCTATTGAGTGAACCATTGAATTATTTTTATGTTCAGATTGTTATACATCATTATTCCATCTCTGATCATGATCCATATGATGTCTTGTGAGTAGTTCGTTTTGTTCTTGAGGACATGTGAGAAGTCTTGTTGTTAGTAGTGGCGTTGTGTTAAGAAAGATTGAATAGATTGTTATTTATGTTGTGGTGTACTTCTTCTAGTGGTGTCATGTGAACGTCGACTACATGACACTTCACCTATAAGGGCCTAGGGGAATGCATTGTGTATTTGGCTACTAATCGTAGGGGTTGCCGGAGTGATAGAAACCTGAACCCCCGTTAGGAAACCAGTGCACAAGGGACGTAAGGGTCTTAGAGTTTAAAGTTGTGGTTAGGTTTCTACCTTAATTACTTTCTTGTACTTACGGACGTTTGCAAGGGGTATAATCACAAGTATGTATTAGTCTTGGATGGTGTGGTACATTAGCACAGGTTCACCCACACAACACTTAGCAAGCTAGAGAAGATTAATCGACTATATGAAGTGAAAGCACTTGACAGTCTTCCCATGTGTCCTCGAGAACGTTTGGTCATCTTAAGTAATACAACCGGCTTGTCCTTTGCTGCATAAAGGATTGGGCCACTTGCTGCATTTATTCCTACTGTCTTTTATTTACTCGTACTTTGTTTACTTGCTTTATCGAAAACCCCTAAAAATCCGTTTGCTAAGTATTTGTAGAGAAGTTCTGATCCATACCACTAGCCAGCACCTTCTGCTCCTCCTTGGGCTCGACAGTCTTACTTATCGAAAATACTACGATACACCCCCTATACTTGTGGGTCATCAAGACTATTTTCTGGCGCCGTTGCCAGGGAGTGAAGCGCTATTGGAGAGTGGAACTGGTAAAGGAAACTTCTATTGTGAGTATTGTTTACTTCCTAGTGAGATGCATAAAGATCGGAATCAAATATACAACTTTTGGCCTCTTGATGGAGAGAGTACAGCTCAAGCTTGGGGGAGATTGAAGTTACTAATGCTCAAATGTCCCATTCATGAGCTCCCCAATAATATTATTATCAACAACTTCTATGCAAGGCTCCCTCTACATGACAAGGATTTATTGGACTCTTCTTGTGCTGGATCATTCACTTGCATGGAAGAAGAAGCTAAATGGGACCTTCTAGATCGTATTCAAGACAATGCTGAAGCTTGGGAGAATGACAAAGGTAGAAAGTCAGGTATAAATTATGATTATGAATGCATTGAATCTTTTATGGGAACTGATGACTTTCAAAATATTAAAGATGCTTATGGTCTAGACTCTCAAGCTATTGCTTCTTATTTTAAGGCTTTTGATTCCTACATTGAAGTGCCTAAAAAGAAGTGGAATAAGTATCATGAACCTTATAAAGATGTTGCTAAGAATGTTCCTGCAAGAAATACTGAAGTTTATACTGCTAATCATGTTTTACCTAAACCTTATATTGAGAAAATGCCTTTTCCAGTTAAGGTAAAGGAACATTCTATGATGGCTAGTATGGTAGATGAAAGTATGAAAAAGATGTTGAACCTGATAAACAAATGGTTGATGAACCTATAATAGCAAATGTGAAAGACTTTTTCACTAAGTATGAGGAAGAGGGACACACTATCCTTTGTAAGGATACCTCTAATATTGTTTCACATAGTAGTGCTATGAGAGCTAGTATTCCTGTGTTTTCTGTTAGAATAAGTGATCATTGTTATGATGGTCCTTGTGATAGCTGTATTGTTAAGTTTATGCATGATACTGAAAGTTACTATGAAAGAGGAAAAAGTGTTCTTATGTATCTCATTAATATCAAGTTTCCTCGTTTTATGCTGAAAGTTTTTATGTCGCACTTCTTTTGCCTTCTTATGCAAGTTGTCTTTGGTTTCAACAACTTGTTTGATTACAAAATTCCCTTGCATAGGAAGTGGGTTAGACTTAAATGTGTGTGTGTTTTTGCTTCTTAATGCTCTCTTTCACTTCAATTCATATCCCTATGTGAGCTTCTTCAAAATTATCATGCCCATCTTAATGGCTATAAAGAAAGAGCTTTATGGGAGACAACCCAATTTGTTTTTGCTTTCAGTTTGTTTTTGTTTCTTTGAGTCTTGGAAGTTATTACTTTGGTAATAACCGCTCCTTATCCGTTTTGTTTGGTTTTTGTGTCAAGATCAACCTCTAATGAGAGAGAAGTAATATTTGGAGAAGTTGCTATCCAGAAACAGATTTTTGTGATTCACCATAAAAATTCGTGAGAGATCTCTGTATGTCGGATTGAGCTGTAATGTTTTGTGCTTTTGCCCCAGGGTGTTATTTCACTTTCGTTAGTTTTGCACTTTTTGATTTGAGCAACAGAAGATTTTCGAAAAAATTGGTCTTTACCTGCTGGTCTGTTTTGACAGATTTTGCCAATCTTGCATTTGCTTCTTTATTCGATTTCCTTCTTGAATTATTTTTGGGTCTTCAGAAGGATTTGCTACAGTAGATTTTGCTTTGATGGTTTTCAGTTGAAGTTGGACTCAAAAGGTTTTATCACTTCACTTATACTAATGTTGCTAATGAGAACTATGTGAAGTTTTGTGTGAAAGAAATTTCCAGGAAGTAGAAACAATGGTGTAATAAGGAAGAGAACGTTTTATGACTCAAGTAATAACTATATGAAGATAAAGATATCGATGATACTCAAGAGATGACTCCGGAAGGATCCACTAAATACCAAATTCAGAGACCTGTAGAGTCTGTTTTCAAATAGATAACAGTTATGGTAAGAAAAGTTCCACGAAGATACAATCCAACTATATTTTTGCAGTTTTCAGTCAATAAGGAAAGCTACGGAGCAAAAAAGAGACGGAAACGGAGCCAGGGTGGCTCACACCACCCTGTGGCGCGGGCCCTCCCCTGGCCACGCCACCAGGTGGTGAGTCCACCCCGAACTGCGCCTCCGACTCGTTTTCACCCAGTACCTTCCTTTTGATATGAAACTTCGTAATATAACCCCCCGGATCCCCCGAGGTCCGTATATCGTGTTCTCGTCATGTTTTTATTTCGATCTGTTTCTGCCAGGACATACTCTTTGAAGGTTTAGAAGCACAATGGTGTCCGCCAAGGATAAAGGGAAGGAACCTATGGAGGCAGACCTCCAAGACCCCGGGAAGGAGAAAGAGATCAAGAGTGAAGGTGAAGAGGAGGCAAAGCACACCGGTACTACCGTTGCAAGAATTGGAGTGGTGGCAAACCCAGCCATTGGAGGGAAGCCTCCTCATCACCGTCCAGATCCCTGGTCACTTCCTCCACGCACCAAGAATCCTTTCCACACTCTTATACATGAGCATCAATACCAGAATATGCCCAAGGGGAAATTACCCTCCAATTGGGATTTGCCTCGTTCTAGCCATGCAAGAAAAGAACACTTCAAGGAGGAAGAGTGGGGAAAGAATAGAAAGAGCTGGAATTCTCAACATGACATGATCATGATCCGCATTGAGCAAAACTCACAGCTGATTCGTAATCTCACCTTCGAGATTGAGTACTTGGGGAAACTGATCAAAGAGCTCATCGATAGGATACCACCACCACCTAAGAAGTAATTCGTCATCAGGTTTGGCATCCCCTTGGTTTGTTCCAAGCTTGGGGGAGTGCCACGATATCATATCACTATCATCTATCTTTTTACCTTTTTAGTAGAGTAATAGCATGAATAGAGGAGTTATTATGTAGTATGGTTTGCATTATGGAAGTTTCCCCTCTGTCGTTAGATATGTATCCCTTGGTGTGAGTTTCCGTTATGGAATATTAATGAGAAGTTCTATCATTTACTCTTTTGCATAGCTTATGTTAGTTTTCAATTCGTGGTTATATGATTGATCTTGTTGTTAGTATTTGTAGCACTTTGGGACCATTGAGTTAATTTAGTTGGTTTTGGCAAACCTGGCTCGGTCAGTAGCAACACCTTTTTGAGAGTTGAAAATAAAAAGATAGAAGTACTCTAGAGAAAAATAATTTCATCATCTTTCTTTCTTGATTTGCTCGTAAGTCTAGTATTCTCTAGTTAAGATCTTTTGTGCTTCCAAGGAAGATTGCATGTTTGTTTTTTATCATTTGTATGTTTGGTTGTTTCCTTCAACTCTTATACTTGCTTCCTAGCCTTGCTAGCCAAAAACCTGTACTGAGAGAGATTCTTCTCGTGCATCCACTCCTTTAAACCAAAACCTTTGCCATTTGCGTCCACCATACCTACCTAGTAGCATTATTTCTATTACAAGTAAATTTTTGTTTTGTCTACCTCCCAAATTAAACTTGTTATGTGAAAATTAGTGATTAAAGCTCTCACGAACTTGATGGCACACTTTACTTTCTTGCATCTAATAAACCTGAACCATTGTGAACTCTCCATGAAAGTTATATGCTTGCAAATTATAGGCTGGGGATTAGCAGAACCGTGCTGTCACGGGGAACGCTTTCAACACTTGTAAATATATACCCAGTTGATACATTTCTCTTTTGTTTGCGGATGTCGTCGGTGTGAAATAAAAGGGGAGCTTGTAAGTCCATGGAGTTATGTATGTGTGTTAGAGAAACGCCTAGGCCGCTGGTCTAATCCATGCTGACATGGTGGAAATCTGTAGCGTAACCATAATGATATCTATGAAGCATTCTTCTTATAAAAAAAGAGAGAGATAGCTATTGAGAAAAAGAAAAGAAAAAAGGAGATACTATGAAAATAGGAAAGAGAGAAAAAAGCACAATTTTCCCATGGTAAATAAGAAGATTGCTGAGATACTCATTGTCTGCTTGCCTTTTTATTTTGATATGGGGATTCTTCCGTATCATCGGGCAAGGGGTACCCCGTTGGCGGTTCTCAATGATAGGCACATACTTACGATGACAAGAACTTACCGGTAACTAAAGTTGAGTAGCATGAGGAGCGTCCCACGTACTCAAGGGACTTGGGATTTTCAATTTATAGTCTGTCAAGCATATAACTCATATTGGACCTCACTTTCACCTTAATCACCTAAAGATGCCTATGATAGGGGCAATTAGAGCTGAAAGCTAGTAAGTATCATAATTTTTGGGAGCTCTTTATGAGACTTGCAATCCCTTCTTCCCTCTTTCAAGGGCCTTTCTTTTACTTTGTAGTTGAGTCAGTAAACCTATTTCCTTCTATCTCAGCAAGTATTTTGAGTTGATGAGTTTCATTCATTCATATGATGATTTATTCAATCATGTTTCTTATGTTCCTTGTTTTGCACATTGCTCTTATCTTGATGTTTACTACTTTGAAAGCTATCATTGAAAACCAGCTATTTGTGAACTCCAGCAAATTATCAACTATTCTTCGACCAAGAGCTAAGTTTGCCATTACCAATTCGGATTCACTTTATGTATCTTTATTGTTTTTTCCTTTACTCGTTACAAGTTGAGTTATATAATAGTGAGTTGTATTCTATTATGATCTATGTATTGGATGAATGTGATGCTTCTTGTCCGTATTCTTTTATCGACTCTTCACTCCATAAACTAGAGGTCATGTTTATTGAGCTTAGTTTCGCTTGGGGACAAGCGAAGTCTAAGCTTGGGGGAGTTGATACATCCATTTTGCATCACTATTCTATGTCTTAATTCACTATTATTCATTGATATATTTCATATTGAGAGGTGATACTTATGTTATTTCATCTATTTTTGCATGGTTGATGACTTTTGGAGCATGGACCGCTGCAGTCAGGATTCTGATGGAAAAGGTGCTGTTTGGAGGCAAAATTCGCGAAGATCAGAAAATCTAGGAAAATATACGGAAAATCCTATTTTTTCAGAAGACTAAGGATGCCAGAAGATGGAGTGGAGGTGGGCCACAGGGGGCCCACACCACCCCATGGCGCGGGAAGCCCTAGGCCACGCCAGGAGGTGGTGTGGCCGCCCTGGCCCACTCCAGCCTCTCCCCTCTGGCGTATATCATCCTCCCGAAACCCTAAGACTCGGGGAGCGACCACAGAAAGATTCTGCCGCTTCTACGGGGCGAAAAACACCGAGAGAGAAAGATCTCTCCGGCAGACAGATTTCTGTCGGGGGAATTCCTTCTCGGAGAGGGGAGATCATCACCATCAACACCACCATCAAGCTGGAATTCATCGGGATCATCATCATCATCATTACCACCATCATCACCATCAGCACCATCTCCATATTGCTGTAACAATTGCGTTGAATCTTGCATAGTTCATAGGGGAAACTTTCCCGGTGTTGATTAGTCTTTGTAGTTGATGCTATTGAGTGAACCATTGAATTATTGTTTATGTTCAGATTGTTATACATCATTATTCCATCTCTGATCATGATCCATATGATGTCTTGTGAGTAGTTTGTTTTGTTCTTGAGGACATGGGAGAAGTCTTGTTGTTAGTAGTGGAGTTGCGTTGAGAAAGATTCAATAGATTGTTATTTAAGTTGTGGTGTACTTCTTCTAGTGGTGTCATGTGAACGTTGACTACATGACACTTCACCTATAAGGTCCTAGGGGAATGCATTGTGTATTTGGCTACTAATCGTAGGGGTTGCCGGAGTGACAGAAACATGAACCTCCGTTAGGAAACCATTGCACAAGAGACATAAGGGTCTTAGAGTTTAAAGTTGTGGTTAGGTTTCTACCTTAATTACTTTCTTGTACTTACGGATGTTTGCAAGGGGTATAATCACAAGTATGTATTATTCTTCGACGGGGCGGTAGATTAGCACAGGTTCACCCACACAAAACTTAGCAAGCTAGAGAAGATTAATCGACTATATGAAGCGAAAGCACTTGACAGTCTTCCCATGTGTCCTCGAGAACGTTTGGTCATCTTAAGTAATACAACTGGCTTGTCCTTTGCTGCATAAAGGATTGGGCCACTTGCTGCATTTATTCCTACTGTCTTTTATTTACTCGTACTTTGTTTACTTGGTTTATCGAAAACCCCTAAAAATCTGTTTGCTAAGTATTTGTAGAGAATTCCTGATCCATACCACTAGCCAGCACCGTCTGCTCCTCCTTCGGTTCGACACTCTTACTTATTGAAAATACTGCGATACACCCCCTATACTTGTGGGTCATCAAGGTCTCACAAGAATTACAAGCATATTAAGCGCCGGTTTCACTCCATCCGCGAGCATGTCGAGGATGGAGATATAAAGATTTGTAAAGTACACACGGACCTAAATGTAGCAGATCCGTTGACTAAAGCTCTCCCTAGGGCAAAACATGATCAACACTAGAACTCCATGGGTGTTAGATTTATCACTATGTGAACTAGATTATTGTCTCTAGTGCAAGTGGGAGACTGAAGGAAATATGCCCTGAGAGGCAATGATAAAGTTGTTATTATGTATTCCTTATATATGATAGATGCTTATTTTACGTGCTAGAATTGTATTGATCAGAAACATCAATACATGTGTGTTTAATAAACAAAAAGGGTTCCTAGTTATGCCTCTCTTATAGACTAGCTTGTTGATTAACAAGATGATCAAGGTTTCCTGATCATGGACATTAGACGTTGTTAATAACAAGGTCACACCATTGGTGGAATGATGTTATGTTTATATTTCTATAACATCATACGAAGTAATCTTTATCCTTAGACCATGAGATCATGTTAATTGCTAACACCTGAAGAGTATCTTGATAACATCAAACGTCACACCGTAACAGGGTGACTATAAAGATGGGTTCAGTACTACGAAGGTGTTATGTTGAGGCTCATGCTTCAAGAGTGGAATTTTTCAATCCCGATGACGGATAGATATACTCTGGGACCTCTCGGTGATATCACATTGAGATAGCTTGCAAGCAAGTGATGTGATCACTAGAATGTTATATCACGGGAACGAGAAAAGAGTGCATGTCCGTAACGAGATCAAACTAGGTATTTGGATACCAATGATCGAATCTCGGACATGTAATATATCGCGAGACAAAGGGATTTAGTTACAAGCGTTAAAGGTTCTCACAATCACAGAAGTCATCGTTGAATATGCAGGAGTCAATATGGATCTCCAGGTCCCGCTTCTGACTATTGATCTGAGAGGAGTCTCAATCATGTCTGCATTATTCGCGAACCGTAGTGTGACACACTTAAGAGTTACCGGACACCATTTTGGAGCACATATTTTTCAGACGAAGGAATTTCAAAGCACAGGAATTGTTTCAATAGAAACCGGAAATTGTTTTGGGTGAAATTGCAAAAAGTGGTTCTACATGTGATATTGAAATATTGCAAGGTGCTATATGTGAATGTTTGTTAATTAAAGTAATTAACAAAATTCTGAATAAATTTAATAAAAAAGTTATATTAAATGAGAGAGCATTAAACTTGGAGAATTTTAATGCATTTAAAGTGGAGACTTTAAAAGGGAATGTGAAGAGGCATTTTAATGTGGAGGGGTTACCACCACATGAATGGGGGAGGTGAGGGGTCACCCCCCATGCGCCGGCCATGGAGAGGAGGGGCACCCCCCTCCTCCTATAAAAGTCCACCCACTCCCTCCTTCATTCTCACACCTCCTTGTAAAGGATCTCTCTCCCCCTCTAGAATTATTCCCCCATGGTCTCAGATTAGTGAGATACATGTTCCCGGTGGCATTTCGTCTAGAAGGAGTTGCTACTTCCGCTGGATCGCTGGAGCGAGGAGGTGGAGGTTGTCCGGTGGCTTGAACGTGTGTGCGAGTACAGATGTGCTGCTGAGTTGTGGCGCTCGGACTTCCTCACGATCTTGAGATCGGCAAGTGTACGACTGCATCAACCACGAGTTCCTACTGGCTAACAAAACTTGTTGTCTTCGCGGGTAAGTTCTCGTTGGATGTATGTCCACCCGTTGCTATGTACCTAGTAGATAGATCTTGGCATGTAGTTCTCATCGTAGGATTTTTTTTGTTTTCTATGCTGCAGACCCAACACACACACCCAACCATAGTATTGCAATGCGATCCAGTCACAAACCATTGCAATAACTAGTAAAACATAGTATCTCACTCTTTTGACCATGAGATCATATCTAATCACTATCATTGGAGGTTGTTTGACTGCATCAATCTTCACACCATAATAGGGTGATCATAAAGGTGTCTATCAGGTATTCCGAAGGGGTAGGTTGAGGCGTATGCATCGAGATTGGGATTTGCCCATCCGGGTGGCAGATAGATACTATACGCCCACTCGGTGAGATTACATCTATGAAGCTTGATACATTGCAAATGTATCTATAATTTTTGATGTTCCATGCTTGGTTTTATCCACTTTCTTGTGTTTTGTCCACACTTTGGAGTACTTTTCATATGATTTCTTGGACTAACCTATTAACAAGAGCCATAGTTCTAGCTGCCTGTTTTCTGCTGTTTTTGATTCCAGGAAAGTCAGAAAATGAATATTCTCGGAATTGGACGGGACACAAGCTAAAAATCCTATTTCACCAGAAGACTCCCGGAGCCAGAATACGAGACGGAGGGGGGTTGGGCCCAGGCCACACCACCTGGCCGCGTGGGCAAGCCCATGCCGTGCCAGGGCGTGGTCTGGCCGCCCCAGACTCCCCCTTGGTCTCCCTCTTCGCCTATAAGTTGCCTTCTGACCTAAAAACTCAAGGGGGTTCGACGTTTTTCCAGAAGGAGTTCCGCTCCGCCGCCACCACCAGATTCCACGAAATAGCACCAGAAACTATGTTCTGGCTCCCTGGCGGGACGGGGAATTGGAGGAGATCATCGCCATCATCATCACCATCGCTTCTCCATCGACCATCCATGTTCCCCCCATCTATGAGTGAGTAATACCCCGCTATAGGCTATGGGGATGGTAGGGATTGGATGAGATCGTTCATGTAATGGCATCAGATTGTTAGGGCATGGTGCCTAGTATCTTTTATTAGTGATTTATGACTTTGTTGCGACTTGTTGTGCTTAATGCTTGTCACTAGGGCCCGAGTGCCATGATTTCATATCTGAACATGTTATTGATTCATTATGATAGTATTGTTTATGGTCTTATCTGCAAGTTGTATACACACGTTGTTGTCCAGAACCAATGGCCCCGAAGTGACAGAAATCGGGATAACCAGAGGGAATGGCTTTGATGTGAGGATCACATGTGTTCACGGAGTGTTAATGCTTTGCTCCGGTGCTCTATTAAAAGGAGCACCTTAATTTCCAGTAGTTCCCTTGAGGCCCCGCTGCAAACGGGCTGGTAGGACAAAATATGTTGTGCAAGTTCTCATTGCGAGCATGTATGACTATATATGGAACACATGTCTAGGATTATCTAGTACTTGGATGCTTTATCTTATTTATCTGCAATTACCCTATGTTCTGATTGCTATGTGAATTGTCTTGTCCATGCAATGCCCGTCCATCCATCCCTATGCTTACCGCACTCGAATCCTACTGTTTACTGCTATTGTTACTGCTGTCTTTACTTTACTACTGCTGCTACTTTACTATTCCTACTACAAAACTGTTGCTACTGACAAACTGCTGTGAGCAAGATTGTGGCTAGGTGTAGTTGAATTGACAACTCAGTTGTTAAGGCTTATAAATATTCTTTGGCTCCCCTTGTGTCGAATCAATAAATTGGGTTTCACTTCCCTCGAAAATACTGCGATACACCTCCTATACTTGTGGGTCATCAAGACTATTTTCTGGCACCGTTGCCGGGGAGCATAGCTTTATTTATCAAGTTCACCTGGATTCTCTATTGTTCGCTGCTATCCATCCATCATGGGTAAGTCTTGTGATGGCAAGTTTCCTATTTTACCATCCACTACAAGAAGAGGTACGGTTCTGAACACCTCTGATGCTCTTGATTCACCATCTGTTATGACTAAGCTCGTTACACCACCACATACACATGCTACACACACTGCTACTACTGCTGAATCTGAAACTTCTGATGGTTATGATGCTGCTTCTACTGTGCTTGATAAGACTGGTTCATTAGGTCCTTTCCTAGATGCTACGATTGCTAGAACTATAGCTGGAAATACTAAAACTCCTAATGAAGACACTACTACACCTGTTAGTTCACCTGAGTCTAGTGAAAGTTATGATATTGAATATGGTTATGTTGAAATGACCGATGAATTTATTAAAGAATGTAAAAACACCCATGATAGGAGCGCCGCTAAGAGTCTCCTTGAGAGGCGTACTATTAGACCCAAATTGTCTCATGTTGCTAAGTTTGCTGCTTCTCCCATAAATATTAAAGATAAAGATTATGATTTCTCTCTCGATCTATCTTACATAGCTATTGTTGAGAAAGAACCTTTTTGTGGGACTAAGAATAAAAGTGCGGTAGCACATATGAATGAGCTTTCTACCATGAGTGGCTTGTTTTTTGATGATATTAAGATGCGTACTTACTTTGTTGCTAAGATTTCCACTTTCTCACTGAAATGAGAAGCTAAAACTTGGTTTAGTAATTTACCTCCTAGATCTATTGATAGCCCTGATTGCTTGATTAGTACCTTCTTGCAGAAATATTTTCCTCCTAGTGCTAGACATGCTATTTTGCAGGAACTTTTTGATTTTAAACAGGGAGAAAAAGAGATATTGCTTGAATCTTGGGCAAGGTTTTGTGCTTTGATTCATGCACAAGATGGAAGTCCATTACCTAAGAATGAGCTTTTTGATATATTTTATAATGGACTAACCGAAGAATCTAGGACATACCTAGATAGTTGTGCTGATTGTGTTTTCAAGAATAGGACTCCTAAGGAAGCTGAGGAATTAATGGCTAAAATAAGTAAGAACTATGAAGATTGGACTCCTCCTGAACAAGCTATACCTGAAGTAATTGTACCTGAACCTACTATACCAGTGCCTATTCCAACATCAAAGAAGAGGGGAGTTATTGAATTAAATGATGATCTGATGAAGGAAGCTAAGAAATGTCTTAAGGAGAAGGGAATTAAAGCTGTAGATGTCAAGAATTTGCCTCCTATAGAAGAATTATGTAAGCCTATTCCCTACTCATCCACTATCGAGGTACACTCTCTCCAACACTTTGATGAAGGTGATATCCCTTACTCTAAACCTCCTGATCAATGCTTAGAAGAATTCGATATCTTTATTGTTAAGCAAGATAATTTTAATAAAAGGGTGCAAAATCATCTAATGGAAAACACTAGAGCTATTGTTGAGTTGAAGGATATTGTGGAAAGAACCGCTAATGATGTTAAACACTTTCAAATGGTTCAAACTCAAATAGATCAACTCGTTAAAGTGTAAAAAGACTTGCTAGTTAATGCTGCTAAAGAAAAACATGCTTATGAAATTAGAACTAGAAGTGGAGCTGCTACTTAGGATCCTCTATATCCCGAGGGGCACCCCAAAAGAATTGAGCAGGATTCTCAACAAGCTGAAAATAGTGGCTCTACTCGTAAGAAAAGGAAAAAGAAACATAAAACTGTTGTAGAACCCTCTGAACCTGCTATAGATCCTAATAGTATATCCATCTCTGATGCTGAAACTGAAAGTGGTAATGAAGAAAATGAAGTTCCTAATGAAGAAAAAGTTGAAGAAGAACCTAAAAACCACACTAAGAATACTAAATACACTAAAGAAGATTTTGTTGCTAAGAAACATGGTAGTGAAATAGAGCCTTGGGTCCAAAAACCTATGCCTTTCCCTGATAAGAAACATAAGTCAAAGGAAGATGAACACTATAGTAAGTTTTGTGAGTGGATGAAACCTTTATTCCTACAAATTCCTTTGACTGATGCTATTAAATTGCCTCCTTACTCAAAGTATATGAAGGATATTGTCTCGAATAAAAGGAAGATCCCTAATGAAGAAATTTCTACTTTGCTCGCTAATTATTCCTTTAATGGTAAGGTTCCAAAGAAACTTGGAGACCTAGGGATTCCAACTATCCCTTGCTTTATTAAAAATAGTTATGTTAGAACTTCTTTGTGTGATTTGGGAGCTGGAGTTAGTGTTATGCCTTTCTCTCTCTATAAGAGACTTCAACTGGAAAAATTAATACCAACTGATATATCTTTGCAAATGGCTGATAAATCTACCACTATTCCTATTGGTATATGTGAGGATGTACCTGTTCAAGTTGGCTCATAATTGCTTGATATTAACTGATTTTGTTGTGCTTGAAATGCGTGAAGATGATAATATGTCTATTATTCTTGGGAGACCTTTTCTTAATACTGCAGGAGCTGTTATTAATTGTAATCAAGGGAATGTGACTTTCAATGTTAATGACAAGGAACATACTGTCTATTTCCCCAAGAATATTGAAAGGACTTATGGTTTTAATTCAATTGAACATGTTGAGGGCATTCAAGTTGGAGAAATATATTGTCCCATACCAAGAGAAAATTTGAAACTATTATGATTGGGACCATTGCTATCAAGGTTGAGGTAACATAATCACTAGTGGAATACAAAGTTTTGTCTCATATAAAATTGTTTTGGTAATGAGACCTAATAAACCTTTTTAACAAAAGGATTTCATTGAACAAAACAATGTTTTCACCATGATTATCTCCGCTTACTTCTACTCTATCCATTTTAGTTTTTGCTTATGCCTAACTTAAAGGCATTAAAGAAAAGTACTTATTGGGAGATAACCCAAAAGTTTTAGATGAGTCTTGGAAGTTATTACTTCTGTAATAACCGCTCCTTATCCTTTTTATTTGCTTTTTGTGCCAAGAGTAACCTCTAATGAGAGAGAAGTAATGATTGGGAAAGTTGCTGTCCTGAAACAGATTTACGTGCTTCACCGTAAAAATTCGTGTGAAATCTCTGAACGTCTTTTTGAGGCGTGAATTTTTGTGCTTCTGCCCCAGGTTGTTATATAACTTTCGTTAGTTCAACACATTTTTATTTGAGCAACATAAGGTCTTCTAAAAAATTCTTCTTTACCTACTGGTCTATTTTGACAGATTTTTGCCATTTTCTGCATTTGCTTCTTGTTGGTTCCTTTTTGAGTTCTTTTGGGTAATTGACCTTTTTGAGGGAAGTGCTACAGTAGATAGTGTTCTAATGGAAGTTTATTTGGTGTTAGAACTGAACCTTAAGACTTATTATCTTGAGTGCACTAATGTTGCTAATAAAGATTGTGTGAAGTTTTGTATGAAGGAAAAATTTCAGGTGTATGGAAGGAATGAGTAATGAGATGAAGGATGGAATAAAGCTCAAGCTTGGGGATGCCATGCGTGTCACCCCAAAAATTTCCAAGAAGTACAAGCGTCAAAGCTTGGGGATGCCCAAGGCATCCCCCTCTTCATCAATAAAAATCCCAGGTTTCTCCCAAACGCTTCATTTTTATTATTGTTCTTGGAGGGCCTTCTTTTTCGTTTTCGTTTTGGTTTTTCGTTTGCTTAGTTTGCTGAATAAAATGGTTGGACCCCCTCTTTCATACATTGGTTTTCAAATAATTTGGTTTGGTTTGGTTTGGAAAAGAGTAGGAAAGTTCATGCTTAAGTGGTAAAGAGAGCTTGTTTTTGACTGTGGCCTATGCTTTGTCATGCCATGCTTGATATTGTTTTGGCTTTATGCTTAGTATTCTTTGTTGTAGCATGACATGTTATAAACAATTAAGATTGCTTAATGTGCCTTGGATGAATTATGCGTTGTTTTAGCATATTAAAGCATAGTATTGTGGTATTCTCCTTTGATGCTTTATTTGGGTTGACTTGGCGCATGCTCACACCATGTTATGACTATCCAAAGTCACCATCAGCCTATATGATCCTTTAGTTTTCAACTTGTAGTATCACTTTATGCTTTGATCAATGATGTTTTTGTCGCTATGCATGATTATGGCCATTATTGCTCTCTTAGTTTATCGCTCCCAGTCTTTTGCTAGCCTCCACAACCAAGTATGAGTTCCACTCATGCATCCAACTCCCTAAACCAAGTTATTCCAAAGAGTCCACCATACCTACCTACTAGCTTATGCTATTCCAAGTATATTCATGCTTTTGTTTACCTTCCGAATTAAACTTGTTATGAGAAAACTAGTGATTAAAGCTCTCACGAACTTGATGGCACACTTTACTTTTCTTGCCCTTAATAAACTTGAACCATTGTGTCCATCTTTGTTGCGTATATGCTTGCGCTTTATAAGTTGAAGTTAGCAGAACCATGTACTATGGGGAACGCTTTCAACATTGCACATGTACTTTGTACCCCGTTGATATCATGTTCTTTTGCTTATGGATCCCGGCGGTGTGAAATAAAAGTGGAACTTGTAATATCATGGAGTTTGTATGTGTGTTAGAGAAACGCCTGGGCCGCTAGCCTAAGCCATGCCTAATCATGGTGGAAACTTGCAACATAACCATAATGAGCACTCTATGAAGCATCCTCAATAATAACCTATGAAAATAGCAAATAAAAAGATCACTGAGATGCTCATTGTATGCTTGCCTTGTCATTTTGATTATGGGATAGCTCCTGTATCATGTGAAAGGGGTACCCCGTTGGCGGTTCTTTATGATACATATGTACTTACAATGACAAGAGCTTACTTGTGAATAAAGTTGAGTAGCATGAGGTTCGGTCTTCGTAAGTAAGGGGCATGAGATTTCGGTTTATAACTTGTCAAGCATATCCTCTTAGTTGTGTCACTTTAACTTTAATCACCTTCAAGATGCTTATGATAGGGGCAATGAGAGCTGAAAGCTATAAGTACCATAATTTTTGGAAGATCTTTATGAAACTTGAATCTCTGCTTCCTTCTATGAAGGCCTTTCTTCAACCATTATATTGAGTCTCCACCTTCTATCTTTATACACCTACTTTGAGAGCATAGTGGCCATTCTTAGTTCTATGTGCATTGTCCCAAGACTTGTTGATTGATGCATAGCTTTGATATTGCTTGTTTTAAATTATTTGTATCTAGTCACTCTTATGAACTTTGAAGGTGTCCTATGCATCTATATTTGCTACTCTATGAGGGACAAGATGAATGCCATCATGCTATGTTTTCTTTATGTGAAGCAAACAAACATCTTGCAAAGCATTGTTATTCATGAATCTTTTGTTTGTGCCTTTTTCATGTTGCATCATAGTTTTTTTTGTCTTATTGCTAGAACTTTGTCTTTCATGCTACGACTGAAGTACTATGATCCCAGCTTTGAATGTTTTACAAATACTTTGATCAAGTCTTTGATGGTGCATGTCACCTCAAAAATTATTCTTTCTTTCTATCACTTACCTACTCAAGGATGAGCAGGAGTTAAGCTTGGGGATGTTGATACATTGCAAAAGTATCTATAATTTTTGATGTTCCATGCTTGGTTTTATCCATTTTCTTGTGTTTTGTCCACACTTTGGAGTACTTTTCATATGATTTCTTGGACTAACCTATTACCAAGAGCCACAGTGCCAGCTGCCTGTTTTCTGCTGTTTTTGGTTCCAGGAAAGTCAGAAAATGATTATTCTCGGAATTGGACAGGTCAAAAGCCAAATATCCTATTTCACCAGAAGACTTCCTGGAGCCAGAATACGAGACGAAGGGGGGATAGGCCTAGGCCACACCACCTGGCCGCGCGGGCAAGCCCATGCCGCGCCTGGGGGTGGTCTGGCCGCCCCAGACTCCCCCTCGGTCTCCCTCTTCGCCTATAAGTTGCCTTCTGACCTAAAAACTCAGTGGAGGTTCGACGTTTTTCCAGAAGGAGTTCCGCTCTGCTGCCACCACCAGATTCCACGAAACAGCACCAGAAACTCCGTTCTGGCACCCTGCCGGGACGGGGAATTGGAGGAGATCATCGCCATCATCATCTCCATCGCTTCTCCATCGACCATCCATGTTCCCCCCATCTATGAGTGAGTAATCCCCCGCTGTAGGCTATGGGGATGGTAGGGATTGGATGAGATCGTTCATGTAATGGCATCAGATTGTTAGGGCATGGTGCCTAGTATCTTTTATTAGTGCTTTATGACTTTGTTGCGACTTGTTGTGCTTAATGCTTGTCACTAGGGCCCGAGTGCCATGATTTCAGATCTGAACATGTTATTGATTCATTATGATAGTATTGTTTATGGTCTTATCTACAAGTTGTATACACACATTGTTGTCCAGAACCAATGGCCCTGAAGTGACAGAAATCGGGATAACCGGAGGGAATGGTTTTGATGTGAGGATCACATATGTTCACGAAGTGTTAATGCTTTGCCTTGGTGCTCTATTAAAAGGAGCACCTTAATTGCCAGTAGTTCCCTTGAGGCTCCGCTGCAAACGGGCTGGCAGGACAAAATATGTTGTGAAAGTTCTCATTGCGAGCACGTATGACTATATATGGAACACATGCCTAGGATTATCTTGTACTTGGATGCTTTATATTATTTATCTACAATTGCCCTATGTTTTGATTGCTATGTGAATTTTCTTGTCCATGCAATGCCCGTCCATCCATCCCGATGCCTACCGCACTCGAATCCTACTGTTTACTGCTATTGTTACTGTTGTCTTTACTTTACTACTGCCGCTACTTTACTATTCCTACTACAAAACCGTTGCTACTGACAAACTGCTGTGAGCAAGATTGTTTCCAGGTGCAGCTGAAGTGACAACTCAGTTGTTAAGGCTTATAAATATTATTTGGCTCCCCTTGTGTCGAATCAATAAATTGGGTTTCACTTCCCTCAGAAATACTGCGATACACCCCCTATACTTGTGGGTCATCAAAGCTTGCAAGCATGTGACTGATGACTGCAAGTGCGCAGATCAGTTGTAGCTAGTTTCAAAATAATAGTATCAAACCCATAGAGAGCTATTTGGTTAAGGTCTTTATGACCCTTGTCACTATCTACCAAAGGATACTCGTAAGTAAAATGGGATCGTGTGAGCACCTAGAGGGGTGAATACGTGCTACTCTAAATTTTAATTCTTTTTCAATTTAGGCTTGACAAAAAGGTAAATTCTCTAGATATGCAACTACAGTGAATTTGCCTATATGACAACCTAGCTACTAAACGAGATAAATGAGCAAAGAGCGGCAAGAGGAACGAGGTAACTGAGAGTGGATCACACGGAGACACGAGATTTAGTTACCACAGTTCCTTCCTTTTCAGGGGAAGTACACCTGCATTGGAGGGGTGGGTGGTACTAAGACCACCACGTCATAAAGGTTTCACCCTATTCTCTGATGTATCTTGCCACAAGTGGCTTGATCCACTCTTCCACTATACGGTACCCTTCGAGGCGGGAACCGGTGCCTTTAAAACGGGTTCGAGGCACACATACACAACCGAATTGGAGCTCACGAGTAGGACAACAAGCTATCACAACAAATCAAGATTAGCAATAGAGAAAACAAGATCTATAATTTCCTAAGAAATTCTAGATGCAAGGGGCCCTCAAGTGAATGAGGGAGAAATTCAGATCGCTTCGGTGATGATGTAGATCAAGGCCTACTCCTTCAATTCTCCAAAGATCAAGACCTTCAGTAGGTTGAATGGGGAGATCTTGGGAATTTGGTGGCTCACAAAGTATTGTTCTTGTCTAGGAATTCTAGCAACTCTAGGTTGAAGATGGGGAGGGGTATTCGTACCCCTCCAGAATTGTAGCTGTTTGGAGTCGTACGGGGGCGGATAATCCATCCTGGAGCAAAAACTTCAGCCCAAATCTCCGCCCCCTCTCTGCTAGCCATGCCTATGGTCCATACAAAAATTTCTAGGGGGGTGGATAATCCGGCCCACCAGGAGTCGTGGATTATCTTGCGAGGGAAAAAACTCTAGCCCTAGCGAAAATCTAGGGCAAATATCCGCCCCATATCAGAGAGCTGCATCGTCTGGTCCTTAGTCGTTTCTAGGGAGGGGCAGATTATCCGGGCTTGGTCAGGACGGATTATCTGGCCTTGGCAAACATCCGCCCCAGAGCCTAAAATTCGGCCAAAAATCTGCCCCATCTAAGTGTCGAGCCGCTGGTCCATAGCCAAAATCGCCGGGGTGGATTATCTAGCCTTATCCAGGGGCGGATTATCCGGCCTGGCAAGCTTGTTCTTGCTGAATTTGAGTAGGGGATCTTTTCTTTTCTTTTGTAGGGTTGATGCTGACACATGTAGTAAATCTTTTGTATCTACAACACTCAACACACAATAAGAATATATATGGCATTGTTATCTAACACACAAAACATTAGGTATCAAGGAATGCTCTTTCAGTCTCCCCCTTTTTGGTGTCAGATGGCAATACTAGGATTTGCAATAGAGCACTAATTTAAACAGAAACAAACCCAAAAGATAAAGAGACTCCCCCTAAATGTGTGCATTAAAGTAATTTCCATTGGAATACAAAATGCACAACATATAGGTTCAAAATCTCTTTATAAAATGGATATTAGGAACAAGTTGCAAGTAACCAAGAGACATCATCAACTAAAGGTTTAGACTTGATATAGAGATCATACCATCCTACCAACCATAATATTATCTCAACCATAGATAGATAAATCCATATGTCTCATAAGATAATCCCGATAAATCCATAGTTAAATCCATATGTGTCCCATGAGCATACTTAAACATAGTCTCAACAACACACATATCAAATAGACATAAAAGGTTCAACACTAGATAAATGGACACAAGCATATATATAAAACACAAATAAGAGGGCAAATGATGCTTGTGTCCGACCCATGCAAATCCCTCTGAATCCTAATAGAACTACTTCTCCTCCTTTGGTATTGAAATGCCAAAAAGGGGAAAGAGTGATGCTAGCATCCCTAGAACATCACTCGGACTCCTCCTCATCATCAGCATCCTCATCCTCCTCATCATCAACATCAGGAGGTGGAGACACCCTCGCCGGGGCTAGAAATAGGTGCATCTCCATGTCACCATAGTTGATCCCTGAGGTGTTCCAATGATTGTATACAGTGGGGGCTGATTTCTAAGAAGGCTTACCATGAGCCCCGAAGACATGGTGAAGAATGAGCCGCTGAGTATGAGCCATGCCATTTGACGGTAAGCCTGATACTGACCCTTGTGAGTGTCCACTCCCATACAAAGGATGTTGCGATGAAACCAAGTAGGCTACTTGACCTCTTTAGCAATGGTCGAAGTTGGGGGCTTCCTCCCACGGGTTCCTCCACGGGCATCTCTCATGAACGTATTGGACTCAACATGCACATAGGCAGTCTTCTTCTTCTCAATATAGGGCTTCTTGACTTTGTGTTTCACAAAGACCACTGAAATTTCATGTGGGAGAGTGGATTTGATGAGCATCATTATGTATGGAACATATGTGATGGAATATTGGTTCACCATTGCGTCAACCATCTCATGGTAAATGAAATCCATGACATCCAAGGATAAATCTGTATCAGTGTCTTCACTGGTAGCACACTTGTAGCATCCCATTTGTCTAACAATTATAATGCTACATGGTTTAATATATATATATATGCTACTTCGTACATATCATTAATAACATTGCATAATATCATGCTCATATCACCATGCCACATTGTATTTGAGCATCATATAAAACCCTTTTTCATTTGGTTCTTCTGCCATATGCATTTTCTTTATTAATTGTATTTGCCTCTTGATATATTGTAGTTGGTTCTTGATATATTGCTAGATGCCCAAGTTGAGTTGGGAGCATATCTATTCTAAATTCCACTACCTTTCTTGTTTCCATCCAAATTCCACCATCCTAATTAATATGAGCAAATGTATTTCCCTTTGGTATTTAAATCTAGCTCATATGTGTTGGGGTGGATCCAATTCTAATCTACATTATCCCATATATGATCTTTTATTGTTGTTGCTATATTGTATATGATAGTCACATGGCCACCTTTGCATGCTATGTGAGTAGTACTTTTCCAACTTGCCATATGGTCTTATTTGAACTAAGGTCATGATTGAATATATGGTGGCTATATGAATTTATAGTGGTGCATACACAGTAGCATGGCGACCTTAGAATTTATGCATGCACTCTAACTTGAATAAGACATATAATTGGGATAGTTCCATACTCTTATTCTTGTTGATATTCCATTCTTTTGAGAAGGCTAGATTAAATCCATGTTATATGATCTAACTCTAGTTGTTTTCACAACTAGAGCATGCATGTGTTGGGTCCGCAGCATAGAAAACAAAAAATTTCCTATGATGAGAACTACACGCCAAGATCTATCTACTAGGTACAAAGAAACAGGTGGACATACATCCAACAAGAACTTACCCTCGAAGACAACGAGTTTTGTTAACGAGTAGGAACTCGTGGTTGATGTAGTCGTACACTTGCCGATCTCAAGATCATGAGGAAGTCCGAGCGCCGCAACTTAGCAGCACATCCGTACTCTCACACACGTTCAAGCCACCGGACAACCTCCACCTCCTCGCTCGAGCGATCCAGCGGAAGCAGCAACTCCTTCCAGACGAAATGCCACCGGGAACATGTATCTCGCTAATCCGAGACCATGGGAGAATAATTCTAGAGGGGGAGAGAGATCCTTCACAACGAGGTGTGAGGAAGGAGGAAGAGGGGGCCTTTTATAGGAGGAGGGGGGTGCCCCTCCTCTTCATGGCCGGCGCATGGGGGGGTGACTCCTCACCTCCCCCATTCATGTGGTGGTAACCCCTCCACATTAAAATGCCTCTTCACATTCCCCTTTAAAGTCCCTACTTTAAATGCATTAAAATTCTCCAAGTTTAATGCTCTCTCATTTAATAAAACTCTTTTATTAAATTTATTCAGAATTTTGTTAATTACTTTAATTAACAAACATTCACATATAACCATTTGCAATATTTCAATATCACATGCATAACCACTTTCTGCAATTTCACCCGAAACAATTTCCGGTTTCTATCAAAACAATTCTTGCGCTTTGCAATTCTTTCGTCTCAAACATATGTGCTCCAAAATGGTGTCTGGTAACTCTTAAGTGTGTCACCCTATGGTTCGCGAATAATGCAGACATGATTGAGACTCCTCTCAGATCAATAATCAGAAGCGGGACCTGGAGGTCCATACTGACTCCTGCATATTCATCGATGACTTCTGTGATCGTGAGAACCTTTAACGCTTGTAATTTAATCCCTTTGTCTCTTGATATAATACATGTCCGAGATTAGATCATCGGTATCCAAATACCTAGTTTGATCTCGTTACCGACATGCACTCTTTTCTCGTTTCCATGATATAACATTCTAGTGATCACATCACTTGCTTGCAAGCTACCTTAATGTGATATCACCGAGAGGGTCCAGAGTATATTTATCCGTCAACGGGATTGACAAATTCCACTCTTGATTCATGAGCCTCAACATAACACCTTCGTAGCACTGAACCCATCTTTATAGTCACCCAGTTACGGTGTGACGTTTGATGTTATCAAGATACTCTTCCGGTGTTAGCAATTAACATGATCTCATGGTCTATGGATAAAGATTACTTCATATGATGTTATAGCAATGTAAACATAATGACTTGATCGTAATGCTATACTTCGGATGAATGTTCATCACATCATTTTACAAATGTTGTGACCTTGTTATTAACAACATCCAATGTCCATGAGCAGGAAACCTTGATCATCTTGTTAATCAACAAGCTAGTCTATAAGAGAGGCATAACTAGGAACCTTTTTTGTTTATTAAACACACATGTATTGATGTTTCCAATCAATACAATTATAGCATGCAAAATAAACTTTTATCATAAACATGGAATAAGATAATAACCACTTTATTACTGCCTCTCGGGCATATTCCCACTAGCATGGTACATGCAAAAAGTCCTCATTCCTTTCTTTTGTTTTTCCCTATTGTTTGCTTGTTTTAAATTTAAACTTGAGTTCAAATATTTTTCTTTCCTCATGAAACCAACATATCTTCTCTTTTACGCTAGCTAAACGCTAACCCAATTAAACCTAATCATCTAACCCCACACCAAACCATCTAGCTAGACCCAGCCGAAAACCCCATCTAACCAGACCCGACTGTACCCCAACTAGACCTTGCAGCAACCAGCACACCCAGCGTCGCGCGCACGCTCGAGCAGCAGGCCAACGTCGCACTAGCAGCTGGCTGCGCGCCTCTCTCCCTAGACCTAACCAACGCCCTCCCTGGTGCACCCAACCAGCAAGCCAAGCCAGACCCCTGCCCTGTTTCTCTTACCCTCGCGTCCACGCGATCACGTGCCCCACGACAGCCAACCAACGACAGTAGCACACGCCCCGCGCGTTCCCTCCTTCGTCTTGCTTAAAGCTACCCAGCTTCGTAATGCCGTCTCCAACCACTCCTTCCCCAGATCCCCACCTAACCCTCTCCTCTGCCGCCACCATGGCCATGTCCTGGCCTAAACCCTAGACGGCGTCTACCCGATCCTGTCGCTGATCTGCTGCCACCGTCGCCAGGCCACCGTGTCCCGGAGCTGCGCAAGGAGCCCCGAAGCTGTACGATACCTAGATCAAGGAGGAGACGCCCGACGCAATCTCCTCGCCGACCGTTACAGCTCGCATGCGCGCCTTGCCACGACGATCACCGCTCGTTCCTTATCAAGCCACTTCGCCATCCTTCGCCTCGTTTGGCTAGGGCACGAGCTCTCGGTGAGCACCATGCCTCCCGTATCCTCTTCCCCAGCATGCATCATCACTGGTCGTGCACACCGCAAGTCCCTGCCGCAGTCACTGTCGCCTCGCGCTCGCACTCACCGCAGCCCGCACGCTAGCGCAGTTCCACCCTTGTCTTTGCTCGTTTTCCAGCGAGCCTAGTCCATCTCCGATGACGCCACCTGGACCGGAAATGCCCCTGATGTCCCCTCTCTTGATTCCATCCACCGACGCCCAAGATCATGCACCAGGGCATCGCCATCGTCTCCATTTCTCTGGTGTTTCCTCGCTGTCAGCACACACGGTTGTTTTCGTCCGTCATGAAAAAAATCATCCCTCGCGTGCGCCTGAGTTTGACCTATGTTACCATCAAGCTCATGTCCTCCTCAGTCCACCTCCAGCGAGACTTCCTGAACAAAAATAGTAGCCCAACCTCCCCTCTTTCCAACGAGCCCGAGCACGCCCAAAACGGTGCCCCATAGATCTAGGAATCGCCTCCGAAAAATCGAGCCAACTAGTTGTCTTCGTGTTCGCGTTCTTCAGTTTTGTGAGAGAACGTCCCAGAAGGTTTTGCAGAACCCCCCTGCATCTTTTTGTCCATCAAACACCAGTCCTTGGTCCAGCCACGTGTCGCCGTCCAGCTCGCCCGTGTGTGATGTGGCCCCGTGACTCCCAGGGCCCGCTTATCACTGACTGTGGCTAGAGTACGAAAAGTTTCCAGAATATTTTCTAATTCAAATGAAATTCCAGAAAATACATATAATCAAATTAATTTATATCTGTCTAAATATTTTTGGAATTTGAGAAAACTTATAAAATGGAATATGAATTATTTTCAAATATGCATTCAAACATATTTTCAATTTTGACTAGAGTTGACTACAGCTGGTCAAAACTTTGACTTTTCACCATATTTAAATTGTTTTGCATTTAAAATATTGTTTCAAATTCATAATTTCAAATAATACAAATGATATATGTTTTGAGATCATAAAAATATCAGGAATGTGAATATGCTATTTAAAATATTTTCTAGGCAATTAAAATTTTGGAATTATTAAATGCCATTAATATGCGTGTATCTTAATAAATGCACAACTTTATTTCCGTAACTATAAATTCGACAAATAATATGTCTAAATCAATCAGTGTGATGAGCCCGTTATGATTATGCATTTCATGATATCAATTGAAGCATGCATCATATAAATATTAAGAAAAAACAAGGTTTATGGGAGTAAAACATGCGTAAATAATTAATTAAAGTGCTTTATTATTGTTATCACATCTCACCCATGCCATGCTATGTTATACCATGCAATTATGCATCATTACATCATTTCATGCCTTTTTTACTTGTTGCATATATTCATATGATTGCCACTTTATTTATTATGACCCTTTGTGTGTTTGGCTTTTATTCCGGACAGACGTCGAGTAAGAGAACTAATCTGACAGGCAAGCAATTCCCCATGCTTTTACTACATATAGCACATATGCCTCTATCTTATTATTGCATCATTGAGTCACGATTGTATTAAATTGAATCCCAAGTACTGCATCGCCTTTACTTTTAAACTCCACCGAAGCTTGTACCCTCAATTCTATGAGCCATTACTACATGAGTTGCTTGAGCCATGTGAGTCGTATAATTACATGTGTAGGTTTTGTGCGAGTATTTGGATAATGAGGTATCTAAACAACTTAAACTATGTAGTAATAAGATAACTAAAGAAAGAGGCACCGGTGGGCAATAGCTTTTATTTACTTCTTCCACGCTTACTTGTGTCACGTAGGACCTGAGTACTTGATACCTGTTCCTTGACTATCGCACTATCCACATGTGGGGGACTTTATGGACCCCTCCTTCGCCTGAGCTTGATTCACATTTTATTTCTTGGGGACACAAACTAGTTTGGAGAATTATTACTATCATGTACTTATGCCATTCTTTACCGATATATTTACTATTGCGTGTGGAGCGCATGTACTATTTTGGAATATGGAATGTTTTTGTGGTATCGACAAGCCTAGTCACACTTTCGGGTTCCCACTTGTTTTCAACCATTGTCGTGAACTCTGGGTCTGTCTTGGAACCGGCCAACTTCGTTGCAGGTAGCTTAGTAGGGTGCCATGAAATCATTTATGAATCATGTGAATGCTTTGTCGTGAGGTCTAATTGCTATTTATTTGGTTCTTCCCGAGGTTTATCGTTCGTGTGTTGCTATTTGTGCACCCTTACAAGGTAAATATTTCTAAAAGCCATGTCTGCGAATATGGATGACTTGGAGCACAGTTTCTCGATCATAGATAGCTATTACTAAAGTATTGTGTTTAATCTGACCAAAACATGACTAGTAAATAGTGCAGCACTCATGGAATGGTTAATAAAATTGCCAACGGATGGGATGTTTTTCCGCCTTCTCGTTTGCTAAGCGAGAAGGAGGACGAGCGGTGTTTACGTATGTTGTTTATATAACTATTGGTTCTAACTAATGAGCATCCGTCTATATCTGGTTGGACGGATATTGTAGCGTGACTCTATAGAACTGTTTGGATATTATCTTTCGCTGCAATTGCATCACTTTCAGGTTGTTCCCTTTAGATGCATAAAGACCTATTGAGTGTCCTATGGTCTCACACCATAAATATTGATTAGGTTGTTAGGTACATTCATATGGAAGCTACTACGTCAATGAGGCCGATGATGGAGACAATGACCCTCTTGTATAGAGATTCCGGGGATGAAGATCTCTGAGATCTATGGGCGGGAATGTGCTTATTTCTATGGCATCTTATGCCGATTTGACTCCTAATCCATACTCGGATCTGTGTTTTCCGCTTCCGCTTGATGATTTGTTGAGTGATGTATGAGGATATAATCCTAAATTATTATTACTACTATCTATATAATTTGGATATTGCCATAATGGCATTGTAATATATTTCTATTTCTTTTAGATGGAATTACTATGGTGTACTCCTGTATGTCGTTTGTGTACATACTCACTTATGTACATTAGGCTCGCAGCCAGCCGGTCACGTTTCTCGCACTCGAAGCTATAACCATGAATACTGGGTTGATGGTTGGCCGATACCGTGCCCTGACATTGCAGCCTGCTTGTGGGTGGCCTCACGGCCTCTACGGTAGTACGTCCTCTCCCGATTGCTTGCATTACATATAAAACCTATGCCTCTGTCTTATTCTTGCATCATCGAATTACGATTGCATTAAATTGAATCACAAGTACTACAAAACCTTTACTTTTAAACCCCACCAAAGCTTGTACCCTCAATCCTATGAACCATTACTACAGGAGTTGCTTGAGCCATGTGAGTCGTAGAATTGCATGTATAGGATTTGTGCGAGTCTTTAGATAATGAGGTACCTAACCAAATTAAACTGTGTAGTAATGGGATAAATAAAGAAAGAGACACTGGTGGAGAATAGCTTTTATTTGGTTCTTCCATGCTCACTTGTGTCCCGGAGGACCCGAGTACTTGATACATGTTCCTTGACTATCGCACTATCTACATGTGCGAGACTTTATGGATCCCCCTTTGCCTGAGCTTCTCACATTCTATTTCTTGGGGGTCTCACATTACTATTGCGTGTGGAGCGTATGTACTGTTTTGGACTGCGGAATGTTTTCGCGGTATCGACAAGCCTAGTCACACTTTCAGGTTCCTAGTCATTTACAACCATTGTCGCGAACCATGGGCCCATCTCAGAGCCGGCCAACTTTATTACGGGTAGCTTAGTGGGGTGCCCCCTGAAATCATTCATAAATCCTATGAATGCTTTGTCGTGAGGCCTCGTTGCTTTTTATTTAGTTCTTCCCAAAATTGGTCATGCGTGTGTTGCTATTTGTGCACCTCTGCAGGGTAAATCTTTCTAAAAGCCATGTCCACGGTTATGGACGAATTGGAGCACAGTTTCTCGATCATAGATAACTATAACTAAAGTATCGAGTTTAATTTGACTAAAACATGACTAGTAAATAGTGCAACACTCATGAAATTGTTAATAATTGCCAACGGATGGGATGTTTTTTCACCTTCTTGTTCAATAAGCGAGAAGGAGGACAAGGGGTGTTTACGTATGTTGTTTATATAACTATTGGTTCTCATTAACGAGCGTCCGTCCATATCTGGTTGGACGGATGTTGTACCATGTCTCTATAGAACTATTTAGATATTATCATTCGCTGCAATTGCGTCACCCTCGGGTTATTTCCTTTAGATGCATAAAGACTTGTTGAGTGCCCTAGGATCTCACACCATAAATATTGATTAGGTTGTCAGGTACATCCATATGGAGGCTACTACGTCGATGAGACCGATGATCAAGACAACGACCCTCTTGTGTAGAGATTCTAGGGATGGAGATCTCTGAGATCTGTGGGCGAGGATATGCTTATTTCTATGGCATCTTATACCGATTTTACTCTTACTGTATTCGGATATGTGTTTTTCGCTTCCGCCTGATGATTTATTGAGTGGTGTATGAGGATATAATCCTAAATTATTATTACTACTATCTATTTAATTTAAATCTTGCCGTAATGGTATTGCCATATATTTATATTTCTTTTAGATGGAATTGTTCTGACATGTCGCTGGCGTACATATCCACTTGTGTACGTTAGACTAACAGCTAGCCGGTCACGTTTCTCGCACTCGAAGCTATAACCATGAATACTGGTGTGGATGGTTGGTCGGTACCGTACCCTTCCATTGCGGCCTGCTTATGGGCAATCTCACGGCCTCCACGGTAGTATGTCCGCCTATGATTTGGATTATACCGGCTTGTGATTTAGAAACATGAGGACCGGAAATTACAACACTCATAAGCAAGACCAAGCAAACTGATAGACACACAAATTTTAAAATTCAAGTGAAAAGTCAGAAACTAAAAGCAAGAAATGGAGAAGAAAAGCACGAAAAAAGCTAACAAAAACTTGTCGTGCGCACAGGACCATGCGCACAACAAGCGCGTGTAGACCTTGACAGTCGGGTACACGTACAATCTGTCTAGCACCATGCTCAAAGCACCTCTACCATTTCTGGCGTAAGCGCACGTAGTTCATGCGTGCATCTTGTATGTCTAGCGCCACACTTGAAGCACGTAGGTTGTTTCTGCCATACATCGCCGGAAACATGAACGCGCCCTACCATGCATAGGCATGTCGATTGTTTTTCATATCGGACCTAAAACAAACTACTATGTCCTAGTCTTCCGATAGCAGCAAAAAATAACCTATCACTACATGATCTATTTCTCGTGTAAACCTACGACTGTTGTACAAAGTGAAATGCAGTATTTCGCTTCTGTCGCCCCTCGTCCTAAAGAAACCACACCAGCACACCAAACGCATCGGATACAGCGAAGCCATTTCTCATGTGCTATGGTGATGTTCCTTCTAGGATGATGAGTCATAGAAGATAAGACGCATAGGAGTAAGGGGAACGCTAATGAAGATAAGTGCAAGAAGTAAGAAGACGCAATATTTTATAAGCCAATCATCTGGATAATGGCGAAGGATAACACTCCCAGCTAGGAAACATTGCACGTCACGGTGGTGAGAACCCACGAACATCTATATCCTACGCCGATAATTCATTTCTCGGACGGCGATGAATAAGGTGCTAGCTAAGCTACGGAAGGGTTCCACAGTACGATCTCGCCGTGATAACTCGCGGACATCTACAACCTACACTGCTAGTTCGACTCTCCACCCGCGAGCAGCCGCGTAGCCTAAGATCTAAGTTGACAGATGCACGAGCCTATGACACCATGTTTCCTCTACTCGGGCCCCGTGTACGCGACAAAACCGTGTCCGTCATGGGTTGATGGCGCCACGTTGGCTTTGGATGGACCCCATAACCGCGAGAAACCGCGGCTGACATGGGCCGGCTCTTCGCGGGCCCTGTGAATGTGAAAAACCGCATCCGGCATAGGCACACGATGCCATGTCGACTCTCGATGGGCCCGCCACCGATGGGTGCAGAGGCATGTTGCACCGGTAACGCCTCTCACAGAGCGCGCATGGACCACCATGCAACGATGCGGGGTATGACGGCACGCAGTACATCCGTCCGTGGTATGATCGCCCTAGACTTCAGCGGGACCTGTCTCAGGGGATAGCAGAGCTTCCTTGCAATGTCGTCGCGTGTTCTTCTCGGCATCCATCCCATGGCCCAAAAGAATCGGGACAACGTGGATAGCAGTTTGAAACAAAACAATCTAGCGCTATTATTTACTCTTGATGTAATATTTTAAATTATGACACATGCAATGTGGCATGATGAGCATGATCAATTATATTATGGCATGCATTTGATTTATCAACTATAAAAGGTTGCATAACAAGAGTTTAGAATCTTGGGATGCTACAACGTGTGTCCTCCCGAGCTCCATCCTATGGCCAAAAAGAATAGGATAAACATGGATAGCCTATTTGGTAGAAAAAAATGGTAGCTCTTATTTACTCTGATGTTTTATCTAAAAAAATATCATATCAACAATAACAATGGGAAACGATTTCTCAAAGTTTTTACATTTATTCACAAATCGATCTTCACCCATATTGATGAGTACCGGCCTTGCACCCAGATTTAGTGTTAGGCCAGTGATGTGTAACCCATAATGAGGATGTAGAGCTTGTCCATATCTTGAAAGTGACACAAAAGGAAATCACTATGTCAACCACTTTGACTACAACTAACACGAGTATCAACCAATTACAATATCCTGGTATACAAAGGTGAATCTTATCGTTTACGCATGTCCATCTACTCTCGAGGATGTTATACTACTTTACCTCTACCATTTGCACATTTAGGTTTGAGCGGAGAGGGATGGAAGAAAAGTAGGAAGTCAAGGATGCACTAGATATTAAGTCGTCCATGAGAGATGCATGGAACCGAACGAATAACAATACCCTTGTTTCCAAGATAAAGATGTGGAAGTGGAGGAATGAACAAGTCCCTAAATCTCTCTCAAGAAAACAAGTCCCTAATCTAGAAGGACGCTACTAGCATCCATCCGACCTCTCTAGGACCCATACAATTCGATCCCCACCCGGACATTTTGTGTTGTTGATAGAGAGCACCATGACAGTGACTGGATCATTTGGGATGCATGCGTGTAGAAATGGGAAAAGGATCGTGTATCCCTATTTTGACCCACCACTTTGTGGTTGGGTGTGTGGGGCTATATTTATAGTCCTTCCCATTTTTCAAAATAGTGGCAAGCATTAGAGACAAACTCATAAGTATAGATGTTACTAGAATTATGAGCACGAGCGAATTTAAAATCACACAAATAGTCATCAACATAAGCACACACTTCTCTTCGGAATCATATTTGGAAGAATTAGAAAAATAGGACTATTGGGACATCCGAACGTATCTAATTTTTCGATCACTTCAGTATAATTGGTATTAGAATCATCACGAGCATGAGACAACTGCAAATCACACAAACAGTCGGCAACTCAATCACACTTCTTTTCAGAGACATATTTGGAAAATTTGAAGAAAAAGATAGGACTATTGGTAATGTCATGAACGTATATACTTTTACTAGATGGACCTTGCGCGCTTTGCTCACTTCGCGTGATTGTGTATGAATTTGGCTTCTCATTAGAGTTTGTAATATACTAGCTGAACAGGCGAGCTTCGCCTCGCCGCCTTCATCCTATCGGCATAGCGGGTTCGGCGTGGTAGATTGATGGGTGTTTTGTGTATTACATCACTGGGGCAACACTCAATAACCGATTTATTAAGCATCAACATGAACGCTCTTTGGTCGTAGTTTACGGACATCTAACTCAACTCTTCGTACCGTGAACTGGAACAGAAAAGAAAAATATACAATATAGATAGACGCATCTTCTTTCCCAATCCGTCCCAGTCGATTTATTTTGTAATTAGTCCTTGAAGCTCTAGAGAAAAGAAAGTTCCCTTCTCTTGGTTGTCTGATTATAAGAAAATAGCAACAGTGGAAGCTAAATGAGTGTGTGATCTAAAAGAAAATAATACCAATGATGGAAGATAACATGATCTTGACATGTATATCATACCTTTGTTAACTATGTTGACATGTACATAAACAAAGCATTAAATATTCAATCCGTGCTTTATGGATCCGCATGAATGGGGGAGGTGCAAATAAAAAAGATACTCATCCTAGACAATGAAATGCACATACTTATTTACACTTACTAGGATGAAAATATTAAGAGAGAACCCCTGATCATGGCTGATACTATAAAACCTTAGTGAGAAAGAAACATCGTATCACTTTTCATTTGGTTGCACCCTGGAGTTGGTGCAATAAAAACTTAGCCTGCAGATTAATTTCATGGTGATATTTGGGGTGGAATACCACATATAGTTGGTCGTTAAAAAAATAACTCAGATGGTGGGTTGGTACAAGAATTCAAAATGTAAATTGTATTCCGTCCATCCAATGATATAAGATGGTGTTACAACCAATATTTCCTATATTGTGGGATAGAGGGACTAATATTCATGCCCCTTTAACATCTCACTAAATCAAAGGCTAAAAACAAATTCAATAGAGTAGCATAGCTATAGCTAGTAAGGAAAATTGAATAATCTCAAGAAGAAACCAATAAGATTGACCATACTAACTTTTTTACACAGAGTCATGAAAATCGTAAAGCGAAATAAATTAGACACTTAGCTCAGAGTAAAGAACTATGGCTTCGTGATATACTTATTTGCAGTCGGTATAATGAGGTATTTGGAGGAGTGTGGACAGCTCATCAAGATCTTCAATGGATATTTGAGGAACTAAGGATGGACCCATTACATCAATGAATTGTACACTGAGAACTTGTTGATCAAATAAATGAGATGAAAAAGAAATGCAGTTCACACCATACCAATCCACCCCTGTGAGAGAATGCGAATAGGTACCAGCAAGGATATTTCTAGGAATCATCTGACGGAATCCCTCAACCCACAAGAACATCAGCAATGAGGTGCTCAGCCACCTAGAGAAACAAACATGAGACATTTTTATTTCTGAAAATGAACTTGTAAAGGCATAGGTATGTGGATTGGGAAATATAAATAGATATAGGTAGCAAATACCTTGAAAGCATTTCTTTGGGATCCCAATTTGAAGGAAAACTGGATAAATTATCGTCTTCATCACAGGCATGGTTGCCCTGAACAATTTGAGAGATGGATTACCAGCTTCATCATGGTCAGGGTTGCCCTGAACAATTTGATGGAAAACTGGATGGACCTGGAAGTCCTCCCCATTACAAAAACTGAGTATATGAAGTGATGCTGCTTAGAAAACTCTTCATGATTCCTCGGTGAGGTTACATCATCAAAGAAATATTTAATTTGTGGTAGATGTTGTGCAATTATCAAGTGAATACTACCCAAGGTAGAAGCTAGCAATTTGTATTACATGCATAAATTTCTTTTGTCACATTTTATCCATCGCATAGAAACATCAATATAAGCAGGTAACCAAGGAAATAGATGAGGATGGCAGATGCACGTACAATACTTGAAAGAGTCGATGAGGCTACAGGAGAAAATTCCTTATGATTTTATTTTCCCTCTATGTAAACAAATCCAAACAAAAAAGCATAAATATACTAATTTGTGCATTAGTTCAGATAAACAGTTTATGTTTTCCCTTCTTTTGTCATCCGCGAGGCTGTATTTGTTCCGGGTTTTATCATGGCATGCATCTATTTGAAAATAAAACGTCATGCAGTAAGTACAATATATTTCTTTTCTGAAATTTCACTGCAGTGTGGTCCATTAACGTATCCATGCATTGGAAAATCAATCGATCTCTTTTGATCCCCATTATGTTCTGACCATATGGTTCATTGCTCTGCAATACTTGTTCACCATATACCAACAATACTAATTATCTGGTTTCATGCTCCATGCCGCATTTCGTACGGTAAAGCGTATAGTTGTTTGGCAGCAGCGCTTGCTTCACAGTGCAATTTGCATGCTGCATTTTACATTTCAACAAATACTTGTTGTAAGATATCAGAGCACATTGTACATGTCCTGCATTCAAGGATGATAACTTGTTTCGTATATTTCCTCTTTATATGTTTGGTAGAATTGTCATCCATATAGTGGGACTTAAAATATGATGGCAACTATCACACAGCTGCGGAGAGTGCACTTAGCTACCGCTACAGGTCCTCGAAAGATATATCAAAAGCTATGCTGCTTGGATACTTACATTTTTTTATATCTTACATTCCTTTTTGTCTTGAAAGGTATATTAAAAGTTGGTTGTACTGTTTTTGAATCATTTTTTGTTTTTAAACCGATATAGAAACTTCCCGACCTCCATCATAGTTTGTTCTGGATTGCAAAGATGTAAAATATTAAATATATAATCCAAGATTTTTGAACCTTGCAACTATGATAGCATAAAGAAAGGTTTCTGGAGATTTTTTCTCTCAGATCATTTAATTGCATTGCTTCTATCTCATCTCTGTAAATTTATAGTAATTTTCTACTATAAAGAAATATATCAGGCCAAATGTCACTTCATTAACTAAGTAGACCAAAATAGTCCCTCATTATTTCATCAGATTCATACAGTACAAAAGCATGAACTGGCCTTCATTGGTTGCATGGACGTCGCCACGCAGGAGCACATGCACATGTGCGACAGTCTTGAGCAAGGTTGCACTTGATGTACCGGCAACTGGCCTGCACGGACATGAAAAGGAGGAGGCAGTTGCATCATTTGAAGAGAAAGATGTGGTAATGGTTAGGCATGAAGTCGAAGGAGGTGTAGATCATCTAGCGGCCCGTTCCTGGGACATTAAAAAGTGTAGGGCGGACACGGGCTGCCCTTCCCATTGGTACTGGTATAGAAGAAGCTGGCCAAGGATTGGGGAGTTTGGCGGCGTGGCGGGGACAACGCCGTCGAGCAAGTGAGGAGGATACATGAAACCTACGGGTCTGGTACTTCCTCCGAGGTTGTTCTGCGGCAGAGGACGTCCCCGCGGCTCCTGGTGTGTCCCCTAGTCACCAAAGATGCAGGGAGGATCGGAGGATAATCGAGCTGGCTGGATCCAAGCTCCACCTCGCCCTCCCCTGTCAGCATCGCATCTGGCCCTCCAGAGGTGAGGGAAAGTTGTAGCGTGGAAGGAGAGGACGGTCGGCTGCCGCATTCACCGCCTCATGGAGGTTCGATCCACTGTGCATCCTATGCAAATCCCGTCTGGCCATCGTTCCCTAGGGAGATACACTTGGTACGACACCTTCCATCGGGACGAAGGTGCACGCATCAGCCAAATTAGGCTGGAAGCCGGTGAGGGAGGCGATAGATTGCAATCTTGCGACAGGAATCGAGGCGGGGTCGTGGCGGTTGCTGATTTGGTGCAAGGCGTGCTCCGGGAGAAGGAGAACACGGGGTAGAAGCAGGGGAGGGGTCGGTGTTGGTATGGACTCCGGCGGAGAGAGGGGACTCGAGGGTAGTGATCCAGGTTGTTTCGATAGGGTAGTAGCGATCCAGTTACCATAGTACTTTTCCGGTTCGCTCGCTGTCTCACGAGCCATGTGCATGGATGGGCCCAATCACTTGCAATGTCACCTACCTGCGAGAAGTGGCCTCACAAGGCCGGAGTTTGAGCGAAAATAACCCAAAAAATAAATAAATTCACGAAATGAACTCTGGCCGAAAAAAATTCATGAAACTAATCATTTTTGCAATGTCACCAGCCATGGAGCCGCACCCTGAAGCGTGGTTCCATGGGTTATGGCGCCGCACGCCTGCCAGCCTGGACTCGCCATGGCCTGGTGGGCCCCGGTTCCGTAAGTGCAGCGCCATGGTGTACAACGCCGCACTGTGATGTGCAACGCCATAAACAAAGCCGTCGCACTTTAGAACTAATATCAGTGCGCGAAGTGCTTCCCCCTTCAGTGTTTCCCCTTTCTGACAGTGCGGTGCCACGGTCTCCGGCTTTGCATTTGTGCGGCGCCACTGCCTGTGGCATTGCACACTGCGGTGCCGCCGTTCATGGCGCCGCACTTTGGGTACCAAATGCCTGTCAACATCAGGTTTTCAAGACCTATCAACAACAGGTTTTTAAGAGAAACTCATAGCAAACATCATCAAGCCTGATTACATTTCTGAGCAAGTTCACACCAAACCAAAAGTTCACATCATCAAGCTAGGTGTTCAGAAGATAACAAGTTCACGCGACATGATAAGAAGTTCAGAAGCTAACAAGTTCACATCTACTTGATTACACCACATCTACTTCCCACGAGTCATCTTATTTCCTTGGCCCCTTCTTGCGGTAAGCTTCCTCATCACCGGTTCCTCGTCATCATCTTCCTCCGTGTAAATCTTCTTGGCCTTCTTTGCCTTGGCTATGGAAGGGTCGGGTGTGTAAGGCTTCTTGGGTTGCCTTGGCTTGAGCACGTAGTCAGACCGCTCGTGGATCTTGTATCGAGGTGTATGTTCCCAACGTCATCTCTTCGTCAACGCGTTCTTAATCTTGGGGCTGTCAACAAAGGAAGAATGGTAAGGACATATAGCAATGCAAGGGTTAGTGGGGATGCAATGCTTTGCTACCTCAGGTGTGTCCTCCTCGTCCTCAGATGTGGAGTGATGATCGCCAGAAGGTTCAGGCATGTTGGACCGTGACTGGGACTGTGTTGCCACCTCGGGGTCACGACAACCTAGCAAGTTCGAAAGCCGCCTTAACCGTAGGGCCTGCTTCTTAACAAGCCCTCTAAACATACCCTCTCCCTTCTCTCCACAAGGGTATCTCTCCAAAGCTTCCTCGCATGCATCGGCAGACTTTCTTACCTCCGCGTGCTGTCATAGACAAGAATAAACAAGTAAGACATCCGTGTGAGGTGTGAAAATGGCCAAGGAGGAAAACAAACATTCAGCACACATTACCATGAAGTGACCAATGGAGCATAATCGGCCTGTTGCCCTTATCTGACCATCTTGTTGTATTGTTCAGTTGCAAGCTCATCAAACAACAATGGCTCCTCCAAGATATCTGAGCAGAATGCTCGTGGGTATATCTCCACCCGCGCGTTTTCAAGAAACCATGTGATGTAGTTGTTGAAAGCATCCTGACTAAACTGCCTTTCCTGTGTTCCTTTTGCTTTCTTAACCTCAATCACACACCTCTTGAATTTGTCAACGTGCTTCCTGTGAAGTTTGTCCCAATCCTTCTACTTCCTCTGCTTCTTCCTGTCCAAGACGCACAACAACAAATCGTAAAGCATTATTTGTCGAAAGATATTACATCACAGGTGAAGGCGGTTGATATCTTACCCATGGAGCCCTATGTCCGTGTCCTTCCAATCAGGCGGGTTCACCTGAAATAACCCAAACTGGGTCATGACACGCTGTGGCTAGTGATGCTCAACCGCCCACACGCATACCATGGGGCAACACATTAGCCATATACGAGTTTCTTTCGTGCACTTCGGGTTAAGCGCATAGTCGTCCGGAACACCAAAGTCCCCCCTTGGACCGTATGGATCCCAGGTCACCTGCAACATACCACACTCATGTCAAGTTCAAAGATTACATATGCATAACATAGAATTGACCGCACCCTGGGAAATTACCTGATCCATGGTTATCATGTCATACTCGTTGGTGTACCTCCTGTAGGCCGCCACAGGGTCGGTTGGGGCATCGGACACCACATCCCACTTGTAAGCCCACGTGGGGAGCATGAGGTTGTTGTTGTCATCAACATAAGGGTTGTAGCTCAACAATCTCGGTCATCCAACTGGGAAGCGTTCTCATCTCCACACCGAAAGAAGGAGCAAACAACCACCAATGCATCCATCGGGTTCGCTCCTAAGACAGGCATCATCCAGCTGCACATGAAGTGATACACCGCTTAGTAAGAACAATATTTTCTGAGGTCATGCAAACATAGACAACTTTGTAAACAAGCGATTACCTGACGGTACAACCAAGCCAATGCTACCGAACCCCAACAAAACTTTGTGTCAAAAACTGTGAGCACCTTTAGCCAATTCCACTGAGCATGATCCCCACTGCTATCAGGAAAGAGAGTCCTCGTGATGATGTACCACACATACACACGAGCGTACGTCATGACGGTGTCCTCGTCAGCATCCTTGGGGCAGGTCTTGAAAGTCCGTACGATCCAACTAAAAGTGGCCCTGGTAGCGACCCTTAGTGTTTCCCCCTTCTTGTTTACATCCTCGGGTGGATCCTTCCCTATAAGGCTGACCATCTGCTCACGCCACCCGTATGAATCTGTGCTTATGCACACGGGGTTTCCCTCGATTGGGAGTGCCAGGATCATGCTCATGTCCTACAAAGTGACTGTAGTATCACTAGTCCTAAGGTGAAAAGTGTATGTCTTCGGCCTCCACCGGTCGACAAGCACGATGATTGCAGTGGGGTTGAACTTCGGTGTAGACCAAGTGACCATGTGGATAAAGGGGAGGAGTCCTAGCTGCTCAATGTACGAAGAGTACCGCTCATCATAAGGCATGTTCTTGGCCGACGAGACCTCGTGATACCTAAGTCGAAGCGGTACAAGCTCCTACAAACATACAATAGCTAAGGTTAGATTTACATCTCAACAAACCGGAACAATAGGAACTACCATGTGGTTTTTTTAGTACCTGTCTCTTCTCTGACAACTTGTAGGAACAGTGTTGAACATCGTAGTGAGGATTGAGAAGATCCATCCTACATATTAAAAACAATAGATACAATAAGAACAAATATTCTCGCATGAACATATATTCCATCTTACTCTAACTACACTTGTATCATTACAAATTTCCCTTACTCTAACAATAAGAACATATGCTAACACATTGGTTTCTATGCTAAAAGAGAATCAGCAACATATCCTCTAACATAATAAAAGAGAATTTGCTAATATAAACAACATATACTAACATTTACATTCGTTTCTATGCTAAAATAACCAACTAAAATTCTAACATTGAATATTGTGCCAATAACACATCAATTTCGAAATCTAGTAGAATCTAGGGTTTCATACACTATTCCTAGAATCTTGTAGAATCTAGGATTTCATTGAATACTATGATATTCCTAAACCTAAAGATATAAGAAAACATGCGAACAACAAATACCAATCTCAAAGTCTTGTAGAATCTACGATTTCATAGTCTAGTACAAAAAGAGGAGAGAATATTGAAATGTATGGATGAAATTGAGAAATTTGAGAGAGCAAACCTAAGGGAAGGGATGGGGATGGAAATTTTTGGTCTATCCCACAGATCTGACCAATTTGGTTGCCCAAATCAATGGAGGCGCCGACCCCCCTGTCGCCGCTTCTGCCTTCTGTTCGCTGGGAGAGAATGAGGGTCAGGCTGGGGCGGCCGCGCACGCTGGTCTTGAGTTCTAATGTGCGGCACCACACGCCCTGGCATTACACATCACAGTGCGGCGCCGTACGCCGTGGCTCCATACTTATGGAACCGGGACCCATGCGTGCCACGCTGGCAGGTGTGAGACGCCATAACTCACGGCGTTGCCCTTCAGGGTGTGGCGCCGTGGCTGGTGGCATTGCAAAAAGGGTTAGTTTCGTGAAATTCTTTCAGCCAGAGTTCATTTCGTGAATTTCTTTATTTTTTGGGTTATTTCCGTTCAAATTCCCTCACAAGGCGGATTAGCGACAAGGCGTAAGCCATATAATAATAGGCATACAGTATGAAGTAGTACTCTGACTATATACATCTCTTCCTTATATTATGCCATGTTGGGGCTTTTCTAACCTATATTAACACGTACTGATCGGCCCCAAAAAGCAACAATCGTTCCACAACTTCTCATATGGTATCACAAGCCATCCTCCTACCCCCTCTAGCTGCTGTCACCACTTGACCTAGCCGCCACCACTGCCCTTCTTATTCCCAACAATAATCTCCATCTCCAACACCAAAATATTCATCTCCTACTACTCTATCAATTCCACTACATAAACCAAACAAGCTTCTCCCTTCCCTACCCCAAGGATCTCCTCCATGTCAACATCTACGGAAACCACTTTGGCTGCCATTGGCACCCCGTCTGCCACAAAGCTAACTCGGGACAACTTCCTCTACTTGTTGGGGATATACTTTCTGGGTATACCCACTATGACTCGCTGACCAGGGTGGCCCACTTTGGGTTAGAGCTTTGCTCCACGGGCGGTCCAGTCAGGGAGAGAAGACGGAGGTCCATCCGGCTATGGAAAGAACCAGAAGACTTACCAACTTAGGCCTATTTAGTTACTTGTAGTCTAAGATGTACTCTGTAACTGAATCTTAGTCATAGCCGGATAGGTCTCTCCTGTAAACCCTAGGACGGATATCTATATAAGCCATCCTAGGGATCAACCTTAAGGCCAACCCAAATATTATACAATCTGAACTCGCACAGGTGAAACCCTTGTAACCCATATTCCGGCTCTGTTATATTACTGGATTGACAGTAGGAGTAGGATCCGTCCAAAGCTAGTGGATTCGAACCTAGGTAAAGCTTGTGTGCTCATCGTCCCGGAATACCGTCGCCTCACACCCCCTTTCTCCACACACCTCGAGGACCCCCTCTCGGCATACATGTCTTCAATCCGATGACAGTTGGCGCCCACCATGGGGCATGTGAGTTTTGGATCTTCATTCTGGGCAGAATCTACGCGAATCGGAATCGGCGAGACAATCACCGTCGGTCGGGTACTCTACGCCACCGACGTCCCTCTTGTCCTACTCGACAAGACTTGGATTACGGCTAGGGAGCCTGTGACCACCTACACAATCATGTATTTTGGCGAGATCGATGTTTACCTCGGTTTCGTTGAAACCGCACAACCCACCTTAGCAGTGATGATAGAGGCGGAAGAACTTTCTGGATCCACTTTGTCTGCGGAAGAGACCGAGTTCTGGGTTTCAGAAAACCCTAATCCCACCCAGCTCGCACCTGAAGCGGAGATAGTGGAGAAGATCGAATCTGAAGAAGATCTCCCCATGGAGGCTAAACCTGAAGCGGACCTCCCTAAAGATGTCGAATCTCAAGAGGCTCTCCCCAAAGAGGTCCAAGCTCAGGAAGATCGATGCAGCTGTAGCTCTGGACCTGGTTCTACGGATGTCGGAGCGGGACAATCATTCTTGAGGCACACGTTGAGGCGTATGATGCTGGGCTAAAACACTAGCATGGAAGAGATCCTTGAGACCATCAAGTGTTTCGAGCAAGCAAATGAAGAAAGCCACAACTACCTCAGGATGCACGCATCACACTTCGTCAGCTACGTTGGATCCAGATCCGGCTCTGCCAATGCTAGAGACAACAACGAGTCGGTGTTGGAGGCAATTGGAATAAACGTCGACTTATCGGCATCTTCGGATGACTCCATGACATCGACATATTTTTTAAGTTCTCCATAGAATATGAAGAGGAATTCAACTCCAAGACCAGGGAAGAAGGAGAAGCTATGGATCAGAGCCCGAACATCAGCACAGAGGAGGGGTCTGGAGAAAACTCCCCCGAACCATAAGATGACATGGATCTCGGAGATAATCCCGACGTCCAGATGTCCGAGAATACTGATAGAAGCCTAACTCTAGGACTCGGACCCAAATCCGTCTTTGCTATCGACGTAGCCAAGAGGCCAAAGAAGAAGAAGAAGACTCTAGCTAAGGACCTTCCAACTGATGAGGTAATAGCCGAAGAATACGAAGAGGACTCAGATGGAGCTTTGATCCCACATGAGCCTAAGGATACTCCACTAGACAGACACGTGGTTACCCCCGGTGCCCGTAAACTCCTTGGAGAAGCAATTACCACCCCATCCCGACAGCTGCAGGAATCACACCTGTGGAGTTGGAAGACAAGGCCCAAGCCCTAGAAACGCACCTTCAAGCACTCCTCGAGGAAACCATAAATATCCTTGAGGAAAATAAGCGCATCACAGCTGCAGGGCAGCCTAGCACCCGGTAGCATCAGAAGACCCGAAACGACCCTGTATTGGCCAATAAAATTCAGATGTCCACAAAACCCTTTTCAAAGGAGATACAACTATAGGAAGCCTCGGATCGATAGCAAGGGTAACTGGGTGTACAACACGTCGGTGGAAAATGTTGCTGTGGCCCGAGATCTCTTGGCAAACAATCCAGGTCCATACCAGGTCTAGCTAAGTGTGAAATTACTCACCAAGGGCCTGGAATAGCAAAAGGATGCCACATTCGGCAATGGAAACCGGTATCCAAGTCTGACCAATGCCGCATGGATACGGGTCGACACGAAGACGTAAGTCCCTGACACGAGACGGAATAGAGCCACCATTGCGACCCTCGGGAAGATAACTACTCAAGAACCGGATCTTCAGGACAGTGGCACAAACCCACACAAAGCTGGAGTAACGTCGCTCCAGCAGCAGAGTAAGACACCGTTGCGATAATGGTCCAACCTCCCCGAGGACAGTCGAATAATTGCAGGGAAGACGAAGAAGCTCATCGTCGGGAGCAGGAATGACAAAGGATGCCCCCTCCTAGACATACTAGCTGTTCAGCTGAGCAACATCACAATGATGGCAATGACAGATGAAGGAACGATGGACATCGTGTTGGAACAAGTCGGCATAGTGGACATCATCATGCAACCCCAGCTGGGGGTAACAATCCACCACCACCTTCTCTGCCAAGCAGTTACCATAGCGCTGCTCATGGAGGGAGCCAGGAGGACACCGTGGTGGAGGTGGTGGTAGAAGAAGCAAGAGTCTGGCTCATGGGCATCGTAGCCACAGTGAACAACGAAGACAACGTGCCCTAGTACTCTTTAAGTACTCGTAAACTATCACTAACAAGTAAGGTAGTTCTAGTAGGAACCTTAAGCTCTAGGTTTATTTTGCAAAAAGCCAGATTTATCTAAACTGAGTTCAGAAGTAAAGAAAGCTAATTTAATGTTCTAAATCACTTTAAGTGGGAAACTATTTTTCATGTTCACAACTTTGTTGTGATCAAGTCAAGGTCACAATTCATTTCACAAGTCATTTTGAAAACATCTGACGACGGAACAGTATGGCCACTCCAACTGTCTATGACCGCGGACGTGGCTATTCGAATAGTTTGACACTCTGCAGAGGTGATACACTTTCACCACAAAATTCGATACATCCGTCAGGGATAACCCTGAATCATCATACTTAGTATGCGTATAATCAATCATAACCTTTCAATTACACACTCTAGTATAGGCACGTCCCCTATGAGCTTGGCCTCCCAGCCATGGCCATCTGCCATCCTGGGCACTGCACAGGTGGACATCATCAAGAGGTAGCCTCAGCTCAAACCTCTCTCGTGAGGGAACCCATACTAATGCATATAAACTTCCGGCTAAGCCCTACCCAATTCAGGTATTGTGGTTGTACGGTAAAATTAGAATGGTATCGTATCCAAACCCAACCATCCATTTTCGTAAAGGGGTAAGGCTCATGCCTCAACATTTTCATCATCAAATCCTTTGTGTTTCTCAACACATATGTCAAAACATCTCAATAGAATGAATCATGATTCCAAGGTTTTCATAATCATTTTCACCAAGTATTCCCATCTAAAGTGATCAAGTTTTATGCTTAGCACTAGCCACTAAGGTTAAGAGTGTTCACTAATGAGGGGTTCTAATCTTCAATCTCATGCCATAGAATGACATCTAAGTATAACTATATATGCCTAGTTTTATACTCTTTATGCTACCCATATTAAAAGTAAAGAACTTTGGTAAGGTAAAAAGAATAAAGCTTGCAAGTAAACCTTGGGATTGGTATAATCAAAATGGTATATAACCAAAGCATGCCTAATGCATCTTGCTTAGGTTAATACTGGCAAGTGTTAGCTTGCAAGGGTCTAGCTTGCTTAGTAATGATGGCTTGCCTTGATTGGTGTAGTGATTAAAGTTTTCTTCTTCTTCTTTGCAGTACTCCACCTCCTCGTATCCTTGGTCGGTACTATCGTCTATAAAGGAATATGGGGTACACAATCACCAAACAATACTTAACTAAGTCTATTTAGCACACTAAGCTTCACACTTGATGATCTAACATCATCACAATCATCACATGAAATAAAGACTAAGTTTTATTTATCTTATTTTAGAAAAGTAATTTCTACTCATTGAAATTAATTAAGATTTAATGTTCTCCAATTAAAATATGGGATCATGTGGACACATGTCATCACCACATATTTTAATACATGGGAATGTGATTTAAAGTGTTGATCATATTTTATAAAGTCTAAGATTATCATTTAATAAATTTAAAGTGACTAGAAATTCCTATATAGCATTATTATGGTACTAATCCAAAGTCACTCATGCAAACCTAAATATTTTTACATATTTAGATTGATCTTGTCAAATGTGATTTTTGAGAGTTGGAATCAACTCAAAAGCATTTATGGTTGATTTTTGAAAAATGTTTGAAGTTGGAAAAGTCTATGTCTTGTTATTTTTGGTATAGGTGATCTATAACTCCAATTGATTTAAATCCAACGGTCTTGGATAGATAATTTAAATATCTTTCTAACAAAATTAGAATCATTCAAATTGGTTCAGTGAATCTCCCTGAATTGATTTTTAAATCTATGGACATATACTAGTTTTCACTAAATGGAAAAATCCTAATTTGAATTTCTAGGCTACACGCGGGAAGCTAAACGGGCCGGCCCATTTACACTGCGCAGAGGGCTGCTGACAGATGGGGTCCACCAGTCAGTGACTTAAATTACGTGAAGCGGTATGGGCGAATCTGAGCCATGCGATTAGAAGGCAGATCAACGGCGGAGAGTCATCGTCAACGAACAATAGCTCCGGCGAGGAAAATGACCTAGCGCGGTGGTGGGGGTCTGGCGAGGCTCACCTGGGCTCCAGCTAGGGTCGGCAACGGGGGAGATCGACGTTGTAGACGACAGCGAGGCTAGGCGCGGTCACGACAGGGCTTGGGGTGGTCGGAATCGACGACGCCCTTCTCCTCCAGCAGCGGCGGGCTCTGGTGCAATTCCGGCGTGGTGGTGCTCGCCTTGCTCCGGGGAGAAGTGGGGGAGTGGCTGTGAGGAGTGGGGAGTGGATTGGTGTGGAGAATGGAGGCGGGGTGGCCTACTTTTATAGTGCGGCGAGGGGACCGAGCGGTGCGGGCGCGAGCTCGTCGGTGACGAGGCTACAGGCGGCTATCGACATGGCTGAGGTAGGTGGACGGTGCGGTGCTCCCTGGCGGTTCTCACGGGCGTAATGGCGAGGCGTGGGGCGGTGTGGTTCGGTCGAGAGCGTGCGGTGCTCCGCACGGGCGCAGAGGTGTTTGCGGTGGCGTGCGGCAGCTGCGGGTCGCGTGACGGCGAACGGAGTTGTCTATTGGGGTGCTGTGATCATGGCGAGTGGGTGCGTGCGAGGCGAAGGCAAAGCACGGTCTGGGCGAGCTGGTCGGGCGCAGCGAGCTGGCGTGCTCTAGACATGGCGCAGAGAGGCGGGGCACGACATAGCTAGGGTGGTCCAGGGCTCGGCTGGTGTCGTGGCCTAGACAAGGGGTGGCGGTGGACGCTTGCGTGCTTCCTAGACATCATGGCTGGCTGCGGCATGGTCTGCTGTGAGCTGGCCGTGGTCGGCCGACGATGACCAAAAACGGGTGGCACTCCACTGTGCAAGTGGCTAAGGGGGTGCTGGTTTGCTGCTGCTAGACACTTAGGGAGACAAGGGAGTGAAGTGGAGACCAAATGGTCGAGGAGTACTGTGCACAACAGTGAAGTTAGGTAGAGGGATAATATATGTAAGCAAGGTGTTTGTGGAAATGGCCGCAAGAACTAAGGTTTGGAATTTTTGAGTGATCTTAAGTTAATCTTGAGAGTCTATGTTTGCTTGGAGAGCGCAAGGGGATTTGATTTGATAGGTTTTTGAAAAAGTGGGATCTTGACACATACACTTGATTCAATTTTCAAATGTCCTTTAAATTGATTTGAAAGATGTCTTTGTAAGTTTGTAAAGTGGGCCTTGATACACTTTTACTTGGTCTAGCAAGGGGTGAAAAGAATTAGAAATGTTTCTGTTAGGAATTATCTTCTAGGAACACTCAAAGTGGCCTAGTGGTTTACTTTTGTCAAAATGACCATTTGATCTTTTTATTCATATTTGATTTCTTTTTCTTTGGATTTTATTTGTAATTGGCCTAGATGATGTAGCATTCATCTTTAAACCATTTCGCATCATTGGTAACAATCAAGCATGGCATTTTCAAACAATCACACATTAATGCAAAACTAACATGCATTCATATTCATTTTCTTATTATAAGTTTTTTGTTAACCCTAAATTGGGTGATTTGGATTCGATAAACTTGATTATAAGTTTTGGGGTGTTACAGTAACAGGTCGAAATTCCTAAAAGGCTGGAATAGTAACAGGACTGAACAGTAAAAGGCTAGATTGGCAATAGGCCTGAACAGTGTCGGGCCAGATTTGTGCAGGCCTCAAGTGGCAGCACAATGTTGGACGAACATGGGCCTTCTGTAGGCCGAAACAGAATCGGGCCTAAAAGTTCACGGGTCACTGCTGGCTGCATTTTTGGGCTCATTTCAAACAGTGTAGGACAATAAAGTAATGGACCATCTTCTTATTGGGCTCCCCTGATGGGTCAGCCTAGTTAGTATTTAGAAGGCCTTGGCTGGGCCTGGCTTCTGCCACGGTTTCTATGACCGTTAACGGTGGTAACCGGATACTAATGGCATCTGCCATGTGGCAGTTTTCATGACGTCAGCCGTCAGCATGTCTGGCGAGCAGAACTACGACGGAACAAGTTTTCGTGGCTAAAGGGTGTGATCCGCCACGGTCGAAAAAAACCGTGGTTAATTCATTTGTGACAGGGCTTTTACCGCGAAGGTCATCTGTCATGCAAGACTCTTTGGCCACGAAAAAGGGCCTTCAACCACGAAAATGGTCAATTATAAAAGCCAACTTGTTGTGGTCTCCCCTGGTCATGATGATGCCATTGGGACCTAGAATTTTCATCATGTTGTAAATGTAACAAGGGAGAGCCATAAAAGCCCAGTAAGCCGGATGCCCAAAGATAGCGTGGTATGCGCTCTTGAACGGGACAACTTCGAAAGAAAGTGCTTCCGTCCGAGAGTTCCTTAGATTTCAATAGTAACATCCAAGGTGATTTCTCCCAAAGAATTCGCTTGTCTTCCGGGGACAACTCTATGGAAAACCATGGAGCTGTGGTTCAGGTGTGTTTTTGATATCCTCATATGGCGTAGTGTTTCGACGTAAATGATGTTGATGCTACTTCCATCGTCCATGAGGGTCTTGGAGAACCCATAGCCGTCAATAAGTGGATTGATGACTAGAGCGTACTCTCCTCGCCTGTGTGGTTTAGGCGAATGATCGCTTTAGTAAAAGGTAATTGTCACTTCCGACCAGTTCAGAAACTGAGGGACAGCCAGAATAGTTGCGTTAAGCTCATGCATCACTGCCTTTTTGATCTTAGCTGGTTGGGATCCAAGGAAGCAGACGTAGGTGTCTTTCTTGGTTGGGAAGATCTTCTTTCCATCCGACTTGGGATTTTAGGTATCTGCCTCCTCCATGTTAGAATCTTCCTTGGTTTCCTTGTCTTTGTCAGAATTTTTCTTTCCATTTAGTCGCTTGGCCCTATAGCCAGTAGATTCGTCTTTCTTGATGTCGTCATTGAAATGACATTCAGCATTAGTGTGGGACGAGCCCCCGTTGCCATCCGGGTGATGCGCACACGGATTATTGGCAATGTCGGCCCAAGAGTAGGTTTTGTCAGGTTGCTAGTCTCCTCTACCTAGGACTCTGGATGTTCCACGTCCTCGTCCCTTGCCTCCACCGTGGCCTCCTCAACCTCCAGACCCGAAAGTTGTGTTGATTGTCACGGTTTTTGGATTGGGTTTCTCTTCCGAGGTGTTCTTGCATTTTGCGGCCTACTGCTGCTTCGACTATTTGGCCGATCGTGGCACAACCAGTATGTTTAGCAGTCCCTCTGAATCATCATCTACATCAGTGTATTTGCTTGCCGTCTCTATCATCTCCCCCAAATCGGTCACTTTGTCGCACTTTTAGTGATGACATAGTAATCCGGTTGGGAATCCTAGGATAAGAGCTTCGATCGCGGTTTGGGCATTTACTCCCTCACAAGAGTTCTTCATGTCGATCCATCATCTGAGGTAATCCAAGCAAGTTTCTCCAGGTTTCTGGGTGCAACGCTGCAAGTCTCCGACCGTGCAGGGCCTCCTATATGCCCCCTCGAAGTTCCAAAAGAACACACTTTGCATGTCATACCAGTTGTGGATGGTGTTTTCCGGAAGTTCATTGAGCCATGACCGAGCCGTCTTCCTCAGTATGAGCGGGAGATATCGGGTCGCGACCAAGCTGTTTCCTCCTTTGGTGATCCAGCAGGCCTAGAAGAAGTCCTGGAGTCAGGTGTCTGGCCGAGCCACACCATTGTAGGGTTGAATGTGCCTTGAGATAGCAAATCCTTCCGGGATTTTTTTTGTCGTATGCGCGGTCTGAAGCACTTTGGACCCACATAGATATTATCCGAGTCATAGCGTCGCGCCTCTATGTTGGAGTTGATCCGGTGCCTGGCATCACTTGGTGACAAAGAGCGTTGTCTCGGTTATTCGTGGCGACTACGGTGCCCGTGATCCGGACTTCTGCTTCTTCTACCACCACCTCTGCCACATCACCCTATGGCCTCCATGAGAGCCATTATGGTGGCTGCTTGGTGGAGAGGGTGGTGGTGGTGGATTCTTATCTCCAGCCGGGGCTTCGTGGTGACGACCACCATGCCGGCTTGATCCAGCGTGGTACTCGGTGTTCCTTCATCCATCATTGACGTCATTTTGATGTGGATCAGTCGGATGGCTTGTGTGTCTAGGAGGGGCATTCTTTGCCGGTCCTTCTCCCGACGTTGTGCTTCTTCATCTTCCCTGCGGTTATTCGACTACCGTCGGGGAGGTTGTTGTTGAGCGATTGCTGCTACGGCGTCTCGCTCTGTGGCCGGGCGACGTTACTCCAGAATCATGGGGGTCTGTGCTACTATCCTGAAGATCTGTTTCTTGACTCGTTGTCCTCCCGAGGGTCGGAACGGTAGCGTCATTCCGGCTCCCGTCGGGGCCTTACATCTTGCTGTCGACCAGTGTCCGTGTGACATTGGTCGTATTTGGAGACCAGTTTTCCGCTATCGGGCGTGGCGACTTTTTGTTGTTCCAGGCCTTTGGTGTGTAGCTTCACACTTAGTCAGACCTGGGCTGGACTTGGATTATTTGTTGGGATCTCTCGAGCCATAGCAGTGTTTTCTACCGGCATGCTGTACACCTAGTTTCCTTTGCTATCGATCCGAGGCTTTCCCATAGCTATGTCTCCTTTGAAAAGGGTTTTGTGCACTTCCAGATTTTTATTAGCCAGCTCAAGGCCATTCCGGGTCTTCGGATGCTGCAGGGAACTAGGTTGCCCCACAGCTACAATACGCTACTTATCCTTGAGAAGGTGAGTGGCCTCATCAAGGAGTACTTAGTGATGCGCTTCTAGGGCTTGGGCCCTATCTTCCAACTCCGCAAGTGTAAGATCTACAGCTGTCGGGATAGGTGTGGTGAGTGCGTCTTCGAGAATCTTATGGGCACCAGGGGTAACCATGTGTCCATCCAACATAGTGCTTTTTGGTTCATCGGGGATTAGTGCTCCATCTGAATCCTCTTCGTATTCCTCGGTGATTACCTCATCAGCTGGAGGATCCTTAGCCGGAGTCTTCTTCTTCTTTTCCTTCTTAGTAGCACAAGTAGCAAAGACGGCTTTGGGTCCAATTCCTAGAGTCAAGCTTCTATCAGTACTTTTGGACATCTGGACGTCGGGATTATCTCCGCTATCCATATCGTTACACAGTTTGGGAGAGTTTTCTCTGGATCCTTCATCCATGCTATTGTGAGGGCTTTGATCCATAGCTTCTCCTTATTCTGCAACCTTGGAGTTGATCTCCTCTTCGATTTCCGCAGATTTTTTTTGGAATTCTGCCGATGTCATGAAATCCTTAGAGGATCCCGGTAAGTCGGTGTTTGTTTTGATTATGTCCAGCACCATGTCATTGGCATCTCCAGCATTGGCAGAGCCGTATCCGGATCCAACGTATCCGACGAAGTGCGACACGTGCGCCCTGAGGAGAATATCATTTTGCAGCCCGAAAGTTGAGGCACCTAGTCAAAGCGGTACCCAAGTTGCTTGTAATCAGCCGCGTTGCCCAAAGTTGGCATGCCAAATAAAATATCAGTCTAACGCCTGTCAAGTTGGGCCCCATGTTAGTTTTCGTCGTTATGTCGCTGTCGTCATGGCTGCCATGTAGGCTTGTAGCGTTGGCGCCTGCATCCTTTACACATCTTCTTCTTCCTCGGAGCGACAATCTATGGTCGCAGCCATGGCACAGAGCTGGGATGTGGATGAACCTGCTTGGTCCCACTCTCCTCCCCATCCCAAATCAGAGCTCATCCTCACCATGGCCGCACCCATGGCACGACATGTGGATGAGAATTCATTCCCGGGTGAGATCTGACACCATGCCAACCATGCTCGGTCCTATTGTCCTCCTCCAAAATCCAAGCTCGTCGTCGCCATGGTCGCACACGCACCAGCCATGGCGCCTTCCTCTCTGAACCCCAAAGCCACATCCACTCAGTTCGGCACAACGCCAACAAGGTGAAAATGCTTCTAGTTTTCTTCTTGTGATTGCAGTAGAACATGTATGTACTGTGTCCATATCATACTCTAACAATGTACACATATGTTGTTCTAGATTTTCATTTGAAATTAGTAGCTCAGTGGTGACGAAACATAGAGAACCTAAATGGAATGACGATGAAGACCATGTTCTGTACTTTGGATTGCATCAACAAGGGCTCGCTGACGAAGCATGTTACCAAGAGAGTGGAGTTCATCAGCCATTGCTAAAAATATGTGAACAAATAAATGAGCGATTCAATGCAAATACACGCAGAAAAGCTAGATTCATGTCATCAATCATCAATAGGTGGCACATTCTAGTGATGCGTTCAAATGCGTACACCATGTATCATTTACTTGAAGTGGTTGTTATCCTAAGCAAAATTCCTAGTATGCACATTACGTTTGTCTATTCTATGCTGCAATTATGTTGTTATGGGCGTGGAAAGAAAAGTTGGGCTTCACTGAATATTATGCAGTTAGGCCTACTGGTTTAGGAAAAGAACACATATCCAAGTGGTTTATGAAAAGAACACTCCTAGAGTGTATCTACTGGTTTATGAAAAGAACACATATCCAAGTGGTTTATGAAAAGAACACACATGCATTGATATCTAGTGGATCCATGTGGTTTATGAAAAGAACACTCATGGAGTGTATCTACTGTTTTTTAAAAGAACACATATCCAAGTGGTTTATGAAAAGAACACATATGCAATGTAATGTAGTGTATCAGTGTTTTTTAATGAAAAGAACACGCATGCAAGTGGAATCCAGTGGATCCATGTGGTTTATGAAAAGAAAACTTGTCAACACCCGGATTTTTAATCCCAGATGCCTGTTATGTCATACATCCCAATCCCAGGATTACCATTTTTGCGAGACATAACAGATTGGATATCACAGTACATCATCCATTTCAAACCATAATAAGGTCTTACACGAATAAAGGATCTCATGATCCAGTCTTAATACAACAAGCAGTGGAATAAATAATAAGCGTAGCGGTAGGGTCCATCTTCAGTGGCACAGGCAATGCTGACGATGGAAGATAGTCCTAGTTATCATAGTCGTCCTGCTGTCCTTCATCTTGGCAATCTCCTTCATAGTCTGGCCATGAGAATAGCCAGGGACAAAAGCCATGGGTACTCTTTAAGTACTTGCAAACTATCACTAACAAGTAAGGTAGTTCTAGTGGGAAATGCTAAACTCTAAGTTTAACTATAAAGTTAAGTTTGAAACCTAAGCTGAGTTCAGAAACAAAGAAAGATAAAATAAAGTTCTAGAATCACTTAAGTTGGGAAGCTAGTGTCATAGTCACAACCCTGTTGTGGTCCAGTCAAGATTCATCATTAATTTCATAAGTCATTTTGAAAACATCTGACAACAAAACAGTATGGCCACTCCAACTGTCCATAACCGTGGACGCGGCTATTCGAAAAGTTTGACACTCTGCAGAGGTGGTACACTTTCACCACAAGATTCGATACATCTGTCAGGGATAACCCTGAATCATCATACTTAGTATGCAGATAATCAAACATAACCTTTCCTTTACACACTCTAGTATAAGCACCTCTCCTATGAGTATGGCCTCCCAACCATGACCATCTGTCATCTTGGGAACTGCATAGGTGGACAACATTGAGAGGTAACCTCAACTCAAACCTCTCCCGCGAGGGAACTAATACTAATGCATATAAACTTCTGGCTAAGCCTTACCCAATTTAGGTATTGTGGTTGTACGGTAAAATTGGAATGGTATAGCATCCGAATCCAACCATCAGTTTTTTTGGTAAAAGGGCTAAGGATCATGCCTCAACATTTTCATCATCATAAACCATTTGTGTTTCTCAACACATGTCAAAACATCTCAATAGAATGACTCATCATTCCAAGGTTTTCACAATTCATTTTCACCAAGTGTTCCCATCTAAAGTGAGTCAAGTTTTGATTTAGCTCTAAGCTACTAAGTTAAGAGTGTTCACTAAGGTGGGAATGCTAATCTCAATCTCATGCCATAGAATGACATCTAAGGTTATCTAGATAGGTCAAGTTTTATACTTTTTATGCTACCTTCAAACAAGAGACTTGGTAAAGTAAAGAAAGTAAAAGCTTGAAAGTAAAACTTGGAGTAGGTACTAGTCAAAGTGGTATAACAAAAGCATGCCTAAAGCATCTTGCTTAGGTTATCTAGCTTAATTATAGCTTGCTAACAATAGCTTGCCTTGGTTGGTGCAATGGTTGAAATTCTCTTCCTCCTCCTCTTGGTAGAACTCCTCCGCCTCATAGACTTGGTCGGTACTATCGTCTATAAATACATACGGAATACACAATCACTAAGAAATACTTAACTAGTATATTTAGCACTCTAAGACACGCATTTGATGATCTAATATCATCATAAGCATCACAAGGTTTTGTTAACTAATTTCATTCTTTTTATTAAAAAAAGTAATTTCTACTCATTGAAAATAACTAAGATTTAATATTATCCAATTAAAATACGGGATCATGTGGACACATGTCATCACCACATATTCTAACATATGGGAATGTGATTTAAAGGTTGGATCACATTTAATTAAGTTTAAGTTTAATATTTAATGATTTAAAGTGACTAGAAATGCCTATATATCATTATTTTGGTACTAGTCCAAAGTCACTGCATGCAACACCTTAATATTAGTACATATTCAGATAGGTATGGTTAAATGTGATTTTTGAGAGTTGGAATCAACTCAAAAGCTATTATGGTTGATTTTATAAAAATGTTTGAATGTGCAAAAGATTTTGTCTTGTTATTTTTACTAGGCGAGATATCTAATTCTAAATGAATTAAATCCAACGGGCTTGGATAGATCTTTTCAGAGGCTTTCCAACAAAATTGGAATCACTCAATTTGGTATAGTAAATCTTCCTGAATTGATTTTTGAACTAAGGAACATAATTTAGTTCAAACCTAAATAGAAAAATCTAGATTTGAATTACTAGGTCAGCGCGGGAAAGGAAATGGGCCGGCCCAGTGACGCTCAGCGGCACAGAGGGTGGCTGACAGGTTGGTCCCGCTTGTCAGCGAGACTTAAAACCCGAAAAGGTATGGGACGATCTAGGCGTTACGATTAGAACCTAGATCAACGGTCCACAGTCGTCGTCGACGACGGACACGTCACCGACGAGACCGAACCCTAAACGGACGGTGAGGGTCTACTGGGGACGTACCAGGGCTCCAGCTAGTGCGGCGAGGCGGGCAATCGAACTGGACGGCAACGGCAGACTCAGGCGAGGTCACGGCAGGGGCTGTGGTGGATGGAATCGATGGCAACGTCTCCTCCTCTGCAGCAGGCTCCTCCGGTGCAATTCTGGCGAACTACGGCTCAAGCGGCTCCGGCAAGAGGTGGGGAAGGATCGGTGGTGAGAGGGGAGTTGAGTGGTGTGAAGAAGTGGTGCTGGGGAGGGCTCCTTATATAGGCTCGATGAGGGGACCGAGGGGGCGACGGCGAGCTCGTCGGTGACGATGATATAGGGCGCTATCGGCATGGGCGGCATAGGTGGACGGTGGCTTGCCTCCTGGCGGTGCTCTACGGCTTAATGGCGATGCTAGGGGCGGTGGCATATGGTCGGGAGCATCGCGTGCTCTGGGAGACAGAGGCGGTGCTCGACGCGGCGCTCGGCGACTGTGGGTCGCGCGGCGGTGCACGGTCGTGTCTGGCGGGGTGCTGGGGTCGAGGCGGAGCGGCGTGCGCGGTATGGCGTCAAGGCACGGTCAGCTGCGTGCTGGCGGCGATCGCGCTCTGGCTGGCTCGCAGAGAGGAAAGGCGGTGACGCTAGGGAGTGGTCCAGGGGCTGGGGTTGATCGAGGGGTGGATAGGGAGGTGCGGTAGTGTGGGACGGAGCTAGGGGATCACTTGCTGGTTTGGCGCGGCGCTGTCCTTGGCACGTTGCCCGCTTCTGGCTGGCGGTGACCATAAAGTGGCGGCGCTCCACTGCTGCTCTAGGCCGGTTAGTAGCTTAGTTATGTGCTGGTTAGAGTTAGGGGAGACAAGGGGGCCAAATGGAGGTCAAAAACTCGACAAGGCATTGATCAAGCAATAGTGTTTATTAGGAGAAAAGTTGTGCATGCCACCTGTTCGATCAACTGGCCGCAAGAACAAAAGTTTTGAATTTTGGCTGATTTTTGGTGGAGTGTTTCATCTTATGCTTAAGCATCTAGGTTTGCTTGGGATTTGAAAATGGAGTGGTTTTTGAATAAGTGTGATCTTGATACCTACACTAGATTCAATTTTCAAATGTCATTTAAATTTAGTGTTTGAAAGTTTTTGGGATGGAACAAAGTGGGCCTCGATACATCACTACTTGTACTAGCAAGGGGTGCAAAGAACCACAATTGTTTCTGTTAAGATTTGAGTTCTAGGAATAGCCAAAGTAGGCATGGTGATTAAAATGGCATAAATGATCATTTGCTCATTTTATTCTTTTTGATTTGTTTTTCTTTGGGATTTGCTTGGGAATGATCTAGATGATGTTTAATTCACCTTAGAATCATTTTACAACCAATGGATCACTCAAACATGGCAATTCAAACAACTCCTAGATTATATGCACACACATATGAATACTTAATGAATTTTAAAAAGAAAAGTTTTTTGTTAACCCTAAATTGGGTAGATTTGATCTTGATTAACTTTGGATTAAGTTTTGGGATGTTACAACACTCATGTAGGGGATCCATGTGGATTATGAAAAGAACACACATCCAATTGGTTTAATGAAAAGAACACACATCCAATGACATCTAGTGGATCCAAGTGGTTTATGAAATGAACACACATGCAGTGACATCTAGTGGTTTATGATAATAACACACATCCAAGTTGTTTAACGAAAATAACACACATGGAGGTGGCATCTAATGGATACCAATGGTTTATGAAAAGAACAATCATGTAGTGGATACATATGTATTATGAAAATAAGACACATCCAATTGGTTTAATGAAAAGATCACACATGCAATGACATCTAGTGGATCCAAGTGGTTTAATGAAATGAACACACATGCAATGACATCTAGTGGATACATGTGGTTTATGAAATGAACACTCATGGAGTGCATATACTAGTCTATGAAAAGAGCACATATCCAATTTGTTTAATGAAAAGAACACACATGAAGTGAGATCTAGTGGATCCAAGTGGTTAAATGAAAATAACGTACATGCAATGACATTTAGTGGATCCATGTGGGTTATGAAATGAATACTCATGGAGTGACTCTACTGGTTTATGAACAGAACACACATCCAAGTGGTTTATGAAAAGAACACACATGCAATGACATCTAGTGGATCCATGTGGTTTATGAAATGAACAATCATGGAGTGACTCTACTAGTTTATGAAAAGAACACACATCCAATTGGTTCAATGAAAAGAACACACATTCAATGACATCTAGTTGATCCAAGTGGTTTAATGAAGTGAACACACATGCAATGACATCTAGTGGTTTATGAAAAGAACACACATCGAAGTTGTTTACTGGAAAGAACACACATGCAAGTGGCATCTAGTGGATCCAAGTGGTTTATGAAAAGAACAATCATGTAGTGGATCCATGTGGATTATGAAAAGAACACACATCCAATTGGTTTAATGAAAATAACACACATGCAACGACATCTAGTGGATCTAAGGGTTTAATGAAATGAACACACATACAATGACATCTAGTGGATCCATGTGGTTTATGAAATGAATACTCATGGAGTGTATCTACTGGTTTATGAGCAGAACACATATCCAATTGGTTTAATTAAAAGAACACACATGCAATGACATCTAGTGGATCCAAGTGATTTAATGAAAAAACGCACATGCAATGACATCTAGTGGGTCCATGTGGTTTATGAAATGAACACTCATGCTGTGTATCTACTTGTTTATGAAAAGAACACATATCCAGTTGGTTTAATGAAAAGAACACACATGCAATGACATCTAGTGGATCCATGTGGTTTATGAAATGAACACACTTGGAGTGTATCTACTAGTTTATGAAAAGAACACATATCCAAGTGGTTTATGAAAAGAACACGCATGGAGTGTATCTACTTCTTTATGAAAAGAACACATATCCAGGTGGTTTATGAAAAGGACACACATGCAATGGCATCTAGTGTATCAATGTTGTTTAATCAAAAGAACACACATGCAAGTGGCATCTAGTGGATGCATGTGGTTTATGAAAAGAACACTCATGTAGGGGATCCATGTGGATTATGAAAAGAATACACATTCAATTGGTTTAATGAAAACAACACACATGAAACGACATCTAGTGGATCCAAGTGGTTTAATGAAATGAGCACACATGCAATGACATCTAGTGGATCTAGGTGGTTTAATGAAATTTCCACTCATGGAGTGTATCTACTGGTTTATGAAAAGAACACATATCCAAGGGGTTTATGAAAAGAACACTCATGGAGTGTATCTACTGGTTTATGAAAAGAACACATATCCAAGTGGTTTATGAAAAGAACACACATGCAATGACATCTAGTGGGTCCATGTGGTTTATCAAAAGAACACTCATGGAGTGTATCTATTGGTTTATGAAAAGAACACATATCCAAGTGGTTTATGAAAAGAACACACATGCATTGTAATCTAGTGTATCAATGTTGTTTAATGAAAAGAACACACATGCAACTGGCATCTAGTGGATCCATGTGGTTTATGAAAAGAACACTCATGTAGGGGATCCATGTGGATTATGAAAAGAACACACATCCAATTGGTTTAATGAAAAGAACACACATGCAATGACAGCTAGTGGACCAAGTGGTTTAATGAAATTAACACACATGCAATGACATCTAGTGGATCCATGTGGTTTATGAAATGAAACCTCATGGAGTGTATCTACTGGTTTATGAAAAGAACACATATCCAATTGGTTTAACGAAAAGAAAACACATGCAATTACATCAAGTGGTTCCAAATGGTTTAATGAAAAGAACGCACATGCAATGCCATCTAGTGGATCCATGTGGTTTATGAAATGAACACTTATGGAGTGTATCTACTGGTTTATGAAAAGAACATATACCCAAGTGGTTTATGAAAAGTACACTCATGGAGTGTATCAACTAGTTTATGAAAAGAACACATATCCAAGGGGTTTATGAAAAGAACACTCATGGAGTGTATCTACTAGTTTATGAAAAGAACACATATCCAAGTGGTTTATGAAAAGAACACACATGCAATGACATCTAGTGGGTCCATGTGGTTTATCAAAAGAACCCTCATGGAGTGTATCTATTGGTTTATGAAAAGAACACATATCCAAGTGGTTTATGAAAAGAACACACATGCAATGTAATCTAGTGTATCAATGTATTTTAATGAAAAAACACACATGCAACTAGCATCTAGTGGATCCATGTGGTTTATGAAAAGAACACTCATGTAGGGGATCCTTGTGGATTATGAAAAGAACACACATCCAATTGGTTTAATGAAAAGAACACACATGCAATAACATCTACTGGATCCACGTGGATTATGAAATGAACACTCATGGAGTGTATCTACTAGTTTATGAAAAGAACACATATCAAAGTGGTTTGTGAAAAGAACACTCATGGAGTGTATCTACTGGTTTATGAAAAGATCACATATCCAAGTGGTTTATGAAAAGAACACACATGCAACGACATCTAGTGTATCAGTGTTGTTTAATGAAAAGAACACACATGTAAGTGGCATCTAGTGGATCCATGTGGTTTATGAAAAGAACACTCATGTAGGGGATCCATGTGGATTATGAAAAGAACACACATCCAATTGGTTTAATGAAAAGAACAAACATGCAATGATATCTAGTGGATCCAAGTGCTTTATGAAATGAATACACATGCAGTGACATCTAGTGGTTTATGAAAATAACACACATCCAAGTTGTTTAATGAATAGAACACACATGCAAGTGGCATCTTGTGGAACCATGTGGTTTATGAAAAGAACACTCATGTAGTCGATCCATGTGCATTATGAAAAGAACACACATCCAATTGGTTTAATGAAAAGAACACACATGGAATGATGTCTAGTGGATCCAAGTGGTTTAATGAAATGAACACACATGCAATGACATCTAGTGAATCCGTGTGGTTTATGAAATGAACACTCATGGAGTGTATCTACTTGTTTATGAAAAGAACACATATTCAATTAGTTTAATGAAAAGAAAACACATGCAATGACATCTAGTGGATCCAAGTGGTTTTATGAAAAGAACACACATGCAATCACATCTAGTGGATCCATGTGGTTCATGAAATGAACACTCATGGAGTGACTCTACTGGTTTATGAACAGAAGACACATCCAAGTGGTTTATGAAAAGAACACACATGCAATGACATCTAGTGGATCCATGTGGTTTATGATATGAACACTCACGGAGTGACTCTACTGGTTTATGTAAAGAACACACATCCAATTGGTTTAATGAAAAGAACACACATGCAATGACATCTAGTGGATCCAAGTGGTTTAATGAAAAGAACACACATGCAATGACATCTAGTGAATCCGTGTGGTTTATGAAATGAACACTCATGGAGTGTATCTACTGGTTTATGAAAAGAACACATATTCAATTAGTTTAATGAAAAGAAAACACATGCAATGACATCTAGTGGATCCAAGTGGTTTTATGAAAAGAACACACATGCGAGCACATCTAGTGGATCCACGTGGTTCATGAAATGAACACTCATGGAGTGACTCTACTGGTTTATGAACAGAAGACACATCCAAGTGGTTTATGAAAAGAACACACATGCAATGACATCTAGTAGATCCATGTGGTTTATGATATGAACACTCACGGAGTGACTCTACTGGTTTATGTAAAGAACACACATCCAATTGGTTTAATGAAAAGAACACACATGCAATGACATCTAGTGGATCCAAGTGGTTTAATGAAAAGAACGCACATGCAATGACATCTAGTGGATCCATGTGGTTTATGAAATGAACACTCATGGTGTGTATCTACTGGTTTATGGAAAGAACACATATCCAAGTGGTTTATGAAAAGAACACTCATGGATTGTATCTACTGGTTTATGAAAATCACACATATCCAAGTGGTTTATGAAAAGAACACACATGCATTGACATCTAGTGTATCGGTGTTGTTTAATGAAAATAACACACATGCAATGACATCTAGAGGATCTAGGTGGTTTAATCAAAGGAACACACATGCAATGACATCTAGTGGATCCATGTGATTTATGAAATGAACACTCATGGAGGGACTCTACTGGTTTATGAAATGAGCACACATGCAATGACAGCTAGTGGATCCATGTTGTTTATGGAATTAACACTCATGGAGTGACTCAACTGGTTTATGAAAAGAACACACATACAATTGGTTTAATGAAAAGAACACACATGCAATGACATCTAGTGGATCGAAGTGGTTTAATGAAATGAACACACATGCAATGACATCTAGTGGATCCATGTGGTTTATGAAAAGAACACACATGCAGTGACATCTATTGGTTTATCAAAATAACACACATCCAAGGTTTTTAATGAAATGAACACGCATGCAAGTGGCATCTAGTGGATCTATGTGGTTTATGAAAAGAACACTCATGGAGTTACTCTACTGGTTTATGAAAAGAACACACATCAAATTGGTTTAATGAAAAGAACACACATGCAATGACATCTAGTGGATCCAAGTGGTTTATGAAATGAACACACATGCAAGTTGTTTATGAAAAGAACACACATGCAAGTGGCATCTAGTGGATCCATGTGGTTTATGAAATGAACACTCATGGTGGCTGTTAGATCGTGTCTAATGATGGCCGTTAGATCGCGTCTTCTAGAAGGCCCGTCCCCGTGAAGAACTAGTTGTCTGATCCGATTGTTGCAGACCGTTTGATTGGGCCGCGTGGACGAATATGATGGTTCTTCGTAAGAGCGATCCGTGAGTAGGCTATTTTGCGACATGATTGGTCGCACTTACATTTTCACTTGTATTAGTATTACTTCCACTCCCCTATAGCCTACTAGTAATATCATAGAGCTCGTGAGTGAGCACATCTACTCCACAGCCCTCTCATCCACCACACATCACCGTGCCCGGACGACGCCACCAGCTTTCGTGCGCCGTGCCCGGATAGCAGCCGCTGATTCTCGGGTCGCTACCTTCATCCTAAGAAATCATTTTACAAGCTTTTGAATTTATCTTACATATTTGAAATGGATCGTATGGGCACCTAGAGGGGGGGTGAATAGGTGGTACTTCAAATTTTAATGCTTTTTCAATTTTAGGCTTGACACAAAAGGTAAATTCTCTAGATATACTACTAAGTAGAATTTCCCTATATGCAAATCTAACTACTAGCGAGTAAAGGCGACTAAGATAGAGGAACGAGGAAACCGTAGTGGAGCACGTGGAGACACATGATTTGTTTTACCGCAGTTCCTTCCTTGTTAAGGGAAGTACATCTGCGTTGGAGGGATGGGCGGTACTAAGACCACCACGCCACAATAGGCATCACCCTGTTCTCTGATGGATCTCGCCACCAAAGGCCTGATCCACCTTTCCACTATAGGATCCCTTCGGGGCGGGTACTGGCGCCTTTACACAACTAGCGGGGCACAACTCCACAACCGTATTGGAGGCTCCCGTAATAACAACAAGCTGCCACAAGAATTATCAATAACAAAACACAAGATCTAGATATCAACGAGAATACCAGATTGGGGATTCTCCAAGTGAATGGAGAGGAGTTGAAGTGCTTGATTCGTGATGACGATGAATGATGTCTCCTCCTTCAATTCCCCTAAAGATCGAAGCCTTCGGGTGGTCGAAGTGGGAGTTCTCAGGAGAGAGATTTTGCAATAGGTCTATTCTTTTTCAAATGAATCAAGAGATCTGATACGAGGGGAATATGAGGCTTTTATACCCCATGTACAGATGGAGCCGTTGGAGCTTTTGGGGCTGGATTATCCGGCCTAAGTGAGGGTCGGATTATCCGGCCCGAGGAAGAGAATCTGCCCCGCTTCGGACAATCCGGGGGAAAATCCGCCCCTAGTCTGAGACTCGCGCCGTGCCACCCTTTGCACTTCTCCTGGGGTCGGATTATCCGGCCCAAGGTGAGGGACGGATTATCCGGCTGGGGAAGAAAATCCGCCCCACTTCGGATTGTCCGGGGGAAAATCCGCCCCCAGTCTGAGAGTCTTGCTGTGCCAGCCTTTGCCAAGAGGGTCAGGTCGGATTATCCGGCCCTTGATGGGGGCGGATAATCCGGCCCCCAAACACTAAAAACACTTCCCTTCACACTTAGAACACATGAGAAAACTCCACGGTATTGTTATCTAACACATAAAACACAGGGAACCATTAAATGTTCTTTCAATCTACCCTTTTTGGTGTTAGATGACAATAGTAGGATTTGCAAGATAGCTCTAATAACAATACATTTAACAAGTGAAAAACACTCCACCTCAATGTGTGCATAATAAAAATTTGCATTTGAATACAAATGCACACAAGTAGGTACAAGTCTATTCCATTGGACCATAGGCAAGATATTCTTACCACCGTGAGCGAGATAGAGACATCCTCAATATAGTATAAGAATATCCAATGATAGCCATTATGAACGCCTTCCTCGATATAGATATCCAATATAGCCAATATGATAGATGAATCCATAAGGATAAACCACAAGATAAATCCAGAGCCACACATAAACATAGTCTCATATAGAGCAAAACACAAATGGAAGTTCAACGCTAAATGGGCACAAGCGAGAAAAAGACTGAAAAGATAAAGTGCAAATGCTTGCGCCCGACCCATGCAAATCCACAAAGTCCTAACATAACTACTTCTCCCCCTTTGGCATCGAAACGCCAAAAAGGAAGAAGAGCGATGCTAGCGCTCCAAAGGATCACTCATAGTCATCATCATCATCCTCGTCCCCGTCCTCGTCCTCATCCTCATCCTCAAGCTCCTCAGTGTCATCCTCCTCGTCATCAGCAGTGTCCATGGAAGGAAATAGGTGATGCTCAAGCTCTCCATAGTTGAGCCCAAAAGAAGAATTCCACCGAGCATATGGTGTGGGAGTAGTAGGAGTAGGGGGATCGCCTGATGCTCCAGACACATGGTGAAGAATAAGCTGCTGAGTGTGGGCCATCTCGTGGCGCTGCTTGTACGCCTCATACTGCCCCTTGCGTGTGTCCACCCCCATGCAAAGAATGTTCCACTGGAACCAATTCAGCTGCTTGATCTCATGAGCAATAGGAGGCACTGGGGTCCTACGAGCACTAGCACGGGCATCCCTCATGAATCCCTCAGAAGCAGAAGATGGATGTGAGGTCTTCCTAACCTTGTTGTAGATCTTCTTTGCCCTGTGCTCAACATCAATGTTAAACTCTTCAGTGGGAAGAAAGTGTTTGATCAACATCATAATGTAGGGGGCATACGGGATGGAGAGCCTATTGAACATTGCACCAGTCAACTCATGATAGATAAAATCCATCACATCCAGCTTGTAATTAATGGACTCATCTTCACTAGATGCAACCTCGTGAGAAAAGGCTAGAAGCTGAACCAGGTGACCTTGAATACTGTCATTGTTCCCTCCACTCGGGGTGATAGAATCACGGAAGAGGCCCACCAGGCTAGCATACAGAGGAGAAAGACCAGCAAAGGAGCCCACAATACCATTGTCAACTGTGCAAGGAGAGAGGATTGCATCTTTATTGGGCTTGAGCTGGGTGATGATACGATGGCCACTAGCACGATCCCTGTGGCGGAAGGAATATCCAAGAAATCCAGCAAAAACACGAAAATCAGCTTGCAATGGCCTGTCACGGGTCATCCACTTCATGGTCCGGTGCTCATCACCACAAATGACCAAAGTGGAGAAGAACTGCTTCACTATCTCGGAGACATAGGAGCATTGAAGAGCCATGAGATGGTGCATCCCCATCCTTTCAGTCACATACATAACATGAATAAGTTGAGGTTTTTCCATGGCCTCAGCAATAATCAGGGGATGCATAGGTTGAATATTCTTCCAAGCATAAACAACTTCATAGATAGACTTTTGGTCAGCACACCAAAAGCGAGAATCACCAAGCTCAGTATCTTGCGTTGATTCATCAAAAAGATCACGATGACGAATGGAAGAGTAAGTAACAGCATCCATCTTCTTATAGTTAATCTTGGGCTCTTTGCCCTTGATGACTCACAAGTATAGGGGGTGTATCGCAGTATTTTGGATAAGTAAGAGTGTGGAACCCAAAGAGGAGCAGAAGGTGTTGATGAGTGGTATGGAGCAGGAATTCTCTGTAAATACTTAGCAAATGGATTTTTAGGGGTTTTTGATAATGCAAATAAATAAAGTGCGAATAAACGAAAGACAATAAGAATAAATGCAACAAGTGGCCCAATCCTTTCTTCATCAAAGGACAAGCCGGTTGTATTACTTAAGATGACCAAACATTCTTGAGAACACACGGGAATATCGTCAAGTGCTTTCGCTTCGTATAGTTGATTAATCTTCTTTAGTTGGCTAAGTGTTGTGTGGGTGAACCTGTGCTAATGTACCGACCTTCCTAGGACTAATACATACTTGTGATTATACCACTTGCAAGCATCCGCAAGTACAAGAAAGTAATTAAGATAGAAATCTAACCACAACTTTAAACTCTAAGACCCTGACATCCCTTGTGCAAAGGTTTCCTAACGGGGTTTCAGGTTTATGTCACTTCGGCAACCCCTACGATTAGTAGCTAAATACACAATGCATTCCCCTAGGCCCATATAGGTGAAGTGTCATGTAGTCGACGTTTACATGACACCACTAGAAGAAATACACCACAACTTAATTAACAAACCAGTGAATCTTTCTCAACAAATTCCCCTACTAACAACATGACTTCTCCCATGTCCTCAAGAACTAAACAAACTACTCACAAGACATCATATGGATCAAGATCAGAGATAATATAATGATAAGTAACAATCTGAACATAGACAATAATTCAATGGTTCCACTCAATAGCATCAACTACAAGGAGTAATCAACATCGGGAAAGTTTCCCCTAAGAACTATGCAAGATTCAACCCAATTGTTACAGCGGTATGGAGTGGTGATGACGGTGCTGGTGGAGATGATGATCATGATGATGATCCCGATGAAGTACAGCTTCATGGTGGTGTTGATGGCGATGATCTCCCCTCTCTGGGAAGGAATTCCCCCGGCAGAATTCTGTCTGCCAGAGAGATCTTTCTCTCTCTGTAGTTTTCCGCCCCGCAGACGCGGCGGAATCTTTTTTTGGTCGCTCCCCGAGGCTTAGGGTTTTGTGGGGATAATATATGTCAAAGGGGAGAGTCAGGAGTGGGCCAGGGTGGCCACACCACCTGCTAGCGCGGCCTAGGGCTGCCCGCGCCAGGGGGTGGTGTGGGCCCCCTATGGCCCATCTCTACTCCCCCTTCTGGCATCCTTCATCTTCTGGAAAAATAGAATTTTCCATATATTTTCCTAGATTTTCTGATCTTCGTGAATTTCACCTCCAAACAGCACCTTTTCCATCAGAATCCTGACTGCAGCGGTCCATGCTCCAAAAGTCATCAACCATGCAAAAACAGATGAAATAACATTAGTATCATCTCTTAATATGAAATATATCAATGAATAACAGTAAATTATGATATAGAATAGTGATGCAAAATGGACGTATCATCCCTTCCTCTTGGACACACCCTTCCTAGTCCTATCCCTCTTTGCCTGTTCAGCCATGCGTGTAGCCTCGTTCTTCCTTCTCCTCAGCTCAACCTCGTCCACTAATTTACCCTCACCATCGTCCCGAAAGTAGTGACCACGAGGACAACGTTGTAGGTCTTGGGAGCACCGGAACCACCTATGAAACGAACAAGATGGATAGCATGGGGATAAGCACACACACAAGCCCGAGAGAGACCATAGAAATAGTAGGCAAGCAGTCCATAGTCCAAACGTACATAGTGCACAAAATCCATAAGAATCTAAAGCAGATTGGACTCTATCAGGCCGGATTATCTAGCCTAGGCAGGGGCGGATAATCCGGCCCTGGCAGAAAATTTTAGATTTGCCTAGATTGGATGCAAAAACATAGATCCGGCCTAGGTACTACAAGAATACGATCTCTAAACGAACTACAACCTTCCAGATCACGTTCCACCCAACAAGTGACACATCAAACCAAAGAAGGGAGAGAGGGAGTTACCCTCACTCATTGGAGGAAGAACATGGAGGAGAGGGTATCGAGAGGTGTGGAGAAGAAGATCTAGGGGAGGCCCAGAGAATCTGGTGGCTGGGAAGGCTCTGGGAAGGGTGGGGACGGCAGGCGCCGGCTGGGAAGAGGGAGGAGGGGTCGGGGGGAAGAACTGCTCGTTATGAGCCCTTCCCTCGACGCCAGCTGATACATTACAAATGTATCTATAATTTTTGATGTTCCATGCTTGGTTTTATCTACTTTCTTATGTTTTGTCCACACTAAGGAGTACTTTTCATATGATTTCTTCGACTAACCTATTAACAAGAGCCACAGTGCCAGCTGCCTGTTTTCTGCTGTTTTTGGTTGCAAAAAGTCAGAAAATGAATATTCTCGGAATTGGACGACAAAAAAGCCAAAGTTATTATTTTACTGGGGGACACTCGGAGCCAGAATACGAGACGAAGGAGGGTCATAGGACGGCCACACCACCTGGCCGCACAGCCAGGCTCGGCCCGTGCCAGGGGGTGGTGTGGCCAGCCCAGGCACCCCCTCGGCCTCTCCTTCCGCCTATATATTACCTCTGATACAGAAACCCTAAGGGCCCGATCAAAAACCCAAGAAAGAGTCTGTAGCCTCCGTCGTATTAGTCCCTAGATCGGGAGGGATCTGAAGCTCTTCCCGGCACCCTGCTGGAGAGGGAAATTCACCCTGGAGGCCTTCTTCATCACCATGCAAGCCTCCGGTGTGATGCGTGAGTAGTTCATCTCTGGACTGCAGGTCCATGTAGTAGCTAGATGGCTGGTTCTCCTCCTTTGTGCTATCATGTTTAGATCTTGTGAGCTCCATTCATGATCAAGATCATCTATTTGTAATTCTGCATGTTGTGTTTGTGGGGATCCGATGGATATTGAGATGCTATTTCAGATTGATTATTGATTCTATCATGTCTTTGTTATTTGTGATCTTGCATGCTTTTCGTTGTTAGTAGCTATCTTGGCCAAGTAGATGCTAGCAACTCCAAGATTTAGTATTTATGCTCGATAGTGGGTTCATGCCTCTGGTAATCTAGGGAAGTGACAGAAATCTCTAAGGTACTAGATGTGTTGTTGCTACTAGGGAGAAAACAACAATCCTTTATTCATAGAACAATCGTATTATTTACTTTACACGCAATTCGTAATGCAATAATCTGTTGCTTGTAACTTAATACTGGAGGGGGTTCGGATGATAACCTGAGGGTGGATTATTAGTCATAGATGCAGTTGGATGGCGGTTTATGTATAATGTTGTAATGCCCAATCGAATATCAAAGGATTCAATATGATTAGTATATGCTTGTATGCTTTCTCGATGTTTGTCAATTGCCCCGTTGTAATTTGTTCACTCAGCATGTTATATATCTTAAGGAGAGCCACCTCTAGTGAACTATGGACCCCGGTCCTTTCTTTTACATTCAATCTACAATCAAATTGTTTACTGCTTTGTGTTTACTTTCTGCAAACTATTACTTCCTTGCATTTGATACGTTTAATCCTTTGTTTTCAGCAAAACCTATGAGATTGACAACCTCATCGCAAGTTGGGGACAAAGTTCTGTGGTTGTGTTGTGTAGGTCTCCACGTTGCTGTTGGCACCGGTAGTGCGCCCTGCAAACGTTCAGCTAGCTACACCTTTGGGGTGTTTCCTTGCTCCTACTGGATTGATAACCTTGGTTTCATACTGAGGGAAAACTTGCTGTTATGCTCATCATACCTTTTTCTTGGGGTTCCCCAACGAGCTCGATATATTTTGGGCCATCAAGCATATTTTCTAGCACCGTTGCCGAGGAGTCAAGGACATCTTCACAAGGGGAGTCCCTCATAACCAATATCTTTACTTTGTTATTTTTGTTTTGCTTAGTTTACTTTTGTTCTGTTTGCTTGTTTCTTTATCAAAAACACACACAAAAATAGTTTTACAAGTTTGCTTTCTTTATTGAAAACACAAAAAAATTAGTTTATGTCTTAAGTTGCCATTATTTCTAGCCTTGCTCCAATCACTATGTCACCTGAGGAAATGATTTTCACTTTTAAACAAGGAATTGAGGAAAGCTTCAAGGAAGCTTGGTCTAGAATCTTTGATCTACATGAAAAAACTGAGCCTAAAATGACTCAAAGCTTGTTCCTTAGCAGTTTCTACCTTGGAATTGCTCTTTGCTATAGATATGCTTTAGATGCTGTTGTGGGAGGAGATTTCCTCCAATGCAATGAGGATGATGATGTTAATGCTATAAAGAAATTGGTCTTTACTTACAACTTGCCTAGCAAAACTGATATTTCTTTCACAAATATATTTGCTAGATTGAACACTCTTGAGACCCGCACTACTAGTTTAATGGATTGTTATAACACGCTTAGAGAGCATCATAATTATGTTCCAATAAATTCTGAACAATCAAAGTGCCTCCCCACAGTAAATATTGACATAAATAATGAAACTTTTCAAACTCGCTGTGATATCATGCCTGAATTTTGTCTTATGCCCAAAGATATTTATGAATCTTTGAATCTTTGGGGGGATTTCTGAAGGAGGAAAAGAAATATATCTTGCTAATAATGCTACAATATTGCCTATTGGAATAGCTGAAGGAGTGTTTACAAAGATCCTTGGGAAAATGATTTCTACTGATTATCTTGTTATTGAATGTGTAGGAAAAGGACAAATTACACTTGTAAGGTCCCTATTAGAACTCCTTGGATCAATAATAGATTTGGGAAAGGGGACCATGCACCTTGATTCTCCACCAAACAATCATATTTCCCCAAGGTTAAGAATAAAAGTAAGAGAGGTAAGGGCAAGAAATTTGGTTTTAATGCTTCTTCATTGGAGAACACTTGATTCTTTTTCTTACTTCTTATGCCTAACTTAAAGGCATTAAAGAAAAGTACTTATTGGGAGATAACCCAAAAGTTTTAGATGAGTCTTGGAATTTATTAATTCAGTAATAACCGCTCCTTATCCTTTTTATTTGCTTTTTGTGCCAAGAGTAACCTCTAATGAGAGAGAAGTAATGATTGGGAAAGTTGTTGTCCTGAAACAGATTTATGTGCTTCACCGTAAAAATTCGTGTAAAATCTCTGTAAGTTCTTTTGAGGCGTGAATTTTTCTCATTCTGTCCCAGGTTGTTATCTAACTTTCGTTAGTTCAACACTTTTTTATTTGAGCAACAGAAGATCTTCGAAAAAAATCGTCTTTACCTGTTGGTCTGTTTTGACAGATTTCTGCCATTTTCTGCATTTGCTTCTTGTTGGTTCCTTTTTGAGTTATTTTGGGGAATTGAGCTTTTTTAGGGAAGTGCTACAATATCTAGTGTTTTAATGGAAGTTTTATTGGTGTTAGAACTGAACCTAAAGACTTATTATCTTGAGTGCACTAATGTTGCTAATAAAGATTGTGTGAAGTTCTGTATGAAGGAAAATTTCAGGTGTATGGAAGGAATAAGTAATGAGATGAAGGATGGACTAAAGATCAAGCTTGGGGATGCCACGCGTGTCACCCCAAGAAATATCCAATAAGTACAAGCGTCAAATCTTGGGGATGCCCAAGGCATCCCCCTCTTCATCAATAAAAATCCCAGGTTTCTTCCAAACGTTTCATTTTTATTGTTTCATGCACAGTTGTGTTGTTCTTGGAGCGTCTTCTTTTTCTTTTTCATTTTGGTTTTTGTTTGCTTAGTTTTCTGAATAAATTGGTTGTACCCCCTCTTTCATACATTGGTTTTCAAATAGTTTGGTCTGGATTAGAAAAGAGTAGGAAAGTCCATGCTTAAGTGTTAAGGAGGGTTTGTTTTTGGCTGTGGCCTATGCTTTTTCATGCCATGCTTGATATCGTTTTGGATTTATGCTTAGTATTCTTTGTTGTAGCATGACTTGTTATAAACAATTGAGATTGCTTAATGTGCCTTGGATGAATCATGCGTTGTTTTAGCATATTAAAGCATAGTATTCTGGTATTCTCCTTTGATGCTTTATTTGGGTTGTCTTGGTGCATGCTCACACCATGTTATGACTATCCCAAGTCACCATAAGCCTCTATGATCCTTTAGTTTTCAACTTGTAGTATCACTTTATGCTTTGATCAATGATGTTTTCTTGCTCTGCATGATTATGGCCATTATTTCTCTCTTAGTTTGTTGCTCCCAGTCTTTTGGTAGCCTCCACAACCAAGTATGAGTTCCACTCATGCATCCAACTCCCTAAACCAAGTTATTCCAAAGAGTCCACCATACCTACCTACTAGCATATGCTATTCCAAGTATATTCATGTCTTTGTTTACCTTCCAAATTAAACTTGTTATGATAAAACTAGTGATTAAAGCTCTCACGAACTTGATGGCACACTTTACTTTTCTTGCCCTTAATAAACTTGAACCATTGTGTCATCTATGTTGTATATGCTTACACTTATTTTTTGGGGATTAGCAGAACCATGTTGTCATGGGGAACCCTTTCAACATTGCACTGGTACTTTGTACCTAGTTGATATCATGCTCTTTTGTCTATAGATGTTGTCGGTGTGAAATGAAAGGGGAGCTTGTAAGTCCATGGAGTTATGTATATGTGTTAGAGAAACACATGGCCGCTGGTCTAATCCATGCTGACATGGTGGAAACCTGCAGCGTAACCATAATGAGCTGTCTATGATGCATTCTTCTTATAAAAAAAAGAGTCCTATATTGAGAAAAAAAGAGAAAAAGAAAAAAAGAGATTATGAAAAGAGGAAAGAGATAAAAAAGCACCATATTCCAATGGTAAATAAGAAGATTGTTGAGATGCTCGTTGTCTGCTTGCCTTGTCATTTTGATATGGGGATTCTTTCGTATCATCGGGCAAGGGGTACCTCGTTGGTGGTTCTCTATGATACACATGTACTTACAATGACAAGAACTTACCGGTGACTAAACTTGAGTAGCATGAGGAGCGGCCCTCGTATTCAAGGGACATGAGATTTCTAACTTATACTTCATCAAGCATGTACACCATAGTTTGTTCACTTTAACTTTAATCACTTCAAGATGCTTATGATAGGGGCAATGAGAGCTGAAGGCTATAAGTACCATAATTTTTGGAAGCTCTTTATGAAACTTGAATCTTTGCTTCCTTCTATGAAGGCCTTTCTTCCACCATTATATTGAGTCTTCACCTTCTAGCTTTATGCACCTACTTTGAGAGCATAGTGGTCATTCTTAGTTCTATGTGCATTGTCCCAAGACTAGTTGATGGATGCATACCTTGATATTGCTTGTTTTAAACTATTTGTATCTAGTCACTCTTATGAACTTTGAAGGTGTCCTATGCATTTATATTTGATACTCTATGAGGGACAAGCTGAATGCTATTATGCTATGTTTTCTTTATGTGAAACAAACAAACGTCTTGCAAAGCATTGTTATTCATGAATCTTTTGTTTGTGCCTTTTCATGTTGCAACATAGTTTCTTTGTATTATTGCTAGAACTTTGTCTTTCATGTAATGATTGAAGTACTATGATCCTAGCTTTGAATGTTTTACAAATACTTTGATCAAGTTTATGATGGTGCATGTCACCTCAAAAATTATTCTTTCTTTTTATCACTTACCTACTCGAGGACGAGCAGGAGTTAAGCTTGGGGATGTTGATACATTGCAAATGTATCTATAATTTTTGATGTTCCATGCTTGGTTTTATCTACTTTATTATGTTTTGTCCACACTTTGGAGTACTTTTCATATGATTTCTTGGACTAACCTATTAACAAGAGTCAAAGTGCTAGCTGCCTGTTTTCTGCTGTTTTTGGTTCCAGAAAGTCAGAAAATGAATATTCTCGGAATTGGACGGGACAAAAGCCAAAGTTATTATTTTACCGGGGGACACTTGGAGCCAGAATACGAGACGGAGAAGGGCCAGAGGGCGACCACACCACCTGGTCGCGCGGCCAGGCTTGGCCCGCACCAGGGGGTGGTGTGGCTAGCCCAGGCACCCCCTCGGCCTCTCCTTATGTCTATATATTGCCTATGATACGGAAACCCTAAGGGCCCGATCAAAAATCCACGAAAGAGTATGTAGCCGTCGTTGTCTCTATCCCTAGATCGGGAGGAATCTGAAGCTCTTCCTGGCACCCTGCCGGAGAGGGGAATTCACCCTGGAGGCCTTCTTCATCACCATGCAAGCCTCCGGTGTGATGCGTGAGTAGTTCATCTCTAGACTACGGGTCCATGTAGTAGCTAGATGTCTGGTTCTCCTCCTTTGTTCTATCATGTTTAGATCTTGTGAGCTCCGTTCATGATCAAGATCATCTATTTGTAATTATGCATGTTGTGTTTGTGGGGATATGATGGATATTGAGATGCTATTTCAGATTGATTATTGATTCTATCATGTCTTTGTTATTTGTGATCTTGCATGCTTTCCGTTGTTAGTAGCTATCTTGGCCAAGTAGATGCTAGCAACTCCAAGAGTTAGTATTTATGCTCGATAGTGGGTTCATGCCTCTGGTAATCTAGGGAAGTGACAGAAATCTCTAAGGTACTAGATGTGTTGTTGCTACTAGGGAGAAAACAACAATCCTTTGTTCATAGAACAATCGTATTGTTTAATTTACACGCAATTTTTAATGCAATAATCTGTTGCTTGCAACTTAATACTAGAGGGGGTTCGGATGATAACTTGAAGGTGGATTGTTAGTCATACATGCAGTTGGATGGCGGTCTATGTATAATGTTGTAATGCCCAATCGAATCTCAAAGGAGTCAAGATGATTAGTATATGCTTGTATGCTTTCTCGATGTTTGTCAATTGCCTCGCTATAATTTGTTCACCCATCATGTTATCTATCTTAAGGAGAACCATCTCTAGTGAACTATGGACCCTAGTCCTTTCTTTTACATTCAATCTACAATCAAACTGATTACTGCTTTGTGTTTACTTTCTGCAAACTATTACTTCCTTCCATTCGATACGTTTAATCCTTTGTTTTCAGCAAAACTAGTGAGATTGACAACCTCATCGCAAGTTGGGGACAAAGTTCTGTGGTTGTGTTGTGTAGGTCTCCATGTTGCTGCTGGCACCGGTAGTGTGCCCTGCCAACGTTCAGCTAGCTACACCTTTGGGGTGTTTCCTTTCTCCTACTGGATTGATAACCTTGGTTTCGTACTGAAGGAAAACTTTCTGTTGTGCTCATCATACCTTCCCTTGGGGTTCCCCAAGAATCTCGATATATTTTGGGCCATCACCAGCCTTAATAGACTACAACCGCCAGGGCCAGATTATCTGGCCTACACTTGGGCCGGATTATCTAGCCTCAAATCTGAATTTCTGTTACACACAGATTCAGGCCCGTGCGCCCCCAAACAAAACCCCCACAAGATGAACAAAGGACTTGTGTGCTAGATGAGATGGCTTAGGGGTAGGGAGAGGCTTGGGATAAGATAACCAAACTGAGATGGTACTACACACTCAAGATTGCAAGAATCAAATCAACTAAAGGCCAAAATTGAGTGTGATTTCCATAAGAACACGAGATGAACAAAAAGAACCAATAAGATCCACGTAAAACCAACTCTTCTCAGGGAAGAGGGAGGTGGCTGAGGCCACCTTGTCGGAGTGCATGGTATGACACCGCGAAGTTATATCTTGGGTTCATGACCAATACTCATCAATAAGCTCACATATCACAAAATGATATTAAGAGAAATGATTTGACTTGCTTTCAACATTATGGGGGGAGGGTTAGCCCAATCAATTAGGACCACACTCCCCCTATATCTATGCCCACACCTAGACCAAATAAGATGAGATGTAAGAGTGAGTGCATGGGTAATCAAGACAATCTCCTTGAATCAACGATATTTAGCTCATTTCTCAAGAAACCAAACCTTGCTTCATCAAGTGGCTTCGTGAAAATATTGGCAAGTTGATTCTTCGTGCTCACAAAAGATAGATCAATATCACCACAAGCAACATGGTCTCGAATAAAATGATTCTGGATCTCAATATGCTTTGTCCTTGTGTGCTGCACTAGATTGTACACAATTTTGATGGCACTTTCATTATCGCATAAAAGAGGCACTTTGTCACTATTGACACCGTATTTCTTTAAAGTTTGCCTCATCCATAATAGTTGAGTACATGCACTAGCAGCAACCACATATTCAGCTTCGGCGGTGGAGAGAGATATACAATTTTGATTTTTAGAAGACCAACATACTAAAGACCTTCCCAAGAATTGACAAGCTCCAGAAGTTGATTTCCGATCATCCTTATCACCAGCCCAATCTAAATCAGTATAGCCACATAGAGAGAAATTGGAGCCCTTGGGATACCATAGACCAAAATTAGGGGAATGAACCAAATATCGGAAGATCCTCTTGACCGCCACTAAGTGGCTTTATTTAGGAGCTGCTTGATACCTTGCACACACACCTACACTCAACACAATATCGGGTCTAGATGCACAGAGGTAAAGAAGAGAGCCGATCATGGACCGGTATACCTTTTGGTCCACATCTTTACCATGGGGATTAAGTTCAAGGTGACATTTTGTTTGCATCGGTGTGGCAAAGCCATTAAGATGCGTCATCTTGAATCTCTTGAGCATGTCTTGGATGTATTTTGCGTGATTTATGAAGGTTCCTTCTCTAAGTTGTTTGATCTCAAATCCAAGAAAGAACTATAATTCCCCCATCATAGACCTGTCAAACTTGTCAGTCATAAGCTTCGAAAATTCATCATTAAAAGCTTTATTAGTAGAGCCAAAGATAATGTCGTCTACATATAGTTGGCATACGAAGAGCTCCCCCTTAACCTTCTTAGTAAAAAGAGTGGGATCGATTTTCCCAACTTCGAAGCCACTGTCTAGCAAAATCTCTTTAAGGTGCTCATACCACACACGTGGGGCTTGTTTAAGGCCATAGAGTGCCTTATCGAGTTTGTAGACATGGTTCAGAAAGTTAGGATCCTCAAATACCGGGGGTTGCTTTACATATACCAACTCATGTAGAGGACCATTAAGAAAAGCACGCTTAACATCCATTTGCTGTAATTTAAAATTATTATGAGAAGCATAAGCAAGAAGGACACAGATGGACTCAAGACGAGCCACTAGAGCACAAGTCTCACCGAAGTCGATGCCCTTAACTTGGGAATAGCCTTGTGCCACGAGTCTTGCCTTGTTCCTTACAACAATGCCATTTTCATCTTGCTTATTTTTAAATATCCACTTTGTGCCGATAACATTGCGGAAATCCTTGGGCTTCTCTACTAATTTCCAAACCTTGTTGCGTTCAAAGTTATTCAACTCTTCATGCATAGAAAAAACCCAGTCCGGACCTTCAAGAGCTTCAAACACCTTCTTGGGTTCCACCATTGAGATGTGATCTTGATGCTCAAAGAAACTTGCCAGCTCCCTTCTCGTGGATACCGTTCATTGGAGATCACCATCTCTTGGGGGAATAACTTCATCATTTGAGTCTTCGTTGGAATAATTGGCTTGGCCTTGATCTTCAGCTTGATTAGCAGGAATAGGAGATAACGAATCTTGCCCTTGATGTTGATCAACAACCGTAACAGGAGCTGGTGCTCTTCATGATTTTTTGGGCCGGATAATCCGGCCGGGGGTGGGGCCGGATAATCTGGCCTGGGAGTACTTGATGCATCTTCACAGTCTTGAGTGGTCCTGGCACGAACTGGAGAGGGGCCGGATAATCCGGGGTCAGCCGGAAAATCTGGCCTGGAGCTTGCAGCAGAATCTTCAGCATTTTGATCACTCCTGCCAGTTAAGGAGGGTTTCCCGGATAATCCGATGTCCACCGGATAATCCATCCTAGAGCTTTCAGGAGCATTTTGATCTTCAGCATTTTGTGGGGTTGGTGTAGAGGTTTCTCCAACAGTTGGAGCAGGTTGAGCTTGTGTCGATGAGGGCTCTAGTTGAGTAGAGCATTGTCCTTCCCGATCTGCCATAAGGGGTTCCTCAATGGGGCGGAAGAATCCCACACCCAATATTCTTATGGCATCTTGGGGTATTTCAACATCTACATCACAAACATCAACTTGCCCCGCATGGGAGCCATCATTTTCCTCGAACACCACACTACAAGATTCTACAACAGTTCCAGAGAGCTTATTGTAGACTCTATAAGTGTGGGATTCGGCACCATAACCAACAAAAATGCCTTCTAAAGCCTTAGACTCGAATTTAGATAAACAAACTCCTTTGATGAGAAAGAAACACTTACAACCAAATACCCGGAAGTAGGAGATGTTTGGCTTGTTACCGGTAAGTATTTCATAAGGAGTCTTGTCCAAGATTTTGCAGAGATAGAGTCAGTTGGATGAGTGGCAAGCGGTAGAGATTGCTTCAGCCCAGAAGTTATAAGGTGACTTAAATTCGGCTAGCATAGATCTTGCCATATCCATTAGGGTCTGGTTCTTCCTCTCAGCAACACCATTTTGTTGAGGGGTGTACGCAGCAGAGTATTGATGTCTTATCCCCTCTTCACTTAGACATTCATTCAGAGTGTAGTTCTTGAACTCGCAGCCGTTATCGATTCTAATTGCCAAAATTGGGAGATTGTGTTGATGTTGAACCTCGTTGGCAAAATCAATCACTGTTTGTTGTGTCTCGCTCTTCAACTTGAAGAAATAGACCCATGTATATCTTGAATAATCATCAACAATTACGAGACAATATTTCTTCCCACCGAGGCTTGCATGAGATGGAGGACCAAAGAGATCCACATGAAGGATCTCCAAAATCCTCGATAAAGAAATGATGGTCTTCTGTCGATGGGGAGAGTCATGCATTTTTCCTTCAACACAAGCCCTGCAAACACGATCTTTGGCAAAGGAAACATTTTCTTTTAGTCCAAGGATGTGGCCACCCTTGTGGAGACTTTTCAAAGTTCTCATATTGACATGGGCTAGTCAGCGATGCCATAGCCAGCCCACGTCGGCCTTTCCGAAAAGACACATCGGGCCTGTAGTGGTTTTCCCCGAAAAGTCCCCCACATACAGGTCATTTTCAACATATCCAACAAAAGCGACCTTTAGAGACTTTCTCCACAAGAGTACCACCAAATCACCATCAATGAAAACTGCAAAGCCCATCTTACCAAGGGCACGAACTGAAAGTAAATTTTAACCGGGGGTCTCAACAAGCATGACGTCCACGAGAGAGATATCGTGAGCAACCACAACTTTGCCAAGACCCTATACCTCAGATTTTGACTTGTCACCATAGGAGACAGTTATGTGATCATGGTTTGGCCGCATCTCCGAGATGATCTCCTTGCTTCCGGTCATAGGACTAGTGCACCCGCTATCGAGTACCCATTTAGACCCACCAGAAGCATAACCCTGCAAGAAAGTTACTTCTTGGTTTTGGGTACCCATTTTTCAATGGGTCCTCTCATGTTAGTGACAAGGGTTTTGGGAACCGAAATAGACCAAGATATGTAACTATCAAAAGGACCACATAGCTAGCATAGACATCACCATAATAATCACAAAATAATTCATAATTAGGATTATTAGCCCCTGCAAACCCATCATAGTTAGTCTTGTCATTAGTGGTGGTGCTTGTCTTTGGTCGAGCAGTTTTGCTCTTCTTCTTTTTCTTCTTCTTCTTCTTCTTCTTCTTCTTCTTCTTCTTCTTCTTCTTCTTCTTCTTCTTGTTCTTATTCTTATTCTTCTTTGTCTTGGGGACATAACCAAGACCTTCTTTCCCAATGTTTGTCCTTTGCTTGCTAAGCACCTCATCTAGGACTTCTTTACCTTTATGTTGAGATCCCTTTACAAGTTCTTCTTTTAGCCTTCATTTTCTTCAATAATGTCTTCATGTCCACAAGATAGAGTGGAGGTGCTGGGCATATCATATTTGTCCAATTGAGTTTGGAGCTGATCACGAGACTCATTTAGAGTAGAATTATCACTCTCCAATTCCTTGTGAGCAATGTCAAGTTTCTCAAACTTCTCTGAGAGTCTAGCATGAGCAACCCCAAATTCAATCTTTTCCTTCTTTAGTTTCTTTACCTTAGCAAGAGCGTTCTCACGTTCTTTAATGAGCTAGGCAACAACCTCTTCATGGGACTCCTCAATTGACTCAAGTTTCTCCTCCAAGGATACTTGAGCTTCCTGTTCTTCCTCTAAGGCATTCTTCAAGGAGGCAATTTCCAAGGCATCTTCTCTTTCAGTTATACCCTTTTCTTTGAGAAGTTCTTCGGAATGAGCAAGTTGACTCATAAGAGCATCAAAGTGAAGTTTGTGCTCACCTTGTAGGTTAGTGAAAAAAAATTCCAAAGAAATAACTTCTTCTTTTATCTTAAGACTAGTATGATCATCCATATCCATATTTATATTAGTCTTAGGAAATGAAGAAATAAAATATGATACATTGGATCCTCTTGCCATAAGGCAAGTGACATTGTTGTTGATGACATTTTAGTTTGGAGAGTCAAAGAGTGATGACGGGGTAGATGTGGTGGCTATATCAGCCACCTCTCGAGAACTATCTTCATCCTCTTCGTCTTCACTTACAAAGGAATATTCTTCTTGTGCCACCAAGACAATCTTGGGTTGCTTCTTGTAAGGACCATTATTTTTAATAAATGGCTTCTTTCGAGGTGCCTTGGATTTTTCTTTAAGGATGAGCCTGCCACCATTGTCTTCTCTACTTTGATATGGACATTCAGCCACAAAGTGCAACCTATCTCCACAATTGTAGCAAGTTCTCAGTTTTGGGTCATTCTCTCTTCTTCCACTTGACCCATTCTTGCGCTCGAGTTTAGACTTGGCCTTGGCTGGATCCTACCAATAATTCCTTGCATAGAAAGCCATGTACTCACCATGAGCATGCTTGAATTCCTCGGTACAACCCATGGAGACAACATTGTATCCTCTTTCATCCTCATCTTGCTCAACAACATTTGCTTTTAGAGCCACATTGACTCCTTTTTGCATTCCAATATCCCGAGCACGGGCATCTTCGGCGTTCTTGGCGGAAGCTTTGAAGGCCGCCATTTCTTGCATGACTGCATTAGAAGTCATTTGGTGGTAGTTGTGTCTACCTTGCAAACTCTTCAAGTCCGTTGGCTCAAATGGCATGAGGGTACTCACATATTTCCTTTTGATCCAAGCATCGTCAATGTGAGTGGCTCCATGCTTTCTAAATGTTGTTGCAATGCTCTTGAGCCTTCTATACATGTCTTCATGGTCCTCACCATCCAACATGTAGAATCCTTTAGCTTCATTACTAAGAGCATCATACCTATTCCTTCTCATGCTTTCATTTCCAATGAATAGGTCGGTGAGAGCATCCCAAGCTTCTTTGGCGGTGTTGAAGTGCTCAATGTGGGGCATTTCCTTGGGACCCTCTCCGAGCTGAATCATGTGGAGAGCCATTGCATTCAATTGACTATCCACACTTCTCTTCTAGTCAAGTTGGTGGAGTCTCCAATATGAAGACCATATTCGATAATCCCCCAAAGTTCAATTGACGAACTGCAAACATGAGATTTCATTAGGAATTCCCATTGATTAAATGTAGATGCAGTAAGCTTGGGTGGATCACCCATATTGTTTATATGAGGATGATGGATAGGTGGGTCGGGAGAATATAGATGAGGAACCTCACTATAGTCCTCCTTACCACTTTCCTTCTTGGAGGCAGAACCATTATGTTTTTCACCTACCACTTCATCTTCCTTAGATCCGGCGTGAGCCTTATCCTTATATAGAGGAGTGGTGGCCTCAGAGGAAGATGGTGATCGGGTTGTAGATGATGTGAGGCGAGCAACCATTTGCTGCACCTCTTCCATCTTGGTCTCAAAGGATTTCAACAAGGTTGTTTCCAACGTCTTTAGATCATCCATTGTGACATTGTCCACAGCCTCATTCCCATTTTCCTTAGTACCCATACTTCTCCTAGGCGGTTAAGCCCGAATAAAGAGTTGGGGCTCTGATACTAATTGAAATGGATTGTATGGGCACCTAGAGGGGGGTGAATAGGTGCTAGTTCAAATTTTAATGCTTTTTAAATTTTAGGCTTGACACAAAAGGTAAATTCTCTACATATACTACTAAGTAGAATTTCCCTATATGCAAACCTAACTACTAGCGAGTAAAGGCGATTAAGATAGAGGAACGAGGAAACCATAGTGGAGCACGCAGAGACACAGTATTTGTTTTACCGTAGTTCCTTCCTTGTTAAGCGAAGTACATCTATATTGGAGGGGTCGGTGGTACTAAGACCACCACGCCACAATAGGCCTCACCCTGTTCTCCGATGGATCTCACCACCAAAGGACCGATCCACCTTTCCACTATAGGATCCCTTCGAGGAGGGAACCAACGCCTTTACACAACTAGTGGGGCACAAATCCACAACCGAATTGGAGGCTCTCGTAATGACAAAAAGCTGCCCCAAGAACAATAGTTATCAATAACAAAACACAAGATCTAGATATCAACGAGAATACTAGATCGGGTATTCTCCAAGTGAATGGAGAGGAGTTGAAGTGCTTGATTCGTGATGACGATGAATGATGTCTCCTCCTTCAATTCCCCCAAAGATCGAAGCCTTCGGGTGGTTGAAGTGGGAGATCTCGGGAGAGAGCTTTTGCAACAGGTCTGTTCTTTTTTGAATGAATCAAGAGATCTGATAGGAGGGGAAGATGAGGCTTTTATACCCCCTATACAGATGGAGCCGTTGGAGCTTTTGGGGCTGGATTATCCGGCCTAAGTGAGGGCCGGATTATCCGGCCCATGGAAGAGAATCCACCCCGCTTCGGACAATCCGGGGGAAAATCTGCCCCCAGTCTGAGACTCGCGCCGTGCCACCCTTTGCACTTCTCCTAGGGGCCGGATTATCCGGCCCAAGGTGAGGGCCGGATTATCTGGCTGGGGAAGAAAACCCCCCACTTTGGATTGTCCAGGGGAAAATCCGCCCCTAGTTTGAGACTCCCGCCGTGCCAGCTTTTGCCAAGAGGGTCAGGCCAGATTATCCAGCCCTTGATGGGGGCAGATAATCCGGCCCCCAAACACCAAAAACACTTCCCTGCACACTTAGCACACATGAGAAAACTCCGCGGTATTGTTATCTAACACACAAAACATAGGGAACCATTAAATGTTCTTTCAATATTCCTGATATTCGCCGATCTAACTATTGATCTTTTATCCGATTTCTTGACGAACTTCAGATGTGGGAGCTGATGCAGCCCAAGAATCTAGAGATCTTCGTGCATAACTTCACAACAACATTCCCACTCGTGTGCTCCCACCCAGGATGTTTTCTCTGTTACTCCTATGATGAGTTCCCGCTCCACAAGCTCGCGTGCCCACACGGCGCGTGCTCTTACACGGAGCCGAGCTACAACTACATCGGCCTGCCGGCAAAGCTCGTCGTCCACCTTGCAGAAGAGCACTTGATCAAAGTGATTAGGATCTCGTATGGCCATGCCCAACTTCTCCAAGAGCAGGTGTCATTCACTGACTTGGCACGCCGTCGGCTAATTTTCTAGGGGGAGAATGGCTCTGTTTTCGTCCTGACCATCACCGCCGGTATTCCGGGAACTAGAGCTGGGCCCACCTTCGTGTGTGCGGTATGCGTCAGGTCGGTCTCGAGTGCCGGGCCCCTATACACGGTGCACATGTGGGGGAACACCCAGCCGCCGCCGTCTAGTAGCATGCTTTTGCTAGCCGAGGCATCAAGCTGCCTGACGCCGCAGGAGGTGGAGTATGTGGACCTAAGGTCGATCCTATGTGTGTCATCTCAGTACCTTGTCGGTGCTGGACCGAACAGGCAGATTCATTTCTACATTTGTATTGACCGACAGGGAAATGTAGCACTTATGTTGTCGTTACTCTTAGGCTTAAGCGACGCTTCTCAGGTGCGTAGAGCATACGTGTTGTGCGAATGTACCCCAGTTATAGTTTTGTAGTACTCCTTAATATTTCGACGAGTTATTGGTCCCATCAGCTTGTTGTTGTCACATTGTAAAGTCTGTTTGCTCTGGACAGACTAGCAATACTGCGTGCTCCCGCATGTCAGTGTCACATGTTCCATGGGCCCACCTTCTAGTGTCATGTCCGCCTTACTTCTCTTCCTTCCCCTCGAAACCACTGTCCCCACTTCTCTTCCATCCTGCAACTGCTGTATAATGGTTGTAATCTGATTTCGTTAGATTGTTTACATATAATCTACGTAGATAATGCAACATGCAAATGGCACATACACAATTTCTTAAGTGGAATCACTTACATGCTGCTACTGCACATATTTCTCAATATAGCTCGCCAAACCCATTACAATAATTGTACTCGCACTAAACACAACCGAAATTGCAACCAACCTCACAGCGATGTTGTCGGAGTCCACCTCGATTGGTGACACTGTCGTGCCCTTCCCAGCGACATCCACTCCCGCATGTGGTTTGCCATTCGCCAAGGAGGAAACAATGGCGTTCTACATTGCTTCATCCCTATCATCCTCCACATCGGAATTGACAATGACGAAGAGGACGGGGTTGGCGTGGACCGAGCCCTGTCGCGCCTGGAGGCTCCTGCTCGAGCTTGATGCTGCATCAATCCTTCTACAGGTAGGAAGGGTCGATCTCGGAGACGTAGAGTTGTTGCTCCGCTCAAGAAACCATGGCCATTTTATACTACGACGGTAGGATCTTGGGGTGGATCCGCCGTGGCGAGCCCAACTAGGAGCGGTGGAGCAGATAGATCTACCGGTGGGAGCCATGACAAGTTCTGAGGGAGTAAGAGTGTGGGCTAGGCATGTCTGGTTCCTGAGCAAGGCCTCCTAGTGATATGTACGCGGGCAAGGTGCCAAAAAAATTCGTCCAATGCGGGCGAGAGGACCGAAGGACGCCCTATGATTACTACCCCGATATGTTGTGTTTGTGCTGTGAGAAGATGTCGAGATGGATTTCGTGGACTGGCGAAAATACTGTAGGAAAATTCAGCAATTGCAGCATCAGAGCGGTAAGTTCCTACTATAGGTACAATGGTAACCCGGATCTAGAAAGCGTAATGTAATTCTTTTTTTTGTTTCCTTCGATCTACTTCACAGGAAGGGAGGGGAACTGGCTGTGAAAAGTTTGTGTGGATAAAAAAGCCACTGACAAGTTTTCACGAAGAGCTTGTTTAGGATCTGCGTGATGCTATGTGGGACAAGAAAGAGGAGATTCGTGCGTTGGAGCGAGAGATCCAGTAGCTTCACCAGGTGTAGGGGAGGCAGGAGCAGGAAGGTGGTGATACAGACGGGCTCAAGATTAGGCCAGATAGTGGAAACAATTTCCTCATTGTCTAGGCATTATTTGTTGCCTTTGCAGTTTATGTTGCCATGTCGTTGTCCAGCAGCTGAAATAAGTTGCTACTTCGTGGAGTGTAGCAGCCAGCTTAGAACTTTTTTTTCAGCTTAGAACCTTATCATAAGTGTAATGCCAATAGCAGGGATTTATTAAGCGCCTATAAATAATTCATGCATGTGCCACTGACATCCATCGATTTTCGAGACCCCTTAACCGCTCATCTATCGCGGTCCCAGTGGTGCGATTGTTCAGATAGTAGTGGCACGGTCACAATTTCAGATTCAACTAGTGGCCTCGGCCATATCCAATCCTCAAGTCGCAATACATTTTACTCCGAGTACAGGAGGCGGATTGTTTCACCTGACAAGTTCCACGCAAACAGATCCAGAGTTTAACCGAACTACATATATAGGTTCAAGTTCAATACATTATTAGGCTTCTACACTCCTAGCCTTCTTCCTCTGTCTGGGTGCCAACTTTCTTCATCTTGCCTTCACATCCACTGGCTTCTTTATTTCCTGCTTTCTTCCTCTTGCTAGGTGACAATTTTCTTACCTACATGTACCCTGCATCTCCAGGTCGAGGGAAGTCAGGCCAATCAACACCAGAATCGTGTCCAGCATCATCACTCCATACGTTTTGGTTTTTTCCTGCAGCAAAATCACAGAGTCGGCTATCTTGTTTCTTACCTTGCGCTTCCTGTGAAGAACAGTACATGGATTACTACCTTATATCTATAGACTATAAACATTTTTTTAATGTACCATCTCATACCTAGGTTTGGGAGCATTAAGGGGATAGCCCGCTACTCTATGGCCTATAAGATGGTAGGTCTTGCATCTGCTTTTGCCCTTCTTGCTAGCACAGAAAGCTAAACCCTTCTTCTCGAGAAAATTCTTAAACCAATTCACCTGAGGTCTTCCTCTTCCCCTTTTTGTAACTGGCTGGAAAAGCTCGAAACTCAATTGGACTTGAGGCCACTGAGATAGGTCTGTATGTGGCTTGACAGATCCAGCGTGCGTAGCTCTGAACTTTTCCATAGAGTAGTAGTCTGACAAATACTGATCCAAATGTGGTAGAGTTCTTTTCTTCACCAAGAAGGCCAAGGTGTGGTCGCAAGGTTTCCCGGTATGCTGTCACTCTAAGAAGGTGTATTCTCATAGCTGGATGTTCACAACATCCCTTTTGCCACTCTTGGACATATCGACCACCTCGCGACTGCTGTTGGTTGACGGGATAACCCTAAGATGAGGAAGTCCTCGGCTTCTCTTGTGTAGTTGTTGTAGAATAGTCGGTAGCATATGTCCTCTAAGTCTCCTACTAATCTCTCTCCTTATATTTAATAGCTTCATGATCATGCCATGTATGTTGTCCATTAAGATATGAACATGACGCACTTTTATGTCCTTCACCCAGTTATTCGGGCATTCTGCAAGGTTGTTGTTTATGTAATTAACTTTGATGTCAGGGTTGAATTGACTCCTCTTCCATAGCTGTGAATGATGGACAGCTAAGTACTCTAGAAGTTCAGGGGCTTCCGCAAAAATCTTTCTCATGAAATATTTGCTGCTACTAGGTTTGTAAGCTCTAGCAGCAGGAAACATGTAACGAAATACACTGCCTGTGTAGTGTGAGTACAAGTTGAGCATCATATGGGCATGGCATTCTCTATCATCAGCTCGCGGGAACACCCCCTTCACTACATTCGTCAGCCCTTTGCATGCATCCGTGGATATAGCCAATGGATCCATGTGGTCTATTGATCTCCTGACCTGCCTCATAAACCATACTAAGTTTTCCTCTGTTTCTATTTCAAACAGACCAAATGCCACTAGGAACATCCAGTTGTGACCATCAAGTGTTGTGGCAGATGGCAGGCAGCCTTTCCATTTGCCAGTTAGGACAGTGTTGTCTACACTCAGATATGGCCTACGGTCGTCCTTGAATCCCTGGATGCAAGGTTTAAGCACCATGAAAAATCTTTTGAAATAAATTTTACCATGTACTGATTCGGTGTTAATCTCCACAACACTCCCCGTACACCTTGCTTGTACCTCTGCCTTGAAGTTGTACAGCATCCTGAAGCAATTGGTCCAATCCCCGTGCAAGACCCTTAGAGCTTTCTCGTTACCTTTCCAAACCATGTAAGGACAATGTTGTATTTAGAACCGAGGCTAGTCTGAATATTCTTCGCGGTATCCTTAGGGTTATCCTTTAGTATGGACATAGGTTGTATAGCCACCCACTCTGTATCAACCATAGAGGATTTCAGTTTGCTGCCTGTCGGACACATGTGGGGAGGACCCATTTTGTTCACCAGCAACACAGATTTATTTAAAATATAAGCGGAGTCAATTCGTTGCCAGAAAGATCTTGCACAACAATTGTAGTTATAGAGTGAAAAGAGAGAAATTTCGAATGGTTTGCTGCATTCATTGCCCCAGTACCCTAATTGCCTTCGACGCGGGTAAGGCTTTTGTTGTGATCCTCCATGGACAATGTACCTCAACCCATCCATTCCTCCATGTTAACCTGCAAACGGCCTCATACCTCTGGGCAGTGTTCTTCAGTCGATGAACATCGAACTCCCCATTGATACAAAAATGCCGGAACGACATCCTGAACTCATGCATGCTCCTGAACTCGGCGCCGACCAAAATTATAGGATACTCGTGGTCATGTTTCATTTCTTCTACTTCAACTCCCAAATCATCGAATGGAATGCCAGCCTCATCGTTAAGTTCCTCGTCTATTTCATCATCACCAGATTCTTGATCCTCTATAGTGCAATCATCTTCATCTGATTCATAATCTTGGCCATCGTCTCTAATGCCTAGTACTGCACATATCATATTGACTCCCATGGGTGGGGTTGCACCATCATCTCCACCAGGATTGACCGGAATATTGCCCCAATCTACATCACCGACAACTTTGTTTTCTCCCAGACACTGGGTTGGTTCTGCTGCAATCACATGGGGTGGTCTTATGTTTACACACATCCCAGGATCTTTAGTAGACAAACATCAGCCAGAATCTATTTCATATTGATTGTACAGAACCCTCTTGCTCTTCTTGTGTACATCCTCCTTCCTGATGTAATCTTTCCTGATGGTATCAGTACGGCTTGACATCTGTGTTCCGTTCCCCATTGAACTAGCCTTTTTGTTGCTGCTGTTGGGTGTGATCTCCTTCCTGCTTCCCCACACGGGTGTTGGCTCTAGGGTGATGTCATTATTGTTTGACTTCTGTGGCGTGTTCTTCTTCGAATTAGCCCTTTTGTTGCTACTATTGGGCGTGTTCTCCTTCGTGCTGGCATTATTGTCTGACCTCAGCGACGTGTTCAGCTCCAAATTAGCATTTTTTCTGCTACCACTGGGTGTGGTAGCCTCCGTGTTGGCCATCTTTGCCTTTTTGCTACCACTCCTAGGAGTGTTCACAACCGTGCTCGCCCTCTTAGCGTTTTTGCTGCTACCGTTCGGTGTGGCATTTTGACTAGATCTCAAGGGTGTACTCTACATCGTGGTTTCTTTTTTTGTGCAACTCTTGGGAGTCCTCTTATTTGGCATGGTCTCCTTGGTGATATTCTTCTTCGGGGTGCCCTTTCTGGGGATGATCTTCCTGCTCCTCTTTATGATGCTCCTCTGTAAGATTCTCATCTGTTCGAAGCTACCCTCAGTCGCACAATCCCCAGTGATGCCATGGATCAGGTCACGCATGCCTTCTACAAGTCCATCATCTCTATTGTAGAAATCCAATTCATCTCCAACCATTTTCACTATCAAGTGGATGTACACTTCACCTCTATAATATTTCCTTATAAACGATACGACTAAATCCCTGGTATCTTTCAGTTCTATAGCATTTTTGCTCCTGTAACCAAAATATACCAAATGTGCTACCTAGGAGGACCCCCACAGCACCTTCACACATAACAATGCCATCAGTTAGATAACTGTACCACTTTAGGATTGTATCTGCCAAGGATTACATCAAAATCGTCATAGAATTTTTCGGTGCCATCATCTAATTTTGCAGTATACTCCTTGACACTGATATGAATGATTACTTTGCCATCATCAGGTTCTGTAGGATAGAAACCTCTGAGAGGTTCGAGAGGTGGAGCGGCACCATCAGACCCAACCACAACGCCACTATCGCCATCACCAGCATCATCGTTAGCTGGAGAAACCTCGGTGGAAGTACCAGGACCAGGAGCAAGGCGAGGGCCCTTAGCAGCGGGAGCTACAATACCTGGTGGATAGACACAATAGGAGCTGCTGCTGCCACACCACATCGATGATCAGGAGCAGCTCCCAAAACAACAGTGTTTCGAGTGCTATCAGAGTCCAGATCATGAGCTAGCTCCAGACCAGCAGCTCGCTGAACCTGAGCACGGGTTCAAGGAGGACACAAGGCAGCAGTCTTGGCAACAACAGTGTGGCAGCCTCCGGAAGCCTTAATTTGCTCAACAGCGACAGGGATTGGGTCAACAGCGACCGGATCAACAACAACATAGGGACGACCAGTACCAAGAGATTCTAGAGCAGGGGTTTGCACAACTTGAGCGCGGTTTCAAAGAGGAGCAGCACACAAGGCAGCAGTCTTGGCAACAACAGCGGGGCAGCCTCTGGAAGCCTTAGTTTGCTCAACAGCGGCATGGATTGGGTCAGCAGCAGCCAGAGCAACAACACCACGGGGACGACCAGTACCAGCAGATTCTAGAGCAGAGTTTTGCACAACTTGAGCATGATTTTGAGGAGGAGCGGCACACAAGGCAGTGGTCTTGGCAACAACAGTGGGGAAGCCTCCGGAAGCCTTAGTTTGCTCAACAGCAGCATGGATTGGGTCAGCAGCAGCCAAAACAGCAACATCACAGGGACGACTAGTACTAGTAGATTCTAGAGAAGAGTTTTGCACAACGGCAATACGGGGACTCCTACGAGGAGGTTGCCTGACAAAAGAATGCCGCGAACAAGGAACCACATTTTGCTCAATAGCAACAGGGGTTCAAGTTAGACCACCATGTCCAATAATAGATAGGCGACTCCTAGTAGAAGGAGCTTCCACATCCAGTGTTTTACAAATCAGCATAACCACGCGAAGCCCAACAAACTGTTTCATCAACCCAATTAGCTGACTATCACACGCTATAGGAACCATGAAGCCTCGTTCATCCATGAAGTTGAACCGTGCAGTCTGCTCTGGCCCCATTTTAGCACGTTCACGCACAGTAGCAACCATACCAGGGATAGTGCATAACTATGCAGGTGCTACTTCCATCTTCAGACTGCGAGTTTGATTCTACTTGCTCTTCCCATCTGCTAATTTAGTGTGGTAGCCGTAGAGAGTGACCACAACCGTGTATTTGGGTTCAGCGGAGATCCTACTTGACAAAAAATTGGGGACAAAACATAAGAATTGTTTGTCAGCGTTGTGCTAGCAAACAATTCTAGGTTCAATCTATCTCTGTAATGCCAATAGCCAGCTAGCAGTTATAGATAGTGCGAATAGAAAAGAGAAGAGTAGCTCACCCGCAATTAGCCAGAAGTACTTCTTCCTCGGCAATAGGATCTGCCATCCTTCATGTTGCTCATCTCGTTGGCGGTAGAGGCAGGCTAGAGCATCACAACGGCGGGCATGACATTCAGCATTGGAGCTCGAGATCAACGAGTAGGTGCAGCAACTTGGCACCGGAAGTCAAATTCCCAAAGGGATCATTCTGGTTGGAGGGGAGATTCTGATGCCGCCGGTGGTAGGGTTCACGCGAAAGGAGGGAGTGGATTTGTGAATTTGGTCAACGCACCAAGCTCCTTTAGTCCCTCGTTTTGCCTACATGGTTACCGCGTTAGCGCTCGTGTCATGGACTTATTACTGACATGAGGGTCCTGACCGTCTACTTCATGGGGAAGTTTCACGACATGTTTGGATTTGGTAGGGTGAGATGAGTTTGCCTCGAAATGGCCCCTCTTGGTAGTTGGCGGCCCAACATTTCGAAACGCGGCAATTTCAGGCAACTTAGGTACCGCGATGCACTCGCCCGGGAACTTTCGGGCCGCAAACCAACAAGCCCTGCCCTGAGGTAGTTGTGAATTTCTTCGTTGGCTTCCTCGAAACACCTTATGGTCTCGAGAAATGCGTCCATGTTGACTATGGCACTTTTCATCATCATCTTCATCGTGTACCTCAGGAGTGATTTTCCTGCTCCAGCATCGACAGAGCCGGATCTAGAGTTGTTGCTGCTTTGATCTTCCTGAGATTTGACCTCCTTGGGGAGATCCACTTCAGATCCAATCTTCTCCACTATCTCCGCTTCAGGTGCGGGCTGGGTGGGATTAGGGTTTTCTGAGACCCAGAAACTCTGCCGCCTCCACGGACAAATTGGATCTAGAAGTTTCTTCTGCCTATACCATCAACACTGGTGTGGGTTGGGCAAGTTCAGCAAAACCGAGGTAAACATCAATCTCGCCAAAGAACATGATTATGTAGGTGGTCACAGGGTCCCTAGCCGGAATCCAAGTCTCGTCGAGAAGAACGAGAGGGACATCGCTGGCGTAGAGGACCCGGCTGACGTTGATTGTCTCGCTAATTCTGATTCGTGTAGATTTCACCCGAAACGCATATCTGAAACTCACTTACCCCACGGTGGGAGCCAACTGTCGTCAGATTGAAGACATGCACGTCGAGAGGGGGTCCTCGAGGCATGTGGAAAGAGGGGGTGTGAGGCGACGATATTCTAGGATAGTGAGCATACAAGCTTTACCCAGGTTCGAATCCATCGGTGGTGGACAGATCCTACTCCTGCGAGCAATCCAGTAATACAGCAAAACTGGAAGTATAAATTACAAGATAGGTTTGGCCTATGTGAGTTGAGGTTGTAAGTTGTGGGGTGCCTTAAAGGCTGGTCCCTAGGACGGCTTATATAGATGTCCGTCCTAGGGTTACAGGAGAGACCTATCTAGCTATGATACAGAGTCGGTTACATAGTACATCTTGGACTACAAGTAACACTAATGGCTTAAGTCGATAAGTCTTCTGGGCCTTCCCATAGCCGGATGGACTTCCGTCTTCTCTCCCTAACAGGCTGCCCGTGAAGCAAAGCTCTAACCCGAAGTGGGCCAGCCTGGTTACTGAGTCATAGTGGGTATACCCGGAAAGTATATCCCTAACATCATACCTTCAATGTGAGTTCTTGAGGCATAGGAGAAACCAATTGATTATACCAACCACATACCCTTTCTATTAGGAGTCAGTGAGAAATCAAATGACATGCTTCATAAAATCCACCATGGTTATATCGAGAGCTTTCCAAGTGTGATTTGTTTCGGCTACACACATTAAGATCCTTGTGCATAACAGATCACTTGAGATCCTGATTATGCATTGCATCCATAACATCTGCAACTAATCAGATTCTGAAGCCTTTCATACACCTTGTATGTTTAAAAGTAAGAATTTTGGAAGGTCTAACAAATATGTTGAATAATAGTCTCGAAGGAAAGGAAAAATAACTTACAGGTCATTTACTAGACTAGTGTAGAAGCTTAGGGAAGCTAAATAGTCTAATAAGCTGACATATTAGTGCAACCAAATAGGACAAAGGTTTGTCTAGGTGATAGGCCTATAGGATCGTCTAGGTGTAGATCTAGGCGAGTAGGACTTTGTCTATGATCAAACATATGTTGGTTCTATCTATTGACTGAGAGATATTGGAGAGGGAGACATACCTTCTCCTTGGCTAGAGGAGGTTGACGATGTGGCCATGGTTAGCGACGGAGACGCCGAGAGAGGGTGTGGGCTAGGCGGCGGCGGTGCTCCCCGTCACTACCGCGCTTCCCTTAGATCGGTAGGGTTTGTGTTGGTGGGGTGTATAGCTCGCGGTGAACCTTGTACCCCGTGCCACCGGCCTCTAGCTCTTTATATAGCACATGTGATAGGGGCCCGCCAACCATAGTGGGTTGGGCGCCCCCGATCAGGGCGCGGATCTAAGGGCTCGGTGGGCCGTTGGGCCCTCACGGGAGGAGATCACTCTAGCATTTTCCCCTTTGATCTCAACTTTTACCTTTAACTATATGCTTTTCACTTTACTCGTTTCATCACCGATTAGTACATGGAGCATGTTTCATCGACACGGCTCAATTGCCGATCGAATCAGACATCTACAACATACCTCTCTGTTTTGAAACAAATTCTGTTTCTTTTTGGGCCTTCCATGATCGAGGAATCATAGGCTTTCCCTTAAACCCATGTCGGCTAAGTGTTCCTTGAACACATTGGGTGGTAAGCCTTTCGTAAGTGGATCCGCAAGCATATCCTTTGTCCTTATATGCTCGAGACTTATAGTGTGATCCTAGATTTTATATTTCACAACATAATACTTTATCTCTATTGGTTTGGTAGCATTACTCGACTTGTTGTTGTGAGTATAGAATAGTGCAGGCTGGTTGACAAAGTACATATTTAGTGGTTTGTCAATGCAATCTACCACTTTCAATTCGGGTATAAATTTCTTTAACCATATCGCCTGCCTCGTGGCCTCATAACATGCTATAAATTCTGCATACATTGTGGACGATGCAACTATTGATTGTTTGGAGCTACTCTACAAAATATCCCCTCCTACGAGAGTAAACACGTATCCTGTCGTGGATTTTATATCATCTCTATCTCCTACAAAATCTGCGTTTGAATACCCTCTTATCTCTAGGGAATCAGACCTTCTATATGTTAGCATGAGGACTTTTGTGCCTTACACATAACGCAATGCTTTCTTTACCATCTTCCAATACTCTATGCCTAAATTTTCTTGATATATACCGAGTACCCCGGTGATAAAATCTAAGTCAGGGCGAGTGCACACTTATGCATATTGTAAGCTTCCAACAGCCGAAGCATGTGGTACTGCTTTCATTTGATCAATCTCGTATTGGTTCTTGGGACATTGAAATTTCCCAAAACTGTCGCCCTTTACTATAGGAGCATGTGTGGCATTACTCACATGCATATTGTATTTATTTAGAACTTTTTCTAGATATGCCTTTTGCGGTAGTCCTAGAACTCCATTTTTCCTATCTCGGTGAATTTCTATGCCTAAAACATATGATGCTTCACCAAGATCTTTCATATCAAAGTTTGAGGACAAGAACTTCTTTATTTCTTGTAGTAGATTGACATCACTGCTAGCAAGAAGGATGTCATCCATATACAGATTTAGGAAAATATATTTACCACTTTTAAATTTTGTATAAATGCAGTTATCCTCAACATTCTCTTTAAACCCAAATCTCTTAATTGTCTCATTAAACTTTAGATACCACTGTCTAGAGTCTTGTTTTAATCCATAAATGGATTCCTTTAGGAGGCATCCCATATCTTCTTTGCCTTCCATGATAAAACTCTTGGGCTGTTTCATATGGACACTCTTCAAAATCCCCGCTTAGAAATGTCGTCTTTACACCCATCTAATGTAGCTCTAAATCAAAATGTACAACTAATGCCATTATGATTCTGAAGGAATCCTTACATGAGACTGGAGAAAATGTCTCATTGTAATCCACGCCTTCTCTTATCCTTCTGCCACGAGTCGTGCTTTATACTTTTCTACAATTGAAGGAAATATGCCCTAGAGGCAATCATAGAGATGATTGTATTTCATGTGTATCCATGAGTTATTATAATGTTTCTTGAATATCCATATATCAGGCAACTTGTATTGATTCGCAATTATGTGAATTATTTGTGAAACTCTTTACTTGTATGGTTATCTAATAATTTTCCCCAGTCAGAGTTCATGCGAGGACACACGTGAATATTAGACTAGCACATCGGTTGGTTAATGACTATGTTTCGCAAGTCATTGACATAGAGATGTCAAACCAATGATGTGGACACATGTTATGAACATGGGGTTGGACTGACCCAACATGAGACTAGCAATAATACTTGCAGCTCTCTCTACACATCGTGTACGTTTTGTCCTTAGACCTGAGATTGTCGCATGTACTTGAGATGTGGATCGACCTACTTTGGGGCTATCAAACACTACTCCGTAACTGGGTAGTTATAAAGGTAGCTTTCGGGTTTGTCCTGATACATGCTGCAAGGCATCGGTCAATCAAGATGGGATTTGCCCCTCTCTACTTGAGAGAGATATCTCTGGGCCCCTCGAGTGATCGGATCCAGAAATGCATGGCCGTGCTACATATGGTTAAGAGTTAACCTAGTAAGGGATTCTGAATCATAGTATCGAGAAAGAGAGGTCAGCTTAGAGCTAGACCAAATATCGTGAGGCAAAGGGAAAGACATGTACTCAACCTTGTGATGGTTCGTCCGAATGATCTTTATATGCGTTTAGGAGTTGGCACGTCTTGCTAGAGGCCGCTACCAACTATTGATGGAGTAAGTGTACTCGCGTCATGTCTATACGTGTATGAACCTATAGGGTCACACATTTTAGGGGCTGGAAGCCTAATGAGGATTGGATCCGAATTAGACCAGGCTTAGGCTGCTAATGGGCTGCTAATGTAGAAGCCCACTAGGGATGCCTATATAAGAGAGAGTGAGGCGAGCTGAAAAGGAGAGAGCATTCCACCCAGCCGCCACTCCTCTTCCGCCTGTGTTGCACGCGCAGACCTAGCAGTCTGGCGTGTGACGGCTTCCACTCCGGACGTGTGGATACCTCGGAGGTGCTGCATCTGTAGCACTTGGACGAGCCGCGCAAAGGGGAGCTGCTCGTGGGACGAGGACGAGGAGGAGACGTAGAACATCTACACTGCCGCAACGTGCTTCATCGAGTTCCGCACCTGCGCGTCTAGCGGTAATCCCGTGATCTATGACAATAGTATTCCTGGTTGACATGGTAGAAAATTTTGATTTTTACGCTAGTGTAGCCTACCCGTTACCCTTCAACAATCCCATTAGAGTCATACTTAGTCTTGTAGACCCATTTACAGCCTATTGTTTTGGCTCCTTTAGGAATTTCCACTAAGTCCCAAACATCGTTGGAACTCATCGATTTCATCTCATCTTCCATGGCCTCCAACCACTTTGATGAGTGAGGAGAACTCATGGCTTCTTCATATGAGGTGGGATCACCCTCCACATGAACCATTTCTGTATTATAAACTTTATAATCAGTTGAAATAGCTATTTTTAACTCTCTGACACCTTTTAGGGGCCTCATTTGTTGGCACATTCTATGCCCTTCTAGGAGCATCATTAGTTGGCACATTGTGTGTCTCAACTCATGGCGTATTTTCTAGAGGTGGCTGTTGTTGCTCCCTTTCATGCGCAATAGTGGGTTCAATCGGCTCCTGATGGACAGGTTCCGGATCTTCACTCACTGAAAGGGAAATGGGCGTCGCCTGGGTGAATAGGCGTTTTAAAATAATTACAGTTTAGGCTCTAATAAATGCGGAATAAAACTAATGGTTAATTTATAGCTCACAAAACCTAAACCACTAGGTTCCCTAAGTGCACCAACAACCTATGCTGAGCAAGACAAGCAACAAGGTGATAGCAAGATATAATACTTCAAGCACGATGGCTATCACAATGTAAATTGCACAAGTAAAGGACTCGATTGAGAGATAACTGATGGATGCAGAGACAATGATTTGTTATCCCAAAGTTCACTTCCAAAGAAGCTATGTCTCTGTTGGAGAGGTGCGATGGTGCAATGTATTTCAAACGCCACAACTGGCTCACCTCGAGGTGAGGTGGCTCGATGATCACCCAACACCACACAAGGCCTCACCCCAAGATGTGAAGGCAGGCAACTCACCGATGCCACAACAGGATCACCCTATTATCTCGTGATCTCGCCATAAATGCCTACTCATGATCCACTATGGGAAACTTGAGGGCGGTCACTAAACCCGTACAAGGGTTGGGGCAAATTCCACAACTCAATTGGAGGGCTCCCAAGAAACACCACAAAGGACATAAGCTTGAGGAATCTCCACAACAATTAGAGGGCCCAAGAACAATGCCACAACATGCCAACAAGCTTGAGGAATCTTCACAACTCGATTGGAGGCCTCAAGAACTCCACACAACTCCACACAAACGTCTAGGATTCCAAGAACCCAAGAGTAACAAGCCCAAGAGCTTGAACTCACCAAATCTCCGAGGAGAACTCAAACCTATGCACCAAATGCAAGAGGCAAGTCCTTCACTCTCAAATTTCACCAAAGCTACAAAATCTATTGGGGGAATAAGAGAGGGAGAACACAAGAGGAGAACACAAAACTCTCCAAGATCTAGATCATAGGGATTCCTTCACAAAGAAGGGGATTTGGTTTGGTGGGGTTGTAGATCTAGATCTCCTCTCTCACATCCCTCAAAAAGATGCAAGAATCATAGGAGGGGAAGGGAGAGGACAAGCTCTTCAAGTTCAATAATGGAGGATAGAGAGAGAGTTAAAAACGTACCAAAAAACTAGAGCCCTTTTTAAAGGGTTCCCAAATCTTCCTGTTACGCACAGATCCATGCACTGCCGATAGTACCGATTGAGGAGCGGTACTACCGCTGGCACCTAGCCAACGGTCACAAAGCAGCGAGACGAATGGGAGAAAAAATATCCTGGCCGGAACTACCGTCGGTGCATCGGTACTATCGGCACTGCCGGTACTATCGCCTTTACTTCCAACCAAAGTTCTGACAAATAGCAATCACCAAACTGAGAGGATACTGACCAGAAACCATCCTTTGGCGGAAGTTAGGCTAGAGCTTCCATCAGTACTACCGGCGGCAAGATGCCCGAGCGGTACTTCTGTTGGAGCAGCGGTACTTCCGTCGGGGATGGTACTACCGCCTAAACTTCTGAACAAAGTTCCGCCAAATAGCACTCACAAAACAGAGAGGTAACTGAACCGCAATCAGGATGAGTGGAAGTGGCTCCGTGTCTTGGTATTGACACGGCAGATGCTATAGGGGTAGCTTATGTAGAGGAGGCAAGCCGATGTAGGAGAATCCGAGAGCGAGATTGGCACATGATGTACCCAGGTTCACGTCCCCTCAATGGAGGATCGCTACATCCTGATGTTAATCTAGTATATGATCATAGATTGGTTACATGGGAGCCACCGTAGGTGGAGGGAGATACTAGATCTAATATGGCATGAGAGATGTCGCCCCAAAGGGGTGCCCCTAGTGGCTTTATATATGCAGCCCGTTAGGGTTTACAAGTGTACTAATGGGCTTTGTATTGGAGTCACCATCTTGGGCTTTCAGTCGGCGATTCGTTTGGATCCGGTATGCGCCAGTCGTTGTGTTTGGCGAGTAGATCCGCCATGGAGAGTCCACTTCATGGGTATACCCCGATTGGTATTCCCTCATCAGTAGTCCCTGAGCACGTCTGGGACTCGACGATGACTTCAAGCCACCGAATCGGCGCAGGTGGTTCCAGGGTGGAGTCGATGGTGAGTCGTTGGTGAGCTCCTGAAACAAAGAGATAGCTCATGAAGTAGTTCATTCACCTGGGCGAGTCGACCCATCGGGCGAGTTGCCATTGGACGGAGTTGCCACTAGAGGCCAACAAGTCATTGATGATGAAATTGCCGAGTCGACGCATGAGACTCCATGATAGGAGAGCCCATGACGTGCGAGTCCGCGATGGAAAGTCCTCGAGGGCGAGTCCCTGAGCGTGGCGAGTCCGCGACGGAGAGTCCCCGAACGTGGCGAGTGCGTGAGGGCGAATCCCTGAGCGTGGCGAGTCCACGAGGGCGAGTCCCTGAGGGAGAATCCCCGAGCGTGGCGAGTCCATGAGGGCGAGTCCCCGAGCATGGCGAGTCCATGAGGGCGAGTGGGCGAGGGCAATCCTGCGATGGCGAGTCCCCAAGCATGTCAAGGCTGCGTACACGTCGCGACAATCACATGGGCACAATGACTCAGGAGCAATATCGCACTCGAGGGGAAATGTTGTTGTCGAGCCTCGAGCCGAATAACTGAAAACTTGACGAGTCTTCCGCCAATTGGAGTTGACTTGCTTTATGCTTATCTCAGCAATATGCCTAGGAGTAGTCCCCGAGGCTCGAGTTGGCTTGTAGAGTTGACTGGAGGCTCTTTTTAGAGATGCATACTCTACAAGTAGTACTTGGTTGTTCCCGAGCATGGCGGGCGGCGAGTCCCCAAGTATTGCGAGTGGAGATCTTGACGAGTCGTGGAGAGCGGTGATTGTCAAACCACTAAGCGTGACGGATCCTCATTGAGAGAGTACACAAGGGGAGAGTCCCTGAGAATGGCGAGTCCGTGTTTGAGTGAGTCCGTGTTAAGAGAGCCCGCGAGGGGAGAGTCCCCGAGCATGCAGAGTCCGCGATGATGGCGAGTCCATGAGGGGAGAGTCCCCGAGCGTGGCGAATCTACGATGATGGCGTGTCCGCGAGGGGAGAGTCCCCGAGCGTGGCGAGTCCACGATGATGGCGTGTCCGCAAGGGGAGAGTCCCCGAGCGTAGCAAGTCGCTCATCCGATGTTGGGAGGGATTGATTGCGCTATTTTCGTTAGCGAGTCTCTTGTCTTGGCCCGAGGGGCTAGTCACATGGCGACTCCAAAGATGGCTCTCGGCTAGGCGTTCTTCCTGGACGATCTGAGGCTCGGTTTGCATGTCCTCGTCCGCAGTATTTGGTCGTGCGAGTCACACTGTCTAAGGTTGAGGAGGACATGGTGATGTTTGTGTAGCACTGCCATTTGTCTTGGCCCGGAAGGACAATCCAGCAAGGCGACTCCAACGATGGTTCTCAGGTAGTGTTTTTTGTGGAGGATCCGAGGTTTGATTTGCGAGTCCTTGTCCGCACTACTTGGCCATTGTGAGTCACTCTTTCAAAGGTTGACAAAGGCAAATTGATTTTTTCTATAGGGAAGAGACGCCTAGTGGTGAGTCCATGCAGCGTGGCATGCGACCCTTGCTGGAGACTTGTATGATGAGGGGCCCTTAGCAGGCGCAGTGTACGCATTCAACATAGTGGAAGTATAGGCGCGCTTTGGTGGAGTTGATGCGGCGGACACAGGGTCGATGCGGCGGACGGAGGTCGCGCTATAGCAAAGTCGACACGGTAGACATGGTCAACGCGGCGGATGGAGGTCGCACTATGGCAAAGTTGACGCGGCGGACGGAGGTCACGCTATGGCAAAGTCGGAGCGGCGGACACGGGGTCGACGTGGCGGACGGAGGTTGTGCTATGGCGAAGTCGACACGGCGGACACAGGGTCTACGCGGTGGACGGATGTCGCGCTATGGCGAAGTCGACGCGGCGGACACAGGGTCAACGCGGTGGACGGAGGTCGCGCTATGGCGAAGTCGACGTGACGGACAAGGGGTCAACACGGTGGATGGAGGTCCCGCTTTGGCGAAGGGAGGCCATGCTTTGGCGGAGTCAATGCAGCGGACATGGGGTCGACGCGGCGGACGGAGGTCGCGCAATGGCGAAGGGAGGCTACGCTTTGGCGGAGTCAATGCAGCGGGCGGAGGTAGCGCTATGGTGAAGTGAGTCCGCGCTTTGGCCGAGCTGACGCGGCGGACATATGGTCATGCGGCGGACGGGGTCGCGCTATGGCGGAGTCGACGTGGCGGACATGGGGTCGACGCAGCGGACGGAGATCGCTCTTTGGCGAAGGGAGGTTGTTCTTTCATGGAGTCGACGTGGCGAACACGGGGTCGACGCGGCAGACGGAGGTCGTGCTGTGGCGGAGTCGACGCGGCGGACATGGTGTCGACGCGGCGGACGGAGGTCGCGCTATGGCGAAGTCGACGCAGCAGACACAAGGTCGACATGACGGATGGAGGTCGCGCTATGGCGAAGTCAACACGGTAGACACGGGGTCGACGCGGCGGACAGAGGTCGCGCTAGGGCAAAGTCGACGTCGCGGACACATGGTCGACGTGGCGGACGGAGGTCGCACTAGGGCGAAGTTGACACGGCAGACACGGGGTCGACACGGAGGACGGGGGTCGCGCTAGGGCGAAGTCGACGCGGCGGACACGGGTTCGATGCGGCGGACGGAGGTCGCATTAGAGCGAAGTCGACGCAGCGGACACGGGATCGACGCGGCGGACACGGGGTCGACGCGGCGGAAGGAGGTCGTGCTAGGGAGAAGTCGACGCGGTGGACACGGGGTCGATGTGGCATACGGAGGTCGTGCTAGGGCGAAGTCGACGCGGCGGACACGGGGTCGACACGACGGACGGAGGTCACGCTAGAGCGAAGTCGACGCGGCGGACACAGGGTCGACGCGGCGGACGGAGGTCACGATAGGGCGAAGTCGACGCGACGGACAAGGGGTCGACGCGGCGGAAGAATGTCATGTGGTGGAACCGTGCGGTGTTTAGCCAGTATATTGGCGAGTACGCGGCGAGCAAGCCGCCAAACGTGGCGAGTCCGCTACGGGAGGATCCACGTGCGTGGCAAGTTCGTGACGGCACGCAGGTGGCGAGTTCGCAATAGGCAAGGTGAGTCCCCCGATAGTGGAGAGTCTGCGAGGGCGGTGAGTCCACAAGGGGCGAGTCGCGAGGGGAGAGTCTCCGAGCGTGGCGAACCCGCGAGGGGCGAGTCGGAGCCGATCCGTCAGGATGTTCGGAGTCATCTCCACATCTTCCATATCGCATTTTGTAAAGATTTTTCGAGATGTCTCGATTGATAAATCTGTATGTAAAATGTAGTACAAATAAGAAAAATATTTTTGTAGATTGTGACTTGCATAATGGGGCAAATAATTTGAAAAATAACACCTGACGTGGAAGATGTGATACATATTATTCCTTTGATACCGCTCGCGGCATGTTAACCAGTGCAACTGTACTGATGTTTCTGTAGTTAGAATAGGTGGCGTCGGGCCATTGGGCAGCGTACGCGCCTGCCCATCAGCGGCAACCTTCATGATCATCGGTTCCGGTGGTAACCCCGCAGCATGGAGGCGGCAGCAAAGGTTCGCAATGCCGCGGACGACCGATGCCGATCCAGGAGGCCACGCTCCATCTTGTCTCCGTGACCCAGCTCAAGTTATGCGGACAAGTATGAAAAGATTTAAGTTTCAAATAAAATAATTTATTCAGATAACGATCAATGCACAAAAGATATGAAATTAAATGGAAAAAACTCATTATTTACTGTCCCTTGCGATCGAGCGTGAGCACGTTTCTCTTCCTGGTTCAAGCGGTGGATCACAGCATTCACGGCAAACACAATCCCATAGGGTCTACCGTTTGATCACAATACGACACGACAATGTGCCAGTAATCACACACCGGATAATGTGAGTATGTGACCTTGAGTTCCTTGCTCGCATCAACGGTCTGCAACTCTACCGTAATTAGGCAGATCGATTTTGCCGACCTGACTGCAGCGAAATTGCAGTGATGTACGACTATAACCCAGTTTATCGATAGGTGACGGACCAAACCATCGCGATGTAGCGCAGCAATGCAAAACGGATCATGAAAACTTTAGATCAAAATACAATAATGAATTGATAAATAATAATAATCTGTCGTCATATGCATGTGCGTGTGCCGTGGAAATTTCCGAGCCGCCTGTGTGCGCCTGTTCCGCGCCAGTCGCGTTGGGCGGTAGCTGGATCGGATCGACCAGCTTCCAACACTTGAGTATTTGGATAGCACTTCTCAGACGGTGTCGTGAGATGCAATCTGGCCGCCGACGACGGTGAGGGATCCCGCTCGGATCATCACTTTCAAGCACCGCTTGTCCCAAGGTGAGCACCAACTATCGTGGTATTGACACGACAAATGCTATAGGGGTAACTTACGTAGAGAAGGCAAGACGGCGTAGGAGAATCCGGAAGCGAGATTGACACACGATGTACCCAGGTTCACGTCCCCTCAATGGAGGATCGCTACATCCTGATGTCAATCCAGTATATGATCATAGATTGGTTACATGGCAGCCGCCATAGGCGGAGGGAGAGACTAGATCTAATATAACATGAGAGATGTCGCTCTAAAGAGGTGCTCCTGGTGGCTTTATATACGTAGCCAGTTTGTGTTTACAAGTGTACTAATAGGCTTTGTATTGGTGTTGCCATATTGGGCCTTCAGTCGGCGAGTCGTCTGGATTCGGTATGCATCAGTCGATGTGTTTGGCGAGTCGATCCGCCATGGATAGTCCGCTTCATGGGTATACCCCGATTGGTATTCCCCCACCACTCCGGTACTTCCACCGGATCTACCAGCGGCAAGAATGCCCTAGCGGTACTACCGGTGGCTCACCAGAACTAGCGGTCAGAAAAAACTTTAGAATTAAAACTGCCATAACTTTTGCATCCGAACCCTAAACGGGATGAAACCAATTTTGTTGGAAAGATAACAACATGTATAATCCAACAAAAAGGTATGGAGCTAAGGTAGTAAATATAATGAATATATATGTGATATATCTCCCAAGGTGTGGAGCCGGAAAACCCGCAAGATTAAAGATGCAATAAGATATGCAAGGGAAATCCGTTTTGATGAACTAGAGCTTGTTATGAAGAAACCACAAGCTCTAGATCCTCACATGGACAAGATCCAAAAATAACTAAGAAAGATGATGCTATGTATGAAAAGGTTTGATCTTTCTCCGAAAGATACGATCGAGATGCTCACTTGAGAGCCCCTCTTGATACCTTTGTCTTGAACATCCCACTTGAGCTTGATGTAGACGATCTTGTCACCTTCAAGATGGACCATATTTATTGATCGCTCGTGCTCGTGCTTTGCTTGATGAAGACTTGCAACTTTCTACCCCATACCCCATTGGGAAACCTCTTCTTTGAGATTGTATTCATCACTCCATGATCACCAAGGATGGCAAGCTTCAAGCATGAGATCTTCGTGAAATGGCGCAACTTGAGCTTGTACTTCATCATTCCTTCTTGAGTGTTGATCCATCTTGATTCAACTCTTTGTACTTGTCTTGATCAACCTTCAAGCTTCTTCTTTCTTCATGATTCCAAAAGGACACAAAGCCCTTGGACATTTCTTATTCTCCTTCTTCATTTATTCACCTTTAAACCTTGAGACCAACACATGGCTCACACGATGCCAATGGACAAAACCTACAAGTGAAACTCAATTACACATTAGTCCATAGAGATTATCATCAATTCCCAAAACCACACATGGGGCATACATGTCCTTTCAACAACCTCAGGGATTGTCGATGTAGGAACAATAGGTAGTGAAAAGAATGGCTCCAGATTCATCGGATTAGGTGCATGCACCCTCTTCTACTCAAGATTGATTTTTTTAGCTACCATCCCCCCGCCCTCATCATTTTGTCCTCTAAGAAGACTTCTACAAACTTTGTGTATTTGTCTAGATAGTAGAAACGAAAACCTTTTGATATTTCAAGATAGCCAATGAAATTGCAATTGACTATTTTGGAATCTAGCTTTGCAATATTTGTATTGAACACTTTGGCCTCAGTTGGGCTCCCCCACACCCTCAAGTGATGTAGAGAGGGAATTCTTCCTGTCCACAACTCATACGGTGTTTTCGGCATCGACTTGCTTGGAAATCTATTGAGAATATGAATGGCGGTTTTTAACGCATCCATCCACAATCCCAATGGTAAAGTGGAGTAACTCATCATATTGTGCACCATATCCATAAGTGTACGGTTGCGCCTTTCAGTTACTCCATTTTGCTAAGGCTCGCCCGACATTGAATACTTGGCCACTATGCCAGTCTCCTGTAAGAACCTTGCAAAAGGTCTAGGGACTTGGCCATATGGGTTGTGCCGACCGTAGTACTCCCCCCACTGTCAGATCTCACTATCTTTATTCTTTTATCATGCTGATTTTCAACTTTACTTTGAATATCTTAAATTTAGCCAACACTTCTGATCTTTCTTTGATTGGATAAATATAACCGTAATGGGAGTAATCGTCTATGAATGTTATGAATGAGTCATAACCATCCATACTTTTCACAGGAAATGGTCCACAAATGTCGGTGTGAATGGTTTCTAGTGTTCCGGTGCTTCGTTTTGCACCCTTTTGATTTGCTTTACATACTTTCTTTTAGCGCAATGTATGCATTGATCTATGTCTAAGAACTCTAATGGAGGAATAATATGATTTTTAACTAGTCTTTCTGTTCTTCCCCTCGAAATATGGCCTAAGCGATAGTGCCATAATTTCGACGAAGAATCATGAGTTCTCTTTCTTTTCTTTTGTTCCTTTTCTCACGCAGGAACATGTTCATTCAGATTACACACAGAATATACTTTTTCATGTCGGGATAACAAATAAAGCTCATAATGAAGGAAAGCAACACCCACACAATCATTATTAAACCATATGGCACACTTGCCATGTCCAAAATGGCATTCATAATAATCTTTGTCCAAACGTGAAACACTAATCAAGTTTCTATGTAATGAAGGAACATAAAAACATCTCTAAGAAGAATCATGAATCCATTGTCTAGCTCCAGGGATATGTCACCAACAGCTTCAACGTCTGCTTGGACTCCATTTGCAACTTCAATGCTTCTTTCGCTTATTTGCGTAGTTCGCATCGAATGGAATCCCTGTAAAGAATTTGCAACATGAACAATTTTACCTAAGTCAATCCACCAAGTAGATTTCTAAAACTATGTATCCAAGGATTCATTTACAAAGGAAACGGTGTTGTTACCTTTCTTTGCCATTATTGACTGTAGCCAAGTAGGGCAATCTTTCTTGTAATGCTCGGTTTTCTTGCAGTGGAGACAAGTATCTTTTTCCACTAGGAGAGGCCTTTGCTGATGCTGATATTGCATGGGAGCTTTTCCATGTGGCTTTGAAGGGGAACCTTGGTTGCTTTGATTGTAGTTTCTTTTATTATTATCCTTCACATAGTACATAGAACCACTGTTTGAGGTTTTAAGTCTCTCCACTTCTTGCACACACATGCTATAGTATTTTCAATGTCCCACTTTTCTGGCGACATGTTGTAGTTGAAAACAAAGGTGTCAAACTCTTTTGGCAGTGAAGCCATAACCAGATGAACAAGGAGTGCAGGCTTGAGCTCTAGATCAGCATCCATGGGCTTCGGCTTAGCTGCCATGTTTCTCATCCTAAGGATGTGCTCCCTTATGCCATGTCCATCTCTAGTATACTTTTCTGTCAACAGCTGGGTAGCATATATCTTTGAAGAAACAGTGAGGTGGCTCTTTATATTTTCAAGATACTCTCCTACAGAGTCATACTCTGCAGTTGAGCCCACAATGGCCTTCTCAATTGTGTTCTTTATGAAAGCCATGCACTTCTTGTTGGCGGTGAGCCACTTTTTGTTCTCTAGGGTATATGCCATCTCCAACAGAGCATAACCCCTCTTCTTTTTGTCCCAAGAAGCATCATCATATTTATCATCTCGGAGTGGCTCTATCGTTTTGGTGGGTTGTGGAGTCTCGACAACCTAGTCCACCTCAGCACAGACAAAAGCCATGTCGAGTTTCTTTCTCCATTAAGAGCAATTATCACCTCTGAGGGTTGCAACATCCTTGATGCAGCTCATCAAGTAGTACCCTCCCGAAAACCACAATGAAGTGAGATCATAACAACAATTTGCATGCGTTAATCCAACATTGGTCAAAACTAACACATATAACTGTTTGTGCAACTAAATCTATATCACTATTGGGCAAAAAATAGAAATAAATGCACATGAGCAACCATAAATCATCATCATGCTATTAACGATGTTGGTTAGAAAAATAACAGGATCACAATTGTCATAAACACTTTAATCATGCTCCTTTAATTTAATTGTTACTTTAGTTCTATTAAATTTAAAAGAGCACTTTTGAACTTTTCGCAGCGGAAAAATGAATAAAATTCATGAACTTCATACTTTTCAGAAGCAACACTTTATACTTTCCTATTTCCTAAAACAAACACCCCATTGGTTCAGTTTGAATAGGAGATAACTTGACAAAATTCATAAAAAAACTGAATCAAAATTGCCCAAAAATGCTTCTGTAAAAATAAACTAGTATTGTATTCGCAACACCCTACCCGGGCCTTTCCTATGCGCTGCACTCTCTTATGTGCTGTGATCATCTGCAGCCCGCGCAACGGCCCACAGCCCACGCCTGGCTTTCTCTATGCGCGCTGCAGCTCGTGGCCGTCCGATCCGCCGATGGGCATCGAATGAACCCACATAGCGATCACTAGGTCAAAACGACTTCTGGTTCCTCCCAGAAAACCCTAGCCCATTTCTTTCTTTCCCTACCCCGCGGTGGTCATCTATGACCGGTGTCCCCGACCCGGCAAGGACCTGCGCCGCATAACTCTAGGCCAGTGACGATCCCTCTACCCCTGTCTCCTTTTCTCTATCCGCCCTCCCTAAAACCCGCGAAACCACGGTGAGGTAGAGAGATGAACAGCGGCATGGTGGCCTCCTGGCGGCGCCCCCTTGGCCCCATTGCTGGCGTGCGCATCCACCCAAGGGTGGGTGCACCGCTGTCAAGCGGCTCAAGTGGAGGCGCCCTTTGCCGGCGAGCCCAATGCCATGAACGGTGAATCCGGTTTTGCTCTATTTGCATAAGAAAAAACTTTCCTTTTGTATGTTTCTGTAAGATTGGGGTGGAGGGGTGATGAACTACGAGGTCGAGTACTATGTTTGTCTTGCAGCTAGGGTTAGGGTTGCTATTTCCTTTTTGATTCTATATGAGATTTCTTTCTGTTTTACTCTCTGCCCGAAATAATCTGCAAACCCTAACTTGCTCTGATACTATTGATAGGCCTATAGGATCGTCCAGGTGTAGATCTGGGCGGGTAGGACTTTGTCTATGATCAAACATATGTCCGTTCTATCTATTGACTAAGAGAGAGAGAGCGAGAGCGAGAGAGATCGGAGAGGGAGACATACCTTCTCCTTAGCTAGAGGAGGTTGATGATGTGGCCATGGTGAGCGACAAGGATGGCGAGAGCGGTGGGCTAGGCAGCGGTGGTGCTTCCCATCACTAACGTGCTTCCCTTAGATCGGTAGGGTTTGTGTCAGTGGGGTGTACGGCTCGCGGTGAACCTCGTAGCACGTGCCGCTGCCCCCCACCTCTTTATATGGCGCAGGTGACAGGGGCCTGAAGGAGATATGCCCTAGAGGCAAATAATAAATAGGTTTTTATTGTCATATCTCAATTAGTTTATAATAGTTTCATATTGTGCTATAACTGTGCCAAGTAGAAACATTGGTACAGGTGTGGTATGAAACAACCAAGTCCCTAGTAGCCTCTATTCATACTAGTTCGTTGGTCACGAAGATGATCTGGGTTTCAACATCATGGACATTTATGCCAGCTGATGACGGGATCATATCATTGGAGAATGATGTGATTGGAAATTCCTCGAAGGATTGCAACATGATCAAGTAATATAGTTCATTGTTGCAACACCTATACCTAGACTCCTTCTCCTTAGACCGTGAGCTCATATTACTCACTGTTTCCCGAGGCTGCTTTGACTACATCAACCGTCATCTGGTACTACGGTGGCCATAAAGGTGTATGTTGGGTATTCCAAAGGAACAGTTGATGACATGTGACTGCAAGACCGAGATTTGTTCACCCACATGATGGGTAAAGATACATACGTCCGGCTTGGTGATATTACATCCATAAATGTTGCAACATGTGACTAGGTCACGGGGATGTAATATCACGATAACGAGAAAACAGAACTTGTTGTGAACGAGATTAAACAAGGTATGAGATACCAATGATCGGATCTCGGACAAGTTGTATCGAGAAACAAAAGGAAGAGGATGCTACATTTAGACGGTTCAAATGACATTGTCATCAGGAATGCATAGGGGTCACATGGACATCCCTGGTCCCTCTATTGATCATTGATACAGATCATGTCTAGAGCATTCCTGAGCCATGAGAGGATACACTTAAGGGTCGATGAGAGCGATCATTCGTAAGAAAGAATCACAGTAGAGAAAGAGAAAGCCGGAAATTGTTCCGCAGAGTGATCCGAAGTTGTTCGGACAAAGAATAAAGGACCGAAATCATTCCAGGAAAGATTCGAAGTCGTTCGGAGGAAATCGAAAGGGAACCGAAAGGTGGTTCGGGTCAAGACGGATTTTGTAATATGTATTTACATATTAATTAATGTAATTAATATTAAATATAATATTAAAATCTAATTTGAAGGGGTATTCCACTAATGGGTCAAACTTCCTAGGAAAAAAGGGCCCATGAGGGAAAACCGAAGGAGGGAAGGGCCAAGGCCCAGGCGCCTCAAGGGGGCCCACCCGGCTAGACTAGGGTTGTGCGCGGGGTGGGGCCCACACCTGGCTGGCTGGCCCATGAGGCCCATGCGCCTCCCCCCTCTCCCTTGAATAGTCCCACATGGGAAACCCAAAGGGGAGGGCACACCCCCTCCCTCTATATAAAGGGGTGCCCATGGGTGGTATTAAACACACCAATATTTGGAGAAGTCCTTTGGTTGACTTCCTCCTTCCCTCTCTCTCTAGCCCTTGTAACCATGGCCCCAAGTATGGGTTGTGCGATCGAGGCACCCCTGCAGTGTGCCGTTGCGCTGCAGGGATTCCTAGCCGGATATCAACTTCGCACTCCCGACGGGATCGGAGAGCCGGAGGTCTCATCGTGCACCAGATGTGTACAAATACACGAGGCGCAACACTTGGGGCGCTTAAATATCGTGAGCCGGAGCTGCTGCACGATGAAGATGACGAAGGAGCAAGGTGTGACCTGCGAGGAGCTTCACGACCTTGAGGTCGGCTACGAGTACGACTACTTCAACCACGTTCCACGCGGAACGTTAACCGCGTATGGTCTACAAGGGTATGTATTCTCTACGCATTGGTCGTTACCGCATTACTACATAGATAGATCCTAGGAAGTTTCTGGGGTTCCAACGTAGGAAAATTTTGTTTTCCGAACCGATCCCCAACAGTGGTATCAGAGCCGATCTATGCGTAGGAGTGTTGTACGGCCAGTACGCACATGTATTGTGCGGGCATTGGTCCCTTAGTTGTTACCCTCTAATGTGTACTTGTTTATATCACGGTATTGTTTGATGAAGCGGCCCGGACCAACCTTACACGTATTTGTATACGAGACTGGTTCCACGCTCAACATACGGCTTGTACCGTATAAGTGCCTAGCGGGTGTCTGTCTCTCATTCGATAGTTGATATAGCATTTACAACGGAGGGCCCCGAAAGAGGTGTAACAGAGACAACTGTCGGATCCATGTTGTGGTTGGAAAGTTCGTAGTTTAGAAACGATTCTATTGCGAAAGCCGTAACAACCACGTAAAACTTGCAATAGATAAATTAGAGGCATCTAAATTTATTTTGCAGGAGGGCATGTGATTATGATATGGCATTGGTCGTTATGAAGGTAAAGTAGTTTACTTTTCTGTTACTAAGTAGTATAGTAGTAGTCATCGTTCAATGGAGATCAAGGTACAAGAAAGACCATATCATATCACATTATACATATGATGTTGATACCAGTTTTTACATCTTATTGTGTGCTAGTATTTAGATACTCAACGGTAGCAAATAAGATAATCCCTATTGAATTCCAATGTTCTGTGTTCCCCTTGTGTGTGCACCACCAAGAAAGTTCTTCGGTATGAGGCGATCCAGGGTATAGGCCTGGGTGTCAGACATATCTACGTTCACATAGAGTGGGTGTAAGCCATGTTGCATAGCGAATACACACAAGTTAGATTTGGCGAGCCTAGCATGTGCAGACATGGCCTCGGAACACAAGAGATCGAAATATCGAGCATGAGTCACATGGATGATGTGATTGGCATTAGTGAATGTCTACCTTTGATAATGCACTGATGGCCGTGACGATCGGGGGAGGTGCAGAGGATAGGGATCATGCGATCACTAAAATCGTCTAGGGGATGACAATTTTAGTGGAGACCAATTATAAATTGATCTCTTATTATAAACTTAGTCTAGATGTTTGTTTGCAAATATCTTAGTAGACCTGTGACTATCCCATTGAGGTCCTTTGTGACCATGGGAATATATTGCTTAATTTGGAACTCAGCAAAAGGGTCCAACTTCATAGATTAATACCCACGCCCGAGGGATATCCTTGTAAAAGGTGATCTTCTCTTCTTGATACAATAACCATTAGGAGATAATTTGATGACTCCAGAATGTTTGGAGAAACACTTAGCAATCTTGCATTAGAGTTGAGAACTCTTAGAAGGGCTTGATTGCAAATGGAGGTCATGGATGGAAAAAGGTATATGTAAGATATACAAATTATAAATGTAGTTCTTGCAAAACTTGTTGCACTTTGCGAAGTATTTGATACTTGTCCCGTTTTATGAAAATAGGAGGATCTGCTTGAGAATTGCTGGTTTTGAGGCAACGTGACTTGATGACGCCAAGAAAATCAGTTGATGGCCAACATCACCTCTTCCCTCAAAGTTTATCATTTGGATTAGTGGACTTGAATATAAATTTGTAATCCCAGTTTGTGTGTCTTTCTTTTGGCGAGACGATTATTCATATGAACAAGTTACAAACCAGTTTGTACTATTCTTATGAACAATACCTTATGGTCACATTGCGATTACAAACAAGTTATTCTCATCACTATGTTAATGATAATAGTTTAAACATTTATAAAAGGATTAGAATGCTAAAAGATATCCAAAGCTTAATAATGAAAAGACACTATAGTTTAAGTCATTTGGTTATTGCAGGTTCTTTATGAAAGATCGGGGTCCTAGATGCTTAATCTAGAGACTTTGCAAAAACCATGCCTCTTTGGCAGAATGACTAAAACTCCGCATTCTGGTAAAACGGTGATATGCGAAGAAATGTTGAATCTTATACATAGTGATGTATCATATTTTCAACAAGTAGTGGAAATCATTTATTGTGGACTTAAGTGAATAAGTGTATTTACTTAATGAAACATAAGTTTGAAATGATTTGAGTTGTTCAAATGAGTTCATAACTAAATGGGATATTGAATTAATTGAATTAACAAGTCTCTTTGATTTGATCGACATGACTAAAGTATTCAAGTTAAGTTTAGCATAAAAAAGGGGACTTGTGAAAGATGTTTCACAAATTATGATAATTGGATGAATCCAAACTGTGTTGAAATATCTAAACATCATAATCATTATGTATTAAGATACATATGGTATAATATCATATCTTATAGGGGTTATAGTTATCGTTTAGAGTTACAGACCAAAATAAGAAAACACTCATTTGAAATACAAAGGAACATCTAAAAGAATCATGGAAACAACACCATAAGTGTTAAGGAAAGTTCGAGTTTCTGGAGATTTCGATAAGTCGAAATTGTGACGAATAAACAAGTCTTTGTAGAGCATTCTTAGGAAGCTACGAATGCATCTTCCACAAAAGGGGCAAACCTGTTGTTGTCCAAAGTTGACGTATCTTGATGAAGATACAGGTGGAAGAAAGTAAAAGATCAAAACAAGGTATTTGACCTTACCTCCGAATTGTTGAGTGGCACAGCGGAATTTGTTTCGTGAATCCAAAATCTGCAAATAGAGGAGAAACCAATGATAATGATCATTAAGTTTCATCGAATACTTTTACTAAAGAAAGTAGGATTCAACTATATATTCTACAAATTTGTGGAGTTATATTATTGATTCACTTGTCATGTTTTGAACAAGACATACATATGAAATACAAAGAAGCGTGATGGACCTGAGTGCGAGAAATGACTAGGAGTCCTAAAAATCCTATATTAAGTTACATTTAAGATTGTAAAGTAACGTGTTACTTGATCCTATTAAAGTAAAGAAGTTTACTTGATATTTCTGAATGACTACAAAGTCATAAGAAAGAAATGAAACTTAATGAATGACAAAAGGCTCGATTTGTCACAAGTTTGGACAAATTCAGGGAGTTGACTACTATAGTAGTGATGCTTAGGTCTTTTGGATTTACACTAGAAATATATGGATATTGAAGTCTCGTAATTGGAATTCTCAAATTGATAATGATCAAAGAATTTCGGAATGTCCAAGATTATCGAGAGGACCTGGCTTTGAGTGGGAGCAAATCAGCTTGGCTAATTCATAATATGTAGTTGACATATTTTGAGTGGGAGCTGAGTGAAATCCCTGGATCTCAAACATGAATGTCATATTAGAGTGGAAGCGTGAAATCATTCTAGGATATGTGGACAACATATGTAAATGATGTGATTGGTATTAATAATATTTAAGTTAGGATGAAGTTGAAGTTATTGAACAATAAGATCTATTGAGATAGATTGGTGAGTTTAATTAACACTAAATGTCGAATGCTTCTTGGACTTGATTCTCAAAGATGTTCAGAATGTCCTAAGCAAGATTCTGAAGAAGTTCAGAATAGAACAAGGTGACAAAGTAGTTCTTACTATATGAAGCATTGAGTTTGTATTGCAACTATGGTTGAAAGAAAGAGATGTGTTGCATCTCCTATGCCTTAGTCATAGGTTCTTCCATATAACCATGTTGTATACTCGACGTCATGTGACCCGAGGATCTGGTTGGTAGGACAAATTCTTAACTGTAAGAACGCGTCTTTAAGTGATTCCTGAGTTGATCACTAAACCAGAATTAAGTTTGGACATAAATGGCAAGAAGCAATGTAAGTGGCATAGATGCATTTCATGCACTAGGATCTACATAGATATAGAAGTATAAAGGCTACATCTGATGTGATGTATAATGTTATGGCGGGGCTAGTTCGCTTTTAACGTAGAATGATGTGTCCTAGGGCCCAGTGCCCATGAGAAAGCCCTCGAGGTTGATCTAACGTCACTGTAAGCTCCTGGAATCCGGCCTCGTTCTGCTGCCATGACTATAGTATATACACAAAGGACAGCAAAGTGTGTTTCAAAGTTTAGATGACAACGGTGAAAATGACTGTCATCATAAACACTAGAAACAAAGTCTCACTTTGTGGCCAAACAAATACTTCGACCCATAATAAGATAACAGTGTGAACGTCAAAATTAGGAAGACATTAATGATTTGCAAAAGACATAATGATCTGGTAAAACAGAACATGGACCTAACGTTTCCCATGAGAATGCATGATCTGTAAACGCATATGGTATATGTTTTATATGAGTAAAATGCGAGTTGGATTATTTGTACTCTAGTGCAAGTGGGAGACTGAAGGAGATATGCCCTAGAGGCAAATAATAAATAGGTTTTTATTGTCATATCTCAATTAGTTTATAATAGTTTCATATTGTGCTATAACTGTGCCAAGTAGAAACATTGGTACATGTGTGGTATGAAACAACCAAGTCCCTAGTAGCCTCTATTCATACTAGTTCGTTGGTCACGAAGATGATCTGGGTTTCAACATCATGGACATTTATGCCGACTGACAACGGGATCATATCATTGGAGAATGATGTGATTGGACATTCCTCGAAGGATTGCAACACGATCAAGTCATATAGTTCATTGTTGCAACATCTATACCAAGACTCCTTCTCCTTAGACTGTGAGCTCATATTACTCACTGTTTCCCAAGGCTGCTTTGACTACATTAACCGTCATCTGGTAATACAGTGGCCATAAAGGTGTATGTTGGGTATTCCAAAGGAACAGTTGATGACATGTGACTACAAGACCAGGATTTGTTCACCCACATGACGGGTAAAGATACATACTGCCGGCTTGGTGAGATTACATCCATAAATGTTGCAACATGTGACTAGGTCACGGGGATGTAATATCACGGTAACAAGAAAACAGAACTTGTTGTGAACGAGATTGAACAAGGTATGAGATACCAATGATCGGATCTCGGACAAGTTGTATCGAGAAATAAAAGGAAGAGGATGCTACATTTAGACGGTTCAAACGACATTGTCATCAGGAATGCATAGGGGTCACATGGACATCCCTGGTCCCTCTATTGATCATTGATACAGATCATGTCTAGAGCAATCCCGAGCCATGAGAGGATACACTTAAGGGTACGATGAGAGCGATCATTCATAATACGGAATCATAGTAGAGAAAGAGAAAGCCAGAAATTGTTCCACAGAGAGATCCGAAGTTGTTCGGAGAAAGAATAAAGCACCAGAATCATTCCGGGAAAGATCCGAAGTCGTTCGGAGGAAATCGAAAGGGAACCGAAAGGTGGTTCGGGTCAAGACGGATTTTGTAATATGTATTTACATATTAATTGATGTAATTAATATTAAATATAATATTAAAATCTAATTTGAAGGGGTATTCCACTAATGGGCCAAACTTCCTAGGGAAAAAGGGCCCATGAGGGAAAACCAAAGGAGGGAAGGGCCAAGGCCCAGGTGCCTCAAGGGGGCCTACCCGGCCAGCCTAGGGCTGTGCGCGGGGTGGGGCCCACCCCTGGCCGGCTATCCCATGCGCCTCCCCCCTCTCCCTTGAATAGTCCCACATGGGAAACCCAAAGGGGAGGGCACACCCCCTCCCCCTATATAAAGGGGTGCCCATGGGTGGTATTAAACACACCAATATTTTGAGAAGTCCTTTGGTTGACTTCCTCCTTCCCTCTCTCTCTCTCTAGCCCTTGTGACCATGGCCCCAAGTCTGGGTTGTGCGATCGAGGCACCCCTGCAGTATGCCGTTGCAGTGCAGGGATTCCTAGCCAGATATCAACTTCCGCACTACCGGCGGGATCGGGGAGCCAGAGGTCTCATCATGCACCGGATGTGTACGAAGACACGAGGCGCAACACTTGGGGCTCTTAAATGTCGTGAGCCGGAGCTGCTGCACGATGAAGATGACAAAGGAGCAAGGGGTGACCTGCGAGGAGCTTCGCGACCTTGAGGTAGGCTACGAGTATGACTACTTCAACCACGTTCCACGCGGAACGTTAACCGCGTACGGTCTACAAGGGTATGTATTCTCTACGCATTGGCTGTTACCGCATTACTACATAGATAGATTCTAGGCAGTTTTTGGGGTTCCAACATAGGAAATTTTTGTTTTCCGCACCGATCCCCAACAGGGCCCGCCAACCATAGTGGGTTGGGCGCCCCTGATCAGGGCACGGATCTAAGGGCCCGGTGGGCCGTTGGGCCCACACGGGAGGAGATCACTCTAACATCAAGTTGCCTAGCTATATGGGAATATAATTTAAAGGTTTAAATAGATGCAAAAGAATAGATGGATATAATTTAGGGGTTGATGTGGTATCTAGTTAATCATATTCAACCTCGTCCATATCTCTAAGCATGATGTACATACATTAGCGCCAGAATCCCAGAAGAGAAATAATATGAGACATTTACCTGTACGAGCACCGTTGAACCAACCATACCCAAGGCGGAGGAGGACGGGGGATTACACGGTATGGTAGGGAGGTGATGCAGGAAGAGGCGGCACCAAACATGGTCATGGTAGCGTCGGTAGAGAGCAGTTTTCCCAAAGTTAGGGTTTGCCGTAGTTGCCTCCTCCCGTCCACGTGACCCTTGGCCATAGTGGCCAGGCCCTCAGCATCTGCCGCTGCCACTACCTTCCCCAGTGACGCCAAGAGCGGTAATGGCTCTCCGCCAGCATTACCATCTAAGGAGAGGAGGCCAAGGAGATCAAGGAACACGGGAGAGGAGATAAAGGCAGCAATGGTGCTCAAGGCTGACCTATATGCGAGTAGGTTTTGGATACGTCATGGTGGAGGTGCTGGGAAGCCATGCTAGTCAGGCAGGAGGCATCTAAGGAGATGGATTTGTGTGAGCGGCAGCGACCTACAAGTGTAGGGACGGACCGTGTAGGGTAGGAATTATCAGGAGATGGGGAGGAAATGAGCATCGAGTCGGTTCAACTAGAGTCGGTCACCTGACATGGAAGGCAGAAAGGAAAGATCGCATGAATGTGCATATACATGGCCCCAAACAAGGTGACGTCTCCCCGTGCAAGGAGAGCTCACCAATTCTAGGGAGCTTAGTGCTCTTTGAAGATGATCACTCTAGTACAATCAATGTGGGTTTGCTGCCGAGGGTGATAGATGCCCACCGTAATGTATGATAGAATGACCATCAGCCTCTGACCCCACCAACTCCACTCGTTCAGCAGAACCGCAATGTTCCCGTCCCCTTCCCCTTCCTCCAAAATAAAATAAACTCAGTGAGAGAAAATAAAGATATTGTTGCATCAGTTCCGTCCCCTTCTAATACTGCAAGTACACATATTGTATGTAGCTAGTTTTGAAGTAAGAGTATGAAACCACATAGAGTTGTTAGTGATGGTATGTTTTATGCCCCTCATTACATGTCGGCTCCGGGATAACCAGGGTTCCTCCGATTAACTTCAGAGTGGGTCACAGAGCGTGTTGCCTACCAAGAGAAGTTGTGTGGCCCCGATGGAAGGGTACCCTAAGGTGAGATATATGTCTAGATGAGGGGGCCAGCGACCACCGGGAAGGAACCCATGGCCCATGGCCCTGGGAAGGATACTCCATCAGTGATGTATGCCACGAGCCATGAGAAGGAAACGTTATCTATGATGTGACCGCATAGGAGGCCGGCCAAACCGAGGTCACAAGCCTGTGCCCGATGCAGAGTGGCCATCAGGGCTGTCGCGTAAGCCTTTCCTGCTTCATGGGGAGGAGGGACACGAGGTGGATAAAGGCTATTGAAGTGTTGGTTATACTTGGATAAAGGCTATTGAAGTGGGCTGGCATAGCAGAAGAAGACAAGATGCGGGATCAATTGACAGGAAAGGACAAAAGTGTGGGAACCGGTAGGTGATGAAGCCTGAAGACCAAGACTAAAGGATAGGACAGAGCAATGATATCGCACGGCCAGTTGGCTATCCCTGTTGCCATAACTCGTTGCAGGTATCTTGTATCACCGTGGTTTCCCCTTAGCATATAAAAGTAGGATTGTGGTGTTGTAGAAAAAGAGGTTCTTGGCTTTGAGACAGGCTTTGCAAGAGAGAGAGAGGGACTAGATTGGAGAAGTTCATCAATGGTGAGTCGCCATCCTCAGTAGTTCATCCCTTTCCTAGGAGCCGAGCAAGGGATCTCTCTCCACCACCCTTGTGAAGGGGATCCGCAGCAAAAAACAAAAAAATTCCTATGTGGGAACCCCAAAAACTGCCTAGGATCTATCTATGTAGTAATGCGGTAACGGTCAATGCGTATAGAATACATAAACTTGTAGATCGTACGCGGTTAACGTTCTGCGGGGAACGTGGTTGAAGTAGTCGTACTCGTAGCCGACCTCAAGGTCACGAATCTCCTCGCAGGTCACCCCTTGCTCCTTCTTCATCTTCATCGTGCAGCAGCTCAGACTCACGACATTTAAGCGCCCCAAGTGTTGCACCTCGTGTATTCGTACACATCGGTGCACGATGAGACCTCTGGCTCCCTAATCCCGTCGGGAGCGTGGAAGTTGATATCCGGCTAGGAATCCCTACAGCGCAACGGTGTACTGCAGGTGTGTCTTGTTCGCACAAACCAGACTTGGGGCCATGGTCACAAGGTATAGAGAGAGGGAGGGATAAAGTCAACTAAAAGACTTCTCAAATTGTGTGTGTAATCCCACGCATGGGCGCCCCTTTATATAGGCGGAGGGGGTGTGCCCTCCCCATTAGGTTAGCCATGTGGGACTATTAGTAATCAGGAAATAAAGAGGGAAAACGTCCCAGCCGGATGGGCTGAATTAGCTCAGCCCAACAGCAGCCAACAGATGTGAGCAGCAGCTGATGTGGGTGGGTCGGCGTGCCCACACCGCGGCCCAGCAGCGGCCAAGGTGGCGGCCAGCTGCGGCTGGCGAGGCCAACCCAGGTGGGTCGACAGTGGTCGCGGCCTGCCCCCCTCCTCCCCGCACGCCCGTGTGGGCCGGGGTCGAGCCGACCGGCCCGGCGGCCATCTGGCTATTGTCTGCCCCCGTGTGGTGCCCTTTATCCACCACCCGCCCACGAGCGTAGCCCAGCTGCGTGTTGCCTAGTGCGGTGGATATTATTCGCCGCTCACGTGGGTTGGGCTGTTTTTCTTTTTCCCTTTTCTTTTTCTACAGCTTTTCTTCTAGGCTAATTCCCTCCGGGGATTTGGCCGAATATAAAAGTTGCTTTTATAAATCTTAATCTAAATATTATTTAGAATATATTAATTCACAATTAACATATAATGTATATATGTAAATTCCCATTTATCCAAAAACACTTTTCCGGTCTTTTCCTTTATTCTTTATCCGAACAACTTCGGATCTCTCTGTGGAATAATTCTGGCTTTCTCTTTCTCTATTGTGATTCTGTCTTACGAATGATCATTCTCATCGTACCCTTAAGTGTATCCTCTACGGCTCGGGAATGTTCTAGACATGATTTGTATCAATGATCAACAGAGGGACCAGGGATATCCATGTGACCCCTATGCATTCCTAATGACAATGTCGTTTGAACGGCTAAATGTAGCATCCAATTCCTTTAGTTTCTCAATACGACTTGTCCGAGATCCGACCATTGGTATCACATACCTTATTCAATCTCGTTCACAACAAATTCTGTTTTCTTGTTACCGTGATATTACATCCCTGTGACCGAGTTACATGTTGTAACATTTATGGATATAATCTCACCAAGCCGGCCGTATGTATCTTTACCCATCATGTGGGTGAACAAATCACGGTCTTGCGGTCACATGTCATCAACTGTTCCTTTGGAATACCCAACGTACACCTTTATGGCTACCGTATTACCAGATGATGGTTGATGCAGTCAAGGCAGCCTCCGGAAACAGTGAGTAATATGAGCTCACGGTCTAAGGAAAAGGAGTCTAGGTATAGATGTTGCAACAATGAACTATATGACTTGATCGTGCTGCTATCCTTTGAGGAATGTCCATCACATCATTCTCCAATGATGTGACCCCGTTGTCAATTAGCTAAATGCCTATGATCTTAAAACCCAGATCATCCTCATGACCAACGAACTAGTATGAATAGAGGCTACTAGGGAATTGGTTGTTTCATACCACACATGCATCAATGTTTCCACTTGGCACAGTTATAGCATAATATGAAACTATCATAAACTAATTGAGATATGACAATAAAAACCTATTTATTATTTGCCTCTAGGGCATATCTCCTTCAGTCTCCCACTTGCACTAGAGTACAAATAATCTAGCTCGCATTTTACTCATATAAACCATATAACATATGTGTTTACTGATCATGCATGCTCATGGGAAACGTCATGTCCATGTTCTATTTTACCAGATCATTATGTCTTTTGCAAATCGTTAATGTCTTCCTAACTTTGACATTCACACCATTATCATATAATGGGTCGAAGCATTTTGTTTGGCAACAAAGTGAGACATTGTTTCTAGTGTTTATGATGACGGTCATATTCACCGTTGTCATCTAAACTTCAAAACACACTTTTCTATCCTTTGTGTATATACTATAGTCACGGTAGCAGAATGAGGCCGGATTCCAGGAGCTTACAGTGACTTTAGATCAACCTCAAGGGATTTCTCATGGGCAGTGGGCCCTGGGACACATCATTCTACGTTAAAAGCGAACTAGCCCCGCCATAACATTATACATCACATCAGATGGAGCCTTTATACTTCTGTATCTATGTAGATCCTAGTGCATGAAATGCAACTATGCCACTTACTTTGCTTCTTGCCATTTAAGTACAAACTTAATTCTGGTTCCATGATTAACTCAGGAATCACTTAAAGACACGTTCTTATAGTTAAGACTTTGTCCTACCAACCAGAACTTCGGGTCACTTTATGTCGAGTATACAACATGGTTATATGGAAGAACCTATGACTGAGGCATAGGAGATACAACGCATCTCTTTCTTTCAACTATAGTTGCAATACTAACTCAATGCTTCATACAGTAAGAACGACTTTCTTGCCTTGTTCCATTCTGAGCTACTTCAGAATCTTGTCTCAGGACATTCTGAACATCTTTCAGAATCAAGTCGAGGAAGCATTCGACATTTAGTGTTTATTAAACTCACCAATATATCTCGATAGATTTTCTTGTTTAATAACTTCAACTTCATCCTTATTTATCTATTTAAACACCAATCACATCATTCACATATGTCGTCCACATATCCTAGAATGATTTCACGCTCCCACTCAAATATGACATCCATGTTTGAGATCCAGGGATTTCACTTAGCTCCCACTCAAAATGTGTCAGCTACATATTATGAATTAGCCAAGCTAATTTGCTCCCACTCAAATCTAGGTCCTCTCGATAATCTTGGACATTCCAAAATTCTTTGATCATCATCGAATCAAGAATTCCACTAACAAGATTTCAATGACCATTCATTTTTCATACTTAGGTCCATCACACTTCTTTGTAATTCGTTGGTATGTCTTGTTCAAAACATGACAAGTGAACCAACAATATAATTCCACAAACTTGTAGAATATATAGTTGAATACTACTTTCTTTAGTAAAAGTATTCACTGAAACTTTATGATCATTATCATTAGTTTATCCTCTATCTGTAGAGTTTGGTTTCACGAAACAAATTCCGCTGCGCCACTCAACAATTTGGAGATAAGGTCAAATACCTTGTTTTGATCTTTTACTTTCTTCCACCTGTATCTTCATCAAGACACATCAACTTAGGACAACAGCAAGTTTGCCCCTTGTGGACGATGCATTCATAGCTTCCTAAGAATGCTCTACCAAGACTTGTTTATTCGCCACGATTTCGACTTATCGAAATCTCCAGAAACTCGAACTTGCCATAACACTTATGGTGTTGTTTCCACAAATCTTCAGATGTTCCTTTGTATTTCAAATGAGTGATTGCTTATTTTGATCTCTAACTCTAAACGACAACTATAACCCTGATAAGAGATAATATTATACCATATGTATCTGATACATTGCAAATGTATATATAATTTTTGATGTTCCATGCTTGGTTTTATCAACTTTCTTGTGTTTTGTTCCAACTTTGGAGTACTTTTCATATGATTTCTTGGACTTACCTATTAACAAGAGCCACAGTGCCAGCTGCCTGTTTTCTACTGTTTTTGGTTCCAGGAAAGTCAGAAAATGAATTGGACGGGACAAAAGCCAAAGTGCCTATTTTCTCGGATGTCATCAAGTGCCAGAATACGACACGGAGAGGGGCTAGAGGGCGGCCACACTACCTGGCCGCGCAGCCAGGCCTGGCCCGCGCCAGGGGTGGTGTGGCCAGCCTAGGCACCCCCTCGGCCTCTCCTTCCGCCTATATATTGCCCTCGGGACGAAAACCCTAAGTGCCCGATCAAAAATCCACGAAAGAGTCTGTAGCCGCCGTCATCTCCATCCCTAGATCGGGAGGGATCGGAAGCTCTTCCCGGCACCCTGCCGGAGAGGGGAATTCACCCTGGAGGCCTTCTTCATCACCATGCAAGCCTCCGGTGTGATGCGTGAGTAGTTCATCCTTGGACTACAGATCCATGTAGTACCTAGATGGCTGGTTCTCCTCCTTTGTGCTTTCATGTCTAGATCTTGTGAGCTCCGTTCATGATCAAGAACATCTATTTGTAATTCTGCATGTTGTGTTTGCGGGGATCCGATGGATATTGAGATGCTATTTCATATTGATTATTGATTCTATCATGTCTTTGTTATTTGTGATCTTGCATGCTTTCTGTTGTTAGTAGCTATCTTGGCCAAGTAGATGCTAGCAACTCCAAGAGTTAGTACTTATGCTCGATAGTGGGTTCATGCCTCTGGTAATCTAGGGAAGTGACAGAAATCTCTAAGGTACTAGATGTGATGTGTCTACTAGGGAGAAAACAACAATCCTTTGTTCATAGAATAATCGTATTGTTTACTTTACACGCAGTTCATAAAGGAATAATCTGTTGCTTACAACTTAATACTAGAGGGGGTTCGGATGATAACCTGAAGGTGGATTATTAGTCATAGATGCAGTTGGATGGCGGTCTATGTATAATGTTGTAATGCCCAATCAAGTCTCAAAGGAGTCAAGGTGATTAGTATATGCATGTATTGCTTTCTCGATGTTTGTCAATTGCCCCGCTGTAATTTGTTCACCCAGCATGTTATCTATCTAAGGAGAGCCACCTCTAGTGAACTATGGATCCCGGTCCTTGTCTTTTACATACAATCTACAATCTTTTACTACTCTGTGTTTACTTTCTGCAAACAATTACTTCTTTCCATTTGATATGTTTAATCCTTTGTTTTCCGCAAAACACGGTGAGATTGACAACCTCATCGCAAGTTGGGGACAAAGTTCTGTGGTTGTGTTGTGCAGGTCTCCACGTTGCTACTAGCACCGATAGTGCGCCCTGCCAAGGCTCAGCTAGTAACACCTTTGGGGTGTTTCCTTGCTCCTACTGGTTCAATTAAACCTTGGTTTCATAACTGAGGGAAACTTGCTGCTGTTCTCATCATACCTTCCTCTTGGGGTTCCCAACGAACTCTACATCAACACCGCCATCAAGCATTTTTCTGGGCGTCGTGCATTGAGCCATCAAGCATTTTTCTGGCGCCGTTGCCAGGGAGTTAAGGACATATTCACAAGGGGAGTCCCTCATAACCAATCTCTTTACTTTGTTTTTTGTTTTGCTTAGTTCTTTTTGCTTTGTTTGCTTGTTTTGTTATCAAAAAACACAAAAAAATTAGTTTTACTAGTTTGCTTTTTATTTGAAAACCCAAAAAATGACTACTCTTGAAAACACTAAGTTGTGTGACTTCACTAGTACCAATCACAATGATTTTATGAGCACACCTATTGCTCCACCTGTGGCTGAAAATACTTTCTTTGAGATAAAACTTGCTTTGCTCAATCTTGTTATGAGAGAACATTTTTCTAGTATTGGTAATGAAGATGCTGCTTCCCATCTAAATAACTTTGTTGAACTTTGTGAGATGCAAAAGCATAGGGATATAGATGGTGATATTATTAAGCTGAAATCGTTTCCTTTCTCTTTGAGAGGAAAAGCTAAAGAATGGTTGAATTCCTTAACTAGGAATACTATTAATTCTTGGACTAAGTGCAAATATGCTTTTATTGGAAAATACTATCCTCCTGCTAAGATTATATCCATGAGAAGTGAAATAATGAAGTTTAAACAACTTTTTAATGAGCACGTTGCTCAAGCTTGGGAAAGAATGAAATCTTTGGTAAAGAATTGCCCCACTCATGGACTGACTGCTTGGATGATCATCCAAACTTTTTATGCAGGATTGAACTATTCTTCAAGGAACCTATTGGATTCTGCTGCTGGAGGTACCTTTATGACCATCACTTTGGGTGCTGCAACGAAACTTCTGGACAATATGATGGTTAATTATTCTGAATGGCATACTGAGAGAGCTCTAGAAGGTAGGAAGGTAAATTCTGTTGAGGAAACCTCCTCCTTGAGTGATAAGATTGATATTATTATGTCCATGCTTGTTAATGGGAAAGCCCATATTGATCCAAATAATGTTCCTTTAGCTTCTTTGGATGCTCAAGAAGAGCAAGTTGATGTGAACTTCATAAGAAATAACAGTTTTGGCAACAATGCTTATTGTAATAATGCTTATAGGAACAATTTTGGTAACAACAATTATAAGCCATATCCTCCCAACAATGGTAATGCTTATGGAAATTCTTACAAAAATAATAGGAGTGCACCCTTTGAAATTGAAGTTATGCTTAAAGAGTTTATCAGTAAACAAACTGCTTTCAATAAAACTATTGAGGAAAAACTCTCTAATGCTGAAAGAAATATAGCATCTTTGGCTGAAACTCAATCTACTTTGAACAAAATGGCTGCCAAACCTGAAACTAATGACAGTCCTTTGCAGCTACTAATGCTATACAAGTAAGAATTGATGAAAATGTTAGACTATTAGCTGAATTACATGCTAAGTGGGAGAGAGAAGATGAAATTGCTAGAAACATTAGTGTTTCTACTATCACCACCACTAGTGTTGAGGCTAGTAATAGTTCTACTACTTTAGATGATAAATTTGATTTTGATCTCAATGGTTGCAACATCTCTGAAGTTATTAAGTTCCTACAAAATCTTGCTAAAAGTCCTAATGCTAGTGCTATGAACATGGCCTTTACAAAACACATTACTGATGCTCTCATAAAGATTATAGAAGAAAAGATGAAACATAAAGCTTCTATTCTTATAAAACAAGAAGATGGTTGCGAACCCATCATTAATATGAAAGTGAATGACTTTGATTTCAGAGCTTTATGTGATCTTAATAGTAGTATTTCTATTATGCCTAAAAGGATTTATGATATGCTTGATTTGCCTCCACTTGAAGATTGTTATTTGAATGTCCCACTTGATGATAATGCCAAAAAGAAACTCATGGGGAGTCTTAATGATTTTCTTATTATGGTTAACAATTCCTATGTCCCCGTTGATTTCTATGTTTTGGATGTTGAATGCAATGCTTCTTGTCCTATTACTTTGGGAAGACCTTTTCTTAGAACTGTTGGTGCCATCATTGATATGAAAGAAGGCACCATTAAATATCAACTCCCACTCAAGAAAGGTATAGAACACTTTCCTAAAAAGAGAGAAAATATTTCTTTTGCTTCTCCTATGAAAACAAAATTTGGTCTTAATGCTTCTTCATTTGAGAACACTTGATTCTTTCTTGCTTCTTATGCCTAACTTAAAGGCGTTAAAAAAAGTACTTATTACGAGATAACCCAAAAGTTTTAGTTGAGTCTTGGAAGTTATTACCTCTGTAATAACCTCTCCTTATCCTTTTTATTTGCTTTTTGTGCCAAGAGTAACCTCTAATGAGAGAGAAGTAATGATTGGGAAAGTTGTTGTCCCGAAACAGATTTCTGTGCTTCACCATAAAAATTCGTGTAAAATCTCTGAACGTCCTTTTGAGGCGTGAATTTTTGAGCTTCTGCCCCAGGTTGTTATCTAACTTTCGTTAGTTCAGCACTTTTTGAATTGAGCAACAGAAGGTCTTCGAAAAAATTCGTCTTTACCTGCTGGTCTGTTTTGACAGATTTCTGCCATTTGCTTCTTGTTGGTTTCTTTTTGAGTTCTTTTGGGGAATTGAGCTTTTTGAGGGAAGTGCTACTGTATCTAGTGTTATAATGGAAGTTTATTTGGTGTTAGAACTGAACCTTAACACTTATTTATCTTAAGTGCACTAATGTTGCTAATAAAGATTGTGTTAAGTTTTGTATGAAAGAAAAATTTCAGGTGTATGGAAGGAATGAGTAATGAGATGAAGGATGGACTAAAGCTCAAGCTTGGGGATGCCACGCGTGTCACCCCAAGAAATATCCAATAAGTACAAGCCTCAAAGCTTGGGGATGCCCAAGGCATTCCCTTCTTCATCAATAAAAATCCCAGGTTTCTTCTAAACGCTTTATTTTTATTGTTTCATGCACAGTTGTGTTGTTCTTGGAGCGTCTTCTTTTTTGTTTTTGTTTTTGTTTTTAGTTTGCTTAGTTTTCTGAATAAATTGGTTGGGCCCCCTCTTTCATACATTGGTTTGCAAATAGTTTGGTTTGGTTTGGAAAAGAGTAGGAAAGTTCATGCTTATGTGGTAAAAGGAGCTCGTTTTTGACTGTGGCCTATGCTTCGTCATGCCATGCTTGATATTGTTTTGGCTTTATGCTTAGTATTCTTTGATTTAGCATGACTTTTTATAAACAATTGAGATTGCTTAATGTGCCTTGGATGAATCATGCTTGTTTTAGCATATTAAAGCATATTATAGTGGTATTCTCCTTTGATGATTTAATTAGGTTGACTTGGCGCATCCTCACCATGTTATGTCTATCTCAAGTCACCATAGACTTTATGATCCTTTAGTTTTCAACTTGTAGTATCACTTTATGCTTTGATCAATGATGGTTTGTCGCTCTGCATGATTATGGCCATTATTGCTCTCTTAGTTTGTCGCTCCTAGTCTTTTGCTAGCCTCCACAACCAAGTATGAGTTCCACTCATGCATCCAATTCCCTAAACCAAGTTATTACAAAGATTCCACCATACCTACCTACTAGCTTATGCTATTCCAAGTATATTCATGCTTTTGTTTACCTTCCAAATTAAACTTGTTATGAGAAAACTAGTGATTAAAGCTCTCACGAACTTGATGGCACACTTTACTTTACTTGCCTCTAATAAACTTGAACCATTGGGTCCTTCTTTGTTGTGTATATGCTTGCGTTTTATAAGTTGAAATTAGCAGAACCATGTTTCATGGGGAACGCTTTCAACATTGCACTTGTACTTTGTACCCCGTTGATATCATGTTATTTTGCTTACGGATCCCGGCGGTGTGAAATAAAAGTGGAACTTGTAAGATCATGGAGTTTCTATGTGTGTTAGAGAAACGCCTGGGCCGCTAGCCTAAGCCATGCCTAATCATGGTGGAAACTTGCAGCATCACCATAATGAGCACTCTATGAAGCATCCTCAATAAAAACCTATGAAAATAGCAAATAAAAGATCGCTGAGATGCTCATTGTTTGCTTGCCTTGTCATTTTGATCATGGGAAAGCTCCCGTATCATGTGCAAGGGGTACCCCGTTGGCGGTTCTTAATGATACACATGTACTTACAATGACAAGAGCTTACTCATGACTGAAGTTGAGTAGCATGAGGATCGGTCTTCTTAAGTAAGGGGCATGAGATTTCGGTTTATAACTTGTCAAGCATATCCTCTTAGTTGTGTCACTTTAACCTTAATCACCTTCAAGATGCTTATGATAGGGGCAATGAGAGCTGAAAGCTATAAGTACCATAATTTTTGGAAGCTCTTTATGAGACTTGAATCCCTACTTCCTTTTATAAAAAGGCCTTTCTTCCACCATTATATTGAGTCTCCACCTTCTACCTTTATGCACCTACTTTGAGAGCATAGTGGCCATTCTTAGTTCTATGTGCATTGTCCCAAGACTAGTTGATTGATGCATACTTTGATATTGCTAGTTTTAAACTATTGTATCTAGTCACTCTTATGAACTTTGAAGGTGTCCTATGCATTTATATTTGCTACTCTATTGAGGGACAAGTTGAATACTATTATGCTATGTTTTCTTTATGTGAAACAAACAAACGTCTTGCAAAGCATTGTTATTCATGAATCTTTTGTTTGTGCTTTTTCATGTTGCATCATATTTTCTTTGCTTATTGCTAGAACTTTGTCTTTCATGTTATGATTGGAGTACTTTGATCCCAGCTTTGAATGTTTTACAAATACTTTGATCAAGTCTTTGATGGTGCATGTCACCTCAAAAATTATTCTTTCTTTTTATCACTTACCTACTCGAGGACGAGCATGAATTAAGCTTGGGATGTTGATACATTGCAAATGTATCTATAATTTTTGATGTTCCATGCTTGGTTTTATCCACTTTCTTGTGTTTTGTTCCAACTTTGGAGTACTTTTCATACGATTTCATGGACTAACCTATTAACAAGAGCCACAGTGCCAGCTGCCTGTTTTCTGCTGTTTTTGGTTCCAGGAAAGTCAGAAAATGAATATTCTCAGAATTGGACGAGAAAAAAGCCAAAGTGCCTATTTTCCTGGATGTCATCAAGTGCCAGAATACGAGACGGAGAGGGGCCAGAGGGCGGCCACACCACCTGGCCGCGCAGCCGGGCCTGGCCCACGCCAGGGGGTGGTGTGGCCAGCCCAGGCACCCCCTCGGCCCCTCCTTCTGCCTATATATTGCCCTCGGGACGAAAACCCTAAGTGTCTGATCAAAAGTTCACGAAAGAGTCTGTAGCCACCGTCATTTCCATCCCTAGATTGGGAGGGATCTGAAGCTCTTCCCGGCACCCTATCGGAGAGGGGAATTCACCCTGGAGGCCTTCTTCATCACCATGCAAGCCTCCGGTGTGATGCGTGAGTAGTTCATCCTTGGACTACGGATCCATGTAGTACCTAGATGGCTGGTTCTCCTCCTTTGTGCTTTCATGTCTAGATCTTGTGAGCTCCGTTCATGATCAAGATCATCTATTTGTAATTCTGCATGTTGTGTTTGCAGGGATCCGATGGATATTGAGATGCTATTTCAGATTGATTATTGATTCTATCATGTCTTTGTTATTTGTGATCTTGCATGCTTTCCGTTGTTAGTAGCTATCTTGGCCAAGTAGATGCTAGCAACTCCAAGAGTTAGTATTTATGCTCGATAGTGGGTTCATGCCTCTGGTAATCTGGGGAAGTGACATAAATCTCTAAGGTACTAGATGTGTTGTTGCTACTAGGGAGAAAACAACAATCCTTTGTTCATAGAACAATCGTATTGTTTACTTTACACGCAGTCCGTAAAGTAATAATCTGTTGCTTGCAACTTAATACTGGAGGTTGTTCGGATGATAACCTGAAGGTGGATTATTAGTCATAGATGCAGTTGGATGGCGGTCTATGTATAATGTTGCAATGCCCAATAAAGTCTCAAAGGAGTCAAGATGATTAGTATATGCATGTATTGCTTTCTCGATGTTTGTCAATTGCCCCGCTGTAATTTGTTCACCCAGCATGTTATCTATCTAAGGAGAGCCACCTCTAGTGAACTATGGATCCCGGTCCTTGTCTTTTACATACAATCTACAATTTTTTACTGCTTTGTGTTTACTTTCTGGAAACAATTACTTCTTTCAATTCGATACGTTTAATCCTTTGTTTTCCACAAAACACGGTGAGATTGAAAACCTCATCGCAAGTTGGGGACAAAGTTCTGTGGTTGTGCTGTGCAGGTCTCCACGGTGCTACTAGCACTGGTAGTGTGCCCTGCCAAGGCTCGGCTAGTAACACCTTTGGGGTGTTTCCTTGCTCCTACTGGTTCGATTAAACCTTGGTTTCATAACTGAGGGAAACTTGCTGCTGTGCTCATCATACCTTCCTCTTGGGGTTCCCAACGAGCTCTACATCAAGACCGCCATCAACCATTTTTCTGGGCGTCGTGCATTGAGCCATTAGTATCTTAATACATAATGATTATGATGTTTAGACATTTCAACACAGTTTGAATTCGTCCAATTATCATAATTTGTGAAACATCTTTCACAAGTTCCTTTTATGCTAAACTTAACTTGAATACATTAGTCATGTTGAACAAATCGAAGAGACTTTATATTTCTGTTAATTCAATATCCCATTTAGTTACGAACTCATTTGAACAATTCAAATCGTTTCAATCTTATGTTTCATTAAGTAAATACGCTTATTCACTTAGGTCCACAATTAACTAATGATTTCCACCACTTGTTAAAAATATGATACATCACTTTGTATAAGATTCAACATTTCTTCGCATATCACCGTTTTACTAGAATGCGGAGTTTTAGTCATTCTGCCCAAGAGGCATGGTTTTGCAAAGTCTCTAGATCAAGCATCTAGGACCCTGATCTTCATTTACAATGAAGAACATGAAATAACCAAAATGACTTAAACTATAGTGTCATTTCATTATTAAACTTTGGATATCTTTTAGCATTCTAATCCTTTTGTAAATGTTTAAACCATTATCATTAACATAGTGATGCGAATAACTTATTTGTAATCGTAATGTGACCATAATGGTATTGTTCATAAGAATAGTACATACTGGCTTGTAACTTGTTCATATGAATAATGGTCTCACCAAAAGCAAGACACAAGCACGGATTACAAATTATATTCAAGTCCACTAATCCAAATGACAAACTTTGAGGAAAGAGGTGATGTCGGCCATCAACTGTTTTGCTTGCCGTCATCAAGTCATGCTTCCTCAAAACCAGCAATTCTCAAGCAGATCCTCCTGTTTTCACAAAACAGGCCAAGTATCAAATACTTTGCAAACTGCAACAAGTTTTGCAAGAACCACATTTATAATTTGTATATCTTACATATACCTTTTCATCAATGACCTCCATTGCAATCAAGCCCTTCTAAGAGTTCTCAACTCTAATGCAAGATCGCTAAGTGTTTTCCCAAACATCCCTTTTTCATCCATGATGGAGGAAAACCCATCCAACGGCTCATGCTCTATGTGCCTTATTCAGTAGAACACAAAATGTAGCCCAACTCTCCATCGAATGGAGAATGGCTTATTGGATGATTATGGAGAAAACACAATCATTCAGGAGTCATCGGATTATCTCCTAATGGTTATTGTATTAAGAAGAGAAGATCACCTTTTACGAGGATATCCCTTAGGCGTGGGTATTAATCTATGAAGTTGGACCCTTTTTCTAAGTTCAAAATTAAGCAATATATTCCCATGGTCACAAGGGACCTCAATGGGATAGGCCATGATCTAATAAGATATTTACAAGCAGACATCTAGACTAATTTTATAATAAGAGATCAATTTATAATTGGTCTCCACTAAAATTGTCATCCCCTGGACGATTTTAGTGATCACATGATCCCTATCCTCTGCACGTCCCCCGATCGTCACGGCCATCAGTGCAGCATCAAAGGTAGACATTCAATAATGCCAATCACATCATCCATGTGACTCATGCTCAATCTTTCGATCTCTTGTATTCCGAGGCCATGTCTCTGTAACATGCTAGGCTCGCCAAATCTAACTTGTGTGTATTCGCTGTGCAACATGGCTTGCACCCACTGTATGCGAACGTAGATATGTCTGACACCCATGCCTGTACCATGGATCGCCTCATACCGAAGAACTTTCATGGTGGTGCACACACAAGGGGAACACGGAACATTGGAATTCAATAGGGATTATCTTATTTGCTACTGTTGAGTATCTTAATACTAGCACACAATAAGGTGTAAAACAGATATCAACATCATATATATATTGTGATATGATATGGTCTTTCTTGTACCTTGATCTCCACTGAGCGCTCCGGCATGATCTCCATCTTGCCCTTGGTTTGACGCCAAGTCCATGACGCCTCCACCAGATCGTCCATCGGAACGATGACTATTACCATACCACTTAGTAGCAGAAAAGTAAACTACTTTACCTTTGTAACGAACAATGCCATATCATAATCGCATGCCCCCTGCAAAATAAAGTTAGACGCCTCTACTTTATCTATTGCAAGTTTTACATGGTTGTTAGGGCTTTCGCAATAGAACCGTTTCTAATCTACGAACTTTCCAACCACAACATGGATCCGACAATTGTCTCTATTACACCCCTTTCGGGGCCCTCCATTGTAAATGCTATATCAACTATCCAATGAGAGACAGACACCCGCTGGCCACTTATACGGTACAAGCCGTATGCTGAGCGTGGAACCAGTCTCACGTAGAAATACGCGTAAGGTCGGTCCGGGCCGCTTCATCAAACAATACCGCGATATAAACAAGTACATGTTAGAGGGTAACAACTAAGGGATCAATGCCCACACAATACTTGTGTGTATTGGCCGTACAACACTCCTACGTATAGATCGGCTCTGATACCACTGAAGGGGATCCGCAGCAGAAAACAAAAAAATTCCTACGTGAGAACCCCAAAAGCTGCCTAGGATCTATCTATGTAGTAATGCGGTAACGGCCAATGCGTATAGAATACATACACTTGTAGACCATACGCGGTTAACGTTCCGCGTGGAACATGGTTGAAGTAGTCGTACTCGTAGTCGACCCCAAGGTCGCGAAGCTCCTCGCAGGTCACCCCTTGCTCCTTCTTTATCTTCATCGTGCAGCAGCTCCGACTCACGACATTTAAGCGCCCCAAGTATTACGCCTCGTGTCTTCGTACACATCCGGTGCATGATGATACCTTCGGCTCCCCGATCCCGTCGGGAGTGCGGAAGTTGATATCCGGCTAGGAATCCCTGCAGCGCAACGGCGTACTTCAGATGTGCCTTGTTCGCACAACCCAGACTTGGGGCCATGGTCACAAGGTATAGAGAGAGGGAGGGAGAAAGTCAACTAAAAGACTTCTCAAATTGTGTGTGTAATCTCACACATGGGCACACCTTTATATAGGCGGAGGGGGTGTGCCCTCCCCATTAGGTTAGCTATGTGAGACTATTAGTAATCAGGAAATAAAGGGGAAAACGTCCCAGCCGGATGGGCTGAATTAGATTAGCCCAACAACAGCCAACAGCTGTGAGCAGCAGCTGATGCGGGTGGGCCAGCGTGCCCACACCGCGGCCCAGCAACGGCCAAGGTGGCGGCCAGCTGCGGCTGGCGAGGCTAACCCGGGTGGGCCGGCAGTGGCCACGGCCTGCCTGGCGGCCTGGCCTCCCACGTGCCCGTGTGGGCCGGGGTCGAGCCGGCCGGCCTGGCGGCCGCCTGGCTGCTGTCCGCCCCCGTGCGATACCCTTTATCCGCGGCCTGCCCACGAGCGTAGCCCAACTGTGTGTTCCCTAGTGCGGTGGATATTATCCGCCGCCCACGTGGGTTGGGCTGTTTTCTTTTTCCCTTTTTTCTGCAGCTTTTCTTCTAGGCTAATTCCCTCTGGGGATTTGGCCTAATATAAAAGTTGATTTTATAAATCTTAATCTAAATATTATTTAGGATATATTAATTCCTAATTAACATATAATAAATATATATATTTAAATTCCCATTTATCCGAAAACACTTTTCCGGCCTTTTCCTTTATTCTTTCCCCGAACAACTTCGGATCTCTCTACGGAACAATTCTGGCTTTCTCTACTGTGATTCCGGCTTACGAATGATCGTTCTCATCGTACCCGAAAGTGTATCCTCTCACGGCTCGGGAATGCTCTAGACATGATCTGTATCAATGATCAACAGAGGGACCAAGGATATCCATGTGACCCCTATGCATTCCTGATGACAATGTCGTTTGAACCGCTAAATTTAGCATCCAATTCCTTTTGTTTCTCGATACGACTTGTCCGAGATCCGATCATTGGTATCACATACCTTGTTCAATCTCGTTCACAATAAGTTCTATTTTCTTGTTACCGTGATATTACATCCCCGTGACCGAGTCACATGTTTCAACATTTATGGATGTAATCTCACCAAGCCGACCATATGTATCTTTACCCATCATGTGGGTGAACAAATCCCGGTCTTGCAAGCACATGTCATCAACTGTTCCTTTGGAATACCCAACGTACACCTTTATGGCCACCATATTACCAGATGACGGTTGATGCAGTCAGAGTAGCCTCGGGAAACAGTGAGTAATATGAGCTCACGGTTTAAGGAAAAGGAGTCTAGGTATAGCTGTTGCAACAATGAACTATATGACTTGATTATGTTGCAATCCTTCGAGGAATGTCCATCACATCATTCTCCAATGATGTGACCCCGTTGTCAATTGGCATAAATGCCCATGATCTTGAATCCCAGATCATCCTCATGACCAACGAACTAGTATGAATAGAGGCTACTAGGGACTTGCTTGTTTCATACCACACCTGCACCAATGTTTCCACTTGGCATAGTTATAGCATAATATGAAACTATTGTAAACTAATTGAGATATGACAATAAAAACCTATTTATTATTTGCCTCTAGGGCATATCTCCTTCACCTTGTACACCATTCTCACTACCATAAGCACTACCATCAGACATGCAGGATGTAGGACTATTAGTCTTCGACTGACCTAAACCTAGGTAAATAAGTTGTGTTCTTGTGCTCTTGTATTATTGATTTTTTGGAGAAGTTCCTAGAAGAAACCTTGGGCATTCTTGCCACCCCACTACCAAACAAATAAGGGGGGTATGCAATCTCCCTGATGTTTGTGTTCACACACATGACATTTGGCGCTCTAGGTAGGGGTGTAGCTGTCCTCGCATTTCTTCTCCTTCGCCGCCTACACCTACCTTGGCATCATCGAAAGAATCCATGACTCACGATGCGCTTGGCGTGAGTCATGGTGAAGGTTCTCCTATGGTGTTGCTGTTGCAGCGGTCGGCGGAGATGTCACCTGCCAGGGTGGCCATGGGAGAACAGAGGCCGCCATCAGGAGGGTTTGAGGAGTCATGGTGATAGGGAGGAGAACCCTCTCCGTGTAAGCCTTAGCCACCACTCCCCCGAGCATAGCCGTGCCCTTGGTCAGGGAGGACGCACCCGTTGTGGCATCGCCATGCTTCTAGAGTAGGATCTACGCCTACCGCCCATCCACCGCGGGGCGTCTCCAGCTTCGCCGAGGCGCCGGTGGATGTGTCCTGGAGGGATGACTGATCTTCAAGGCTAGCGACGCTCAAAGGGTCAGCCTCTTCCTGTTGTGAACGAGGAAAAATAGAAAATGGTAAAGTTGATTAGTTTTTTTCATGAGGCACCTCTCGAAGCTGAAGCGGGTTACAAGTGCTTAAACGACCCGCGCAATATAAGCAGAAGAAGACATCTTTACTCAGAGCATCTCCAACATCCTTTGTATTTCAGATTGCTAAAAACTTGGTATATCAAGAGGAGCGAGAAGGTTTAGCAATTCAACATGTTTTCTACTTTGGTACCCTTCCTAAACTGCATTGAAAAAAGTGTCAATGGGCACATGGGACCCACATCTCTGTGGATCACACTATTTTCCTTTCTTTTTTCTTTATCTATTCCTCTTCCTCCCCGCCCGCACCCGATGGATAAATGGTGGCCACCGCCAGCGGATGACGATGGGCTACCATGGGAGGGTACCACATTAGTGGATATTGAGCAGACAACATACAACCCGGTCAAAATCGCCTCCAGTCGACCGAAATCAAGCTAGGGGAGTGGGTCGGAGACAAGGGGTGGTCGGTGGGACTACACGGGGGCATGTGGGCTAGGCATCACAGGCGGGGCAGGTCAGGAGCACCTAGAGGCTGCACCAACGATCTCCTGCTCTAGCAACGGCCTTCACCGAGCTAAATCGGATGACGGAGCTCGATTCGGTGCCGGAGAGCCTCGTGGTGGCATGGAAAGGATGGGCGGCGAGGCGGGGAATCTCAGTGGATGTGTAGGACACGGCAGAGGGGCGAACGATGGTGGGGGAGGCGATGGGCCGGTGGACATTGAGAGACAACCGCTAGTTTGTCCTATTTCAATTATGGAAGGCTTGTATACATAATTTCCTATGAATACTTGTACAAAGATTTATTCACAGCGACTTTATCGAAGTCTCAAAAACTCGAACGTGTCATAACTCTTATGGTGTTGTTTCCGCAAATCTGGATGATTTCCTATTTCAGAAGTGTTTGCTAATTGTTTGACTTACAACTCTAGTTCTACAATGACCTATTTAGATATTTAGACCATATTTATCTAATACACTATGATTATGTTGTTTGAGGTATATCGATACGCTTTGATATATCCGATCATCGTAATTTGTGAAACGGTTTTCACAAGTATTTTGTGTGCTAAAATTTCAACTCAAATGCCAGTTAGTATGATTGAATCATAGAGATTTGCACTTTCTTGTTGACATCATATCCATATTTTGTACTAAAAACATTTGAACATTTCAAACTATTTCAAACTCATGTTTTATTAGGTGAATACCTTTTTCTCACTTGATTTCACAATTGTTTCTGTGAAATAATGATTTCCACTTTATTGATGAATAATACATTGCTATGTACATTATTCAACAATTTATACTTCTATTTTACCAAAACGTATTAGTCATCCTTGCCCCGAAGGCATAGTATTATAAATATCAAAGGATTTTGAACATCCTATTACTTCATGTTTTCAAAAACACGAATACATACAATACTCTTATGACTTAAAATATAGTGCCATTCATTATTAAGTTTGGATATCTTTTAGTTTTGAATTTTATAAATGCATATTATCATCAGTACTATAAAGAGAATAACATATCTATAATCGAACAATGTGACCATAATAGAAATCGTTCGTAATAATCGAACAACTGATTTGTTACAAATTCATTATGAGTAACCGTCTCGCGAGATGCAAGACACGCTAATAAGTTCACACTCTCAAATCGATTACAAATCTATAAAATTGCAACTAATCTAGATGATAAATGTAGAAGGAGAAATTTCATCGGCCATCAACATATTGTATGCCATTAACACGCCCAATCTCCTTGTCCTTTCCATGCAACATCCTTGCAAATGCTCCTGTTTTCATAAAACAAGAATAAGTATCAGTATACTTGATGAAACAACAACTATGGTTTTTGAGAAACACATTTATAAACTGTATATCACATAGACCTGCTCAATCAATAATTTCCCCAGCGATGAGTTCTACCTTCACAGTTCTCAACTCTTGTAGGAATTCATGAAAGGTGAATTATTCCTCTCTCATGACGTATCCTTTGATGATATTTTCATAGCTGGGGGAAGTGAACGCGGCACCCCATCTATTGCGAATTTGGCATCCATCTAGTAGTCTGCATCATATATGAGCGACTCATGCAAGTGATGCATAATCTCCACGAGATTATCTAGACATGTGTTTTGTTCCATCTTTTGTGAAAGAAACTTGTTAAGGAGATCAACTTCAGAAGCCTGACTTGTCCTTCGAACATCACATTTAAATCAACCATTATCTCATATGATTGAGCATCCATAAACATATCACGCATTTTAGGAGCAATGTTGAACTATAGGGCACCTCTAGCATAGACGAACTTCGCACGACGATCGCGGAACTCGTCATAATAGTCCTGACTTGCACTAGCCTTGGGAGTATCTCCAAGTGGGTCTTGTATGGTAAAGAGCGTGTCATTTCTTATGAGGACATCTTTTAAGCGTTGATACTAGTCTATGAAGTTGGACTCATCTACTCTAAGGAACTCATCACGGAAAAGGGAACCATGGTTGAAACACAAAGGTTTTAGTGCCATGATCTACAAGAACATTTGTAGAGACATAAGACTAAGTTCATAATTTGGTTTCTAGGTTTATAATCAAATTATCACAAGAACTCCCACTAAAATCATCATCCCTAAGATGGTTTTAGCGACCACACGACCCTTTTACACTATATCTTCCCTCGTCGCCATAGTCTTTTATATAGCTGCCAGGGTGGACAAATCCCATCGATCACATCATTCATGTGACTCGTGCTCGATCTCCTCGTGTTCTGGGGCCATGTCTATACATGCTATGCTCACCAATTCAACGTAAGCATATTTGTTGTGCATACATTGATCTAGTAGTTGTCTCTAGTACACCCTCTCGGGACCCTCCATTGTAAATATCATATATACTACCATGACAGAGATAGACATCCGTTGGTCACTTATACGGTACAAGTTGTATGTCAAGCGTGAAATCAGTCTCATGTAAGGTTACACGTAAGGTCGGTCCGAGTTGCTTTATCTCACAGTGTCACGATATGTACAAGTACACGTGAGAGGATAACAACTATGCTATGAATATCCACATTCTACATGTGGTCTACTCGTACTAGCATAACTACGTATAGATCATCTCTAATACCACTAAAGGGTTTAAGTAGCAGAAAGCATTCTATGATAGAAGTACCCATATGTCTAGATTTATCTATGAGGTAATGTAGTAACAGGGATAGTGTTTTGGTTACATACCCTTATAGACTGAACGTGGTTAACGTTCCGCAGGGAACATGGATTATGTAGTCGAACTTTGACGACCTCAAGGTCGTGATGCTCCTCACACGTCACCTCCTGGTCCTTGCACGATAGCTCCGACACCATAAGTGGCAACGCCCCCGAGGTATCGCACACGTACGGCGTCCGATGAAAACCATGTTCTCCTTGATCCAGCCGAGATGTGGAAGTAGACCCTTTGGAACTAGTATCTAGCAGCGTGTCGGTGTGCCGGTGGTGTTGACTCTCTCGTGCGTAGTTCTACTTAGAACCGCACTGGTGAGTTTCAACAGAGGAAGGGAGAGGGAAAATCCCTTAAAAATAGCCTTAGTAAATCCCTTTTATTTTTGTGTTGTTATTTTTCTCACCAATATAGACCTCTCTATATAGGAAAAAAGGAGAACTCACACCCTAAAGTCCCGGGGTGGGACGGACTAAAAGAAAAAGGAGGAGGTGGGGAGCAGCCGATGGCTGGGTGGGCCTTCCTGCACGCCAGCCTGGCCCGCATCCTAGTAGCTGTGCGGTAGAGGCTGGCCGGGTGAGCCCACCCGTGGCCCACCAGCGCCCTGCGCTGTGGCGTGATCGCACGCTCTGTTGTGTGCATGCGCGCTGAGCCCGCCATGGGCTAGCCTCGACATGCCAGCGCTACCTGCCTGCTAGCACCTGCGCGTGCTTGTGCCTGCCTGTGTGGTGGGCCGACTGCTGTGGCCCAGCAACGGAGGTTGTTGCTACCCGTCGGGGTGGCTTCCCTGTAGGCCCTTTCCCTCCAGGGATTGGACCCAATATTGGAAGTTGCCCCTTTAATATTAATTAAAAATATTTATTTAATATATATTAATTTATAATTAATATATATATATGCATATTATAAATCTCTATTAATCTGAAACACTTGTTGGCTTATTCCTTTTCTGAACAACTTTGGATCCTCTTGAACTTTTCCGGAAATCTTTTCTCTCTTTCTCATGAGTGATCCCTTCACTTACAGAATGATCTCAGAACATTGTCAGACCCTTAAGTGTGTTACCCTATAGTTCGGGAATGGCACAGACATGATTGAGATCTCTCTCCGATCAATGATCAGTAGCGGGACCGAGGTGTCCATAATGACCCCATGCATTTCACGAAACTCTGTCGTTTCGAACCATAAACTATGTGTCCCCGTCCATTTGTTTCTTTGATACATGACTTGTTTGAGATTTGATATTTGGTATCACTATACCTATCTTTTTACCAATAAGTCCACTTAACTCGTTATCGTGATATTGTATCCACTGACCTAGTCAACCTTTTGGATACAATCTCACTAAGTGAACCCATTGTATTTTCCCGTCAGGCTGGTGAAAAAATCCTGATCTTAATGTATAAGCCTCAACTGTTCCTCTGGAATACACAATACACACTTTTATTGTCACCCAGTTACAGCCATGACGTTTAGTGTGATAAAAGCAGTCTCCGGAGACAGTGATTAGTATGATCTCACGGTCTAAGGAGAAGGTGACTTAGTTTCTAACTATCACAATGATAAACCATGTGACTTGATCATATTGCAATACTTATTTGGGTAATGTCTATCATATCATTCTACAATGATATGACTTTGTTGTCAACTGGCATAAATGCTCCATGATCAGAAAATCTTGATCATCGGTTGTCCAACAAACTAGTTGAATAAAGGCTATTAGGGACTTGGTTTGTTTACATACCACACACGTATCAATGTTTTCTCTTGATACAGTTATAGCACGATATGAAACTATTATGAACTAATTCGAGATATGATAATAAACATATTTATTACATCTCTCTAGGGCATATCTCCTTCGGCTGGAGATACTCTTAGACCAGCCACACTGTGAGGAAGAAGCATTTCCTAGCACTCTCTCCAACCTTTGAATCAGTTCAATACAATGCAGGACATCGGTTCATCAAGCCTCACAACAAAGGCGACTCAACTTTATGGTTTGCTTATTTGCATTATAACACCCTAGAATCGGCCCTATGCAGATTTTAGCGATTCCTGCCAAACCCGCATAGAAACGATTCAAAGGTACCCAGCAGGCACTTGCATGCGGGTGAAAAACAAAGTAATATCATTACACAATAGTCCACGATGGAATCCACATAAACATATATACAACAATGACTCCTTGAGTCAGGAATACAAATATACACTACAAAGATCCAAATCACCTTGAAAACGATACAACATCCGAGTACGGATAAGATGCAAATGAGGCCAAGAGCCCTGAAGAATAACCAATGGTGTCCATAATCCTGCCCAGGCCAAGCTGGAAGGTAACCCTGCTAACAACGTTGATCTCAAACCTGTTAAAACAAAAGGGGTGTTGACAAAGGGAAAAGGAAAAAGAGAGTAGTCAGTACTCATGCCAGTAAACGGCGAGTCTAGAATTCGGCGGCTCTCGCCTACATAGGTATGGCGAACTGAAGCGGCAGCGAAGCATGCACTAAACAACCTATAGAGACTCGATACAGTTGTTGGCTATTAGAGAGGGATAAGAAAGACCTATTCGGAATAACCCTAATACTAACACCAATCATACCCCTCCTGGTATTCCCCCTCGAGACCAAACGAGGAAGTCAATCTGAGGAACTCACACAATTGGCAGTTTTTATTTATTCCATTATAGTTGTGGCACTTACTAGTCATATATAGATAGGATGAGTCATCCTGATATCATAAGCAATGCGTAGTTTTAGTCAACCAATCTGTTGTAGTTGCAATACTTACTAGTCAGATACAATTAGCATGAGACATCCCACATCCAGCAGTTGTTGGCACTTTTATTTACTCATTCTGTTATAGTGAAACTGATTACTAGACATGTCAAAGTCAAATCTATATCACTAATTTAGTTATGGTTGTCTGATCGAGATACTGTGCTCCAAGTCGTCCATAACCACGGACACGACTTTCAGAAAGATTTACCCTGCAAGGGTGCACAAATAGCAACACACGCACGATCAACCTCGGAAAAACAAAATAAAAACCGAACGAGGCTTTCACGACAAAGCAATCACAAGATTCATAAAATATTTCAGGGGGCCACCCTACTAAGCTACCCGGGACGAAGTTGGTCGGCTCCAAGATAGACCCAGGATTTGTGTCGACGGTGGTAAACGACTAGGAACCCGAAAGTGTGACTGGGCTTGTCAATACAGCGGAAATATGCCACAAGTCCTAAACAGTACAGGTGCTCCACACACAATCATAAATAAAGCAGTAAAGCATGGTATATGTACAAGATAGTAATAAAATCCCGAACTAGTTTGTGGCCCCAAGAAATAAGAAATGAATGAAGCTCTGGCTAAGGGGATTCATGGTCCCACATGCGGATAGTGCAATAGTCAAGGAACAGGTATCAAGTACTCGGGGCCTACGGGACACAAGTGAGCGGTTAAAAACCAAATATTAGCTATTTCCCACCAGTGCCTCTGCATTAGTTATATCTATTCCCAGCATTTTAATTATCAAGTTGTAATTAAAGCCATGATCATCTCCACCATTAAGCATCTGCCAACTCCCCCCAACAGTGGAACTCGAGGACTCGAACCAACACCTAAGCCAGCAACTACGACCCGAAGGCTAACTGTCTACCAAACAACAGGCAATAGGAGGTGTCCAAGTAAATATAGAGGTCGCAAGGGATATAAATGCTACGAAAACTAAAGCATCGCATCACGGAGCAATATATCAACATGAGGAAGTAAATACTATAAACGCAAAATAGCCAAAGAAACATTAGCCGCAAGGGGGAGAATGCTCGCCTGGGAAACACTGCCGGAGAAACATTAGCCAAAGAACTTGTCGATACTCGCATCAACTCAATAACCTAATCCGCGAAGAACCAAAGTGCTAAAAGAAACACCGGATGTACTATATAATACTATGGCAAAAGATCAGGCATGTTCATGATATGATGCATGACATGACAAAGATGTGATGCAACTAGGCAATATTAAGCGAAACCGGGGTCCCGACAATTAATTAGATAGTCTATAGATACCCTGCAATTTAAATATTGTCTTAACAAGAAAAAATATGTCACCGATTCACGGCACAATTTTAAATGGAAGCAATATAAGGCTAGAATACGTCGCATATAGTCTCCATGTTTAATTATTAGGTGAATCGGCATAATGCCCCCAAACCACCGAACATGTATGCAAGCTTGAATAGTTATATGCAACAAGTATGTGTCATTTACAAAAATAGAGGGGCAGGATAAATCAGGGAAGCACTTCTCGGATCGAAGATCTTGGGGTTTCGAAAGTTTTACAGGGTTCGGTCTCGGCTTCGGATCGGGGCTTCGGATCCGGTTTCCATGAAGAATGGACTAGGAAGGAGGCCTTGGATTCCACGTTGACGATGTTCGGTTTTTCCGGTTAGAAGATCTTGGCGATAAAAGGAGGATCGATGCACTCGTTACGGGGTCAGTCTTGTATCTCCGGTGGCAATGAAGATCTTGTCGAGATATACACGGGGTCGTGTGGTCTTCAGACAATTTCACGGTGATTCTTTGGCTTCACAAATGGAGGTTAACCTAGGCATATTCAACACTAGCATCACCATACATCACCGCACACATTCTGGTAAACCGAAGAAATTACATCAATAGGAGACGAGCGCCGCACCAAGGGTAGCATCACGAAGATGAAGCGCCCATCAGTGGCAAGGTGCAAGGACGAGCGGCGACGGAGAGGAAGCCATGACAGGGGGCGAAGGAGGCCGAGCGTGGCCCGCGTCGACGACACGCAGAGGATGTGTGGATGACAGCGTAGAACCGGGCGGTGGCGCACGCGGCGGCGAGAGGAAGTTGAGCGGTAGAACACCATGGGGAACATCGACGTGCGGCAGGAGGCGGTTTGGATACGCTAGGGTGGCCACGGTGCTCTGCAGGTCGAGGGAGGCAGCTAGGGCGTGGAGCTGGAGGCGGAGCATCGCATTGGTGCGGTAGAGGGGTCCTGTAAGCGGGGCAGGAAAGACGATGGGAGACGGCATCGAGCGAGCGGGGCTCTCTCCACGCGGGGATCGAGGCGCAGGGGCGCACCGACCAAAGCTCGAGGAGGGGTGACCTTGGCGTGCGGGGCACCGTGCGGGCAGAGGAGCTTGACAGCCTCAGGGAGAGGGCCTCAGGGACGTGGCGAGGAGTGACGGCGGCCAAGGTCGCGCTGGAGGAGTGGGCTGGTGCCATAATAGAGGGAGGAAGGAGAGGTTGGTGCAGGGTCCGGGGCTTGGCGGCGGGCTCTGCGACCAGTAGACGGGGAGGAGGGGCAGCGGTAGAGAGGAGCTACCAGGGGCGTGGCGCCGACATCGCGCAAAGGGCAGCGGCGGTGGTCACGCGCGAGGGAGGAGAGAGAGAGGCGCTGCGGGGATGAGAGCGGGGTTGGTGGGAAGGATACGACGAGGGAGTGGTGGGACCAAGGCGGGGTGCGGGTGGGTGAGCATCGTGACAAGGGATGGTGGTCGCGCGCAATGCGTCGTTTGTACGCGGCCAGGGAGAGCGGTTATGGTGGGCCAGGGAAACGGGTGGAACACGTTTAGGTAGCGTGTTGCCCGCGACAGTGCATGCTCTGGGGTTACGTGGCCACGTGGGTGCGTGCGTTGAGCAACGTGGTGTGTGCTACCTCTGGGTAGTGGCGGCAGGGTGAGGGAGATGGGTGTGGTGGGTTCAGGGTAGGACGGGTCTAGGTTTTAGGGTTCTTTGTTGGTGAACGGTTGGGCCGGGTAGTAGGTGGTATGTCTGGTTGGGCCTCTGGTTTGGTCGGCCGGACTGCCTCCCCAGGGTTTCATAAAATTGTTTTGTTAGTTATTTCTTTTATAAAACTTTTTTGCAATTAGTTTTTAAGACAAACAAAAAGGACCAGAGAGATCGGGGTTTTATTATTTAAAATAAAGATGAAGAATATTAGAATACAAAGATAGGTTTTTTGGTGGAAAATAGTTTTAGACAAAAACATGTATGCAGTCATGATAATGCTCAAATACAATGTGGCATGAAGACATGAGCATGTCATCATGATGATGCACAAAATAAAAACAACACGCGATTTTCTAGTAGTGGTTTTACCCGGGGTGCTACATGCATGCACTTGTGGACCATCATGGCACGCTTGCGAGGGAGAAGGCGAGGAAAGAGTAAAAGTGGGTAGTTGTTTATTTTATAGCGAGCCCTACAGCCGGTTCCACACAGTCACTAGTAGAGAAAACCCTACCGCCGACGAACACAAAATGGTCATCGTCGGCGCATTGGTGCTCGTCAGCGACCACCTCGTCGGCGGTAAGTCCGCATCGCCGGTGGTAATATGCCTCTACCACCGGCGAGCAGCTATATACGCCGGAGGTAAGTCCTCATCACCGGCATCTTCACAATTCGCCGGTGGTAATATGCCTCTACCGCTGGCGAGCAGCTGTATACGCCGGGGTAGTGTAGTACCACTGGCGCTATCCTTCTTTCGCCGGTGGTAGTACACCGTAGCACAGACGAATACTAGTTCGCCAGGGATAGCACCATGATTTCGTCAGCGGTAATATTACCAGGAGTAAAAGAGCAGATCGAAATACACAAAATACACTGTAATATTGATAGAATACACAGGATAATGACAGAATACACACAATAGATACAGGGAATACACAAATGTTCAAACCATGCATCAATAACATTCAAACAGTTCACACAAGTGTAGAAAGTGACCATATGGTTCAAACTTGGACTGCAACTAGCAAATATTATACAAACACATCATCAGAAGTCTCCGGAGTTGCATGACCTAGCTAGACAACAATGGCATAATAGACTAGAGAGGCGGCGGTGGCTGCGAGCATCATCATCACGACGAAGGGGGTCAACCGGCTCCTCCACATCTCCCTCCTCCGTCGCGCTAGAAACCTCGCGTACGAGTTTTCGCCTCCTCCAAAGTGGCATAGCCCTTATAACTATTCCCGCAGAAATGACGGACATGTCTCCTACAATCCTCCCAGTCGTCGTAGACTCCGGGAACCCTGCCCTCGTGAAGTGGTAATTTTACGCAGGTCTGGAAACCCTTACCCGGCGAGCCTGTGTCCACTTTGCCGGCGGTAAGGAGTGCTGCTATAAGCTTTTCTTTACAAGCGAGTGCAGCGAAATTCTAGTGGTTTTTATTCTGACGCTTCTTTCTTTGAATCGGCTCAACAGTGTGGCTGGTCTTAGCAGCGTTATAAGCACTTTGCTAGTGTACTGTTAATCTTTGTGATTTGAACTTGCACACACCCTGATTTGAACTTGCACACACACTCGTACCGGCGTACGCGTGCGTTAGCGCGTGTCTAGAAAATGTGTGTCACACCTCACACGACATGTTCCCGACTTCGTGTACGATGGTGCGTGCACACGTGTTGTGTCTTTTTTGCCATCCATCCTTTTTTCCCCCATTCTTAGCGTGTATCGGTGTCCAACACGCCCGCCCGCAGATCGTGCACTGTCCGGTCAACTGTCACAGCCGCCGCCCGGTCACAGCCCGCTGACAGCCGCCGTCCATGGCAACGGCGGAGGAAGGGAATGGGGGAGAGGTACAAGTATTGATTTGTCTTTGTGTACTTTGGGTGGTTGGATGGTGGATTGATTTACATCTTTAACTCGGTGACCTAAAGATAGCATTCTTTATAGCTCAGCCACCAGGATTAGGGAGGCGGAGGCGTCCAAGATTCCGTTCAACTGACGCGACCAGCGACATGGCCGGAGGCGGCGTCGTGGGCGGGAAGGAGGATAGCGGCAAGGAGACCCAGCTCTACATCCTCGCGCTCCCCACCGCGGCGCTCCCCGCGGCAATCGTCTCCCGCCTGGATGCCGCCGTCCCGCGGAAGGCGCGCACCTGCCTGCCCCGCGCTGTCCCGTCGGCCTGGTGGTCGGGCAGGATCTCCTTCCTCCCGCTGCCGCCGCCGCCGGCTGAGGACCCGGTGAAGGAAGAGGAGGGGAGAAGGTTCCCCCGCCCCCAGCGCGTGCGGGTCGCTCCGTCCCTGGATCTGGACATCGCCGCGGCGCGCGGGGAGAAGCGGGCGAAGAGATTGAGGAAGTGTCTGCACTGTGGGAGGAAGGAGATGGGGCGGGGTGCCCTTTGCAACGACTGCGGAGCCAGTGAGGCCGGTCCGCTGCCAGAGCGCCGTCCGGCTGCCAGCCCAATCGTCGATCCGCCGCTTGGGAGCCCGATCTGGGAGCCCGAGGTGCCGGGTGCCATCTACCTGGTCAGAAAGTCAGCGGCGGAGAGGAGGCCACCTTACACTCCCAGTCCCAGGACAGAAGCTGCCCGGGCGCCACGTTCAGGGACGAGGTGCTTGCACTGCGGGTCAGCCGAGCTACCATTGTGGATAGAAGGCCCGACGGGGCGGAGGGAGGTCTGCGCAGCCTGTGGCATGCGGTACAAGAAGGGGAGACTGCTGCCGGAGTGTCCTCCAGCTGCGAGGCCAGTGACAGACTCTCCATTGCAGAGCCTGATCACCAATTCCCCGCCCGAGAGTCCGATCTGGGAGCCTGAGGCGCCTCCTCCGTCCATGCACCAGCACCAAAAGATCTCGAAGAAGAAGAGGAAGCATAAGGGACCAGCGCCGGGGCAGAAAAACAAGGGGAAGACGTGCCTGCACTGCGGGGCATCGGAGACGCCGCAGTGGAGGGAGGGGCCGAAGGGGAGGGGCACGCTGTGCAACGCGTGCGGCGTGCGGTACAAACAGGGTGGTCTGCTGCCGGAGTACCGTCCCGTGGCGAGCCCCACGTTCCTGCCGTCGAAGCATGCGAATTTACGCCGCAAGGTGCTCCAGTTGCATCAGAACCGGCAAGACTTGTCACCGCTGGTGCCGGTGCCTGTCAACATCGTCAGTAACATGCCACCTATCTGCGGTGACCGCCCAATCGACATGGCAGCTCACACGGACGAGGATCTAGCCGACGTACCAGGCTGCACCGACAAGCCAAACGACGTGCCCAGCTCATTGGACTCGCTGTTGCTTGATGGGCCGTCGGCGCCGCTCATTGTAGAGAGTGACGAGTTCTTGATTAGCTAGTGTAGGAAGAATAATTCAGCTGAGATAAGAACAACTAGTCCTTTTTTTCACTTCTGATATTTTCACCATCTTTTTTTGATAGTATTCATCATCTTTCATTGTGCATATAGTATAGGATCTATTACCCGTGGGAAATTTAAGCTGTTACTCTGTTCAATCACTGAAACCCACTGCACAAGCCATAGTAGTTATTGAACCATCCTTTATGAATTTAGTAACCATTTAGGTTCAGCTACAACCTAGGGGATATCCAAGTTCCATTTTCTCTTATTTTCACGAATTCGTGGAAAATAGTGAGTGCCAACTAGTTTATGGCAAGACCCAGATAGACGTTGGCACAAGCATAAGACATATTTGGCAAGATGGCTGCTTAGCAAGATAGCCTAGAGGCTAGATTCCTTACTCCTTAGACTGGATAAGATGATCGATAGTTGGATTCTTGTCACTGAAACCTACCCATTTCTGGAGCTCCAGATTGGGCAAGATGATGATGCTTGTGCAGTTCTGCACCTCTGCTGCTGCTCGTGGCCCCACACACAGAAAGCACAAACCTGTTGTCACCTCCTGTACATTCTTCATGCGTCCGCCAATTGGGAAACTGCTCTCACTGAGGCGAACTCCATTGCTTTTCACAAATGCAAATCCGTAGGGTGACAGTTTTTAGTAGATTGAGAAATTCATTGGTTTATGTGGCTTTGGGTGAAGGTGGAGATGGAATTTAATTTAGGGAAGTTTAATTATCTGTAATGTACACATAAGGAAATGACCTAACTTCATACATCTATTTTGTAACCACAAAAGCCTGATTCCTTTCAAAGTTCAAACCTGGTTGGAATTAATCTGACATCATGAGGCTGTGTTGTGAGAGGTTGCTGGTTTTTCCTTTTCTCAATTTGTAGGTATTGTTGATTTGTTTGTTTTCAATTTGTAGCAACCAAATATGTTGGAGATATTGTTGGTTTGTTGGATACTTGGATACACTGCAGAACTGGGTGCTTTACACAATGTGCTTTCAGTAGATTCACCAGTTTCTACCTATGGGCTTTAGCATTTTTTTTCTTTGACAGGCTTTAGCGTTTCTAAGACGGGGTCTACCTACTATTTGCTGGGAATATTGGACAAACCAGAAATAGAGCAAAAAGGGGCGATCTGTTCCCCACTGATATGGTATACACGCTCCTCTTAGCGTTGGACATGACCATGGAACGGAGACGACAAACGTACCTTTTTTTGGCTGGCCATTTCTTCAGAAAAACAGTACAATCGCTTCAAGAAATTACTTCAGAAAAGTACTACTTTAAATACGAACTGTTAACAAAATTAAAAACTTCAGTAAATGAACATGAGAATAAGTACTGGGTTGAAACACTTGTAATTTGTTTTTCCAAAATCCATGTTTCACAACGACAAATATACCGAAGGAGTCTTAATCTAAATTGCATTGCATGTTCTTGCTTATTCACCAGATTACACCGTCCAGCCAGACCAAAAATAATAAATATAACTGTGCATAAATAAGCATCAACCACCACCCAACATCCTGACGGAGAAAGAATGGTATGGCAAGGGCAAACGCCCCTGACTACAGATGTTTCTGTTCTCGAACAGACAGAAGAATGAAAACTAGACATGATAACCTCTAGAGCTCAGTTTTGTTGTCTGAATATAACAATATAAAACAAGAGGCCACGCAGGGCCATGCGTGGAAACATGCCTAATCAGCACGGGATTGGCCAGCTCGGGATGACAGGATGATGCCGACGATGAGGCCATACAGAGCGAGCGCCTCTGCGAAGATGAGGATGAGGATCATGCCAACAAACAACTTCGGCTGCTGAGCATTTGCCCTGTTGACAATGACAATGATCAGAACATCGTACAGTTTAGGCAATTTTAACTGATCCTTCATACAATGGGAGTGATGCAATGCGCCTCAAATTACTTCATCATACTAACAACTAGTAGAAGGAAAATCATTTGGATTAAGATAACCTCTGTGCATTAAGAGCCTAGTAATTCAGTTTCATCCCAGCAAGCCACAAACCAGTAAGAATTGCCAAATACTAAAACCTAAAGCAGGAATTAGCGTCTGCATAGCTAGTTCCAAGTTTGGAAGTTTATTTCTCCAATGATAGGACACTACATATTGCCAAAATTCACGAACATATTGGATATGGCACTAAGTAGTACTCCCTCTGTCCAACAATATAAGACTCATATCTTGGGATGGAGGGGGTAGTGAACTACAAAGACCAGGACAAATAAATAAAAAGTATAGTTGAAAATTCAGCATAAATAAATGAAGGAGTCCTTCTCTTTCACTATAGCAAAGCTACATCATCTAGGATTTCAGCTCATCAATGAATAGTATAGTTGTAAACAACCCAAATGGATTTATGCAGAGAATGATTGACATTTACTTTTGTTAAAGTGATATTGTCCTGTTTAGACAAAGAGAACAAATGTAACTTGAACAGGGCACTAAACAGAGACGTTTAACGTTTTTTGATGCACTGGGTCAACACTCAGCAAATCCCAAACAGATCAACTAATAGATCCAGGCCTATGAAATTGGTCAGAACCATCTACCAAAACACATTCTTCAAATGCACACTTATTAGATACAACAACTACAATTATGTAGGCACGGGCGTGTGCAGTATTAACGAGCAAATGAACTATAGACAAACTAAGGTACCAGCAAAATCAATGTGCATGACATGACAAAGAGAAGATCAAACGTGCTTACCTGACTCCAGCATCACCAACGATGCCGATGGCCATTCCAGCAGCAAGCCCGGCGAGGCCACATGCAAGCCCGGATGAGAGGTGGGCGTAGCCGTCGAAGAGGAAGTAGGGCTTGGCCTTGGGGTTGATCCCGGTACTGATGATGACGGCGATAATGAGCCCGTAGATACCGAGCACACCAGCCATGACGACGGGCACGATGGACTTCATGACGAGCTCCGGGCGCATGACTCCCATAGACGCCACACCGACGCCGCTCTTGGCCGTCCCGTAGGCCGCCCCCATGCCTGCCGGCCAGACGCGCAGAGAAAATACGGTGAGATCTCGTCGACGATCGCGTGGATCAATCCAACTGCTCTACAGCGCGCGCATCGTGCCGTATGCTAAACGAATCGAATCGATGGAATCAAACGAGCAGTGCCTGGTAGGGAAAACCCCACGCCGATCCGGACGGATCGGAGAAGGAACAGGCCGAGAGCTCCAATGCTCCCCCGACGAATGGAAGCTACACAAAGGCTCGCAAATTTTCAAGAGGTGGACTAAAATCGTACATGAGAAGACGAGCGCCGCGGCGGCGCCGAGGAAGCCGAAGAAGGGGGCGGTCTCATCGCCGCTGAACACCGACGACATCTTGTTTCTCCTGCACCTGCTACTGCCGACGCGATCGGGGGATTCCTCGTGCTCCACTGGGTCTTCTTCCCAAGCAAAATCAGGTAGCCTCCTCCCGCGAGCTTCTCTGTTCTCGCTATGGGATTTGGTTTCGGTTTCTCACGATCTGATCTGAGGAGGGCGTTTGCGGTGGGATGGGAAGGAGATGAAGACGGGACGGGGTGGGGTGCGATGTTCTTTAAGCTTGACGGTTTTACCCCTCCGGATGTAGGAGTCGTGGCCGCCTCGTCGCGACTCGCGAGGGGCACCGGTGTCCTTGTCCTGGTGTACTACTCGGCCATGGAAGGCGTGTTATGTGGACAATGCTGTTTCCGTGTTTCGGCCTTTCGCCTATCCATGGGTCGTCATAGAAGACCGAGGCTGTCGCAAAATATATGAAAAACACATGATAGAAAAACGGCACATAAATAAGAGATCTATAGAATGAAAATAGGTAAGCAATAAAGAGTCAAACTAGCAAGCTCTAGTTGTTGATGTAAAACTAGAAGGTGCTAAAACAAGCATAAAGCAATCTAGTACTCCCTAAGTAAAATAACAGGAGGTGGAAGAAATGAGATGTATCTTGTTCTGCAATGGAAAAAACCTGCCCCAGATGTGGTGAAACTCAATGTTGACAGATCCTACTTATTTACCACAAGATGGTACGTCTGTTGAGGCATGATTCTCCATGATTTCTTTGGACGAATCATCTTTTCGTCATGTCGATTGCTGGAGAAATGCAGATCAGCTCTTGAGGCTGAATTATGTGCATGCCTGGAGGGTATTAAGCTGGCGCTGCAATGGAGCGAGCAGCCGATTGTCGTGGAATCAGACAACGCTACTGTGGTGCAGTTGGTCTCGAGCCAAGCAAATGATTACTCTCAAATGGCTTTTTGACGGCGGAGATCAAGGCTCTGATGCATGTTGGTCGCCATATTAGCATTATTAAAATTCTTAGATCTCAAAACTCTGCTAGTGATTCTTTAGCTCGATTGATAGAAGTTCAAAAAGGACAGCCGTTTGGCTTGGTTCAGGGCCGGATAAAGTCATTGAGATCATTCGTAGGGATTGTAATACTGTTATCTGAGTAATGCAATTCCTTTTCCCTCACAAAAAATAAAATAACAGGAGGTGGAAGAAACGAGATGTATCAAATTTCTACTTGTTGACGTGACTCTACGTCCATGTCGAAAAGGCTCACAAACCTAACGCGGAGACTGTTAGATTTGCGACAAGTAAATAACGAAGAACGAAAACAAAATCACAGCAAGGGGACACATATTTAACGTGGAAAACCCTCTCCAACAAAGAGAGGGGAAAAACCACGGGCGCCAGCCAGCGAAACTTCACTATAACGGAGAGTGTTTACACAACGCCGGGGATTTCACAGATGCAACTTATCCCAGCCGGCGGCTTACAAGAAGTATATGTAGCGGTGGTAACCTAGGTCATCAACGATCCGTACCGCGCGACGGGCCTCGCTCCGCTACGTCAGAAGTTGGCCTCTACTTTGTAGAATTTGGATCAACATATAACAAACTCCACCTTGAGACAAATTCCTTCTTGTAGCATCAACAGTAATCATCTCCCTGAACAAACAAAGAAAACACTTTCGGCGCCAATAGCCACTTGGGCTAAGCAGTTATACCAACTAAGCTTGAGCATAGCTCAAACTTAGCAACAGGAACAGGCTTTGTCATCATATCAGCAGGATTATCATGAGTGCTTATCTTGCATACCTTCAGTGTACCTTGTGCAACAACATCACGAACATAATGGTACTTGATATCAATGTGCTTTGTTCTCTCATGGAACATCTGATCCTTAGTAAGGTAAATAGCACTTTGACTGTCACAGAACAGGTTAATGCAAGAATCATCCTGACAAAGCTCAGCATACAAACCTTTCAACCAAACAGACTCTTTGCAAGCTTTAGCAACAGCCATATATTCTGCTTCGGTTGTAGATAAAGCAACAACTGGTTGCAGCGTTGCCTTCCAACTCACGGCACATCCACCTACCGTGAACACATAACCTGTGAGGGACCTCCTCTTATCCAAATCGGCAGCAAAATCTGAATCCACATAGCCTGCGAGTCCCTCACCAGTCTTGCCAAATTTCAAGCAAGCGTTGGATGTGCCACGAAGGTACCTGAAAATCCACTGAACAACTTTCCAATGTTCTTTACCAGGATTAGCCATGTAACGACTCACCAAACTCATAACATATGATAAATCAGGGCGAGAACAAACCATGGCATACATCAAGGAACCAACATCACTAGAATAAGGAACTCGAGACATGTACTCAATATCTTCATCAGAACTAGGACATTGCAATGCTGACAATTTAAAGTGAGGAGCAACATGAGTACTAACTGACTTTGCATCATGCATATTAAAACGTTGAAGAACTTTCTCAACGTAACTTTGCTGACTAAGAAACAACAACCTAGATTTTCTGTCCTGTTTAATTTCCATACCTAGGATTTTCTTAGCAGCACCAAGATCTTTCATCTCAAATTCACTACTTAGGTGTGCCTTCAAAGTAGTGATTTCTTTCATGCTCTTGGCAGCAATTAACATATCATCAACATATAACAGCAAGTAAATAGGTGACCCATTAACAAACTTTATATAAACACAGCTATCAAACTGAGATCTCTTAAAACCTTGTGAGATCATAAATGAATCAAACCTTTTATACCACTGTCTTGGAGATTGCTTCAAACCATAAAGCGATCTCTTCAATTTGCACACAAAATCCTCTTTTTCAGGAACTATGAACCCTTCAGGTTGGTCCATGTAAATCTCCTCCTCTAGTTCACCATGCAGAAAAGCAGTCTTTACATCTAGCTGCTCAACCTCAAGATCATGCATAGCAACAATACCAAAGAAAGTACGAATAGAGCTATGTTTCACAACTGGAGAGAAAACATCATTATAGTCAATACCTGGAATCTGGCTAAAACCTTTTGCTACTAACCTTGCCTTAAACCTTGGAGGCTCATTAGGAGACAAACCTTCCTTTCTCTTGTATATCCACTTACAGCGGACAGCCTTCTTCTGTTTAGGCAAGCGCACAACTTCCCATGTGCCATTCTTATCAAGCGATTGCATCTCTTCTTGCATAGCAGAAACCCACTTCTCGCGGTCAACGGATGCAATAGCCTCATTGTATGTAGCAGGTTCAGTATCATGCTCCACCTGTTCAGCACAACTCAAAGCATAATGAGCAAGATTACACTCTTCAATTAAACGACGAGGTGGAACTATGTTACGCCTCGGTCTATCAGCAGCAATAGATTCTTGTGGCTACTGCAAAACAGTAGGTGAGTGCTGAACAACATCATCATCAATATTTTCCTCATGAGTATCATCAACAACAACATTATTATCAATAGTTTTCTGTAGGTGCTCCACCTACACACGAACTCCCTCCTCTCCAATAGCAACAGGAGAGGGATCTGATGGCAAGCTGTCATGATACATAACGGATTCATTGAAAACAACATTCCTACTCAACAAAATCCTTTTAGTTTCAGGATTCCATAGTTTATATGCCTTAACTCCTGAACCATAACCAAGGAATATGCACTTAACAGCTCTAGGCTCTAACTTTCCATTATCAACGTGAGCATAAGCTGTGCAACCAAAAACTCTCAACTGTGAATAATCAGCAGGCGAACCTGACCATACCTCAATGGGAGTTTTCTTCTCAAGTGGAATAGAAGGTGACCTGTTGATGAGGTAGCACGCTGTGTTGGCTGCTTCAGCCCAGAAACGTCTATGCATACCTGCATTGGACAACATACAGCGAGCCCTCGAGATGATGGTTCTGTTCATGCGCTCAGCCACGCCATTCTGCTGAGGAGTGTAAGGGATGGTGTGGTGCCTGATCATACCATCGTTACTGCAAAACTCCTCAAACTCATTAGAACAGAATTCCATACCATTATCAGTACGTAGTACCTTTACCTTCTTTTCAGTTTGCTTTTCTACCATAACTTTCCACTTCTTAAAAGCATCAAAAACATCAGATTTATGTTTCAGAAAATATGGCCACACTTTTCTTGAGTAGTCATCAATAATAGTAAGCATGTAATTAGCACCACCAATAGAAGTCTTACGGGAAGGTCCCCATACATCAGCATGCACATAATCTAATATGCCTTTGGTGGTATGAACGGAAGCATTGAATTTAACTCTTTTATGCTTACCAAAAACACAGTGCTCACAGAACTGAAACTTACCCAAGTTGCAACCATCAATTAGCTCTCTGTTAACCAATTCTGCCATGCCATGTTCGCTCATATGCCCAAGACGCATATGCCACAGATTTGTTTTACCACAATTATCAGAATCATTAACAGTAACAGCAGCAGCAATACCAGGCAAAGTGCTACCTCTAAGAACATATAACTTAGCAGAATTCATATCACCTATCATGTGAATAAGAGAGCCTTTCGATACCTTTTAACAACCTACGCCCACCGGCGTACTTGTATCCATCAACGTCCATGGTACTCAGGGAGATCAGATTTCTGGCCATGCTTGGTATGTGCTTCACCTCATTCAACGTACGCGTCACGCCATCATGTGTCTTGATCTTAACAGATCCAACTCCAACAATATGGCATGGGTTGTCGTTCCCCACACGTACAAAATCTCCAGTCTGCACAGACTCATATGAACTGAACCAATCTTTGTTACAGCAAATATGAAACGAACATGCAGTATCAAGAATCCATTCATCATCACGAGATGCACAAGCAGCAAAAACGGCTAAACATTCACCGTCAGAACTATCACCAGAAACAACAGCAGCCTTACCATTACCTTGATCCTTATCTTTCGGTTGGTAAGTACCGTTCCTTTTCTCCTTATTCTGCAGCTTCCAACAATCATCAATAACATGATTAGATTTCTTACAATACCTGCAGAACTTGTCCTTTCCCTTGGACTTCGAACGACTTCTGCCGTCTTTGCTCTTATCTCGGTTGCCATAGTTGTTAAATCTCTGATCGGTCCTGCCACGAATCTGTAGAGCTTCAGCCTTGGAAGACGCCCCATCTGCCTGCACCATAGATTTCATCTTTTCCCTCTGTTTGAGGGCATCTTGCACTTCATCAAGGGTTATCTTATCACGGCTCAACAACATTGTATCACGAAAGTGAGTATAAGAACTAGGCAACGAGCATAAGAGTAATAGAGCTAGATCCTCATCATCATATTTTACTTCCATAGATTGCAAATCAGAAATAATCTCTCTGAAAAGAGATAAGTGATTCATTACCGATCCACCTTCTTGCAATCTATGCGAGAACAACTTCATCTTCACATGCATCTTACTGGTTAGATCCTTTGACATGCAGATCGATTCCAGTTTCCCCCAAAGGGCAGCAGCAGATTTCTCTTTCAAGACTTCCTGCAAAATATTATTGGATAGATGAAGTTGAATCATAGACAAAGCCTTACGGTCCTTCCGCTTCTCTTCGTCAGACCAGCTCTTAGCATCCTTTTCCCCGAATCCATCCAGCGCATCATCCAGATCTGAAGTTTGGGCGAGAATCGCCCGCATCTTCACCTGCCACAAGCAGAATCTTGTGGAGTAGTCCAGCTGCGGTAGATCGAACTTCAATGACGACATGTCGCAAACCCTAGATTAGAACCTGGGGCTCTGATACCACTTGTTAGATTTGCGACAAGTAAATAACGAAGAACGAAAACAAAATCACAGCAAGGGGACACAGATTTAACGTGGAAAACCCTCTCCAACAAAGAGAGGGGAAAAACCACGGGCGCCAGCCAGCGAAACTTCACTATAACGGAGAGTGTTTACACAACGCCGGGGATTTCACAGATGCAACTTATCCCAGCCGGCAGCTTACAAGAAGTATATATAGTGGTGGTAACCTAGGTCATCAACGATCCGTACCGCGCGGGGCTGTCGCCCCCCGCACCCCCCACAGGCGTCCCTGTTGGGCACGGAGTGGGCCAACTTCAGACTCCGCTCCGCATCGGCCCAAGCCTCCGGCGACGGGCCTCACTCCGCTACGTCAGAAGTTGGCCTCTACTTTGTAGAATTTGGATCAACATATAACAGAGACGACTTCACCTTCTCCTAGTTGAGTCAAGTTCACGAAGAATTCATCTGATCACTCATGGCGGGTCTTGAGATAATCCTAGATGACAATAAACTTGTTTGCGACAGATTCACAAGCTACAAGCTCTCAGCGACGCTACTTTTATATGAGACAATAATTCCCCAAGAGCAGTGGCAGAGCTAGACGGAAGTTGCTGGGAGTAGGGAGCAAAGGGTAAAAAATCTACAATCTAAATCCTTCCTAAAAGATCTTCAGAGATTGGTCCAAATCTGGGGGTGCCCCCATGACATGCACATAGCTCCGCCACTTTCTAAGAGTAATAGATCAAGGTTCGTAGGCTCGAAGATACTCTTGCGTGATGATCAATTAAATCTCTCTCCGTGAGACATAAGAGGATGGCATATGAAATGTACGAGCAAATATTAAATAGACAAAGCTTCAACACAGTTCGAAGGGGTTAGGATCGTCATATACGCAACCAAAAGAAAAGAGTCGTTGAATCTGAATCGTCGAGTTCCGAACATAACACGAACACACTAGGCATAATTTACTCTACGGCCATCTCCAACACTAAGAGATAGCTAATTTTACAGTACCTTTTACTACTAGGCATGAGATGACTAGTATAAACTAAATCTGGCCGCTGGTTTACAGGGGTACTATAGACATTCATCTGTCATTAGATTAAACGAATCGGTAACAGAGATCTCTCCGTATCGCATATCACGGCCTTCCGCCGGTCTTCCCCATGCTCGACTTTCTCATTCTCGCCATCAGCCCTGAGCTCGTGCCAGCCAACCCGCTGTCCCTTGGCTCCGCTAGTGACATTTTCCTCGCACCTTGCGGCGGCCGCCATCCTAATGGAGACGATTTCCTCTCCAACTATTGTGGCACCTCACTCGCGGTGAATTTCTCCCTGTCTTCGATCCCTTCTACTACGTATAATTTTGTAGTGTCACATGACGCCGGCTGCATCGCCGATAAGCTATGATTTCCTCCATTTATGATGTTCTTTGTGGATTATTTGGATTTTTTGATCAAGGACAATTACCGAATCAGAATTGGTCTCTACTATCTGAGCAAGTTTTTGATCAGTCCACAAGATAGTAATAACATCATCACGTCATCAGTTCATTACGGTACTAAGAGAGCCTTGCTTACACGCTTTTGATTATCAGATCCTTGCTAGCTGCTAGAGGAATTCGGACAACCATCCATCGTAGCAACCTCGTGGCCAGACGCTAGAGTGCTGTAAACGCGTGAGTGCGGAAAGATTAGTAAGACGCCGGCGGCAGCACAAGCGAGGGCGGCGACTCCCGACGTTGCGGAGAACCACCGGAACGTGCGGCGAGGCAAGCGTCATGGGAGAAGATCGGGGGCGAAATTGATCTTGCGGTTAGAACCGAGGGTGTACCTATTTTGCCCTTGCGGGGTTACCAGTATGAGTTATACTATTCATGTTTTTAGCACTAGTATAAATTATTCTGGGCCTTTGGATATTCGAAAATAGACGGCTCTTATTCACTTGAGGGTACCGTAAAAGAACTCGACGAGATACGCTAAGCAATTTCAAAACACACTTCACACTATTTAATAAAACACAAATCTAGAGTCACCAAATCTAAATGAGCAACAAGACGCTCAAAACTCACATAAGTCAGCAACACAAAACTAAAAACACTAGCCTGAAACCTGTAATACCGAAGATAAAGGTGCATGCCTTAGAGACATAGAAACACGCACCATAAGGTGGTGACAGAGACCTATGACTACCATTGCACCAGGGTCAACAACAGGGTGGAACCCACAACGGTCGTGCAAACTACTCATAGTGGTATGTAACTACTAGTAGAATTACAACCTCATAAGTGGACTCTGTCCATCCAAAAAATGTGCTTCAAGCATTTTTTTGAGAGTCAAACTATTTTAACTTCAACCAAGTTTACACAATAATAACAATATTTATAAAACAAAATAGCTATATGGTTAAAATATACTCTCCCGTCTCAAAATATAAGATGTTTTAGCCTTGTTTTAAAAACATATGTATATAAACGTCTTTTAGTGTGTAGGCTAAAAAACTCAACACACCAAAAGGTGTCTAGATACATGTATTTCAGAAAAAGGCTAAAACATCTTATAATTTAGAATGGAGAGAGTATTTCATCATAAATATAATATGCAAATTTGGTGGCATAGATGTTAGTGTTTTTATATAAATATGGTCAAACTTACAAAGATTTGACTCTCCTAGAAAGTTGGAAGTACGCTGTTTTGTGGACGGAAAGAGTAGATAGACTCCCCAAGATCCCTCCTCGCTTGCCCTCCTGATTCGCTTCCTCATCATCTCCGCGTCCCAACTCTCATTTTCCTTCTCTCGCCAGCTCTATCTTCTTCATGGTTAAAAAATCTCGTATTCACCTCAGACCATGACCACACGATGTATGTCTCATTGGTCGTGCACTCGCTATGGCGGGGCTAAGATTGGGCTACTGGACGCTCTCTAGTATCCCATCGCCGCACCACACCTATGGGTGGTGTCTTAGGAAACGGTCATCACCGGGACAACTAGCTGCAATGGCGATAGTGAAGGGGTTCCGTGGCAGAAAACAAAAAACTTACTACACGGGAATACACCTAGCCAGGATCTATCTAGGAAGTAATGCAGTAATAGAGAAGACAGCGGTAACATACCCTTGTAGACCATAAGCGTATAACTCTCATGCAGGAACGTGGATGATGTAGTCGTACCCGTCCGACCTCAAGGTCGCGTAGCTCCTCGCAAGTCACTCCTTGTCTAGGTCCTCGTACGAAGGTCCAGTGCCACTAACGGCAGCACCCCTAAGGTATCGCACACATACGGTGCAAGCCGATGACTCTCGGTCTTTGATCCATGCCGAGATTGCGAAAGTAGATCTTCTGGCCGGAATCACTGCAGCACAACAACGTGTCACATCGGTATTCTCCTTGTGTGTACAGTCCTTCTAGGGACCATGCCACCACAAAGGCAATGAGAGAGAGATTATTCTCTAAGGAAATTTCCTTAGAGAATTATTGGACTGGTGTGTTTAATCCCACCCATGGGCACCCCTTTATATAGGTGGAGGGGGTGTGCCTTTCCCAAAGGCTTTCCTGTGTGGGACTAAACAAAGATTAAGGAAATAGGGGAGCGGAGCCAACCGGCTGGGCCACCCTGCGGTGGCCTAATAGCTAGTAGCGATAGCATCTCACAGCAACAGCGTCGGCCCAGGTGGGTTGCCAGTCGCACGTGGCCCAGCAACATGCCAGACGTGACAAGGGGTGACTCCAAGGGTGGCCTGATCTTCATGGATCCCATGGTCAAATCGATGGGAAAGCGAGGGGAAAGGGAGAAGGTAGCGGAAGCGGACACATACCACGCGAAGAACATGATGAACACACGCAAAACTCACACGATACAAGGTCAATTGCTCATGTCGACGGCCACCGGTCCGATAGAATCCTCACAAGAAAAGATCGATCAACATGCTCCCATCAATCCCAAGCGGAGAGGGAAGAAGACCTTGGGGAGGATCTTGACATCTTGGAGAAGGGGCAGTGACTCCAAGGCCTTGTACAACGATGGATGCTCTATGCAAAGTCCAACGAGGTTGGTCACGATAGTCGGTCCCCTTAGTAAAGGGGATGAGGCAAAACTAGAGATTCCATAAAAGGGGTTGTCTTTAGTCTATCATCTATGCCTAAGGGATACATGAGGGTGAAGGAGATATGCCCTAGAGGCAAATAATAAAGTGTATTGTTTGATATATCTCTTATATGTTCATAATATGTCGTGGAAATGGCCACGGCAGTTGCTGCCACTGGCAGTGATTGAGTGTTTCGTGAGGAAGAGTTGGTGGCCATCTGCGGTGCGAGATGGGGGCGGATGCACATGGGTTTACCTAGGTTCGCCCCCCGGAGGGTAAAGACCTACTCCTGCTAGATTAGATTATTGGAGAGCGAGTTACAAGGGTGGCGAGCTCGGCAGCTAAGCAGCGAGTCGCTTGAGGGGTGTATGATGGAACGTGAGTCTCTAGGATACCCTAGGGAGGTTTATATGTGAGGCACCTCGCTAGGGTTTACAAGCTACAACCGAACAAGATAAAGATTCGGAGGTCTTAACCTAATCCGACTGGGCTTCCGTTACGCTCTTGGGCCTCCAGTCGCCAGTCGCTGGGCCACTCCTTCTGTCGTAGTCCAGTCGCTGTCCTCCAGGCGCACTCACAGGCCCTTCGGCCCAATCGGAACGTCCTGCTGGGCATACCCCCTTTGGCATATCCCCATCAGTAGTCCCCGAGGCCATCGCTGATGCAGGCTCAGGCGTCCCTTTGGTGTTCGCAGTAGGCGGGCCCAATTTGGGCGTCCAGTCGAGTCGGCGATGGACTCCACCAGAACCAAGGAGAATTTCCCCATGTTTCCATTCGCTATCCCAATGAATGTCACTACTGCCAAGTCGTCGCTTCGGCGAGTGGAAAAGACTGGCGGGTAGCGGGTGAAGTGAAGGAGTTGGGCCGTCAAATCTGGTTAAACTATCCGTTGGAATTTCCAACGGTAACTTCAGCGCAATTACCGTGAATAATGGCTATCCCGATTTTGGCGGGTGGCGTTCCCATGTAAGGGGAGTGATGATTCAGCTCTACAGATCTTCTCCCCATTCTTCATTCTTCCTGATTTGTTCTTCCTGATTCCGATCTCCCTGCCTTCAACCTTCTGACTCGTCCTTTACGCACCGTGCGACTCCAGATCCAACCTGATGGCGCCTCCCAAAGGCTCATGGGGAAAATCCAAATGCACCACAGCCCGGCTCAAGTCCTTCGAGGACGCCGGAGTCCTTCGCAAGGGGAACTGGCGGGTTCCCCCCTCCTCCGAGACCGAGCCCAAGCCGCGACCTGGCGAATTCATCTGCTTCCCCAGCCATCTTGAGAGGGGTCTGGGGTTCCCCACTTCACTCTTCTTCCGCCGCTTCTGCGCGTATTACACGATCAAGCCATCGGATCTCGGTCCGCACAACATCGAGCAGCTGGCGATCTTCGTCGCCTTCTGCGAATGCTATCTCGGCTGCAGACCATACTTCCCGCTGTGGTTGGAGCTCTTCCACGGCTGCATCAGGCGCGAGGCATCCGGTGGTTTGATGTTGGCCGCAGGTGGCGTTACATTCCAATTGAAGCCGAAGGCCAATTTCGTCAAGCTCCTCCCACCGAAGAAGACCGCCAGCGAGTGGAAGAAGAGTTGGTTCTACGTAAAAGAATCCACTCCCTCCAGCGAGGTGGCACTTCCCGAGTTCGTCGTCGAGAGGAGCGAGCCTTGCCGGTTAGCACCGAAGAAGCTTCCTGAAGACCAGCGGATGGTTGTCGCGGAAATGATGGACCAGATCCAGAATCTGAAGGGCCAGGGGTTGATTCAATCTCTACAACTGCTGGCTCGGGTGACGTCTGGTTCCGCTGGTGGCTCGGCCGCACTGGATGTATGAATACAACGGGAAGCACGACCCCTCCCGAACCAGCAAGTAATCATGGGAGGCCGAGGACTACAAGGCTGCCCTGAAAAAGATCGCTGATGTAGAGTTCACCAGCGTGGTGGTCGGGCTCGCCTGGTACACTCCTGTGAAGAATGAAGCCCCCATAATAAGTTTTCTTCCCAGTCGCTATGTCCGTTCCTCAGTTCTCGGTCGCCGCGTTTGGTGTTTTACTCATGGTGGTTCTCAACTTTTTCAAGTGTTGGAAGCCTAGCTCCCTCCGCTCGATGAAGAGGTTCCCCAGGAGTTGGAGGAAGACTCTGAGGGAGACTCTTCCGACAGCGACGGGGAGGAGGAGGAGGTTCCTCCCCCAGCGCCTGTGGCTCGCAAGACCCGCATGCAGAAACAACGTGAGTTCGAGGCGAGCCGCAACCTGGACGAGCACGACAGAGGCGACGAGGTCGCGCAGGTGCACAGGTCTCGGCGTATTGCTACGCAATCGAAGCCCGCACGCAAGCCCAAGTCACTAGCGAAGAGGCCAACATCACCGTCCAAATCGGCGGTGGTGTTCGAGTCGGATGACGACTCTGATGATGAAGGTTCCCCCGAAGTCTCACACAAGGCCCCAAAGGACGCGATCCCGACAAAGGGGTTGGGGGGCGAGGACACCGAGGTAGTGGTAGAGGTTCCGCTGGCGGCGATAGCGCCGACGGTCTCGGGGGTTCCAAGCCAAGAAGCGGCTAAGGCGATGACGTCCAAGTCGCCACAGCCGTCAAGGGCGGCCGCGTCTTCGGAGCCGGAGATCCCAGCGACTGAGGCTTCATCATCGAGGAAGCCCGCGGTGTCGTGGGCTTCAGACGTCTTCGAGAGGGGGCTCACTCGCAAGCTGGGTCCTGAGTTGGACAAGCCTGCCCACATCAGCACCGGGCTTCGCGTCCTCCCAGTCGCTAAGTGAGTATTGGTTCTTCATCCCGATTCGCATCGCTCTTTTTGTACTATCGATATATTGATTGTGGGAACTTGTGCAGGTCGGGGGCCAAGAAGATTGGCCGTCCTTCGGTGGCTAAGATTCCACCGGCCGCCCCCACGGGAGAGGGCGACCTCCCCAAGAAGAGGAAGGCCGCCGGAGATGTGATAACCGCGGAAGGCACGAAGAAGTAGAAGGGGGCGCTGATGACGTCGCAGCCAAGGACGCGCCGTGGAGCCCGATGTTGCGTCAGTCGCCGAAGAAGTGGTGGCGGCGTTTTTGCGCCTATCAATCCACTCGACGGAATAGCCGTCGAAGTGTCCTCCCAACTGGTCGACAGCTTGGCGGTATACGATCATTGTTGGGGAGACGGCATCGCACGTCCCGGCGACTTGGTCGGTCGACTAGGTCAGAGTCGCCATAGCATCGTAGGCGGTTGACGTTCATCTCCTTGGCAGCTCTCATGCCATGAAGGAGGGCCTCGTATTCTGCCATGTTGTTGGTGCAGGGCTTGAAGTTGAGGTGGAGCACGTAACGGAGCTTGTCTCCTTTGGGAGAGGTTAGTATGACCCCAGCCCCTGCGCCGTCGGCGTTCTTGGAGCCGTCAAAATGGAGCGACCAGTAGTGGAGGTACGGGAGCTTCTCTGGCTGTTGTGCTTCTTGCCAGTCTGCAAGGAAATCAGCCAGGGCTTGTGACTTGATCGCTTTGCAGGGCTCGCATTTGATGTTGTGGACACCGATTTCGACGGCCCACTTGGCGACTCGCCCGGTCGCCTCACGATTATGTATGATGTCTTGCAGGGGCGCGGAGGAGACCACCGTGATTGGGTGCTCCTGGATGTAGTTTGGGAGTCGCCGCTGTGCTCGGAATACCGCGTACACCAGTTTTTGGTATTGCAGGTAGCGCTGTCGTGAGTCCGTCAGGACTTTGCTGATGTAGTAGACAGGGCGCTGTATGAGGCACTCTTTGCCCTCTTTCGGTCGTTCGACGACCATTACGGTGCTGACGACTCGAGTAGAGGCTGCGACGTAGACGAGCATTGGCTCTTTGTCGAGTGGAGCAACGAGTAGTGGGGCCGCGAGTAGCACTTCTTTGAGAGCTTTGAGTGCGTCATCGGCCTCCATGTCCCATTGGAATGCGGGGTTCTTGTGCATCAGGTGGTAGGGGGGCATTGCCTTCTCGCCTAGTCGGGGGATGAAGCGACTGAGGGCCGCGACTCGCCCTACCAACTTCTGGATGTTGCGCAGGCACTCGAGTTTCCCGAGTCGCGCGATGGTGTAGATCTTGGTGGGGTTGGCTTAATGCCTCGCTTGGAGACTACATATCCCAGGAGCTGTCTGGTGGGGATGCCGAAGGTGCATTTTCCGGGGTTCATCTTGACGTTGTACCTTCGCAGGTTTGCGAAGGTTTCGGCTAGGTCGGCGAGCAGGTCATCCTGGCGGGTGGATTTTACCCCCACGTCGTCGATGTAGACGTGAATGTTGCAGCCAATTTGGCTCGCTAGACACTCCTGCATGCATCTCTAGTATGTGGCGCCTGCGTTCTTGAGGCCAAACGTCATGGCCGTGTAGTAGAAGGTGCCGAATGGCGTAATGAACGCCGTCTTCTCCTCATCCTCAACCGCCATCTTGATCTAGTTATAACCAGAGTAAGCGTCAAGGAAGCACATCGACTCCGATCCCGCGGTCGAGTCGATGATCTGATCGATGTGCGGTAGGACGAACTCCTCCTTCGGGCAGGCGTTGTTGAGGTTGGTGTAGAAGATACACATTCTCCATGTGTTGTTCTTTTTTAGAACCAGAACTAGGTTTGCCAGCCAGTTGGAGTATTTGATTGGCCGGATGAAGCCTGCAGCTAGCAGGCGCTGAACTTCTTCAGCGATTGCTCGACGGCGCTCTTCATTGAAGGGCCGTAGCGACTGCTTTACTGGTCACACTTTGGGGTCGGCGTTGAGTTTGTGCTCAGCGAGTTCCCTCGGGACACCTGGCATGTCAGATGGCTTCCATGCGAAGATGTCGCGGTTCTCACGGAGGAACCCGATGAACGCGCTTTCCTATGCGGGGCTCATGTGCGCCCCGATGGTGACCGTCTGGCTGGAGTCGCCTGGGACGAGCTCGATGGTGCAGGTGTGCGTGGTCGCCTCGAACGTGGAGTTCGCGGCGGTTGGTTTCTTCAGGATGGTGGGGTCGTCCTTGTTGATGTTGCCCACGTATTTTGCGAGCTCCTCCGCGTGGTCAGTTTCCACGGCGATGACGGCGTCGGCGAGCTCAGCGCCTTTGTCCTCGCTTTCCACGGCCATGTCGGGGTCGCCGTGGATGGTGATGATGCCGCTTGGCCCGGGGAGCTTCATCATGTTGTAGGCGTAGTGCAGGGTCGCCATGAACTTTGCGAATGCCTGGCGACCCAGGATGCAGTGGTAGGGGCTGCGGAAGTTCACCAGCTCGAATACGATCCTCTCTGTGCGGTAGTTTGCCAGAGTGCCGAAGGTGACTGGCAGCGTCACTTTCCCGATCGGGTACGCCTTCCGACCGGGGACAATACCGTGGAAGGTCGTTAGGGTTGGCTCAATAGCTGTTTCTGGGAGCTGGAGCCTCTTGAACGTGTCCAGGTACAGGATGTTAATGGAACTCCCACCGTCCATTAGTGTCTTGGGCAGCCAGTAGTCGGCCACCTTGGGCCTGACTACCAGGGCGACTCGACCTGGGTATTCGATCCTTGGCGCATGGTCCTGGCGACTCCAAGTGATGCTCTGCTCAGACCAGTTGAGGAAGCGAGGGATGTCGACCTGTGTCACCGTGTTGACGGCGACCGCGCGGGCGAGCACCTTCTTCTCGCGTTTGGTGCCGAGTCCGGTGAAGGTGTGTAGCGAGCCGACGGCGGTGCCGAAGCCGCCGCCATCCCCGTTGTCCCAAGGTGGGTTGTTATTAGGGTCCTCCCTTGCTCGCCTCGCCTTCTCAATCTCTTTGAGAGAGTGGAAATCAGCAGTGGTGTGGGTGGCGGGTTTTCCCTCCCTGCTGTGGTAGATGCAGGGCAGATTGAGCAGGGCAACAGGGTCGAATTTCGGCCTTGCTGTGTTGTTGGAGCGGTAGTTTCTGCTGTCACGGTAGTTTCCTCCGTCGTGGCGGTAGTTCTTGGAGTCGCGCTGGCTGTACCTGGCATTGGCGACAAAGTCGACTCGCCCGTCCGTGCGACGCTTGCCGGTGATGCGAGTGTTGCACTGTTGCTGTAGTGCATGTCGCGTAGGCGCCCACTGTCGTGGATGCTGGTGCGGCGTCTTCCTCCCGACTCATCGTCGGAGTCTTGGTTAGGGTCCTCCTCCGCGTAGCACTTGGTGATCTCAAGGAGGTCAGGGATGTTGTCGAGCGTCTGGTAGACCCTCTTGATCTTAGCGACCAGGGGTTCGTACCGGCACGCGTTCTTGAAGCAATGTATCGCCGTGTCTAGGTGGATCCCGGAGGCGTTGATCCATAGTTCTTGCCATCTTTGGATCCAACAGCGAGTCGACTCGCGTTGTCCCTGGATGCATCGCTCCAGATCTTCTATGGTGGTGGCGCGGGTGTAGGAGCCCTCGAAGTGCCTGACGAAGGCGTCTCGCATTTCTTCCTAGGAATCAATGTTGTCGGCGGGGAGTGTGTTGATCCATTGCTGGGTCGCACCCTCCATCATCAGGGGGAGGTAGCGAGTGGCGAGCAGGTCGGTGTGGCCTGCGATTTCCATTGCCATGAGGTATGTGTCTAGCCAGACAGCGGGATCGTACGTCGGGTCGTACTTTTCGATCTCCTTGGGGGCCTTGAAGTTGGCAGGGTATTTTTCCCCACGAATCATGGGCCCGAAGCATTGCGGCCCGACTCGACTGAGCGAGCCTCTTGATTATGGGTCGCCGCGGTTGGTGAGGGTGTGCCTCAGGTCGTTGGGCTGGCGCGACCGCCACGCCTGGTTGTTGATGATGTTCGTTCGAGCGTCGAGGGGCTGCCCGTTGGTGGCGACTGTGTTATTTGCCGATCGTGGCTCGTTGGTTGACAGCGCGGGATTGGCGGCCCGTGGTTGGTTCACCAGGGGCTGCGGTGGTGGTCAAATTAATGCGTTGGCCATAGTGGGGTGGCCGCTTGATGCCGCCCTGCTTGCTGATGAGCGGGAGTACATCGCCCCCGCTGGTCGACTCCCGCAGCTTATTGCTCGACGGCCCTGATGAGTAGGGCCTTGGCGTACTGGATCTGTAGCGTGCCATCGCCTTGGATGTCGAGGTTGGCGATCGCGGCGTCGGCCGCGACGACGTTCTCCATTGGGGTGGAGTATAATGGTAGCCCGTTGGCGTCGTGGGCTTGATGCGAGATGATGATCCGCGGTTGGTTCGGCGGGGGCGCGCGACCCATGGGTGGTGGAGGGGCTTCGGCTGCCGGTGCGCCAGGTGGTGGTCTCGCGGGGTTGCTTCCGCCTGGCGGCGCGTTCTCGCAGTATTCGCGCTCGGCGGCGCGTGCGGGGTCGCTTTCGTTGTTGAAGTTCAGGACGCGGCCCTGGACGTTGGAGTTCAGGCGGGTCCTAATGCGGCGCTGGTGATAGAGCAATAGCTCCCGTGCCGTTTCCTGTTCAAGGCGGTATTTCTCGCGCTCGGCGAGTTCATTGCGTTGCGCCTCCGTGAGCCGCAGGCGGGCTTCCTCCACCTCCGTGGCTGTCGCAGTCGGCGGGATCGGCGTGGCGAACGGATCTGGCGGGGCGGCTGTACTGCCCGCCATGTAGATCGTGTTGAAGCGATTGGATCTGGCGCGAAAATCCTCCGGGGACTCCGAGCCGGAATCGGAGTCGAAGATCCCTAGGATGGAGGAGTCCTCGGGGTCGGAGACTCGCATGATGGAGTCCTCCTGTGATGCGGCGGTGATGGATTCGTCGACCGAGGCAGGGGTCACGGAGTCGGCATCGTTGTTTAGGGCGTCGTCATTGGTGGTGGCGTTAGTCTCGGCCGCGTCGCTGGCGGCCAAGTCGTACTTGGTGACGAGGCTCCTGATGGAGCGGACCTGCTCCTCCAAGAGCAGATCGCGGTGCAGTGGTTATCCGTCGACGATCAGCATTGCGGCTGGGTCGACCGTGCCGGTGAAGCCGACGAAGAGGTTGATGGAGCCAACGGGCATCACCGCGCCATGAGTGATCGGGCGTGACGCCAGAATGTAGCTGTTGGGCAGCATTTGTAAGATCCTGCTGATGGCGATCATGCGACCGCTGGCGAGCAACCGATCGATCGGCGAGTAGGGTCTCGCCGCAGAACTTAGGCCAGTCCCGCTATGCCCCACGGTGGGCGCCACTGTCGTGGAAATGGCCACGGCAGTCGCTGCCAATGGCAGCGATTGAGTGTATCGTGAGGAAGAGTTGGCGGCCATCTGCGGTGCGAGATGGGGGCGGATGCACATGGGTTTACCCAGGTTCGCCCCCCAGAGGGTAAAGACCTCCTCATGCTAGATTAGATTATTGGAGAGCGAGTTACAGGGGTGGCGAGCTCGGCGGCTAAGCAGCGATTCACTTGAGGGGGTGTATGATGGAACGTGAGTCTCTAGGATACCCTAGGGAGGTTTATATATGAGGCACCTCGCTAGGGTTTACAAGCTACAATCGAACAAGATAAGGATTCGGAGGTCTTGACCTAATCCGACTAGGCTTCTGTTATGCTCATGGGCCTCCAGTCGCCAGTCGCTGGGCCACTCCTTCCGTCGTAGTCCAGTCGCTGTCCTCCAGGCACACTCACAGGCCCTTCGGCCCAATCGGAACGTCCTGCTGGGCATACCCCCTTTGGCATATCCCCATCATAATACGCTTCATAATGTGCTATAATTGTGTTAATACAAAACGTTAATACACGTGTGGTATGTAAACAAACTGTGTCTCTAGTTACCTCTACCGTACTAGCTCATTGGTCATGAGGATGATCTAGGGTTTCGAGATCATGGGAATTTATGGCAATTGTGTTGGGTTCGCAGCATAGAAAACAAAAAAATCCTACGATGGGAACTATAGGCCAAGATCTATCTATTAGATACAAGCAACGGGTGGATATACATCCATAGAGAACTTACCCTAGAAGATAACAAAGCTTTGTTAACGAGTTGGAACTCGTGGATGATGTAGTCGAATGCTTGCCGATCTCAAGATCGTGTGGAAGTCCTAGCACCGCAAATCAATAGCGCATCCATCCTCGCACACACATTCGGGCCAGCGAATCATCGGAAGCAACAACTCCTTCCAAACGAAATGCCACCGGGAACATGTATCTCGCTAATCCGAGACCATGGGGGAATATATCTAGAGGGGGAGAGAGATCCTTCACGAGGAGGTGTGCTTTGTGAGGGAGGAGAGGGGGGCTTCTCCCCTCCCCATGGTCGGCGCCCGGGGGGGGGGGTGCCCCTACCTCTTCCTCATTCATGTGGTGGAAGCTCCACTCACACACCCACTCACATGCATTAAATTTCCACCAAATTTAATGCAAGTCTCATTTAATAAAACTCTTTTATTTATTCAAATTTTTGTTAATTACTTTAATTAACAAACATTCACATAAAACACCCTGCAACATTTTAATATCACATGCAGAACCAGTTTCTGCAATTTCACCCGAAACAATTCCGGTTTCCACTGAAATGATTCCAGCACTTTGCAATTCTTTCGTCTGAAACATATATGCTCCAAATGGTGTTTGGCAACCCTTAAGTTTGTCACCCTATGGTTCGCGAATAATGCAAACATGATCGAGACTCCTCTCAGATCAATAACCAGAAGCGGGACCTAGAGATCCATTCTGACTCCTGCACATTTAACGATGACTTCTGTGATCGTGAGAACCTTTAACGCTAGTAACTTAATCCCTTTGTCTTGCAATATATTACATCTCCGAGATTCGATCATTGGTATCCGAATACCTAGTTTGATCACGTTACCGACATGCACTCTTTTCTCGTTCCCGTGATATAACATTCTAGTGATCACATCACTTGCTTGCAAGCTGTTCTCAGTGTGATATCACCGAGAGGGCCTAGAGTATATCTATCTGTCACCGGGATGGACAAATCCCACTCTTGATCCATGAGCCTCTACATAACATCTTCATAGCACTGAACCCACCTTTATAGTCACCCTTTTACAGTGTGACGTTTGATGTTATCAAGATACTCTTTCGGTGTTAGTGATTAACATGATCTCATGGTCCAAGGACTAGGATTACTTCGAATGATGTTATAGAAATATAAACTCAATGACTTTGATCGTAATGCTATACTTCGGATGAATGTTCATCACACCATTTCAAAAATGTTGTGACCTTGTTATTAACGACATCCAATGTCCATGATCAGGAAATGTTGATCATCTTGTTAATCAACGAGCTAGTTTAAAGAGAGGCATAACTAGGAACTTTCCATTTGTTTACTAAACACACATGTATTAATGTTTCCGTATTAATACAATTATTGCATGCAAAATAAACATCTATCATATACTTGGAATACACATAATAACAACTTTATTATTGCCTCTTAGGGCATATTCCCTTCAGTCTCCGACTTGCACTAGAGACAATAATCTAGTTATATAGTGATAAATCTAACACCCATGGAGTTCTAGTGTTGATCATGTTTTTACCTAGGTAGAACTTTAGTAAACGGATCTGCAACATTGAGATTCGTGTGTACTTTACAAATCTTTATATCTCCATCCTTGACATGCTCCCAGATGGAGTGAAACCGGCGCTTAATATGCTTGGAATTCTTGTGAGACCTTTGTTCCTTGGCATTGGCTATGGCTCCATTGTTGTCACAATAGATAACCATTGGGTCCAACACACTAGGAACCTCACCTAGTTCGGTTATGAACTCCTTGATCCAAACCGCTTCCTGCACCGCTTCTGAAGCAGCAACATATTCCGCCTCCATCGTTGATCCAGCCACCACAGGTTGTTTGGAACTCCTCCAACTAACTGCTGCTTCATTCAAGAGAAATACGTATCTGGATTGAGACCTAGAGTCATCCGGATCGGTGTCAAAGCTAGCGTCGACATAACACTTAACGACCAGCTCTTCTTCACCTCCATATACAAGAAACATATCCTTAGTTCTTCTTAAGTACTTAAAGATATCCTTGACCGTTATCAAGTGTTCCGTACCTAGATCAGATTGGTACCTACTTGTTAAACTAATAGCATGTGCCACATCCGGTCTTGTACATAGCATGGCGTACATAATAGATCCTATAGCCGAAGCATAGGGGATTTTATCCATTATCTCTCTTTCTTCCGCCGTAGCCGGACTTTGAGTCTTACTCAATGTCTTGCCTTGCAACATTGGTAAGAACCCCTTCTTACTTCCGTCCATTTTAAACTTCTTTAAAATCTTATCAAGGTATGTTCTTTGTGATAGCCCTATTAGGTGCCTTGATCTATCTCTATAGATCTTTGTGCCTAATATGTATGACGCTTCACCTAGGTCCTTCATCGAAAATTTGCTGTTTAGATAACTTTTAAGAATGTTTAAAAGATCTATATCATTTCCAATAAATAATATGTCGTCCACATATAATATTAGAAATGCCACATTGCTCCCACTCACTTTCTTATAATACAAGTCTCTCCATAAGTTTGGATAAACCCAAACTCTTTGATCACCTCATCAAAGCGGATATTGCAACTCCATGATGCTTGCTTCAGTCCATAGATGGATCGCTGAAGCTTGCACACCTTGTTAGCATCCTTAGGATTGACAAAACCCTTTGGTTGTATAATATACAACTCTTATTCAATATTACCATTGAGGAATGCAGTTTTGACATCCATCTGCCATATCTCATAATCGAAATAAGCAGCAATTGCTAACATAATCCTAACCAACTTTAGCATCCCTACGGGAGAGAATGTCTCATCGTAGTCAACCCCTTGAATTTGTCGAAACCCCTTTGCGACAAGTCGAGCTTTATAGATGGTTACATTACCATCAGCATTAGTTTTTCTTTTGAAAATCCATTTATTCTTAACGGCCTTTTGGTCGTGAGGCAAGTCCACCAAGGTCCAAACCTGGTTTTTGTAAATGGATTCCATCTCGGATTTCATGGCTTCTAGCCATTTGTTGGAATCCGGGGTTATCATCGCTTCCTCATACGTCGCCGGGTCATCTATTTCACCAACCATGAAATTCATAACAGAATTGCCGTACAGCTCATGAGCCGCATGTGTCCTGCTCGACCTACGAGGTTCGGTAGCATCCTCTTTTGGAGCTTCATGATCATTATCATTAGTTCCCTCTTCATTTGGTAAAGTCAACTCCAGAACAATTTCCGGCGCTGCGCTACTCGTCGTTGCATGAAGAGAAGGTTCAGTGACCTCTTCGAGTTCTACCTTCCGACTACACACGCCTTTCACAAGAAAATCTTTCTCTAGAAAGGATCCATTCTTGGCAACAAAAACCTTGCCCTCGGATCTGTGATAGAAGGAATACCCAATAGTTTCCTTAGGGTATCCTATGAAGACGCATTTTTCCGCTTTGGGTTCGAGTTTATCCGGTTGAAGTTTCTTCACATAAACATCGCAACCCCAAACTTTAAGAAATGACAGCTTAGGTTTGTTTCCAAACCACAATTCATACGGTGTCTTTTCAACGGATTTAGATGGTGCTTGATTTAAAGTGAATGCAGCAGCTTCCAGTGCATAACCCCAAAATGACAGTGGCAAGTCAATCAGAGACATCATAGATCGAACCATATCTAATAAAGTACGATTACGACATTCCGACACACCATTACGCTGTGGTGTTCCAGCAGGTGTGAGTTGTGAAACTATTCCACACTCTTTCACATGTGTGATAAACTTGTAACTTAGATACTCACCTCCACAGTCAGACCGTAGAAATTTGATCTTTCTATTACGATGATTTTCCACTTCATTCTAAAATTCCTTGAACTTTTCAAAGGTTTCAGTTTTGTTTCATCAAATAGATATACCCGTATCTACTCAAATCATTCGTGAAAGTAACAAAATAACGATAACCACCTCGCGCCGACACACTCATTGGACCGCATACATCAGTATTTATGATTTCCAATAAATCTGTCGCCCATTCCATTGAACTGGAAAATGGCGTTCTAGTCATCTTGCCCATAAGGCATGGCTCACATGTATCAAATGATTCAAAGTCAAGTGATTCCAAAAGTCCATAAGAATGGAGTTTCTTCATGCGTTTAACACCAATATGACCTAGACGGAAGTGCCACATATACGCAGATATATCGTCATCAAGTTTAATCCTTTTAGCATCAACATTATGAATGTGTGTAACACTATTATTGAGATCCAACATAAATAAACCATTCATCACAGGTGCATGACCTTAAAAGATATCATTCATATAAATCGAACAACCATTGTTTTTGGATTTAAACGAATAACCACATTGCATTAAACAAGATCCGGATATAATGTTCATGCTTAGTGTAGGCACCAAATAACAACTATTTAAGTTTATAACTAATCCGATGGTAGGTGGAGAGGCAGCGTTCCGACGGTGATCACATCAACTCTTGATCTATTGTCGACACACATCTTGATCTCACCGCTTGTTAGTGGTCGCTTGTTCCGCAGCCCCTGAATTGAGTTACATATATTAGCAACCAATCCAGTATCAAATACCTAGGTGCTACTATGAGTACTAGTCAAGTACACATCAATAACATGTATATCATATATACCTTTGTTTGCCTTGCCAACCTTTACTAAAGCCACATATTCGGGGCAGTTCTCTTTCCAGTGACCACACTCCTTGCAATGAAAGCATTTAGAATCAGGCCGAGGGCCTACCTTGGTCTTTTTCTTAGGTACAGAAAACGATTTGCCGGCCTTATCGAAATTACCTTTAGGTTCACCTCTTTCCTTGGAGATGGCGATTTTATCAACCATCAACTCATAATGCCTTTTCTTTATGTCTACTTAGGTAGCCAACAGTATGGCAGCAAGTTCAGTGAGTGATCCAATCACACCACTTATCTTGTAATTCATTACAAACTCTTTGTAGCTGGGTGGGAGTGACTGCACGACTCTATCCGTCGCAAGATCACTAGGATACCATGTCCTAGTGTCTTAAGACGTTGAACATAGGCCATCATCATCATGATGTGATCGTTCATAGAGCCGTGTTCCTTCATGTTTACGCTAAAGAACTCGCTAGAGATCTTATATCTCTCAGCACTCATTTGGCTCTCAAACATAGTTTTGAGTTCCTTCACCATAGCATCAACGCTCCTGAGTTCAAAGCGTCTTTGGAGTTCAGGTTCCATTGACATAAGGATCGCGTATTTTACAGGAGTGTAGTCATCATGCTTTGTGTCATACACATTGCGTTCATCTAGAGACGCAACACTTGCAGGAGTGTAACCTATCGGACCATGTAGCACATATTGTTTCTGTGCAGCAGTGAGGAAAGACCTCAAGTTCAAGAACCAGTTGGTAAAGTTGCTACCATTCGTTGCAAGTTTCTCTTTCTCCATGAACACATTGAAATTAAAAGCAGGTGGTGCCATCTAAAATAGAATTTGTAAAGTTTAGACTAAGTTTATGATAGATCGAGTTCAACTAATCCAAATTACAAATGAACTCCCACTCAAAAACAACATCCCTTATGTCTTTTTGGTGATTACATGAACCAAATCCACTACACCAAGTCCGATCATCACGTGAGTCGGTGTAGTTTCAAAGGCGAGCATCAATATGGGCATCATATCAACTATATGACTCATGCTTAACCTTTCAGTCTGTGTTCCGAGGCCATGTCTATACATGCTAGGCTCGCCAAGTAAGAACCTTAGTACTCGCGTGTGTAAAACTGTCTTACACCCGAAATATGATCGTGGATTCAAGTACACCCGATCATCACGTGATGTCTTGAAGCGGCAAAGCATAAACAGTGCGTACTTAAGGAAGAACACATTTTATCTTGATATCTAAATGAGGGATCATCTTATAATGCTACTAAAAATGCCAAACTAGCAATATAAGACGTGAACATCATATGTGTAAAGTGGAATGATATGGTCCATGCATTTGATCACCATCATGTGCATTGTGGTATGATCTCTATCATTACTTTGTGTGTAAGGCCAAGGTCCATGGAACTTACACGTTAAGTGTGTTGTAAGGGTATCTACTATACATCAACTTACAACATCACCATATCATGACAATAACCCAGCAACAATCTAAACTAGACGCCTCTAATTTATCCATTGCAAGTTGTACGTGGCTTAGGGCTTTTGGAGATAAAACCGGTCTTACCTACGAACATGGAACCACAACGATGATAACTAAGTTATTAGCAACTCGTTGTAAATCAGATATTGACTATAGTAGGAGAGACAGACACCTGCCAACCACTTATGCAAAACTAGTTGCATGTCGGTCGTGGAACCGGTCTCATGTGCGAGGACATGTAAAGTTGGTCCAGGACGCTTCATCCAACTATGACACCAATATCCAAAATACATGAAATAAGCAATAGCATGATCATCATCGCCCACATATAAACATATGTGTACTACCCGTGCAAAGCACCTACGCATAGATCAGGCTTTGATACCACTGTTGGGTTCGCAACACAGATAGTAAAAAATTCCTACGATGGGAACTATATGCCAAGATATATCTACTAGATATAAGCAACGGGTGGATATACATACATAGAGAAATTACCCTCGCGAACAACAAAGCTTTGTTAACAAGTTGGAACTCGTGGATGATGTAGTCGAACGCTTGCCGATCTCAAGATCGTGTGGAAGTCCTAGCGCCACAAATCAGCAGCGCATCCGTCCTCGCACACACGTTCAGGCCACCGAACAACCTCCACCTCCTCTCTCCAGCGAATCAGCAGAAGCGACAACTCCTTCCAGACGAAATTCCATCGATAACATGTATCTCACTAATCTGAGACCATGGGGGAATATATCTAGAGGGGGAGAGAGATCCTTCACGAGGAGGTGTGCTTTGTGAGGGAGGAGAGGGGGGATTCTCCCCTCCCCATGGCCGGATCCCAAGGGAGGGTTCCCCCACCTCTTCCTCATTCATGTGGTGGAAGCTCTACTCACATAAACATGCCTCCACTCACACATCCACTCACATGCATTAAATTTCCATAAAATTTAGTGCAACACTTATTTAATAAAACTCTTTTATTTATTTTATTCAGAATTTTGTTAATTACTTTAATTAACAAAAATTCACATAAAACCCCCTGCAACATTTCAATATCACACGCAGAACCAGTTTCTGCAATTTCACCCAAAACAATTCTAGTTTCCATTGAAATGATTCCAGCGCTTTGCAATTCTTTCGTCTAAAACATATATGATCCAAATGGTGTTTGGCAACGCTTAAGTGTGTCAACCTACGGTTCGCGAATAATGTAGACATGATCGAGACTCCTCTTAGATCAATAATCAGAAGCGGGATCTGGAGATCCATTCTGACTCCTGCACATTCAACAATGACTTCTGTGATCGTGAGAACCTTTAATGCTAGTAACTTAATCCCTTTGTCTCGCGATATATTACATGTCTGAGATTCGATCATTGGTATCCAAATACCTAGTTTGATCTTGTTACTGACATGCACTCTTTTCTCGTTCCTGTGATATAACATTCTAGTGACCACATCACTTGCTTGCAAGCTATTCTCAATGTGATATCACCAAGAAGGCCCAGAGTATATCTATCCATCATCGGGATGGAAAAATCCTACTCTTGATCCATGAGTCTCTACATAACATCTTCGTAGCACTGGACCCACCTTTATAGTCACCCTTTTATGCTATGATGTTTGATGTTATCAAGATACTCTTCCGGTGTTAGTGATTAACATGATCTCATGGTCCAAGGACTAGGATTACTTCGTATGATGTTATAGCAATATAAACTCAATGACTTTGATCATAATGCTATACTTTGGATGAATGTTCATCACACCATTTCACAAATGTTGTGACCTTGTTATTAATGACATCCAATGTCCATGATCAGGAAACTTTGATCATCTTGTTAATCAACGAGCTAGTTTAAAGATAGGCATAACTAGGAACTTAACTTTTGTTTATGAAACACACATGTATTAACGTTTCTGTATTAATACAATTATAGCATTAAAAATAAACATCTATCATATACTTGGAATACACATCATAATAACTTTATTATTGACTCTCAGGGCATATTCCCTTCAATTTGACAATGAGGTCATGCCATTAGTTGAATGATGTGATACACAAACATCCGACAGTTATATCTTAATGAGATCTAGTTACAAAGTTCACCATTGATGATAAACACAGAAAACCTCGCAACCTGATCGTTAGACTGTGAGATAATGAAAATCACTGTTCTGGAGGGAGCTTTGATAGCATCAAGCATCATCCCGTGACAGGGTGATAAAAAAGGTGTTACTCAGGTTTTCCAAAGGGACGCATAGAGGAGTACATATCAACACCAGGATTTGTCAATCCATGTAACAGACATATACACATGGCCATCTCGGCGACGATGCATTAACAGAGCTTGCAAGCGTGTGACTTGGTCACGGAATGCAATGACATGGGAATGACTAAACAAGTTCATCAGTAACGAGACCGAACTAATGTATGGAGATACCAAAGAACAAGTCTTGGATGAACTAGGTATCAAGTGACAAAGGGAACGGGAAATGACATTTACGGTTCGCGTGATAAGATTCATGAAACGCACGGGGGTCAACATGGGCATCCAGGTCCCTCTGATGATCATTGATATGAGAGAGGTCTCAATCATGCCCGGAGTGTTTCCAAACCGAAGGATGTCATGCTTAAGGGTGGGGACGCTTAGGGATATATGCAGTATCATAGGAGAAATAGAGAGAGAAACCATAATAGTTCTGAGTAACATCCGATGTTGATCGAAGGGGGTCTGGAAGGTGTTCCAGAGTAAAGGAATATAATAATATGTGTATTTTATGTTAATTGGTGAATTAATATTAAAATATATATTTTTATACGCATCCCATTGCTAATGGGCCTCACCTAGAGGGGAGGCCCGAAGGGGCAAGGCGCTTAGGGAGGAGGGCCAGCCGGCTAGGGCTTGGTGGGCTGCCCAAGTGGGGCCCACCTAGGGCCGGCGGCTGCCCCTTGGTGGCTGGCGGGTGTGGGCATTAGTCCCGCATTACCTTCCCCTTGGGTGGTGCCCCTCCCCTCCCACTATATATAGGGGTCACCCCCTCCCCTTTGGAATCATCCCATTCTCTCTCTCATTTCCATTGAGTACTTCTTCGTATATTGGAAAGGATCTCTAGGGTTTTGAGTTCTCCACCTTCACACTACCATGATGTGATGTTCGGTCCACCATATTCCTCTTCCGCTACTCAGCTGGATCGGATCTCGGGAGACACCGGCTACGTCGAACGTGTGTAGTACTTCGGAGGCACCACACTTGGGGTGCTTGGAGCTGCTCGTCTTCATCAACATATGCCTTCTTGTGTAAGGCGTTCCTCGGTCTTCAAGGGTATGAACACCATATCTCTCTTTCCGTTACTTATGTCTGCATAGTATAGATCCTCGTATTAGTGTTCACATAGTTAGAAATTTTCTGTTTCTGCTATGGAACCCTACAGTGGTATTTGATACATTGCAAATGTATCTATAATTTTTGATGTTCCATGCTTAGTTTTATCCACTTTCTTGTGTTTTGTTCCAACTTTGGAGTACTTTTCATATGATTTCTTGGACTTACCTATTAACAAGAGCCACAGTGCCAGCTGCCTGTTTTCTACTGTTTTTGGTTCCAGGAAAGTCAGAAAATGAATTGGACGGGACAAAAGCCAAAGTGCCTATTTTCTCGGATGTCATCAAGTGCCAGAATACGACACGGAGAGGGGCTAGAGGGCGGCCACACCACCTGGCCGTGCGGCCAGGCTTGGCCCGCGCCAGGGGGTGGTCTGGCCGACCCCAGCACCCCCTCGGCCTCTCCTTCCACCTATAAGTTGCCCTCGGGACGAAAACCCTAGGTACCCGATCAAAAATCCACGAAAGAGTCTGTAGCCGCCGTCCTCTCTGTCCCTAGATCAGGGGGGATCTGAAGCTCTTCCCGGCACCCTGCCGGAGAGGGGAATTCACCCTGGAGGCCTTCTTCATCACCATGCAAGCCTCCGGTGTGATGCGTGAGTAGTTCATCCTTAGACTACGGATCCATGTAGTAGCTAGATGGCTGGTTCTCCTCCTTTGTGCTTTCATGTTTAGATCTTGTGAGCTCCGTTCATGATCAAGATCATCTATTTGTAATTCATACATGTTGTGTTTGCGGGGATCCGATGGATATTGAGATGCTATTTCAGATTGATTATTGATTCTATCATGTCTTTGTTATTTGAGATCTTGCATGCTTTCCGTTGTTAGTAGCTATCTTGGCCACGTAGATGCTAGCAACTCCAAGAGTTAGTATTTATGCTCGATAGTGGGTTCATGCCTCTGGTAATCTGGGGAAGTGACAGAAATCTCTAAGGTACTAGATGTGCTGTTGCTACTAGGGAGAAAACAACGATCCTTTGTTCATAGAACAATTGTATTGTTTACTTTACACGCAGTTTGTAAAGCAATAATCTGTTTCTTGCAACTTAATACTGGAGGGGGTTCGGATGATAACCTGAAGGTGTTTTATTAGTCATAGATGCAGTTGGATGGCGGTCTATGTATTATGTTGTAATGCCCAATCAAGTCTCAAAGGAGTCAAGATGATTAGTATATGCATGTATTGCTTTCTCGGTGTTTGTCAATTGCCCCGCTGTAATTTGTTCACCCAGCATGTTATCTATCTAAGGAGAGCCACCTCTAGTGAACTATGGATCCCGGTCCTTTTACTTTACATACAATCTACAACTATTTACTGCTTTGTGTTTACTTTCTGCAAACTTCTACTTCTTTCCATTCGATACGTTTAATCCTTTGTTTTCTGCAAAACACGGTGAGATTGACAACCTCATCGCAAGTTGGGGACAAAGTTCTGCGGTTGTGTTGTGCAGGTCTCCATGTTGCTACTAGCACCGGTAGTGCGCCCTGCCAAAGCTCAGCTAGTAACACCTTTGAGGTGTTTCCTTGCTCCTACTGGTTCGATTAAACCTTGGTTTCATAACTGAGGGAAACTTGCTACTGTGCTCATCATACCTTCCTCTTGGGGTTCCCAACGAGCTCTACATCAACACCACCATCAAGCATTTTTCTAGGCGCCGTGCATTGAGCCATGAAGCATTTTTCTGGCGCCGTTGCCGGGGAGTCAAGGACATCTTCACAAGGGAGTCCCTCATAACCAATCCCTTTACTTTGTTGTTTTTGTTTTGATTAGTTTATTTTTGCTTTGTTTGCTTGTTTTGTTCTTCAAAAAACACAAAAAAAATTAGTTCCTTTCTTAAGTTGCCTTTATGACTAGCTCTGCTCCAATCACTATTTCATTATGGATAGCTCACTCAGTTTCCTATTTGGGAACAGTTTTATGACTGCTAAGGTAATAGATGAACCACCGCCTGCTAGAACCTCCATGGAAGAAGAAATTGCTGAACCTGAAAGCTCATTAGATGAAAAATAGGAGGAGAGTGATGGACAAAAGGAGGAAGAATGGATCTACCCATGCCTACCTTCTAATGAGAGTAACTCTTTATCCCTTACATTATTTGATTGTCCCCCATGCTTATCAAAGGAGGGTGAATGTTATGTTCTCGAGGATTCTTTTGAAAAAGTTTATAATAAAGCTCTAGTGCTTGTTGGTCATGAAAAGCATGCTTTATGTGATAGTTATATTGTTGAGTTTATTCATGAGGCTACTGAAAATTATTATGATAGAGGAAAATATGGTTGTAGAAGTTTTCATGGTACTGGAACACCTCTCTATTTGCTGAAAGTTTTTAAGTTACTCTCGTTTTATCTTCCTATGCTTGTCACTTTGTTCATTGTGAACTTATTTGCATACAATATTCCTATGCATAGGAAGTGGGTTAGACTTAAATATGTTTTGAATTTGCTTCTTGATGCTCTCTTTTACTTCAATTCATATTTTTCATGTGAGCATCTTCTCAAACGATCATGCCTAACTTAAAGGCGTTAAAGAAAAGTACTTGTTGGGAGATAACCCAAGAGTTTTAGATGAGTCTTGGAAGTTACTACCTCTGTAATAACCTCTTCTTATCCTTTTTATTTGCTTTTTGTGCCAAGAGTAACCTCTAATGAGAGTGAAGTAATGATTGGGAAAGTTGCTGTCCCGAAACAGATTTATGTGCTTCACCGTAAAAATTCCTGAGAGAGCTGTGTACATCGGATTGAGCTGTCATTTTTTTTAGTTCTGCCCCAGGTTGTTATCTAACTTTCGTTAGTTCAACACATTTTGATTTGAGCTACAGAAGGTCTTCGAAAAAATTCGTCTTTACCTGCTGGTCTGTTTTGACAGATTTCTGCCATTTTCTGCATTTGCTTCTTGTTAGTTCCTTCTTGAGTTCCTTTGGGGAATTGAGCTTTTTGAGGGAAGTTATACAGTAGCTAGTATTCTAATGGAAGTTTATTTGGTGTTAGAACTGAACCTTGAGACTTATTTATCTTAAGTGCACTAATGTTGCTAATGAGATTGTGTGAAGTTTTGTATGAAGGAAAAATTTCAGGTGTATGGAAGGAATGAGTAATGAGATGAAGGATGGACTTAATCTCAAGCTTGGGGATACCACGCGTGTCACCCCAAGAGATATCCAAGAAGTACAAGCGTCAAAGCTTGGGGATGCCCAAGGCATCCCCTTCTTCATCAATAAAAATCCAGGTTTCTTCCAAACGCTTTATTTTTATTGTTTCATGCACAGTTGTGTTTTTCTTGGAGCGTCTTCTTTTTCGTTTTCGTTTTAGTTTTATTTTGTTTGCTTAGTTTTCTGAATAAATTGGTTGGACCCCCTCTTTCACACTTTGGTTTGCAAATAGTTTGGTTTGGTTTGGAAAAGAGTAGGAAAATTCATGCTTATGTGGTAAAAAGAGCTTGTTTTTGACAGCGGCCTATGCTTTGTCATACCATGCTTGATATTTTTTTGGCCTTATACTTAGTATTCTTTGCTGTAGCATGAATTGTTATAAACAATTGAGATTGCTTAATGTGCCTTGGATGAATCTGCGTTGTTTTAGCATATTAAAGCATAGTGTAGTGGTATTCTCCTTTGATGCTTTATTTGGGTTGACTTGGCACATGCTCACACCATGTTATGACTATCTCAAGTCACCATAGCCTTTATGATCCTTTAGTTTTCAACTTGTAGTATCACTTTATGCTTTGATCAATGATGTTTTGTCGCTCTGCATGATTATGGCCATTATTGCTCTCTTAGTTTGTCGCTCCCAGTGTTTTGCTAGCCTCCACAACAAAGTATGAGTTCCACTCATGCATCCAACTCCCTAAACCAAGTTATTCCAAAGAGTCCACCATACCTACCTACTAGCTTATGCTATTCCAAGTATATTCATGCTTTTGTTTACCTTCCACTTGTTATGATAAAACTAGTGATTGAAGCTCTCACGAACTTGATGGCACACTTTACTTTATTGCCTCTAATAAACTTGAACCATTGGGTCCTTCTTTGTTGCGTATATGCTTGCGCTTTATAAGTTGAAATTAGCAGAACCATGTTTCATGGGGAACGCTTTCAACATTGCACTTGTACTTTTTACCCCGTTGATATCATGTTCTTTTGCTTACGGATCCCGACGATGTGAAATAAAAGTGGAACTTGTAAGATCATGGAGTTTGTATGTGTGTTAGAGAAACGCCTGGGCCGCTAGCCTAAGCCATGCCTAATCATGGTGGAAACTTGCAGCATCACCATAATGAGCACTCTATGAAGCATCCTCAATAAAAACCTATGCAAATAGCAAATAAAAAGATCACTGAGATGCTCATTGTCTGCTTGCCTTGTCATTTTGATTATGGGAAAACTCTCGTATCATGTGCAAGGGGTACCCCGTTGGCGGTTCTTAATGATATACATATACTTACAATGATAAGAGCTTACTCGTGACTGAAGTTGAGTAGCATGAGGATCGGTCTTCGTAAGTAAGGGGCATGAGATTTCGGTTTATAACTTGTCAAGCATATCCTCTTAGTTGTGTCACTTTAACCTTAATCACCTTCAAGATGCTTATGATAGGGGCAATGAGAGCTGAAAGCTATAAGTACCAAATTTTTTGGAAGCTCTTTATGAGGCTTGAATCCCTACTTCCTTTTACAAAAGGCTTTGCTTCCACCATTATATTGAGTCTCCGCCTTCTAACTTTATGCACCTACTTTGAGAGCATAGTGGCCATTCTTAGTTCTATGTGCATTGTCCCAAGACTAGTTGATTGATGCATAACTTGTTATTGCTTGTTTGAAACTATTGTATCTAGTCACTCTTATGAACTTTGAAGGTGTCCGATGCATTTATATTTGTTACTCTATTGAGGGACAAACTGAATACCTTTATGCTATGTTTTCTTTATGTGAAACAAACAAACTTCTTGCAAAGCATTGTTATTCATGAATCTTTTGTTTGTGCCTTTTCATGTTGCATCTTAGTTTCTTTGCTTATTGCTAGAACTTTGTCTTTCATGTTATGATTGAAGTACTATGATCCCAGCTTTGAATGTTTTGCAAATATTTTGATCAAGTCTTTGATGGTGCATGTCACCTAAAAAATTCTCTCTTTTTATCACTTACCTACTCGAGGGAGAGCAGGAGTTAAGCTTGGGGATGTTGATACATTGCAAATGTATCTATAATTTTTGATGTTCCATGCTTAGTTTTATCCACTTTCTTGTGTTTTGTTCCAACTTTGGAGTACTTTTATTATGATTTCTTGGACTAACCTATTAACAAGAGCCACAGTGCCAGCTGCCTGTTTTCTGCTGTTTTTGGTTCCAGGAAAGTCAGAAAATGAATATTCTCGGAATTGGACGGGACAAAAGCCAAAGTGCCTATTTTTCCAGAAGGGATCAAGTGCCAGAATACGAGACGGAGAGGGGCCAGGGGCCAGCCACACCACCTGGCCGCGCGGCCAGGCTTGGCCCGCGCTAGGGGGTGGTCTGGCCGACCCCAGCACCCCTGGGCCTCTCCTTCCGCCTATAAGTTGCCCTCGGGACGAAAACCCTAGGTACCCGATCAAAAATCCACGAATGTAGCTGCCGTCGTCTCTGTCCCTAGATCGGGGGGATCTGAAGCTCTTCCCGGCACCCTGCCAGAGAGGGGAATTCACCCTGGAGGCCTTCTTCATCACCATGCAAGCCTCCGGTGTGATGCGTGAGTAGTTCATCCTTGGACTACGGATCCATGTAGTAGCTAGATGGCTGGTCTCTTCTCCTTTGTGCTTTCATGTTTAGATCCTGTGAGCTCCGTTCATGATAAAGATCATCTATTTGTAATTCATACATGTTGTGTTTGCAGGGATCCGATGGATATTGAGATGCTATTTCAGATTGATTATTGATTCTATCATGTCTTTGTTATTTGAGATCTTGCATTCTTTCCGTTGTTAGTAGCTATCTTGGCCAAGTAGATGCTAGCAACTCCAAGAGTTAGTATTTATGCTCGATAGTGGGCTCATGCCTCTGGTAATCTAGGGAAGTGACAGAAATCTCTAAGGTACCAGATGTGATGTTTCTACTAGGGAGAAAACAACGATCCTTTGTTCATAGAACAATTGTATTGTTTACTTTACACACAGTTCGTAAAGCAATAATATGTTGCTTGCAACTTAATACTGGAGGGGGTTCGGATGATAACCTGAAGGTGGATTATTAGTCATAGATGCAGTTGGATGGTGGTCTATGTATTATGTTGTAATGCCCAATCAAGTCTCAAAGGAGTCAAGATGATTAGTATATGCATGTATTGCTTTCTCGGTGTTTGTCAATTGCCCCGCTGTAATTTGTTCACCCAGCATGTTATCTATCTAAGGAGAGCCACCTCTAGTGAACTATGGATCCCGGTCCTTTTACTTTACATACAATCTACAACTGTTTACTGCTTTGTGTTTACTTTCTGCAAACTTTTACTTGTTTCCATTCGATACGTTTAATCCTTTGTTTTCCACAAAACACGGTGAGATTGACAACCTCATCACAAGTTGGGGACAAAGTTCTGTGGTTGTGTTGTGCAGGTCTCCACGTTGCTACTAGCACCGGTAGTGCGCCCTGCCAAAGCTCAGCTAGTAACACCTTTGAGGTGTTTCCTTGCTCCTACTGGTTCGATTAAACCTTGGTTTCATAACTGAAGGAAACTTGCTGTTGTGCTCATCATACCTTCCTCTTGGGGTTCCCAACGAGCTCTACATCAACACCGCCATCAAGCATTTTTCTGGGCACCGTGCATTGAGCCATCAGTATCAGAGCGGGTCTATGGGTAGACATGTCGTACAGATAGCACACATAACAATATGTGGGCATTGATTTTCTAGTTGCTATGCTCTTTTATGTTCTTGTTCATATCGCGGAATTGTTTGATGAAGCGGCCCCCAACCGACCTCACGTGGTGATTCACGAGACTAGTCCATAATTAAGTGGCTTAGGGGTTGTCTATCTCTCTACGACAGTTGCTATGGCATCGACATTGGAGGGCCCTAGAAAGGGAAGTAAAACGATAATCATTGTATCCATGTTGTGGCTCCATGTTCGTAGGTGGGAAGGAGTTCCATCGTGAAAGCTCAAAAGCCTCGCAAAACTTGCAATAGATAATATAGAGGCGTCTATCTTTATTTTTACATAAGGGATTGTGTTGTGACATGGCAATGACAAGTCTGTGAAAACTTTCATTGGAGCTCTCAATGGTGATCAAGATGCTGCAACCACGTCATAACACTTTACTTTATGAAGTATTACCTCATTCATCTTATTATGCTAGTATGATAGTATATTCGACGCTAGCATAGTAAGATAATCCCTCACAGAATTCTAGTTATAGTATTCCCCTCGTGTATGCACCACCAAGAAAGTTCTCTGATATGAGGCAGGCCATGACGATCTGGTGTTAGACATATCTACGTTCACATATGGTGGGTGTAAGCCATGTTGCAATGCGGATACACACAAGTTAGAATTGGCGAGCCTAGCATGTGAAGACATGGCCTTGGAATACAAGAGACTGAAAGGTCGAGCATGAATGATATAGGATGTGATTGACATTGAGAATGTCGACCTTTGAAACTGCTTTGCCGCCCATGACGATCGGGGGTGAAGTAGTTGATTGGGGTCATGTGATCACTAAATGAATGGAGGCATGTTCGTTTGAGCGGGAGTTCCTTTTGTTTTAAGTTTAGTAGTATAAATTAAAATTTGAACTCATTATTATGAACATGGTCTAAACACTTTGAAAATCCATTGTAGATGTCTCGCCCACTCACCTTCAACCTCGGCACTTTCCTCGAGAAGGACAAGCTGAAAACTGATGGAACCAACTTCACTACATGGTTCCGCAATCTCAGGATCCTCCTAGTACCCTACAAGTTGGCTGGTGTCATCGAGACTGAGCTTCCAGCTAAGCCTGCAGATTCGCCTCCTAGGACGAAACAATATCAGGCAGTCCAAGGCGAATGATTTCTCCCTCATCCAAAGTGGAATGCTCTATGCCATGGAGCCAGAGCTTCAAAAGCGTTTTGAGAAGATGAATGCTCTTGAGATCATTGAAGATCTCAAGGTTGTCTTTGCTCCACAGGCTCGGGAGGAGAGGTATGATGCTTCCGAGCTCGTCTTTTTCTGCAAGATGGAAGAGCACATAAGTATTAGTGAGCACATAGTCAAAATGACTGTCTAGGTTAACCGCTTGAACGCACTGGATTGAAAAATTCCGGAGAATCTCGCGATTGATAGGGTGTTGCACTCGCTGCCCCTAGCTACAAGAGCTTTGTGATGAACTACAACATGCAAGGGATGATTAAGACCCATGCTGAAGTGTTTGCCATGCTCAAAACTGCTGAGGTGGAGATCAAGAAGGAGCACACACTGTTGATGGTCAACAAGACCACCAATTTTAAGAAACCGGGGTAAAAGGAAAAAGGCAAGGGCAGGAAGCCTAAGAAGGATGGAAAATTCTCTGCCAACACCTCTAAGACTGCCAAGCCTAGCCCTAAGCCCGACACCACGTGCTACTACTGCAAAGGGGATGGGCACTAGAAACGAAACTGCCCCAAGTACCTTGAAGACAAGAAAGCCGACAAGATAGCCGCCAAATACAAAGGTATATGTGATATACATGTTATATATGTGTTCCTTACTTGTGCCAGGAGTAACACCTGGGTATTTGATACCAGTTCTGTTGCTCACATTTGTAACTCTCAGCAGGAACTGCGGAGTAAGAGGCGCCTGAGGAAGGACGAGGTGACGATGCGCGTTGGCGATGGATCGAGAGTCGATGTGGTGGCTATTGGCACTTTACCTCTGCGTCTGCCATCATGATTAATTTTAGTTTTGAATAAATGCTACTATGTACCCGCATTGAGTATGAATATTGTGAGTAGATCTTGCTTGTTGCAAGATCGTTATTTAATCTCGAACAAATGGTTGTTCCATTTATATGAATGATGTTTTCTATGTTCATGTGCCTGTGTGTAATGGGGTATTATTACTGGATCTTGATTGTAATACTCACATCCATAATATTGATGCTAAACATTGTAAGCATAATGATGATAACTCCATGTTTATGTGGCATTGCCATCTTGGTAACATTGGCATAAAGCGCATGAAGAAGCTTCATTCAGATGGAATTATTGGATCGTTGGATTTCGAATCTCTTGATACATGTGAGCCATGCCTTATGGGCAAGATGACTAGGACACCCTTCTCTAGCATAATGGAGAGAGCTGTAGACCTACTGGGAATCATACATACGGATGTATGCGAACCAATGAGCGTCTCAACACCCAATGGTTATCGTTATTTTGTTACCTTTACTGACAACTTGAGTAGATATGGATATATATACTTAATGAAGAACAAATCTGAAACCTTTGAAAACTTCAAGGAATTTCAGAAAGAAGTAGAGAATCAACTTAACAAGAAAATCAAGAATCTTTGATCAGATTAGGGAGGCAAGTATTTGAGTTATGAGTTTAACATGCACTTGAAGGACTGTGGGATCATGCCACAGCTTACGCTAGCCGGAACACCACAACGTAATGGTGTGTCAGAACAACATAACCGTACTCTATTGGATAGTATTCGGTCCATGATGTCTTTAACTGATGTGTATATGTTGTTTTTGGGATATGCTTTAGAAACCACCGCTTTTATTTTAAACCGAGAACCATCCAAGTCTGTGGAGACAACCCCATGTGAGATATGGTATGGCAAGAAGCCAAAGTTATCATTTCTGAAAGTTTGGGGATGTGAGGCTTACGTCAAGAGACTACAGCCTGACAAACTTGAACCCAAGGCAGAAAAATATATCTTCATAGGATACCCAAGGGAAATAGATGGGTATACCTCCTACAGCCAAGCCGAAGGCAAAACATTTGTCGCGAAAAACAGCACCTTTCTTGAGAAAGGGTTTCTCGCTAAAGGATTTAGTGGAAGGAAAATTGAGTTAGATGAAGTTGTTGACCCTTCTCTCCAAATTCTGAGTAGCGCAACGGAAGCCGTTCTGAAACTGCTCTCCAACGTGGAAGAAGAGCCTAATGATAATGATCAAGATAACAACATCGAAACTCCTGTGGTTCGCAAGTCTACAAGAGTTTGTGCCACTCTTGATTGGTACAGTAGACTTGTGATGTCTGTCATTCTAGATGAACAGGAAGAACCTACAAACTACAAAAAAGCTATGGATAGTGCTGATTCCGAGAAATGGCTAGAAGCCATGAAATTCGAAATAGGATTCATGTATGAAAATCAAGTTTGGACCTTGGTAGATCTTCCGGAAGGCCGCAAGGTCGTGAAAAATAAATGGATCTTTAAGAAAAAGACAGATGCGAATGGTAATGTGACCATTCACAAAGCTCGACTTGTCGCAAAGGGGTTTCGACAAATTCAAGGAGTTGACTACGATGAGATTTTTGTAACATCCTAGCATTTAGGACTAAACAAAGGGTAGATTTAGGATTTTGTGCATCTGCATGCATGCATCTGAAAATTGGGGTAAATTTTTCACCAAACTACAATGACCAGAGTGATCAGAGTTCTCTCACTCCTATGAATTAGGTTTAGTGTCATTCAAGGTAAGTGGGATGAATTTTGACATGACCTCTAT